>CM077303.1:133731847-135154278 GCA_039655065.1 Glossophaga mutica
GTGAATCTTGATTATACCCAGGTCGAATTTGTACATACAGTTGCCACAGGCAGGCTAATAATTTGGATGACCTCTAAATCACTGGTGTCAGGGTTTTTTTGTTTTCATTCAACGTTTATGTAGAGGAGGGAAGACTGAGTGCTTTGTTGAGAGAAAGGAGGAGGTGGGGGTCCCTGGAAGCAGGGCTAACCAGAAAAGCTCTGACACACTCAGCTCTGCCCCACACTTGCCCACCCCACTAGGCACAGCAGCCCTCAGACAGGAGTTACTTGGGTTCGCTGCAGAATCTCCCCGAAGAGTCTCAGTCCCTGACTCTAAGGGGCTGCTTAAAGGCCCCATCAAACCCCATGGAGTTCTCTTGCCAAGAATCGCCCTAGGAAATTACAATTTTCTCCATCTTGTAAAGTTTCCAGGGATGTTTCAGAGCTTCTGGTGGATTGGCACCCTGGGCAGTTGATCAGTAGGCCAACTTCTTTAACTGGCGTTCCCTCACTTAGGAACCTTCTGATCTTGGAAAAGCTACAGAACTTACTTGAGCCTGTGTTTTTTTTGTGTGTGTGTGTGTGTGTTGTTGTTGTTTGTCTCATTGTTTCTGTTTTGTTTTTTACTAGAGTGTCCCCTCACCGTCTCGAAGAATAATTTCCTAACGTCTCAGAGAGCTGTTGCAACACTTAGAGAGTATGTGCAAATGTACCAGAGCTACAAAGAACCTATCAGGCCCCCCCTTTTTTTGAGGCTACAGTAGGGGATACTAATCAAAACACAAATTTAAGTTGTTAATATTTTATTCATAGAATGAGACATACCATGTAATGTGTGAATGGACTGCTATAGCTTAAATCTTAAGTGTTGCCAAACACATTTGGGAATTGCCATCGGCTATCTGAGAGATTTACAATACACATTTAAGTGGAATAGTCTTTTTTCTTAAGATTTCATTTATTTATTTTTAGAAAGAAGGGAAGGGAGAGAGAGAGGGAGAGAAACGTCAGTGTGAGAAAGAAACATCAGTTGGCTGCCTTGTACATGCCCCAACCGGGGACTGAACCTGCAACCCAGGCATGTGCCCCCACTGGGAATTGAACCTGGGACCCTTCGCTTTTTGGGATGATGCTCAACCAACTGAGCCATACCAGCCAGGGCTAAGCTGAATCATCTTACCATGAAAAATACAAATAACAGTTTTAAATAGGCATTTCCATAATATATATGACCACAAACCCCTTTATTTAAAGAACATCCGTTAATACCTTATTCTACATAATACAATGTGGGAAACACTGGCTTATCCTTTCCCTTTTTTTGTTTTTGTTTTTGTTTTTGTTTTGGTTGAATGCCCTGGGTCATTCCTGTCTTCACATTTTAAACCAGTGGTCCTCAAACTTTGTTGCACGTCAGAATCTTCTGGAGAGCGTGTTAAGATGAGATTGTTGAGCCCCACTCCCAGAGTTTCTGAGTTTCTAGGTCTGGAGCAGAGTGAGTATCTGCTTTCTACCAAGTTCCCAGGTGATGCTGATCCTGCTGGTCTGGAGAACCCTCTGGGAAGCACCTGTTCTAGATCCAGACCAATGTGTCCACCTGACTATGCAAATAACCTGGGCATCTTGCCAAGAGGCATTCTGGGCCCACCCAAGAGATTTGGATTCTGTAGGAGTGGGATGGGGCCAATAAATTGCCTTTCTGAGGAGCTCCTGGTGATGCTTTTGCTGGTCCACAGACCACACTTGGACGAGGCGTTCTCTCGCTCTGGTGTCCCGAACCAAAATGGTGAGGAGCCTTCAGAGACTACAGGTAGAAACCAACATTTCCTCTTGTGTCTAATATCAGAGACTCATGCTTGGATTTCCAAAAGTTAGCTACATAGAAAAATAGGATCTACTCTGGGAACTCTGCAAGTTTCTTTCACACTTTTTTCTCCCCAAGACTTCTGTGGCTGTTGGAAAGCAGAGCAGATACCACAGGTCCACAGATGTGGCTACTGCCTGAGCTGAGCGGGAGCCCTCCTGCCCGCAGGGCCTCTGCGGCCCACCAACGGTAGGTAGGTTTTGTTCTGTCTTTGTCATTCCGGATTAGGAGTGTTAATTTTCCTAACCTGTCAAGATGAGCTTTGTGGAGGGAGGTGGGGGGGACAGTAAATTACAGAAAAAGCAGGAGTAGTGGATTTGGGTGTTTGGCCTGGTTACTCTTTCTCTGATCCTGGAAATGGCACATAACCAATCCTGACCAGACCTTTCTTTTCTATAAAAATTAACTAGATCAGTGGTTTCTACACTTCGTTTGTTTTAGTAACTCTTTTTTTTTTAAATCCTCCCCCAAGGATGTGTTTACTGATTTTAGAGAGAGAAGAAGGGATAGAGAGAAACTGATTGGTTGCTTGCTGCATGCACCCTGACCCTGAATGGGGATTGAACCTGCAACCTTTTGGTGTATGGGCCGATGCTCCAACCAACTGAGCCACCCAGACAGGGCAGTAACTCTTTTTTGAAATATCTTCAAAACATAACACAGAAAACAGTCAAGGGGTAAGAATCTGGCACTTTAATTTCTTAATTTTAGCAGAAGACAATTTGCAAAAAACATTAAAGAAACGATTCCTCAGGCTGCCTAAATTTCTGCCCATCTCACATTAAACCACCTGTGGGGGTTGTGGGTGTGCACTGAGGGACACACGTGCATCACCTTCCCTGCGATGAGTTTGGCTTCTCCTAAGGAATAGCTTGGCGGGGTGCGGGGGGATTATTTCTGTTTTTTATCATAATTCAGTTCTTCAGTGCTCTCCCCCACCCCAAAACCAACAAGCAGGTGGTTTTCTTTTCTTTCTTTCTTTTTTTTTTTTTCCCCCTTTTCAAACTATTGAAAACGACTTCAGTCTGGGAGGGGGAGGTAAGAAGAAAGGTTGTCTGCAGCCACACAGGGAGGTCTGGGAGTTGCTTTGTTTTCTTAGCTGTGCTGTGCAAATGAACTGAAGGTTTAACACTTAGGTGCTGTTTGAAGATATAATACAACAGAGCCTCCAGTCGGGAGCCCAGCAACACCATTGCCTGCCTTGCCCAAGGCCCCTCGTACAGCTGTTCTGAGAGCTGCAAAGCTAAAATTTGTTGCCATGGCTTAGACCTAAACAAACGCATGTCTGTTCTGGTATGTAGATTATATTCTTCGAGGACGGCGCTGCTCACTCATTTTACATCCATCTGTGGGACACGCGGGTTTCAATCATTTCTCTACCATTCCCATTCTCAAGCTGCAGTTCGTTATATGATATAGTGCCTTGTCACTTAGCAGCAGACGCCATGGGGTTGGAATCGGCCTGCTTCCCGGCTATACTGCAACCTCTGTCCTCAGGGGCTTTGCTCTGGGACCACCTTGCAGGCGTTAATACTTTTCCCACTAAACCTGCTTGGACAGAGGCCAATGTGAGTGCTGTACTCAACAGAGTAATGGAGATTCCAGGATACCTTCAGATTAGCTTGAAGGCAGCAGAGCACAATATCCCCACTCTTCCATCAGGGTCTCACGGTCATCCTCTTAATTCTCTCTCTCTACCCACCTCTGCCCTCCCCTTCCCCCCTGCAACCCCCGAAACACATACTCTAGGATGTGATTCTTCTTTCGGTCTATTCTAGTACAATGATATTTGGCCTTGCTTTTGAGTTTTCTCCATCTCAGAAGCAATTTCAAGGAATGGGAAGTCTCCTAAGAAACAGTAAAATAACATTACTTGTAATTCCATGCAATATAGTAAGGGGCTAGAAAACACATATGCATTCTTGTATCAACATAAAGCATAACCAGCAAAGGAAAATTATAAAACAGACAAAAAGTTCAGATCACTTCACTGAGAACAGCCTCTTACGTGTGCGCTCACACACACTTTCCGTGGATTAGTAACAACAGTGGTATTGGGTTCTGCTCCTGGCAGCCGAGACAAAGGCACGATGCGGTCTGCACAGTCAGGTTGAAAGGATGCAAACACGCGTCATTCTGGGGAAACCTCCTGGCCTGGGACTCTCGGAGGAATTTGTTGTGTTGATTCTTGCATGAGAGACCTTAAGTAATAAAATGGCTCATGTTTTCACAGCCTTAATGGGTAGGAAAAACCATTCTTTACATGAAATCATGTTTTTTATCAGCTGCTTCTAAGAGCAAAATATTAACTCTCATCTCAAAAAAACATTTTTGCAGGGAAATCAAGAGAATATGGCCCACATATGCTGGTGCCTCCTCTGGTCTTTTCACATGCTCGTTTATGGGACAGATGTGTATGGGGCACCTAGAATGTACCATGTACCATTTCGGTCACTGGTGATTTAACGCAAGTCTCTTCCCTCCAAAAGTTTACATTCCAGTCAGAAGAGACACAATATACAAGGTAGGGACTGATTATGCTGCCTTAGAAAACTACCTCATAGCACGATACAGAATATCAGGTGGTAAAGGAAATGAAATAAAGGATGGGGCAAAGGGAATGTAAGGGTGGATAACCAAGACAGAAAGGAAAGGAGGGAGGGAAGCACATGGATATTTGAAAGAAGGTTTTCTAGGCAAAGGAAAAAATCTTGGCATGTTCAAAGAACTGCAAAGAGCCGACGTAGCTGGAGTGAGTCGGAGAGAGAAAGGAGATTGGGGAGGAGGTGGGGGGGATTGGGAAGGCCCCAGAGTGCCTGGTAGACCATTTTAAGGACTTTGGCTTCTACTTTAATGATAAATAGTTAACAAGTCCTTTAGGCTGGTAGATGTTATTCATTTTCTCTCTCTCAATCCCCGCTTGTGAGGCAGGCCTTGGCAACTGGTGGACCACATTCCAGTGTCTGAATGAATGAAGGCCTGAGTGTGTCTGTAGCATTACTAACCACCTTTGACTTTTACGGTGATTTGCTCACAGGGCAGGGCTTCCTGAATACTCTATTTTTGGGTTATAAGAGAAATTATGTAGTTCTCATCTTGATGAAATTTCACAAGTCTGGAATACATTTCTGTATTCCTCTCATGTCTGTAATACAAAATTTAATAGTCTCCAATTTTCCTTTTCTTGTTTCTTGCTGTTTTGGGGCCTGAAGGAAGCTCATCTTCACAGGGCCACCACACTCTGAGATGACCTCCGACTATGACCCCTTATTCAAATTGGCAATTACGCCCTGGGAAGAGGCTTCCCATGGAATTGTTAAGGCCCAGGATGAGTGGGAAGTAGGTGAAGCGACTGGATGTTAAGTTGCTGGAAGGCCAGGAGGTGAAGTAGATGCACCTGCATCCACAGGTGCAGGCAAATACCTCTGTCTTCTTCCCATGAACCCCGGACGGAGTTGGTGTGGAACTGTACCTGAAGTTAACAATGAGACTCTCATATTTTGTTTGCTTCACTGACTCATGGTCTTAAAGTGATTCTAACTCCTGTTTCAGGGACCCCCACAGCTTGGGGAAAATCACACTGTGATCCCCACCCCAAACATTTTTGTCCAGGAAAAATAACTATTGGGAGAACTTAAGAGGTAAAGGGGGTTCCCAAAACATAGCATGTTACGAATATATGCATGTTAAGAGGATATCTGAAGGTTTAAAGGCTTTGTCTTGGTGTTGGGGATTTGCCCCATGCTGGCTGGGCACCCCCCACACTGTTATTGCTGTCAATCAAATGGCTTCCTTGGCCACCATCCTGCCTCCCGTCCTGTGCTCATTTTCTGGAGTTACCATCCATCTGGACAACATGCACCTTGTTCTTCAAACTGCTTTCTGGCCACGTAACAAAGTTTTCAAAACTTTTCACATGGTTGCCTCTAAGCACAGGTAGAATGTTTTATACACCCAACAGTATTTATTCCTGCTAGACTCCAAGTACACTGTGAGCATTTGCCAATTTGTGTGGCTAGTTTTTACGACATTCAGAAGGTTATGAACAGTTGGCAGTTGATCTTTCATCCCACGTAAGAAGGGCTCATCGATACTGTGTCCTTCACAGCCACGGCCTTGGCCCGTCATTCATCAGAGTAATTCCCCCAAACAGGTTCCCCTAATTCCGCTTCCAGATCACCACTTCTGTGTGACATCATGGAAACCTAGTGCAAACAAATCTCCAGAGAAATCTATGCTGGACAGATATTGAAATGGATTGCCTGAGGAGAGCATTACTTACCTCCTTAGAGAGCGGGGTTATCGCTGAAGCAAGGCTTTGATGGAAAACACTCCCGGGGCTTCCGCGTACCTCGGCGCATCCAAAGCATTTCACCAGCAGGTCTGGACGTAGCCTAGAGCAAAATTAGAGCAGGATCTTATTAGCAGCTCAGAACTAGGGCCATGTTTTGGGAGAGAAGAAGAAGCGGATGTGACAATACAGTCTAGGGATTTTTATTATTGATACTGCTATTGTTTTCTAACCAGCGGGGTGGAGGTTCCTGGTTTGTGGCTATTGCAGCTGGCCCTCGTTGGTGTTGAGAAAGCATGGAATTATCCTGCGTGGAAGTTTTATATTACTGCGGGCATTGTATGGCTTATGTATGGCATGATGCTTATGACTAATCAAAATCTGAAACCTACACAGCTCATTAATGTTTTCCTTTCAAGTAATTACATCTTCCTAAATGAGGTCAGAATTTGATAATGAGTGTTGATCATTTTCAACACATTCTCTGAAACCCGGAACATGACAAGAAAATGACAGACAGATTTTCAGTGATGGCACAAACAAATGCTCATAGAGGATTTTGCAAGATAGCAAATGGTAGAACTAGAATTTTCCTTCAAAGCCCATGTTCTATGTCTTCATCTATAAATCAGGAGTGTTGGACTCCATTGCTGATTTCAAGAACACAGTGAAAAGAAAAGGTATTTGGGGCCCTAAAATAAGTCAGGGCTACATGACAGTCTTAACGACCAGAATTTTTGTCTTTTGTCTCAGAAACTGGAAACAAGTAGAAACAAGTGACTGCCTACATGCAGGTTGTAACCTTTATCTAGCCATCAGATTTCAGATTTTTAAAGCATAGTTTCCAACTTTCAAAATTCTGAAGACTGTATACCCAGAAAGTCAGATTTCCATTCTCATCTCAAAAAAGGGGGGATCTTGGCGCCTTCCTGGTTGACCCTGAGGTGGTGGAGCGGAGCGGCTGCTTTCTCTTTTCCCGGGCCTGACTTTTCGCTGTCGGTGTGTCACTTGGGTGCTTCACTCGTCTTCGCCACCTGCTGGCCGGGCGGGCACTGGAATGTGGGTTCCCTGATTGAATATTGAAGAGTCACGGAGGGCTCTCAGGAGAATAATGTGATTCAAGTTTTCAGAAGCAAGAAAGAGGACCCAGTGATACATGAAAATAGATCTTTCAGTTTGCTGCATATGGCTCTTTATGAAACTGCTAGCAGTCCTTAATATTCACTAACCTCCGTTCAGATCTTCCCACTGAACACACTGTTCTAGGGAGTACAGTACTCTCTGTAAACTAAAGGAGCCAGTAAGTGTGCAGTGTTACTGTTGGAGGTACTGGAGCAACCGAGTCTGACCCTGGTTTCTCCTACAGTTGAGGACGAACAGACCATCTAGGAAAAGTGACTTTGCCCGAGGTTACGTGATGTGACAACCATTCTCTGTTGAACATGGGTGAGAAAGTTCATTCCTAACCGTGTGAATGATGCAAAGTACCAGGTTTCAAGTGAAGGTCCTAATGGAACTATGTGGCATAATGAGGCTGATTTTTAATCCTTTTCTTCTTCATGTTTTATAAGCGGAAAATAATGTTCTGACTCCCCTCTGTGGATGACCAGGGTCCCCACGGGCGGGGGGGGGGTGGGAGGCGGGGCTGCGGCTCTCCGTCCGCCTCTGGGCACCCTGGGATGGGGTGTGAGAACACGTGGAAGGTCTTGGTGCCCCAGCCCCCACACTCCGCTCCCTCCTTTGACAGAGGACAAAAGAGTCTAGTCTATCTCAGAGCAGATCGGTTGTCTAGAAAATAAAAAAGAAATAGTCAATTTTTGGTTCTGAGGCTTTGGAATTTTATGCAGCATTAGTATTTCCAAAAACAACAAAATTCAGAGGCTGTCAATTTTTAGATTTTCCATAGATTGACAACTGTCATTTGGTATGGAAATCATTGCACAAAAGAGGAATATTTTAATATCAAAGAAGTTCTAAGGACATAATCTCGGAATAACTGGCAGCTGTTGCTGGGAAAAGACTGCCGTCGCTCAGCCCTGACATCCGTGTGCGCATTTGTTGTCACGGGTACGGATCAGTCTGGTCTTGCTCTGAATGACGGAGTATTTTAGCATAATCTGGCATTTGGGAACATTTGTTCTTAACAGCACCCAGCTACAAACTGAAATATTTTTATTACCACTGGGGCTGAATTTTGATTGTTGCTTGGTTTTCATGTTAACCATCTGCCAGGTCTTTTTTTTTTTTTTTTAATTTCACATTAACCATGTGCCAAGATCTTTTCCAATTTTTTATTACAAAAGCCATTATCACAACACATTCCTATGTTAGTAGAAATCAACTTACAAATATTTATAGTCTGAGTTTGGTGCCACTTCTGAGTACATTCCCGAAACCTTGCAGAAAAGGACCCATCTGTCTTGTGTCCTCGAATCTGCAGTTCAGTCTGTGGTTGTAGTTTGATTCCTTTGAATGTAAGCTGTGCAGTGGAGGTGGATTTTACTCGCTGGTGGTCATGGGTAAGGCAATTACGAAGTCTGACATTATTCTTGGAATGATTTTAAGCAAAATATCATAGTTCATCAAAACCTGTCTGCAAAACGCCAACAAGTTAATAGTCATTTATGTACAGAAGGAAAAAATTATGGCTGCCAGACCACCTTCATGTGGGAGATTTGGTCATAAATTTTAAATATCCATTGTGAGAATTATATTATGTGTAAGGAAATCAGCATCCTGCAGTTTTACAAGTGGGCCTAGAAGGGCATAATGCACAAAGAAAGATTTAACAAGAAATGTAAGCAGAACAGGCAAGTCAGCCACCTCTGAAACCTCTGGCGCCTCCTAGAAGGCTTTGGGAAAGGGCAGCGTTCCTAATGCATTTTTTTTTTCAAGACAAAAGCATGTCACCGTATCCTAAGTGTAGGGTGTTTTAAACACTCAAAACTGCTACCAGTTTTGAACACTTTCTACATGCTAAGTGTCATATGTGGATCATCTAACGTAAGCTTTGGAAGAGGCCCACGGGTGGTAGACAGTGAAGCAGCTCTGGTCTACAGAGAGGCTGGTAACTTGCCCAAGATCTCAACCTGGTAAGGCAGCCTGTGTCTGGCTCTGGTACCAGAGTTTTTCAAAGGCACTATCTAAGAGTAGGCAAGTGATGGAAATTGCCGCACTAGGCAAAGGAGTTGCAAAAAAGTGTCACCCTCTAGGTCCATATGGCCCCCCACCCTGAAGGGACTGAGCCAAAACATCTTGGGTGTAAGTATCATCTTTGTAACAAGGGAGAAGTGCCCCTTCCTCAGAGCAGGCCCAGCCCTGCACCAGGGCATAAGGCGTGGTGAGTGGTAAGTTGTTTTAACTCCAATTCTTGCCTAACTGCCCTTGCAGCTTTGACGCATTACATCAACTGCCGCAGGCAGACCACAGAGCAAGCAGAGTGCTTGGGAGCCAGACCCAGGCTGTGTGACCCTGGAGGTACATGCTTACAGGTGATTCTCTGTAACCTCCCCCACTCCCCTTTAATACCTAGTTGAGCCCAGTGGGCAGGTATCTCTGTCATCCATGCAGGTGACCACAGAACTGTTTCCTCTTTTCTTCTCCTTCCCACCACTGCTCCTTTTACTTAAACCATATTTGCCGTTATGTCCCAAGTGAGTGGGACTGCATGGACCCCAGCTTCACAGAACTCATGTTCTAGAGATGTCACAATTTCACCAGCAGTTAAATGAGTAGTTGGTGCCCATGCAGGTTAGTGCTATTAGAGGCAACATGAAAGGAGCACAAGAGGACAGAGAGGAGCATCTGACCTAGACCTGACATCAGAGGTGAATTCCAGGGGCAGCCATGGCTAAGTTGGTAACTGCAGAAGGAAGGAGCTCGCCGTAACAGGAGCGCGGCGTGAGATGTGCACTGTGGAGGGAAACGGCACAGCTCAAGACAGGCCTCATGCCCCACAACAAGGAGTTCAGACGTTACCTAGTGGCCGAGGGAGAGCGTCGAGTGGTTTTAAGCAGAAACATGGCTCTGAGGACTGCCTACTCTGCTCTCCAGACCGGATTCGGCCCGCCGCTGGCCTCCAGTGCAGCATTCAGCACGATTCTAGTGACATGCTCGTTTCTGCAACACTTTATTTGCTGTTTCCCTCACCCGAATATAAGCTCTATGTTGTCAACATAAGAAACCTCCAAACCTGTAAGAAGTTTTTTGAGTTTATTTGAGCCAAACTGACAATTGCCGAGAAGCAAAATCTCAACAGATTAAGAAAATATTCCCAAGAATGGCAGTTTTGCACATTATTTTATGTATAAGCATCAAATGAGGAGGCCTAACTGTGTTACCCAAAAGTCACTGGTGATAGATTAGGGAGGCAGGAGAAAGCAAAGTATGGGAGGAATCTCTGGAATTGGATAAAAGGTAAAAAAAAAAAAAAAAAAAAATAGATGCATACTTCTTTTACATAGGTGAGTCCACAGCCGGATGATGATAACACGGAGGAGACTTTCAGTCTCTGCCCTGGTGCGGTGGCTGTACTTTGAAAGGTCTAGAAAAACAGAAACTACTTTGATTTTCCAAAGGTATGTTCTCTGGTATGTTATCGAAGATGCAAAAGAGAGACAAGAGACAATTAACGTGAAGCTTGACCTTCGTTAGGGAAAAATACCAGCCTAGGACGTGACTACCGGCCGTGACCTGTTTTCAGTCAGGAGTTTTATGTTCAGACCATCCTGGGTGGTTACTTTAGGTCTCTGGGTTCGTATCGCCACGTGCTGACGTGTGGCCTCTTTTCTGTCCACGTGTGGACCGGGGAACTCAGCTGTCTTGTTCACTCACATAGCAAATGCTCAGTAAATATTTGTTAAATAAACATCTAGCAGCTCCCCAGCAGATGATCCTCAGGAGGTGGAGCCCAAGGCCTGATTTGGAAACTCCCAGCCACTGAATGGGAGTTTAGAACAGGCTCTCGGATTTGTACACAGTTAAAACCATGTTCCACATAGCTCTCTCTGAGTCGACATTACATCGTCATTGCATTTCCTCTTAGGAAATCCATGCCCATTAATGGTCTCATTATGAATAGGCGTAAATTATTAGAGACACTTGCCAGTCACTGAAAACTAAGGCTTTGACTGCTTTAGCAGAGGATTGCCCAATATCTTCCTAAGTTTGGGAAGACTTTAGAACTGAGAAGTCTTCAAAAACTCCTTCAAAAAACACCTACTGACATGTCACGTTTGGGGCTTCAAACTGAATGACACATGGGCCTTCATCAATTCAGTAAGTGTTTATTAAATACTTGTATCTCTAGACATTGAATCTGGTTCTAAACTAATCAGGAGCAGATAGTCATTTTCTTTGGCTACTCTATTAGTTTCTTATTTCTGCTATAACAAATTATCACAAGCTTAGTTATTTAGAACAGCACAATTTTATTATCTCACAGTTCTGGAGGTACAGATGTTGTTATATTGTGATTTATAGTAGATGTATATTTAGTTTTTGTCCCCGTTCCTGGCACAGAAGTCCTAAATGCCTTATAATTTCCTAATTGATGGGAGCAACAAAGGTCTCTTTTGTTATGTTAATGAGACACCTCTTCGAAAGCACCTAAGGATGGGGCTGGTTGCCAGGGAATCAAGCCTGTGATTGAAGGGCTGGAACTTTCAATCCCACCCCCTGACCCCAATGGCTAATGATTTAATCTTGCCTGTGTGATGATGCCTCCAAAGTACCCCAAATTTTGGGGGTTAGGAGAGCTTCTGGGTTGGCGAACTCGAAGCAGTGTTGGGAGAGTGGAGCACATGGAGAGAAAGAGCATGCCCTTTTCCCAGACCCTATGCCTCTCTTCCCCCCACCCCGGCTTCTCCTGAGTTATATCCTTTTATATTATCCTGTAATCTGGTACGTAAACTGTTTATCTGAGTTCTGTGAGCTGCTCCAGCAAATTAATCAAATATAATGTGGGCATTCTGTAACCTTTAATCTGTAGTCGGTTGGTCAGAAGTACAGGTGACGACCTGGACTTGCCTTTGGCATCTGAAGCGTGGGGGGTGGGGAGGGGTGTGCAATTCGGTGGGACCCTTAACTATCTCCAGGTAGATAGTGTCAGAATTGAGTTGTAGGACACCCCGCTGGTGTCCCAGCATTCCTTGGTGTGGGAAAATAAATACACATTGGAATTGAAATTGGTACCACCACTGTAGAGGTCTGAGATGGATCTCGGAGGGCTAAGAGCAAGGGCCTGGCAGGGCTCTGTTACACTGCTGGAGGTTCTAGAGACAAAGGTCTGTCTTGCCTTTTCCAGCTCTTGGAGGCACCTGTGCTCCTCGGCTCTCAGTCCCTTCCAACAATTGCATCCCTGTGACATCTGCTTCCAGACTCACACCTCCTTCTCCGACTCCCTCTTTCATATATCAGAACACTTGTGATGACCTCAGCACACTTAATCACATCTTCAGAGTCCCTTTGCCATGTAGACACAATGTTCCCAGGCTCTGAGGGTTACAGTGCGGATATCTTGGGAGCTATTACCTGCCTCCCTCAGCTGCAATATGGGGCTTATATCCAATTGACTTAGAAAAAATGGTGTGGGTTTCAGACTCAAATTAGACCTAATTCCCAGTTCATCCCCACTACTTCTAGAAATACAACCTTAGGAATGTCATTTATCTTAGCCTCAGTTTTCTAATCTATCAAATGGGAAAATATTAGCTTAGTTCATAAAGTCATGAAGTCTATAGATAATAGTAAATGTCACTGCCTGCACCTAGTAAACACTTCAAACTATTAGACATTATCATTGTTAATTCCTTTTAGAAATATGTTTATTGATTTCAGAGAGAGAGGAAGGGAGAGAGAAACATTGATGTACAAGAGAAACACTGATGTGTGGGAGAAACATCAGTCGGTGGCTCCCCCACACACTCCGACCTGGGACTGAGTCCGCAACCCAGGCGTGCGCCCCAACCAGGAATAGAACCCCACCACCCTGGGCATGGGACAGTGTTCCAACCACCCGAGCCCACTGGCCAGGGTTAATTCCCTTTTCTTGAGCAGGCATCCCTGATAGTGCATGATAGTTTTCAGTTTGGGTTTGCCATGATATTTCACTATTTTCTTAACTAAGATTTTGGTCAACTTAAAATTTTATAGTTTTCATAAAAAGTTATAAAATACTCCATAAAAGTAAGTTCAGAAATAGTCATTGAGAGCAATACAAGTATTCAAAAACAACTTCTAATTCCAGAAAAAAAATTATTTAATTTAGGGACTGGGTATGCCCTCAGAAATATTTTAAAACTACATCACTATAATTTCATTGGGTTCCAGGATCCCCTCAGCGTGTGGTCTTTTTCGAAGCCTACTTTCCTCTCTCTTTGAGACTTGGCACAGATTGCTTCCGGACTCTTACTAGAAATCATCGTGACATATTTAAGGCTTACATTGTAAATTAGACTATGCACACCCTACTCTCCTCTCTACAGCTAAATTCACATAGAATAAGACTCATTTCCTGCTGCTTCTTTTCCAACCGACTTTTGGATAATCAATTTCTTATAAATTCAAAATGAGATGCCAGTTTGCCATAAAAAATTTAAAAAGATCCTCAACAGCTGCCTGACTTTGCCTGAAGGCAAGGCTCTATTATATATTCCCTTTCATTTCCTCCCTCCTTGTTGGAGAGCAGCTTCCCCTGCTGCCGTCAGACCTCTGTTCTCTGCTGACAGCTGGCACTGGGTGTCTCAGCACTCAGGTCTATGTACACGTTTGGAAAAAAACTTGCCAGGACTAAAGGAACAGTGCCTTTGTCAGGGCCATTCCTGGAAGCTATAAGCTTTGACTAGGACAATTTTTGGCTTATATACCTTTGCACAAGAATTATAAAAGTGAAGTATGGTTATAGAGTGCTGGAGTTGGTTTCTAACAACATCCAGAAATTCTACATCCAATGCCTGTAGATCATCCATTCATTCATTGACTTATGGGTATTAAGTTCAGCCAATATTGTTAAATGGCTAGAGTTTTTACCCACAAGCAGCACATGTTAAACCGTACGATCACATGGCAAATGCAGCTTATTACTTTTGTAGAATAGATGGTTCCTGAAATATTATGAATTAGTTTTTTATACTTAAGTTCTTATGTCCTAAAGGAATTAATCATCTTTTAAGCCTTCCTTCAGTAAATCTTTTTATAGAAATAATACATTCTAAAACAGCAACTGGAGTAGTATTGACACAAGCACAGACAAATGGATCGATATCAACAAATGGAACATCCAGATTTGAATCCACGAGCGCATGAAAATCTGATCTACATCAGAGGTGGCTTTGCACATCAGCCACAGAAAGTCGCCTTTTCAATAAATGGTGCTGCCGTGACTAGTTTCCCATATAGAGGGACCACTGGGTTTGTTCTTTAACTATACATAAAAACTTATTTCAAGTGTATAAAGATGGAACTGTGAAAAGTCAACCTTCAGAAGCACTAAAATACAATGCAGGAAACTTTTTTCATTGCGTTGACGTAGTATAAAAGTTGTAAAATACCTCATACACATGTAGGTTGGTTCAGTATCTTGGCTATTGTAAATAACAGTGCAATGAATATGGAGGTGGGGGTATGTGCCGTATCTTTGAGTTAGTGCTTTTGTTTTCTTTGGATAAATACCCAGAAGTGGAATTGCTGGATCCTATGGTGTTTCTATTTTTAATTCTTTTAAGGAAACTCCATACTGTTGTCCATAGTGGCTGCACCAATTTACATTCTCACCAACAGTGCAAAAAGTTTTCCTTTTTTCCATACCCTTGCCAACATGGTATTTTTTGTCTTTTTGGTAATAGTCATTTTAACAGGTGTGAGGTGATATCTCACTGTGATTTTGATTTGCATTTCCCTGAAAATTGTTGATGCCTTTTCAAGTACCTTTGTTGACCATTTGTATGTCTTCATTAGATGTCTATTTATGCTGCCCAGTTTTAAATCCAATTGTTTATTTTGTTGCTATTGAGTTGTGTGAGTTCTTTCTACATTTTGGATATTAACCTCTTCACGTACATGATTTTCAAATATCTTCTCCCATTCAATAGGTTGTCTTTTCATTTTGTTGATGGTTTCCTTTGCTGTGCAGAAGCTTCTTAGTTTGATGTAGTCACATTTGTTTACTTTTGCTTTTGTTGTCTTTGCTTTTGGTGTTAAATTAAAAAAATCTTTGCCAAGACGCCTTCCTACCACCTGTGTTTTCTTCTAGGAGATTTATGATTTCAGATCTTATGCTCAAGTCTTTCATCCATTTTGAGTTCGTTTTTATGCATGGTGCAAGGTAGTGGTTAAATTTCACTATTTTGCATATGGCTATCTAAGTTATCTTAGTACCATTTATTGAAAAGAGTGTCCTTTCTCCATTGTATATTCTTGACTCCTTTGTCATAAATTTATTGACCATATATGACATGAGGTTTATCTCTGTACTCTCTTTTCTGTTCCATTGATTTGTTGTGTCTGTTTTTATGCCAATTCCATACTGCTTTGATTACTATAGTCTTGTAATATAGTTTGAAACCTGGGAGCATGATGCCTTCAGCTTTTTACTTCATTTTCAAGATTTCTTTGGTTATTTTGTGTGTATTTTCATACAAATTTTAGAACTGCTTTGTTTCTGTGGAAAAAAAAATGTCATCGGATTTTGTAAGGATTGCATTTAAGTTGTAGATTACTTTAGGTAGTACGGATATTTCAACAATATTCTTCCAGTCCCTGAATATGAGATATCTTTACATTTATTTGCATCATCTTCAATTTCTTTCAGTGTCTTTAGTTTTCATTCCTTCACTTCCTTGGTTAAATTTATTTCTAGATGTTTTAATTTTTTTGATGGCATTATAAATTTCATTGTTTATTTGCCTTTCTGCTGGTTCATTATTAGTGGATAGAAACACAACAGATTTTTTCATATTGATTATGTATCCTGCAATGCTAGTGAATTTGTTTATTCTAAAAGGTTTTTTTTTTTTTTTTTTTTTTTTTGGTGGAGTCTTTAGAGTTTTCTATGTATAATATGTCATCTGCAAATAGTGATGGTTTTACCTTTTCTTCTGATTTGAATGCCTTTTGTTTCTTTCTCTTACCTAATTGCTCTGGTGAGGACTTCCAGGACTATGTTGAATAAACATGGTAAGAGTGGGCATTCTTGTTTTGTTCTTGATCTTAGAAGAAAACCTTAAAGGTTTTTACCATTAAGTATGATGTGTTAGCTTGGGCTTGTCATATCTGACCTTTGTTATGTTGGGTTACTGTCCCTCATTTTATGCATTTTGAAGCTATACTCTGAGGTGCATCCAATTTTAAAAATTTGTACTTTCCTGGTGAGTTAAATGTTTTGTTTTTTATTAAACTACTGTCTTTAATTCTAGTAATACTTTTTTAAAAATTTGCCTTAATGTGTAATACAGTTATACCATCCTGGGGACACTGCTAATACACGGCCACTTTAATTTCTTTATACAACCCAGGTGCTGTGAACTTGGATGGCAAATCAAGGCAAGGGCCAGCCTACCTATGGTTCTCACCATTATCCTAAAGGTGTGGCTCATATGCACCCCAACTTGTTGTGGGAGGACTTCCTATATACGATTGCTTACCCTGCATGAACCCAGGTCTCTGATTCATTTATCTGGCAAGGCAATTAAGGAAACATTTATCTGGTAAGGCAATTAAGGAAACATTTGCAGATACGAACATCTTAGAGGAACAGGTATCAGCCACATTACTAAAACTATACAGATGCTGAGTGCTTTTTATGCCTCTGATTTAAACTGTGGATTTTATTTGGAAGCAGTTAGAAGAATAATGGACAAAAGCAATGAATGTATTTCAGAGCTGTGTTTCCCACTGACTGCTACAAAATAGTCTTTTTATAAAAATTATTACATGACTAGCACGTGGTGAGCTTAGGATGCAAATCCAGACATTCTGACTCCAGAGCTTATGTAAATCAGGTGGATATAATAAAAAGCTAATCAAAGTAAGAGCCCCCCCTCTTGATGGTGGAACCTGGCTGCATTTCTACCTATCACATGCCCTTCTAAAAACATGTGATAGAAAACCAAGATTTCATATCTGTGAGAATAATAAAGTCCTCCTTAACTGAGTTCTCTTCTTTGAAATTCAACTGGTATGACTAAAACAATTCAAAAATATCGTTAGAGAAATCTTCCATATTGTCAGTTGATACATGAATAAAATGGTGGTGTGTTCTCCTTAACATTACACAAATGTACCGCATTAATCAATACTGTTCTTTGATTCACAAAGTACTTTCATATTATACATAACACTCTGTATTTGGAAATGGTTTCATTTTCTTTGCCTCATTAAGAATATAATATATATTTCTCTTCTAATTTTGTGTAAAGCAAATAAATGGTGTGTCATACTCACAGGTTAACATATCCCTAAGTTTCCGTTTAGGAATCCAACGATCTTCTCAGTCCTAATTTTATTTGAAGTAAAACATCCTATCTTCAGCCCTCATTTTCTCACAACAATTATTTTGCTTGTGGTGCACAATAACACAAACAGGTAAAATGTTTATTTTCTTGTCTACTACTAAGCCATTTTTGTCATTTTTCAGTAAGCCTGTCCTTTAGAATTTTCTCTCTCTCTCTCTTTTTTTTTTTTTTTTTGTTTAAATTGTGGAAACTTTGGTACTACTGGCTCTTGATCTAATGGTTACAAGAGAATATTTAATGGGTTGGTGGCAGTTTTATTGCCCCTTAAACATTTAATAGGTTTTCTGCATAATTTCTCAATGTGTTCTTATTTGTTTACTTTTTTATATTTTTGGTGTAAAATTGAAAACTTATGGTATTGAATTTTATGACCCTGGCATGACTCCTTCTCCACAGTTGTAATACGCACTTCCATTGTGCTCTCGTTTCTAGGAGCTAAAATACCAGCTTAACAGTGCAACACGGCCCTGACCCATGACGTTTTATACTGGGATCACCACCACAAATTGAAAACTTTCTCTTTACTAAACTAATACGGTTATAGTTTCTTTTTATTTTCATTGTCATTTATTATAAGCATTCTGGCAAAATCTGGAACTACATTTTATTATCATAAAAAAATTAAACATCAGTTTGATCAACTTTGTTTAGTTGCTTAAGTATGTTCTCATGGAAGTGGCGCCGGGGCGGAAACTCAGGAGATTCAGATTCTTGTCCTAACCCTGCTGCTCCTTTCCATGTTCTGTGATTCCCGAGTCTCAGTTTGCACCAGGTCACAGACTTCAGAATTTCTTAAGGCTTTCAACAAAATCTTACTACATGAAAATCAGAACATACCATATGAAAAAGAGTGAAATATACTACTCTTATTAAGTTACTTTATAATTTCAGAATAGTACAGTTTACTCGGCAAAGCAAGTAAATCCTTACTAGAAACTGGAGAGAGATTTTTTGTTGTTTGAAATGACTATTTTGGTCTCCATGGCTATTTAATTTACAAGCACAGAAATGATAGGCTTATTTCTGTGTAACTTTGTTAACAACTTTTGCATATCAATTTATGAAAACTTTCTATCAGTCTTTGTACCACTGGTATTTCTTTTGACATTTATTTAACAATTAGGTAAAAATAAAAGTTAAAGAGGCAGTTTTTAAAAGTCCATACTTTCCATGGCAATAGCCCTAAATAATAATGTGCTTTTAATGTGGTATTTAGACTTTGTATAAAGTGAACAAATATAAACCTTTTTGTTCTTAAATTTCATACATGAGAAAGTTATCTACAGAGTCTTCTTTTGTCCTTTGGAAAAAGCTCTGAGGGAACCTGACTGCATTTCTCAGTCGATTTCAGATGAGCCATTTAACGCGCAATTCAGAAGCCACTGTTAGGAGACAGAGTGACATGCCGTTGTGTTAAAGAAAAGCTGAGTGTGGATGTCCACTTTACCTTTTTGTTCATAAGTCTGATCGGGACGAGCACCCACACATGTCTTTGGGAACTTCCCTTTTGGTGACCTGGCCCCACTTTCTTCTGTGTCCCCGCAGCCACTGCCAGAGGGAGGGCCTTTCAGCCGCTGTCCTCCCTCCGGGAACGGCTCCCTCCGCCCTTGCAGGTTGCCCTGGAAATCTACCCAGGCTCTAACTCATAAACCTGTTGATTCCCCTCTCTCATTCTCAGTTTCCTACCAAAACTTAAGTTTTCAGCGTGCACTCCTTCGCACTGGGTGTTTCAGGCCCCGTCTTGTGTCCTGCTTTGCTTTCAGCCATACTCTACAGCCCAAGCCTCAGCCCAGCCCCTCCTCACCCAGCCCTGCCAGCCACTGTATTGCTCTCCACTGACTCTGGCAGACACAGCCTCCTGCCTGCCCTGCGGCCCCGCCCTACCCGGGAAGGGCGCCCCCACTGAGAAGCAGAGCCACTGAATCAGCACCACTTATAATTATAAATTATAGTGTTGATTTTTAAAGTTGAGTTAATTCTAAATGAAAAATGAATTTATATTTTAAAGTCATAGTCATTTAGACTGGAATTCCTCTCCTAGCCCAAAGAAGGACTGGAGACACCTGCAAAATCATTTTCTTCTTTTTTCCCTTGCTGGTCTCCAAATCAGCTGAGATCTTTTAAAAGCTTGCTTTGCCAGGACCGCGTAATACAAGTCTTCTTTGGATGAACTGAGCCAATGCTCAGGTGATTGTTCTGGACCCCACTTGATGTGTACACTGCATTAATTCGTATTTGAGTTAGTATTTTTTATTCCTGCGCCTTAGTGAATAAGTCATACACAGTTGTAGCATTGAAAGGATCTTTGGTTTCTGTAGGTGAGCAAACACCTGAAAATACTGAAGTAACTATTATTTCTCTAGTAATTTATTCTTGCATTGTTTGATGAAACAACATTTATAAGGCATTAACGCTCTACAAGATTCCATAAGGGAAAATATTACGATCAAAAAGTAGGTCAAGATAATAAAAGTTCATACCAATATATATTTTTCCCCTCTGTTAAGAAACAAAATTCAACTGAGTAAATTTGAAGACCTGGTTGGTTTTAATTCAGGGATTCATGGATCAGGAGCACCCTTACAGCTGCTGAACTGGATGCCGCCTGACTCACGTGTGTTTTCCAGTGGGTTGAAGCCTTCCCCTGCCATGTGGCTGATACTTTCAGGGTGGCAAAGACACTGTTAGAAATGTGTTTTCATGCCATAGAAGATAGTCACCATTAGACCAGTGTCTATTGGTATACACCTTTGGTTGATTCCTTGTCTCATGCTAGTAAGACCAGCTACTGTAAGTCTTAATTGTTTAATACTGAAGCCTGCCAATAACAGACAGAGGAAGATTTCCCAGACTCCAGTTCAAGGGAACCTGTTGATGACAGTCTAGAGCCTTGGGAATTCTAGAGGCTTTATCAGAGAAGCTCAGCCTTCATGCCCCACCGAAAGGCACATTACCAAGTACTCCTGACTACTAGCACTGTTGCAAAACCAGAAGGCATCGAACCTTGGGCACACATCCCACAGCTGAAGAAGGCTCCACCTTCTGATTCTTCACGCCAGCTAGAGAACCCCAAATCAAACTGACTAGAGACAGAAATATGACTAGAGACAGACAGTCTAACATCGGTGTAGACTGTTCCCACCCAAGATGCCAGCTGAAGGCTTCCTAACTTAGCTAACCATGAAAACTTTCTTCTTTTCTTTTTTTCCTTTACTCAGAAAGGAAATGGGACATCATCCATATCCCCCAGGCCATTGCTGAGGGAGGTAACCCCTGGAACTTAGAACAACTTTTTATTCCAGGCTGGGAGAAGACCTCACAGACCCCTGGCTTGAAGATGCAACTGTACCAACAACATTTATCCTTGTCTGTAACACCTACCACCCTCCTTGAGTCTGTAAGTGCCTAGATTGCTGTATACAGCTGAGAATGCCTTGGATTACCTAACTGTTCCTGTGATTATTCTAGAAAGGATGCACCAGGAGACTTTCCAGAATTTCAGGTTTTCTAACTTTGGCAAAGCAATGATTTCCTGTTTAGTAATACAGATCTTTAGGAATATGATCAGAAACCTCTCTTCCACTCCTGGAGACATCGCAGATTCCTTTGCTAAGGTGTTTGCTCTGCAGAACAAGAAGGTGTCTATGCTGGGGCCAGCACCATCTACTCTACCTGAACTGACACTGCTGTGGAAGTGGAAACCAAGTTACATAAAATAATTGAGAAAACCACTTGGCTTAAAAGGATGACTCCTACAATGGCACCTCTCTCTGATTTGTTTGGGTCTTGGGGCTATAGCTCTGAAGTTCATACCAAATATTGGCATGCTGCAATCTCTCAACAATTTTAAATGTTCACAGCAGCTAACTGCCAAGCAAATGGTCTCCCTAAGGCTGGAATGCCAAAGAAGGAACACAGAGAATGGCCCATGCATGGGTTATGAACCGGGAACCATGGCCTGTGAGTGTCACAAAGAGTAAGCAAAAGGCCACGTCACACCGAGGGTCAGCACAGCTGCAGCGTGGTAGCTGAGAGTGACACTAATGCCTTAATTTTTTATCACATCTCTCAAGTGGATTAGTCCACTTCTTAAATTTCCTAGTCTTACCCTCGTTCTGCCTGTAAAAACCTTCCATTTCGTACAGCTCGTCAGAGTGCCCTTCTCGTTGCTGGATGGTGTGTCACCCATTCAGGGATTGCTTCATTAAAGGCAATTAGATCTTTGCATTTACTTGGTTGAATTTTTTAAATACTTCCTTAGATGTTTATCATATATGTTCATTTGTCTTCCTGCAATAAGAACAGAATCCCTTTTAAATATACTGTTTTCACTAAATCATGTCATAATTCCACATAAAAGCTTCACTCCTTATACTGTAAAATACAGTATTGTACCTTAAATCCCAAACATTCTTGCTTGTAAGCTGAACATTAAGAATCAGGATCCAGGCAAACCCTTCCAATTGCTTTTGGAACAGGTGCTGGGGCCAAGCTGTGAAAACAGAAAGCCGAGCACCAAGAATTCCCATGGCCTTCGAGAATGGAGCAGACGAAACCAAAGGGTGGGCCAACATTCACCACCGAACAACAGAGCGTGCTCTAATTGCTGCATATTTTGAGAGCAAATGCACTGGAATAATAACTTTTTTCCTTTGTTTTTTCATTTTGAAAAATAGGTACTATGGCGGTTGAGAGAATTTTCTGTTTTGGAAAGAGATTACAAGGAGGGGTCTAAAGCTGTACATTTTTTTTTTCATCAGGGAAGCAAAAGAAAGACTCAGGTCCCCGTTCCTGTCCCACTGAGTCTCCTGGGACTCAGCAGTCCAAGCGTCCTCCCAGCCAGGAGGGCTTGTGGGAGGACTCAGGCAGGGTGTGTCACTGTGTCCTACACACTGCTCCCCAGGTCTGCCACCACACTGGGGACTCGGGCCCCGTCCTGGGGCCACAGCCCGCTATGCTGCTGGAGCCCTCTGGGTTGGAGAGCTGTAGGGACACAGTGCTCAGGATGCCCAGATCTTGTTTTGCTCCGTTAACCAATCAGTAAGCCTCTCTGGGACTCAATTTCCTTATTTGAACAGAGGATAAATAACACAGACCTCTCTACTTCACAGGGTCAAGTAAAAGAATGTATACGAATGTATTTTTAAAAGCAGAACTCTAAGGTGTGAAGGTAGGTATTTGAATTTGCTCTACAAACTGCCTTTTCATGTGCGTGCTTAGAAGTGCGAGGGAGAGAGCCCACGAGCCCAAGAAAGGTACTGGATGGGAAGGAAGAACTATAGCACTGCCAGAGATGAAAGACCGAAGTAAAATAAAAGGAAGAAGAGATTAAAGGGGAGATGGACATGAAGTCAGAAATGTGAGGGGACCTGTAACACCATCTACATACAGGTTGCTGGCTACAGTGCAAACAATGAAAACAGATTGTGGAGGGCTGTGCGGGTGCGGGAAGGAGGCGACAGCAAGGGGCCGGCATGTGAGGGCGGAGCAGGAAGGAGAGAATTTGTAAGTACTGTGGATCCAGAAAGCACACTGCAAGCTCCTAAAACAGGGGCCATTTTTTTATCTATTTACTTCACCTGGTGCAGATGGGTACTTAATCAGGTGCAATAATGATTTTTAAATTTATAAATAAAGCCTTAGAGTTTTACAAAGTGAAAAGAAATATACCTCTGGCAATCTTAAAAAGAGAAAACAGAGTCACTTATTGGAAAGACACTGAACAGCTCGCAGAGATCCCAGGAAAACCTAAAGGATCAGATCTGCTGATAGGAATGAATAGAGCCTTTCAGGCTCCCATAGTGGCCGCAGAAGTGGCCCGATCTGCACTTTCATTTTTCTCCTTCCTAAAATAAGCAGAAAAGAAGAAACAGCCCAGAGATCTTAGGTTGGAATTTCATGATTTTATTTAGATTTTTATTTTGGAGTAATTTAGATTTATAGAAAAGTTGTGCAAATAGCAGAGTTCCTGCCCGCCCTTCACCCACCTCCCTCCCCCCACACCCCGCACCGGCATCTTGTGTCACACAGTGGGACGACTGAAACCAGGAAACGGCCCTGATGCCATGCTACTGGATAAACTGCAGACCTTTTCCAGGTTTCACTCATTTTCTCACGGATGTGCTTTACTTGTATGGAATGTATCCAAGATACCACACTAGATTCATTGTCATCTCCTAAGCCCCCTCCAGTCTGTGAGGTTCCTCACTCCTTCCTTGTCTTTCTTGACCTTCACACTCTTGAAGAGTACTGGTCAATTATTTGTATAATGCCTCCCAATTTGGGCGTGTCCCATGCTTTCAAGGGTTAGCCTTAGGTTTTGTGTTTTTGGCAAGAACACCACAGAAGTGATGTTGTTCCCTTCCGAGGGCATCACATGAGAGTTTACAGAGTGGCAATTTGTCATCGTCTTTTTTCTTTAATCCTCACCAAGGGCATGCATATTGAGTTCAGAGAGAGAGGAAGGGAAAGAGAGAGAGAGAAAAAGAAACAAAGACCCACGTGAGAGAGAAATAGCCACCAGTTGCCTCTCATATGCGCCCTGACCAGGGATCAGACCCGAAAACTATTGGTTTTTAGAACAATGCTCCAACCAAGTCCCCCAGGCCAGGGTTCCATTTGTCTTCTCACTGGCGATCTTAACTTTGCTCATTTGGCTACTATAGCAGCATCTGCCAGGCTTCTCTACCATAATGTTACTATTTTTCTCTTTGTTGTTAGAAAATACCTTGTGAAGAGATACTTTCAGAGGATGAAATATACTCTTTCTCATTATACTTTTGTTCACTAAATTTGACATCCATTGATAGTTTTTGCCTTAAAACAATGTTTGCTTAATGGTGATTTTTCTGCTTTTCTCACTCCCTTTCTCCACATATCAAGAATTCTATGATTTCTCTCTTTTTTTGAAAGTTTTCTTTTAAGATTTTATTTATCTATTTTTAGAGAGGATAAGGGAGGGAGAAAAAGAGGGAGAGAAATGTTCCAGCCAAGATGGAGGCGTAGGTGGACACACTGGGCCTCCTTGCACAATCAAAATCAAGGACAACAAAGATTTAGAAAGAAGAAAACAAGCCGAACTGATAGAAAATTGAACTGTACAGAAGTCCGACAACCATTCATCCAGACCGGTAAGAGGGGCAGGAAAAAGTGGAGGTTGGCGGACCCCAGCACTCAGGCAATGGCTGGCAGATCCCAGTTGTGCAGGCGGTGGCTAGCAGACCCCAGGTGTACAGGTGGCAGCTAGTGGACCCTGGGCATAGGGTGGCAATGAGCAGACCCAGTGAGACTGAGCAAGGCGGCTGGCTAACCAGGTGGTCCCACATTTGTGCACAGATAATCCAGGTGAAAGGGAAGCGGTGGAAGGGACTGGAATCCCAGAGAGAGTGGAGCAAGTGCCATTGTTCCCTCTCGGACCCTGGCCCCACATACAGCATAACCTGCGACTGGGCTGCCCTGCACTGGGGAACACCTGAGGCTCCACCCCTCACTACATAATAGCCACGACCAGACCAAACAAAACAAAACAAAACAAAACAAGACAAAAACCAAAAACCCCAAAAACCAAACATGGCTCAAACAGAAGAACAGATCAAAGCCCCAGAGCCAATTCATCTAAGCAACCAAGAGATAGCCAACCTATCAGATGCACAGTTCAAAGCCCTAGTGATCAGGATGCTCACAGAATTGGTTGACTTTGCTCACAAATTAGATGAGAAAATGCAGGCTACAATACGTGAAATGAAGGAAGATGCATGGGGAACTGATAGAGATGGAAAGAAAACTGGGACTCAAATCAATGGAGTGGACCAGAAGGAAGAAAGAAACAGACAAACAGAAAAGAATGAAGAAACAAGAATTCAAAAAAATGAGGAGAGGCTTAGGAACATCCAGGACATCTTTAAATGTTCCAGCATCGAAATTATAGGGGTACCAGAAGGAGAAGGAGAAGAACAACAAGTGGAAAACTTATTTGAACGAATAATAAAGGAGAACTTCCCCAATCTGGCAAAGGAAATAGACTTCCAGGAAGTCCAGGAAGCTCAGAGAGTCCCAAAGAAGTTGGACCCAAGGAGTAACACATCAAGGCACATCATAATTACATTAGCCAAGATGAAAATGAAGGAGAGAATTCTAGAAGCAGCAAGGGATAAGGGGACAGTCACCTACAAAAGAGTTTCAATCAGACTGTCAGCTGATTTCTCAAAAGAGACCTTCCAGGCAAGAAGGGGCTGGAAAGAAGTATTCCAAGCCATGAAAGTCAAGGACCTACGTCCAAGATTTCTCTATCCAGTGAAGCTGTCATTTAGAATGGAAGGGTAGATAAAGTGCTTCTCAGATAAGGTCAAGTTCAAGGAGTTCATCATCACCAAGCCCTTATTATATGAAATGTTAAAGGGAATTATCTAAGAAAAAGAAGATAAAAAAATATGATAGTAAAAAGACAGCAAACGCACAGCTATTAAGAACCATACCTAAAACAAAAGCAAACTAAGCAAACAACTAGAACAGGAACAGAACCACAGAAATGGAGATCACATGGAGGGTTAGCAACCGGGGAATGGGAGGAGGAGAAAGGGGGAAAAGGTGCAGAGAATAAGTAGCATAGACGGTGGGTAGAAAATAGACAAGGGGAGGGCAAGAATAGTGTGGGAAATGTAGAAGCTAAAGAACTTACGACACATGGACATGAACCAAAGTGGCAGAATATGAGTGGGAGGGGGTGTGCAGGGTGGAGGGGACTCATGGGGAGAAATGGGACAACTGTGATAGCATAATCAGTAAATTATATTTTTAAAAAAAGAGGGAGAGAAACATCAATATGTGGTTGCCTCTCACACGTCCCCTACTGGGAACCTGGCCTGTGCATGTGCCCTCCACTGGAAATCAAATCAGTGACCCTTTGATTTACAGGCTGGCAGTGAATCCATGGAGCCACACCAGCCAGGACAGAATTCCATGATTTTTTACTATTTGGTTGAGTTATGATAATAACCATATTCAGGAAAACAGTATTTTTACTAAAAACAACAAAATTTGGTTATCGAAATCCAGGTTGATTTACTGAGGCCTGCTAGAGTTAATAGCTCCCAATTAGTGCCTAATCTACTAATTTGTTGAATGTCTCCAACTATTGTAGCCTTATGAGATTCCTTTTAAAAAATCATGGAGAATGTGGAAAAATGAGAAAACTACTTTGTGGCAGTTAAATATATACATAAACTTGTTATAAAGAGGATATACAGTCTCTTTAAAAAAACCAAGTGCCAAATGCAGGAATAGTTCCAAAAAGCAGCAGCTCCCAGTCAGTGTGGGGAGAGTTTTATGAAATAATTTGCCACCATTTTGATAAAGGCAGAAAGTGCACAGAGGCTCTGAGCTCTAGCCTCCAAGTCAGGAACAGCCCTGGGGGAGAAAAATTAAGAGCCTAGAGTAACCAGAAGGTGTTAAGGAGGCAATAAAACCTTTTCCTCTACATGGCAGCCAGGAACTGGCTGAAGGAGAAGGTGCCAGGGGCCGTGAAAAGGTCCAATAACTTGAACCTGTGGCATTATTTCAGATCACAAAGTTTAGTTGGAATAACTGATAAACACTTTGCATAAAATGAAGTAAAAGTTCCTAATTTATAAGGTCAAGGGGAAAATGAAAGAAAATAAAGTGTACTTAGTGATGGCTGTTACTTAGTAAACAGTGAATAAATAGTATTTATTTTCACAACAAACGTCTATCGAGTTTTCATGCATTTTTGCACTCAGCCATTTTGGGCCTTCGTCTTTTGTACTCAAACCAAGGACTTCTAAAGTGCCTTTTAACTCTGACATGCGATGACTACACTGTACAGATGGGGAACTTAAAACAAAAACTGCATGCTGGACTTGTGGAAAGGCTGACCTAACTGCCTTCAGTTATTCATTTCTTAAACACTGGCTATGAGGCAGGCATTGTGCTAAAGGCCAGGAATTAGTACACTAAATTATAGTACTCATCCCCTGACTTGCTTCAGCCTCACATTCTATTTTGACAGATGACTATGCAAACAAACTACTGTGTAACATGGTAGAGTCATGGGAGAAAGGGGTGGTCTTCCTGCATGAATGAGGGCTGGTCCATGAAGAATAAGGAGAAATTTATTCAGCAGAGACCAGTACACATTAGGTGGAAGAGTTTGTTTGAGCAAAAGCATGGGAATATGGAAGTGCATGGTGGTTTAGGGATGAGTACTATACTTTGGTGCGTGGACAAAAAAGTAGCAGAGACCTGGAGGGTGTGCCTCAGCTGGTTGGCCATCGTCCTGCAAACCAAGAGTCTTCAGTTTGACTCCTCATGGGGACATATGCCTGGGTTGTGGGTTCAAAGTTTTAGCAGATTTTACAGTGAACAAAAGAGAACTAGAAATGGTAACTGAAATTAAAAACTCAAGAAGTAGCTTTAACTTCAACCACAGCTAAAGATGGAATTAGTGAAGTTAGAGAGGGGGTCTTATTAAGAACCAGAATTTGTAAAAATCTAGGGCAAGAACATTTCAGACAGAAGTAATAGAAGAGCAGAGAACCTGAGAAGGGAAAATGCTTACATGCTAGTGGACAGAAAGAAGACCACGGGTCTGCAGCATGGAAAATGAGACAGAAAAGGGTAGAAGTTGAGGTCAGAAGAGGAGGAGAAGGCCAGAGTGTACAAGACTTCCTATGTTCATAGAACTTCTTGCCATATCGAGTTGGATGTTAAAAAAAGTGTGACTGGAGAAAAGATTTTAAGACAAAGTCTGAATTACATGTTAAGAATCGCATTCTGACTATATTTTATATAGAATAGATCCTAAGGAGATGATAGTGGAAACAGGAAGACCATTTAGAATCCTGTCAAAATAGTCTCAGTGAGAGTTGATGGCCGTACTGATTAAGGTAGAAGGAATTATAAATACTTGGATATCTGGTTTATGGTGGGGGTATTGGGAGACAATTCTCTATGGGCCTCTGATATTTCTGTATATCTTGTAAGAAGAGGCACTGATGGTTTTTGTTTGGACTGCCTTTTCTGGTCTATCTTCCTCTGTGTAGGGAAGAAGCTTTGAGATCAGAGATAGTGTCTTTCTATGGACCAAAGAACAACATGCTTACTGGCCATTATAAAAGATTTGAGTTCTTCAAGTTCAGTGTTTGTTTCCTGGAAATCAATCCTCTGTGTACACAAGTGTCACCTGGCCCTCTTTGCATTGCCCTGTGGGAATTGGGTCTTGAAGAATGGGTATAAGAAAATGCTCTGGCTCTAACTATTGGGTAATAACCCCCTTTGTCTCGAAGTGAAAATCCTCATGTCTTTGCTGGCATCCATGGAATGGAGGCAGGATAACTTAGTAGATTGCAAGTAGGGTAACACAGTTCTTGACAAAAGTTTGAGACTTAATGATGAACTGTACAGTGAATAGCACAGTTCCAATAAGAATGAGATATTGTTAAGTGGCAAATTCCTGGTAACAGAGCACCCAAGATAGGGGGTCCTTGGAAGTTCAGGCAGTTTATATGAGAGAGTCAACCATAAGGAGAAATAAGATCCTGGCCAGTAGTACAAGGACAGAATATCCTAAGGAAGGTGATCAATAAGATCAAGATAGAACTTCAGTATTAGAAGTGTGCTAGAATACTACATTAGAATATCAGAAATACTTTAAAAGGGCAAGCATAAGAAAACCCCATTTATATGAATGAGGGCATGCAGAAGAAGGAAACCTCAGACAGGAAACCCAGACACAGAAATGAATGTAGAAGTATGAGAGGTTGAACAGTGTGGTAGCATATCAGATGAAGAGGCTAACATTTCCGCCAACTTCAGCTGGCAAACAGTAGTGGAAGCAGAGGGTGCAAGGGACACAGTGGGCTCACTGCAGGAAGACTGTGGGGCACAGCCCTGACCCAGGGGCACGGACCCTGCTTCCTGTGAAGAAGGGAAGCACCTCGGTACAGCTTCACCAGAAGGGGAGGCAGATCATGGCTAAGGTTGTTTTAGTTACTGTCTGCTGCAAATCTGGATTGATTTCAGAACTAAGGGTGTGAAACGGGCGGATGGCTTGTGGGGGCCGAGAAGGACAGAGGTATTGAAGTGAGAGAGGCAGGTGCTGACATGCGTACTTACGCTACAAGCCAAGTGCCATCTAAGCAGGTTCTCTCTTTGCTTCTTTTCAAATAAGCCTTCATCTACTTAAACAGTTTGTGAAGCCTTGGCAACAAATGTAAACAGGTAGGAATGTATAAATCTGCTATATCTGCCTTAATGTTATTAATTGATTATTGAGAGAAAAGCCCCTTTCTTCACATTTAACCCCTGTGGTAATTATAAACTCCGTTTTACCCAGAGCACTTAAGGGCCTCCGCGAGTGTATGATACAGTGGAGCAGGTGCCAACGTACTCGCCAGCTGGCGCGATGTTTCCCTAGCACCTTGGATGTTTATCACAGATGTGGAGTGTGTGGTAGCACTGGAAAGGTATGGGGTCCACAGGGCCCACAGGGCACTGAAGCTGCACGCGTGTTTAACAGCTGAGGTCGTGTAGAGCGGGGTGAATCCAGCCCTGCTGCGTGTGTGGTGGCAACCAACTGGAGAAGATGAGGCTCCAGAGTGGTCCCCACAGCATGTGGGTGCTGGAAAGAAAATTCAGCGATACGCTGGTGTCTGGTCCCACACACAGACTCTGTACCTAAGAGCAGTTGACTTCTGAAATAAGTGGATTTTACATATGATTAAAATGCCTGGGCCCTGGCTGCTGTGGCTCAGTTGGCTGGGCATTGGCCTGCAGACCAAGGGGTTGCCAGTTAGGTTCCGGTCGGGGATCGTGCAGGAGGCAGCCGATGGATGTTTCTCTCCCTTTCTCCCTCCCTTCTCCTCTCTCTAGAATCAATGAAAGAAGAAAAAAGATTAAATGCCTGGAGTGCTAAAAAGTTAAATAATAGTAATTGTAAACAGTCAGAAAACTGCTTTGATGATTCCATTCTCTTGCATAAATGCCTTCACGTTTCTTAGCACTACCTTCTGCAAATCTTTGCAATTTGCTTCTGATTTCTACCTTTTGCATGCTGTGAACGCTTGATATATACCAAGTCTGTCTCATCAGCCCTGTTTCCAAGACATATTTCCCTTAGAAATGGATTTCTTAAATAAGTTGTCAGTTATTTTATTAGGAATACTTTCAATGAGATGTAACAGAATACCCAACTAGCTGTGGCTTAATCAGTCAAGACTTGAAGGTTTTACACAGCAAAAAAAGTGAAGGTAGGCGTTTGCAGGTTTCATGGAGAAACAGCAGTATCACCAAGGATGCTGGTTCTTTCTTCCTTTCTATTCTGTCATCTTTTGTCAGGGTAACAGTTGGGCTGTCACTATTCCTCTCTTCAGGGATGCAAAGCAGGAACAAAGGGAAGTAGTCAACACTTTTGCCTCACAAGGCTCAGCCTTCACCTGGGACGAAAGCTTGTTTTACAGAAGCAATGGCTTTCTCCAACATCCTTTTGGCAAGAACTGGGTCCTTACACATTAGTCCAAACAGGGTTCCATGCCTACCCCAGGCCAATCACTAGCAAAAGAAAGGGACTACCATGATTGACATAGGACAGCATATTTCAAATTTTATTATGCAATGAAGTCACCTTCAGAGCTTTAAAAAGTACTGATTCCCGAGTCTTACCTCCAGAGATCCTGATGAAATTGTTCTGGGCTGTGGTTCAGGCCTCAGAGTCGTTTACGTTTCCCAGGTGATTCCAATATGCAGCCAAGGTCGGCAACTACTGCCTGAAACACCAGTCATGATCGCTAAGGTCTTTTTCAAGGGATCTCAGCTGCCAACTGAATGAGATTGAGGTAGAAAAATGACTGTTGGTATTCTTAGATTCACATTTTCTTTTCACCCTAGCCAATCCAGTGGAAAATTCGCTTTGCCAATATTTCCTGTAAAAGTCCAGCATTGAGTCTCTGTCTTTGGGTCTGTACCATCCTTGAACCAATTGTTATGGCCAAAGAGCTAGAAAATACTAATGGACCAGTTCTGGATCGTGTGCCAGGAAAGGAAATTACATGAATGGAACCAAGTGGACTGTGAGTGGGAAAGGGGAAGCAGTTTTCCCCTCAAAGGAGCGTGTAGGTGCTGTTATTAGAAACAGAGGAGGGAAAACCCCTCGAGGCGCACTAGTCTCAATATATATTCATTAAATGAATGAGTAGAATTCTATTTATTTCTCATCTTTTCCACTCCTGAATGAGCAAAGGGGGTCATTAGCACACTTCGGTCTCATTTAATCTGAGTTCTATTCTTTAGGGGGACTCTATTGAATCACAGAATATGTATCCTTGAGGTACAATTTAGTTTCCCTTCATGTGTTTGGGATGGTTATTTCTATTCTCAGGCAGTGAAGAATAAATTCCACTAAACAGATAATGAGTACAGTTGTATGAAGGACGTACATGTAGATAATAAAATTGAGAGTTTTTATTCAAGTCCAACCCTCCGATTATTGCAGTACCAATTCTTCATCTATAATTCCCAAATATTTAGTATCAAAGAATACCATGCCACCTACCTGATTACTAATTTTTAGTAAGCAAAAGTACTTTCACCAGAAAATAAATTGTTATTATCTTCACAACCAGTTTTTCTGCCCAATCCCTCCTGTCTCTGGCTAAGCCAGCACCGCTGTTGTCTCCTTCCAGCTGCCATCAGTGTCATCTACTGGGACCTCATCAGCCATGACAAGATGTTCTCCAATATCTACAAGGTCTGGGAGACGGCAGACAGGCTGTGCCTGGAGGTGGAGGGGAAGAGGGTCAGCACGGCTCCGTCATTGGTAAAAATGCCTCCCTGAGGGCCCAAAGGGTGAAGGTACTAAAAGCACAGTCATCGCTGGTGTTGATAGTGTCACGAATAGCCATTGGTAGGAAACCAGTGTCATGGAAGGAGCCTATACGAGTGCATCAAAGCTGACATGAAATCAGAAGGACACTGAACCCTATTATGACAGGGCTACAGGACAAATCAAGCACATCCTTGCTAATTTCAAAACAGCCAGTTTTTTTTTTAATCCTTAGCCAAACATATTTCCATTGATTTTAGAAAGAAAGAAAAGGGGAGGGGGATGCAGAGAGAGAGAAGTTATAGACATCTATGTGAGAGAAGACGCATTGGTCTCTTGCCTTCCTTATGCTACCAGCCACTGACCCAGGATGGAACCTGCAACCTAGGTATGTGCCCTGACCCAAGTGGAACTGGCAACATTTTGGTGCATGGAGCCATACTCCAACACACAAAAACTACCAGTTCTTGATTGGTAGAAACATGAATCCAGATGGCATGGTTGCTCTGCAGGACCACGGTGAGAATGGTGCAGCCCCATGTATGATTCTCCTTAAAGATGGTTTAGAAATAGAAAAGTGTTAAGAATCTGGAATTTGGATCCATCACCTGTCATCATAACTGGCTGCTGCTTTCCATCCACACACCAGGACTAGGACAAGTGGGACTGATATTATCTTGAGTTGTTTGTTTATTTTGACCTTGATTTATTTGGATTGGAGGCATCATTTTTAAGAAAAAAAAAGTCATGTAGGTTGTCTAAAAAGAAAATGCATATAAACTCAAAAAACAAACAAAAAAATGAAAACAAGAAACAAGTCAGTCCTATTGTGGCTTGTTATCCTGTCTTTGTTGTCTATTTGAGTGTTAGCGTAACACCACGTTACAACCTCCACGGGTGCTGCAGGAGTGTCAGAGGACACGGAATGAACAGTTATGAAGACGCAAATATTAGGAAGTCAGAAGCATGTCACTCAGCCTATATCCTGACTTTGTGACCCTCTGCTATGGATTAACCATTCGCTTTAGGGTAATTGCTCTGCCTGCTGAGTTTTTTTTTCCCAGGAGTTTTTCAAAAGATATAAAAACAATCATTTTCGCAATGGCTTACACGAGGGAGCAGTGAGGTGCTTCTTACAAATCTTCATGAAGGGAGAATAGAGGAAAAAATACAGTCTTCTCAACATCACTTTGTGACTCAATCCAGGTCAAGTTGGGAAAAGAAAAATGCTGATGAATTTTATGTGTCTTTGTTTGTTTGTTTTTTGGTTTACGTATGGGTTTGATTTTATTGATAGTATAATAAATAAAACATGTTCTTGCCAGTTTGCATTGTTTTATTGACTCAGAGAAAACAGCAAAGGAATCGAGGGTTTCCTGGCTTATGTCACTCCAAGTACCTTGAAGGGAAGGATTCTGCAGAGTCAAAGCTTCCAGTCCTTTCTCAGGAAGTGGGCACCACGGGCGAGGGGGGGGGGGGTGGGAGGTGGTGGCAGAAGCAGGCACGCATGTTCTGGGGGTTAGTAACAATGCACAAGACACAGGCCATAGGGATTGAATTATGTCTTTAATCCCTGACACTCTAAAAATAACCAGTTAAATTCAATCCAGTAAATTTTACACATAGTCCTTTGATATTGTGTCTATGTGAGAAACTTCAGTCCTACCTACAGTTATACTCCCTTCTCCCCCCTTTTGGTTTACTTTCATTGGAAATTTAAGAAAGATAAATGCACACGAAGAAGAATATGTTGTTTCACATTTCTACTGCTCAGTACTAACCAATCTTAGCATACGTCCTTCCTTCATTCATTTCTATTTTTATTCCTTCAACTTACTCACTCTTCTGTTTCTTAAAAAAGATACATATTGTTATAAACAATCCAGAAAATGAACAAAAATACAAAAATGAAAGAAAAAAGTGCCAAAGTCCATGCCGGGAAATGACCATCATTAACATTAGGTGAACATCAATTGTAATATTTTTCAATCTATGTTGATATATAAACATTCTTTTATAAAACTGGAATCATACTGTAGATGCTGCTATTAATATAAAAGCATTCGTTAACTTTACTCGACTTAAAAAAAAGGAAAGCTAAAATGGAAAAGAATGAATAGTTTAATACATACACATGAATGGTATAGATACACATATACCTCAAAAGGTATTAGTTCCTCAAAAACTATGCTAAGGCTTAAAAATAACCATGAATAACTCTTAAAGTTGGTATTTTTTTAAAAATTATTTTAAACAGTAGAAATTCATCCTTGGTTATAAAAGCTAGAACATGAGAGCCCTCATAATACCTCATTTTCTCTCTTTCACATCCTGATTTTTGTCACTTATATTATTGTTTTTATATTGCCCAGGCTTATAATGTTATTCTATTCTGTAGAACACATGGCTGTTTTTATTACTTACTTCTATATGTAAATTTACTTAGAGCTACTACCACTCAACACAACATCCTTTTCGTACACTCAGTATGTTGAGTCAATTCTTAATAGCTGGATTTCATTGTCAAGTAATTGTTTTCAGAAAGACTCATAGGACTGTATTCTTATGTTGCTTTTTAAATTTTTTATTAAAATTGTTAAATTTATTTTTCTGGCTTGAGTTTTATTGTATTTGGGTTAATGAAATTATATAGGTTTTAAGTGTTCAATTCTATAATCATCTGTGTGTTGCACTGGGGGCCCACCACCCAAAGCCTAGTCTTCCTCTGTCACCATGCACTTGACCCCCTCTCCACTGCATTACCTCCCACCCCTTCCCTTCTGGTAGTCACCATACTGTTGTCTGTGTCTATTAGTTTCTGTGTCTTATTTGTTCGCTTGTTGCTTTCAGTTTTATATCCCACACATGATTGCCTTATTTCACTTAGTATGATAGTCTCAAGATTCATCCATGTTGTCACAGGTGTATTTCATCTTTTCTTATAGCTAGTGTTGCATTGTATATATGTACCACAGCTTCTTTATCCAATCATCTGTCAAAGGCCAAGACATGGAAACTTGTGCTCCTTTCTTTACCTGAGAATTCTGCCTGTTGCATTTATATTTGAACATCTTGGCTGGCGATGATAACTTTGGGTCATGCTTTTCATTTTCTCAGAACTTGGCAAACATTGTTTCATTGACTTCTAGAGTTGAACTTTGCTCTAAAATAGATTGAAAGTCTAGACTGATCTTTCTTTCCAAGTAGAATTTTCTTTTCTTTTCTTTTTGTTGTTATGTAACCTGAAGCTCAATAACTTGTGTTTATGTGTGGCAGGGGGGCTTAAGACTTTTGTATCAAATTTTTCTGATATATAGTTTGTATCCTGCCAATATCATTTCCCCTTCATTTTAGATAAACTTTCTTCTGTTATCTTTAAAAGTGTCTTCTATTCTTTTCATGGGCTCTTTGCTTCAGAAAAGTCAGCTGCCCTTATTTTGGAATTGACTTTGTTTTCCCGAGTTATTAACTTTGTTTCATTTTGAGTACAATATTTCTTTTTTCTCATTTTTTGTATGACAAAGTGTCACATCTTTAAGTTCTTTTAAAATTGTCGTTTTGGTATTCTTATTAAGATGAACAACGCAACATACTTAAGAGGAATCTCCTTCTGTGTTTTGAATTTTCTAGCTTGAGTTTTTGTTTGGTGGGTTTTGTTTTATCTTTTGGATGAATTGTTCCCATTCTTTTGTTTCATTTTGTTGGTGGGTTCTTGTCATTTTAATGTTTGCGCATTGCAAGGCTGCTGTGCTGTTTCTTCTTGTGGTGTTCATGCTGGGGTAACCCTCTCCACCCTATTTGCTCTGGTAATGTATAAGTGATTTCTGGACTCTTTCCACAACATCTAAAGGGTTTTTGTTGTTGTTATTGTTGTTTGTTTGTTTGCTTGCTTCCCACCAACAGCTTGAGATTCTGTATGTTCTTCCCCTTTCTGCTGTGCCCAGAAGGAGTGCTGGGGAACAGGGTAGTGATAAGCTGTGTTAGAAGACCAGGGTTCCTGCATTTTCCTGAGAGTTATTCCGGATCCTGTATAAGAGTTTACTCCAGCTAACGAGGACTCAGTCCCATTCACACTGAGGAGATCTCCTGGGGTTTGGATGGCTTTCTGTTTCACCCATTTTTCCCTTTATCTTTCCCACTTTTTCTCAGTTAGAAGAGGAATTTGATAATAAATCCAACTAAATTCCCTTTTCTCCATATTTGGAAATTTTTGTGGGAATTCTCAGATTTTTGTGAACCCACCATTATGGTTTCTGGAGAGTCAAGGGCTGGATTCTGACCAAGCTATCTTTCTTCGTCACTTCCTTCCAATATCAGCTGTTTCTTATGGCAATGGGTTATGCCTCTTTCCATATCTGGAGATCTGATAATTTTTTCTTTGTTTGCACATTTCTTTAAACTATCAAAGGCAGCTTTGGTAGAGTGGACAAAGGCATGAAATCTGGAGCACGTGCCTGGCTGCAGGTCTCTGCCGCTTGCTCACTCTGACACCAGGAGCCAGGTGTTTAGTTTCCATGGTGTTAGTTTCCCTGTTGGTCAAGTACTTTTCTCAAAGGGCTGTTCTTAAGATTAAATCAGTTGACACTTATAAAGCTTTTAGAGCAATCTCCAGCATATAGTCAGCACTTAATGAATGCTAGATAATCTTTTTTTTAATTTTTATTATGGCTAACTTTAAGTATTGAACAGTGGAAAATTCTTTTTAATCTACTACTTACACCAGAAGTCTTTGATTCTAGTCTTTAATGTCTTGATCTTTTTGAAGGTATGATGCACACATAGTCTAAATAAGCATATGCATTTTTCAATTTTATCTTTCTTTTTCTCAAAAAATTTGTCAAATGCTAAGAGTGAGAAAATCTGTGACTTTTGGGGGGGTTTATTAAGCATTGACAATAGCTGGTGTATACTTGGTAGCGATCAGTGTTTACTGACTATAGATATCTAAGAACTGCTTCACACCTCGGTGTTTAGGCACCCCTAAAGGTCACTTGGCAGTCCGTGCCATTCTGTATGTAGGGTGCATCCTGAGAAGAACCCATTTAACTGGTCACCTAGACATTATTTTCTTACTGTTGCATAAGTTAACATGGCATATTTTTAAATATTTATTTTTGCTCCATATTTTAAGACATCTGATCTCTACTAGCAACTCCTAAACAGCAGGCCCTCCAGGTGTGCCATCAATAGGCTGCCCATAGGCAGCGACACTGGTCCCTCTCTGTGGGTGGGCTGAGCCTGGAGAGTTGGAACTCCCCGTGTGTTGGCCTTTTCTGCTTAGCACTACCGCAATTACCATTTAATACGTGTGCCGCGATAGGCGACAGGTAGGAAAGAATGAATCTCCTGGAGAATAGGAGCCCTCAAATAGACTCAGGCACCATCAGGCTAGAAAACAGATGGTGGGTTTAAGAAGGTCCATAAAAGCTCTAAAATTGTGTGCAAAGTTTGTGACTCTTTTTCTGAGGTAAGGGTTTGTAATTTTTACAAAAACCTCAAAAACAGTGTTTTTTCAAAGTGCAATTTGAGATTCAGAATCATCTGAAAAGAGTGTTATTAAAAGTATAAATTCCCCTGGCTGGCGTAGCTCAGTGGATTGAGCACAGGCTGCGAACCAAAGGGTCGCAGGTTCGATTCCCAGTCAGGGCACATGCCTGGGTTGTGGTCCAGGTCCCCAGTGGGGGCCATGCAAGAGGCAACCACACATTGATGTTTCTCTCTCTTTCTCCCTCCCTTCCCCTCTCTAAAAATAAATAAATAAAATCTTTAAAAAAAAAAAGTATAAATTCCCAGGGCCTATCTTATTGAATATTAAATCCTTTTAAATTACTAAAGTAAAATCTTCTACTTGTGCCCAAAGTATTTGAAATTTTTTTTTCTGTAAAAATGTCAATTATTTTAATTAAATTGAGGTTGGGAATAGCACTTGTGGCAAAATTGGAAAAAAGAATTACTGGTTTGCATTTGACAGCAAGTCTGGATTTATTGATAATATAAAGAGGTGAGCAAAAGTTAGTAAGATCTTATGTTTCACTGATAAGAGTTTACATGTAAATAAGAGAGATGAAAATTTTCTTTAATTCTCCATAAATTCTATTTCTGAGGCATGTTCCATCTCAGAAACTTTGAATGGAAGTTATAGAAAACTAATTTTAGATCATAAAAAGAATAACTTTTGATCAAAGCTGCTTAACGATGGTGTGGGTCCTTTTGGGGAGCTGCAATTTTCCATCTCACTGGAGCGATGGAACCTAAGGGGTGGGTTCACTTCCGGGAACACTGTAGAGGGCGTGCAACATCAGGGGTACTGGGATTCCACGGTTCTAACAATTTAACTGGTCCCTCCCCCCAGTTTAAAAAATGTTATTATCTGGAAAAAGTAACACATATTCATTTCAGAAAATTTAAAAATATGTAGACTAGCAGGGAAAGAAAGAAAAATATGACCCGATGTCATTCATAGATAATCGCTACTAACACTTTATTTTAGAGCCTTTCAGTCTTCTTTACGGACACATAAATATATAGAAATATTTTTATAGCATTATGTCGTGACTAATGGTTTCTGAATTACTTTTTCACCTAATACATTTTATGTTGATAAATCTTACTTAGAATATAATTTTCTGTTTGTTTAATTTTATTTTTCAATTACAGTTTACAGTAAATATTTTGTATTTAGTTTCAGGTGTATATCATAGTGTTTAGACAATTAGAATATAATTTTTTAATGTATACTTTTTATTTAACCTTAGGGATAGTCATATAATAATACTCTTTTAACCACTCTCTGACACCGAATGTTTAAATTTTTCTTACTCTTGGTTATTATAGATAACATTGCAATGCACACCCATGCAGTAAAAGCTTTGTGTATCTGTATTAACCTGCACTAACAAATTACCCCATGCTTAATGGCTTCAGACAACAATAAACATTTATTATTTTTACATTTTCTGTGGGTCAGGTTTCAGAGAGAGGTGTAGCTGGGTAGGTCTGTGTCAGAGTCTCATAGGTTGTCATGAAGAGGTCAGCTGGGCCATAGTCACCTGAAGTCCTTTTTTCTTAAGTATACAATTCAGCGTTATTAACTATAAGCACTGTGCTATATACTAGGTCCTCAGAACTTAGAATTCTTTATTTTATAATTGGAATTTTGTACTTTTTGAGCAACATCTCCTCTTTTCCTCCCAGCAACCCCAATTCTATAAGCTTAGCATTTTTAGATTTCACATGTGAGTAACATCATATGGTATTTTTCTTTCTGTGTTGGGCTTACTTCATTTAGCATAATTCTTCAAGATCTATCCATGTTGTCACAAGCAGCAGGATGCCCTTTCTTATGGCTGAATAATATTCCATCACATAGAAAAAGCAAATATATATTCTTGTATTTGCCTTATGCACCATCCCTTGGTGAATACTTAAGTTGTTTGCATGTCTTGGCTATTGCGAATGTACAGTGCGAAGTATGCAACGAACGTTGTGCATTTTGAACCTCCTTTTATTCCCTTTGGATATATACCCGTAAGTGGGATTGCTGGATCACACAGTAGTTCTGTTTTTCATTTTTTGAGGAAACTACACCCTGTTTACCACAGTGACTGCGCAAATTTACAACCTCACCAACAGTGCACTAGTGTTCCCCTTTTCCACGTCTTCACTCACACAGTCTCGTCTTTTTGATGATAGCCATTTTAACATGTGCTGATAAGTCACTGTGACTTTGATTTGCATTGCCCTGGTGATCAGTGATGTTGAACACGTTTTATGTACTTTTTGGCCATCTGTAGGTCTTCTTTGAAAAATGTGTACATTGTTTAATCGGAATGTTTTGTTGTTGTTTTATTTTTGTTATTGAGTTGTATGAGTTCTTTATATATTTTGGATATTAACCCCTTAGCAGATATAAAATTTGCAAATATTTTCTTTCATTTCAGAGGTTGCCTTTTCATTTTGTTGATTGTTCCCTTTGCCATGTAAAAGCTTCGTAGTTTGATGGAGTCACATTTGTTTGTTTTTGCTTTTGGTGTCAATCCAAAAGATCAATGAGCTGACCCCTGTTTTCTTCTAGGAGTTTTATGGTTTCAGGCTTGACATTCAAGTCTTTAACAAATATTGAGCTGATTTTTGTGTGTGGTGTCAGATGGAGGTCTAATTTCCCCAACACCATCTATTGAAGAGTCATCTGAAGTCTTGCCGGAAGCTGAAGGCTTGACCGCACGACTCTCTCTCAGGGCCAGCAAATATCTGGGAGAAGCCTCCATTTGTCCCGTGTGGGCTCCTCTGCAGGCTGCTGGAGTGTTCTTACGACATGGCAGCTGGCTTCCCAGCGAGAGTAATAGATCTAAGAGAGGAAAAGCCAGTCAGAGCTGTACTTCCTATGATGGAGTTTGAAAATTCATATAGCAGCACATCTGTCATTTGTGTCTGCTAGAAGTGAGAGTCTTCGCTAAACCTGGTCCACATTCAAGAGGAGGCGAAGTAGCCTCCATCTTTTGAGGTGAGGAGAGTTAAAAATTTTGTGAGTTCATCTTAAAATCACCACAACAACTAACCTTAAAATAAATTCCTGAAGACGAGCCTTGAAGGATCAGAGGACATGGAATATGTTAAGGGTTATACATATCCCTGAATTGCCCCTCAAACAATTTGTACCACCTGAACTCCTATAGGAGTCCGTGTGAGTTTCTGTTCTCCTGTGCCCCAGAAAACACTGAAAGCAGGGCCTCCACTTGTCCAAAGGGCACCTTTGGAGTAAGAGAAAGGCGGTAGACACAGCCCCCCCCCCCCCGTCCCCGCCCCCGGTGTAGGCATGGCAAGAGGACTGCCTGCCTGCTGGCTTTCAGCAACCCGGGCCTCCTGGGCTGGGTGCCCTTGCGCAGGACACAGCCTACACAATTATACACAGTGGGCCTGTTGAAAGCTCATTTTTATCTGAACTAAACTACAAATTTCTCTTTTTCCATTTACTAAAGTAGATTTGACTTTTCTTCTCATTCTTATGATTAAAAATGGCCCTGTCTAATTTGTACTTTAAATTTATTATTATGTATACCACCAGAAGATAATAAAAATTTATTTCCTTAACAACCCATTCTATACACATTTTGCTAAATTGAGCTGGGTTTCTTATCCCTGCTTGCCCTGTCTCTAGCCACCATCCTAAATGAGGATAGTATAGGGTCACCGTATCATGACAAAATTGTCTGTAGAAGTGATTCTCAGTTTATTGTGACATAGGCAAGATTGCAAAATGCTAGTCAGGAAAGTTAAGTATGCACCTATAAGCATCAATTGCCCTTGACCGTATGCATAGCTTTGGCATTTTTCTTTTCTCTTTCCCCTCTCATTTCCTGTAAGGGGTTGTGATAAACAACAGGGCTGGCCATGAATCTTCCACCTGCTACGACTTGCCATTTGGATCCTGGCACATATCTTTCATAAAATATCCAACCATTTTTATGCCAGTTGATATAAGAACATTCAGCCTGTTCATATGTTTTCCGTTAGAAAAAATATTTAAATTACAACTTTTATGCTGCCTAAACTAGGCTATCATTATCATCCAATGTGATGTAGTCCTCTCTGTTCTTACACAAGATCAATGTCAATTTCTCCGTAGTTTTTTACTGCTACCTGTACTTTCAGCCATCACTCATGTCATGTCCTTCTCAGGATTGAAAAACGTCATTATTAGCTGGTAAAAGAAGGATTTTATAACTAAAGTTTTGCAAACCTTGACTAATATAAATGTGGATGGTATTGTTAAAGAGTTTGATATTTTAACTGATCTGACCACAATGGTGGTTTTCTTATTTTAAATCGACCATTCAGTTTAATCATAAACAATAAAACTGTTTATGTGGTTAGCGTAATTTGAAGCCAGAAACATAACTGCCATTTTTCACCTCCAATATTTGGGTATGATATTATCATATTCATTTCTTCATTAAATCTCTGTTTGCTGGTAGGTGTTAAGAAGCAACAAAAGCTCAGATTCACTTCCACAAGACTCATGGGAAGTATAATTGAAACCTTACTTAAAATGTAATTGCTTTTCCATCAGAAAATTTAAAACTAAGAGATTTCTTTTCCAGGTGTCAAATAAGCAATGCATTTTTTTTTAAAAAGTGGTAGAGCCACTGACACTTATCAAAATATATTCTTCATATCAAAAAAAAAAAACTGGGTTCCACTATCCTGAAAGCATACAGCTTCACTCATAAAAAATATCTGAATGGTTACTGCTAAATAGATATGAGTTAAGTAATTTTCATGAAGGTGTACAAATTCTAATATGACTAAAACAGAAAGCCCACTAATGCCCTAGAATCCATTCTGAAATAGTCCCATTTGATTATTAGATCAAACAGAACTATTTAAATTTTAATGGACATCTCAATTCTCAATAACATCTTTATTATATTGTAAGGAATATTTTTCCTCTAAATATTTCTCTCTTTCCTTAGTTGTCAACCTGAAGTTTATAGCAGTAGAGGAAATGGTGTGAGAAAAAGCGTTAAGTGGGCCAAGAGTTTTGCTCAAATCAATTTCTGTTAAAGTGCTTTCTCATTTATCACCTCTGAAAGCACATTTAACAAAAGCCCTCTGAGGCAACTTTTGTCAGAGTACCAGGTAAACTGCTGCTTAAACATTAGCTTAGTCTAGAGACTGGGTCTTGGGGATGGTGGGGGCAGTTTTCAAATGTTAATCTACATGAGGAAATGAATTTATTTTGATAAGTAGTGAGCTTCTTTTTCTAAAGTAAAATTCTGTCACTTGAGTCTTAACAGTTTCATGTCCAGAGTAAGAACTACGATGTAAAGCATGATCGGGGCAATTAAGTTATTTTAAAGGTTAAAAAAAACAGATGGGTGGGTCCCTGGAAATATCCTTTCCAATGCAACAGTATAAAAGGTTTTATGTGTACTATGAACCTGGAATATTTGGATCTAGTGGGGGAAAGTTGACTTTGCTGGCAGAGGGTGCTGCCTTCTTTTCTCCTTGTTTTTATGTTGCGTTGGTTTGTGGCACTGAAACTAGACTTCAAAGTAAAGTGAGAGTTTACATACATGGAGAGTAAAGTCCTGTCTGGGAGGCATTTTCCCAGGTTTGGTTTTATTTACGCGTGTGATCACAGTGCATGGGTAAAATGAGGAAATGGAACGTGGGATGCCGCTTGGATGAATCGGTCTTAGCGTTTCGGGTGAAGTCGTTTTGAGGGCACAATGTCTCTGGATTCCTCCCTTCATTCTCAACATCTCCCTTCTGGCAGGGGCAACCTGAGGGCAGAGCAAATTAGAGGCAGGCAATAAATTAGAACACAAAAGGAAAGATTATGTCTCCACCAAACCTGGCCACACCACCGATGTTTATTGGAACTTTTTCTTTTTTTAATACCACTTGGAATTTGGAAGGAAAAAGAGAGAAATCTTTTCTGTTTTATCACTTATGCTGAATGTAGTCAGGAGGAAAAAAAAAACACCTGTGAGGATTTTAGTATTGATTTCTGTTCAAAAATGCCAACATGAGTAGAGCCAGGAAAACCTGCAGGTATATGTGCATATGGGAGCGCACGTGCGCTCGCGTGTGCGCGTTTGCCTGGCCCACCACGTGGGAGTGGCTGTGACTCTGCATGGGGGCCGCGTGGGATGGGATGCTGCGGAGAGGGAAACTGTGATTATAGGCAGGGTGAAAACATTTTTTATTTTTATTTTTCATTCTTGAATATGCTCTTTGAAAACCATATAGCACAGTATTCTGGCACATTAGATTCTCAGTAAATATTTTTTAATAAATGATGAGCCCAGCTTCTCTGGCCCCCTGGCTGTTCAGTGGTGACGCTCCCTCTTTGCAGGCGAGCTCCCTTCGCTGTCGCCTCTCCGTCTCACCCAGGGGTTTCTGGGAGTTTGAAAGGAATGTCTTACATAAGCCGAATAGCAGGTTTATCACGGCCTCTCCTCCACTCTCTTGATTTCTGCTGATTAGAACTTGCTTGAGGGGCTCAACCTCCTCAGGCTTCTATCTTTGCTGAGCTGCCGCCTTCTGATCTTCTGGACTGGGCTCCCGAAAGTCTGTAGGTCCGGATGGGACCATGAAGGCTACGCCCTGCACAGCCTCGGGGAGAAGCATTTCCATGGACTTCAATGAAAAGGGCACTTCCTAGAATCGTGCTACTGGGAAACTTTGATGACATATCTGTTGGGTATCAAAAAATGCCGCTGCGTTCTCTGGAGCCCGTGGTATGCAGATGGCACGTTAATGAGAACGTGGGAAAAATGCTCTTTCCCTCCGTGCTGCGTCTCACCAGGCCCCAGAGCACTGAGGGAGCCCTGGTTGTGTCCTGTGCCTTCTGAACACAACTCCTGGATACAGCCTCTCTATACACACGACCCCGCCAGAGGCAGGGGGACCAGGATTTGAGAAGGGGAGATTGCTGACCTCTTCTCCTAGTCCTAACCCCACATGCCCAGGAAAATTTTTACTCAACAATTTTTAGAGACCCTAGCCTAACACATCTATTTATTAGGCAAGTTTGTCATGTTTGCTTTCCTGTTTTGAGATCAAGCTTGGACCCATGCTAGGTTTTGAGTAAATGAATGAGTTGAGTGAATGACTAGATTTTGGTATCTCTGTCTATCCCTGTACCTCTCTCTGTAGCTGTGTTCAACTTAGTTCGTGATGGGAAAAAAATTAAGCCTATATGTGGAATTAGTTGGGAGTTTAAACCTGAGATCTCTCATCAATGTCTGTTGGAAAGATAGGCTCATTATCCCTATGTTTTCTGTTTATTTAGACCCTCTGTCTATATGATCAATTGGAAAAAACTAGGAGTTTGCTGTAGAATCCTCACTAAACTTCCTAATAAACAGGCCATTAAATGAACATAGGAGACAGCCCAACACATTCTCTGGAGGAATTCAAATCATTTCAGGGCACTGCTAGGGTTGCTTTAAGTGATGGATACCTAATGGTCCCTAGGGCATCTTTAACAGAAGTAATTTTATTCCTAATTTTAAAACAAAACCTTGGTGATCCATAAGCCACAGGGGGTATTGTGGTTTTCTATTCTGAGGGTGAATGCACAGTTCAAATCACCTTATTGCTTCCAGGGACTATAGCCCCCTAACTGGAAGTGTCAGAGCCTCCAGCCAGAATGCGGTGACCAACACTCACACAAACACCAGCCTGAGGTCCTGCGGGGCAAAGTCTGCAGATGGAAGGTATGGAGGATAAAAAGGCATTTTGCTCCCTCAAGTAGTTTCTTCTTCGAGCCTAGTGGTTCTAACCAGTCATACAGCTTCTTTAATGTCTCCTAGGAACATGCTGATTGGATTGATTCAAAATTTTTGAAAAGTACTCCCTATTACTGATAGATAAAAGTCGAAACCCCTTAACTTACTAACAAGACACCTAATGATGTGGGTCCCAGCCTACATCTCCCACTGTTTTCTACCATCTCTGGCTGCGCAGCCTAGGCCCCAACCAACACTAAACAATGTCATCGGTCATATACGTCACACAGCACACCTCTGTGACATTGTGTCTGCCACTCTTCTGTCTGGAACAAGCTGCCCTCTTTTCTCCTTGTAACGTAATCACATGCATCCTTGATAACTGGTAATTTCTAGGGTTTACAGAGGATCAGTTTCTCCTGCTTTCAGGCAATTGCTCTGCCCCTATCCCACTTTAATTTAGACATGGACATGTGATTTCCTCTTTCTAATATTCTGTGACAGGCAGAAGTCCAGGGGAACTAGAGTTCCTGAATTCCCTCCCCTTGCTGCAGCTATTGACAAAGCATGTGTTGAGATGAAGTCTCTGCTGAGCAGCAGCTCCCTGCCAACCAGAACTGGATGTGTATGTACTGAGAGTGAGAGATAAACTTAGGAGTCTGTTGGAAATCAATAGAGAATTTTGTTGGCATTTGTTATCATGGCTTAATCTTGCCTACCCTGACTAATGCAATAACTGAACACAATTCAAATGTTAGTTTATCGAAGAGCCTGCTCCATACTGTTACTGGTTGAGCTCCCTCAGGCCTCTACTTTGGGAACCCAGCCCTGCTCCCCCAAGGACCCTCTTCTTATAAGGGTTCTTTCTCCGTGCTGCATAGCTGAGCCAAAAACTAAACAGAAGCTGAGCGTTCAGCAGCATAAGGTGTATTCAATGGCCAGAGGATGGAGAAGCGGGAGTCAACTCAACAGATCAGCTTCTCATAGAGAGTCTGGAGGGGAGGGATTATTATTATGGGGACAACATAATTAGGGGAAGACATATGCATTACATTTCAGAGGAACGGGCCAGTCTCTTCCAGGAATTGGAGCACCATCGCTCTCTTCCCTTACCTGGTCAGAGTGGGATCTGTCAAGGCTCAGGCGGGTGTGCCAGTTAGCACGGCAATGTTTTATAGTCAAGGTCTAATGAAGTTCAAGGTCTCCTGGAGGTCAGATTCTGTGCCATCTTGGTTAAGGCCGGCTCTGTTGGTTTTTGTTGTTCTAGCCTTCTTCCCTTTTTCCCTTGAACTGAAATGCAAGGTAAGTACACAAGGTTTCAATAGCCTGTGGCCTACGTCCATGGCAACAACACCTCTCTCTCAAAAGTACAGTGATCACAACGCTCAGTGTAATGCTTTGTACATCACTTCATTGCTGTACTCACCACAGGACACGGTGATTGATTTTTAGTGACATGACCAGCACCCCTGTCGCACTTCGAACACCCCAAGGAAAACACCGCATCTTCATCACCATGGTTATCTTCCCCTGCCTTCACCATTATCTCATTTTCTGGCACAGTTTTTGGCACATGGTTGACATTTAATGATTATTTTTAAGTAAATTCAAAAAAAGACAGCAGGACACCCTCTTTCCTCTTATGATTAGGAAAGGCTTTTTCAACAGCTCCTTTTTCAAACAGAGAAAATAAACTCATTATGTTATCAGGCCAAGTTTTTTATTGTTGCTCACGTAAAGTCAAGAATGTATTAAATGTATTTAAGTAACTATTTTTCCTAAAAGAATTCTATAGGGTGATAGTTAATCAGTTTATTGATTGTGCTTAAGGTCACTAAAGTCTACCTGATAGAATCAAACTATTTCTTACCTTACACATATTACATAAGTGATAATAATGTGGTTGCTTATAAATACTTCACTCATTCAGTAAATATTATTGACTGTCTGTGCTGTGTCTGGCACTGTGTGAAGCCCTGAGGACACAGAGATGAATAAAACACAGTTCCCAACATCAGGGAACTTACAGTTTAGTGGCACAGAGATATAAACAAGAAATTAAAGTACAGTGCAGTATGGGCCATGACTGAAGCACACACAGGCATTATTTGTGCAGAAGTATTAGTCCAAACTGAAGAGTCTATATCAGGAGGGGGATATGATCACATTCACAAGGTGAGGCAAAGAGGACACCCAGGGGCTAGCTTGTGTGATTGAGCATAAAATAGTGCCAGAGATGAAGACCACAGCAATGAAGTACATTTAGACAGAAGTTAACAGAACAAATGGACACACTGAGTTTGTGGTATGGGTTGGATATTCAGGCTGTATATCCTGCAGAAAGCTGAAGATACAAGTCTGAGCTTGAGCGAGATCTACGCTGACGATAAGGAGGAGGAGTTACTAGCATTCAGCTAGTACCCCAAGGGGCCAGCAGGCAAAGAAAGGCAAAGGAGGAAGGGGAAACTCAGACAGATAGCAAAGTCATGGTTCTCATTAAGGGAAAAGGGTGATACAGCCTCAAAGAGAGGCATTGCTGGTCATCACAATGATTGAAATTGGGATTGTTATTGGGATTTAACATCCTGTATTGAAAGGACAGTTCTATGCAATGAAGATTGTCCTGCATTGGACATGACTTTCGAATATCCTGCTGGATGTTGACGTAGGTAAAAACATGTTCTCAGTCTAGAACTGTCTCCATTTTATATGCAAACAAAGGGTATGTTTTTCATGGTTCTAATATACAATGATTTTCCTTCCAGAAATGTAATTACCTGATAACTAATTGTATTTTTGTGTGTGTGTGCTTAGAACTTTTCCAAGGGTTGCTTACCATTTTAAAAAATCATACAGTCGATGGCAACATCATTTATAGTACTTGAGCAACAAAATTGTATCAATCAACATTATAATTGTCACAATTGGTAATTAAAGCTATAGGTTGAAGAATCTGATTATTTATGGCTTTTAGTGTAGTTGAATCAGAGTATTTACATATTGAAGTATGTACAATACTAACTTATTATTAATTACTCCCATCTTGTTCTTGTTAATTAGCATATTTTACTAATATTTAGTAAATGAATTTTTTAAAACATCCATGTTGTGAAGATACGCTTTGTCAATTGATGTGCTGTCAGGACCCTAAGTGGGGCGCCACAGGATGCACTCGGAAAAGCAGGGCCACCAGAGCTGAGAGAGCTGGGTCAGTAATCTCCAAAACCTGAAAAGGCCTGCGGAGCACTGGGCTTCTTTCACGGTGACGACAGACCTGAGATGAAACAATTTGTCCTTAATTTTTGAAGGAATTTCCTTGTTTGCCCTTAAAAATGTCACCGATGCTGCCAACTCTGGAACCTTCATAGAGATTATCTCCCATCCTCTTGCAAAGCAGAGGTGTCTGCATCATCTTTCAGAAAGTCAGATACGCTAGTCTTCAACAGAGAGGGTGGACCACTTCTATAGGCGAAACGAGTTCAGCTGAATCTGGGATTTCAAAGTTCCTGAGTGTGTTGACTGAGATGTTCCTCTCCCAAGTCTCAGGCCCTTCCAAGTAGGGGTGCTGTAGCCAAGCTGCCTTGTCAGATTTGAGAATGCAGTCTTTCTTTCTAATCAAGGTGCTTTTCCTGCCCTCCAGCAGTGGGAGAAGAACCTCTTTGCCAAGGAAGGTCTATTGTTCTCACCTTTTAAAACTGATGATTTCATCTCCATTATCTTCATTGTCTTTTGCTAATGCATCGATAATACCCAACAGCAGCCATCTAATTCCCTGGTCCTTCTAATCACTATTTCCCCTACACTTCTCAAGTTCCTGAGATAACAGCACCCCTCAGTGCATTCCTTCCACCAGCATCTAATGCTCTTTCACTGCTGGTGAACAGCTGCATTGCAGCAGTATGCCAGGGGCTTTCATGTGCCACATCTGATCCCCCCAAGGCCCCATTACAGAACCATTCCTAAGACCATTTTCAATTCCAAGTCCTAGGCTAGATTTCCTGGAAACAGGCTCTGAAATGGAGGTTTAAATGGGGCAGGTGTATCGAGGAGTGTGCCTGGAGTAGCACCTGTGAGGAAGGCATGATGGGGGAGAAAAGTCAGTTGAAAGAGAGACCTCTGCTGAGGCCACAGGGAGCTCAAGTGGCAGTGTCCCAGATTGAAGCTAGGAGGCCTGGGGACTTTAAAATATCACACCAACCAGTGATTATATGCAGGCCGTCCCTGAGGAGGGGATATGACCTTGGGACATTACCTTTGGCCAAAAGTAATTCCCAAAGAAGGATATAGTTATAACCCATAGCAGTCAAATTATTATTACTAAATTATTAACTCTAGCACTAGGGGTGGGTGGGGAGGAATAGGTACCTTGATCCTAAGAGGGCAATCTGGGTGTGCGGTTAGGAATCACTACTGTAGTGGTACTGGGAGGGGAAAGGACACTTTCTATTCAATTAAGACAGAGTGGAAGAGCATGGTGATGGGAGTCAGACAGACCTGTTTTCAAATTGCAGTCTGAAACTTTCTGGCTGTGTGACCCCACGCAAGGTGTTTCAAGGTATATTTCAGGGATTTTTACCTGTAAAATGAGACTAGAAATACATTCACATGGGGCAGTCATAACGATTAATGAATAGTTGGCATTTGATGAGTTTTTGCTGTACACCGAGAGCTCTTCTCAGTGTTTCACATACCCAAGTTCATTTACATGGACTGACCCTGTCTGGGAGGGATCAGTACCAGTTCTTTCACAGATGAGGAAACTGAAGTGCAAAGACATTCAAAACCTTGCCCAGGATCTCAAAAACAGTGACTGACGGAGTTGCAGATTTGAACCTACATAGTCATTTTTGCAGCCTTGGCTTTTAAATATCATTCTGTATTGTCTTGCTTTCTTTAAGTAAAATATTTCATTGAGGGAACTCATGGATGCGGAGTGCCTGTCACAAAGTAGGCAGTCAATACATTTTTTCCCAGTGTCCTTTTGGATGGATTTCTGGAATTGTCTAGCACAGCTTGGTCTTCTGGCCCATCTCATGGGCCTCATATGACAGTGTACAATGAGCACTTGGGTCCAGGGCCTATGTGCTATTTCCATGTAATGTATTCATGTGTTATTGCAAAATAGAGCTGAAAACATTTGTTAAGTGAAAGAATAAATGAAAATTTTAAGAAGATGGTTTCTAGTAACATTCTGTGATGCGGCTGTGGTGTTGGTTACACTACTATACACATTGTCAAAGCTTATTGCATTAAACACTTAAATGGGTCAATTTTATGTGAATTATTCTTTAATGAAGTTGATTCAAAATATTTCCAACTCTTAGAGAATAAAAAAGAAGCATCCTGTAATACATTTAGTCACTATGGATGATTAGGAGATTTTTCTGTCACTAGAAAGGGAATCTAGTAACACAATTAGGTCATCCATTGCAGGAAGATTAAGTTTCTAGTGCAACCGAGATAATATAACAACTGGGGCTGAATGTTTCTTTAACTGATTTACTGTTTACTCTCTGCTGCTTCTGTTATTCTGAAAATACTCTGAGTAAATTTTAAGTTTAATTGTAAGCATGACTTACTAAATTTCCTAGGAAATTGCACCTCACTGGTATAGTCGTGCTGGCTGCACCCATAAAGCCCCAGGAGCAGCATGCGGCTTTGCGGCCCCCGCAGTCGCATTCGGCCATGGCCATCTCTGTCAGCCTATCCCTGTGGGAAAGCATTCTGCGCCAGTGTTACGAAGTCTGGAATAGGAAGACTCCCTCAAATGCTATAATCTTATATTATCAGAGGGTCAGCTCTAGAGTCGTTTCAAGAAATACATTTGTATGTTTATTTTCTTAAATTGTCAAAGCATAAGAATTAACTTTATGTTATGGCTATAAATAATATCAGTTAAAATTATGCCATTCAGTTTGGAAATACAAGAAAGATAAGTAGTTAAAATAATCAACTATAAGAATTAATATTGAAGTTGTTTATTGTGCAAGAGGAACAACTTGGTTTTCTAGAGTATTAATTCCCTCAGGCATTGGTCTTACTTACGCTAATAAGATAAAATACTATAGTAGGTCCTTCAAAAATTTATGGTAATAGGATTATAAATATAACTTTGTTATATAGGGCAAAAAAGGTGTATCATGTTGTACTTAACCCTTGGTTGGTTGGTATTTTCAATGTTTCATTTGTTTTTAAATAATGAAATTACATGTTTTTCATCTTAGCTTTCCTGGCGTTATGATAGTGCTAATAATTCAGGCCTGCTCACTGGCCGAGTCTGAACAACACGAACTCGGCGGGTGTGTAAAGGACAGACAGGAGGCACCTGGAAGGCCACATGGGCAGCTCTTCCCAGTGGGGACAGGAGGCTATTGCTGGAGGAGGCTTTCACAGTCACAGTCCAATGAGTACAGTTAGTAGAAAATGAAACTGGAGTCCAAGGAGGTTCTGGGGATTTGTCCAAGGTTATCTAGCAGAACCAGATCTGGAATACAGGACTCTTACCTTCTAGTGCATTTCTCTCTCAAACACCTGATACTGGCCCAATGGATTTTCGAAGTCATCAGGTTAGCATTCTGTAAACAGATACTTATTGTGTTCTTACTATATGTCAGGTACTATTCTAAACTTTGGGGATAAATAGTGAACGGTATATATACCCTAGTTGAAAACTTTGAGTGGAATAGCTGTACATATGTAAATGAAATAAGTACTAAATTTTACTTTATTAAAATTATTATAGCAATTATTACTACCTATTATTACTTATTAAGTTATTATTACTTATTCAAGTAGTTACTTTACATTACAGGCTGTGCTAACATTCATTAACCGCATTTAATCCTCACCAGAACTTTCTAAGTAGTTACTATTATTCCCATTTTAGGGGTGAGGAAGGGAAGTTCCTGAGGATGGGCACTCAGCTCTTCCAACGTCGTGCCCAGCAGTTGCAGGCAGCAGGGCCAGCACCGGGAACCTGAGCAGCAAAGAGGACTGGGGCAGGGGTGGGGGCTGTCTTAGCCCCGAGAGTGCGAACACTCACTTTAGGAACATTCACTTAAGCCCCCAACTGTCCTGGATCCTTAGACTAGAGCCCCTGAGTTTTTGCCCTTTCTAAAGAGCAAACTTCCATTCTTGTTTTTCGGTAAGGGTGAAGGGCAAACGGTCATCTAGATAAGCAGTATAGGGGATGCAGCTGGAGTCAGGCTGCTTCAAAAACAACTTTCAGCCAGTGCCAGACATATTTCCTTGAAGATGTCATACCTAACCTGGGGCCATGAAGGTACTCCCAGTTTGTCTTTGCCTCACATCAAAGTTTCAGTCTATCTGGATTTTTGTGGCAGAGCCAGTTTCTTCCTCATTTCTCTTTCTCCAATGTCCTCCTTCCCCTCCCATCTCTCTCAGTTTCTCATTCCTTCTTTCTTTTCGTAAGCATAATCTATGGTTTTAACAGCATTTACTGTAAAGTCCATATTTTCCTCACCATTTTCAAAGCAAGTTCTATTGAAAACCGAGTTTCTAGACATTCTTTTCCATAGGTTACTTTGTCTACATTTGCACCAACACCAGGCCAACTCAGTAACTGTAACTCCATACTAATACTAATTATCTGGTGGACCAACCCCACCTCCTCCACTTGGTCTTTCTTCTTTGTCGTGACTTGGTTCTTTTCACCTCTATATAAATTTAAAAGTGGCCTGTCAAGTTCTGTATACTTTTTGTAATATTTTGAGATGTTGATTAGATTTTAATTAATTTACTGATCAGTTTGGGAGAAATTAACATCTTTGTGATGTTGATGCAATCCACAATCATGGTAATTTCCTCCATCTTCTTTAACACTGTACCAACAACTCTGAAGTGTTCTTAGTAAGACGTTTCAAAGACTTATTTCTAGCTTCATTATATATTTCTTAATGGTATTGTGGAAGTCATCTTTAAGTAAAATACATTTCTGTTTGTTGCTGACATATAGAAATATAATAGACTCTTATATATTTCTTTTATACCTACCAGGCTTACTAATCTATTACTTTTAATAATCTAGAGATCCTTTTAAATTTTTTCTATGTAGATAATCATAATATCTGTGAATAATCCCATATTCCTTTCTCTCTAATCTTATTCTTTTACTTTCCTCTCTTTCTTTATTCTGCTGTTGTGGAACTCTTCTCAGTATGCCAAAAATAAAATAAAAGTGTAAAAATATCTAAGTTTTAGGGTATGATTACATGAACTCACTAAACTGAGTACTACCTGTTTGATTCAGAATTATCATATTAATTGGTGGTCCCTATCTCAAGAAAGCATGGTAAATCAGATCAGACATAAGCTAATAACAATGACCTAAACCTTTATCTTTTCTGAATTTAGAAAGCAACATTAAAATTTAAGATTAACTTTTTCTTCTAATGAAATTCATTTGACTAAAATGTCTACTTAGTATACTTCTTAAAAATTAATATGCTTCTTCAATTATCCTGTCCTTTCCTACTTCTGGAATTTTTCAATTTCTCTTTCTTCTTCCAAGAGTACTCTACTCCTTTACTTCCCATTTAATACCTATCACTGTTCATCTAAAACTTCTATGTACACAACAGGTAGGTATCTCTTAACTGTCACTTCATAAGGAAAACTTCCACTGGTCTCCAGACTATATGCAGCCATGGAAGTCTGTTCTTCAGAGTTTACTCAAATCTTTACTAAGGATTACCGTGTTCCAGGTGATATTCTAGACATATGTGTTTTCAAGTAAATATCTGTTTATATAATTCTTTAATGGTTGGCTTCCCTAGCAAACCATAAGCACGTATGAGGAGCGGGGAGTCAATTCTGTTCATCATTGTCTCCTCCAGAGTCTTGCATTTATCCACTACATGATACCCTCTAATAAATATTCATTAATAGATAAATTAATGTGTGTAAGACATCATTTTTGAGTCTGATAATTAGATTTTGCATCATGGGTACACGAAGGCTGTAGATTTATTCCACAGGAGTTCTGGGGTGGAGCTTGAGATTTTGCTTTTCTAACAAGCTCCAAGATGATATCGGTAATGCTGGCCCTCCTTCTGAGCAGCATGAATGAAGACAATGAGGGTGGAAATTTGAATGTACATTAGTGTGGGAGACCTTTCTCCACATGTTGTCTGCTGGGTTACCCGATCTAGGATCCTTCCAGAAGTTTAATCTTTTTAGGCTGTGCCTGACTCTTTCTAAAAAGGGCTGAAAAATCATACATCCAGTTATTCTGCTGTCTCAAATACATGTCAAATGTCCTGGGAATGAAGTAAAAGCTGTTATTTTCCTGCTCAAAGGGCAAGGAGTTCCTTCAGGAGTACAGTTAGAGGCCTGAAAATTTTCCTTTCCTATTTTCTACAGCAACAACAAAAATGCTGGAAATATTTGGGAGCCAGTGTGTTCAAACCTGTCATGGACTGTGTGATACCAATCCTTTGAAATGCATTAATATTTGCATTAAGTGGTAGAATGATGACTATCTTTTCTTGTGCTTGAGAATAATATATATGCTATGTTCTTTAGTGCAAAGCTCCAAATGTATTGGGTTGGCCTAAAAGTTTTTTTCCATAAGATGTCTCTAGTACTGCTTACTTGTCTTTAACTTCATTTGAAACAATTTTGTTAGATTGTATTGTGACAGCCATCATATCACTGTGCATTTAAAAAATTATCAAAATTGGTGAATTTTTGTGTAGCCATTTTAATATTGAAGATGGAAGAAAATATGCAACATTTTCAGCATATTATGCTTCATTATTTCCAGGAAGGTAAAAATGCAACTAAACTGCAAAAAAAGATTTGTGCAGTGGATGGGGAAGGTGCTGTGAATTATCGAATGTGTCAAAAGTGGTTTATGAAGTTTCGTGCTGGAAATTTCTTGCTTGACAATGCTCCAGAGTGGGTTAGAGCAGCTGAAGTTAATAGCGATCAAATCAAAACATTGAGAACAATCAATGTTATACCACATAGGAGATAGATGACATACTCAAAATATCTAAATCAATAAAGTTATTGGTGAAAATGAAAAATGTGCCTTTCATTAAATGTACTTTTTGGCCAACCCGTTATTTATTAGATCGTGCTTTCAATCTGTCACATACGCATTCTAGGTGGAAGGAAAAAAGAGGACTTCTCCAAACTGATCTGCTTTTATGAAGCTTTTCTAGAAACCCCACATAAACTTGCACTCACATCTCAATGGCCAGAAATTAGTCACATAACAATACCTAGCTGGATCGGAGGCTGGACAATACAGGATTCATTCCCATTGCCCGTTAGGAATTGGTGTTCGGTTTCCAGTGAAGGATGGGAGAATAGATATTTTTAGGCAATTAATAGTACTTGCTACATGTAGTACAGAAATTCCTTCATTTTATTAATGTAAAATTTATGTTTCTGTTTCTTGCTAGCTGAAACTGGCTCTTCCAGAAAACACTGCTCCCCTAACAAGTCTCTCATATAAATGCTGCTTTCTCTGCCTAATACCACCCACTGAAAAATTGAGGTGTGACCTGAATTGTTCTCTCCTCCCCAAACTATTTCAAGACCACTCCTTAATTCTCCTATTTCTTTTAATATCCCTTGTCCACTTGAGCCATGTGAGCATCATAGTTCAGGTATCTTATTTCCTCTCTGTCACTGTCAACTTCGAATCACCCAATCACTGCCCTTTATTCACCGAAGACTTAGAGTTTCTTGGTCTTGGTCTCCAGTCCCACACTATGCATGATCCCTTTTGACTCAATGGTCACAAAGAAGAGTGGTTTTCAAAGTGTGGTCCTGGGATCCCAGGGTTCTCTGATATCTTTTCAGGGGATCCATGAAGTCAAAACTATTTTATGATAATTCTGAGAAGTTATTTTCCCCCTTTGCTATGATTCTCTCACAAGTGTACTGTAAAGCTGATATTAGAACAGATTGAACATAGGAGCAAATATAAAACTCCTGCTATTTCCTGTTATGCCAAATAGTAAAGAGATTCACAAAGTAAAACAGGGTTACTTTTATCTCTAATACTTCATTTCAGAAAAATAATTATTTTTCATAAAAATATGTTATTTATACTAACATGCCATGGCTTATTATATTGAAATAATAAATAATTTTTAATATAATTTAATTTCTGAGTTTAAATTTCTCACATAGTAAATATACATGAAAAAAGTTTTTCTGGGGTCCTCAAAGTTTTTTTAAGAGTATAAAGTTTTCCTGAGATCAATAAATTCTAGAAATGCTGAGGTAGAGAAAAAAATCCAGTATCTCAGCCTCTCAGTGCCTTGCCTTTATTAAAAGCATATTTACCTCCTAAATGTAATGGAAAAACAAGGGGCAAACATTCATGTCTGATCTCCATACTCAACGTCCAACATAAGCCATTTCCTTCTTAACGTCTGTAGTTAGGTGTTTCATGGACACCTCAGGCCTCTCATGTCAAAGCTATACTTCTTCACTTTCTCACAAAGCATGTTCTCCTGTTTTAGAAAAATGGCATCATGATCCACCCAGTATATTAAACTAGAAGCCTGCAAGTAACCTTCTATGCCTCTCTTTCCTTCATTTGCATTTTTGATAATTTACCAAGTTCTCTCATTTCCAGTATCTTTTCTGTGTGTTATCTTTTTTAATTTTATTTGTTTCACTTTTTTACTTTAAGTGGAACATATTTGACATATAACATTGTGTAAGTTTAATGCATACAGTGTGTTGATTCAATACATTAACATATTGCAGCATGGTTGTTCTGGTAGCATTAGCTAACACCCGTAACACATCCCACAATCCCTCTTGTGCGTGTGTGTATATGTGTGTGTGGTGGGAATAATTAAGGACTGGTCGCTTAGGAAGTTTGATGTTATGATACAATATTGTTGTCTATAGTCACTGTACTTGCATTAGATCTCCTGGACTTACTCGTCTACTAGTTGCAACTTTGCATCCTTAAAGAACATCTCTCCTGTTCTCCCCACACCACCCTCTGCCCCTGCTAATCCCCATTTTACTCTCTGTTTTAACAAGTTCAGCTTTTTTAGAATCCACATAAGTGGTATCACACAGTGGAAACCTCACCATTTGTGACAACGTGGATGGACCTTGAGGACATTATGCTCATGAGATTAGTCAGAGAAAGGCCTTTCTAGTTTATTAATGACTCTCAATTCATTCTACTAATCTCCAATCCCAGAGGCACGATCTTAAGTTAGGACCACCACTGTCTGAAATTCTCTTCACTGTGACAGACTTCCAAGTGTGTCCTGGAAAGTCCCCTCAGACCTGCATTCCATATCCTGCTAGATCCATGGTCTGAAACAAGTCTGGTCGTGTTACTTTCTCATCAAAGATCTTCCTACTCACCTCAAGGTGAGCGTAAGCTTCTCCTTCTACTTCTTCTTTTTTAAAAAGACGTTATTCATTTATTTTTACAGAGAGGGGAAGGGAGGGAGAGAGAAAGGGAGAGAAACATCAATGTGTGGTTGCCTCTCACATGGTCCCTCACTGGGGACCTGGCCTGCAACCTAGGCCTGTACCCTGACTGGGAATTGAACTGACAACCATTTGATTCACAGGCCAGCACTCGATCCACTGAGCCTCACCAGCTGGGCAGCTTCTTAAGATAATGTATGCTCATTAAATGATAGTATTCACTTTTGGGATTGCCTTGAAGAAATAACTATTACAGCATAACTGTTATCATCCACTTTTAAGATACTGAAGAATTCTTTTAAAGAAACTGAAGCATAGCAAGTTTACATGACATGTCTGGTTTATCAGTTAAGAAAACAGATCCACTGTGAATTAAGCAGTAAGGAATCTATTGCCGTTTCAGCACAGCAGTGTGAGCTATTGGAGAGAAAGGTCTTAGAGGTGAAGGTAGAAGATCGGGGGTGGGGGGTCACCACCTAGTCAATGAGAAAAGCCAAGCACATTTAGCCACTGAAGAGGGACAGTGAGAGTGCTGGCAGAGAGGTCCAGGGGAGCTGCTGTCTCTGTGGGTCTGCCATTAGGCATCCAGTGATGCTCCTAGGCTGCTCTTGGTCAGAGGAGACAGTTGAGGAGAACACCTGCAATCTCCTCAACTGGACAGTGAGGACAAGCCGAATTCTCTAGGTGTCTCTAGGTCTTTCCATCTCTACATCCAACCATGACAACCTTCTCAGGGTATCAGCTGCAGATTTACTTGGAAGTGAATCTTCCAAAATCTTACACAAGCTCCTTATCTGGCCAATACTAACAGAGGGCTAACCAGGAAAAAGAGAATATGATTATCAAGTTAACTAGGCCAATAATAGCACAATTCATCAAGACACAGCATATACATGTTTGAACCAGGACTTGAATCCAATCAGCCTGCCTCAAGTTCTGTGATGGTCTGCCTTCTTATGGTGTTCCTGAGCTTGGTGCAGGTTACTTTGCTTAAGTCTGCTTTCACAGATTCCTATTGTACATCCTCAACATCAGCCATACCAAACCACCTCTAGTACCTTGAGTATGGGCTGATCTCTCTGACATTTGGGCAAGTGTATCAGGATAATTTGCCTTTCTTTGTCCTTCGTCTGGGCAAGTGTTTTCCTTTCAAGTATTACTGAGCTGTCACAGCCTCCAGGATGACTTCCTTATCTTTTAAAAGCTAGTTTAAGTACCCACTGTGTGATAGCATCTAATGCTTAATGCGGTTAGGATTTAACATGTACCCTCCACCAGGGCAGAGGCCCATGTGTCTTGCTCACTGTTATTATCCAATACCTAGCACAATGGCAAACAAATCATGAATAACTAACCATACTGTTTAATAATTGTTTATTTATTTAGATCCCTCTCTGAATGATAAACTCAATTGAAACAGATTTTTGTCTTGCCTGACGTATCTTCAGCATCCAGCATAATGCCTGTCTATATAACATATGTTGAATTAACTAGGCCCCAAATAACTGGGAAAAGCTTAAAATTCAGATAATCAGTTGAACATGTTCTTTACTTGGTAAATTAGGTAGGCAAAGACCTTGTGAAAATTAACTTTGAATTGAACATTCTTCAGATTAGGTCATTAGACTCATTAATCACTCTCTTCTGTTCATCTTTTCAGGCACAGATACTAAGGTAAATTTATACCATGAAATTCTACGTTATTCTCTTTCTGGTTTTTGGTAACACCACAGTGAAACTGCTTCGTAGAAGGTTCATGGTAGCCAATAAGAATGTGCATAAATTATGCTTTTTAGGGCATGAGAAAAACTCATTTGAAAATTCTTGCTGATTATCTTGTTGGACTTGGTTACCGGGAGAGCAGCAAGGTAGCCTTCTGCTTGCTCATGAATTCTGATAAAGTCCAGGGATGAAGTAATCATGGAACTCACTCACAAGGAGGCTGCAACGCAGATGTAGTACGTAGAAAGGTTGAGTTACTAATGTGTTTTCTATGAAAATACACTGGTTTAAATTGGAAAACCAAAGTGAAAGAACGTGCTGCACGTTCAAGTGAATCCTAAATCTTATAAATCCCTCTGTGAGGAAAAAAACATGAAGGAGAAAATTACATGAACTAGCATATGATCTAGGAAAAGATATGTAATGTATTCTTAGTGGTGCTATTAGCATGCCACAGGTGAGGGAGATGAACATTTTTAAAAGGTAAAATCAATAGTATCAGGCACCTAAACCAAACATTAGGAGAAGATAAGCTTTTGAGAGATAAAGGGAAAAGTTTTAAATAAATGATTAGCATGTCATAAAGTTTTACTTGTTTTAACAAAAATGTTAATAAATGCAACTAGAAGTGTTAATTAGCAAGTTTATGAATCAAGGCACTGTTTATATTCTCTTATGAAGGATAATTGTTTGTTAGTAGAAGACTTTATTTCTTGATGATGAGTGTCAACAAATGCAAGTGTTGGCTGAGCCCAGCCTGGTGAAAGACGAGACATTTAACACGATTGTGGAAATTCAAAATTAGACTTTTCGTTTAAACAAATAATTATGGTTAAAGCAGAAGTGTAAACAGGGCTATAATTTGTGACACATCAATTCTTTTTTCTGCTGCAGTCCTTAGTTTTTCATCTTCTCAGTGACACCTGTATGATTGCAACAAAATAGACCATGACTAAAGGATTTGGTGAGACCTTGCTTTACAAGAAAACAAAAATAAAACCAGATAAGACACAAAGAACAGTCCTGTGAATTGCTATTCAGTGAATTCCCTGTTCTTACAGAACTACATAGCTAGGCCACGAGAATTCAACTGACAGATTCTAGGTCTACATTATATACATTAGACAGCCGCAAGACCTAAATAATTTCCTGGAAGTTAGTTTAAAGGAAATGCCAATCCCTGATAGGCTTTCCATATGCTACTGTATCGAGACTTCTAATATATGTAAGAAATATGGTTGAATGCAGTCAGCCTCGTCATGTTATATAAAAATAAATGCTGCATTTTCATTGTGGTAAATGGGTATACAAGATTATATATCTATATCTATATCTATATCTACACACATATAGTACATATAGTCAGTCCAGAAAAAGTCCAGCCATTGTTAATATAATAAGGACAGTTTGCACGACATTGATATAACCTAGCAGCCAAGGAGAGTGGGCTGGAACATGCATGTGTGAACAGTGACGACTTCACTGTACTAGTCAGTGGGGGCAGTAGATGCCATGAAGTGAGCATTTGGCTGTTGCATTCAAAATGACTGAGTGAGTAGAGCAATAAAGCTTCATCAAATTTTGCATTAAGCTTGAACATTCCTGTGCAGAAACTATTTGGATGATTCAGAAGGCCACAGCTATGGGCAACTGGTGATTGGCAGCTTCATCACAACAATGCTCCTGCTCATGCATCATGTCTTGTGCAGAGTTTTTTGGCAAAACATCAAATCACCCAGGTGACTCAGCCCCCCTACTGTTCAGATGTGGCGCCCTGCAACTTCTGACTTTTCCCAAAGCTAAAATCACCTTTGAGAGGGAAGAGATTTCAGACTGTTGATGAGATTCAATAAAATCCAATGGGACAGCTGATGGTGATTGGGAGAACTGTGTGAGGTCCCAAGGTGCCTACTTTGAAGGCAACTGAGGTGTCATTGTCCTATGTACAATGTATCTTGTATCTTCTTCAATAAGTGTCTCTGTTTTTTGCATTACATGGCTGGATACCTTCTGGACAGACTTTGCATAATAATTACAGAACCACTGCTAAATTTAAAAAATTATATATATTTTAGGTATGTGTATATGCATGTGATATGTATAATATTATAATTCATCATTTATATATACTATACATAGTGAACACCCTGTGAGTCTAGTTACCAGCCAGCATCATGAATGCTGCTTTTTAATAACATAGTAAGACTTAGGAATCTTGAAATAAGAAGTATATTCTCTTATTGGTAAACTGAAATAATACCTTCAAAATAATGTTTATTAATTGGAAAGTGAAGTGATAAATAGAATGGAAAGGAATTCTGAGATTAATATCTTTTTGGTATAATAGAAAACAGGGCTTGTAGGTAACTGGATTCTAGTCTGGAGCATCACACATGCACACTATTCCATCATTCTTCCAAGGAGAAGTTGTCCTGGAGAGCAAAGGCCCTTAAAACAGCAGCAGCCATGAAAGTGATATCGTGGTTAATACCTGGGCTACCTCTATACTAATTCTATGTACATTACAACTTACCTTCAAAAAAATTGTGTTCTATACATAAAATTGCTAAGTTGCTAAATGTAAAAATGTTAGTAATTTTGAGGTTATGATGAGTTGTAGATACAGTAATAATTCATGTGGGATGTTCTATTGAATGATTTAAAAGTCATTAAGAGCCGTCCTAGTCATTAACTTTTTGGTCATTTGCCTCACTTGCTTTCTCCTCATAAAAGTATAGTGACTTGGGCATCATAAAGCTGCAACTTTATTTATTCATGTTCAAAAGTAAAAGCAGTCTTTCTCAAAATGGATTTCTCACTGCCCAGAGGACACTGTTCATGCTTGGTCAGTGTCCTTTGGTTTGTTGGCGCTATTCAAACACTGTTTCTGTTGTCTGTATAATGTGCAGTAGACGATTGTCACCAATGTTCCAAGCTTCTTGTCAGCTCTGAGAAATCTGTCCCCTTCTCTCTCTCCTTTTCTCTCCCCCGCCTCCCTTGTGGGGCTGATACTCAGAGACCGAAGGGTGCTATGTCCCTATTTCAGGGCTCATGTCAGAGTATTAACATGGTATGACTGAACTTAAAAGTGATGTCATCTTAAAAAAGGACCATTAACATGGTTTAACTTCATTTATTCTTTAATTCTGCTCTCTCTCTCTGTCTTTTTCTCTTCCTCCTCTATATCTGTCTCATACATGTAGTTAGGAAAACCATACTATGGTTTCAAAATGAGATTAGAATTGCATGATTTCTATATTCATTAAACATGCATAAGGTACAAAGTGTGCTGCCTGCTGGGGACACAGAAATGCAAGGGCATAGTCTCAACCTCAAGAAGTTTAGCACCTAGAAGAAGAAAAAGATGAAATAAAAACTTAAAATTCAATCTAATTTCAATGGCTTAAAACCTTCAATAGAAGGAAAGGGAGATGCTAAGTTAAAAATATTTCCTTACTACTTGTTAAATTTGAAATTTCAGTTAAGCATACAAATTATATCTTTAATAGTAAATGATATGGAAAGTCCTCCTTGGTATCTATGTGGCAGCTCAGTCCTTACTATTTCACTGTCTGTGATATCATGTTCATAGGTAATAGCAATAAAGTACATTTAATGGAGTGAAACAGGTGATGAAGTATTTTCAATCATTGTTTCTTTATTTTTGTTTCAGAGTACAGCAATATTCTAAGGTAAGTTCATTGTTCTAGATAGCTCTATTACTAACAGCAAAGGAATAAAATGATGTATTTTGTTAGAAGTGCATTAGCTTGTACTTTTAAGTATAGATAAATGTGTAGCAGCATGCGGATATTCTGGCTAAGAATGTAAGCTCTATACCCTAAACAATTTGGGTTTAAATATCCACTTCATCGTGTACTAGCTCTGAACATTAGCAAGCTACTTAATTTCTGAAAAGCTCATTTTCTTCCTCTATAAAGTGATGATATTAATACTATCAAGGAATAAATTAGAGAACAAAATAAGTGTTCAGTACTTGGCACATTAAAATGCAAAGAACCAATAACAGCCATTATTTCTCCCATATTATTGTTCTTGTTACTTCAATTCACCCCAGATATTATTTTATTTGATCTGTAATAGCAGTGTGTGTGAGAAGAATCAATCTGTCCTTATTCGTCCGTAAGAGCGCTTGGTAGATGAAACAGTAATTCTATGAAGTTTATATATATTGTCATTCTGTGCTATTCATTCACCCCTTATATATTTATCAAATCCTTAATATGTGCCAGGTGCCAGATAACTTATTGTGTCTTCAAGGAGCTTTCATTTGCATCAGAAAACAACTTGGAACTCTTGCCACCACCTCCCTCCCCATTCAGATGTTGAAATTCTAACCCTTGATGGTGAGATCGAGCTTTTGTGAGAATAGAGCTCTCATGAATGGGATTGTAAGGGGATGCCCTTATAATGACCTTATAAAGAGACGAAGGGGCCACAGTCTTCTTCTGCCCTGTGAGGACACAGTGGCAAGCCCATCCTCTGTACTCTGGAAGGGGCTTTCATCAGAAGGGGACCATGCTGGCACCCCGGTCGCGAACTCCCAGCCTCCAGAACTGTGAGAAATGCATTTCTGTAGTTTAAGCCACCCAGTCTGTGGTATTTTTGCTACAACAGCCGGAATGGACTAAGACAATAGTCTTTGAACTCCTGAATGAGGAATGAAGTAATTTTACCCCTGAGACAGTAACCCCCATGCCTGACTGCACTTCTACCACTGGGGCCCTCCGCATGCTACACCCAATCCAAGCTGCAGCTCAGGTTGGCCTGGCTGTTTGGTGCTGGGTCATTGTTTGCCCTGACTGTACAGTAAATAAACCTATGTGGCTTTTTCCTTGACTGAAAAAAATATTTTCTATTTTAATTATTTTTAATAAATCCCCAACAAAACTCCATGCATCTGTCTGCCTATATAACCCATTTGTAGGGTGTTAATTGTTATTTCAAAAGACCCTTTTTGAGTGGTTAATACAGTTAGAAAGTTGCAGATGGTTCTAAAATCCAAGCTGATGATTTTAACATAATTGCCAGGTTTTATAATTCTCTATGCTTCAACAGCAAACCTATATGGAGCATCTTTTATGTCCTAGACACTGTGCTATGTGTTAAGACTATAAAAAAGTATAATCTATAAGAATGGTAATGTAGAAGTGTGAGGAGTGACTAATATGCACAGGGAAATGAAGAAATATTTTATGAAAGAAAAGACATTTGTCTGGGGTCTAGAAAGTGAATCTCAGGTGACAAGGGGACAGCAGCCAGGGGTCCAGATACTGTGTTATCCTGAAGAAATGGTGGGGGGGGGGGGTCGTGCAAAGATGTTTGGCCCACAGTGAGGCTGGAGTTTTGGGCAAGAGTTTTGGCTGGAAGGAGGATACTGAGGCCAGATTGTGGTGGGCCCTCTGAAGGTTCTGGTGGGATACATGGACTTTTTTTTGTAGGCAAATGAGAAACTTAAAAATTTTTTGAGCAGGTGAATTATAATCACATTTTCAACATTCCATGTATTTGGACCCACCCTGTAAATATCCAATTGAAATGAATACTTTTATATAACCAAATCACAAATATGATCTGTATGTTGAAACAGAATTCTTTCTTTCCTTTGTAAGGAAAAGATCTATCTAGAAGATATACAAGTATTTGAGTAATTTGCGCAAATTCTCTCCTTGATCTTTGCTTCCTCATTCCTGGTTGGATTTTTTTCTTTCTTTCTTTCTTTCTTCTTCTTCTTCTTTTTTTTTTTTTTTTGTTACTTGGAGGACTTGTTTTCTCTTTTGGTTCTTTCTTCCTTAGACTTCAGTTCTGTCATTTTTCTTTCCACTAATAGTGTCATGAAACACAGGATTTGTTGAATATTGCCAAGGTGGGCTGTGGTTTTGTTCTACAGTGTGCCCTGGAGATCATCAATTTAGCTATTTTGTGGTATGGAAATCTGAATAGCTTTCAATTCTCTAGTGTGAATATCTTCCCAATAAATCATTTCAATGTATAAGATATTCTTATAATTAGAAATGTCAACAAGACTTTTCTGATTATAACCTAAAGTGTCATCTTTGCAGTTATACGCAATATTATTTCTGACATTAACACTATTAAATCTTTCTGAATATATATAAGGCACAATCTCTCAATTCACTGAACAGAGGTTCATTTTTTTTTTCTCCACTAGCTTAAAACAAGTTTCAAATTTAAGAACATATGATGGAAAGAGTAGGCTTTTAGTGAGTAAGAGTCAAAACCATTCTTTTCAGGCAGTTTCATGGGAGACTTTCTCCTCATGTGTTTTTGTTCTCTAACTTTTGTATTCTTTTTCCTAATACAGAAGGAAATAGTTGCTGCATATTTCTTCCTTAGGCACACATTGTAAATATGCTGTAAGTTGGGAAAACACTAAAAAGTTCCAGGGCTGGCAAATTATTTTAGAAGGAAAAAGTCATCAGGAACATGAGACTCCAAAGAAACAGATGTAAGAATAACTTTTTATAAATTTTGTTTCAAAAATTTTCCTTAATTTTCCACTTCTAGGAGTTACGTAGGTGTGTGTATCAGGATGATTCAGGAAAAGTGATGCTTGGAATTTAGAAATTTAGAAAAAAAATTGACATTGTACTCAAATTTAATTTTAAAAAGATAAATTTATGTCAGCTCTGGATAATTTGGCAGTGTATAAGTAGGTGGGTATCATGCCTGCTTTTCTTAAGAAAAATTAGAACAATGCTGACAGCAAGAGAAAGTAAAATCATTTTAGCATTTCTACTTCAGAATTTTCTTTTCATGCCCCATTTTTGTTTCAGTTGAAGAATTCTGTTTTTCTTAAACTTACCTATCGGGCAAAATTAATTTGTTGTAGAACTAGAATCTGTGTGTTTTTTCCTGTATGCAATCATAGTCACTCGATCTAGTCAAATAAAAATAATAGCAGAAAATAGAAGTTTTAGGATATAAGCATGGGAGTAATTTGAGGTGTATTTTAATTGTGAGATAATCATTTGCATGTTATGCACCAAATCAATTTTCAGCAATACTCATTCATATTAATATTAAAGTTATTTAATATACATATTAATGCTAACATCTATATGAATTATTTAAAAATATATTTATGTTGTTATTTGTATTAATATCTTAAATTATTCACATTAACGATGTTAAATATATATTCAGAATGTAAAAGGGGGTCTTAGAGATTTTGGTTAGCCATCCCATTCACCATAGGAACCCCTTCCATGGTGTCGCATCTCTGCCTTTGCTTGAACGTTTGTGATGGTAATCTCCTTACCTTATAATGTTGTTTGTTATACAGCAGGAAAAAATCTGATTTTGAGCTAAACTCACCCACTTCTAGATAGCAAAAGTGGTTAAAAAGTTGTATTGAAAATGTGATTAAGAGAATAGAAGGGATCCTCGGGCAGTTTACAACTGGGCAGGGGACCTCACCAAAGACATTGAATGCTGACCCAGGGATGGGAATTTTAAAGCCGTACCCAACTGCCCCGTGTTTCTGGCATTACCAGTTCCCCCCAACCCCACCAGTTGCTAGCTTCCCAAGAGCTCAGGAAACTGTTTGCCAAACTATAAAGGACTCAAGTATTTTGACTTTTAAGGATTGGGTTCATATATTACCTTAGGTTCAAGATTGTTATTTTTGTGTGTGTGTCTAGTGTCTGTTCATTAGATACTTAAAATGTTCTCACTGCTATGGACCAGTTCTGTACACTGACCAAAGCTGAGGTGCTGTAGCCACACTGCCAAGGTTCATACCTGTCTCTTCCACTTTATAGCATGGTCTTGAGCATGATGTCTAACTTTTCTATTCCTCAGTTTCCTGGTCTGAAAAATGGAAATAAAATAGTACCTACTCTACTATGAGGCTTCAATGTATTAAAATTTGCGAAATGCTTTGTAGTAGGCCTAGCACATGGTAATTACTCAGTAAATTTGGCTTCTGTTAGAGAAGCTGCACATTGCACTAGTACTTATACATTCTTATCTTAACTAGTGAGGATTTAAATACTTCAGTTATTGAGAAGTTTGTGCTCTTATTTTATGTATGTAGAGTCAATGCATTAGCAGCAGGTTATAAAACACCGTAGCAGTATGCATTGTGGGGAAAGAAAAGATTTCTTCCTTCTGCTGAAATATTCCCTTCCCCTGATTCCAAGAATATCTCAGAAAAAGAATCTTTTATTCCACATTTACAGAGAAATGATTTAAAAGCACATGGTCTACAATGTTACTTAACATAGTATGCCTTGATTTATAATAAAATATTAATGGTTGTCAGATCCTCTTTCGTTTTGCAAGAAGGGTAGACACAAAAGGGGAAGATATGGGAGTAAGGACATCCATGGAGAAGAAACAGCCAGAGGAAAGGGGAAGCTGAAAGCACAGAAGCCGGCTCACCACCTCGTTACTTTGTTTCTCAGGTCACTTCATGTGAATTACCAACATAGTTAGAGTCTAGCAGTTGGGCAAATATCTTCCTTAATGGGAAATAAGCCTGTGAATGTACTTTTCAGTCCTTTCTCTTGCTGCCCAGGTGTCCTCTTCTGAGATGCTTTGAATTTTTAGATGATTCACTTTTACAATTGGATAAAAAAAGAAATTGTGCTTTTACCCCAATTTGTCAGGCCACCTAACTGAGCCCTTCTCTCTTCTCCTCCTCAGTAACTCCTTCCCCAGTAGTCCCTACCCCATTTAAAAGCACCACAATTCCAGGCTGCAAATCAGGGAATCAGCTTCAACCACTCTGAGTGGCTTTCAAGTAAGTCCTCCAGTGATCTGGATAGGCCTGTCACTACCTTGGTTCAGATTTTTACTCTTTACATGAAAGACTCCTAATGGGTTCTGTGCTTCCATTTCTCCCTCTCTAGATACCTCAAAATGATGTTCTGAAAATCCCAATCCACCATTTAACTCCTTGGTTTAAAAATCTTGAATGCTCCCCATCACCTAACACTGAAAAATGTATTTCATTAGCACACCTGACAAGGTCACTCCTGAACCCTGCTTAGCCTGAGATTCATCTGCTGTACTTGCTCTACAGGGCTTGGTAAGCAGCTCTGAGCCACCGGCTCTCCATAATGCACTGTGCTTTTTCACACAGCTCCTTCCACTTAAGAAGCTTATTCTCTTTCTAACCGTCCTTGTTCTCGGAAGATCTTTCAGGACTCTGATAAAATGTGACCGCTGTGTATTTTTCCCTGACATTCCCAGGCAGAGCAGTTTTATCTTCTGTGCTCCAATTGTTGTGTACTCATGTGTTGATTACTGTACTTCTCAGAAAGTGTTCTAATAAGAAATATGTATATATATATCGTCTCTTTTCCTGAGAAAGAATGCACAGGATTTGAATCTCAAACATGAGTAAGTGGCATGCCATAGGTGAGACATGTTGATTGTACAACAGCGTATCCCCCAGATTCCCCATCCCCACTGTTGAAATGCTGCTTTCTAAGGCCCAGCTCAAACACAGTTTTATCAGTGGTGCCATCTCTGATTCTCTTCCACCCAAATGCTTAAAAAAATAAATAAATAAAAACCTATGGAAACTTCTTTCCTCTGCTTTTTTATATCTTCTTATTTAAAAAATCCTACATACTTTTTTGGTAAGTTAATTGAAATGGAATCTCTGTGTCTTCCTCAGATCCATGTCCCATGTCCCATAGATACTTGGGATATTTGCTGAATAGAGTTAAGCCAAGGATTACTAATCCTTAGTACAGCTTCTAAAAAGATATGGGTAATTCAAATTCTCTTTCAAAACTTTTTCCATAACATCAGATTTATTTCACTGCAGATTCTGAGGACCGAAATTCTAAGAGGAAAAAATGTATTTGCCAAATTGAAGTTATTGGTAGCTCACGCAGTAGGAAGGGATCCATTTAATCAGATTTCTTTCCTCTTTAAAGCTAGTTAGTATCAGAGGATGGAAATGATAGAAGATTTGACTGAGGACCAGGAAGAAGGTAAACGGGGAGCAGAGAGGACTTAGGGTGAGGCTAAAATGGGTGGATTCTTCCTTAGGGTTCCTGGGACAACGGTAAGATGAGTAGTGGTACTAGGGACTAGAATGAAGGTTGTGCGAGGGCGATAAGATGATACCAATGACGAATGCTACTTTTTGGAAATTTTCTAGTGTTATGTTAAATAGAACTTTTTTGTTCCAGTCTGGCACCAGGAAGCAGCATTCAAGTTAGTCCTGATAATAATATGGTTCAGATACATTATGGGGCAAATGAACTTTCGTGGGGACCTTAACATTTCTTTGATGATAAAAAGGTGCCCACATTTCAATGACTCTTCATAAATGCCAGGACCACCACCTGCTTCTAAGTGGGACCTGTGTGACATAAATTTATACACAATTGACTTTATTTTCATATTGACAAGTTCCAAGGATTATATTTAATGTCTAACATAAAAAAGATTTAATGCAAATAATCAAAGAAAAGGGAGGAGTTGAAAGAAAATGGTAGGCTAAGAAGTAAATAGACAATAGAAATAAACATGAAGAAAATTGGAAAAAAGCTATGTCAGAGTGAAATTGTATTATTTAAATCACACACTTGATGATGACTAGAGAGGTTTGTTAATATGGAAGATGACAAAATTTTACAAAAGGAGGAAATTAATTCTGGAAGATAGGTGGCTGAAAGGCACTGGGAGGAAAAAATTATTTGGAAGTTATTAGCTCTCTCCCTGGGAGATAGCGTTGGCTAATGGCTGATTAAAAAGGCTAGCTCTTCTTCCCAAATCTTCTGAACGAGCGCGGACTAGCTTAAATTTATATTCACTTTCTCAGAAAATGTTTCAGTACTTAAAGATTTAGTGAGGAGACCACAAAGTAAAGACGTTCTATACTTTTCCAAAGTAAACATTACTAATTGTAAAATTTCATCAAATACAAGTGGTGGGATTTTTTTTTGTTTTTGTTTGCTTGTGTGTGTGTTTTTTTTAACAGTTTCAAGATATTTCAAGAAAGGAAATTTTCATTTTACTAAGAGGTCCAGCTATATATATATTTCAGGGTTCTTAAACTACCCGTTCCGAACTACAGACGTAATTTGATGTACATATGTATTTTTTTGAGGTGTGTCAACGTTTCATCACCTTTTCCAGGGTTAATGGCCATGAAAAATTTCAGTCCCCTAACACTAGGTCATCTTTGGGACGCCCTTCCCGCTCTCAGTGTGCAGTAAGAATCTTTGTTCTTCAGAGCCAGTTTTTAATAAAACCTTTTCTTGCACATGAACAAGAAGAGAGCATCTATGACGGAAATGGAGGTGGTGCTCTGTGAAACTGATTACGCTTGGAAAGTCCACCGCTGATCCAGGGCTGGGGACTGCGCGATGCCCTCAGGCCACCCCAGGTCGGTGCACCCTTTCTCGCACAGACAGCTCCGCTGGGCTGTCCAAGTGCATCGAGAAGTGTAATCCCTCCTCTAAGTACTTGGCTCTCAGTCTCCAATCACTAGTGGGAGCTGGAGAGGGCAAGTAAAAAAAAAAAAAAAAAAAAAAAAAATTCCTGAGGCAGCCGAGTTGCAGAGGGAAAAAAAGTCCGGAGGCGGCGGCAGAGCGGCCACTGCAGCCAGAAGTTGATGGTCGCTGTGGTCAGCGCGGGGCGCGGAGTTGGCCCGGGGCCTGCGCGGGAGCCGGGTTCGGGACTGCGAGGGCTGCGGCGCTGGGACGAGGACGACGGTGCCGGAGCGGGGCGCAGCGGAGGGTAAGGCGAGGCCGGCGAGGCTGCGGCGGTCCCGCGTGCGGGAGCCCCGGTCCAGCCGGGGGAGCTGAGCGGGCAGAGGGGGCGGTGCAGGGTGCGAGCCGGCGGCGCGGGGCTCGGTGGCATTGCCCCCCACAGGCGTGGGCACTCAGGGGGCGGACGAGAGGGAGCAGCCACCGCAGGGAGGCTGCGCGGCGGGGGTCGGGGGCGGCCGCCCGGGCTTTGTGCGAAGGCAGCCCGGCCGGGACCCCGGAGCTCCCGCCGCAGCGGACGAGGAGCCTGCGGCGGAGGCGGCGCGGGGACACGTGCTCCGGAGTCGCCGAGTCCGCGAGTCGGCACTCGCTGGCCCGGGATGGGGCGGGAGGGCGAGCGAAGCGCAGCCCGGGAATCGGAATCGGGGACACGGCAGGGAGCCCGCCTCCGGGGAGGCACCGAGCTGCAGGCTCCCACGTCCTGCGGAGCCACCTGCCTCGGAAGCCTCCGGGACCCAGCCTGGAAGGCGCAGAACGCGCGCAGGGGGTGGCCGGTCCGGGCTGGGATCGCTCTCCGCCGCTGCTGCCAGTCCCTTCCCCTCCGTCTGTTCCTCTCTGTCACCTTCCCAGTGCTTTTTCTTTTCTTTTCTGTTTTCTTCCTCTATTCTCTTTCTGTCTCCCCCTGCCCCCCACTGTGACCCGTTCTCCCTGGGTCTGTTTGTCTCCCGCTCACCGTCCCCTTCTCTGTCTTCCCGTCTCTCTCTGTGTGTCCCCGTCTCCCACCCGCTTGGACTCGCTCCTTTAGAGGCTGACTCTCTGCTCCTCATCTCATTGTCTCTCTCCTGTCTCTCGCTCTCTGCCCCCTCAGTCTACTTGTCCCCGTTTCGGTCTGTCTGTCCCTTGCGGTGTTCGGGTTTCAGACAGTAAGAGACGTCCCTCCGGAACTTGTCTGGTGTTTTACCCGTTTTGAGCCGCCACTCCAGGTGGATTTGGGGTCCTTCGTATTTGTTTTCTATAGGATGGGAATACTGTGGTTTCCTTGAGTTATTAGGAATTGCTCTAGTCACTTTTCCACCAAGGTGAGATCAGTGCCTGAGCACCCACAAACATGTCAGTGAGAGAAAACAGAAGAAGAGAGCTGCTTAATTGCTCCCAACATGTAAAGAGAATGTACCGAACCTACCTGCAGTGAAGCACAACCACCTGAGAAAAGGTTCCCGAGTTCCGGACAAAAACAAAAAAGGCACCAGCACTAATGAAGAAGACTAAGCTAGAAAGTGTTTGAAAATAATTTGAAAAAGCACTTATGGAACTTTCTTGTTATATTAAACTGATGCCAACTCATATCTTTTTTCTTACATGTATTTTTTAGGATCCTAGTGACAACTCTCCTAATTATTATTTTGGGAAAATTAAGGGAAATGTTCTGTTTCAACTGGGACATTTGTCTTTAAGAAAATAGTCAGTCCTTGTACTCTTATACCTCTTTACACTCTGGTGATCAAGAAGAATTATTTCTAACTGCAAAGAAAATAAGAAAGGATTTGTCAGTAATTTTAAAGCATGAGACATTCCAGAGATCAATACTTTCTTTGGAAAACTTTCACTATAAGGATGTTTTGAAGGATATTACATCTTAGTGAAATATGCACGTTATTATACACTTAGATCATTGTGTGATGCAAAAAATAGGGTTGTGTGCTGTAAGCAAATCATAGTAGGGATGGTTTTTTTATGGGAAACATAGCTGGGAAATTAATTGCTCTGATTTTCACTGTTTTCTTTAGTCATGCATAATGTACCTTTGTTTTTAGCCAAATATGGCCCAGGGCTACAAAACTTGATACAGTGTGTTATTTGTCCAATCTGAATTACCATTTAGAAAACCACCTTTTCCCTTTGCTCATAAGATATAAGTTGATATGATCTCATTACTCATGTGCTGGGGTCCTCGGATGAATTTTAATGACACTGATTTGTGATTTTAAATCAAATGTTAGTTTTTGGTGAGTTAAAATCTTGATTTATGTCACGTTAGTGAATCATCACCCTTTATGGGGGCTTTGCCACCTTGTCCGCCAGGTGCCTCGCAGTCCTTGGCCCAGCCAGGACTGTTTGAAACTCCCTGTTCGATTGTGTCCCCGAGTCACGTGCTGCCTCTGTTCATGGCATGTTCACATACAATAGGCCCCGCAAAATGTTCCAGTCATTAAATAATGTATAATAAATGATGATTGACTTAGTATTTTTCACATACACTTTGAATACTGTGTTCGAAATGGCCTGATAAGTTATTTTTATTAGAGTAAATGCTGATTTTATTATTTGTTTATAAGGCAATTTAAAACATGATATCTTTTGGTACATAGAGCAACCTCCACTCTTTCTCAGCACTCAACTCATATTTATCATCTGAATATAAAGTCAGTTGTCTCCTACTCCAACCTAACAAAGCCTTTCGTGGTTTTCATAAGCCCCCTCAGGGCTGCCTGGTATGCTTCTGAACTCACCTCTCTCAGCATTCACCTCTCTGCTGTGTAATTACTTGTGTGGCTCTTCCTCACTGGGGTATTTTCTCATTGAGCTGGGATAGTATTCCTTTTCTTTTTTTCTCTGAATTTCGAAGACCTAGCCGAGTACCTGGCATGTGAGAGATACTCAGAAAACCCTTGAAGGATGATTTGACTTCTTCCAATTTGTCTCTGACTTGTGATGTTAATTCTTTGTAGTTGTAGTAGCTTAAGGGAAATACTTTAGCACAGAGTAATCACAGATTACAGACCGAGGGATAGAAAGCACCTTATCACACATATTAATATTAACGATGAAGTGGATGAAGCCCAGTGAGTTTGAAAACCATGCTCAGAAAGAGACAGTGAAGCCACGTGGGCTATGGAGCTGAGATCTTGTGCTGTTTTTCACTGGGCCACACTTCTTTTCACTAGACCCATCTTTGCTTTCTTTCACTAGAAGTGGATAAATCTGTTATTAGAGGCTAACAATTATTATCTAAATACTAACGATTTCTTCTTATGCCAACCAGTAAAAGTCATTTATGAAATTTATCAATCTGCAATAACTGGTCATCATTCATTATGTGTGTGTGGAGGTAATATGTCTTTTAGAACACTGATTTCTAAGTGCTTTTATGTTTTGAGTACTGTGTAATCTTGGACAGACCAATTGTTTCTACCTGCAAAGAAGATTTAAGTTCTTGAGACTTATTTTTTTCTCCTCTATGACTTTCTGCCTGTGTGTTGAAGAGGGTGGGGAAAAAGGGAAGTTTGGACCAGATTAAGGGTTCTTTTTGAAGTTTTGCTTCAGAGACCACCAGTGTAACTTTGGGAACAACTGCAAATTCATCTGTTTTACATATCAGACTTCCCTGTGAGCTTTTGTTTGAAAAAGGCTACCACAGTTTTAAAAAGTCTTGAAGACCACTTCACTTGATGTTTTCCAATCTTCCTTCCAATTCTTGAGTTACATAATCAAGATAATTTCTAGCTTTGAAATCTGGGTGTCTGGAGGAATTGTGAGAAAAGTATTAAAGATACAAGGAGAAACTGATTTTGTGTGAGAGATACTCATTTCAGGTTTCTATATGATAGATTTGACACAATGGCAGAAATTGAAGTAGAAGTATTGCCATATATAAATGCAGGCCAGAATTCAGGGGAAAGAAGGGACATGGCTAGAAATACAGATTTAACAGTCATTTCCGTGGAATTAACGATTAAACTTGAGGAAAACTAAAATTTTTTAGGAATCTGGAAAATGAAATCAATGAAGATTTAAGAGTGGACAAGAAGGACGTTTTATGACACTTCTGAATATTTATTTTTTTAAAAAAGACTGTTTTTTTTTTTTTTAAGAGGAGAAGGGAGGGAGAGAAACATCAACGTATAGTTGTCTCTCGCGCGCCCCCTGCTGGGGACCTGGCTGCAACCCAGGCACACGTCCTAGACTGGGAATCCAACCGGTGACCCTTTGATTCACAGGCTGGTGCTCGATCCACTGAGCCACACCAGCCAGGGCTGGATATTTTTTTAAAGCTCATCTATAGTATTATGATAAAAAGATAATACATAATTTGCATCAGACGGTCATCTGTTTTCATGATTTTTAGAGCATCCACTTTACTTGACGGTTATCTTACATTCATTTTTACTTAAACGTTTGAGTGCCTACTCTCTGCCTGTCATTATTACATACTTTGAGGACACTCGGAGACACTGAACTTGCATTCTAGAGAGTGAAAACACAATGGATTATAAACAAGCACATCCATAAGATCAATTCCAGTAGTGACACTGTCATGAGAAAAACAAGATACGGTGATATGACAGCGAGTGACTGGGGCTATTTTATGTGGGATGGCCAAGGAAGGCCTCTCTAGGGATGTTCTGAACAAGATGAAAGAGTCATCCCAGCGAAGGTCTGGAGAACTTCCTGGCAGAGGGAACACCAGGGCCGTCTCCAAAGGAGCAGCAAGCTGGGTGCACATTGCAGTCAGGCAATCAGAGGAAATGGTGGGAATGGGGTCAGGGCGATAGCCAGGCCCATGTTATGATGTATGCATTTGACTCAAAGTACATTTTATTTAATTACCCTGGGGGATTTCAAACTGAAAAGTGAACAGATCTGACTTAGCCTGTCTGTGTATAATGTGAGCAAGAATGTCTGAAGGGAGATGATGTGGGAGGCTGCGAGAAGGATCTAGCTGAGAGTTTGGTGGTTTGGTCAGGGGTGGAACCGGGAGAGACTGATCCGACATTGTTCTTATCACTGAATGAGTCACAGAGTTGAATCAGGCTCCCCCCCCCGCCCCCCCCCCGCCCTTTCTTTTTTCTTTCTTTCTTTCTTCCTTCCTTTCTTTCTTTTTTTCTCTTTTGCCTTGATCTGCATTACAGCAACCCACTGGTTCAACAGTTGCTTTTACTTTTAAATTGCAGACCTCAGTACCTCACAGTTCCCAGATGTCACACAAAGTTTGTGTTCTGGTTACAAAGGAAAGGAAGCAAATCAGAATTCTCTAATCAGGTTCGAGTGTCATTTTCCTCTACCCTTTGGCTTTGAAAACTTCACATGTTTCTTGAAAGATTTCACTGTAAAATCCCGTTGTTAGATCTGGAACTCACCCTCCATTGCATCCTGGTCCTTTGCAATGAGCTGGTATATGGTAGGGATTCAGTAAATATTTGTGGAATGTTGTTGGATGTAGTCTGTTAGGACCCATAGTTTTGATTCAGCTGACTTTTATTTTTCCTTTCAACAAGTATATGGCTCCATGTGCCTTCAACTTTAGAAGATATTAAGTAGCAAGTTAAGAAAATGATTTTTCTGAAAGTTGTATTTACTGACTGGCTAAAGGAAGAAAAATACAATCCAATATATCTCTATAACATTTCTTGCCTGGCTGTCTTGAGATAAACAATTTTGTCATTTTTATAGCCGTTAGATAGATATGGACTTAAACAAGTACAGACACATCTGTCACTAGTTAATTTGTTGATTTATGAATCTAAAGCTATTCCAAGGAAGTCTGTAATGACGGTGCCTTTGTCTAAATTAATCTCTTGATAGAAATCAGTGAGTTTTATCTAACTAATACACTTTACAACCGTCTATAAAAGGTACTAAATTATCATTCGTTCTTTTTCTGGAACAAGCTACTCTTCTGCTGTCGTCCAATAACCATTTAGGTGCAATAGAACACATACTGGGGGTGTGCCCTCTTGGTCCTCGTATTACAGAATGCAGTGCTCTCCTCAAACGGGCTTACAGACTATGTGGTGTCCCATTTTCCTGTATCTAGTAGTTATCTTTCACTATTCTTTTTAGTTCCTTTTCAGTTAGTCAAGGGTTTCTTCTGTATCCGAACGTCTTCTCTACCTCCATAACTCGATTTTGCTCCAACCTCACACATTCTTCCTGTTGACCTCTGTGTCAGGTGTCTTCCGTTGGGCTCTCCAGACCCACTTCTCCCTTATGCTCTCTGCCCACCAGGCTGCCTGGGTGAGCTGCTGACTTCCAGACAGCTTAGGGCATTGGGGAACCCCAGCAGGAGATTAGAGGGAGGGTGGAGAGAGGGTATTTACTCTCCTGGGTCCTTCCCTGCTAGATCCACTTTGGCCGCCTGTGTCCACTGTTCTCTTAAGAGAGCCTTTCCTATATTACTCTGTCCTCGGTTCCAGTAATCTCTCCAGTAGCTGTTCTTTTACTATCCTGATTTACTCCATGGTTATTTAGGTTATTTTACACTCCTACCTATACTTACTAAATTATTTGTTTATAAATACGTTCTCTTCTTCTTCTCAGAAGTTATAACAATTAAGGTCCCATTTTCAGTTGATGCCACTTTTGAAAGCCTCTTCCTTCTGGAACTTTCTTGGACTGATAAGAGCAGTTGACCTCCTTACATCTGTTGGTCATCTGCTTTCCACCCCAAATTACATACGTAATCCTATCAACTCAAATGGAACCTGGAAAACCCAAGTTGTTATTATAGAAGTACTTTTCTGTGGATCAGTTTATTACTTTCAACTTCTTACTTGATAGCCTGTATACCTTCTACATATGTAATTTGGTTGTTTCATTCACTCTTTTATTCATTCATTAATGCAGTGCCTATTTATGGAGTCACTTTTTACAGCCAGACACACATGGTGCTAGGTGCTCTGGAGACAAAAATGCAGATGTTTGCCCAAATTTATTTGGGGTGAGGAATGGGGAGGAGATAGGAAATAAAAAATGAAATTTAATATCTACAAGTCAATAATGTGATTAGGGCTGTGCAGGACGTAAGCAGGGTGCAGTGCAGGGAGTAATAGCAAGGACCAGCATTTGCTTGAGATCACAGGCAGCCAAAAAGGCAGGGGCGTTTCTAAGTGGCTTTTGTTGCCCTGCATCTGTTACGTGGGCTCTTCACAGAGGAACTTTAAAATCTTTTCCCAATGATACAAATAATAAATCTTGATAGGAGAGTTAGAAATTGTAGGTAAGCTGACAGAAAGTAAATTGCCTTAAACTATTACCTAAAATTCATATTTTGATATACATACACATACATATATGTGTATATATACACCCTTGAAGAATGTTCTTGTACATTTTTTAGACAAAAGTAAGATTATGTATATTATTTTGTTACTTACATTTTTCAGTTAACCATACTTTGACAATACCATTCTGTATTAATTTTGAAACATAATATTTAGTGAATAATAATTTAATGTAGAGTCTCAAGCTTCTCCATCTCCCCGATGCTTGTATTTATTAGATTTTTTAAAATCCCTTACTTGAGGATATGTTTATTGATTTTAGAGAGAGAGGAAGGTAGTGTGAGAGAGAGAGAGAGAGAGACAAACATCGATGTGGGTAACATTGATCGGTTGCCTCCTGAACACACCCCAATGGGGCATTGAACCCACAGTCTAGGTATGTGCCTTGATGGGGAATCGAACCCACAATCTTTTGGTGTACTGGATGATGCTCCAACCAACTAAGCTACTTAGCCAGGGCTAGAATTTGTTAAAAATTCGATAAGCATGAAGAAGAAAATGAAAATGACCAATAATCCCACTATAAAAATAACCTTTGGAAATTATGAGACACTTGGAATTTGAGAGTATAGAAATGGCCTAAGTCGTACATATATTTGTTTTATCATAACTCCTTAGCATTACGGTATCTGATAACATTGATTAAACAGCAGAGAGCGAAAATAATTTAACCAAACTTCTCTTGTTTAGTAATCACATTCCAGAAATTTTTAGGCCTAATACCATTGCTAGTTCTTTTTGTGTTGTCACATATTAAATGAAAAATTAGGGTTTGAAGTATGAGTTATTTGACAAATTCAATTCAGCAGTTTACATACAAGCATATGTTTGACTTGATTGCATGTATTTTTCTCAATGTATTCCACAGTACAGTGGTTTTGTGGAATTTCAGGTGTGTAGGCAGGCCAGGAAGGAGTCCATAGGCAGCAGTGTAGCCTACTGGGTGATATTGGGGACTGTGGAGTGGCATGGCTTTGAATTTTGGCTTTATCACTTGTTAGCTGTGAGACGTTGGCCAAGTTACTGAATCTTCTGTGTCTCAGCTTCATCATTTGTAAAATAGCGTTAACAAAAAAAGTGATTACAGGTTTTTTTTTTTTTTTTTTTAAGATTGTATTTATTTTTAGACGGAGGGGAAAGGAGGGAGAAAGAGAGAAACATCAGTGTGTGGTTGCCTCTCACGCCCCCTACTGGACGGGAACCAAACCAGCGGCCCTTTGGTTTGAAAGCTGGCACTCAACCAACCCACCGAGCCACACCAGCCAGGGCACTTTATAGGTTTATATGAAGATTAGAATAGTGAATATTTGTAAAGTGTTTAGAACAATGCCAAGCACATAGAAAACACTGCAGAAGCACTTGATAAGTAAATAAATGATAAAAGCAATCTGGGAATTGCTGACATTTTAAAACTGTGAGCCTTCTCTGAGCCTTTATTATATTGGCGTGCACTGTGACCATCCTGAAAAGGTGTATTTGACCACAGGACTTGTAGTTTTCCCTTCATGTATCACTGGACTAATAATGTTCTTTAAACTCACTTTGGGAAAAGATGGATTCGAATAATTAACTGAACCTGGCTCACCTGTCATATAGTAGGAACCCAGTTCTTTGTTGTTTAAAAATTTTTCTTTTCAGAGATAAAATGAATGTTTTTCTTCATTACCCTGGGAAAGGCTTTCTGCCAGTATAGATGTTAGTATCCTCTGGGGATCACTGAGCCCACTGTTTACAGTTTATGTTATTTTCTAAAAAGCTACTTATTGTTATTTTTTGTAAGAATAAAGAGTCCATATTCATTAGCATGAACTTGGGAATTATAGGGAACTGTAAAAAATAAAATAAAAATCACTCACTCTTCCACCACACAGAAATAACCACTGTTAACATTTTGGGTCCTTTTTTCTTTACAAAATTGAGAGTATAATATAATATGGTTTTGTGTCTTGCATTTTCTTTCCCCCTTGACTTTATTTATATAAAATTCGGGCTTGCAGATGATTGGTAATCTGCATTTCAAAAGAGCTTCCTTCCTTACTTACCAAATTCTGTGGCCAGAGACAATATGAAAATAAAATGGTGTATCTAGAATGAGTTTCTCTCTTATTTTAAGTATTCTCGGAAATTGGAACCACCTGGTAAGCAGTTGGCAATTCTGTTTAAAAGACCTGGAGTAGGTGACCTCAGGTTGCTTCATTTTTATGAGTCATTCCAGTGTTCCAGCCAGCAGCCAGATGGACGCATAAGAATCCATGACCAGTCTGGTTTGGAGGCATTACTTACTCACCCTGAGTGACTGTGAGCGAACTTATATAATGTTGAGATTAACTAGGAAAAGTTATCCAGGGAAACCTGAATTATTCCAAAACAAATACGACTATTATTTTTTTAAAGATTTTATTTATTTATTTTTAGGGAGGGGTGGAGGGAGGGAGAAAGGGAGGGAGAGAAACATTGATGTGCAAGAGATATATTGATTGGTTGCCTCACGCACGCGCCCTACTGAGGACCTGGCCTGCAACCCAGGCATGTGCCCTGACTGGGTAAGGAGCCGGTGGCCTTTCTGTTCACAGGCCAGCACTCAGTCCACTGAGCCACACCATCCAGGGCAAATACAACTATTATTTAAGTTTTAAACGATGTATGTGTTCTCTCCATTCCATATTGGAGGTAGGGTTCTCATAATATACCAATGTGGAGGGCAGGCATGGTCTCTAAGTATTTCATCTTGTCCTATATTTTGAGTAGGAAATAATATTACATTTCTATGGCAGTATATAAGTAAGGACTTTAAAAATACTAATTGTTGTAAGTTTTACTTTGTGTACTTCATAATGATTAAAAGATATCTGCTCAATAAGTCCTTTTTCATTCATAAGGCCTTTTCAGCAATTTTGAATCCCCATCTCACTCAAGATTAAATGAATCACTCTTTAAAACACTTGCTTTTAACATCTGTTAGCAAATTAAAATATTTAAACTCTTTCTGAAGAGGAAAACCATGCTATGCTGTTTAATTGAATTAAATTAGCTTTTCATGGAAATTTACCTAGGAGCTGTTTCTGGAATCAATTTGGAAAATGATCTTTGTATTCTGTGGCATTTATGTTTGATTATGTTTTTCTTAGTAATTCTCAATGGACCTGATTCACTCCTCGCTTTAGTCATCAAACCCTTGCAATTTTTGTAGGCAAATTAGGCATTTCCTACCCCGTAATTATGCATATTTATGGAATAATGTATGCTGCCTCCTTACATATAGATGGTGTAAAAAATTTCAATTCTATAATATAGAGTCATGTATTTTATTATTTCAACATTCTGTGGAATACATTAAGGCTGAGATAAAAGTCCTACATAAATTAACTTCTTCCAAAAAATGTTTTGTAGAATTTAAGTTTTGATACCTTCACCAGTAAAAACAGGTGCTGCTCTTTGTAAAAAGAATAAAATAAAGTGAAAAACAGCCGATAAGGTAGAGCTTCTTTTAAATGTGTTGCCTGGGAGCAATCTGTATCTCAGGCACATCAAAGATTGTGCACACTTACATTTTTTGCATTCTCTCTTACCTTGTAATCTGTTGATTCCCAAAGCCGTGAAGTAATGGAAAATTGCTTACCCAAAACTCAATTTTCAAGTTTTTTAACTGTAAAATTTAATCTTTGTGATCCACAGCATGGAAATACATTTTATATGCTCAGTGTAAGGATTATAACTTAATGCCTTTATTTCTGGACTACTTCATATTTAGCAGTTTAAAGATCTTTAAAGTATATTTAGCTTTTAAATGAAAACCTTTGCATTATCTGCCCTAATCTGAATGTTAGAGTTGTTGCTGTTTTCTCCTTAGTCCTATGAATCCATGAATGTTCATTGCATTCTCTTTTACTCTCCCCCTTCCCCTGCCCCTTCCCCTCTCCCTTCACTTTTTCTCTCTCACTTTTGCACTTGACTGTGTTTTCCTCTGACTACTTTTTTTGAACCAAAGGTGAGGGGGTTGGTTAAAACATACTCATTTCTACGATCCTGAACCTCTGGAGCATTTCCAGAGTCCTTACTAGTTTACCATCCTGTGACGGATTGGAGTTCTGACTGGTAGCATAATCATGATTGGTATTCTATAAACATGATCGTAAAAAATATTTTAATAATATCACAAATTATAACAGTAAGGTGCATTTATATTTTGTTATGAAATCAGTTATTTAGTTACATAATTTCACTTAAAATATTTTTATGAAATTTCCATGTTTGAACATTTAAACATGTGTATAGGTAAAAAAAAAAAGCAAAAAGTGGCACAGACATATAGTATATGAAATATATTGTCGATATCACTTGGGCCTAGACATTTTCATTCCTTTATATAATCTTACATACAAAAATCTATAATTTTATTATATAGGGTTGTCACCACATACTCTCTAGCTCTTATTTGATTTGAAATTTCGTGTATTTATAATTGTGTTTTGAAAGCTCTATCCATTCTCGAACATTTTTCTTATAAGTTAGTAATGCGTAGCTGGACTTAGCGTGAGACTGGAAACTCCATTTTTGGCTCACCTCTCCTAAACCTGCAAGGTACAATGCAGTTTAACAATAATATTTTACATCTTGAGCTTGTGAATAATGTCTTTCTTACAAATGAGATTATTAAATATTTATGCACTATGACTGAACTTTATGCCATATATGTCAAAGACATAGTCGTGTCTTGCTCTAAGGAGAAAGATGTTTAAAATCACAGATAATACACTATCAAAAAATAAATGCAAAGCCCAGATAGATTGAATATGAGAAAAACAAAATAAGTTGATGAGAACATTTATAAAGTGCCAAAGTGATTCAATCTATTATTCTGTCTTTAGCCGATGACATCAGGGCAGTATGTTAGGGATGGCTAGGATTGGTGTTTCGTGATTTCACTTAAAATTTAGTTTTATGTCCTCTAAATATCTTGGTTTTCCTCAGTGTAAATCACTGCTCTCTTTTGGAACCAATTAGAATTTCTTAGTTTTTTTGGCTTTTCTATTTCATTCCTCAATCAGGTTGTGTATTGTAGTTGAAGTATAGCAGCCGTTTGCTAGCTTGGTATTCATCTTGTCCATATTTTCTGTTGTTGCACAGTCTGTGAGTCTTGACACCTACGACACTTCCATGTAGTCTTTACCTTTCTAGACTCCAAGAACGCTGATTTTTCTTGTTTTACTTCATAGGCCTGTTCTGTGGTGCACTTGGTCATTTATTTTTGTTTGGTTGGATTTTCCTCAGTTTCTAAATCTTTTTCCCTTTTTTGGAGTAGAGTTATAATTTTTTTTTAACTCAGCTGCAGATATTTTTAGAGTCCTAGGTTTTGTTAGGCAAGAACTGTATGTAGTATTTCAAGTGGAGGTGAACCGTGATGTTAAATAGGATGAGAGTCATGTTTTGTTCTTGAGTGATGCTGGTGCCATTGTTAGCTTTGTTGGCAGTGGGAACACACTAATTCAGTGACTCTTAAGTTCTTTTCTGTTGTAACTAAGGCTTAGTATCCTGAGAAGTGCAGTCTATATATTTCCTCTCCTACATGCATAACCCTATAGTTTTCCACTTTCAATCTTATTTGATGTTTTCCCCCTAGTAACTCATAAAATTTTGGAAATCATGTAGGTTATCCCACTGACTTGGCATTCCACATACTGGAAAAACTTAGTATCTTTCACAGACCTGGAAAATTTAATCTACATTTCCTCTCTACATCATTTATAAAGATGTTAAATAAGACCATTTCCAGCACCTTCCCTATTTATAGTTTTCCTGCCAAAGTAATGCCTTTTTTCACTGTCTTCTTTGTTTCTCCAGTAAAAGTTCACTTAATCCTATGGTGACTCAGTTCTTTTTAATAACTTTTGTGGTAGTACCTTGTCAAGGGCTTTTTTAAAAAATGGAGTAGATTACATCTGTTGATTTCTCCCTTGAGGTTCTACTCAGCTTTTAATTTGGCAACACATGACTACCCTTGAAAAATAATCAGAGCTGGTCCCGCGCCATTGTTTGCTGAATTTTTCAGTGACCTTATGCTTTAGCATATGTAGACCTCACAAATTTGTTAACTGGCCAAGAAATAATTATAACACTAAATTGAGGGAGTTTGAAAGGCTGTGGATAAGAGAGATGAAATTTAGCATTAACGTGGATGGTTGAACTATATAAGCAAGCAAATAACAAAGAGCTTACCTTACTGAGTCTTTCCTACCTTCCAGGCAATATGCTAAATAGTCCCATCTTCTCTGAGAAAGTAGTGGTTGTCATCCCATTTTACATATGAAGGAACTCAAGGCCTAATGAGGCTCCCCAGGTAGCAGTCCGGGATTCTAATATAGGACCAGCTGATTCTAAATCCATACTTAAACGTTGGAGTGCTGCTAGAGCCAGACACTGTGTTAGTTACTGACGATACAAAGATACCAGCACTCAGCCCTGATAGTCCAGGAGCCGGGAAAGACTCCAGGGGAAGGCAGGGACCTGGTGTAACACCTGTGTGACAGGGGAAGCGCGTGTGAGTGCCTGGAGAGCACAGAGGAAGGTTGCTCATTCAAGAGTGCTCGAGAGAGAGGCTTGGGTTATTGAGCATCTATCGAGAAGAGAGATGGGTAAAGAAAGAAAATGTTCAAAATATATTTTAGAACCTTAAATAGTGTAATCTTTCCTCTTTTTCCCCGTTCAGTTCTGTTATGGATCATTTGAATACAGAGAGTACGGGCACTGTTATTTTAGAGCAGATTTACCACATATTTACCAAAATTGGACTCCGTTTTATCCACATGGTGTGTGTGAGTGTATGAGTGAGAGAGAGAGAATGGGCATTTAATATGGGTTAAATGTAGTGACATGTTTTAGTGAATTTTGGAAACCAAGTAACTCATTTAATTTGCCAAGAAGGTAGAGATGGAAATGATGAAAAAAAGACCATTTAAAATGGATCGATTGATCTGAAATGACAATTTAAACAATTATTTTGAAGGAAGCCCCATAAGATATACCTAATATTTCAATAGTAAACATTGAATTGTGGGGTTTGACAAAAGTTCAATTGTTTCCAGGAACTGAGAGTTATGGACTAAAAAGATAATAAAAATCTTCAAGGAGAGTTCAATCTTGAAGCTCTTGTAAACATTTTTGTTTCCTAACACTCTAGAGATCATCATGGGTAAGAGAGATATTACCCATATTCTATCTCCTCTGTTTGATTTGTCAGAATGTGCTAGAGCGAAAGGAAATTTCTGCAGTGGCTTTCCAGGCTGGTTTGCCACCTGCCCAACTGACTTTGCCTGCCAGTCAGACGGTTTGCTTCGTATCTTTTTCAAGGGTCTTTTCTACAAAGAGTCATAAGACCTCTTTTTTTGTTTGTTTGTTTTATGATTAACACCATTGTGTTTGCAGGGCAAAATGCGGTGGGGTCTGTTGGCTGTGGCCCTGGAGTTTAGCTAAGCCAGAGTTATTGAATTAGAAAAGAAACCTTTGGTTTCCCAAATAACCAGATTAAATGTGTATTTTGCATGGAACTAAAGTGTTAAGGGGAAAGCAAAGTTTAAAATAGATTTAGCCATTAAAGGTAGAATGGTAAATTAAAACAAATTAATATTAAAATAATATATATGTTAAATCAACACATTTTTGCTAGCCCAGTAATCACCATTTGATTTTCCAAAGGAATGCAAATGTCACAAGAACTAAGCTGTAGTATAATTTGTAACAAATAGAAAGCTTCCTTGGAGTGACTTCTTATATTCCAAAATACAATTTTTCCATTATGGAAAATTGTATTTATGTTGAACATAAATAATCAGATATTTGCTTCAGTAATGTTCCAGATTATTTTAAAATCATGTTACTGGATTTAACAATGCAGCCTCTGTTCCGCAACCTTGTGTACACCGAAGGCTTGTTATGCATGTCAAGGGTATTTCCTTTTATTTGTTCTAATTTTACCTGCCATTTGTATCATTGAATGACCCTTCATAATTCTATTATGAAACCATATAATAAGGAAGGACTAGTTGATTATTTTTTACTTTAACTTTCATAATCTTATATAATTCAAGTCTTCTTTGCGTTCTCATTTCTCAGGTCAAATAATTCTTGTTTTGCAATTTCTCATCATGATAATGAATGGCATAGAGTGATATGTTTCAGTAAATTTATTATTCTTATTTTAGCTTTTTGCATCTGTTCTCTCTTTCAGGGAAGGGAGGAGGCAAGTAGTGTGTTGAAAAGAAAACATAATTGGGAGGCAGGGGAGGACATAAGTAGTTTTGGAACCTCAGACTGATCACTAAAATAAAAGATTGACAAAGCTCTCCAAGGTCTTTCTGGCTCTGAAATGCTATGACTCTGTAACCCAAATTGGCAAATCTTATCACAGTGAAAGAGGACTCACGAACAGGGACAACAGTGTGGTGGTTGCCGGGGAAGGAAGGTACAAGGGGACTGAATGGCAATGGGAAAACACAATAAAGACTAAATGGAAAAAAGAACTGTAGTGTGGATCTAGTTTCTTAGCGCGTGGCACTGTGACTGCTTCACGTTTGTGTTTTTTTCTCTTCAGGTGGCTGTGGAAGTCCAGAGACAAAAGAGAGTACCCACCATTTAAGCCCCCTCCAAATCTTATCGCCTCTGAGACTTTATAATTCTTTACAGGACAGACTGATACTTACAAGTCATACCATTGTATTGTGTACCATTTTGCATCTTGTATAAACTTTTTATTTGGAGATTGCAAATAATTTTGGTTAGGAGGAAGTAATTCTGCCTCAATCAATACTGTACTTTCTTGGAATTATTTTCTAGGAACTTGAAGGCAGTTGCTGAAAAAGGTTTTGTTCAGAAAGCAGATTCACTTTCATGTTTGATTGTACTGGATTGTAATGCTGAAATGTTGTTCACTTAAACTGATTCTACGAGAAATTAATGTCCATTGTATCTTAAACTATTCTTTTTTATATTGTTCTAGGACTGAATTAATATCCATATTCCTTTAAAATATACAGGTCACTTATTATATTATTATTTTCTAATTGATTAGTAATTTTCTTTTAACAACTATATTTTCATACGGAACTCAACTCTTATTTTTGTATGTGTGAAGATTTCAGTGGTATTTTCTAGATTATCCATAGAAAATTCTTTTTTAAAGATTTTATTTATTTATTTATTTTTAGAGAGAGGGGAAGGGAGGGAGAAAGAGAGGGAAACATCAATGTGTGGTTGCCTCTTGCACGTCCCCTACTGGGGACCTGGACCGCAACCCAGGTATGTACCCTGACTGGGAATCAGACTGGAGGCCCTTTGGTTTGCAGACCTGCACTCAGTCCACTGAGCCACACTAGCCAGGGCATATCCATAGAAAATTCTTAATCCCAGCATGCTTCTGCACAACCTTTCCCTATAGTATGTCAGTATGTGTTGAAAGAATCTAATCTAACGGTCAAATTGTACTTAATCAAGCTAAGTAAAATAGAATTGAGAAAACAAATTATGAGAGCCCCTAGAAATTCGTTCTGGAGCATTTTCTATTAATGGGAATCAGGAAGCCTCTACTGAAAACTATAGAGTTATTTGTTTTACATGACTTATTTGCTCTTATGAGATAAGGGAAACAAGGAAAAAATTGAAGTCCTTAAGAAATGCTGAAAGTGCTCCTGCCCTTAGTGAATGAATTAGGGCTCATGACACTTGTTTCCAATTCTTTCTGGAATTGGAAATGAGAAAGAATTCGAAGCAGAGTAAAGTAACCCCTTTATAGGGGCATTTTGGAAGTTGAATTGAAGATGGAAAAATAATCTGATTACCTTCGTGCCCAACATGTATCACTTTGTTTATGAATTTCTCATCCCGATACTATTCTTTTTACTAGTGCTTTTCTCTTCTTTTGAAATCTGATTTGTATTTTACTTTGAGAAACTACTGCATTAATCCCATTCCACTGGGCTCATTTCTTCCTTTTCTCGGCCTGCACCCTCTTCCATCCCTGTGCCCTCTTCTGCACTCCATCAGTTTGTGATTACCAGTTTCCTGAATCTTTAGTGTAATTACCATCCTCATCATATTAACTGTATTGGATGCTAAGAACTGTATTCTGTTTCTCTAGTTTTTCACATGTTTCACAATATGGATATGGCAACCAATGATTTTCGGTCAGTGTTGATCGGCTTTCCTATCTTGTACGGTTTTAACCTTTATTTCCTTGTTGTTGTGAGAACTTTTGCTTTGAAAATAGGTAAGGAGGCTTATGATGAAAAAAATTGTTGTTTGTTATATTTGTTTAAAAAATATATTCTGGGCCATGAAAAAAACAAACAAAATCCTCCCCTGGTTTTTGACTACAGCCAGTGCAGGTGTTCTACACTGGAATCTGGAGGCCAGTGCCCGGGTTTGTGTCCTGGCTCTCCCACTGTGAGGGTCCTCCTCTGTGAGATGGGGGTGGTAAGAGGACTTCCACAGTCAGGGTGTTGTGGGACTTACATGGAACACCCAGATCTCTGCCTTGTACAATAATTGTTCAGCAAATGTTCTTTCTTGTCCTTTAATTTAGGTGTCTTTAAGTGGCATTGGCTCTCAGCCTACTTTACCAGGTGTCTGTATGAGAGCATTCTACTGAACTAGATTGAAGAAAATGCATAGTTAGTGAATCAATTTTAATGAGAAATACTTCTCTTATACCATGTTTCCAAATGCAAAATTTTTAGGACACAAATATTCATATTAAAATGTTAAATGCTTAGTTAGAAATAAGAAGCTTTTAGAAACAGTTATTTCCTTCCCTTTCTATTCAATTTGGGATACTTCCATTTCTATTTCAAATGCTTGCTTCAAAAAAATTATATAATGAAATAAGAGCACAAATTATGCTCTTACTAATTTGAATGACATTTTTCCCTTGGATGAATTATGAAGAGTCTGGTTAAGTTGAACGTTAGTGGAGCTTGAAGAGATGTTAATATTAAGCACGTGTTTAGTTGCATGACATGATCAGTTTACACTATTGCAGAACCTTAATTAAAGTTTTATTAAACTGTGTAAACCATGATCCAGTTTGGATTTGAAAGTAGATAGACATCTGTTTCAAATATTATTACTGCAGTTAGAAATTAATAGCTTTTTTCTCTGAAAGTCCCTCAGTTTTCCTTTTGCAACTTTTGTTTCTATCTCCTCACTGTTTTCTCTGTATTGAAATTTTTGAAATGTTAAGGTTATTTTAAACATCACATTTATAATCTGTACACTATGGGAAAGAAAAACAGAGGAGTGTTTGGAAGTACTTTAAAGGAGAAGAATAAAGCGACTCCTTTTTGTTTTATGTTAAAAGCAAATTTCTGCAGTGATGCATCAGAAGCATTTAAGAGTTTCCTTGACTGGGGACACTTGTGCCCCCTTGCTTTCGTCCTCCTTACCTTTTTCTTTTCTTCCTCCCTCTCTAGCTTTTTTCACTGTGAATTGAAGGCTAATTCTGGGTAAATTTTGGTGTCATTTTACTCATTTCAGCAGTGAGCATAAAGTGCCCTAATTGTCTTATATTGTTTCTTTGCCTCAATGACATTAAAAAATTCTCTAGTATATGTATGTATGTATGTGTGTGTGTATGTGTGTGTGTGTATATATATATATACACACACACCCCTATGGTACACATACACATTTATGTACCAAATTGTCTATGTGTTTTATTCTTAGTTCTGGAAAGGAATCTTGATATATTTCATGCAGACAGAATACTGAATGCTGTCTGTGTAAAAATATCATTATAAATAGAATATCATTATTCTATTTCATTATTCTATTATTAATAAATATCATTATTAAATAGAATATTTAAATTTTCTATTAAACCATGCTCACTAAAATGGTAGAACACTGCTTGGAGTCTGTTATTTGTGACCATTTTGCTTATATTTCCCTCACTTTCATGTATTAAATTTTAGATTAGAAAAACTGGGAAGTTACCATCTTAATTTTACATTTTATTTCATTTAATTTGAAGTTATATTTGAATATCTTCTTCTTGTCATTAAATTTGCTCCAAAATATTTTAATTAATAACTGAAAATATGATTCATTTGTTTATATTTTTATTTTTATAATAATGCTGCAGTGTTTTTTAATGAGTATATCTTTCTTTTCTATGCAAAAACTTTTATATATAACATCAAATTGCTTACCAGTGAAGTCATTCTAATTTATATTTTTACCAGTAGCATGTCTACTTAATTTTACTCATATTTTTAGATGAGTTAATAAATATTTCAATTACATTCACAAAATCTCCATTAGGCTCAGAAAAGACAAAACAAAATGTGAAAGCCCAAACAGTAAAGTAGTTTTGAATAAGTGGGAACATGCTTCATGTTATTTGTATTAAGAAAAAGAAAATCAGGAATTTATACTACTCACAAAAAACTGACCATTACGTTTGATATATAATTTCATAAAATTCACAAAATAAATGCAAGTTAACTTTAATATTTTTTGCATTATATGGTTCTAAGCTTTATTTTTATTTTTTAAATTGATTTTATTTATTTATTTTTAGAGGGGGAAAGGAGGGAGAAAGAGGAAAGAAACATCAGTGTGTGGTTGCCTCTCATGCGCCCCCTACTGGGGACTTGGCCTGCAACCCAGGCATGTGCCCTGACTGGGAATCAAACAGGCGACCCTTTGGTTCATAGGCCAGCACTCAGTCCACTGAGCACACCAGCCCAGGCCTAAGTTTTAATTTGTTACAATAGGAATGATTTTTGGAAAAAGCTAAAAATTCACACAAAAATCCTTGAAGTCAAAGGCAAAAGTGACCTAAGGAAAAAAATCTAATCCAAATTTTTGTTCGATATGCAAATGAGATTTAAGATCATTTTGTGCTATGTGAAAATACCCTGGTATTGTGTAATTGCTTTAAGAGAGACTCATTCCTGCATCCGCAGAGAGTACTATGCTGAGAACTAGGCCCAGGATATAGTCATAAGGGCAGCAGGGCTGCCCAGCAGATGCCCTGGACAGTTTGGACAGGTCATGTATGTCAGATTCTGGACTTGGGTAGAGACAGAGTAGAACTCTGAGACTGGGGATAAGAGACATTCGGGTGGATGTGCTTGACTGTATTGAAACCTCAAATTTCTCTATATTTCTTGGCCTGGGGAAAATAGCCTTCCCTTCACTGGAGTCTATGCAGTAATGTTATCTGAAGTTAGTGCCTTATAAATTGATGCTTATGCTTCTTGAGACCTGTCACATTATCTCTCATTATTTTCAGGTTGAATAGTCTCAGTATGGCCTCATCTTACCACAGGCTAACTGAGGGATCCCTGCCAAAAGAAGAAATATACTGTATGTCAAAATAATTGCAAGATAGTATGTACTTTCAGGGATTGTGTGAACATTGTGGGCTGTTAAAAGATGGTAAGACATGGAGTATAAGATGCTGTTGGGTGAGAAGTCTTTACCGTGTGGGTACTTAACTGTGGTTTGGGAATAAAGTTTCTGGCTAAGACACGTGGAAATGTCAGAATTTTTTTAGCATGTTATTGAGGAAAGGGTCATATATTTTAGTGGGGAGGAATATTAGAAAGGATTTGCTTTGTAAGACTTGAGAATCCACCACTTATATTTCCTAGGACGTTCCCTTCACCAAGAGGGATGCACTGCTGAGTGCCAACCTGCTGTAGAGGTGGACACTGAGCCCTCGATAGGGCACAGTCCAGCCAGTGCCTGCTGGCAGATGGATTATCTTGGACGCTTTTGGCTTTGGAAGAGGTAGCAAGTTGTCCTTACCAGAATCGATATACATGCCATTGGAGATTTTTTTATTCATCTGCTTGCAGGAACTTGGCAATATCATCACCTGAGTTTTCAGTCCACTGGCTGAACGCCCAATACATCAACATGATATACCCCATGAGACATGTCCTCAGATTAAGAGCCTATTTAATACTTGAACCTTGATCACAGGATTCTTGCATCTTAATATCTTCCCCACCACCCAGAAGCATGTGGGTAGAAGGGTGGAGGGGCCTGTGGAGTAGAGGAAAGGTTCAGCGAAGGTAGCAACTTGTGGACACCTCTGTAGGGTTGGATAGACTACACGAGGTGCTGATTCAGTAGCCAGTAGATAGTACTGAATTGGTACAGATTACAAGAATCTAAAAACGAAGGGGTGGGAGTTGGATTTGCCTTTACCATCAGTCCCAGTGACCCACTTGCAGACTTTATACTTTCTGTCTTTGCAGTTTTAGGCTCTGCTGGGAAAGAGGCCCTGATTCCTGGAGGGGAGGATGAAGAACCCTGTAGCCAAAGGGTAATAGCAAGAATTCCTTTGACTGGAAGCTGTCACTATCACCTGTTCACCTTGGGTTTTTGACAGTGTACCAGCAGGCATAAAAGAAGTTTCAGCTCTGCTAGTCAACCTTGAATACCAGGAAAAGTTAAGGTTACAATAGGGAGCAGCATCTCTGGCCATGGTCTGATGCTTCCCTGCCTGTGGTAGCTGGAATAGACAGCATAAATAACCATAGCCTGACAAAGGCAAGGCAATCGGAAGCTCAGGCCCCTTGGGAGTAAAAGTCTGAGTGACCCGTGAGGCAAAACCCAGACTACCCAGAGCACTGGTCAAGAGTGAAGGGAATCTAAAATGGGAGGTGATGGAGGAGGGGATGGCAGACACAAATTGACTGAACCAGCTGCACATGGCACACAAACTGTAGCTTGGTTTACTGACTGTCTTTTTCAGTGATTGCGAGCCACTACCCTGACCTGCACCTTCTCTGTGGGAGAAGCCCCGGCATATCTCCTGTCTTAACTGTGCTGCCTACTTCAGCCACCACCTCATCTTTATCCCTTCTGTCCCAGCCTCCTCAGAGGAGATGCAGGCCTGGCTTCTGCCCACTTCCACCACCCCCACTGAAACAGGAGTGTCAGTAGCTCCAGTGCTGGGGTACCTCCTGAAGAGAGAGGTTGTAGCTTCCTAGGAAGCTGCCCAGAAGCGTAGCTTGGAAGAATGAAGGAGATATCACTCAGGGTTGGCAGGCTACCTCATAAGAGACAGAAGACTGGAAAGAGGCAAATAGTTGTCCACCTTTGCTTCAAGAGCTTGTTCTAAGATGCAGTGGTCGCCTCAGCCTTTCAGTGTTATGAAGGATGAATATGAATTTAACAGGTAAACTGAGGCAGGAGGAGTGAGAGTTGTTCCAGAAGAGAATGGCAGCTTCTGTGGCATTAAGATTGGAAAAGGCATCCTGTGATTGAGGAATTGAAATAGTTTGGTAACTTGAAATCATAGGAGAACTGAAAAAAAGTGAGGTTTGAATGGCAGATAAAGGCCTGATCTTAAAGGTTTAAGCTTTATGAGTCCTTGAGTCTAATAGTGATCTCCAAAGTAGTGAGCTTCTTCACTGGGGTATAAGAAAAAAAGAATAAAACTTCTATTAATACTTATTTTTACTTTTATCCTTTATAAACTTCTATGTATATAAATATATTAGTATAGTAGATTTTATATATATATATTATGAACTATTTGATAGAAGCCAAGCAAAGCCAATGAGTTGTTACTGTTGTAATACAGTGAGCTAACATAATCAGATACTACATTTTAGAACAGTAACTACTGAGTGTCAGGGATGAATTGCAGGGTAGGGTATTGGGGTTCTGGAGGCAGGAAAACTAGGTAGGAGGTTTGTGACTTCCAAATGCTGAGGATGCATCCTCACTGCCCTCTCCCTCTTCCTCGGTGCGCTCAGCCCTGGCGGGCCTTTTTCTGACTCTCTACAGAGTTGTTCATAAAGCAGGCACCTGGTGGCGCTCTCGAGACCAGCCTCTGGTTTTCCATTGTTCACGTTTAGACTGTCCACTTTGATTGAAGTTCTCACTGCATCTTTCTACAATTTGCTGAGGTAGCAGAGATTTCTCTTGTGTTACGGTAACTTTAAAAACAATTAATGCCCTTTATTTTTAAGAGCAGTTTGAGGCTTAATGAAGGTAACTTTTGAGCAAAAAGAAAGGATGCCTTTTAATCTTTACCTCTTGTTACCTCTAGTATCTTCATGCTTCACCATGGTGCGTGGCTCCTCAGTAGGTGTGGCAACTGTTTCATTGGAGTTCTGTGTAGTCCTCCTGGACTTACATTCTTGCACTGACTTTAGTAACTGCTTTGATAGTTTTATTGAGTTATGAAGTATAATTTTGAAATCCACTTTACCAAGTAAAACTTTTTATTATTTGTTATTACCATGATTATTTTTATTTGGGGTAGAGCTAAGACTTTTACATCCATAAAGTTTAGAAATGAGTCATTCAGTTGTATTTTAAATGTCCAGAAAGAACTAAAAAATATGTTCAAACTATTTAAATGCCCAGGGAAAAGTTTTGTCTTAATTGTGCTCTTGTTATATTTTAAAATATTTTTGTGGAAATTTTGAGTTTTCTTATTACTTGCAAAAATATTTGTTACCTATTTTTTATTTACTTGACTTAAAATATGGAATGATATACAATCAAATGCATGGAAATAAAATGGACTTAGTTCTGCACCTTCTTTACTTTATGGCCAACAATTTTGTACTCTGAGTGAAGTTTATTCCAAAGTAAATGCTTTAGGAAAAGCTACTCAGCCAGAAAGAGGTCTCTCTCTGCCAGGTCTATTTTTTTCTGAAATGAATAGCACTTACTTTATTTTCTAAACTTATCTTTACTGGTTATTTTTAAACTGTTCTTTCTTCCTTTGATCAGTAGCCTAAGATTTTCATTAGTTGGCACTCTTTGATTTTTAATATTTTTTGAAAGAAGGCATAAATGTTGAAAAATCACTAAATAAAATAATTCCTTACTTGGTATATTTGAAGAGTGGATTATTCAAATTAAGAGAATTTTTCTGATAACTAAATTTTACATTTTTGAACATTAAAATATTTAAATTTTAATTACCACTGATAGGCAACTTTAAAAATGTGTGCTTTCTTGCCACGTAAAATAGGTTATGTTAACATCGCTTAGTCTCTTTCGGTCACCCACTCAAACCTTTGAGAAGAGGTTGGAAAAAGTGATTTTAAGGTTTAGGTTGAGTAAGGATCAGGGCTGAATGAATGGAATGAAGCACATCGTTTAAGCACATCTCTGGATCGCTGTTCAGTCTCATTACAGACAGACTTTAGGTACCAGATTTTCCCAGGAGAGGGTATTCTTTCTGTGCCTTCAGTTCTTACATGTTACGCATACGTCTTCATTGGGCTTCCTCAAGTTACATGGATTGCATTGGTCCAATCGTTATTTTACAGTGCTTCTGGAAGTGATTGTGCTGAAAGGAGGCAATAACAAACAAATAACCTCCAAAGTAATTTTTGCTTATTTCTCATTTATCTTGTAATCTGTAATTGTGCTCAGGTTTGGTAAGATTTACTCATTTATTAAATACTGGCTGTAATATGGAAGTATATAAAGTGTAAGTAATTTGGCCTCTGCTAGAGTACTCAAAGTTCATAAGAAATTAATATAATTTAGTTGGAACTATTACTTTTTGATTTCTGGAATACTTATTTTTAAAGTGCTAAAGGAAATATTTCAGAAATGTGTATTGCTGAAGTATATTTTCTGTGAGCTGAAGTGCAGTTACAAGTTGTTGTACAGATGAAATGATACAAGTAAATATTAACAATGAATTCAAAAGGCATTGGGAGTTATTGAGGCAGAATTTGTGACCAACTTTGGGTTTGGTGATCAACTGTGAAATGGAATTCACATCCACCTGGGTTGGACTGTGTAGTAGTTCCCAAATTTGCCAAATGACAAGGCTTTCCTGGGTGGTGGAGGGTGTGTGTCTGTCTGTGTGAATGTTTTACAAAACATTTCCAGGCCCTTTCTGGGGAAATTCTGACTGAGGAGAGTTGGGGTGGGGCCCATGAATTTGTGTTTTTAACAAGTACTTTATGATTCTTATTATAAAGCATGTTTGGCAAACACCTGAATGGGTGAGAGAGTTAGACGAGCAGATAGTGTCCAGTGACTGCAGGTGCCAAGCAAAGAGCAGAGTTTGTGCTGTTTGGTGAGGACTGTTTGCCGTGTTAGCTAGAGGATGAATTTGTAACGGGGCTGATGGGAAACAGTTCTGTCGTGTGTACTTACATTGTTTCTCATCTTAACAGCTAGTGTTTATTTAGTGTTTAGGGTGTGTCAGACATTGTGTTTGTTTACTACATAATAGCATTTGTGATGATTATTTGTGTGTCTCATCTAATTTTCATCTCATTGCAGAGATGAGGAAACCAGGACTCTGAGAGCTGTAACTTAACTAGGGTCGAATGTAGTGAGCGGGAGAGGTAAGATTTAAACCCAGGCAATCTGTGGCCAGAGTTAGCTCTCTTAACTGCAAGCACAGACTTACTGTGTGCTTTGATTCCCTGTTCCTTTGATAAGGGTTTACAACTCCAGGGCCTTCGAAATAAGAAAGTGATTCTGGGAAGAGTCACTGTCGGGAGTTTTGTGAAGGGACTGTTAGCATTCCCAGTGAAATGTGTCCCGCAGCTCTCAGAGAGCTTTGGTGTGAAGAGAGACACCAGTAGCCTGACAGGGTCCTAGTACATCCCCCACTCTTAGTTACGAGTCTCCAGATTTCAGCTGAGAGCCGCACATAAACCACCAAATCACTCCTCCTCCCCCGCAAATATCCCATTATATCAAGTCTCCCCCACACACGTTTTCTTGAAGCCAGGAAGCATCCTTCACATGTGTTTTTACTTACTGCCAGACTTTTGGTAGGTTTAGTTGCCTCAGTCCTGAGTGATAACTTTTACGGTGACATCTGCCTGTCAGTCAGAGCTGCAGAGCAGAGAGTTTGGTCAGGGTGCTGATGATCCGAGGTGTTGACCACGGGGGGAGGTCAGGAGTGGCTGCGTGTGATTTACCCTTTGGGTCCTCAGGATTACAAATACAGAAGGTTTCTCTTCTCCTACTCCTCCACCCTTCCTCTTGCCTTGCTTTAAAGCAGATTAATTAATCTTAGTGTTGAGATCTGTTCACTCATGTTGCTCTTCCAGAAAGCAGCATCCAGAGAGGAAGATAGAAGACCAGGCAGCATCTTCAGCAAGGTACTTGCTTTTTGCGAGTCACTGTGGTTTTCATCTAAAACCTCCCAGGGAACATCCCAGGCATGTTTTAGTGTAAATTCTCAGACTACCCCCATAAAGCTTTTCTCTCCAGTGAAATTTGAAACAAAGGAAGAAAAACTGATAGCAGTCATAATGCACTTCTAAAATGCAGTTTTTCAAGGCAGCTTTCCCCTCATTCATGCTGGATGAGAACTTGTTCTTGTGATGTCTGAACAGACCATACCTTCACGATGCCGTGCTGACTAGGATTCATAGTGACTACATTGTTCAGTGACGCCACCCACCTTTCATCTGCAGGGAGAGAAGACATTGGGAAGTTTCTTCACACTTTTTAGACAAAGGGGAACTGAAAGCCACATTGAAAAAAAAGATAATTTCACTCTTGTGTGATTTAAAAATGACTATGTTTCTTAACTCATGTCTTTTTTCTTCTTTTGTGTGCATTTGATAGAATAGTGTCACTTTTTCCAAGTGGAATTCAATCAGAATAATGTAATATTAGTGATTGGAATACACGTTCTCTGGGCAGAGCTACAAGATGATCCCAGATTTCTCTCATCATTTGCTTTATGCCCTGTTTAGCAAAAGACATTCTTTCACTGCTGTGTCTACGAAAGAAATTCCAGACGGGTGTCAGAAGCTCGTTGGCTGTGGTAGGTCAGGAGTTGCTGCTGTTGTTGGGTTTACACACTTATAATCAGAGGTTTCATTTGTGTAGGAGGCGCTTTTGGATCCAGACGTGAGATTTTTGTAGTAGTTTAAGGTTTTGATCTGAAGAGTGTGCAGGATAATTATTTTTTGCCATTTCAGGGATTGCAAAATAGCCTGATACAAAAGTTTACTTTAAGGATTGTTTAGACATTTACTTGTGGGAAGCAAAACTATTTTAAGGTCTTTTAGTTGTTCTACTGTTTTCTTTGGTCAGCAAATGGCCCTTCACTGTACACGACGAGGACTATTAAACACGTGGTGTGCGTGCAGCACCCTTCTGGGGCACATACGAGCTGCTGTGGAGGGGCGAGGTCGGCTGTTGGGCTGTCCAGCTTGCCCCTGCCACTCATTCACCGTGCGACCTCGGGCCAGGCCCTTACCATCTTGGGGCTTTGGTATCCTCAACTGTAAAATGGGGCTATCATATCATGGACGCTGTGTCCCTTACTGATTGGATTATGTTGAGGATCAGGGGAAGTTATGTCTTTTTCAACTATTAAATAAGTATCTGAAAGTTCATTGGTATTCTCTGTTTTTTGATATAGTCACCATCCTTGAGGAATTTGCAATTTACTTGTTTTTGTGGGCAGGGTTTACATAAAACAGATACTTAGTGTAAAATAGGATACCATCAAATGCAGTTCTTTTCCAGCAGTTCCTGTGTTTTGTAGGAAATCAGGAAAAGGAGAGATGGTTGTAGGTGGATTAATTAGAGGAGGCTTCCAGGGGTCGAAGCTGCAGGCATCTGTGTGCACAGGGCAGGTGGGTACGCTGATCTCACCCAACTGATCTCACCAATTGACCTGATCTCACCCAACTGGCGTGGTTTGAAATGTTCTCCCATGGGGGTGGGAGATCTGGGACTCAGCGTACTCCTTTGTGCATAGTATTTCTCTTCCTGGAATTTCTTTCCACCTCTTCTTCTCCTCCCAGTCCAGTGTCACACACAGATCTCATCAGTGGTGAAGTAGCCTCACCTGACGCCCTTGCCCCACCATTCAGCCTACCCTCCTCTGCCTTCCCGCAGCACCTTCCAGGGTGTTGCGTCAGTGCTGACACTTAGCCATCGTTAGATGGGTGCCATGTGGTTTACATATATCATTTCATTTCTTCGTTATAATAGCTTCATAACTTAGGTAGTGATATTACTCATCACATTTTATACATAATAATAAGTCCTTGAGGCTTTGAAAATTTAAAGTTGTCCAGAGTCCTCTAGCTAATAATAGGTGCTGGGACTTGAACCAAACATATGCACCTATTCTTCCAATGATGGAGAACTGAAAGATAATATTTTAAGTATTTAATTTTCAGAAGTTTGTACACATCAATGTGAGAGAAAAGATGAGACAGAAATAGACTTTGGAAACTTTTCGATTTTGTTGAGCAATAGATAAATTGAACTTTATGGTTAAATAAAAGATAAGTAATATGTTGAGATACTTAAGAGTTAATTACAGCTGCCTCAGGTTTTCAGGAATATATTTTCTCTTCTTTTCACTGGTGAGACTTTACATGACGTTAAGTCGAAAAAATTCTTCATTCTGGTTATAGGATTCTTTTATTTCATATTTTTAAGATGAATTAAATACACACCAAAGCAAATTGATTAGTTGTTTAAAAGTGGTTTGGTTAATTTTTTTCTGGGAGGAATACTTTCCCTGAGGGTAAGGGATGTTTTTATGTATAATAGTTATGGTGATTTCCTCCTGTAATTGTGAGAGACAGGGGGGTAGACATTGCCTTCATTGAATGTTGGACTTGCTGCTTTTTCCAGGTCATTGGTTCTGGCTGAAGCCCCAGCATTTGGGTTGAGATTGGTGTGGCCGGGGACTGAGACAGAGGGACTGTGTCCCTTGGCAGCAGGTGCCAGGAGCTAGGTGAACTCTGCCACTCTGGGAGACTCCTCAGTGTTTTTTTCTGAAGGTATCTTTGTCATCCCAGAAGTTCAAGCATCTAGCCTGAAATTATCTTTGTCCAAGGAGGTCCATGAAGAGGGAGATGAGTCAGATGAAAATAGAGGCCTTTGTGGTAAATATGGAATTTGCGCTGAACTCTGAGGGCTGGTAGGGCTGGCTGAGATGTGTTGCATAGAGAACATGAGCATAGACCTAGCTAGGACTGACGCCATGTTGAGGGTCTTCATGGAAGTTTTGCTATGATTAGAGAAAAATATTTCATGGGGCCATAAAATTCACTTTTATTAAAACTCAGTTATTCAGAGAAGTATGTACTTGGTATATAATTGATCGTGGCTTTCTAGCAAGGTTCATTTACTCAATGCTTAAAGAGGGGGAAAAGACTTTTGAGCCAATTTAGATTAAAAGTAGTTTGAATTTATAATTTAAATAATCGATTTGGGTAAGAATTCTTCTCTCTAGGAAACACCACTCATCTCTTGGATTTCTCACCCTTCTTCCTTCTGCAGGATGGTAAGATGCACGGGATGGTAGGTAGGGCAGAGTTATTGACCTTGTGCCCATTGCCCACTATCCTGGTCTCTGGGGCAATACCTCATTTCCCTGGTTGCTAAATGCCTTATTGACCTCCTGCAACTGATGAACTCACAGTCTTTTTCATTTCTTTTGAGTATTCCCTGGCTGCCCCAGACTTCTCTTTGCCTCTCGGTGGGCCATGGAACCTCAGAGGTCTGGCTGTGAGGCACACTAGGTCGTGTCTGAGCAGTGCACCTTGCAGGTGGTGTTGCAGCACTACCTCAGTTTATGGCCGCGATCTCCCTCCGAGACACTTCTTGGCCTGATTCTTAGCTATGTCTGGGTCTGGTCTGCTCCACACTGTATTCCAGCACAGTTCGGGAAAGTGAAACCTAAGTGGCTCCCTGCCTGCCAGTAAGCTGTGGTTTACTTCGATATGGCCTCGTTCCAGTTCATTAGGAGTAGCCTGAGACTCTCCAGTGAGAGAGGAGCTTGTGAGCAGAGCAGGACTCTGAGAAGTATAGGAGAGCTAACTTGTGTCTGCTCATCGCTGTTTCCTGCCCCCTCCCCTCCTTTTCCACAATTCTTCCAATGTCACAAAATAGGCAGGATTCCTCCTTCCTCTTTCTCTCAGATCTTTCTTATGTAGCCTTCTGTAGTTCAGCTTAGCATAAGTGGCCAAGGAAGGATAAAAGGGCTTTATGCAATCTTCTCTCAACATAATAACTTGATTTACACAGCTCTTGTTTTGCTGCACAATCTTATTTTCTGAATGTTACAAGTTGAATTTTTCTTCTGTCTTGGTCTTTGCATTTGCAAATATTCTATGATAAATCTCATTCTCTCCACAATGGAAGTGTGGGGCAGATGCGGGGAAAGGTCATGTGCTCAAAAAGTCAAAAGGGAAAAAAAACATGTTAACATTTCAAAGTATGTTTGTTAAAAGTGGTAAAAAGTGACTCAGAAAACTGACCCAGGATCTTTGAACCAGACTTTTGAACAGTATTTTGTAGGATTAGTTAATATATGCTTGAAATGATTTCTTCCAAAAGGAATGTATGGCTGAACAGCATATCTGCCTCTTGGAAAGAGGCATTAAAAACGTATTAAATTTTGACCATGAGGCTTTGAAAATTGTTAAATACCTACTGATTCTTAGAGCCTAAAACCAAACAGAAATCAGAGATTTGAATGGCTGTTTATACAACTTGTTTTGTCTTGCATTTTTGCCAAGGACCATTCCTGAGCCTTTCAAAGTAAATATATAGTTCAAACCTGTTCACCTAATATTTACTTTGAACTACACCTCAGGTAGAAATCATTTTCTCTGGGAACTATTTTTTGGTAAAGTAGTTCATGTGATGTGGAAACCATTTTTTTTTTTTTTTTTTTTTTTTTTGGCGGGACGGGGGGGAGGGTTGGGGAGGAGGAGGGATTAGCAAAAGAGAAAAAACCTCACGGACAGGGACCCCATGCGGCGGTTGCCTGGGGAGTGGAAGAGGAGGGGTACATGGGGGGCACCTGGCGATGGACAGGGACTCGACTGGGCTGGCGGACGCACAGCACAGCGCGCAGATGCCGCGCTCTAGGATTCTGCCCCTGGAGTCGGTATGATTTTCTTAACCAGCGTTGCCCCAGTAAATTCAATAACAAAAGAAAAAAGAAAATGAAACCATTTTGTAACACATACACCTAAGCAAGTGAGCCTTTCGTTAGATCCAATTAGGATTTTCTCCTCTGATTAAAAATGAAATTCTGAAATGTTGTTTCACTTGGCTATAGGCAAGCAAATTCACTTGGGACTTCTTCTGCCTCAGCTTTCTGCAGACAAAGAGTGTAATATTAATAATATTTGTTTCCATAGTTCTGGAATTCATTATAGACAGAAATAGCCAGGACGTACATGTGCTCAAGTAATACTGTACCAAGTAATAGCGCTTATTTGAGACTTCTTCCATTCTACACAGTGAGTGAATAGATAAGTTGTGCCTGTTAAGGGCACAGACTAAGACTTAGAGTTACAGAATTAAGGACACAGAATTTTGGAACTGGGAGAAACTAAGCCAGTGTTTCTTTATAGCATGTATTGAAACACAGAAATGAGGCCCAGAGAAGTTAAATAACAATTTTAAGGTTCTGTAGTAAGCACTAAAATGTAATAAAATATAAAATGTAGGTAAACTTAACAATGTTTTAATGCTTAGGTGACTTTGGTTTTGGATAAAATATTACTCTGAAACTCAAGGAATACTGTTCCTTTTAAGATTTTTGAGCAAATGCACCCTTTGGATAGTAAGACCCCATTGTTTCTATATATTTCATTCACTGAAAGGGAGTATATTTGCAAAACTTTTAATATGTGAGTAAATAGTTTTGACTTTTGCTTTGAATATAAGAGTACTTTGTGATTGATGCTAAACAAAAGCTTCAATTTGTTGCAGAAAGTTTCTGTCCCCCAATTAGAATGGTTTAGAATCATGAGCCACTGGGGAATGCATTTATAATCCAGTTATAATTCATACTTCTACTGTTGTTTCCAATAGTTGCAGTGGGCTTCAGTAGAAAAGGGACAGAATAGTGATATTGTCTGGTGGATACAGGAGAAGTGATGTGGAAGTAGGTGTGAAAGACGGAGAACTGTGGGGGTGGAGACGGAGGTTCTGGCAGAACCCCAGTACCCCCAGGAAATGAAGGGACCTGTTTGACTTTGTCCTAAGCTACTGTTCTTCATGTTGAACTCTCCATATCCTAACACACAGTAGCAACTGGAAAGTTATATGTAGAACAGATGAAGAAAATACATGAATGAGTAAATATGGATTTAGAAAATTGTAGCCAATAATAATGAAATGATAGAAGATTTTTCCATACAGTTAAGACATTCTGAATTCTTTTTCATTTATCTGATATTTTCTTTGCCTGGGTATAGCAGTAAACCATGTGCCTGGAACCCAGTGCTAGACAGCAAATATTTGCCAAGCAATACATTTTCAGAGATGATTTGTATGTGTCGTTCACTTTAGTTTTATTCAAGGAAACCAATCTTTTATTATCTAAATGGGTCATTCTACTTATTGTGTCAAGTTGATCTTAAAGGGATACAGAACTTAAACTCAAGTTGAATCAAGGCACTTTTAACAATATTCACTGAATTCAGTCAATGTCAACAGTGAGTTCTCTACATGTCAGGCCTGAAGTTAGCATCTTCTGCATCCTGACTGGGAGCGTGAACAGACTGACTTAGTTGGCACATTCACTTTGATCCTTGCGTGTAACAGACTGCTAACTGCTGGACTGTAAACTATTTGCGTAAGCTCACAGAGACTTTGATTCCTCAATCAAAATGAGAGTAATATCTGTCTCAGGGCTTTGGTGAGGATGCAATGGATCATTTGATATGTCACAGTTCTTTACTTCCCTGCTCTATATTATGTTGCTATGTTGCAGGTCAAAATATAAAGAACTGAGTTATGGTGCTTCCAGTGTTTTGGTATTTCTTTCATCACTTCTAGCGCTGCCAGATAAAATACAGGACACCCAGTTAAAGTTGAATCTCAGATAAACAATAAATAAAGTTTTAGTATGAATTTCTCCCACATATTTCATGGAGCGCAGTCATACTGAAAAATTATTCATGTTCATCTGAAATTCAGATTTAACTATTTTTATTTTTATCTGCCTAATCTGGCAACTTTATTACTGCATGCTGAATTTTACATTATTAACAATTGGTATTCTTTTTTCTTATTACATTAAAGATATTATTATTAAATAAGTTCATAATGAATAATAAATATTATATAGTTGCTAGTAATTTATGCATAGTGATATTATATAATAAAAGTCATATATATTAAAATCAGATTTGATATTAAAATTTAGTATGGTTTTTATTATAATTGCCTGTGATGATTCTTGAATTAAGAAACTACTGAGAGGGAGAGAGAGAGAGACAGGGAAGGGGGGAGAGAGAATGAATCAATTCAGTAGACAGAAATTGTGAGTATGCTTTGGGCTTTAAATCAATTAACTAATGAAATGTATCACACTTGCGTAAACAAGAACAATTTAACTTCAAGGAGTGAAATGTGGTAACAGCAGATCCCATGAATGTGTCAGCCACACCTCAGACAAGGTGACCGGAGACAGTAACATACGGTATTTTTGTCTGTGGCGAGTACAGAGAAATTCTGTCTGGACCCAGCATCATGCCTAATGGAACTTTGGTTTTTTATTGCTTCAGCATTTAAACAGTGCATAGTTTGAACCCAACTCTAGATAGAAATAATTTTTGGGAGGAACTATTTTTTTTGTAAAACGGTTTAGAAATATTTAGAAATTTAGAATTTTTTAATTTTAAAATTAAAAACTTTAGACTTTTAAAATTGCAGCATTGTATTACTAATGTTTGCAATTTTCTACTTTGTAGTTATTTGTAAGTGGTACTTTGTAGCATTTCTAAAATTAAATGAACATTGTATTTGTTTCTAATGCTATTTTGAGGGTTTTTATATTTTTTTCCTATGTAGGCATTTTGTACACAATATAAGAAAAACTGGAATTTAAGTAGACAAAAGAAATTACTCGTGGCTCCATTACCCGAAGAAAACTGCTGGCATCTTTTTGGTATTATAGTCTTCACCTTTGTCTCTATCTGTATTTAGATTGGTCGTGATTATTGGGCTATTACTTTATAATATGGCAACATTACATAATTATAATTTTAATGACTACTTAATGTTATATCCGGCTAGGGTACAATAATTTACTCTGCTAGTCTAATGTTGTTAGACATTTAGTGTGGCTGCAATTTTATTTTTAGTAGAAGTAATGTTGATAATGACCATTTTGGCATATAGCTTTTTATATGGTCAAGATTTTGCTTCAGGCTAGTTACCAAAGGTAGAATTATAATGATTCAAAGAAACGTACAAATATAGGGTTCCAGATTATACTTTCAAATTTATCTGAAAGGAATGTGCTTATTTTTGTCAACACTGGCAGTGTGTCGAGTTCCTGGTTTTATCCCACCATTCAGCACTGGCCTTTCCTGTATCTTCAGTAGTTTTTGCTAATTTGATAATAAGTAAAATTTTTACATTTGTTTGATTAATTTTACTGTGGTTGAACCTTTGCATGTTTGAGCCCTGAGTTCTTTTGTTCACTCTACTCTCTATGATATTTTAGTCAAACTTTGGAGTAGCTCTGTGCCATAGGCCCATGAGAGGAGCTGAATGGATGCCTGTGGCGTGAGTATTGTATGTTGGTAGAACATTACATAAAATTGTCCTCATTGGACACTTTCTAGTTTCACTTCTTTTCACTTCTACCTCACTTCTTTTACACCATTATAATTAAAAATCCGCACGAGTTCACTTGAGATGAGGTTATTATCACTCTGTGAGATGTACAGCCCATTGGTGCTTTCATAATGGACGAGCTTCTGACGATGTCATGGTCCAGTCTCTGAGGACCGTGCTGACTCTGAGTCAGAGCACAACCAACAAATACCCAGTGCAGCTGTTTTCTTCATTACTAACTAGTGTCATTAAGGGCTTTTTCCCCATTCACGGATTTTCTCTTCCTTTGGTGTACACTGTGCAGTTACAGTCTCCCTGTGCCAACTTGGAGAAGAGAGAGCCGGTATTTGCGTGAATAGTTTTTGTCCTTCTCTTTCTCAAACACATTTGTTTTACTCTTCAGACACAGTGGCCAAGAATCTGAAGGACTCAGAAATACCAGTCAGCTTTCTACTGTAGGAAAAAGTTTTTGCATAAAGCTAAATACCCATCTGGTCTCTGACAGTGTCCAATATTTGAGGTAGAAGTACAGCCAAGTGTGAACCCGTGAGGAGAGGGCGGGGCTCAGGTGGCAGTTGTTATTGTAGTCTAGAACCCGAATTCTTGGAAGGAATGAAGTGTGTGTGCTGGTCCCACCTCTTAGTTGTTTTGCAGTTGTCTAAAACCACAGAGGAGCAGGTGAATTTATAGCTGTTTTGACCCTAAAACAGGTTGGCAATGGACTAAGATCCAAGTGGCATAGTGTTTTTTTTTTTCCTTACGAGCTTTCAACTGAAACTCTCAAGAAATAAGGAGACTATTATGTAAGCTGTTCGCTCTCTAGCTGTACCTTTTCCAGTGATGTTCCCTGTCATTCTACATGTTGGCATTTATTTACTTCCAAGCCAGTTCAAGTATTTTTGCTGTTTTCTGTCAAAGACCAGCTACAATTTGTTCATTACTTGTTGGGCATATACTGTTTTCAGTGAGTACCATATAAACTTAATTATACCCACAATGCTAAGCAATATGTGGAAATTTGAAAAACATGTGACCTACAACACTACATGTAGGTATAGAACCAAATACTGCCAATAGTTGAAAAAGTCACTGAGTTCTTGTCTCTGAGAGTAATGTCTAGTCCTTTTCCAGGATTAGAAAATCGCGCAGTGGGAGAAGTTGAAATGTGGTGTGTGAATGGGAACCAGCATTAAATTTTGTTGTGTTATTGCCCCAAGGTCAGAAATATGGCAAGACTGGGGTGCAGTCAGATGTTCCATCGCAGAGACAAAGCGAAGGTGATGTGATTTGTATTTTGTGTGGCACAGAGAGCCAAATTGATAAGTCTGTTCTCAAAATACATGAAATATATGTCATACCTAAATCTCTTGTACTGTAAAGATAAAACTTATGCTGTGTTTCTTGAAGCTGTTGATTATGAGGAAAGCCAGAGAAGAAATATTCCAAGTGTGCGGTCCTACTGTGGTGCATGGGTTTCCAACCTGGTGTGTGGTGTGGCCACCTCGGCACCAGGAACGCATCCATAGCGGGGGAGTTAACGGAAGCTAATCGGATGAGTTAGGCATGATTGTTTAAAGCAGGCATCAAATATTAGTTATGTATAATATGTTACATATATGATGTATATATAAAGTCTCTTATAGTGCCTAATGGAGTGTTAGGAAGATTATATAGAAGATTTACTGTTTACAAGGCAAAATCAGATGTTTATATGATTTTTTATGAAATGAGAAAAAGGTAGTTTAATAAAGGTGATTGAATATGTATTTAAATCCTCAAACTATTAATTTTTAGACTCAATGGATATATTTAGTTATAATGCTAACTGTTGCATAATGAGAATACCCCAAAATGTGCAGTGCTTAAGCATTAGAAGAGATGGAAGTTTACTTCTTGTTCACGTAAAGTCCAAATAGGTTTTCTGACCAATCAGTGGTTCTCTGATTAGTGATTCAAAGACCCAGGATGATCTTGTTTATGTTTTTGTCCTTTTCCATGGGTGACTTCCAGGAGCTTATGTGCCTCGCACCAGCTGAAGGGAAAGAGCAGGGAAACTGCCCACCGGAGGCTCTCCGGGGGCCAGGCCTGGAGGTGCTGCACAGGCTTCCGCTCACATCCCATTGGTTAGAACTCAGGCATAGGTTCTCCCCTGACGGCGAATGTCTGTGCACATAGTGTGCCGTGCTGGACTGTAAGCAGTGAACTGAAACTCTGTTTAAATCACTGCTTCTTTTCATTGGTGAATAAAATGACTCCAGTATGATTATTATACTCCAGTCTAGGCTGATTATTAAGAGAATTAATGGTTCTTTTAAAAATCAAGCTTATACTTAATGTTTGAGTACCAAATTCCTCATTTTAAGAACTGCTAAGCTTCGATACCTTGGTCATGACAACTTTCTGCAGTGCCAGGGAGGGAACATTTGAATCCAAATATTTTCTCTGCATAAAAGGCCCACCCACAATACCATTCATTTGCAGAAGGAAATGATTTATTGCTCCCTGTGAATGAGTGCCAAAAAAAGTTTTCTACTGAAATATGGTGCCAGTGTTTCCATATAAACACAATTTCACCATATTCAGAGATGTAGAAATTTATTTTTTTGCAGAATTTATAGGTTTTGAGATGTAAGGAGTTCTCATAAAGTCCTTGTGCAGTTTGAAAACTTGAAAACATTTAACTTACATAGTTTGAAAATTTATCTTCTAGAAATGATAGAAACAATACCTACAGGACAATTAAAGCTTTTGTCTTCCAAGTTACGTGGTCTCCTGACCAGAGGATATTGTTTCATTGTTCTCATCGATTTAACAAACATTTATTAGGCACCGATTGTGTGTTGTGAGATAGGCACACATTTACTCCCCAGTCCTCCGGAATTTAAAGGCAGTTAGCGAAGAGAAACTCTAATCTATGAGCTCGAACACAATATCCATCCTCATATAGAGGGAATGGGGAAAGAGGAAGAGACTGATGTTTTTGAGGAGAGTTTGTGAAGTTTTCATAGAGAAAATAACACATCATCTTGTCCTTGAATAATCAGTTGGTATTGTCCTGGAATGGAAAGGGGGTAGAGTGTTCATGGCGACGAACAGGATGGGCAAAGTGGTGAGTATTTTGAAAATGCATGGCGTGACTGGGATCTTGGAATTAATTCTGAAAGGCTGGAAATTTGGCAATTTGGGGAGGGATTGTGGTATGTGAGCCTTTTCCAATAGGTTGAACTGGTTTCACACATCAGACTGAGGCTTTTGCTTCTTCTTGTAGGCACTGGGTAGATGTGTGAGTTTTTAACTTGGGCAATGAGATAGTCAAATCTATATTTTAGAAAAATAGCTGTTAGCTCTGCAAATGATGTGTAAATGTTGACAGGGTCAGAGGCAGGGAGAGAGGCTGAGAGAGCAGTTACTGAGGGCGGAGAGCCCGAAATGGCCAGCGTCGTCTTCAGGTAGAGTTGCTGAGAGCTTGTTGCGGTTTCTGAAGGTGTTTCTCTGGTTTGTCACGAGACGTCGCAAAGGTAACGATAAGTAAAATTGAGTAGCATATTTGGTCCACACTTAAATACATTTATTTTCATTACAGTTCGTAGACTTTGCATCATGTATCAAGTCCAGGAAAACAAAAGTTAAAAATATACAAGAAGATTAAGACCACTTTTTCTTCTTTTTATTCTGAGAGTTTTTGATGTTTTACTCAAAGGCTTTTTCTCCCTCTTTGTCTCACATAGGGATTTCAACCATTGTACTAATTTTACTAACTGACATGTTACTTAATCACACAAATGTTTACAGACCACCTGCACGTGCTCAGAGATGATCTAGGTGTGAAGAGAAATTATACCATTCTTGCCTGCATGGAGCTTAATATTTTCTTAAGGGAGAAAGATAACATATCAAATAAACAAGAAAATCTGTGCAGTGGCAGCAGGTTTTAACAATGAAGCAGGGGAAGCAAGAAGGCAGCAGTTGAAGGGCCTGTTATTTGCAGAGTGATCAAGGGGAGTCACTCAGAGAATGTAACATGTGGGTCTGACTGGAGTTTCGAAGGACAGCATTGGGTGCTGTGTTGAGAGTAGACTGTGGCTGGCAAGGTGTGAGGTGGTGAGGAGGTTACCTGGACAGTCCAGTTAAGAGAAAAAATGGTGGCTTAGACCAGAGTGATGGTGGTGGAGGTGGGGAGAAGTGGCCAAATTCAGACCGTGTATGTTGGCGGATTTTGTACGTGGTATGAAAGAGAGGAATCAAGGAAGCCGACGAGGTTTTGGCCGGTACAAGTGGAAGAATGGAGTTAGCAATGTCAAGTGGGGAAAACAAGAACGTAGGGTGGACATACAAGGAGTTTAGTTTTGGATGTCTTCAAGTTGCTGTGTCTGTAAGACATGCAGGTGGAAACGCCAGGTGGGCCCTTGTCAGGCAGACTCCCTCGGCAGTCAGAACGTCAGGGTAGAAGTTTGAGTATGTTGGGATTAGATTTGGGGGAGTAGAGTTAATTTAAAACTGGTTGCAAATAACTCAAATATCATCTGTTCATAAATATTTTAAAAGATTATAACATTTACAAATGAATAAGGATATGCTATAGTGACAATAAAAATAGATTGCTTTTGTAAAAATGTATTTCTCAGTGACCTCTTTCTGTTTTAATAATATTATTCTGAAATTATTTTTTAACAGGTTCTCATTTTTATAAATCTGGAGTTTGGTAGAGGAGAATTTAAAAGATGATTTCTCTTTAATTTGAGTTCAGAAAGTAAGCTTTCCTAAATCCACAGCATGGTATTGCCATACATAAACATTATGCTTAATACTTGTTTCCCTAGGTCCTTATTCTGCTCTCCAGTAATGAGAGTTTTCGACAAGGTCACACGGTGAGCACCAAGGAGCAGAACTGCGTGGTGGTTAGCGTGTGGGCTCTGGAGCGCATCCTGGCCCTGCTGTGTATTAGCTGGCTGAACTTGGGCAAATTCCTCACTATCCCTCTGCTTCGTTTTCCTCCTTAGTAAACTCAATGTAATGTAAGTGTGGGCTTTTTGTGAGGATCATAGATATTAATTCGTAAAAAGTCCTTAGAAGAGTGCAGGGTTTTGAGTAAGTGCATAAGTGTTAGCTACTATTATCTGCTATTATTAAATGGTTACCATATGCCAACATTTATACTGGGCACTTTGCATATATTATTGTACTGTATAATTTTAAAACTATATTTCTGTGCAGAATATCTTGACTGTACAAAATAACTGCATTCATGGGAAAATTTTTAAAAAAATTATGTGAACTCTACCACCTAAAATTAATAAGGTGTTTTCATTTTTTTGTTTTTCTCAGACCCATCAACATTTATGACCCTAAGTATATTTAATGTATTTTTTTGTCATTTTCTATGTTGTAATATGGTCATAATGATTATACATTTTTAAAAGATTTTATTATTTATTTTTTTTTTAATTCTTAGAGAAACGAATAGGGAGGGAGAGAAACATCGATATGAGAGAGAAACATCAATCAGTTGCTTCTCGTACACCCCCGACTGGGCACCTGGCCCACAACCCAGGCATGTGCCCTGACAGGGAATCAAACCAGGGACCTTTGGATTCACAGGCCAGTGCCCAATCCACAGAGCCACATCAGCCAGGGCTATTACACATTTTAATGTAACAAATTAGTTATATCTCTGTTCATGGATGTAATTAAGGCTGTTAAATAATATCATGAATTATGCATATTGTCCAGCAAGTAATTCTCATTTATTTCACTTTATTTTACTTATTTCTCAAGGTTATATTCCTAAAAGTGGAATTATTAGGAAAAGGAATATATACTTTCTTGCTCTGGGAACATTTTTTGCTAAATTTCTTCAAAACTGTGCAACGTGTCCTCCTATTAATGATGTATAGTCAATATTGGTAATATTTTTTATTCTGCTTATAAATGGAAAATGGTGGTTTAGTAATAATGGTAAATTGATATCGGTAATATTATTTTTTGTTTTGCTGATTTGGGGGGACATTGTGTGAAAGAACATGGGTCCTAGAATAGGCTGTCTGTGTTCAAATCCCAGAATTACTCCTGACTAAGACGTATGAGCTTGGGAAAGTTACTTATGTATTCTAAGCATCGGTTTACTGGTCTGTAAAATGTGAAAATACCATAGCCTACCTAATCTGGCTACTCTAAGGAGTAAATTAGATGATATATATGTATAGAAAGAGCATAGTACCCTACATTTTATAAGGTTATTATTTTAACAGCCAATTATTTTCTTTCTGGTAGCTTTGGCTACTAGCATGATCTGTGATGTTGATTTCAAAACAATTTTGATATTTATTTGCATTTTTATTTGTTTTGTGTGGATTGTCTTTTCAATTGCCTTGGCCTATTTTATCCTAAACAATTAGTATATTTTTCATAAGATATAGTGTATATATTGATATTTTATCTGTACTTTTGGCATTTTTGGCATAATTTCTTTGGTATACTGGTTTTTCTTCCTTTACTTCTATTTTATTTAAAAATTTTACATCATTACAACCCCTTCTTATATATCTGATAAATAGTCTAGTTTGCGTTAGTATTTATATAGTTTGAACTGTTTTGATGTAACTCTTAATTCTATTTGGAATTCAGTATGAACTGTGAAGTGTGGTTCTAAATAGTCCTACATTGTTGATCATTATTCTTCATTTTGCCATCGTTTTTCAATAGCTCAAGCTACTTTTTTATAAAGATAAAAAGATGATATAAAATACTTCTTAATAGAAGTCTAGCCATTGCATTGTTTGCCACAGTTCATCTTTTTGCAGGAGCCACAGTCAGTCACGTGACTTAGAGGCACTGCCACCGAGGAAAACGGCAGTCCAGGTGTGTCCCACCCACAGTCTTTGGTTGGAAAGGGAAGGTGCGCGTGGTTTCCCGTGTGTCTGCCTGTGTGGAGGTAGTGATTTCACACCTGAGAATTCTTGGCCAGTGTAGAAGACACCAGTTTAATTCTGAGAAATATGTGTTATAAATTCCCCACATAACTTGTTCTCAAGCACTGAACTGTTCAAATACTATGTGTTATTTTCCTTTCACAGTCTCAGAAATTTATCCTTCTCAGCCTTTGATTACTCCAGATTCTGGCTCTGTCATTTCTTAGGTTTGTGGCCTTTGGCATATTAGCCCCAGTGCCTCACTTTCTCTTCTTGGTCTGAAAAATGGGAGTCCTCATGTATCCCTCATAGGCACGGCCGATAATCAAAAACATAGTACTTTGTTGTTTTCGGCTGGTATCATTCTGATTGATCAATGCTTGTGTCTCATTGGTTGTTAAATATGTTGAAAAATTTCCCTGCATCCAGGGTTCCTGTGAGGATGAGAGACAAGTTCTGCAGTTTGCTCCAGGGTCAGGGGCACAGGGTAGGAGACAGGTGTCCCCTGAGAGAGGGCATCTGCATCAGCATCCTGCAGACACAGCTTTTCTTTTTTACATTTTTTAAAATTTTTATTTTAATTGCTGATCTTGTACAGTTTTCTGTCTTTTATTCTCACCCCAACCCACCACCCCAGCCCACCCCACCCCACCTCCCTCCCATTTTCACCCCCCATAGTTTTTGTCCATGTGTCCTTTATACTTGTTCCTGTAAACCCTTCCCCGTTTCCCCTGAAATTCCCTCCCCTCTCCCCTCTGGTCACTGTCAGCCTGTTCTCAGTTTCAGTGTCTTTGGTTATATTATGCTTGTTTGTTTGTTTTGTTGAGTAGGTTCCTGTTAAAGGTGAGATCACATGGTATTCGTCTTTCACCGCCTTTTCTGATGGCTGCACCCTTCTCCTCCTGCAGCCCCGTGCACGGGGAGTTTCTCCTTCTGATGGAATGTGTTATACACCTCAGATGCATTAAGGTGGACAAGGTTGGAAACGGTAATTATAGCGGGGTGGTTGCTAACTGTTGCTTCTTGGTAGAATCACCTGGGGGAACTTTAAAAATTAATTTGGAAACTCTGAAATGCGGCCCGGGCAGTAGCTTTTTACAAAGCTCTGCTGATGATTCAGTTGTTAATATAGGTTTGGGGACAAATACGTAGTCCAGGTTATTTTTCTGTAATAAAAGCAGTACTACTCTTTGTATTCTCTTTCTATTTATAACTTTATTAGAACTCCTTTCTAGATGTCCCTGTGATCAGTTCATTACAGTACCTTTGTCTTGTGCTTTCGTTTATACCCTTGCTATTTCACTTTAGCCTTCCAGGTCTTCTCCTTTATTCAACAAACAACAATGATAATATCCAATATTTATATACTGTTAATTTTGTGTCAGGTGCTGAAGGCTCTCTCTGTTTAACTCATTTAATTTCCATGACAGCTATGTAGGATTGGTAGTATTATCACCCCCCATTTGTACACATGGGGAAACTGAGGCACGGAGAGGCTAAACGCCTTGCTCAGGGTTACACAGCTAATAAGAGACACAGCTGGACCTCACTGGTAGAATCTAAGCTTTTAGCTTCCAGGCTATACCGTCCCTGTAGTAGAGCACCTGTTACATTCCCGGGACTGTTCTGGGTGCTGAGAGCAGTGAACAGAACAGACGGGAGACCTACTCTTGGTGGAACACACAGCATGGTGGAAGTTTTAAGTGTGCTCCTGATTTTCAGTCTGATCTTGTGTCTTAGAAAATGCTCTACCCATAAGCTATTCCCTCATCCCATGTAATTACGTATAATGGCATATAATTGAAAATATATAGTATTCCTACTTCAAGAAATGTTTTATTAGTGTAGACTGATTTGGGGATGGGGGGATGAATAAGTGAATATTTATAGAAAAAAAATATCCCATACCCATTCTCTAGACTTTTCTAAGTCTGTTTAATTTTCTCTTATTGGATTAGCCTTGGGCTGGAGGGGAGTTAGAAATTGCTCTGTCCCCTTAGAGAGAAGGGCCCTGATATATTTCCCCCCTTTTTTCCCTAAGTAGAGAGAAGTCAAGTAAATAGACCTTTATTACCTTCTTTTACCTTTATAACTCCTCTTTGTGGCATCTCATTCTCTCCGAGCCCTGTTAAATGATACAAGTGGCTGATGAACTAAACTAATTTGAGCTGAAATATTGGCTGATAATACCCATGGCATTTTAGCAGAAGGTCCTCTGTGATCCCCAAAGCAGGGATGTGTGGGAATTTCAGGTACTGGCACAGCCAGTGCAAGAAACACTTTCAGCCCCAGGCCCTCTCCACACTCCCTCCAGTGATACCACTTCAGCAGCTGCTTACTCTGTGTGTGTGTAAACAAATTCTTCCCCTTCCTCCCCAAGGACCTCGATTTGAGACCGTTATTCAGTCCTTCACAAATATAGCATTGGTGATGACCTTCTATTCTAATCTGGATGCTCTTGAGATTTTCAAGTACATGCTGACAGAGATTTTATGTGAATATGTAAGTATCTGCTTCTTGGTGAGAAGCAAGTGTTTTAACAGAGAGCTCATCCAGTACTGTACATTTAGACCCTGTTGGTGATACCTTAATAGTGGAACAGAATTTACTTAGGGACATTTTGTTTTATTAAAGGTTAGCTTGAAAACATTTTATTCAGCTGTAGTTAGAGGAGCACTTTCCTGCCAAAAGGTACAATTCTTGAAACAGACTGTCATCCTGAGCTTTCATTCTCTCCTGCTCGTTCTCCTTAGCTCCATCCATTTTGCCTCATGATTAGTGAGTAGCTAGACAAATCAAAATTGCCTGGGTATGTTATCATTGTTTACTGCAAAACCGTAAGATCCTTGAAGCCTGGGAAGCACATGTTTGGAGGGTTATTCCGTCACCTCCCAAGCGAGGCCCACTGAGACCTTGTTACGGACCTCCGCAAAGACGCGAGGGAAGCAAGAGGACGTTTCCAAGGATGCTAGACCTCGACTGTGTGGAGCAGGAACTTTAGTCAGGTGGTTCGATTCCAAAGTTTATGGCTCAGCTTCGCCAAAAAATAAATTATTAAATGGAGTTAAAAACCACGGGGGCATATAATCTCACAATAAACCTTTGTGCATATAATCTCACAATAAACCTTTGTTTTCTTGGAGAGCTTTACCGAGCTCACAATAGGTGAGCAATTGCCGACAGACGAAGCCCGGCTGCTGGTCTGCAGTTTCTGGGGGCTTTGAGCTCCTCCAGGGCAGGGAGAGCGCTTGGTTCGTGGTGCGTTCCCGGACTGCGCAGGCTGTTCCATGGAAGAGTGTTTTAAATTACTAACGCCTTATGATTAAAACATTTTTCTCACAATGTTACAGCAATGATTTGCACCAACAGCAGAAGTCTTTTCTGAGTACTTGAAAGAGGTCAGCATGTTAAGGAGACTAACTTACTCTCAAAGAGCTGTTGTCCCTGAGATTCTTAACTCAGGCTGTAAAATATCAATGACAGTCAGCAATGTAAATATATTTTCAATTCTTATAGGTACTAACAAAATCACATAGATACCTAATCTAATTATGATTAGAAACTTCATGTATTAGAAGAGGTAAATTTAAACTGATTAGGAAAAAGAACCCAACTCATTCTACTTTTTAGCACTAACTTCAATCAAATGATGTATGTTGCTAAAACTGGAGTTTTCAAAAATATGGTATTTGCAATAATTATAAGAATGGATTCTAAGATCATCAGAGCTCACAATGTGCCTTAACTCTTCCCAGCTGTGACAGGGCTCACCCTTGCTGTTCCTCAGATTCTGCCTAGAAGCTCTCAAAGAATCTGTTTATAAACTGGAACCAAGACTTAAGTGTCACTGGATTAACACTTCTCAATTTCATGTTTACACATATATTTCACAACTCTCTTTAATATGCTTTAAAGCTGGCTGAGACTTATTTATGTGTTACTCAGCTATACTGGGTTCCATAATCTATAGCTGCTTTCTTTTTAAATTAAATTTATTACCACAGAAAATTGTGGCGAAAATAAAGCCAAAAGGTGTTGCAACCTACTAATTGAAAACATCTATTCTGAAACTGGTAAGCATTAGTAAGCCCTTAAGAGGTAAGTTTTATTTAGCATATTTGATGTTTAATACTAACAAAAAATAAAGACAAAAATATTGCCAGCCAAATTTCTTGAAAAAATAATATTAGCTAGATTATATACACATATAATACATTTTTAAGAAAACCTTAAAATAATCTAAACTGTAATCCCAAATGGAATTCATGGAAAGTGTTAAGGTTTGGTGTAAGGTGATGCTGGAAGTGGTTCCTGCCTGGAAGGGTCTTGCCACAATTGAAATCAGTGGAAGTTCAGTAAAAAGCAGTACGCATAAGGGGTCGAAGCGAATTCCATAAAACACTGGAGTGCCTACTGTTTGTGAGGCATTGTGCCAGGCATTGAGGATGGATGTAGGAACGAACAAGATACAAGTGCTCAATTGTATGGAGTTAATTATAAGAGTAATAAGGACAAGGTTCATGAATGTTTTCTTCTTGTGGCCTGGGCAGAGCTGTGTGTCAGCAGCTAATTTCAGAAAGAATGGGTTGCTTGTGGTCAATGCATGCATTCAGGTGGCAGGTGAGTGAATCCGCCAGCTACCTGTCTTCCCTCTCCCACGCTCCTTTCTATGGGCTGGTACCAAGCTTCACGGTGGCCCTGATTTTATCGTGTGGTGATTGTTTATCTGTCTGATTTTTTATTGGGCTTTGAGCTCCTAGAAAGCGGAAACCACCCTTAGGTTTACAGTCCAGAACTTCATAGCACATTGAGCATATTTAATGGTGGTTGGATTTATGGGTAGCAGAGTAAGTTGAAAAGAAGGTGGGAAATTGAAAATGGAGAGAAGAAAGAGTAAGGAAGAAGAGAAAGCAAAGAGGAAATATGAGCGAGAATAGGAGATGGCTTACCTCCTCTTTCCTGTCCTCTTTATTTAACACTAACCGAACTTCTGTTCTTAGGGTGGGGAGGGCATCATAGTAGTGGCTTTACAGCTGGGTTTGGGCTTAGGTGAGTCCCCAAGGCTTATGGAAAAGTCACTACCACACACGCGACACCTACATGACTAGCCTGGGTACATTCCAGAAATGCACTCTAAGCTGGGCAGTTGGGGGATCTGTTTACCCCGATTCGGTCTCTGGAATGGCAACATTACCTCATCAGCTGCTGAGCTAGTGTGAAGGCTACACTAGGACTTTTTCAGTGAAGTTGTCTCTAGCCCAGTGTTCTTTTCACAATGCTGTGGTCTTCCCTGTCAGCTGAACTCTAAATAATGATTGCATTTGAATGGGAAATCATATTCCTAAGATGTGTCATTTAGGCAGAATAATATTTTTTGCTTCCTAGTGTAAAAACATTCATGTGAAAAAAAATAAATGTTTTTGAGTTAATTTTTGGTGTCAACATTTGGCAAATATTTCCACAGGCAGCCCCTGTCTGTGCCTTACTGTAAGCTTTCCTGTTAACCAGGAGCTCTTTGAAATGCTTAGTTGAAACATTTTGAATCTATCTGCCCCTGAGGGAGGTTGTGGTGCCCCTTCTCAGCTCACATCCTAAATTTGCCTCACTGTAGAGCAGCATAGGGTTTTAAAGAATTCTGAGGCAAAGCTACTTTTCGAAATGTTGGTTAAAACTAGAGTGGTGTGGACAAAGGGAAGGGGTTCGTTGCTCTTGAGGGGTTGGTGGGAAAAACGACTTAATGGAAAATTAGCTTTGGTTCCCTTCCCTTCCCTGCTTCTCTCCTGGTGGGCTGCCAGGTTCCCCGGGTAGAGGTGCATGAGCTATGGGAAAAAGTTGGGGGCAAAGCTGTTTTTAGATCTGTGCTTTGAGGAATGCTGCCCCCACTTTGGGGAACCGGTGGCTGGAAAGTGACTCTGAGAGATAGCTGGCAGAGGAGAAGGAAATAGTGGTTACAGGTTATGAAGAAAAAATAAAAAGACCTGAGATTACATACATTACACAGAGAGTCCTTTCCCGCGTTAACTGGCCAGCCTCTCTGTGTGCTGCTGTACTGACCCTGTGCTTATTTCCCGGGGCTGGCTTCTTCTGCCTGCAGCACGAAATGGAGAAAAGGTTCGTTGTGCCTATCCAAGCGGCCTGCAGATGGAGGAGTATTCAGCTCGGCGTCCTTTTAGTTTTTAGACTTGAGAGTCTCATTTGGTGTTTACATTTCTTTCAAAATTGTAGTGAAGTGAAAAATCAAATGTTTAGTTGAGCTGCTAATTTAAGTGTTTAACAGTTGAAAGCACTTCTGTTTGGCTGTTGATGCATTAGCTTATCCTGAAACTCGAGTTAGCCTCCTCATGGCCAGCATTTACCCAGGCATCTTCCTGAGTAAGCTGAAGAGACCTTCCCATCACCGTACATTGTTCCTTCTTTGTGAACTATACCTTTTGACCCAGCAATTCCACTGCTTGGATTATATCCTAAGAACCCTGAAACACCAATCCAAAAGAACCTATGCACCCCTATGTTTATAGCAGCACAATTTACAATAGCCAAGTGCTGGAAGCAACCTAGGTGCCCATCAGTTAATGAATGGATCAAAAAACTGTGGTACATTTACACAATGGAATTCTATGCAGCAGAAAGAAAGAAGGAGCTCCTACCCTTTGCGATAGCATGAATGGAATTGGAGAGCATCATGCTAAGCGAAATAAGCCAGGCAGTGAAAGACAAATACCATGTGATCTCACCTTTAACAGGAACCTAATTAACAAAACAAACAAACAAGCATAATATAAACAAAGACACTGAATTTGAGAACAGTCTGACAGTGACCAGAGGGGGAGGGGAGGGAATTTCAGGGGAAAAGGGGAACGGTTTAGAGCAATAAGTATGAAGGACACATGGACAAAAACTATGGGGGGTGGAAATGGGAGGAAGGTGGGGAAGGCTGGGGTGGTGGGCTGCGGGCAGGGTAAAAGACAGAAAACTGTACAATATCAACAATTAAAAAAATACTGATTAAAAAAATAAATAAATAACTTAAGAATAACAGAAAAAAAAAAAAAAAAAGAAGTACCTTCCTGCAGGCTGGTGCACAGCTCTGTGGTAGCGCTCACTTTCTTAAATGGCAACTGCGCCCAGTCTTATTTCTTTGTGTGCTATGGGCTTGTCCACGCAGCAGTTATCTAATCACCTGTGGGGCTTCCATGCTTTAACCATTACAAGGTTTGGCCCCAAGTGCATCCATGTCATCTTGGATGCTATCCATTTTATTTTACTTCTTTTAGACAGAGAGGAAGGGAGGGAGAAAGAGAGGGAGAGAAACATTGATCTGAGAAAGAAACATTGGTCGGTCGCCTCTTGCATGCTCTCTGACTGGGGACCAAACCTGCGACCCAGGCCTGTGCCCTGATGTTTTGCAGGAGGTGCTGGACCGAGCCACCCCGGCATGGCGGAACTGACTCATTTTAAATGTCTTAGTTATTTTCCCCAAATCTCACTAGATCCAACAAATTATAAAATCACAACTCTTTTTTACATGACGTTTAGGGACTTAATTTGTTTGAGAGAATGAATACATTTAATTGTGAAAAGAAGAAAAATATGAACCCTATTCAAAATGTTTGAGTCACAAAAAAGTTAAATGGGGAAATGAGTAGGGGGAATTTGGTGGTAGATGTTTGAGGAAAAACATTTTAATATTAGGTAAATTTCTATTTTGGTCTGTAAGTTTAAAGTGATATATAACATTCAAATTACTGTCATTTTTGATTTTGTATAAAATTTTAGTTACTGAATGTTGTGAATAGAGTCCTTGAGTCAGCTTAACTAATCTAAATTGACATTTTATTCCATTGGTGTATCAATTTTAGAATAATTTTGCATACAAAGAGAAAACTCTGATTCATCCTGACTTGAGCAGGAAGGGAGTTTATAATCTCTCTTAAGTGGATGTCAGGGTAGGGTGCTGCCAGCGCCGATTGATGCAGACGAGAGGCTGGCTATTTTTATTACAGACTTGGATTTTTTGGTGGCGTTCCATCTCTGCTCTCTGACAGTGTGTGTTGGCCTCCTCCTCTGACTGCTGGCATCACACACCATCTTCAGATACAAGAACACTTTAAGAGGGAGACCAGGCACCACCCCTTTTTCTGCCTTCTAGTATGGAAGAAACCTTTCCCAGAGCTCGGAGGAGACTTGTTTTCTCTTATCACTGGAAGGGTGGGGACACTTGCCCATTCCTGAGTCATCATTGACAGGGACATGGGTGACAACGACTGGCTCACACTTGCCGTTTCTGGTGAAGTAGATGTTGGGGAGTGAACACGGTGGCGGTTACCGTGGCAGGCAAGCCCGCGCTGCCTGTGCGCAGGTGTCAGAGTGCTTTGTCAGACATGGAAACAGAATGCGTTTCGTTGCGTATCAGTGAAACTAGTCATATGAGAAACTAACACCAAGTCTGATGAATATGCATTACGTTGTAAAGAAATAAAAAAATTTCCTTTGTTGTAGTATTTTTTTTTTAGGGGGGTGCGGTTTGAACTGTGGAGCCAAACACGTGCGGTAATATTTCCTCTCTATTTCATGTCTTTGCATGGAGGGTGTTACTTCCCCCCATGCCATTGATTCTGGGGCTGGCTCTAGAAGTTTACTTTTATTTGTGTGAAAAACATTTTTCAATTTTTTTCTTTAAAATATGCAATCATATTTTATTTCTTACTTTCTTGGATAATAGCCAGTCAGTGGACAGAATGGTACTTGGATGTAGAACTTAGATTTTTGAAGCCACATTGTGAAGCATAAATGAAACATTAGTTACTTAAATACGAACCAAACAGCAATCTTACATGAAGCTTTTGGCTACAGTCTATTGGTGGTAGAGTTTGTAGCTGGTGAAGAATGCTAAGGTTAAATAAGGGTTGAAGGAATATTGCAGATGTTATTCTTCTGTCAAGTGCAGCCATTCGAACACCTGCGTCACTGAGGTCTTCTTTCAGCGTGCACGAGAAGCTCACTAGGGGCCAGACTGTTTCCAGATTTACTTCCTGCTCACTTTGTTCTCTTTCCCTCTGCTTTTCTGCTACGTCTTCGCTCTCATTTGTTTAAGCCACTTTCATAAGGGATGTTATTCTTGTGGAGTTTAGATTTTCTTGTAATATAAAAAATGTGGTGTCTTTGAGATTCCTATTAAAAGTTTTTTTTTTATTCAATTACCCTTACCATTAGTAAGGTGATTATAGGGGGAGCCTAGTAAATGTATTCTTTGGGGAATGCCAGTGAAGGAGGAACATCTGGAAAGTTCTGTACAATAATAAAAATGGAAACAGATGCATAATCGTACCCTGCCTCCTGTCAGAGTCTCTGTTATTAGTAATTTAGGAAAAATTTTATTCTGCCTACCCACGAGGAAAGGTAAATATATAATCATACTATTAAATTGTTGAAACTGAACTCAATACTTTTATGTTAGTCTTAGAGATTTCAGTGAAAAAAATCTTACATTTCCAAGAGTAACAATTTTGCCAGTAAAATGTAGGAGTTAAAAATAGTAACTTTGATATGACTTGCCAAAGAGATGTAAATTCTTTAACTAAAATATTTACATGATTTAAAAATGCAGCATATTACTACTTTAAACATGATATAATTAGAAAAATAAACCCCCAAAACTGAGTTCCTAAAAAATCTATGGGTTTTTTGGAAGCAGTTTTTCTAATATGAAATATAATCTCATTTGGCTCATCAAATGAACACTCTTCCTAAATGACAGTCTGTGTACTGGGTGTTCTCTTTGCTGCATTTCCGACCCCTGCTGTGTGGCTGTGGTGGTGTTGGTTGACACTCCAGCAGCAAAAGTGTCTTCTTTTGTAGGATAAGAGTTTTAAGTGGAGTTCCCTTGTCTTGACAGTAGTATGATTGTTATGTAAGGTCTGTATTGCCCTTTGGAAATCCAAATAATACTTAAAATTAACGTTTATGTGAGGGACTAAATGCTCTCAAACATATTATTGATGTTTATGTACAGCTTTCAAATTACTGCCTCTCAATCTTTTATTCACAAACTCAACAAATACATGTGGAATACTAACAGTTTGCCAGGCATTGGATTAGTCACCGGAACGGACAGTAATCTTCATGCTGGGGTTACTATTAGTAATAGTAAATATTCATTGATGCCTTCACTAAGCATTAAGCTTTTTTTTCATTCCTTGAGAAATTTATCCTTGCTATTCTTAGGGTGCTTAGCTTTATAATGTAGCACTATTCAAATGTATCTGTCTTTCACTATAATGTGAAAGATTTTAAAGATGTATGTATTTTCACATGCAATTTTTGTGATTAAAAGGAATGAGAAAGGGAAAAGGTGCTAAGTAAAATTGATGGCGTGAGTGAAAAGCTACCTCTGAGGCCGTGCACTATGATGGAGAAATGACTGGAACGTGAGTCAAAAAGACGTGTCATTACTTAGCTCCACAACCTGGTGACTCACTCTGCTGCTCCTTTTCCCATCGAACGGACTCCTGGTAACACACAGAGAAATGCCTTCCAGACAGCTTCACACCAGGGCTTTGTGAACAGGAGATACGAGCATGGGTGAGAAAATATTTTGACCTGAACATGCTTAAGGTCTTTTATTCCATTGCTTCAGGTATTTTATTACTAAATGTGAACAAGTAATATAGATTTGTGCTGTCAGTATTTCAAATTCAAAATGAAGTTAAATTATGCATAACTTTTAATTAATTGATTGATGATTGAAGCATTGGGAGAACTTGGTGTTTACTTCAGTCCAGAGGTACAAAAGTTAGCATTGTAAGAAAGGGTGTGCGTGATTAGATGAACCATGCCTGATTGGAAGTAGAGATGTTTTTATTTTATTTGGACAGGATTCATACATGGTAAGAACTTGGACTATTTCCAAGGATGGAATTATTTTCTGCTGAAATACATTTTAAGAAACAGTTCAAAAGAGACAAATGTCAGTTTTTCCAAAGTGTAGTCCACAGAGCCTGTTAAGATGCTAATAATTGCCCTTTGATGAAAGGATTTCAGGGTAAAACAATTTTGTTTGATAAACAACCTAAAACTCTTAATTCACTGCAGGACTTTTCAGAGCTTGTGATATGTTAATGTGCACAGTGACATTTTAAGAAGGCGTACAGAATATGTAGCATTCTCTGACGGTGTTCGAGAACGGATGTTTTCCTCTCACAGAACATCTGTTGCCCGCACGCTGGGGTGTTAGTCCGCAGAGAGTGGTCCTGGGACCAGCAGCATCTGCTGTCCCCTGGGCCTCACCCCCAAACTGACTGTGTCAGAATCCCTGGTCAGGTCCCGCAGTCTTATGTGTGTGAGAACTGCTGCACTGGGCACCTGGAATACAGTTTGGAAAATAAAGATTTAATGAACTTAAAATACACATGCTTTTAAAATAAAGCTAGCATTCTATTCTGAGTAGTGATGTTTAGGTCTCAACTTTTCATGCAGGTGTGTGTGTGTGTGTGTGTGTGTGTGTGTGTGTAAGAAAAAAGTAAATGTATTCTTGCCAAGTGGAGTAGGTGTGGTAGAATAAAAAAAAAGGTGTTGAAAGTTTATGATTCAGGATTTGGTAAAAGCAAAGTTGGATTAGCCTAAGATTATGTATCTGACTTTATACACCACGCCCTGACTACTTCAGATTTATACTTTCATAAATTGGGGAATTGCATACTTGCACACCACAGATTAGAAAGAATTTCTCAGGATTTAAATTTGCAGAGGAGCTTTGCCTTTACCCTTTTTTCTTAAAGCTTCTTGAGTGTCTCATGTTATTCCAGCAGGTCAGTATTTCCTTATGATGTTACTTCTAGGAAATTCTTTCAACAATTACTTACTGGCGGCTTGGTAGGCAGTGTGCTAAGTGCTGCACAGATGCTGGGAAATACAGGGCTGACCCTCACAGACCTGGTTGTGTACGAGAAGATAGAGACCAGGACGCAGTGGTGCCTAAGCAGTGACGTGCTCCAGTAAGGAAGGCCAAGCTGCCAGGGGAGGGCGCCCGGCCTGGACCTTAGGCATTGTGGAAGGTCCCTCAGCAGACATGCAGAATAATGTATTATGATGTCATGTATGAAGTTATTTCTGTTGCACAGTGGTTAACTTGAAAATCATAGTACTGGAGCATTCTAATGCATTTCTAAATCCGGGAGGGAAAAGCAGACCTTCCGTAGTTTGGGAGCACTTCTGAGAACAGGGACATGGCATCCTCTGGGATAGAAGTCAGTGCATTTGTCTTTTGTGGGTTGACTTGTAGAAAAAACAAAGACCATAATAATCCTGAATTAAAAAAAATTTTTGAGCTGAAATTTAATAAAAGAGGTATGTGATGATAGAGTTATATATTACTGATAAATAATATATTCAGACTGTCATAAAAAGTATATTTATATTAAATAGGTAACTCTTGCATATATTCGAGTTATTGTGAATTCCTCTGGAAACAAATAATAAGTTATTTATTCAGATATCTTCCACAAGGAAAACTCTAAATTTAGGAAAAATATTAGAAATTGTTAATGACTTAAAACCTTTGTCTGGGCTGTTAATGTGTAAACATGGGGTGTGATTGTAGAATTCTATCTGTGTGTGTGTTTACATTTATGTGCTTCACTGTATTTGACTATTTGTGAACATAACGGTCTCTTCAGACAAATCAGCTGCACATGCTGTATGAATAAATATAGTCTTAATATTAAAATTCCAGTGTTTAAAATATATTTGTCACTCACCTTTATTAATTACCTGTTTGTTATCAGCATCATACATAGGATTTAATTCTGTCTAGTTTGTGATTTTAGATTCTTCTTTCCTCCTCTTTTTACAACTCTTAGGTGCTGTTATTACTGGGGTTTCCCTTTGGGAAATTTACCTCCAGATACTGCCATAATGTCTGAAATAGTAGAGGTGGATGTTAATCATGGAAGTATGTATTATTATTATTATTACTATTATATGGTGTGCTGCTTCAGGTAAATACTTACCTATTTCGGACACTGTTTTTCCTCCAGTTAACTAGAATCCCTAAGGGTTAACGGGGAAGGTTTATTGGCTCCGTGGAGCAGCTGGTTTACATGTATATGATCAGGTCTGTCTCCTCGAGAGAGGGGAGTACAAAGTTGCACCGGGTAGGTCAGGTCCCCACTCTGCACGCACGTGGAGCATGTCATGGAACTTTTCTGTCCATCGCAGGGTTTCTTCACTTTTAAATAAGTAGGACCTGCTTCATAGAGTCATTATGAGGATTAACATGATTAATTAGTATGAAGTCCTCAGAAAGGTGATCAATAAATATTAGAAATTGTCATGCTTTCTTTGACCTTGAATAACTTTCATTTTTCTCAGGGTAAAGAAAATACCCCTAACAAGGCCCATGTAACAGCCTCGTTGTCTGGCACTATCTGTTCCTCACGCTGGCCTTGTTTCCTCTGAACCTTCCAGTTCTTTTCTGTCTTTGGGGGATTTTTGTACCTGTTTGTTTTTCTCCTAAAGTGCTCCTTCCTCATCCTCCCTTAGACAACTGTTTTCTCATGCTTCAGATTTTAGCTCAAAGGGCGCACACTTAGCCTAAAGGTTCCTGATATTCCCACTAGCACTCCACACCCCCCAACTACTGGCTGTGTTCCATATAGAAATTTCAGTTTATAATAATACAGTTGGGTTGTTTGTTGTTTCTTCACACCTAGCATATTATGGACCCAGAACTGTTCTGAGCGCATAGTGGGCACAGAATAAGTCCTTGGTGAGTGTGTGAGTGAGGAAGGCAGTAAATTATGAATAAATGAATTGCCCTATGCATATTTGGGTATTATAAACACAGGTACCAGATAATCCTGATACATGAGATTAGACAGTTTTGTTCTTGAAACTTGAGAAGGTAAATGCTTCCCTACATGCAGGTGTGTTTAAGAAGTAGCAACACAGAGTGTAATGTTTGGTTTAGTTGATGAAATGAAAACATTTTTTTGACATTTGCAAATTGGGCAAAATAGAATATTATTGTGCTTGAAATATGCTAATCGTAGTTTGACCAATGCCAATCATTTCCCATTTTACATGGGGACTTAAATACCGCCAGCTTAAACAGCTTTCCCAGGCTGCTGTGGGGCTGCAGGAGGCTCAGGTGTATCCCTGGGGGTGTGTCTGCAGGTGATCACCCTGAGGCGGTTGCCTGCAGGAAGTCACTGAGAATCAGTGTAAGTGGATGCCAAGGCTACACCATGTGCCTAACAAGTATAGATTTGTTTGGGGCACAGGTTACTTCCTTTAGGTTGCATTCATGATCTTTCTTATTTTCTTCTGTCCCTTTTTCCTTCTGAAACTTGTCTTACCACCTTCCCTACTTTTGTATATTTCTCCTTTCTTTTTCCCTTTTTTCTCAAGCTTTGCACACTTAAAAACTACCCCCCCTTCCTCTTTAGTTTGAAACGCTGAGGGAGGCTTTTATTTCACTTTGAAATTCTTTTTTTCCCCTTTGAATGATTTTCTTTTTAGTGAATTTGAAGCCTGCTTTGACATAGGCAGTGAAAAACTGGTCAGAATTAAACCTGTTCAAAGACATTAAACTGCTGTTTCACTAGGAGATTAAGGTTTAGTGTAGGAAATGAAATTCTATAGTTTAGAACCTTATGAACCAGAACCAATAAAATGGTTCACCAGAAAGGGAGTGTTTTATACTTTCTGGATCACTGATTATCCAGTACAGAAAGTTCAGCATCACCAACACACAGCAGTTAGCAGCTCCTGCATATCTAAATTCTGAAAGGGAAGCGGCAGTGGCTACTTTAGATATTGTGATAATAAAGGGGACTAACTTTTCCCCACTGATTGAACCCTACAGTTCTTATAGAGGGCTGTCATTTAAATCTCAGAGGAATCTGAATATTGTTCAGTTTATTTATTTTTCTTTGAAAAAATCCTTTAAACATAGGGAATAGTCTTTTCTCCTCACCTTGATGAGATGTTATCCATTTGACAAACATTTGCTTTTGTGGTTTCCAAGCCCGTTTTGGAAGACATAGAGATTTATTAGTTGTCTGAGTCATCATCTTTGGTTATGTAGACAGCTGTAAATTTTTCTACAAGGTGTTTCAGTTTTCCATAGAACACTGGGGCTTATCTTTACAGCAACTTTTAAAATGTAAGACATGATTTGTTAACACTTTTTGTGGGGAAGGGGCAGCAGTTTGCACACAAGCCCCTCAGCTACGAAGTTATTCCCTATACATGGTGATGCTGTCTGAAATTATTTTCGTAAAGAAATCCCTTAAAAAATGGAATGACCTTCTAAAGTAAGCTTAAAAATTTTTCAAAATTGCAACAAATTATATCAGTTGATGAAACACTTTTACTCTGTTATAGGGATGATCTTTTTGGTGATAAGCAAATATGACCAGAAAGGTGCAATAATACATTTTTTTTAGATACCAGTTTATACTGAAAATATTTATTAAGTTTAAGTTTTATAAAACTCTACTATGTAAAGATTCTGTCTCCTAAAACCATGCTAATTTTTCTTAAAAAGTGAGATGACTAGCCACTTAAAAGCGGTCATATTTCCGATTGCTGGTGATGATGAAAATAACTGTACATGAAGTGGTTTTTGGTGACGTTTCTTGGTCTGCGTGCCATCTTACTCTAGCGGGGTCTCTCCTAGGGAGCCACATCAAGGCCATGACTGCTGGAAAATCGAAGGACACTACTTTAATAACTCACCTGACTCTGGTTCTTCAGCAGGGACACAGGCTTTACGGGTTTTGTGTGACAGAGTAAAAGGACTTAGAAATTTGCTTTTAAAAAGTACACAATTTAATGTGCTAGGTGAGTAGGTTTTTTTAGGCACATGGTACAAAACTCAAAAGCTACAAAAGTAAATCCTTCTGCTTCTGTCTGCCATCCACTTAGATGTCCTCTTCAGAGGCGCTTGCTGTAACCAGCTTCATCCTTCCAGAGGTGCTGTGTGTATGTGCACACACGTATGCATGCACACATAATACAGTGTGTACAGCATACGTGTTACACATAAATACATTTCTTGCTTTTGAGTACAAATTACAGTCGCTGTATATGCACTGTTATGTATCTTGATTTCACTTAATATATGTTGTTTGTCATTCCATGTTAATACCTATAAGCCTGTATCATTCTTTTAAATATAGCTTACACGTCTTTTAAATGCCGTGTGTGGATATCATGTAATATTTGGTTTCCCAGTCATTTTCTGTGTATTTATGTGAACACAGAGCTGCAGACATGCTTCCTGGGGGGTAGTTGGGCACTGCCGAGCTTGCGCCGACTTCCAGGCCTGCCCGCAGTGTGTGAACTGTCTGCTGCCCTGTGTGAACCAGTGAGTGTCTTGAGCACATGAACTCTTGCAATGCTGACAAAGAAAAACTGTCATTTCTTTGGTTTTTTGGTTTGCATTTTTTTTTATCATGAGAGAGGTTCAGTGTCTTTTTCACGTATTCAAAAACCACGTATGTTTGATTTTGTGGTAAAACATTTCTTCACATTGATTATTTTTCATGAATTGTTGGACTTTGTTCTTATTTATTTTTAGGCACTTATTATATATTAGGGAATAAATAGCCCTTTGTGCTGATTTGGAAATATTTACTCAATTTGTATTTTCACTTGATTTATGATTTTTTTGACCTAGAAGCATAAATAGCTGGATTTTTTTGCCATTTACTTTGCATCAAGCACTCTTTAACACATATTAATTTGTTCTCATAAACTTATTTAATTCTCAAAAAATAAAAATAATTCTAAGGAGTTAAGGGACTTGGCTAAAATTTCACAGCTCAATTGACTTCATGTAGTCTGAGCTCAAGGCCCATTATACTACCTAAACCCATTTCTCTTAAACATTAAAATGAAATGTTTCTGAATTAAACATTTATAATTTACAAGATTATTTCTTCCTGATATGGGTAACTGATTATTAGCAGGTATACATTTTAATAATTTTTTTTCAAACAGATATACAGGGACAGGTTTACTACTCACGTCAACATAAAATTAGCAGTCATTTGTTCTTGTGATTAGAGAGGCATTTTTATACTCAGATTTTTACATTTGATGAAAGGAAGTTTAGGCATGGAAGAAACTGATAGCTGAAAGGTAATATTTATAAATAGTAGTACATTTTGATTTATCTTCTGTCTGAAAAAAATAAGAATACTTATTTACTGTGATTGGATTTTTAGATGAGATGTTGTAAATGGTAGACTATTAGGAATATTTTTGGCACTGCGGAACCCTACGGCAGGCAACATGTAGATGTGGAATCAGGTTTTTATGAGATTCCCAACTTCAGAACAGTTGGCAAAAGACCAGAGGCCATCTAAGCCTTAGCTAGCTCTGTATTACTCTTTTCTGGTTAACCCTACTATTGAACAAGACCTTTGGTAAACACACTAGTTGGTTGTTTTCTGTCTTAAAAGTAAAAAAAAAATATTTAAAAAAAGACACTGCTTTTTTTTTACATGATTGCAATTTTTAAAACTTTGCTGCCTTAGAAACAGTATAATTTAAGGGTGTATCTGAAGTCAAGTTTTATGGGTCTACGATGAAAATCAGTAAAATGTACGGTGGGTCACAGAGGAGGAAGGCAGTTTCACTAGGGAGAAAGGAGGGCAGGCGGGAAAGGCTCTGTGGATGGGATGGCCCTGAACTAAATATTGAAAGAAGGGGCAGCGGCAGCATTGCAAATAGGGAGCTGCACACGGGGTGGGATGGGGGGGGCAGGGAGTGGTGCATCGTTTGCCTGAGGGCTGCAGGGCTTTCAGTGTGGTCTGAGGGGAGAGAAGACACAAATTCTGATTGGTAGCCTCTGGGACGGTGCCGTGCAAGAAAAATGTAATATGAGCCACGCATATAATTTAAAAATTTTAGTAGCACATTCCAACAAAGTAAAAAATAAACAGGTAGAATTAATTTAAACACTTTATCTAAGGAGAAAAGTTAGATGGTATGTATTGGCAGAAGGGGGAACTTTCCCCCTGAAACTAAGAGGAAGAGGAGGAGGGAAGGACAGGTAAAAAATTGTTTCTTGTTGGAGGTTTTGCAAGACTAGGGAAAATTAAAGATGAATTCTGAAGTGCAGATTTTCAGGAAGAAAAGGAAACATACAAAGTAAGTCAAGAACTCTATTTCCTGTGTTGAGTACCATGGAATGTAGATGGCAAGGAGCATTGTGAGAGAAGCAAATGCAGCCCATTTAAATTCTGGTTGGGTGACTCAGGGTGCCTGTGCCACAGGCAGGGTCTTGAACCTTCTAAGCTAAAGCATAAAGGGAGGGATGGATGTGGATTGATGGGTGTCCTTGATGTCAAGTACATAGGAATAGTGAGAGAGGGGAGACTGTGGGGAGAGAAAGAGGGACTGACTTGGATAATAGAAAAGATGAGTAGCTAGTAAAATCTTTGCTCTCTTGCTTTCTCTCCTTTTTTTTTTTTTAAAAAAAACATTTATTACATGTTACAGAAAATGCATATCAAACCTCTTAAACAATGAAAGCAAGGTACTAGTTCTTGTAATCAAAAAGCTCCGGATTTTCAGGTTTCAGGCAAGGCTTAATCCAGAGGCTCAGGATGTCATAGGGATCCAGCTCTGTTTTCTGAGACACTCTGGACTCTGCTCTGCTCCACATGTTTTGACATCCTCAGGTGGGATGTCCTCATTACTTCACACCTTCATGTCATATTGTCCCGGGTAAGAGCCAAGTGCATTTGCCCCAGAAATTTTAGTGCAAGTGCTGAGACTCCGATTAGACGGCAGCTAGGTTGGGAACTCCATCCCTGGGGCCAGCAGTGGAGTTAGGGTCCCCGGGATTACATGCATCCCCAGTGGACACGAAGGCGTGCTGGGGAGTGGGAAGACGGATGCTGGGGATACACCTGAGAGTCCCCATAGTGGCAGTGGGAAGCAAGAGCGAAGATGACCCATGGATCTTGGACAAGGAGCCTGAAGCACAAACCTGAAAAAACAAATCTCCTGGTTTATATTAATTATTAATTACAATTTTACATTATATTCCACAATACACTTAAGTAGAAGTAAAATTCTTAATTCTTTGAGTAAAAAGAATGATCCAAAGCTATTAACTTAGAACTTGAAACTTCCCTTGGTACCAATAGGTGTTTATTTGTAAACAAGTTTTACATAATCTTAATCTAATGGGTTCTTTAAAATAGATGGTTATGTATAAAAGAGAACACTGAAAATTGTTTATTAAATGGTTAAATAAATGTTTATTAAGTGTTCATTAAATCCTAGATATGTTTTAACCATGGTTTTTAGAAATTACTGTCCATTTTAAGGGGCAAATTATCTACAATTCACTTGTGTTTACAGCTACATATAGTTTTGAGAATTAATAATAACCACAGCAAACACATTAATAACCATGGCAAACACATCTGAGAACACACTGTTTTTAACATGCTTTGTACCCTTGGCCATTATAAATTAGTCTGTGAATGTGTTTAGTAGCTCTAATTGTGTTTAGGACATTTTAAAAACTAGAATTGAACTCTTAACCCCAGGTTTCCTCTCAGATAATTACAGCATGAAAAATAACTTGAGAAAGAAAATCTGTCTTCATTAATAAAAATGCCTCACTGAAGGTACTGCTCAGTACTTTTTAAATTTAATGATATTTACATTTTATACATACATAATCACATGCTTATATCTGCCTGTTTTCAGAAAATAGAGTTCTCCACTTACTGTGATACCCAGATCTTAGATGGGACTTGGACAGTAAAGAAAACTCTGAATTATTTTCAACCAGGAATAGGGTATCCTATATGGCAGCACTGTTTTAAGGTATAAAATATAATTACATTTAATTTTTATATCAATCCTGAAGAACTCAGGTTCCAAGCATAGCTGATAAATAATCACGTTTTGGAGTCCTGGCAGCTGGGCTCTGGTGTCCGTGGTCCGACCTACACGCTGTTTTAGCCCAGTTATTTTGTTAATAAGGAGAAAACCTTTGCTAGGTAAGTCTGCAGGAGTGTATTATGGAAACAGTTGGGGGTGAACTGTTCGTAGTTTCTTCTCATTTGAAAGTGGCACGCCATCCCTGTGTTTGAGCTCTGGCATCAGGGCAGGCTGGTTCCCAGAAGCTCGCATCTGTGCTGTACCTTTTGAAGTCATGCTTCGCTGGGTCTTTGATGTGTTCCTTCTGTCCAGGTTCCTTTCAGGTGTCTGACTGCAGATGAATGGTAATGGTGCCATTCTTCACCGGTAACACAGTAGAACTGGGGCTCTTTTATCCTTGTGATGTTGGCCACAACATGCTGGATTATGGGAGAAGTTTATTTTAACTAATCAGAATACTGAGTTTAAGGTTTGTTTTGGTTTTTACTTTATGTGTCTAGTCCATCCAATGACAAATTAAATTAGAAACTTAAAAAAATTATGGAAACATCAAATACTCTGTTCAAAAGCAGTGTGATGAGTGAATTTTATTTTTGTTTTGGTAAGCAAGGCCTGGATAAAAAGTCTTAAGGATCATTTCCTTTCTGGCCCTCACTGAGGTGCAGCTTGCCTTCACCTCCTTTCTGTCGGGCATTCATCGCGTGCTTGTGTTAATTCCATAATGCATTTCCAGGCTTGTTGGAATAGTGAAGGATGAGCTGTGACTACAACCGTAAATTGAGAACTCTGAAGAAATAGTAACTGTAAATATACTTTTCTTTCTATTTTGAATCATCAGTATGATTTTCATAATCATAACTTATTTGCATTATTTGAATAAGTTCATTGTGGATTGTTTACTCTGACTCTTTTTCCACTGTGGCTTGCTTTTTCCTGCTCCCTACCCCCATCCTACCCTGCCCGCCCCAATTATAGTTACAGGAAACAGAAAAAAAATTAAGGCAAATAAACCCATTGGGAAGATTCAGAGTGGATTGAAGGTTGAGTTAGACAATGAGGCTTTAGGATTGGAGCCAATTGCCTGTTGACTTGTGTCTAGATATTACCAAGTGTGGAGAACTCATCTCTGGTAACCTTCTCTGCACAAGACTGCAGTATCTGGGAGAGTATGTGGAAGACCCCCAGTCATTTCCCCATTGGAGCCCTCCTCTCCGCCTCAGGGGTCCAGTGCTCTGTGTAGCTGAGCTGCTGCAGAAGACTGTGGAGATGGGATGCAGGCCCGGTCTCTCCCTCTCCGCTGTCCTCTTTGTCTTTGTCTCTCTGGGTTCCACCCACACTCGCAGAATAGGCAGTCTAATTGGACGCAGGATTTTGCTCAAGGGAGGAAAGACATGCTGAGCGAAGAAGTAATGGCTCTGAATCCCAAATCAATATTGATCGCTGGATAATCCTCAGTGAGCCATGTTTTTCATTAATCAGGAGTGCAAATTGATAAGATTAATGAATGTGGCTGAGAGGATAGTAGTGGGCCAGAACCTAGAAACCACATATTTCCACCTGTGCTCTTCAGGGAACATTCAGAGAGGAAGGAGGAGGAAGAATTAGATTAGTAGTTGCTCTGGCTCTTCTGGTTTAGCTCCTCGGGAGACCTCTCTGCTGTCACCAACTAACAGAGCAGAACAGAGAGTTAACCCTGAAGGACGAGAAAAAGAAAACCATCGGTATATCGAAGATGGCACATCTTATAGTTATTTACATAGAGAGTAAATAACTGGGTAAAAAAAAACCTGAGGGAATATTTTTTGCTGGACTAAATTTATATTTCTTAAATATTTTTAATTCAGTATTAGAAAGTTTTAAATTTTAAGGCAGTTCAACATAAATTGTTAGGTTAGAAAAGGTGAGACTGACAATAATCAGGACATTCTTGTTTTAAAAAAGACTTTTCAAAACTAGGGAGACTCCTATTTGTTTCAGTTACAACCTAAAGTCTATCTCATATTTATATCCTCTTTTAAAACCAATTTTTATTTAAAATGCTGTCTAGATATAAGCAAACATCTTGGGGTATATTACATTTATATGTAACCCTTTAAGAAGAAATGCTAAGTCAGTGAGTGTTATAATTTTGACTTAATAGATCAAGATACAGGGGAAGACTTTGGAAGAATTATTCCCCCCCTGGAATTTGTATTTAATCTTTGTTAATTTATCAAGTATATTAAAAGGTGTCTTGCAAACTTCAGTGGAAGTAAGCATCAAAATATCTAGCTTAATATTGTTGAAGAATTGGTAAATATGTTGTGGCCTATATGTTATAATCTTAGGGTTCAGTAAGGAATTCATAGAAAGGTTAAGCTAAATTTTAATTAAGCCCTTTTATTAGGTCTATGCAAGTCATTTTGGAAGGGGAATTAAAATTCATTGAACTGCTGTATATAACAATTCTCTGTAATTAATGCCCCAAAGTACTCAAGGGGGACACCTTTCAGTAACAGGTATAAAAAGGAGAGGAATTATTTTAAAGAATTAATTATGACCTTGGTTTTCGTGTATTAGGAGTGAGGTGGAATTCATTTGACACTGGCAGAGGGAGGAACAAGAGCAGATGACCCAAGGCAGCGATGTGACGTGCCTGACGTGCTTGCAGACCGGCGTGGAGGCCAGCCTGCCTGCAGCGGCAGGGTGCGGGCGGAGAGAGCGGAGAGGGCACTCAGAGAGGTGACAGCAACGAGGTCGTGTTTGGACTTGCAGACAAGTCTCAAGGATTTCAGCTCGTATTTTTAGTGTTATGGAAAGTCATCGGCATGTTTTAATCAAATGAGTAACATGAGTTGTCATTGGCTTTGAAAAGATCATTCTGACTGCCGCATGGCGAGTGATGTTCTGATAAGGGGTGGGGATGCAGAGACCCCTGGAGTCGACCGTAGCTAGCCCAGTGAGCCAGGGTGCCAGGTGTGGAGCTGAGGACAAAAGTAAGGTCCAGTACATCTTAAAGGAAAAACGGAAAGGATTTGAATTGGATGTGGGAAATAAATGATAGTGAAGCATCAAGAACGAGTGTGAGGATTTTTCCAGATCAAAGGATGGAGTTCCCATTTATGGGGCTGAGGGAAACTGAGAGGTGAAGGAGTTCCTTTGGGCATACTGAGATGTTCACTAAAGTGGATGTGAGAGGCTGGAGCGCAGGGAGGAGCCTGGTGGAGATAGAGATTTGAGTTTCTGTAGCTAGTCAGTTTTGCCTAAAGTCATTAGACTGGATGAGACCATTTAAAGAGTAAGTGTAGAGAGAAAATAAATTTGAAGACTGATCCTGGAGCACTCTGAGATTTGGAAGCTGGGAAGATGAGGAAGAACCAGCAAAGGAGGACAAGAAGAGTGAGGTAGAAGGCACTCAGGAGGCTGTGTGTATCCAGGCAGCCATGTGAGGAAAGTGTATTAAGGACAAGGAATTGATAACCTTAGTGAAATTCTGTTTAAAGTTGAGCACCAGGGAGGGTCAACTGGTGACCCTGATAAAATCAGGCTGGAATTTGGAGGAAAAGCCTGATCAGGTTGTATTTTTTTTTAAAATATTTTATTTATTTGCCTTTAGAGAAGAGGGGAAGGGAGGGAGAAAGAGAGGGAGAGAAACATTGATGTGTGAGAGGTACATCAATCGGTTGTCTCTTGTGCACCCCATACAGAGGACCTGGCCTACAACCCAGGCATGTGCCATCACTGGGAATCAAACCATAGACCTTTCAGTTTGCCAGCCAGTGCTCAATCCACTGAGCCACACCAGCCAAGGAATTGTAGGCAGCAAGTGTAGACAGTTGTCTTGAGCAAAAAAGGAACTGAGTGTTTGGAGTAGGAAATGAATTAAGAGTTTTTGGGTTTTCATTTTGTTTTTTAAAACATGAAAGTAAACCCAGCGTGGGGATGATCCAGTTAGGAGATACAAAGGGCGTCGAGTGTTGGGGTGATGGCTGCTGCACTGCTGTCCTTGAGTTAGCCAGATGGGATGGGACCCAGTGCAGAAAAGGCCCTGGGTGGGGTGCGGGTGGGGGCCTGGAACAGGCACACATACTCTTTAGGCATTTAGGGGGGACTGACAGAGTGTATGGGTATGGGTTCAGGTTGGTAATTAGATGTGATAAAATAGGAGGGTTCTGGGTGTTTATTTATTTACTCATTTATTTAATTTGGTTTTTAGTTTTGGTGGGCTGTCCTAGAGAGAGGAATGAAGTAAGGGCTGGGGAGACAAGCAGTGCTAGAATGAAAGGAAGGCTAGTGGCCAATGGATTTTTATAATAGCTGTTGCCTGCTATAGGGTCTGTCGTATTCTCTCTCCATTCACTCCAGCCTTCCAGCCAAAACCTCCAGCACGTAGAGGATTGCCCCAATTTGCTGCTTGCCCTTCCCCATGCCTGTTGACGCCATCTTGTCACGTGGACACCAGGCCTCTTGTGTGCAGTACACTTTGACTAAGGAGATGAGACAATGCAGGGAGGTTACAACACAGCCCTTCCTGCCTTTATCTTTTAAAAATCCTTTCCCTCATGCTTCAGAGCAGTTATTCCTCCTTCCGTGTGCCCTGGATCCCTCAGACTAGGGAAGCTGACCAGCACCCTCCTCAAGATAAATTTTAAATGAAAAAAAGAGTCATGGTATTACAAAGGAAACCAGTTAATGGTAGACAGTTTTCAAAATATAAAAAACATACGAGTCTCTTTGTACATTAAACAATAAGCTCCAGTGGCAGGTCACATGGCAGCCCTAATTTCGAAGTAGTTAGTAAGTAAACAATGTGGTAAGATATTTGTAACAACTGAGATGTGATAGGAAAATGTTTGTGATTTTCACTGGTGACAGGATCACAGTGGATTGGTACTGAGATTTGTTGCCTATTTTGATAACTAAAGGAAATGCTCAATTTTGGCTGAAGATTAAAAAAAAAACAAAAAACAAACCAGATGAAATCTTCTCACCCATCCAAGTTCTACGCTGCATTCTGTGTCTGAACTGTTTAGGAGTATATAGATTTCAGGTGATCACTGAGAGTCCAGCCTCCTACCCCCATTTTCTCTGAGACCTACTCCAAGCAGATAACCCAGATTGCTTTTATACCTTGAACTTCTATCCATGGGGTTTTTTTCTTTCTCGTTAGAATGCACTTACATTTCTTCTGCCTTCTGTTTCTCACAAGGGCAGTAAATAGCCTTACTTGCCTTGTGTGGCAAGCACAGTGATTGCCCTGTGCTTTTTAAATGTTTACTGCTTATAGAAGATACTCATGAAATGTTTATTAAATACATAAATAGATGCTTCTCTTTCCGATGGAAATTCACAAACCTTGGTGTAAATTAGAGAATGTTACAACTGCCTTCTAGTAAAGGGAAAAATCCTTGCAGGATTAATGAAATCATGCAAACCCCATTGGGGAACTCAGTAAAGTATGTAAATTCATCAGTCACTCCATGAAAGTGAATATCCTCACAAAGGAATATGCTAGATTTCCAAGTTTAAGTAATAATGTAGAATGCTTTATGACTTGCTGGACTTTAGAAATAAAAGTATGTTTAACCTTAATAATGGGTTGGTCAAAAAGTCTGTTTAGTTTTTTTTTTCCCCTGTAAAATAAAAGACATTTTTCATTTTCACAAATAACTCTATTGATTTGGATATTCTGAGTATATTGGCTATTTCACGCTATTGAATTCTAGTGGGTAGAAACCAGGGATGCTGCTAAACATCTTCCAATGCATCAGACAGCCCCACAGCAAAGAATTATTTGGCCAAAATGTCAATAGTACCAAGAAACTTTGCAAACCACTTTTGACATGTTCAATTGGTCACAGCACCTTCTCCATACACTGCACAAATCTTTTTTTTGTGTGTGTTTCAGTTTTATTTTTACCCTTCTTGAAATAATAAAGCATAATACATTGAAATGTTGCTTATTTTCTTCCATTTTCAATATTAAAATGGCTGCACAAAAATTTACCAATTTTGATTTTTTTTTTTTTTTTTTTAGTGCACTCGGATATAACAGCTGTCACAATGCAATCTAACAAAATTGTTTCGAATGAAGTTAAAGACAACTAAGCACTACTAGGGCCATTGTACAGAAAAAAACTAAATGGATTTCTTGTCCAGCCCAATATTTTTAAATTGCATGTTTAAAAATATACTTTTTTAAAGCTTTTTTTTAAAAAGATTTTATTTATTTATCTTTAGAGGGGAAGGGAAGGAGAGAGGGAGACAAATATCAATGTATGGTTGCCTCTCGTGCGCCCCCTGCTGGGAACTGGCCTGCAACCCAGGTATGTGCCCTGACTGGGGATCAAACCGTGATCTTTTGGTTTGCAAGTCCGCGCTCAATCCACTGAGCTACACCAGCCAGGGCTAAAAATATACTTTTGATTTAAATTTTGCAGAAGATTAATGTAGACATGAACTATCTTAGATTAAAGGGATAGAATTCAATGGCAATAGAATTTAGTTTGAGGCCCTGGCTAGTGTGGCTTAGTGGAATGAGTACTGGTCTGTGAACCACAGGGTTGCCAGTTCAGTTCCCAGTCAGGGCAGAAGCCTGAGTTGCAGGCCAGGTCCCCAGTAGGGGGCATGTGAGAGGCAGCCACACATTAATGTTTCTCTCCTCTCTCCCTCCCTTCCCATATCTCTAAAAATAAATAAATAAACTCTTAAAAAAAAAAGAATTTAGTTTTGGGAAGTAGTCATTATTGGTTGTTTTTTGCCCTTACTATGAAGTTACTTTTTCTCTATCAATTTCTTGAATTAATTTTCTCACAGTCAAGGAACTGATATTCTTTGAATATATGCCTCTAATTTATATAGCTATTAATTATATTTTATCTTACAATATTTCTATTGTTATTTTCTGTGATTCCTTAATTTTTATGTTTGTATTTATGCCAACATGAATAAGTCATTTGAGACAATTTTAAAACTGTTAGATCAGGGTTTGCCATATAATAAGTATTATACAATAAAAATAAGGAACTATAAACGTACATATACAGAAACATTTATTCTCTCCAACTAGATTATAAACTGTGTAAACTCTTTGAACATGAGACTTTGTGTCTTGTAATCTTTCTTTGTTTGTGTTGTATGTCTGCTTCTGCCAGACATACCTGGCACAGTGGGCCATAGTAGGTTATCAATAAATGCATGTTGCATGAATGGATACCCTGAAGGAGGAATGTTCATATAGAGTGGGAACAGGTGGAGAAACTAGAGATTTTTCTGATTACTCCTGCTAAGGATGAATACAGTTAGTTCCCCTCTTACCTATTTGTATTCAGTACAATTAGTATTTCTCACACATACAAAATGAGTGTGGTTATTGCAGGTGGAAGAAGTGTGAGGGGCGGGGGTGCAGGATTCAGCCAGGACACTCTGGCATGGCTGTCTGGATTCTTTAGGCCAGCCTCTGTTCCCAGGGCTGTATATAGGCCACATCAGTTGGACAGCATTTTGAATATCATCTGTGGGCTTAAGTGAATATTTGGAAGAAACTATATACAATTACTCTGTATAGATAGGAAAACTACATATACACACACATACGTGGATATTACTATATATATATATACACACACATATATCTGATGTGAAGTATTGATAGAAATTTTAGCATATAATCAATATAAATCATTTATAAATTAATCTATATAAATTAGTAAACTATATTTTAATATGATAAAAATAGGATATTTAATATTGAACATGTTGCCTTCTCTAATTCCAAAAGACAGTCATAGTAATGAAAGTGCATGATTGGTTTGATTACATTTAGGTACTTGCCAGTTTGGTAGGGGGTTCAGTATTTTATAGGGTCGTGAAAACTAATCAGTAGTATTTTCTTCATGTAATGATAAGCAACCACATTAAAATTAACTCACTTCATGTACTTTATTTTTTGATCATCATTGTCTTATTTCTCCCCTTAAAAAAGGCAGAGCAACTACTGCAGTGTATATAAAGTAATTTTATACTTGCCAGCTGATCTTCCCTTGGGGGCTACTGTAGTTTTTATAAATAGCTTGCTGACTTCGAAGAAACGTAGTTCTGTTCTTAGGAACTCATCTGGAAAGGGGATTTCTTTGGGGATATGGAGACCATGTGTGGAATTTCAGCTGCAGGAAAAATTCTGGGATCTAGACAAAGAAATATTGGGTGGTTTCAAATTGAAAGTCCGTTTGTGAAAAATTGGTTTGCTCTTAATAGCCACATTTTGTTTTTAGAACCTAATATATTGTGGACTCATGTCCCCAGTCTGGAGTTTTGGGACTCCCAGGGACCTGCAAACACAGATTGGGACCGCTGGTCATATTATCCTTGTCAAACATACTGATTAGAAGTTGTATATTTTTGATTTATTAAAAATGAGCGAATGCTGTTTATTACTTAAAAGGAGCAATTTGTTTAGTTTACTAAATTTTTCATGACATGAAGTTCATGGAGTAAAAATAACAAAAAGTTCCCTTGGGAAAGACTTGTGCTGGTTTGTAGTCTGACCTGTACAATTGTCATATTATGAGACGTTACCTCTAAACATTTTTATTGACTGATTTAATATATTAATTTGTAAAGCTTAAGAACATAAACTATTTAACTGAATTTAACCAGCTTTGAAAAATGAGCTATAATTGACACGTTATGTTGGTTTCAGGCATACAACAAAATGATTGGGTATTTGCATGTATTGTGAAATGATCACCACAGAAAATCCAGTGAATATCCACTCACCGTATATAACTACGAGTTCTTTCTTATGATGAGCACTTTTAAGATTTACTGTCTTAACGTCAAGTACATGACACAGTATTATTAACTGTTGTCGCCATGCTGTGCATCACACCCCAGACTTACGTATTTTATAACCGGAAGTTTGTACCTTTTAACCGCTTTCACCCATTTCTGAATGTTGCTCTATAGTGAATATCAAAGTTTGAACTACTTTTTAGTCCTGCATTAAAATTTTTGATTAAAGATGCAAGTGGTTTTACAATATTTTTCTGATGAGAATATGTGTGGAGGTTGATATATCTCTTATATATTAATTTCTTAAATTTAATGGATGTGTGATACTGAATTTATATTTCTCAAAATAAGTTTTATTGTACTTGGCTTAAAAGATATCCAAAATAAGCTTTGCTACTTTCAGGGCCAGTATTATTTTTTCTTTCTTTCTTTTTTACTTTTTTCTTTGAAGAGGCAAGTGGAGGTCATCGTTAGACTAGCAGCACGTGCCACAATCTAGCTTTAAAATCTCTGAATGTATATCGCACTTCGCCCTCAATTTCTCCACATCAGTTTAAAAACATTGAAGCTATTATTGAAGACTGAATTTTATATGAATTAATTTTGAAACATTTTGAAATTTTAAAACAAACATTAAATGAATAATTGTAGAATTTCCCTGGTTTATAGTTCAATTTAATTTTAAGCAAGGTTTACTTATCAAGAACTATTTATTTATTTGTTTGTTTGTTTGTTGTTGTTGTTCAAGTACAGTTGTCTCCATTTTCCCACCACCACTCCCCCCACCCCAGCCATCCCCACTCCCCGCTTTGATCCTACCCCTCTTACTTATCACAAACTTAAATAGCTTAAATATGCTGATAAATTTCTTGTTTCAGCAATTTATATTTCTTTTCTTAATGATGGTGTTTTTAAAATGTGTAACATAAATTCTTCCTACTCAAGTTAAATTTACTCTTCTTTATTTAATGTGTAGTTGAAGGAAAAGTAACTGAGCTATTTGCATTTTCTCTGCTCTACCTTCTGTGTGTGAAGGCTGCCATGAGGTTGTATAGCTCTCTTTCCTTCAAACCCCATGCTGCCTTGTCTAACAGCATTAGTTAGCATCCTGAAACGATAAAAGTTAATATGATACTCTACTATAATCCTCTTGTAAAAATAAAGCAAAAAGTATATGAAAATAATTTATTTTTTTATAAAAAAATTTTAACAAAAACATTTTTAAAAATGGCATGAATTTTTGTATGGAAATGCTTGGGCATGACCATACCAGGAATAATAAAATAGTTGGAGTCTTGTACACATGTGTAGAATCATTATGAAGACCGTAGCTACAAGTGCAGGCTTAAAAAAATTTGCTGTATAAGCGATGCAAAAACAGTGGTGTTGAGATTGTGGGCGCAAGTTTTTGATAGGATGAATCACTTTTGACAAGGCTCTGGACAGAACAAGTTTCTTAATTTACATAGTTGTGTTCTTGAAAACTTCAGTGTGTATTAAAAATCTTTAGTGCTATGTGTTTCTATAAAATGGAGTAAGGTTCTATATTCAGATAATTATAAACGTATTTTTCACTTTCATGAATTTCTACTCATTTATTCAAAGTCTTGAGGGACCCAATAATAGTCTCTGTTTGAGGTTCTTTGTGTTGCAGTAAACATGGCAGGCCTCTTTTCAGCCCATGAAAAGTGAGTACTATCTGCTAGCCATTGTACAAGCCAAAAATGTAATCACTTATTTTCAAAAAGGCCAGCCTTAGGTGATTTTCTTGAGAACCTTCGCTTGGGGCTAAACTCTTAAAGTTAGGGTCTGTTTTCTAATGCATCAGGGGTTTTTCCCCCCTCTGTAGACTAGCTACTTTTTCCTATTTCATACTTTATGTAATCAATAAGTATAAGGTATTCACATTCACTTATTTCAGAATAAGGTTAATGTCCATTGAATGGTACAGACTCTAATAATCTCCATGTAGCAATACATTTTTCAGCAAATCACTAGTCACTAACAAACCGTTGTGGGTGACTACCAAAGAGATTTCATCTCCTTTGAAAGGAATTTCACTTAATGTAAAGATTGAGCATTTTATTTTAAAATATGTGGGGTTGTGATACCACCACCAAACATTTATAGAGCACTTACCTAACAGTTTTACCGCTTGCCTTCTCTTTTATTTTTAAGTCGGCTAACCCTCTGATGAAGCAGGCATTGGTAATATCTTCATTTTACAAAAGGGAAATAAGAGACATAGAGAGCTTAATTACCTTGCTCAAGGTCACAGAACTATGAGGTGGTGGAGCCAGGATTTAAACTCAGGTTTCTCTGACTCTACAGCAATTGCTGATAAGTTGCAATGGTGTTCAGATGAATCTTTTCAAAAGTGGATCATCGCTGTTGAAATGTGTCTGGTATAGACCTTCAGAGAAGCACTCCTAATTTCCTTTCTGATAACGCTTATCTGTAATTCCCTTTATTTCCCCTTATTTTAGTCAGGTAGATGTATGGGATATAAAAGTGAACTATACACAGAAATCTACTTGGTGTTATTTAAGTGTCAAAATGGCAATGAGAAATCGATGGGGCCTGAGTACTTCAAGCTTGCCAACATCCCGATGCTCATCAGTGATAAGCAAGTGAGCTTACTCTGCCTGTGTGGTCTAGAGTGGTAGAAAATATGAAAGTACTGCCATACTTTCTACCATTAACAAAACTATGAATAATAAAACCCAGAAGGCAAAAGATAATGCTTATTTTTTTCTTAACCCTCGCATCTTCAACTGATGGGAAAGCCTGCAAGTTTTTCATTTTTTCTGATGCCCAGTACCAGTGAAGAAGAAGACTTTGCATTCCTGCCACCGGTGATACTTTTGGGATTGCTAGACAGACAGTGCCTCCTAGTCTCCTGTGTGTCATTCTATTCAGCATTAATAAAGTGATTTAAAATAAATTAAGTTATATGAACAGATCAAATGAGTTCTCATTCTTGACTAAAATAGTCAGATTTTAAGTTATATATAAAATTTAGCAGGCTCCCCTTTAAAAATAGCATTTGGTTGCAGTTGCTGAAGCAGCCTTACCCAGTTTTCTGCTAAGAGACTAACAAAGACCTAGAAACAAGCAAACACAGTAATGGGGGAACAAAGTCTGACGCTAAATTGCCTGAAAATTTAATGCTTTTTTTCTGCGTACAGGGGACTGGATTAGGAAACACGGGATTGTTTCATGAAACAACTAACCCAGCAGTCTAACACCATGGTCTTTTAACAGTGAGGAAATGGGGCAGCTCTCTCTTGGGTGCAGGGGTGATGTTTTTCTGAGGATGCTGTTGTGGTTACCATCACTTACGCCTTCATTATCTCATGTCTTTTCACATCTGTCTAGCAGCTGCAAGAACATAGAAAGCAGCAAGTGCATGAAACAGTGTGGGAGTTGGAGGCACTAACTACTCCATCCTGAAGGGAATAGGTCACCTCAGGTAGAGGGATCGAGGTGGGAATGGAGAACTGAAGGGCAGGCATTTCAGTCTTCAGGTGATTCTTTCCAGACCAGCAGTAGTTAAGGAGGAGGTCCCTCTGCAGTCCAGAAGATCAGCTTTAAATTAACTGAAGTCACTGAGAATTGGGCCTGTAATACTTCATCTTTAACTGCATTCCTGCTACAGGACTGAAAGGAGATTTCTTTTTTAAAATATTTTATTTATTAGTTTTTATTGTATTTTTCCATTACCATTTATCCCCCTATACCCTTTTCCACCCCCAGCAACCCCACAAGCACCACACTGTTGTCCTTGTCCATGTCCATGAGTTTTTTCTCTTTCTTTCACTTTTACTCCATCCCTCCACCAATGATGTATTTCACAGAACTAGAAGAAATATTTCAAAAATTTATATGGAACCACAAAAGTCCCCACATAGCAACAGAGATCCTAAGAAAGAAGAACGGAATGGGAGGAATCATGCTACCTAATATTAAACTATACTACAAGGCCATAGTAATCAAAACAGCATGGTACTGGCATAAAAACAGACACAGATCAATGGAACAGAATAGAGAACCCAGAAATAAACCCACACCTTTATAGTCAGTTAATATTTGACAGAAGAAGCAAGCACATACAATGAGCTAAAGATAGTTTATTCAATAAATGGCGTTGGGAAAATTGGACAGATATGTGCAGGAAAATGGAACTAGACACCTTCTTAACCACACACAAGAATAAATTCAAAAATGGATTAAAGACTTAAATGTTGGACCTGAAACCATAAAATCCTAGAAGAAAACATAGGTAGCAAAATCTCAGACATTGCTCATAGCAATATTTTATCAGATATAAGTAACCAGGCAATGGAAACAAAAGAAAAAAACAAATGGGGCTAAATCAAACTAAAAAGTTTTGCGCAGCAAAGGAAAACATCAACAAAATAAAAAGACAACCCACAGAATGGGAGAACATATACTCCTATACATCTGGTAGGGGGTTAATAACCAAAATTTATAAAGAACTTACAAAACTCAACACCAAACCCCCCCAAACAGCCCAATTAAAAATGGGCAAAGGACCTGAATAGACACTTCTCCAAAGAGGACATACAGATGGTCAATAGACATATGAAAAGATGCTCAACATTACTAATCATCAGAGAAATGCAAATTGAAACCACAATGAGATGTCATCTCACACTTGTCAGAATGGCTGTCATCAATAAATCAACAAACAACAGGTGCTGGTGAGGTTGTAGAGAAAAGGGAACCCTTTTGTACTGTTGGTGGGAATGCAGATTGGTGCAGCCACTGTGGAAAGCAGTATGGAGATACCTGAACAATTAAATATGGATCCGCTTGACCCAGTGATCTCACTTCTGGGAATATATCCAAAGGAACCCAAAACACTAATTTGAAAGAACATAAGCTCTGCTATGTTCATTGCAGTGTTATGTACAATTGCCAAGATATGGAAGCAGCTCAAGTGTCCATCAGTGGATGAGTGGATAAAACAACAATGGGACATGTACACAATGGAAGGCTACCAGGCCATAAAAAAGAAGAAAATTTTATCCTTTGCGAAAATGTGGATGGATCTGGAGAACATTATACTGAGTAAAATAAGGCTGTCAAAAAAAGACAAATACCATGATTTCACTCAACAAGAAAAATAGAGACAGACTTACAGATAAAGAGTGGGATATCGGCTAAGGGTTGGGGAAGGTCACAGGGATGGAAGATTGAGCAAAAAGGAAAAAGGACTCATGGACATGGACAACAGCGTGGTGATTGCAGGGGGGAGGGGTACTAGGAGACTAAATGGTAGTGGAAAAATATAATTAATTAAAAAACCCTATAAATGTAAAAAATGATAAATACAAATGACTGATAAATATTTTTAAAATCCAGTCTTGTTGTTATGCAAATAAACGCACGTGGCAATAAAAATGAGTTCTCACTTTGTGCCAGATTAACAAATATTATCAAGTGCACCCTTTTAACACAAGTTCAATGAAAAAGTGCTGTTTGAAATGTGCATTTAGATAGTTTGGCAACATTTTCTTGAAAAGGTTAGCATTTTATCTTGAGGAATAATGCATATGTAATAGGACATATATAAAGATAAGAGAAATGGAAAAATTTAGTGAACCATGACAGACTTAAATGTAGTAGTGATTTATAGCTATAAAATTATGGTTTTGAAATTGTTTAATGCAGTAGAAATGCTCTTCCTGTGTAATACAGATTCAGTGTTTCCTAAGCTGGATGCTAACAGATGAACAGGAAAAATATATTAAGTGGAAAATAAATTTGGGAAGCTGCTTGCTACCCAAGTTTGTTATGATTTGCCTCCTAAGACATTTATGATTTGAGAAGTCATAATAAATGTTAGCACTTTAGAGGCCCTGAGGAATCCTGCAATAAAGATGTCTGCTAACTTTGCTTCAACTGTTTTATACCATTTTATCCCACAGAACACTGTTTTTAGTGGAACAGACATCAACATCATTTCCCAGAAGAATGTTCCTTTAATACCAATTTGGGAAACAATATATTAAATTTAATAAAAGAAATGGAATTAAATATACCAAATAACTTAAAATTATCTCTGAACAGTGGAATTGTTTTTGTACTTATATGTAATTCTTAAAATTTCCTTAGTAAGAATTTATTCAACAACAATGTAATCCCTTTTTTAGTAAGAAAATACAGCAGATGTTTTTTTAAAAACAGAGTTTGGGGAACTGCGGCTGTGAAACTTTGTAGTCCTTAGAGGATGTAAAATGAGCCCATTATCTTGATGGGATTTCATGATGTTTCGTTGTTACAGAATCTTGGATTAGGTATTTATTTTAAAATGTGGAGAGAGAGATTTTGACTTACTCTTTAATGCACACAGAGTTGCTTCCTCCTTGATTGTGTGAAGGATGAGTTCCAATGGACCAAAAAACTGACAGTTATCCTGAGTATAGTGAACAGAGTTGTTTTCTATTTTGTTATTTTGTCTTAATCATAGAACTGAGTACAATCCTTGTCTTATTTGTTATTAACACCAAAGATGAAAAATGGGACAGGAAGGGCAGCCGTTGGTGGTGGAGGGTGTGAGTGTGTGTGCGTGCATACACACGTGTGTGTGCTCTCTGTCTGTCTGAGCTCTCTAACGTCTTCCTCATTTTCCTCACTTGTAAGACATCAAAGTGAAAGACACGGTAAGCCTATCTCTTCAGAGTCTTTTCCACCCTTTCCAAATGAACTTCATTTCTTCTAATTATTCACAGGTGAGATTAAATCCAAAAGAATTTCTGTTCATGTTACTATTCTGTTTCTCTTCTTTCTTTTTCTTTTAGAGATGACTACCTTTCTTTTCACAGGTATATTAATAGATAAGCATGTCAATATAGTTTACTGTTGCCATATCATATTATTATATTAATACAAGAATTTTAGACTAAAAGGCAAATCTGGAAGTGATTTAGATCCTTGCCTTTTTGAAGAATTTGAATTGTGGTCCCATCAGACTGTCTAGAGCAAGTTAAATTGGGAGGTGAAAGAATTAAGCTTCAAGATGTTACACTTTATGTTACAAAGGGTAGTATTCACTGTAAGTTGTAAAGTGAAGTTGAAAGAAATATATGTTCTAGTTAATAATTCTTAAAAAACCCAGCTTTTCATCTTTTCAGCTATTCAAGTTAATTTTTTTGTGGTTTAAATTGAAGACAGTAGCACGCACAAATACCCTTCTCATGAGGGATGCTTTAACGCTGTGGAGCCGATAAGCCAGTCTTATTTTGTTTACTGTAGCGCACACAGGGTAAAAAGCATTTCTCCCCCCATGTTAATTAACTAGGTAAGACACTTTCAGAAGATCTTGTGCACATTTATTTTTAGAACATTCAAGGTCCTGGAATCCTCATATGGTCAGCTCCTGCATTCTTGATTTGGCGAGCACTTTGATCAGTGTAGTGTGGCAGTTTTGCAGCCAAATCCCAAACCAGGTGGCATAAAGATGATGAACCTTTAAACAGCAGGCCGCATTCAGTGACAAGGCTTTTTTAAAAGAGTTAATGTGCAGTAATAATAACAATAATTGAAAAATCTGTGAAAATAACTAATTAAACATTTTTGACTTACTTTGGCCCAGAATGTGAGCAATAATACGTAAATGAATGATAGGTAGCATGGTTAGGATTTCTAAAGTAATTCATTTACACTTTATCCAAGGAAAAATCCCCCTCTTCCTGGTCCCCAGGAGCTCAGTTACTGATTTGCATTGTGACTAGTGTGGTTTTGGAGATCTTCATCTGCAACTAATTAGAACTTGTTTTTGTTTGTTTGTTTGCTTTTGTTTCTGGAATTTCTACCTCTTTGGTGAAACTCCCTAATTGGACTAAGAGAAGCTAATTTCTCTGCACTGATTCTCCCTTCACAAATGGTTCCCTACCGCTTCCTAAACTGGAAGTACTTCTGATAAAGGGAGAAATTGAGGGTTGAAAGAATTAACGAGGCTGTTTATTTTATATACAGATTTCACTAATGAAAATTTGGTCATCTTTGGGTGAGGAGGAAATAAAGTAAGGTCTGAGAATTAGATGATATAAGCTGCAGACTTGAAGAGCAACAATTGTATATGTAGAAGCATTTAGAGACCCAGAACATCATTAAGATGCTGAGCAAGTATAATACTGTTTCCAAAATAGTCATCGTATGTTATGGACTGAGATAAACATAATCTCAAAGGGCAGCTCTTGAGGGCAAGGGCCACTTCCTGTTTATTTTTTAATTCCTAGGTCTTAAATAGCAGTTTTCACACAATAGGTTTGCTGAAGTATCCATCAAGAAAATTTAAAAACTGACGCATAAGGATTCAATATACACATTGTTTATATCTGCTTTATTAAACTTCTGTTGGTCTCTGTAGTGAGGCGTATTTATTTTTTTAAAGAAGATGTTCAGTACTTATAGATACTCATTTTATTCAGATTTTCTATGAGTTCGTTCAACTTCCTGTTAATAACCATTGAGATCACAGTATAGTAAATTCTGTTTTACAAAGTTACCAGCTAGCTTGGAATTTTGGAGGCCTGAGTCATCTTGATTTTAGGCATTTCTGGTACCACTCCATCTTACAGGTTTTAGTGTTAAGTCTACCTGGAAGTTCACTGTCATGTCTGTGTTTGTTTCTTGCACAGATTCCCATTTCTCTCCATGCCATCCCATCCCATCCTTTATTCCTTCATATACGTGTATATATTTTTCACTTTTGTCTTGAGAGGTATTTTATAGTGCAGTGATTAAGGGAAAGGATGCTGTGGCTACAATGGATTCAGAATTCAGTTCTGCTACTTATTAGCTGGATGATCTAGGATAAATTATTTAACTCCTCTGTGCCTCAGTTTCCTGTTCTGTAAAAATTGGGCCAACGGTATCACTTATTTCTCAGGGTTGTTGAAAGATTAAATGCGATGATACCTGTTAGGTGCTTAGAACAATGTGTGGTTCATATCTAAATTCCTTGGTCTGTGAAGGCTGATTAGAACTTGGTATTAACCTGTTTCATCAAAGAGATTTCCTGACCTAGTTTGACGTTCGTATTTCACTTTGACCAAGTCTGAGCTCCCCCTTTGGTGTGCCCTGCGCATGCCCTGAGAGTTCCCCCACCACTCTCCACACTGCTTCCGTCACCTGAATTCCATCTGTCTTTAGAATTAGGAGGGTCCATGTCAAACGTTTTATCCTACCCCTTGTTTTACTACCAAAGTAAAGGGTCAGCATCCATCCTTTTATCCCTACTCTTTTCCAATACCAAAGTAATGAGTTGGTCCCTGAACTCACACGGCACGTGTCACCAGAGGAGACTGCGGACTTTCAGGGTGTAGGTACAGAATCGTGCTTTTTAGCATCCTCGTTCTTTATTGCAGCCCTGAGCAAAAAAGCTCCCTGAGAAACACGTGCTGATTGTAAAATTGTGCCAGTTGCTAATCTCTTTTCCAAAAGAGAAATTTAGGAACAATATATAACAACGTGGGTCAGAATAGACTTACACTATGTACAATTTCAGTTGCGCACTCACTAATAGACTAGGGCTAATCAAAGGCTGTCTCCCATTTGCAGTCTCTGTTGTTGGAATGAAATAGAATCATCGTAAGGCTGAGTTTCATTCAGGTAGGTGAACAGTTTGTATTTACTGATTGTTAAAGTTTGTTTGTGAGGAAAGAATACATTTTAGTGGAAATAATAATAGTAGTTGCTAACTTCATGTGGTGCTACTATGTGCCATGCAGTACCTGTCTACTAGCACCAAATCTGGACTGAAAGCCTTAAAAAAAAAAAAAGGCAATATGACTTGGAAGATTCCAAATTTAATAAAAACTTCAAAACATTTTTTTAGTGAAAGATTTTCATTCAGAAGCCTTTTGTGTTTAATAGAAATGGTGCTTCTAGGTAGCTCCCCAGGCTGTGTCTGGCTCTGGAGGCTGTTGGCTGCTGGTCATCCTCACGTTAAGTACTGCTGGAGTAGGGGCCCCTGCCCTTGGCAGTGTGGCGTGGAGAAACGCAGCACCAGGGTGTTCCTTTCCACTAAACTCTCTCTGAGATCTTCAGGCTGTTCAAGCTGAAAGGTGAAGAAATTAGTAGCACTCAGTATTTATTTTGCAATTGCTATTTGGTTTCTAATTTGGGTTGTGTATTTTCCTTTAATGTTTCATTTTGACATAATATATTTTAAAATGGACTTTTCCTGTGGATAAACATTTTATGATATGATTTTTCTCAAGTTCTAGGCGACAATGTGGCTGTGTTTTGTTTACTTGAATCATTTGTGATGAGAACCAGACTCAAACTTATTTCAGAAATAGTGTTAATTATACAAATGAAAGAGGCAGATATCTTTTGATTCATCTACACATTTCAGAGTTGCTCTGTAGTGCATTCCTGAAACCATAGCTAAATAATCATACAACATCTTTTAATGTTGGCAGATATTTTATACTTGCCCATTAGAAGTTATATTTATTTAATGACTACACAATATTGTGTGGTTTCAGGAAGAATGAGATTCGATACATGAGTAGGTAGTGTATGGTACGGAGGTTAAAGGTAATGGAAGATAGATTCAAATCTACATGAGGTGCTGTAGATTTAAATTGTTCCTTTAATTAATGCAGATTTTGGTTGATATCATATTGGTATTTATGAAAACAAAAGAAAAGTAAACAGGAAGGTAGGTCAGGCTTTTCGTTCTCAGGTATCGACATCTTGTGTAGGCCGAATTCAAGGAATATGTGTGGTGATAGCACTATTGGAAAGAAACGGTGGGAGTGGCCCGAGTGCCCCCGTTGTAATGACTGGAATCCAGTCTCCAGAAGAGCCTGTCTCAGGTGCAGCTCGGACAGGGTTTCAGCCTGCCTCCCACTTTGCGTCTCCTCACAGCAGGTGGGAAGTAGTGGTGGCAGGTGGGAGGATGTCATAGTACACCTTCAGTTATTAAAAAATCACCACCAATGTACTATTTAGAAGATTTTGGCAGGGAATAGTGGAGGTGGAGGGAGGATTGAGAAGTGATTCTGGGTGTTAGGAAGACCTGAGTTCCATAGGAAGGAAATGTCTGTTAGCTGCTATTTCTGAGCCATGTAGTTTAGTTTTTTTGTTTTATATTTTATATTACACATAAAAGTATTTTTAATAGCTTAGTGGTGTATGATGGTTTGGTTCATATTTTACAAATGATATATTTTACAGTAATTTATAGAATTTTACGGTTTATGAATATAATGTGGATTAATTCAGAAAATAAATGTAGATTTATTTTATTTATATTTATTAAAACTAATATAGAATGTAGTACATAGTTCAAAACAAATCTGTTCATACTGTTTCCTATTTAAAATCTTTCAACAGTTCCATTGCCTGCAAGATGGAATTCAGCATTTCTATCACAGAAGCCTCATGTTTTTCAGTTCTTCTTTTGCAGAGCTGTGTTGGTCTCCAGTCAGCTCTTTCTGCCATTCCCAAGAGGGGCTATGTCATCCTGCATCTTCTTGTGCTGTCTCCACCAGCATTTGTAGCTTTTCAGAGGACGGCCACTTCTTTTCTCTGATTGAGAAGGTACAGGTCATGAGGGATGGCCACTACCTTTATGCCTAGACCAGTAACCATCTATATTCCCACATATTGGTACTGCTTTCCCTTCTTTCTAAATATAAGGCTTTTCACCGTCTAAAACAATAGACTTATTCAGTCATTTTCTATCTCCTCTCCCTCTCATTTTCTTCTCTGCTAGCTCCTTCTTTGCCAACTCTTTCCCTTTCAAAACTCTCCCCTGCCCAATGTCAACCTCTCACTACTGCCTGCTGGTCTAACTCTCCCTCTAGAAAAAAGCTGTCTGTGTTCCAGACCACCCGTTCGTGGTTGCCTCATTGTCTGTAGCTGGAATTGCTTTTATCATGTCACTAATGACCATTGATTTGCCAAATCTCATAAATGCTTGTTTTAGGCCCTGGCATACCCCTGTATCCAGTGGTGCCATATATTCAGCACAATAACTATTAGTTAAATGAATGACATTTTCCACTTATATTATCATACTTCTCTTCATCTTATTTATACAACTTCCCCTTCTCTAGATTCTTGTACTGGCTCTTAAATATCTATTTTTTCTAGGCTCGGAGAGACCACTTTGTCTCTCACTCTAGTTGGATTTTCTTTTTTCTGGATAGATGCCCCTTTCGCAAGCATGCCCCTAAATATACAGCAGGTCTCTCACCTCAAGTCTTGACCCTTGGTAAAAGACTGCAGTCTTTTTGTGTGTTCCATGGATACCTCAAACTCAGCATGTCCCAGTTTGGACTCCTGATCAATCCCGTTAAGGGTAGTTCTTTTATGTTATTACCTGTAACTGAGATCCCTATTAGTGACATCACCAGATACACAAACACTAAACCAGAAGTCTAGGAACAACACTCTTAATTCTTGATGCCTCTAGTTTATTAATTGAGTCTTCCTCTTCCCTTTATTCCTGTATCTCAGGGCCTTGGTTCAATGCCATCTGAATTCTCAGCTGAAATGGCCTTAGTTTAGTCTCCCTGCCTGACTCTCTAGTGTTGGCTATCTGTATTTTGTTACTTTTAATGTTTTTAACCTAAAGAAAACTTTTTAGAGTTGCATTGAAATTCCTGAATTTTTTTTTTGAAGCAAATGGGAAATGCTTGTTTGTGAATGCTTGGGAAAACAGAATTTTTCAAAACCTTCAAAAAGTGATTGACACATTGCTCAGTGTTTATGGTTAAAATTTAATTATGATATTTTTGAAGATTGGTTGGTTTTAGCTGCATATTAAGATAATAATTTACTTCCTTACTTGGTAGAAAAGAGTGCTCCCCACTGTCACTGGTTTTGGGCATGGGGAGACTAACAGGATTATATTTCCTTAGAAGGGGACAAGAAGTATCCCTTGTTTCCCGTGTTAGAGGTTAAGCATAGCTTTAACTGTTGTATCTGAGGGAAGGGCCTTGCTGAGTAGAGAAAGGACAAAAGCCAATCCTTAATGCCATAAAAACAAGCAGAGTGAAAGTATTCTTGGAACCTGAAAATGTTTGAATTTATGCAAATGCATTTAACTTAATAATCTAAAGTATTGCATAAGAAGATGACTGTTTATGTTCAATTAGTCACGTTAATTCATTTAGAGATATATTTAATCTCAGGGATTCCAAGTTTGGTAGAATAGACATGATGGACCGAAGGTTGCCTTTAAATGCTCCCTTAGCTCTAATTTCTTGTTAGCATTGCTTATTTACATAGTAGCATGAGTCTTCATGGAGTCATTTAAAAGTTAAATGTTAGAGCTAAAAAAAGCAAAGACTGTATCTTAAATTTCTATAAACCTATTTTTTAAAGCAAAGAAGTTGTGATTTGTCTAAAGTCTTACTATCTCACCCATACATATAAAGGAGCAATGATGATTTGTTACGCTATGTGCTAGATAACTTGTGAATTTCATTTTACTCTTTTCACCATATAAAAGATAAAACCTCCATAGCCTTCCTTTTAAAGTCTAGAATCATTATTCATATATTGTATGAAAACAATTTTACACTTTTTTCCCCTTCAAACCTCTTTCGTTTATATTACTAAGTACCAGAAGAAAGTCAAATTTTTCCTGTGATGCTAAAATCTCTTCCAGATCATATGCTGAGGTGCCCTTTCCTTTTTTCCTTTGAGGCCCTTCTTAAATGATCAAATGTAGACTTTTAAGTATATATGGCCAACTCTTTAATCTGAGTAACTTCTGTCTCAATTTATACTATTCAGTAAGCACATATCTTCAATATTCAGCTTCGTAAGTGGGCTATGTGGTAATATTTTTTCTTTTAAATTTGATTGAAGTTACAGGTGTGTCCCGTCTATATTGTATAAGTTCAAAACACCTTCTTGGTTTTGAAATATTCTTATTCATTACAATGTAAAAGGTGGCTGTGTTTCTAAGTATGAATACTTTTCCTGATTAGTAACATTTAAATTTATTTGCCTTGAGATCATGTAAACATTTCTTTAAAAATTAGTTTTTCTAAAATAGTTTATATTTCATATATGGTTGGCCTTTATTTTCTCTGAAAGTATGAGGATGAGTGCTTATAAAGAACAGTGGAGCACTTTCTGCCTTGAGGTTTAGTCAATATTTGTGTAAACATTACAGATATCTTTCATGTTGAGTAAATCATTAGTATTACTTTCAAGGCGATATTAGCATGTTTTATGGATAATAGCATTGAAAAGGTATGTAGTCTATATGTTTAAAAAGTTATATTAATAATGGAAGAAGTTTGGAGAAATTTAGATTTTAAGGACATTTATTTTATTGTCCTAACCAGCCTTGTAAAATTCTATTTTTATAAATTATGACCAATCTTAACAAAATTTTTCTTTTGAACCATTGGATAAAAATTCAACCCATGTTGCATGGGTTCCTGCAGCGTGAACTTAATGCCGTATTTGGGCTTGTTTTTGTAATTTTCTTCCACTGAACTTGGAACGCAGTCTTGAAGAATAGGCTTTTGGCTCTCGGGGCCATTGCAGTCGCACACCAGTTCTCGTCCCTGCGTCTGTAGTGTGTCTTGCTCTCAGTATATTGACTTCCCCTCCTCTCTATTTATAGTCAAGATTTTTTCAAATGTTTCTACAAAAAAAAAAAAAAAAAAAAAAAAGAGTGTTGCAGTTTTACCACTTGTGATAGAGAACATCTTTACTTGGTTATGCTATTTGCTGTATGATGATTATGGAATTACTGCTCTAATAGAAACTGTCAACTTCAAGTTAACAGTGCGTGTTTTGGATTAATAGGATCCTTAGCTGTTATTGCTCCTTAGTCCCTGGGCTTGTTTCGTTATAACTTAGACAATAGCGAATTGGGAAGAAAAAGAAATAATGTAATGTTTCATTATTTAATTCAACTTTTCTTGAGCGTGTGAGAGTAAATTAAAAAAATTTTTTGTTACAGTGAGGCTTTTGCATTATTTGTGGAACTGATATGCAAAAATTTTCCTTTGTTAGCACAGCAGTTGATCATTGCTCTAGCAATATTGAAAGTCTTGCATTGGATTCTGACCCTAATCTGGAAGCTTTTTCTCTAGAACCGAGATGATGCCAAGTTTAACATAATTTAGCATTTGGGATTTCCCATGTCAGTTCTGGAAGGGGTCCCGTGTATGCTTTGATGAACAATTGTGGAGCAGTGGAAATAGCCTTAGCTGAGCAGCTGAATAATCTGGGTTTTCAAGTAGACTCTTGTTTACTACCAGTTTCAGACATCCATCTTTAAATAATGATGCTTGGGTGTTTTTTTGCGAGAGGTATTATGTTAAATGCTCCATATGCATTATTTTATTTAATTCTTATAGTAAATGCAAGCTGGGCATTCTTGTCCGTGGTTTACAGACGAGGAAACCAAAGCTCAGGGAAGTTGGGTAGCTTGCCATGATCAATCACACAACCAGCAAATATAGAGCTGGAATTCATTCCCAGGGACTATCTGACCCTGAGACCTGGCTCTTCACTGTTCTGCATTCTGCTCCTTGTGAAGTACCCTGTGCTTTTTGTGAAGAGTAAATATGCCAATGTATATGTTCTTTGTAGAGTAAGCTGTTAGTCCCAATATAGTAAAATATGAACATATTTGGAACTCGGAACTGTTGTTAACCCCTTCTGCTATTTTTAGGCTCTACATTTACTTCATAATTTTATATGTAAATATTTTATACCTTCACGATTGCTGGTATTTTGCCAATGTATGTTTCTTGAGTTTTGAAGTATTCACATCTTATTTTTAAAACTGTTACTAAGAGGGAAGAAAATCTATGATTCCCAGTGCCCTCACTTTGTATCCATGGATTTCTGTTCTGGAAAAAAAATCAATAGTTTTTTTTCTCAGACTCTTCTTTAGGATTTTTTGGACTTCAGAATATAATGATTTGTTATATTATTTACTTGTAATTCTATGCCTAAGAACGGGATCTTTCACACTTCACTATTTTAAAAAATAATAAAAGGTGGATAAGTGATAATGGACAAATATAATGAAAATAAATATTAAAATAAAGAACAATACAAGGTGTACACATACAGAAAAGAATTGCTTCAGTAAGGATACTGAATAGTCAAACAATTTTAAACAACTTAGTTTATTACCTATATATAAAGTTATTTTGACTGTTTTGCATTGCTGAGATACCTGAAGGGCTTATTACTTAGTATACATTGCTGAAATACACTACGGTTTGATTTTAGAATGCTTGAAAAATTTTAAATTGCAGGAGGCAAACAAGTGAATGCTTACTCATGTTGTAACACTTTTCTGTAATTTCCCTCAATTTCTGAGGTTGTCCTCTGGTACCTTTTTTTTTTATTTTCAGTTTAGGAATAGATTTTAAGTACTCTTGATTCCAAGTAATTTGTTTAATTGTCTTAATGCTATCTTTATAATGACTTTAAGCTGTGGCACTCTGCGAGCCAGTGCCCAGGGGCTGGATAATTGACATCCAGGCGGTGAGGTCTGCTTTCTCTTACTGGCCTCTTGGCAGCCTCTGTGACCTCACAAGGGCAGTTTAAAAAATCTTCTAACCTCTAATAGCTTTGAAGGCAAAGTTCTAGAATATGGTTTGGGAATTCAAAAATGATAATTTAATGTAAATATTTGTAGACAAAGCCCTCAAGTCTTTACAGTAGTTTAAATATGCTCTAAAAGTATAAATTTTTTTTCAATAGCTTTTTTGAAATTCAGGAGCAACATGGTATAAAAAGTCTCTATTAATATCACCTATTTAGTAATGGCTTCAAGTATTTGAAGTAAAAATTTTGAAATTCTATTTTTTGAATTAGGCAGAAGTACATGAAATTATTAACCTTGCTTTTTGGATGGGAAATGTAGAAATTTCTCCATTGTCTTTTATTAAAAAACTGATGAATCTATTTTTTGTTATATTTAAGACATCTTTTATTAGCAATTTCAGGTGTTTAGAACAGCCCCATGCAAACATTCAGCAATAGAGGATGATCGTGGGTTACACAACTACTTATAAATGCTCTCTGTGAGCATAAAGCTGAAGGCTATGAGATAATCTCTGCTTCTAAGAAGTTTGAAGTGAAGAAACTTCAATTTCATACAATTCAAATGGAAGTTCATACTGGCTTTAAAAGGTTTTATAGGATATGTCTTCATTTATGATTGTCTGAAGCCAGACTTCCTGGGTCAGCTAGAGGCAATCTTGTAACAGGTGCTCCTGATGACATTCTCTCACTTCTATGGTCTGTCTGACCTGAGGTGATGTTTTGTTTTGTTTTGTTTTGTTGTTTGGTCATCTTAGAGATTTTTAAAGATTGTTGATCGGTCATCTCAGAGATTCATTTGGTAAGACCACCTTACCAAATGATCCTTAGTCTACTTTTCTAGTTTTATCTTACCACTCTCCTCTTATTTGCCTGTTTGCCTGATATTTTGCTTTTCTCCTTCAAATATTTTTGTGTAGGTTGGATCATCTACCTGGTCTCTTCACCCCTTCTCTGTTTTCTAAATCTTATCCATACTTCAAGCACATGAATCTTGACGTTGTAACCTCATTCATGTTATGTATTACTTATGCCTTATTGCCTTTAAGAAATTGTGAGATAAAGGGGGAGGGGACAGTGGGGAGAAGGGTTTTCAGGAACTATTACAAAGGACACAGGGACAAAACCAAGGGGGAGGGTGGAAGCAAGGGAGGGAGGTGGGTTTGGCTGGGGTCGGGGGAGTGGTGAGGGGAAAATGCAGACAATTGTAATTGAACAACAATAAAATAATTTAAATTAAACAAATAAACTGCAAATAAGGTGAAAAAAGAAATTGTGAGATAAAGGGATTAATAACTACTAACTGGGGGAAAAGGTACAGGGAATAAGAAGCATAATAGGTAGGCACAAAATAGACAGGGGGAGATTAAGAATAGTATAGGAAATGGAGAAGCCAGAGAACTTATATATACAACCAATGGACATGAAGCTTTTTAAAAGAAGAAAAAAGGAAAAAAAAGAACTACTAACTGGTAGTTAAGAAATAGTCATGGGAACATAAAGTACAGCATAGAGAATATAGCCAATAATATTGTGGGTACTTGAAATATTGGGGGTGCACTGTATAAAATGTATGATTGTCTAACCTGTATATACTCCTAGAATTAATACAAAATAATATTGAATGTAAACTGTAATGGAAAAATAAAATTAAAAAGTTTTCAAAAAAGGAAATGCGTAGCATACAATCTTGATCTTTACCATCTTGATCATTTTTAAGTGTACAGTTCAGTAGTATTAAGTGTACTTACATTTTTCTGCAACAGATCATGACAACTTTTTATTTTGCAACACCAAACTCTGCGCTCATCACACAACTGCCCATTGCCCCCTCTCCCCGGCCTCTGGCGGCCACCGTTCCACTTTGCTTGACCCATTTGGTTACCTCAGGTGAGGGGAATCATATTGTCTTTTTGTGACTGGCTTATATCACTTTGCATAATGTCTTTAAGTTTCAACCACATTACAGCATGTGACAAGCTTCTTTTCAGGAGCTAAGTAATATTCCATTGTTATGTACACACCACATTTTGTTTATCCATTCATCTGCCCATGGTGCTTGGGTTGCTGTCACCTCTTGGCTATTGCGAATAGTGCTAACATGGGTGCACAGATATTTCTTTGAGATCCTGCTTTTAATTCTTTTCAGTATATCTAGAAATGGGACTGCTGGATTATATGGTAGTTCTATTTACAATTTTAGAGAAATTGCCAGACTGTTTTCTGTAGTAGCTGTACCATTTTATACTCCTACCAACAGTGTACTGGGGTTCTAGCTTCTCTATGTCCTCCCCAACACTTGAGTGATTCTATATTCAAAAAGAAATAGTAGCATCCTACTGGGAATGAGGTGGTATCTTCTTGTGGTTTTGATTTGTGTTTCCCTAAAGATTAGTGATGCTGAACATCTTTTCATGTGCTTATTGTGCATTTGTATATCATCTTTGGAGAAATGTCTATTCAGGTCCTTTGTTCATTTTTACATTAGGTCATTTGTTTTTTCGTTGTTGGCATGTGGGAGTTCTATATGTATTCAGCATACAAAACCCTTACCTGCTATGTAACCTGCAGATATTTATCCCATTCCATAGTTTGCCTTTCCATTCTGTTGATTGTGCCCTTTACTGTGCAGGAGTTTTTAAAGTTTGGTGTAGTCCCATTTGTTTATGTTTGCTTTTGGTACCGGCGCTTTTGGTATCATATCCAAGAACTCATTGCCAAATCCAATGTCATGGAGCTTTTCCCTTATGTTTTCTTTTAGGGATTTTAGTTTAAGTTTTAAATTTAGGTCTTTAATCCATTTTGAGTTTATTTTGTGTAAGGCAAGGTGCCAACTTCAACGTTTTTCAAATGTGGATATCCAGTTTTCCCAATACCATTTGCTGAAGGGGCTGTCTTTTCTCCATTGAGTGGTCTTGGAACCTTTGTGTAAGTACATTTGACTACACATGTGAGGGTTTATTTCTAAGCTTTTTATTCAGTCTGATTGTCTATATGTCTGTCTTTATGCCTATACCACACTTTAAAAAAAAATTACTGTAGCTATACTTCCCACCCCTCCAGAATTGTTTGGCTATTTGGGGTATTGCCTTTAAAAAACTAACATCATTTGTAGCTTATTCATGTTTGTGTTGTCAGGACTTGTTGCAGTGTCTGGCATATAATAGTTATTTAGAAAAAAATTAGTTCAATTACTGCTGTAAGCCCCCTTTGCACTGAATTTGCGTGAGTTGGATTCTTTGCTAAAGGGCCAGGGAAGTATTCATTATAAAGGTGTTTAGCTTGCTGGTCTTCCAAGATAGTTCAATACACACAATCCATGTTCTATCTGTGTTGGAATGAAAGGAATGCAGCTGCATATTGAAAATTAATTTTTGCTACGAAATAAGCAAGTGAAGGAAGCTACAATGTCTGAATGCTTGTCATAATAAGAAAATATATAATTCTTAGAGATTTTTTCTGAGAATATAAATCAAAACTCCTTGAAGTAAGAGAATAAAAAGTATTCTGGTATGAAATGAACTAAGATTATTAACCTATTTCAACCAAACTTTCTTTTGGTGAATTAAAACAAAATCAGTGAAGAGCTAGATGTTTAAAAAGTAAGATTATAGCACATTCAAAAGCCTTCCTCCACAAAGGATGTGTTTTCAACATTTATTAAAGCTCCGGTGAATGAAAGGAAATGTGAATATTTAATTGCTTTTTGCTACCTATGAATTCAGTCCCTTAAGTAAGGAAAATTTTCATATCTAAAAATAAATCAACACAGACAGGAAAGTTACTGGATGAACAGCTGATGTTTACTTTTCTTCAGATTGGACACCTGTGGTGCTCCTCATCATTAGCTGATGTCAAAGCCAGATCATCAGTGGTGTAACATGGTCTACAATTCCTGAAATTGAAATAACATTGCTTCCTCTTAGACCTATTCTCTATGATATTGCCATAGAAATTTCTATAGGACTGCTCTGGAGACTTCGTTTTGTCCCGGTGTCTGCCCCGGGGCCTTGGGCGTGCTGCTCCCTGCGAGTCAAGGCAGGTTGCCACCTGGGAGTAAGGCATGGGCTGCGTCTGGAGCCTCTTTGCCGACAGTGAGAACTGTTGCCGCCACAGACTGTCCAACCTAAGAAGATTGCTGGCATCAAGCAGGCAGTCCTCAGCCTGACAGCTGCATTTTATCAGCACCGCTCTCCTTTTGATTTTACTGCTAGACACCAAATTTTCACCTCCATGCTTTCATGAGTTTAAGTTTATAGGGACGTGTCTAGAAGAGATTGGGGGCCCCGCTCTGAGCCATGTTTCTCGTACTCCTCTTATTTTCAGAGAAAATTAGTAGTTTCTCACAGTCAAAATTCATTTTTTAAAATTCTTTTTTTTGAGGTGGGGGCAGAAAACCCCAGCATCATGTGATTTAGATATTCATGCTGGATTTAAGGCTTTTACCAATTAGCACGTGTCTGTGTCTTTCCATAGTCACATGTCCCCCATTCTTCAGGGAAAGAGGTTGTTACAGGGAGATGGATAAAAAGAAGTAGTAAATATTTTGGTTTTTGAAAGTTGTAGTATTGGGTTATCTACTCAGAGTCGAAATTTCTGTCATATAGTAGGCACTCAATATTTATTTGTTCAGTGAACACATAAAATTTTAATGTAATGATCTTGAAAATTATCTGATCTACTCCATTAATCATACTGAAGCTAACATTTATCAGTGAGTGTTAGGCATTTTCAAAACACTGTGACTTTTTACAGATGAGTGGATAGAAGCCCAGAGGAAATTTAGTAGCTTACTTAAGGCCAGGATGAGACATGTGTATCAATTCATTAATTCCTACTTATTTATCAAATATCTATGTACCAAGACTGTGTTCCTAAGTAAATTGTTCTCATGTAGGCACTTCAGGCAAGACCGCCTACTCAATGTAAGCATTTCAGTTTGATGCTCCCTGTAGAGTGATGCGATTTATGTTGATTGTGCCATTTAATAATGCTTTTCGTATGTGATATGAATACTTTTAAATTTGCAATAACTTTAAAACACAGGGTCAATAAAAACTAATTTCATGTTTGGCATCATAATGCCATACAATTTTGTTTTGTAAACTATAGAAATGTTCTCTTTTGTAAATCTGAATCAAGGTCTCTCCTGATTTTGGGTTAAAATACAGTTATATTTTAACCAAATTCTGTGGTGACTTTGATTTAACTATATATGAAATGGATTTTATTTTGCTTTGAAATGCTGGGAATTTTATTACACAAAATCTGGCAGTCAAGTCACTTTGTCAGTCTGACTCAGATATTAATTTGCTTGCTGACTTTAACTGATACTGTTGTAAAGATAAAGTTTGTTATAACCTAATTTTCAACCATATCTGACCACAAAGGCATTTTGCTTTTAATCCTCTTCCTTATTTTATGCCTCTCTTATTTATGTGCTTTAACTGAAAAGAACATATTCATAACTAATTCAGATCTAATGGTGGTTTATACAGATTTTAGTGGAATGGGATATTGGTGATATGACTATGAAAATAGTCTTTCAAGACTATGAAAATTTGATTATTTTTCTTGCTTTGTATTTTTTAGGATATAAAGTTTGTTAGAAAATATTATAGATGAAATTCTATTTACTCTCAAAATTTGTGCCTATTATTTTAAGTAAAATCTTTGCTTTATATACATCCTCCAACTACAGTCCTACTTAAATTTAATATTTCCTTTTTTTGAAAGATGTCAGCAAAACTTCATGCTGTCTGCAATTCTATTACATGCAGTGTACTATATTTTTCTTATTTATAAGCTAGGAGCTCCAAAGTTAGAGCTTTAAGATGCTTAGTACAAATAATACTTTAAAACATTTAATTATTTATTACACTCGCTGCATTTGAATTGGTAAAACATCACCCATACTTTTCTCGGGCCAAGAGATTACAGCCAGTAGCAACTCAGTTCCCCTCTTTGTTGACAGGTGGGATTCAGTGTGCTCTTTGTTAGATGTGACAGGAAGGGAAGGCCATTTCATGCTTTGTTGATAAAATTAAGCTCATAGTAATTATTAAAGAGTTTAGGATGTTTATTAGGCATCATTTTTGCTTTTGAACATTTTGACTTTGTGGTATGCCTGAAGTCAACAGAAAGATAATATATTCTATACAATGAAGAGAATGTACAGTGGTTCCTTTAATTATCAGGAAGAACACGTAAGGTAAGGAAACTGGTGTCAATCAGCATGACAAAGTGGATGTGGATATGTTATGGGATGAGAAAGTAACTTGTGCCTTTCATTTGAAATGTTAGCTTACACACTTAGTCTGTTCATCAAACATTTACACACTTTGTGATAACCTATTCCAAAATGCTGCTGATATCATCATGTCATGGTAACATTTTTCAGGTTAATACAAACTAGATTACAAAATTATACTGTTTTCAGGCAAATGCAATCCATCATGCTTCCCGGCTGATAGTTCTAGTTGGCTGCGCTCGCTTGATGGGGCAAAAGTGAAGCAGGTGTGTGGACTTGGGGCCCTCCCTTGCAAACTTTGCCGTGGACCTTGGTGACTGTTCTTTTGGAGCCTGCTTTCTAACCAGTTTGCCCCTGCGTAGCCACTTTTTATAGTGAGCTCTAACGTTCAGACAGTGTTACAGCTACTTCATGTGTATGCAATTTATTCTTTATGAGAACTCCCTGGGGACTAATCTGTTCATATTTCCCCATTTTATAGATGGTAAAACTGAGCTTTGGAAGGTTTAACAACCTGCTCAAGATTACCTGGCTAGTAAGTGGTATTAATCACAACCTCATGATCTTTATTGCTAGTACTGCGCTGAAATCTATCATATCACTGACCATCACCCAACAGCCGACCCTTGGCTACCACATTCCACTGACAGTTTCAGCCACAAACTTACCTTCTTGGCCAAATCCTACATTTGGGTAAAATTTTGTATTTCACAAATATCTCTTAATTTTTGACCACCTAAGTTGTTTTCAGTCCAAAACAAATATATAAAAATTATTTCTGTGGGAATGCCAATGTATTGACTCTCTCCTAATTTAATCTCCACTCTTCTGTCCATGTTTTTAAAGATTTAAATTGTCGAAATGAAAGGTGGGAATAAGATTAAATACAAGAGAACATAATTTTTGCTTTTTTGTTAGTGATTCATTGTATTTTCTAGTTTTTAAAAAAATTGTTCTGGAAAACATTTGCTTCATTATTTTATATTTCCTGGAATATTTGGTCAATATTACACGATTAATGGCAAATTCTATGAGAGGAAATCACTGCATATTTTTTGAAAATGAAATATTTAGGAATATGAATTAAATACTTGTTGGAGTGAAGAAGTTCACTTTCCAAACACGACAGGTCACAAAGACAGGAAATGGTCAGAAACTCTTCTGAGCACAGAGCACAGGAGGCCAGAGAGGTCTGAAAACCTGAATGTCAGGGCTGTATCACTTTCAGACACGCACTATGTCCTATTTCTGTTGAAAGCTTTTGGATACCAGTAGTTGTTTAGTTGCTCTATTTTTATAGTTTTCCACAAAATACTGGAACCATTCACCCTTTTTTATGCTCTTTCTGTAAAGAAAGGTAGTGCTATCCTCCTGGTAGCAGTCACCTGATTGATACACCTAGTACAGAGAGAAAGTAAGAAGGTTCTAGAAGCTTTCAAAACTGAACATGTTGATTCACAACCAAATACACCTAGCGTGAACAAACACCTCTTCAATGTGAGACAGAAAGAGTAAGAAGAAGAAAGAAGAGCAATGCATGTGATTCAATAGCTGTTAAAGATCTGGATGTCAGAGAATTTATGTCAGTGTAGGTGCCTCATTCGCTTTTGGTAATCGGAGAATAAGTGAAATATTAAAGCAGCTTGAAACTAGAATGATTTTCACCAGGTGCTTCAGTGAGGTTGAGCCAGTTCATGTTCCATAAGAAGAAAATAAGTTAAGATCATGTGAGACTTGATTGACACTTGTTCTGTGTGAACATCGCAGAGTGAGCTGGTTCACAATAGTGATGGGAAGATGGGCTTTATTTTTCTTTCATCTTTTCTAATAACATATGAACAGTAGCAAGGATAAAAGTTACACTTCTTAATGTGTTTGTCTTTAATTTGCTATAGTGAAGTCTGTCAAAATTTTTGTATCATTACTAAACATAATTAGTAAAGTTTTCAGAAAGTTACTCATTCCATACTTATAAAAGATTCCTTTGCTTGCTTTAAAATAATTATTTAAAAATACAACAGCATAATTTTAAGTACGAATGAAGAAATACACAACTTAGAAATATTATTACTATGACTGCTTTTGGGCCATCAATGCAACTTAATTTTTCTCCCCCTGGGTTAAGGATTTTGAGGTTAAATTTTCAACGTGGTGTGAAGTTCAGAACCACTACATTACGCCATTAGACTGAAAACTCGGCATTGACTTGGGTATCAGAATCATGGAATTTTCCTCATGGGGAGAGATGGTAGGAGAGCAAGCCAGAAACAGTAGGTCTTGATCTGGCTGCTGTTTGTTTCCAAAGGGTAGCATCTGGGGCCTGGGACAGGGTTCAAGTGCCAGGGTTCAAGTGCCAGGGTGAGGAGTTTGGAAAAGGTTTCATTCATTTATGAGTCATGCTCGAAGTTGTTGATGGAATCAGGGGTTGGCTTCAGGGCTGGGATTTCTTGGTAGTCAGTGAACCAGAAGAGATCAGAAAAGCAGGGGGAACCTCAGTCTGTGAAGCCGGCCTTCATCGTTCTGCTGGGAGAGAGGGTTCCTACAGACTGCTTTCCCCAGCAATAGGAATTGGGATACATTGAGACTAAAGGATTAGTCTTCTACTCAGCAAGTAAGGCTTCTAACACTGCGCCTGACTTTGTGAAGAGATGCCAGAGCAAGGGGCATACAGTTAAACTCCTAACTATATTTATAAAACAGTGAGAACAAGGAAATTAGAAACCGAAATGCATATATATTTTTACGGAGATGCCAGCCATCAAACGTATTGAACTTCATTTCATGTATGTACTGGTCTAGAGATATAACACAAAATATTTTTTATTAGTGGAAATAATTCCTGTTTATTGTAGAGACAGCAGAGGTAGAAGGAATTCTACCACTTCAATACTAGCATTTTTATATTCTCCTTTCATGTCTGTCTCTCTCTAAATCTCTTTCTGTATTAAATTGGAATTATACTTCCTACATTGTTGAATGGTCTTCTAAAACACAATTTTAATGGCTGAAGAATCTTCCATTGTACTGTTTCAGATTATATCTCCACAATATATTCCTGATAGTGGAATAATAAGATTAAGAAGTGGAACATTATTTAAGGCTCTCTTGATTTAAGGCTCTTGAAACATATTGCAAAATTTCTTTCCAGAATATCCTTTAATTTATATTTATTTCAAGAATATGTGAGGGGGCTGGTTTCACTGAGCAGTATTATTACAAATACCATATGATCTCACCTTTAACAGGAAGCTAATCAACAAAACAAACAAACAAACAAGCATAATATAAACAAAGACACTGAATTTGAGAACAGTCTGACAGTGACCAGAGGGGGAGGGGAGGGAATTTCAGGGGAAAAGGGGAACGGTTTAGAGCAATAAGTATAAAGGACACATGGACAAAAACTATGGGGGGTGGAAATGGGAGGAAGGTGGGGAGGGCTGGGGTGGTGGGCTGGGGCGGGGTAAAAAACAGAAAACTGTACAATATCAACAATTAAAAAATACTGATTAAAAAAAAGAAAATCTTTGATAGTTAAATAGGGGGAGATTTGTATTCCATTATTTTAATATATAATTCTTTGATCTCTTCTGAGGTTCTGTATTTTTTTTACTTCTGATAGACATCTGTACTGCACTTTCTTTGTTTCCTGTTTATGTGCTTGACAATTTGTTTATTACAGCTTTAGCTTATTACTAATTTGCTTGAAATTCTTATATAATTTTTAAAAAGATTTTATTTATTTGTTTTTAGACAGAGGGGAAGGGAGGGAGAAAGAGAGGAAGAGAAACATCAGTGTGTGGTTGCTTCTCAGTGTACACCCAGCTGGGGACCTGATTCACGACCCAGGCATATACCCTGACTGGGAATCAAACCAACGACCCTTTGGTTTGCAGGCTGGCACTCAGTCCACTGAGCCATACCATCCAGGGAAGATTCTTATATAATTTAATTAAGATTACTGATTATTCAGTTATTATATCAAGTATATTTAGTTTGTTGCTTACCTTCAGTTTTATTGAATTTATTGACATATAGATGTTTCACATTGGATATTCAGGTCTAATGAATTTCACCTTATAATTTCTCCTAGTTTCCAGATTTAGAAAGCCAAAAAAGTGGTCATTTTGCTTGTAATAATGCTTAATGGATGGGCCACGTACTATGTTTCTGGACCTGTTTTATCATTCACTCTTCATAAGTCTTAGGAAGTAATTGCTGCTAGTAGCTTGTTTTGCAGATGGCAAAACTAAGAGATAACCCAGTAAACAAGTGGTGGAGCTGGTATTTGAAGTGGTCATAAGACTGCAAGTGTCACGCTCTGTGTCGCTACTGCCCACCTCTTGGTAGAACAGAACAGACAAAGACAAAGTGATTCAGGTCTTAATGAAAAGCATCGTGGAAGATACTTCATTTACTGTTGTAATTTGATTCTCATTTTTTCCTAATGTTCAGAGATTTTTTTCCCAGATGATTATTCTAGAAGATCTTTTAGTTTTTTTTCTATTTGTATAGAATTAGAGCATTATCGCAGGAAAATATTTTGTCTAGCCACAGCGTGGTATGTCATCAAGTCAGTGTGTATGATAGGACTTAACGAGACAATGAACAATCACTTTTTAATACAAAACACGGTATATTTGAAAATCTTTGTTCATTGAAAATGCTGTAGTTATACCCACTGTATACTACAGCATTACTAGATTTTCTAGATTCAGTTTACATTATTCAGATTTCCTAGATTCAGTTTACATAATTATAGAGTTGTTATTTGTGGCTTTCATCAAGTGTCTGAGAGAAGTGATTATCACATCAACAAAATTTTTTATGGAACATCTTGTTATTTAAAATGGCAAAACAACACAAAAGTTCCTTCAATTTACTAGTGTTTTTTAAACATGTAAGAGGCCATTGAAGTGTATGTGTGTGTTTGTAACTTACTAACAAATAGACTTTCCCCAGCAGGAGAGCCCTCCTTTAAAGTGGTGGAACGTGGTGTTGCTGGTATAGTTCTCATTCAAGACCTAGTGGAATTTCAGGTAGAACTTTCTAAGTCATGATTGTCTCTATAGATTCAAGGCGGAACAGCTAATTTGTCTTCAATACAAGAAATTAAAATTATATTTTAATTAACTTTTAAAGACAAAATCCGTGTTTTTTTTCCCTCCAAATCTTGTGTGTGAAAAAGATGCAATGTAAGAATTTGTCAATGAAGGGAGCTGGGTTCAAGTTTTACGCTTTTGCAAATATTTTAACTCTCTAGGTCTCCATTTCTTCACTGGTAAAATAAGGCCATTGATTTCACCTTAGTGGATGGTTGTGGTCTCTTCCACCTCTAAAATAATCTTTGTGAAACAGGCCTAGATATCCTGGGGTAGTGTATAAGTGAAATGACTCTTAACAGTAAGTCAGTGTGCCGAGTCTGGCTGCGCACCTGACCAAATTTGTGAGGCTTTGAAAAATGCTCATGCCATTCTCCAAAAGGTAGTGATTCTGAATTTTGTCTTCCAGACTCAGGACTATTTACTTTTAAAAACACTGTCTTGTGAACCCAGTGGATAGCCAAGTTTGGAATTACTGGTATGAAAAAGTCTCCGATGTTGCTATCTATTATTATTCCTTCTCCATTTAAGGACATTTAAGGACTGGGGGAGAGAACATCTTTCCATTGATTGTTTAATTTTTGTGTGTTTCCTTCTATAGAGAAATATTTTCTTCATAGCATGCAGAGGGAAGTGTGATAGTTTTTGTATCTTTCCTATTCCAGGAAATATGACTATTCCTACACCAGATAAATGCTTTCATAGGGGACTATGCATAGCTGTGCCATATCTTGGAAACAAGAGACAATAGTCTCCTCATCAGAGTTTAACTTTGGGGTTGAAAATTTGACTGGATATTTGACATTTTGCCTTTTTCCTCCATTATTATTTTTTGCTAAAATTGGCTGCTCTTTGTCAGGTACTATGTAATCATTCAGCTTACGTTGTTTCATTTCACCTTGTCAAAAACTCTTTAAAGGAGAGGATGTTATTACGATCTATTCCTTTTACAGAAGAGGAAAATCAGAAGCAGGGACTTTATTTACCTGGTGCAGATAATCTGGCCGGAGTTGGTAGAGTGGACATTTGCATTTAGGTCAGTCTGACTCACACTACTTTTAAAAGACAACAGTGTCTGTGGTTTTCAAATAGGGTTCTCAGACTTCTTCAAAGATCATGAGATAACAGTGTGGTGGTTGCCAGAGGGCCGGGGGTGGGGGGCTAATGCATAGTGAGAGAAGATGGTTTAACTGTAGGCGGTGGGCAGCAGTGCAAGATACAGATCTAGTATCATGGAAATGTACATTTGAAACCTCTATGATCCTATTGTTACCCCAATGAACTTAATAAAAATTTTTAAGATCATGAAATAGAGGTAAAATAAATTAGTTTTCATAAGGAGCATTTATCAGATACCATAATTATAAATGTAGGAATTAGTTTAAAAAGTGATCACTACTCTGTCTGACTGGGTTGGCAATGCGAGTTGAATGGGTAGCTCCTCACCTTCAGAGGTGCTTATATGTAGAATCGGAATTGGTACCAGGCAAATTTATGAGACACAGTGGGGTCTCCTTCTCATCCTCCTCTTCTTCCTCCTCTTGCTTTCAGTTACCTTGGGTTTTTAGACACTACTCAGTTCTCAGTGCAGGTTCTTTCTATTGGTTGCCCTTCTGGGCAGCATCTCATAGAAACACTGAAAACTGGACCTGGAAAAATAACTGAGTTCTAGTTCGCCTTTCCTCTTGCACTGATGAGGCAACTGTCAGATGGATTGTAGTCCACAGCTCTTTCTTTCATAAGGTGATTGTGCATCTGAAGTAGCTTTTTTGGACAGAGTATCTATGAACTCTTACACTACATGCCAAATTTTTCTGTATGTACACTTTTTGGTCCATAACTTCATCAGAATTTCCCAGGAGTCTTTGTTCAAAAATCAAAATGGAACAGAAGATCTTTTGCATTCCATCATGTGGACATTCTGGAGGGCCTTATCATGTAGAATGCTATCTTGGCTACTAATCAGATGTTACTATGATAGCTCACTCCTAAGGTTTTTATTTTTTTATCCATTACTAATACGTGGGGTCATTTATTTGTTGTTTACACCTTCCCTATATTTTCACGAAGTATGTGAAACATCAAACAACTTAATGATAATTTCATTTTATCAAATGAGAATAGATTTTATAATGTAATGTTATATTACATGTAACATTAATACATTTTATAAACATTTTTGTTGATATACTTAAAAGATGATTTCTAGATGGAGAATTCTTTATTGTGGTCTGGATATGTATAAAAGATAGACATTTTTTATGTGCAGAATATAGGATGCCCATTTAGCCTGTCCTTTTTTTTTTTATGAATTAATTTTGCTTCATTGTCATTATTTATTTTCGAGTTTTAGTTAGACTGTTTTTCTAATCCACAGATTGAAGCTTGAATGTCTTGGGGGTGGATGGCAGTAGAGCAGGTTGGGGACAGGAGAGTAGGGTATAGTGGGAAGCATGACAAATTAGGAAGCGATTGCTCTGCGAAAGCATGTTCATTCACGCTGTAGGAAGTACACTGATAGCTTGACAAATAGGGGCAAGACCAGATATCTGTGAGCCCTGTTTGACTTCCTTTGTAGTCCCAAAGACAAGTGAACAAATTAAGTATATTTGCAATTAAGCAATGATAGGATAAAGCAAATGATTTTTTAGTCATACTTTGAGGAGCATGTTATTTTTTTTATTCATGTCTCTATTCCTCATTGAGCTGAAAATTGCATGAGTAGATAGAAGATAGACTGTTGAACCCCCTGAATTTACCAGAGTAACTGGCACATAGTAAGTGTGTTGGCAACATATTTAGCAGTGTAGTCAGTTCCCCCCGCTGATTACCCCCCAAATCTGCCTACTCCTACACATACATCTGTTTTGTCAGCATCCTGATCTAAGATACTTCCTACATTTTGCATAAACCACTGCCATTACTTATAATGTACTAAAACATTTTTTTCTCACTCTAGTCTGGTCCATGTTGATCTACTTTCCACACAGAAGCTGAAATGACCCTTCAGGGATTTAAAATTAATAATGTATCTCCCTCATTTAAAAGCCTTTAATAGATTTCCAGTGAATCTTAACTATTGCTGCTTACTTTCCTAACCTCATATAAAAAAATCCTAACCTCAAGTCAGCTAATTGGAGAATCCCCTCAAATCAGATGAGAGTTATGACCTTTTAAGGGAGGTATAAGAATATTTATATAACCTTATTTGGGTATTATAGAATTTTTAGACACTAATAAGATAACATCTCATGAAATAGCAATTGCAAACTTCATTTCATGTTTACAAATTTTGGCTTATTGATTGCAGAAATGGCCCCAGTTCTTCCCTTCTTCTTGTATTTATGTCCTCTGCAAAGTGATTTTACATTTCTCCCCGTCGAAAAGTGGAATACATTTCCTCACACCTTGAATCTGGCTGGCCTTGTGATTTGCTTTAGCCGATAGAATATGGCAGAAGTAATGGTGTGCCAGTCCCCTTCCTAAGCCTCGGGGGCCCTTGCTTGCTTCTGTTCTCTTTGGGAACCCTGCCCCTGCCATGAGAGTAAGAACAGCCCAGCCTGGTGGAAGGTGACTGGCCACGTGGTGCATGGCCAAGCCATTTCATTCAAGGCTAGCTGTTCCAGGCTCACCACCAGACAGTTAACCCTGGAACATGTACGAGATCCCTGCTGAGGTGCACAGAGCTGCCTGCCCAAGGTGCACTGAGCTCGTGTACTTGAGTTAACTCAGTTAAGACCTGAAGAACATTCCAGCTGACCCCTAACCCATGAGCAGTAATTAATTTTTAGAGCCACTGAATTTTAGGGTAGATTATTTTTGTAGCAATACCTAATAGACACCACAGGTATCAGTCCCTTTTTAATGTAATTTATTGGAGTGATATTAGTTAATACAATTATATAGGTTTCAGGCATACAATTCTATAATGAATCATCTGTATATTGTATTGTGTTCACCAGCCCAAGTCAAGTCTCCTTCTATTACCATTTATTCCCCCCTTTACCCTCCTCTACCTCTGCCACCCCCTTGCCTTTTCTACTCACTGAAGACTCAATAAAAATGAGTTTATTGAAAATCTTGCATCTTTATTTAGACAATCATTGATGTTTAGAAAGATCTGACGATTGCATCTGCCTATTCCCAAGAATTGGCATAGAATAGTAGTATGTAAACATTTTCCTATTCTGATTTGTTTTAAAAATCATACAAAGGGAACACAGAGTATCTTTGTTTTTTTTTTTTACCGGAGCCACTGGAAGCTAACAGAGAAGAGACTTGTACAAAAAGCATTTTACCAAAAGTCTGATTGTCCTGTGCTTTTCCAAGGAAATGTTAAATTTATATAGAAAAAGATCACTTGACATCCATTTCTGACATTTATGCAGAATAAATATTTGAAAAATATTTCAGGATTTAAAAATATGTAATATAAAAGGCATAATCTAATGTTAAATATACTTTTTAAATGCACTGCTGAGCTGGCAAGTTTCTAAGGAAAATGTTCAGAGGCCGAAACTAAGAAAATGTGGATTCAGAAAAACAGGAAAGCTCTGGGTCCCACAGCCCTGGTGACCCAGCTCTGGAAACGCGGTTTTCTCGGTGAAGGGACGCACAGGGACCAGCAATTTCCCTTTAGCAGGAAGCTTAGTATAAGTGAGAAAAGGAGACGATAAAAGTAAGTCCAAATATATCATCAATCACAATAAACGTAAATGTACTGAACTTTGTAGTCAAAGATACAGACAGTTTCACCACGTTGGAAAAGGATCCAGCTACGTGCTATCTACAAGTACCGTGCCTAGAATGGAAGTTGAAAATGACTGAAACCAAAAAGTGAGAAATACATATTAACCAAATAATAAAAAATATAATAAGCTTGATTAGCCATAACATAAGATGAAATAACACTTTAAGATGAAAAAGCATTATTACAGATAAAACAAGCTTACTACATTTTGGTAAGAGATTCAAATATTCTGAAAGATAGAATAATTCTTGTTTGTATCAGAGTGGCATTGCTTATGTTTTAAAAAATAAAGCTAAATTAGCCCTGGCTGGTGTAGCTCAGTGGATTGAGTGCGGGCCTGTGAACCAAAGGATCACGGTTCGATTCCCAGGCAGGGCACATACCTGGGTTGCAGGCCAGTTCCTAGCATATGGTTGCCGTGAGAGGCAACCATACATTGATATTTGTCTCCCTCTCTCCTTCCCTTCCTCTCTAAAGATAAATAAATAAAATCTTTAAAAAATAAAGCTAAAATTAACTGAGTTATAAGTAAAAGTTGGCAAATGGACCTTTTCTGTAGGAGATTTGAATGTGATGCTGTTGTTACTGTTTGAGCAAGAAGGTCCAGATCAGTACGCATTTAGAGGAGTGCAGCTGCACAAACTCCACCTTCGATCTAATGTCCCTGTGTTGTGTGCTGCACAATGGCATTGTGGAATTCCAGGTCATGGAAAATGTTTTTAAAAAATGCCTATAGACCTTCCAGATAGCTAAAGACAGTAGAGGATAGTGTGTTAAGTAGCCTCCAAATGACAATTCACATCTACTACATTTCTATGCAAAAGTACACCTGCATTATGTGAAGAGAGAGGGTGTGAAATTGAAAATAACTCGGGGTCCTGCAGTCCCTGCACGCCACTGTTCTTTACGGGGCAGAGCTTACGGTGCAGACACAGTCCCAGCGAAGCTCCCGGGATGTGCTTAGGAGAGGGCTGGGGCTAGGGCCCCTGAGGAAGACTTGGAGAGACCACCACAAGGACCAAATACAGCTCAAGTCTGAAAACAATAAAAAAGAAACTGGGGAATCAGAGCAAGACTTCAGGAAAAGAATTTTAAAGTGTGTGTTACTTAAAGTACCAGACCAACAATTTGATTTGAAAGTTTTACAAATGTGTAGCTTTTCAGGGAAGGGACAAAGGTAAAAAGGACGGAAGAGGGGTTCTTTGGCAAGTGGACTGTGAAGCAAACAAGAAAGAAAAGTGCTAAGTTTTGTATTTTATAGAACAAAAGAGAACCACTGTGATCTTTCAGGACTCACAGCCCTTTTCCCCCTAACACCAACTCAAATAGGCAAGTGACCAAACAAACCAGCTAGTAGTATCTGCATTTCACCAGGCTCACAGGAGAGAGCACTGAAAATACTCCAGTAACACAAAATGAACAAAGGGGAAATGAAATCTATATAGAGCTACTGAGCAAAATCCAGAAATGAATTTTCACATAAATCAGCATACCAGAAACAACCAAGCAAATAAAAAAAAAAAACAACAAACAAAACACAAAAAAATCAAAACTGTGTCTACACTCCAAACAAAATTCAGTCTATTCTACAAGCATTTATGATAACCCTCCTTTTGACATTATTTTTATTTTTATTTTTTATTTTTTTTATTTTAATTGTTGTTCTTATACAGTTTTCTGTCTTTTACTCCCATCCCGGCCCACCGCCCCAGCCCTCCCCACCTCCCACCCATTTCCACCCCCTCTAGTTTTTGTTCATGTGTCCTTTATACTTGTTGCTCTAAACCCTTCCACTTTTCCCCTGAAATTCCCTCCCCTCTCCCCTCTGGTGTCTGTCAGCCTCTTCTCAATTTCAATGTCTTTGGTTATATTTTGCTTGTTTGTTTGTTTTGTTGATTAGGTTCCTGTTAAAGGTGAGATCATATGGTATTTGTCCTTCATTGCCTGGCTTATTTCGATTAGCATAATGCTCTCCAGTTCCATCCATGCTGTTGCAAAGGGTAGGAGCTTTTTCTTTCTTTCTGCTGCATAGAATTCCATTGTATAAATGTACCATAGCTTTTTGATCCATTCATTTACTGATGGGCACCTAGGTTGCTTCCAACACTTGGCTATTGTAAATTGCACTGCTATGAACATTGGGGTGCATAGGTTCTTTTAGATTGGTGTTTCAGGGTTCTTAGGATATAATCCTAGCAGTGGAATTGCTGGGTCAAAAGGTAGATCCATTTTTAGTTTTCTTAGAAAATTCCATACTGCTTTCCACAGTGGTTGTACCAGTCTGCACTCCCACCAACAGTGCACTAGGGTCCCCTTTTCTCCACAACCTCTCCAACACTTGCTGTTTGTTGCTTTGTTTATGAGGGCCATTCTGACTGTGTCAAGTGGTATCTCATTGTGGTTTTAATTTGCATCTCTCTGATAGAGAGCGATACTGAGCATCTGTTCATGTGTCTCTGGATCCTCTGTATGTCCTCCTCGGAGAAGTGCCTGCTCAAGTCCTTTGCCTGTTTTTTAATTGGGTTGCTTGTCTTCTTAGAGTGGAGTCATGTGAGTTCTTTGTATATTTTGGAGATTAAGCCCTTGCCTTTTGGGATTTTTAAAAACTAAAAACGGTTTGGAAAAAAGTAAGGAAAATTGAAAAATAGTATTAAGTATTGAACTCAGGAAAAAGTAGAAGTAAAGGCAAAATTATCTCAGAAGTAAAGGTATATTACAGGGCAGCCAAGGGAGAAGAGAGTCAAATGAAAATTAATAAGGTATCAAAGAAAAACAGGAAAACTATTGAGAGAATACAAGTGACATACAGCAGCAAAACAGATCAGACAGAATGCAGTGAAAATGGAGGACAGCAATGCAGGAATACTGTTTGCAGTACTTGACTCTCTGAAGAAGAAAACAAAATAATGTATAGAATAACATAATATTTAAAGCTATAATACAAGAAAACTTCCAGAATAGAAAAAAAAGAGCCCTGAATATCTGTACATTGAAAGTGCTGGCAAGGGAAAATTAACCTCAAAAAATCAATTCTGAGATTTAGCCTGTTTCAAAGATAGTCACAAAATCTTCAAGGCTAACAGGTGAGAAGAACAAGTAATGTACAAAGACAAAATAATGAGACCAGTATTAGACTTTCCAACATCAGCATACAAATAAAACAACGCAGCAATGGAATAATTTATTATCATTAAAATCAATGTAAGTAAGAACACTTTAGTCCTTCCTAAATGTTATCTCAAATCTTTTAATACAGCAAACATCCAATGTAATAAATTATACATAATTACACAAAATTATGATACAATTTAGACTAAATGACAATAAATGTAAATGGGGTTAACTTACCTAATTAAAAAGATTTTCATTTTGGCATCCAAAATAAAACCCAACTATATACAATTTTATTAGAGATACACCTAAAACAAGGTCATTTAAAGAGGCCAAAAATAAAGGGATGGACAAAAGTATATTAAGAAAGAGGGCAGGGGTCCTGATGTCAGACAAATTAGAATTCAAGCCTCAAAGCTTTAAGTGGCACTTTAGTTCTAAAAGCCACACTCTGCAGTGAAGCTTTAGTACTTCTGAGTGTGCCTGTTCCGTATAACCCTGCAACAATCTTTATGAAACAAAACCACAGGAGAAGCAAGAAGACAGAAACCCATGAATGGGTGACTTTGATACATGACACTGAGCACAGGACGGACCAAACAGACAAAAGATTAGTTAGGAAATAAAAGATGGGACAGCATAATCAGTAGGGTAGGCCTTATGGATGGGTGTACATGTGCTCCCTGACAGTGAACACTCCGCATTCTTCTCAGGTGCCTGTCACATGTTCACAGAAATCGGTCACATCTCAGTCACAGAGAAAACGGCAGTTGCTTTCAGAAACTAAAATATGGCAAATAGCATTCTGTGATCACAATGCATGAGAAGTAGAATTTCCTTAAAAAGGGAAAGCATGTTAGGAGCTTTGAGGGAAATGGAAACGGCCAGTTTGTAGAGGGAGGACCAGGGGTGTGGATCTCCGTTGCTGTCGAGGTCACAATGCTGTCGGGTTTCAAAAAAACCCTGTCATTATAGAATCAAATACAAATTTTAATTGGCTAGTCCTGATGTTCAATTCAGTAAACTCTATTTTTCCTACTATGTGCCAAACATTTTATGTCCAGAGATGAAAAAGTAACTCCCAGCAGACGTGGGTAATTATAGTCCTTAGTACAGTGGCAGAATAGAGCAAGTACTGTGGGAAAACACCCGGCATCTCTAATTGAGTATTTCTGCAGTTTTGCTGCTTGTGGGGGAGCTGGATCTTCACATCAGCAGAGCCCCCAAACCCTGTACCGTTTTTCTTCTGTTCCCGGTAGCCCAGGCAATGGAAGTCCTGTGTCATCGACTGCCTGTAGCAGGCATTCAGTTCAGTTGAAACCCAACTAATGATTTTTGTTGATCTCACTTTTGCACTTTACAAGTTCTTTTATATTTTTTTATTATTTATGCTTCATAACAATCCTTTAAATAAAAGAAGAGGTAGTACCATCTCTTGGTAGATGAGAACCTTCTTCTAAACAGGTCTTTTCCAAGCTGCTTCTTACTCAACGGTCCGTTTCTTTACTCATTTTGGGGTTGTGGTGAGATGGCCACTTAAGTCTTGTTTTTATTGGTAAAAAGTAACTTTAACTTTTCAAATTACTTGCCATGGACTTGTTTTAGCCCAATTAGAGAGTACAAATTGCATAAAGAAAAAAAGTCCCATTAATTCTGTCACCCAGGTGAGCCCTTTTTATACTTTGGTCTACGTTCTTCTTGTTCTTTCCCTTCCCACCTCCCCATCCCTCCTTAGCTTTTTTCTTTCCTCCTTCTCTTCCATTTGCACCTTCCGTATGTGTATGATTTTTCACAATTGTATGAGGTAGGTGCTGTTATTAATCACATTACAGAAAAGGAGAATAAAACAAAGAGAGATTAAGTGGTAGTTTGGTTCAAATGACCCAAAATTTCTAGGCTAGTCCCAATTTCAAACTTTGTTAAAGGTTATTTACATAGGTTTGAATTGTTTTATGAGATTTTATTGTTTGGAAAATTATTAATGATAGATCTCTGAGGAAACCACTTGGTTTATTGTTTCTTACACCGAAAATCTGATATTGCTAGTATTAAAACATTCTTTTTTTAATAAAAGTTTTTAACTTTTTAAAAACATTTTTAAATCTTTCAGTTTTTAGAGAGGGCGGCAGGAGGGAGAAAGAGAGGGAGAGAAACATCTATGTGTGACAGATACATCCACTGGGTTGCTTCTCACACACCCCCAGCTGGGGACCTGACCCACAACCCAGGCATGTGCCCTGACTGGGAATTCATTGGCGACCCTTCAGTTTGCAGGCTGGCACTCAATCCAGTGAGCCACACCAGCCAGGGTGACTTTTTAATTAAAAAAAAAAATTAATTAATTTATTTTTAGAGAGAGGGGAAAGGAGGGAAAAAGAGAGGGAAAGAAATATTGATGTGAGACAGAAACATTAATCGTTTGCCTCTTGTATGTGCCCCGAATGGTGACTGAACCGCAATCTAGGCATGAGCCCTGATCAGGAACTGAACCAGTGAGTGACATTACCTTTTGCTGGGCGATGCCCAACCAACTGAGCCACACCAGTCAGGGCAGTATTAAAACATTCTAAATTTTATAGTATGCAATACTAAATTAAAATGAGTAGTTTTTAAAAAATGAAATACAGGCTTCAGTGGTTTTATTTTTCTTATTTTAAATGGATACTGGAGACTTAAAGAATGGGAAAGAGATTTATAATAAAAGTTCTTTAGTACACCAGTGCCAGAAGCATCACGTGGGATCTAAGAAAGACCCCCATGTTAATGAATTTTTATTGTAAATAGTACAGTGGTGTTGTTTCAAATGTGTTATCCAAAAGGGAACTTAGTAGAGTTTTGGTAAAGATATTTTATCCCTTGTCTTTTCTATTTGTATCATAATTTGTCTGTGGTTAAAATTTCTCCAATAATAATACATCATAGAATACTAGATTTGTCAAATATCTTAGAGCTGATGGACACTGACATTTTCTGAGCCAAACATACATAACCATGTTTGATGATGGTATTATCTCCATTTTCTAGAGAAGGAAATTGAGGCTCAAATTAGCAAAGTGCAAGTAAGTTAAGATTGAAATTCAGGTTTGTGCAGCTCCAAAACTCATTCATATTCTACTCGGCAGTGCTAAAACTTGGTTCTTTCAATTCAAAAAGGGTCACTGAAAAAAATGAAAGGTTTTACTCTTTGTTCTGATATGAACAGGGGAAATGCTTATTAGTCCCCTGCCCCCTGCTCTCCTCCCCCCAGTTTTGTTCGTTGATGCTGCTGTCCTGCAGGGAGCTTTCCCAGGCAGAATAAGCTTCAAGTCCTACAGCCTTCATGTTCCCAAAAGGGAAACCTGAGAAGGAGCCACAGCCTTCCTGTAAGCAACAGATGGTTACTGTTTAAATGAGGGTACACTCTGGATCTCATCTGTGAAGTGATTTTTAAGGCTTTGTGGGGTGGGTGGGTTTGGAGGGTGAGTCTAGGGAACAAGTTAGTAACAAGATTTAGGAGGAGGAGGAAGAAGAAATAAACAAACCAAATTTGTAGCTTTTTCACTCTTATATACTCTTTAATCACAATCACATGGCAGGTTGTATTTTTCTGCCCCCTCCTCTGCTCCAAATAGAGGGGGAAGGGGGAAGGCAGGGCACTGCAGGCTGCTGAAATTTGTAGTGTGCTGGCACCCAGCAAGTGAGTTTTGCTGTGGGGTAAGTCCTGTGGCTTGTTTTCTGCCTTCGTGAATAGAGTCTTTCCATCTTTGCCAAGCCTACAGTTAATGCGGTCAAGGGATTTATTATGAAATGTACTAAATCTTGGCATGGAGCTAATTGCATATAACAAGAAGCGTGCTAGAGGCTTGGACCTGAGAAGTGACACATGCAAAAAGCATTCTCTTTCTGATGCTGCTGAAAGAGGTTTTGTGTAGGGGAATGTCTGCATGTCTGCGCTTATTGCTAATGAGGTAACCCCTCACCCATAGCGTGTTTCTGGGTTACTTGTTAAAGTAAGTGCAGAGTTAGTGCGTACGCGCTCACTTGCTCTCTCTCTCTCCGATATTTACAAACGATTGGCGATTCAAGAATTAATATTTATTTACCAACTACAGCTTCACATCTAAAACTCTTACTATATCATAAGAAAGCACACTCATGAAAGTTTAATTACAGAATTGTAACTTAGAATAATTCTTGTGTAAACGTATAAAGGGTGACCAGATAAATTGTGTTAGCTCAGGCTGCCATAACAAAATACTATAGTGTGGTGGCTGAAACAGCAGAAATGTGTTCTCTCGTGATTCTGGAGGCTGGGAGGCTGAGAGCAGGGTGCCACATGGTAGTTCTGGTGAGGGCTCTCTTGCTGGCTTGAAGATGGCTGATTTTTCACTGTATCCTCACTTGGGGTGGGGGTGCGGTTGCTGGGGGTATGTAGGGCTGGGTGGTGGAGGTGGGGGGCAGGGGGGAGAAAGAGAGAGGGAGCTCTGGTTTCTTCTAACAGCACTGCTCCCATCATAAGCCCCCACCCCCACCCCATGATCTCATTTAAACCTAATTACCTCCCAAAGGCTCCATCTCCAAAAGTATCACATAGAGATTCAGGGCCTCAATATGTGAATATATGTGTGGGGGTGGGGAGGGTGGGAGGTACACTATTCAGTTCATACCAGAAGTATTTAAAGGAGAAGACAAGTAATGCATCTTGAAGCCAAGTGTATGTCCTTAAAATTTTATTCATTTGAAAATTTAATTTAAAAGTAATAATTGAATAATTTAAAAATAATAAAAAATAAACATTTTTTTCATCCTTTCCTGATGTTTTCACAAAGTTTCACTTGGTGAATTTTCTCAAAGCTTTATTGGGATGTTTATCTTTATATTCCTCACATCACCCCGACGGATGCATGGTGTGTCTCAGGTCTCAGTATTTGTTTGCTGCATCGACAACCTAAACGCTTGCAGTGCTTTCCCACAGTGCACAGCTCATACACCTTAATTTACTGAAATATACAGAGAAAAAACAGTAAAACTTGGTTCAGCGAAGCGGTTCCATCCTCTCTTGAATATTATGAGCAACATTTATCTGTATAACAAAAAGAAATAACAAAAATGTTTAAAAAGGTACATTGAAGAAATAAATGTAAACTTTTATTCATATCTTCCTGGATGAGTAATTTTTGTGCGCATGTGAAGCTCATGTCCTAACACTTGGAGGAAATGGGGAGAGAACGACTGTGGTGGTTTCCATCCCACGGTTAACACCAGTCTTCTTGCTATCAGCGGTTTTTGAAGTGGAAGTAATCCTGAGCTTAAAACAAAACAGCCATGGCCACAAATTTCAGCCCTGGCACAGCAAAAAGGAAATGTTGGGATGAAAATGTTTGACCCATTTTTTTAAAAAAAAGTAACATTCAAAAATAGAACAGCACAGAGATCATTTGTATCATCCCTGAAACATTGTAAATCCATTCATGTTTATGGTTTATCAGATCAGTTTGAATTTTTATTGACTGCGAGATAATTAACATCGATCAGGATGAAAAAAAACCCCTGATGATTTACAGCGAAGGAATGGTTTGTTTGCTTGTTCGTTCATTCATTCAACATCGATTTACTGAGGTTCACATGGGTGTGAGGCACCATGCCAAGCGCTGTGACAGGGAGATAAACAAATCAGTGATAGCATTTACCCTCGAGTACTTAATTTTGTACTTACTCGACTAACACTAAATTGAGTTCTTCCTACGTACACAGTACTGTCCTGCCCCTTGTTACTGAAAATACAAACTTCATTAAGAATAGTCCTTTTCAAAAGAGCTTATGTCTCATCTAGGGAAATACACATAAACACATAATTGCCCCTAGTTATTAAGTTTAATCACTTGAGGTTTGGTGCCAGGTCTGAATGGAGGTTAACATTTAAGAAGAACATGTGGCTTTCCAAACCATTCACTAAGTCCGGTATGTGCTACCCCAGTATAGTTTAAGTCTTTGCCACCCAAAGGGTGGTCTGAGAACCAGCAGCAATGCCATCACTTGAGAGAGACACTGGAAATGCAGGATCTCAGGCCCTACTCCAGACCCACTGAATCTGAGTCTGCATTTTAATGAGTTTTACATGACTTATATAGGTGTTGAAGTTGGGGAGCTTTAATACAAGGTTTGACTTGTATTCATAATTACATGAGATGACATTTTATCTGATCTCATAGCTGAACTGTTTTATTTGCACGTGCATTCTTTTAACAAGCATTTATTGAACACAAAGATTAATTGAACATGCACTAGATATTGTACTGGGAGCTGAGGACCCAAAAAACTAACTGTTAGCTACAATTAATAGCTAAATAAATTTTATAACCTAATAAAGAAGTAACTATATCAGTCTGCAGGGTAAGGATACCTGAACTGGACCTTAGAAGATCCGCAAGCATTTGTTTGGGATGAGAGGGGGAAGTGTCTTAGATTTTTTTCTCACATTCCGTATATCGGTCACCTTTTGAATAGGAATAAGTTGTTGAAAGTCTTTTAAAAATTAGGCAAGCTCCTAAATGAATGTTTATATATTTTGGTGCATTCTCTTAGTGGGATGAGTATACTATTTCTTAAGGAAATATTATCTAATGAGCATTGGAGTTCAGTGTGAGTAATTTTACATTCTGAGCCTCAGTTTCTTCATCTGTCAAGTGGAAATATCAGTTCTACAAGGTTTTAATGAAGATTACAAAGAATTTAGCACTCTGGAGTCCAATAAATTGTAATGTTATTAATGATTTTAAGAACAATTTCTTTTTTTCTTTACATAAAGTTGCTAGCTTATATTAGAGAAAGGAAAATACAACAATGTGATACATACTTAAAATAAAAAAATATTCTTCTGCAGTCCTGCACAATCTAAGACATGATAACATAAAAAATGAGAGGTCACCAGTCATAATGCCCCAGAACTGAACCAAAGGTATTCACCTTCTCAGAGAGGAAACCTGCACTCCTGCCGTCCCCCTGCGGCCCCAGGCTCTGCGCCGTGGGGCTCGCGGTCAGCCCGAGGACGGGCCCTTGCCGTCTGTGGGAACAGGCCGTTTGGGTCCTCCTTAATGAGGCTGCACCCCACTGCCTTTTAAATATTTGAATAGTAAGTTTGTGTGAAGTGGACTCTTCACCTTGTTGTGTGTGGGCTTCCCAAGAGGAAATACATGCACGTGTTCTTGGAGAAAATACAACTTTTCTTTTTCCTTTAAATTTCACAGATTTGGGAAACATGTAAGTACCAAGCTAATAAAGAACAGCTGAGTCTTTCTCATATAAACAGAAATTGAAATTGGTTTTCTCTAATCGGTGAGAAAGAAATGTTCTTTATTTAAGTTCACTTAGTGTTCCATAGTTGGAGTATCATGACTTCATGCAAGATTTCTTGGTACCTTTCCATTTCTATAAAATGGCCATCTGAGAACCACCAGTAGAAGGCAAAATGTAAATGGAAGGTATTAACCTGAGGAAAGGTGAGAATGATGGAGAGAACCGACTGCTGTGTGGCAGAGTCAGAAATGGATAACACCATGAAGTGGGCTGAGGCACAAAATTTGAGGCCTGCAGTGAAATGTGCTACTCTAGGTAAACAGTCCGGTGTTGTTGTCTTTGGCAGTTCTTGAGAACCTTGTCATGTTAATGTAGTTATTGAAATTGAATTTGGAAATTGTAATGTTGCTCTCATATTTCACTTAAAAACAGTGCTAACTCCCACCTTGAAAGGGATCACATATATCTCATAAGCAGGGCACTGCTAATATTTTAGTAACCCCACAAGAAGGATAATGAAATGAAATACTGTAAAGAGCACAACCAACCTGCATTTTCTTTTCCCAGTGTGCTTGCAACGAGATACATAATATAAAAATACCCCACTACCAAGTTCTCTTTGCAAACGCCAAATGGAACCCATCGTGTGTCAGAGATCACCCAGGTCTGTGTGAGCTTGGCAACATTTCAGGGGTCACATTTTCACTTGAATCAACTGTTCTTGAACAGTTTCCCCAGGGTATTGGCACAGACCCTGTTTTCTTAAACAGTGAGCATATATACCTGTTTTTCTCACCTATTTTCCCTCAGCAAACATAGCCATTATTTCCTTTATAAAAGAAAGGGGGTGGGTAGGGGGGGAGAGAGTGAGAGAAAAAGTAAGGAAAAGAGAGAGAGAGAGAGGAAGAAAGGGTCCCTTTATTACCATTTATGTAGAAATTCCCACGTAGTTGAAGAGTTGCAATGCTTGATCTTGGGTCACATTTATCTCTGTTTGTATTTTAAAGGATTGGTTATTTAAGAGCTCTCTTATGAGAATATTTTGCTTATGGCCCCCAGTAGAAAAGTTCAAAAGATATTTGTAAAGCGAGGCATGTTTTTGACATAACTTTTGATAATTTTTCTGATAGTAAGTTGTTGTTGATTTGATGTTGCTTATTTTATAATTATTTGAAGGATGTTAACGTGCATCTTTTCAAACTGGGCAAGCTTAGGCACTGAATACCAAAAGAGGCTGCTAATTCCTTTTCTTTTCCTTTCACATCTTAGCATACTTCTCAGACTGGCTATATAAATAAGGCCAGTCCTTTGAACATTATTGAATATAAAAAATATATTAAATCTGTGATGAAACTACTGATTTCTTTCTTTTGTTCCTCTGAGCACTAACTAGGCAGAACAGTTATTCTGGAAGTACAAAAGAATAATAGAAAAGAAAAATAGTTCATCAACGTCTGCAGTTCTTCAATGTAACTTCTCATTGGAGAGACTTGGTGATATCATGTCCAATTTTCAATGTAAACAAGGATCACAAAATTCTTTTTTTCTCTTGGTTTTACAGCTGTATAGCTGGTCCAAAGTTGAAAATGTGTTTGTTCTTGTAAGAAAAATAGCCCTCCTTGCCTAGATTAATGGTGCTTCAAGACATGTTTATTCGGAGACGGCAGCAGAGAGGTGAATGGAGTAAATGCTCTGTGTTGGAGATCATTGTGTCACACACGGCAGAGGCAGTCAGAGGGCTGTTTACGTAGCAGCCTTCAGTTTCTCTTTGATTTATAATCTCTGAAAAATTGAAATGTTTTATCTTTATTTTTCCTTTTTTTCTTAACGGAATAGGGTGATTTTAGATAAAACCCCGCTAATTCTAAAAATTAATTCATGAAGGCTTAATTTGCTGCACTTCAGCTGTGATCTTAAATTATACATTCGGGTTCTTTCTAGAGTTGTTCCATCATGCGGTTGGATCCAGGAAAATTATCTTGATTTTGGTATCTTAAAGGCAGCTTGTAGGTGTATACGTATAACCCATCGGTTCCATATAAACATTGCGCTTCAAAGTGATCATTAAGAAATATGCTGGTGTTTCTAAGGTGTGTGACATTTGTCTTTTTTGAAGGGTATCAAAAGTATGTTCTATATATCACTTATTTTTTTAAAAAAACAATCAGAGCTTTTCCTAAACTATTATGCTTCTTTTGTATTCAGTTACTGGAATTCATCATATGAGTGTTCTAAAATAGGCAAATATGACTACACTGTATGATTTATTTAATGCTAACATGCGATACAAGCATATCAATTATAAAAGGAAAAGAAACTAACCTCTCTGTATATATTTGTAAGCATTTCTCAAGAGAGCTTCTGGTTGGCATTTGAGTTGAATTCTTTTGGTGACATAAATATATTTTTCTTTCTCTCTCTATATTTTTGTGACCACTCTTACCTGTATTTCTTTCTCGATGTAACTTTTTGCAACGATGGCAGCAAAGACTTTTTATTTGTAGATTTTATTTTTCATTTAATGATGTAGTTCTGCTTAAATGCTCTTTGGGGATTTATAAAAAATAAAAACTTATATTAACTAAAAGGATAAAATGAACACTATCTTTTTTTTTAGAGATTTGAAAAATATTTATCTTCTTGTTCTGTTTAAGTTGATATAACTTTTCAAATTAGTGATATGTATGTCTGTGTATGTATGTATAGCTCCTGAGTACAGTATTTTTGACAGTTAAATCTAGGCTTGATGATCAAAACATTTGTTCCAGTACAGAAAAAAGGTTGGGAATAGAGTTTTTAAATTGACATTTGATAGTTAGTTTTATTTCATTGAACTGATGTTCTGAACTTCCTGCATCCAAATATGAAAGAACAAAATTAGCTCTAATTCGAGCATGATCTTTTTTCTCCCACCAATTAATTATGAATATCATCTCTTTGATATTTCTTTGAGAACTTATCAAGTTCAAAATTAAAAAAATAATAGAGCTCTCAAGGGTGTATTTACCAATATAAAATGCCCATAAATTAATTTTGTAACTAAATGAGAATGTAATATTTTGGGGAAAAAAATGAGTTACAATATATTCTTTGTGTATTTTAGTTGACATAAGTTTCTAGAGTTTTATAGCAGTCATTTTTTTTTTTCATTTGTCCCAGTAGGTGAAATTACAGCTATAAGCAAATATTTACCAAACATTGTTGGCTCTTAGATTATTAGAACATGTTATAAAATGATTAAGCATCAAAACCAAGGCCCTATTGTCTGGAGAGACTTGGACCAATAAATGAAATGACTGATATCCTTAATCAAAATAAGTGAAATAAAGAGATAGTACTGAATTGAAAGATTCATTATCTCCTATATATTTATGATTACATATAGTAGGCAATATTCATGAAAGTCTGGTGTATAGATTCCTTGTCTTACTCGTAAATCTGAAAGGGTTATAGGGAAACCTGAGATATTTTACCTGATAGGCTTTCCATACTCAAATAACAGCCAGTCAGAATAGGCTCGAGGCCTCAGCCGTATTTTCCTAAGGTTTTCCGATAAGAAGAAACACCATATGATCTCACCTATAAGAACAATCTAATGAACACAGTAGAACCAGAGGCATGGAAACATGGAACAGACTGACAGTGACCAGAGGTAGGGGATGATGGTGAAAGGAAGGGAAAGGGACTAGTTAAAGAGCATGTGTGAATGACTCATTGACATGGGCAACCACAGTGTGGGAATTGACTGTGGGAGTGGGGGCTGGGATGGATGGAGGAGGGCAAAGGGTGAAAAAGTGGGACAATTGTAATAGAATAACAATAAAAAAATCTTAAGAAAAAAAGAGCTACCCTTTTGCCTTGGCTAAACCTGGTTTTGTGCTGCTCCATCATCATGAAGACGGGACTCAGTCCCTAGTCTGAAATGACATGATGTGGCTTTGTCCCAGCTCTTCCTGCTTCTGTAGGATGACCTTGGGTGGACTCCAAAACTGTTCCCAGTGTAAATAAGTGATAGTAATATCTATTCTTGCGTGACTCATGGAGATTCAGTCATTGTAGACATTGTGATACTTTGAAGGCATTTGGGAATTTTGCCTGGTAAGGAATTATTCTTATGTGTTCTAGTCACCAAGAAAATTGTAGCATTTGTACCTGCTAAGTACCCCTTTTTGAGTAACTGCCCCCTTCTGGCTCTCAAAGTGTCTGGTATATTTTAGTAAAACCTAAAAAAAAAAAAAAAAAAAAAAAAAAAAACCTGAAAGAAGGTAAAAGTCAGATATTATCCTGTATATTTCTTCCCAGTCTTTTAAATAAGAATTAAAAGCAATAATGTATAAATTCTTCATGCTGATTTTTTAAAAAATATTTATTGTAATTGTTGTTCTTGTACAGTTTTCTGTCTTTTACTCTCATCCTAGCCCACTGCCCCAGCTCTTCCCACCTCCCTCCCCTTCCATGCTGCTTTTGATGTGTAATATCATACTATAAGTTCTTTTCCCTAAATTCTTCTTAAACATTAGTTTGGATGAGTGAATAAGATGTTCAACAAAGGAAATATACCTTAACTCTTAACTTAACGCTTCTTCTGTACTTGGATGTTTAGATTGTTTCAAGTCATTGATATTATAGATAAATGCTACTAGGAACATCTTCATCTATAAAATTAGAGCTGATTTCGGCATGTATTGTTTTTTCTTGTTCTTAGCTGTGGAAATACTGAATTAAGTGGAAAGAGTGTTTAATGCTTCAGATAATTACTAAGAAATTATATTCTGGAAGGTTTTTTTTTTTAGATTTTATTTATTTTTAGAGAGAGGGGGCGGGAGAGAGAAAGAGAAACTGATCGGTTGCCTCTCATATGTGCCCCGAACCCGCAGCCCAGGCATGTGCCCAGACCAGGAATCAAACCAGTGACCTTTTACTTGATGTGACAATGTCCAACCACCTGAGCCACACCTGTTGGGCTATCCTAAGGGTTTTAATTGTATTTTAAATTTGCTCCCTGTGCTAGGCATTCTTTTGGCTTTTCACTCCTCAAACATTCTTCATGTTTCTAAGCCCTGCTCTTTCAAAAACCCTTCCTGGACACTCCCCAGCATATTTGAAGAGGATCTCCCATTTTCCCAAGTTGTTGGGAACTCCTTATCCCCAAATTTATTAATTTAATTGAGATTTAAATATATTATCCTGAGATAATAGCAGTTATACTTGTATTAGTTTCCTGAGGCTGCTGCAATAAATTAGCATGTTTAGTGGCTTGAAACAACAGAAATTTATTCTTTCCCAGTTTTTGAGGTCAGAACTCTGAAACCAGTTTCACTAAGGTTACCCAGAGGTGTCACCAGGCCCTTGCGGCCCCCGTGCTCCAGCGGAGAATCCATTCTGGATTTCTCCCAGCTTCTGGTAGTGGCCGGTGTCCCTTGACTTAAGCCGCACCACTCCAGTTTCTGCCTCCTGGTCACATGGTCTGTCCCTTTTCTGTGTGTGTGGGATCTCCCTCAGCCTCCTTCTTGTAAGGATACTTGTGTTGGCAGTTAGAGTCCACCTCGGATAATTCCCTATGACAAGGTCCTTAATCTCCCCTGCAAAGATACTGTCATATAAGGTGACACTCACAGGTTCTAGGTAACAGGACCAATGGCTTTGGGGGCCACCATTCATGTCCTTACAATAATATATTACTCAGATGAATAACTCAGATGAATATTGAGTAAGATTTAATTTCTTTAAATCTTATATATTATGTACTGTGAAATAACTAACTGCTGGGAAATAAAAATGTTGAATATGAAATATGTATATGAATATAAAGATATGAAGAGCTCTAATTAGTAGTATCCCTTACTAGTATTATGTGGCCTGCTATTGAACATGATATACGTATATTTATTGAGATATAACAAAAGAAAAGATAATATTATATTATCGGTTTTTAACAATATATTAGAAATGTGAAATTTCCTAATTCATGAAAAATTATTGAGAAAATTAATAATAAGTCACTGTCAAAGTTAAGGAAGATATAAAATCTTTTTTGAAATGGGAATGTTTCCAGTGGAATTAAATTGGGCATGTTTTTTTTTTTTCCTATAAATATGTTTGATGTCAATGAAGTTTCCTTGTTCACCCACACATTGTACAGTTATAGTTTCAGGTATATATTTTTGACAGTCTTGTACCAGGCACAGAGGTTGCTATTCAAATTGCTACTGTATAGTTCCAGAAAATAGCAGGTTGTCACTTCTAGACTCCCAATATGAGAGAAGAGCTCAGGGAAAGTGGGAGAAAAGGCAAGGGTTAGAAATAACCTGCCAGTTCTAATCTTCAGAACCTTTGCATAAACAAGATTGGAATGAAAACAGAGTTTTTTTTTTTTTTAAATTTGGAAACCTGTAACTTATCCAATCATAACATTCCATGCTGAGTGCATGTACACTTTTAGAAAGACACCACACTGTAATGTACTAGGTCCCCAATTCTGCTTCAGTACTGGCTTTGTGTAGAACATGAATTTCAGACATCAGTTGGCTGGATGGTGTATTTTTAAATTGCATCCAGTAAAATGGAAAGAAAAGATAAATAGCCAGAAAATTATACTTAGCACAGCAATAATAGGTTCTAAGAACATTTTACATATTAAACAACATGTTAGGCCCTTTATTTACAATTCAAACTATAAAGGTACAATTTAAATTTTCATATGCATATACAGATATTTATGTATTTTGAGTGCTTAGGATCAGCAAAATACAATACAAGGTGTTAAAAACAGGGAATAGTTGTGACAGAAAAGAAAAGTTAACAAAAAAAAGTGATTTTAAATAAGCTCAACATCCTAAACCCAGTTATTTTTTTTCAAGAATGCAAATGTGTGTGGTATTATTTGGGGCCATAGTTGGGCCAATAATGAATATATCTGTGTATTTGAATGGTAAGAATAGCAAGTAGTAAGTTCCTTGATAACTTCCTATGGGCATGAAAACGATTTTGTTATTTTGTTATGGTAAATCTTAGAACTCAAATAACTTAAAAATTGAATATGCTTGCAGGCATATTCAATATATGCTCCTGGTCCACATCTATGGAAACTGAAAGACAATTTATTAAAAGGTAAAGCAAAACAAAACAGTAAAACCCCAGAATAGTTAAAGTAGCCTTTAATAACATGCCCCAAGAGCATCAGCTTTCTCCTGATCCTACTGTCTGCACATCCGTGTGCAAAGGAGAGTGAGAGCCTGTCACACTCATGGCTGAGACCCCGGAACCCATTCTGCAGAAGGCCAGTTACGATACTTTGAAGTTCAAGCTCACAAGATATTCTCTTCTTTCTCAGTAAATGGGACATAGTTTTCTATCCAGTGGTTTTCACATGGAGCGTGGTGACCCATTAATGGGGTTATGGCATCAATTTAATGGGTTTCCACTCACAATTATAGATAGATTAAAATAGAATAGAAAATATCAAACCAGTTCACATGTAAGGACATGGTTGTTTTGTGAATTTTTTGTTTATAGTCTGTAACATCATGTATGAGTCTTGTAATAAATTATTCTTGGGTCTCTCTCAGTAGTGGAGAAGGAGTGCTAATATGCTGCTACATCTTTGGGTGTAGATATTGGGATCAGATATTGGGAGGGCTGGAAACACCACATGGCAGTCCACTATTGCTGGCAGGTAAATGGGTGGGGGCAGGTACAGAATGATCCAAAGTGGTAAGCTGTATTTAGCAGGACTGAGAGGTTCTCCCCTCTACTCTGGGTCAGCTCTTCCCTCTCCTGAAGTTGTGGACTCAGCTCAAAAAAGGTTGCATATCATCTAGGAAACAGGTACTAAAACAGCAATGAAATACCACTTTACACCCATCAAATTGGCAAAAAAAAAAAAAAAAAAGAAAGAAAGAAAGAAAAAGAAAAGAAAAGAAAAAAAAAAAGCCCAAACAACAACCCACAAACCAATCTATAGCTCATTTCCCCAACATTGGCAAGAGAATTATTTTCCATTACTTTGGAAAGCGACCTGACAAATCCCGGGGAAGCTGAAAATGTGTGTACCCTCTGACCCAGCACTTCACTGGCTGTGTGTCCACCGAGAGCGAGGAGCTCTCTTGCACGTGCTGGAGAACATGCGCCGGAGCGTGCAGTGTGCCACCAACAGGGGTATGAATCTGTGTCTTGATACAGATACTGTCAAGACACAGGTACATACTTGACTACAGAAGGTATAAATATAGGCATGTGCTGTCTGCTATACTCTGCTTCATTTCAAAAACGGGATGGTTAAGAGGGTAACCCAATGCTTTGATTTTTTTTCTTGTTCTCAGTATCTCTGCACAAACCACACTTGAGTGTGTGTGTGTGTGTGTGTAAGGGAAGCAACCTGACCATCCTCCTATTCAGGAACAAATAGCAAAGCGAAGTTCATTTATCCTGTAAATAGTTTACACAGTTGGAATCAATGAGTTTGATCTACCTGTACCAATGGGAAGATAGGAAAAAGCTGAAAACAATATGTGTTAATTCTATTTATGTAAAACTTTCACCCACAGAATGCAGCAGTGTCTGTTATGTCTAGGTGTTTATGTGTATTAAAACAGAAAGCCTGAATGGGGATAGTCTTTTGAAGACAGGCTGTCTTTGTAGAGCGAGAGAATGACAAGGGATGGTGATACGTAGTGGTATTTGGTGATGGTATTTTAACTGTTATTGGTGACATTCTATTTTTGACAAAAAATAAAGGTCCTGAAGCAAAAAGGACAAAATGTTACTATTCGGTAAATGTGATTAGTAAGCACATGGGGCTATAATTTTTCTGGTTTTCTCTTTTCCTGAAATATTAAACAACTTAAAATATAGTCTAATGGTTAAAAGTCAAATGCTTTAATCTTTGAGTTATAAAGTAAAAAAATAGTTGGAATTTCCATATCTCTTTGAGTGCATTCAGTGTCATTGAAGATTTTGAAGAAAAGGTAAACTGTTCAAATCTCAACATTTTTATTTGCTGACCTGTGGTATTCTCAGCTTCATTTCAGCGAAGGGAATTGCAAACTGCTCGATTTGGTTTCTGCATGCTGTGTATACTCGCTAGGACTGAACTCTGCGAGGGCTGGGATGTTGGTCTGGCTCACTTTTAGAGTAGGTATTCCCTGGCAGTAGTAGGGTTGCATGAATGAATAAAGGATAAATAATGAATCTCCAGCTGTGAATGCTTTTTTACAGTCTGTTTATGCATGTAACATGACTGGCGCCTCTTACATGCCAAGTGAAGTTACAGTAAAGGACATTCTGAGATGCTTCCATATTAATGCATTCCTTGCTTGCTTCCTAGAAGTTACTATCAAGGCAAAGTTTCTCTCTGGAAAAACTTGTAAGCTACCTTGCTTTGAAAGATAAGAACCCAGTTACTCCCATCCTTACCCACTTTATATACCTCGGTTTCTGATTAAATTGGATTAAACTCAGTGCCCAACTGGGCATCTTAGAGTGAGTTTGTGTGTACATGTATTTCCACAGTGTCAGATGACTTCCAGTCTCTGTTTACTTTTGTTCTTGTCACTAATCTGGTTCATCACGTGCCACATACTTTTAACAATGTAAATTGCCTCAATTTTTTTTGAAAAAAATTAAGATATTATTTCTGTAAAAAGTTATACTCCTACAAAGTTGTATATTGCTTACTTTTTTTGAAAATACAATCATTTACAATGAAGGTCCAACGTTTTCTGCATAATTCCATTGTGAATTTTATAAAGCAGGTGCTTCTGTGGTATTGCGCGCTGAGTTGTGTCCTCCAAATTTCATGTGTTTACATCCTAACCACCAGTGACTCAGAATGTGACTGTTTTTGGAGATAGCTTCTTTAAAGGGGGTAGTTAAGTTAAAATGAAGTCATTGGGGTGTGCCTTCCACCCCAATTCATTATGACTGATGTCTCCGTAAGGCAAGGAGATCAGGGCACAGTGCAGAAGGAAGTTTGTGATGCTACAGAGAGGACGGTGGGCATCTGAGGAGAGGGGCCACAGAAGAAACCAACTCTGCCAACACTTTGATCTGAGCTTCTAGAAATGTGCAAAAATAACATCTGTTGTTTTAACCAACCAGTATGTGGTATTTTTTTATGGCAGAAGACTAGATAACTAATCACTTGCTAAAGTGAATAAATATGAATATATACACATTTATCTTTTATTTTGTAAACTAAATTTTAATAGGCAATAACCTGCCTCTTACATCGTACTGAGGCATGGAATCCTTATATTAAGGAAATTAAAATATGTCAGGCATGCATTCTGTGTAATAATACTTTATGTTCATATAGTTCTTCATACTTTAAATGCAGTATCATACATCATTTAATTCGGTAGCTAGCTGGCACTAGTGACTTACTTTAAAATGCATTCCAGGGCATGGCAACATTTCAGTATATATTTGGCCATTTGATTTACAGATGTGCAGTTCTGTAATAAAAATTAGTGCATGCAGTGGTGACTTAAAGTATTAGTACCTTCCAGGCATTTTGCCTGCATTCTTGGTTAGATTTAATATTAATTTTATTCTATTCTAAAAAGTGGTAAACAATGTATATTAATATTGTAGCAAAAGGAAGTCAGCATGTCAGATTTGCTCAGGTTGCTCATTCCTTGCTTTGGGTAATTGCTAAATATTATTTCCTGTGGTGGCTTTGCAGTAACTAGCTGTGCTGGTTTCAATTCAGCTACCCCAAGGGATTTGAGAATTACTAGTAAGAGAAATAAAAGATTATAAAATTGTGATCAGTGGTAAAGTATTATTTTGCTTCTAAAATGAAAGATGTGACAACCAATAATGCAAAACATTACTTCCTCTGTTAGCAAGCATAGAGGTAAGTTGTCTGAGGTTTTAAGATAGACTGGGAAACTTCAGTGTGGGAAAGATTGGTTCTGAACCTAGTCCCTTTTTAGCATTGCTTTGCTCTTACCCTGTACATGGCAAATATCAAGAAGAGCAAGCTTGGGTTATTGCATTCCTCTATTACTTGTTTTTGTTTACCATCCCTCAAAATTCTATGTATTTACTTCAAATTGTACAAGAAAATAAAGGCAATATTTTATATGAAATAAACTTCCCTCAATTTTGAGTACTCTATTTTTAATAACACTGAGCTTTAAAAGTCTTGGAGTCTTTAAATAATCCCTATTTTTGGCAGACATCATGAGAATCATTTTGGGTAAATTCTTTTAAAATAGATTTCTTCACTTTACTCATGTACTCTTTGTGGATTCCTTCGCAAATGTTGTCCAAAGATAGGGACATTTTCCATCTTGTTTAAGGTGGTAATGCTAGAGTGTCATGAATTTCTCACCTGACCTAATAGCATGCATTAACTTAAATGACTTTTCTTATTTTTATTCATTACATAGCAAATTGTTTCACTTTTTTGTTTCCCAATTCTGATCATACTCAGAATATATAGATTATATTATCACTTACTATTGCTTCTGTAGTGAAGGCAAATAATTACTGACACAGAGGAGTTAATAGGTTAAAAACTATAGCTCTTATAGTCCCGGCTGGTGCGGCTCAGTGGATTAAGTGCCAGGCTTGTGAACCAAAGGGTTGCTGGTTCAATTCCCAGTCAGGGCACATGCCTGAGTTGCAGGCCAAGGTCCCCAGCAGGGGGCATGGGAGAGGCAACCACAGATTGATGTTTCTCTCACTCTCTTTCTTCCTCCCTCCCTCTCTCTCAAAATAAATAAATAAAATCTTTTAAAAAGACAACTATAGCTCTTATAATCAGTTTATTGTTTGAAAATAACTATTAATAACTACAAATATTGTATATACAGATTAATCAGTGAAAATTAATTATTCTGTATTTTCCGTTGACTTGGATTTTATGAGGATCAGGCCTCTTTTGACTAATCAGATCTTATTGTTACGTAGCCTTCCTTCAATTTCTCCCTTTGATGAACTCTATTATATACACATCCAAAGGTGGCCGGTGTGACCCTGTTGCATGTTCTGCACTTCCCTGCATCCCTGGCGGTGGTGCTGAGGGCTCCCCCGCAGAGTGCTGCCTACCTCTGGCTGCCTCAGCTCACCTGATGGCGGAATTCACCACGGTCGGGTGTGGGGAGGGCAGGGCCATGCATCTCTCTCTCTCTCTGATTTTCTCTAAATTTACTTTGGTCTTGATGCAAAATTTGGAATTTTTACCTTTACCAAGAGAATAATGATGTATTTTACAATTTAAATAGTGGCATTAATCTATTTTTTTTTCATTCTGATTTTTCACTAATAGCAGACCTTTATTTTCTTCTGGGACACTATTAAGCTACAAAGGAATAATTAGAGGATAATAAAATTAACAAGGTAATTTTGATGATTTGAAAGAAATGTGTCACAACTAAGCTTTGTTCTTGTTAAGGAAACTCCTCGTTTCTGCTCAGCCAAGATTCTTCCCTTCTTAAAAGTGTTTGGATGTAATTCCTGTTATCTCCAGTGACTCTGCTTTTTTCCTGGCACTAAAGCTGAATAACCCTTCGGATTGATATTTTGTTTCTGTAGGTATTTTGATAAATCAATCTGTTTTTAGTCAAGTCCAGGGAACCCAAATGGGTAAATGCTTTGAAATTGCCTCTGGAGATGAAATTAATAGTAAAACATTTTTTCTTTTTCTTTTCTTTTCTTCTTCTTTTTTTTTTTTTGGTGTGTGTGCTTTGTATTTGCTATTATTGTTATGTCAAAATGCCCAGTTCAAATGCCAAGCATTTGAGTTTTAATACAGGCAAAAATCACATAAAATACTCATACTTGAGGCGCAACAGCCAAAAGCAAAAACATTTCATGACTCACTAGTAGTCTTCCTGATTATTCATCCAAAATAAACACATCCTTTCATTTACATCACCTGGCCTGATCTAGCAATGCCGAATTAAACACTTGAGGGCCATCATCTGTCTTTTATTTCCAATTTGTAGGAGAGAGCTCACATTTTAACTCCTCAATACAAACAAGGTCTTTTGCTTTATATTTGGTCAATGTATAGGTTTTGCAGAGCAACTTCTGGATTATAAACTCTGCCTGGATTATCCCACCCTTATCCAGGTGGATATCGCCGAATAAGGCAGGTGCTCACTCCTGCTTCATGTTTGAGTGCCTTCCAGCATCCTGTGAGCTGTAGCCCTCAGATCAGATCCGGAACTCTGGGCTGTGTAATACAGTTGGTCACCGGGGAGGTTCTGCAGACTGCCCACGGCAGTGCCCTCTCCTAGACCCACTGATTTAGAATTAGGGAGGTGGTAGCTGGGCACGTGCATTTTGGAGCAGCTCAGTGTACTGCGACACACTCCTGTGGTGAACAGACATTGATGCTACCGCATGACTACACCGTAAACCCTGAAAATATGTCACTGGCAATACTCCTGTTCAACGGAGATGAAGGCATCATCTGTGGTTTCTAACTCAGAATGGTGTTGCCTATGGCAGGTGAAACGGAATCAGGCTATATGAACAGGAAACAGCTATTCAGCCTTAAACCACTCACTCAGGAAATATGTAGTTAGGTGCCTATTATGTGTTACAAGCATTCGGGATTCACTACTCAGGCCACAAACATATGCTCAGTCTTCTTTCTCCAAAACTCCTCTCTTCTCCATTCCCTTTTTTCCCAAGTAACTAACCTATGAAGACATAAATCAGGAAATGCCATCTCATTTCAGGGAACCTCTAGGTGGAAATAAAGGCCAACTCTATAGAGCTCACCAGAATCCTTAGCCTATTGCTGTCATCTTCATATTATACCATATATAAATCTTCTCATTATTTATAGCTGACTTGTATGTGTCTCCCATTAGCTTGAGCATTCATTCATGGAAAGGGTGATAACTTACAGCCCGGGAAACTTTTGTGTCCCTGTTGCTGAACATACAGATAGCTCGCTAGCATTTGCTGAATGACTCACTACTTTTTCTGTCTAGTCGTATAATGAATGGGAATGCACACATAGCTGGGATCTTTACACGGTAAAAAGTAAAAGGTCTTCAGGGAAGATGGATTCCAGAGAAATAGGGGAGATTTTACCTGTTAACCTTGAACAAGAAGAATTGCAATTCTTGAACAGGAGACAAGCATTTTTCACCAGTATTGCATTTTTTAGACTGAATTAGATTTAAAAGTATATTGGAATTTCAGAACTTTATAAGGGTAAATTTAACATATTAGTTAGTGTATCTTATATTTTACATATCACATTTGAATTTGGCTCTTTGGTCACTTGTTATTTGATTTAACAAGCATTGCTTGAACCCCCCCCCTCCCCAAAACTTTATATTTTGTCTTCTGGGATATGCTTCTGGTTATCTTGAAACTCTCAGCTTCTCAGTCCACTTTGCTTGCTTCTCATCCTAAACCTCTAAATGGTAGAGCTCCTTAAGGTTCTGTTCAGATCAACTTCCCTTTTTTGTGCACCATTATCTGTAATAAGATTACCCTTTCTCAAGATTTTTCATGCCACCTATATGTCAGTGATCCCCAAATTTGTCTTCATCTTTCATCCTTTTCTAGGTAGTAGTTCCAAAAGCTCAGTCATGAGTAAAGGGTAGACTGATTGGTATCTGCAGCTGAAGACAGGACTTTTCATTATATCCAGTGGTGCCTCATTAATGCACCCATGTCAGCTCTTATCTTTTTAAAAGAACTATGAAAAAAACTGTATTCTTTGCTTTATTAATTCCTCCATGATTACAGTTCTTATCTACTCATGATTTAACTCTTTGTATTAGTTTTTTAGGGCTGCTGAGAAACTACCACAGACTTGGTGGCTTAAACAACAAAAATTAATTTCCTTGGTGCTCTGGAAAAGGCCAGAAGTCTGGAGGCCTTGCCTCTTCCTAGCTTCTGCTGGCTTCTGGCAGCCCTTGGCACTTTGGCCTCCTCTCTCTGTGTGTCATCTCTTCTTACAAGGATATAAATCACTGGATTTAGGGCCCACCCTAATTCAATATGACCTCATCTTAATTTTTCTGCAAAAGACCCTATTTCCAATGTTCTAGGTGGACATGAACTTTTGGAGGACACTGACCCACTACGTTATGCATGCTAGATACCCACCCGGGAGGCAGCTCATGTGGGGCCAGAGGGCAGAATCTAGGAGAGGACTGCCAGATTCTACTACTTATGGGGGTGGCCTTGGGCAAGTTACTTAATTGCTCTTTGTTTCAGCTTCCTTATGTATAAAATGGAGATACAATAATGCCTGTCTCATGAAATTGTTATAAAGATTAAAGTATTTAATAATATATGTAAGGTGTCTAGAATAATACCTAGCACAAAGTGAGCAAATTTTGGTGATAACTGCCACCATAGTCTTCTTGCTTAATAAACCTGTAAAAATTCTTTCCTGAAAACTTTCTCTCAATTTTATTTCTCCTTCTCCCTTTTCCTGATCTTACATATTAATTCTCCTTCTCACTGCAATTATTTGTGAGGTGGCCCAAAAGGTGCACTATGGTAGAGCAGCTGGCCTTTGCACACCTTCAAGGTTGGTTCTGGACCAGCCCACTGAGGACGGCTGAGTGGCTGGGGATTGTGAGGCCTATTGTGCCTCCAGATGGCGTGGTTGCAGGGCGTCCCTGTGATGTTAATTACTTTTCATATTTCCCTCTAAGTTACTTCTGTAGCTGTAACAAAGAGTTTCTGAGCTGGGTCCCAGAGTGGCATTCTCATTCGCTAACACCCTCCCAGGAAACTCTATTTGAAGCTTTCTTGCCATTTTTAAGACTCTTAAAAGGCATCCTAGGTTTGCAGATCTAGTTTAAAATATGCTCTCAGGTGTAGCACTGGCACTTTTGGTGACATATTTACACTGAAGATGCTGGATCACTTTAGACTGTGACAGTAGACTGATGTAGATTTATGGCAATGAGGAGCCCTAGGTAAGGGACGGTACTCTCTTCTTTCCTCTGAGGACCTTCTGGCTTTATTAGAAGTGATTTCACTTCAAAGCGTGCATCATTTATATTATTCTCTGCAGTATTTTTTTTCTCAAAATTAAACAAAAAAAATCTGAGGTGATAGTAGCACTCGGAGATTACTTTGGGACTCCAGATGTATTCACTGAAGTACATTCAAGTTTTGTGAATTCTTTCCTGCCAATACAGACCAATGGCAAAAAAAAGTACTCTGTAAAGGCAAGTAATTTTATATGTAAGTTTAGGTGTTCAATATAATTTGTAAATATGTATTTTTTAGATATAATTGCTTATTTCTACTATACTTTGAATTTGAACTATAAATATTAAATATTTCAGGTAATTCAGTTAGAAAATTCTTAATGATAAAAAAGAGACCTTATTGAACAAAGTTGACTATCTAGTACTTAACATCAGCTGCCTATACTATACCCTGCTTTTCACCTCATTGACTTCGTTTTAGGTATTGGTAGATACTAATGTATTCAAAATAGACTAGTCTAGTTTTCTGTCTTTGTATAGTGGATGAGCTGAGAAAATTATTCATTCATCAGTGTTATTTAGAGTGTAAATTTAACTGACTTGGTGTCAGACTTGAAGGGTATGGAGATGAATGAGATCCCACCTTTTGTTCAGGGAATCTGGAACAGAGAATTGATGTGTAAACCATTAAACTACAATACAGTGTGAAAAGGTCATAAATGGCAATGATTAACTCTATCTAGGAATGAGGGCGGACAGAAGTGAGCTAAGAGGTGACACCTGAGCTGTGTTTTGAAACAGAAGGAAATCGTATTGGCTGATAGAAATAGAGAAGACAGTGAGCAAGGTCTTTGTAGGTGCCATGCATCCAAAAAAAAAATATATATATATATATCATGGTGATTTTGAGAACAATAAGCGACTTGGTTTTGTTTGAGTTTATAGTGCGTGGTTGTTCTGTTTTTAAGTCTTATCTAGTAGCTTTAGTCTTTGGTGTGGTTTGTGGAAATTTAGGAAATTTTATTGACATCATGATACTTGCCAAATTATTTTGAAGAGATAGTATCAGTGAGATGTGTGATATTAAGCTCTGATAACTAAAGTCACAAAATTAGAGATTTTAGAAGTATTGGACAATCATGCCATTTTCAATATCCTATCTGCTCCGATTTACTTCCATGTAATGCACTCCCATCAGTAACAGTGGCTCACCAGGGCAGTAGCTTCCAAACTTGGCCAGTGGTCTGAGGATATGCTCAGAGAGAGAGTATATGTGTTAAGGTCAGTCTTGTTTCTGTAGATCAATCTCAAAATACAGATGGGTTAATACACTAGATACTAATTTCTCACCTAAGCAAAGTACAGAGTAACAGTTTTCACTAGTGACAGGGTATAAGGTGGGTGGAGGTTTGTTGGGAGGGAGGGAGTGGGCTTGGCTCCATTTACTTGCCCAGGGATCTAGATTGACAGATGCTCTGGTCTCTTCAACATAGAGCTTCCAAAGTTGCCTTGGATGCCCCCAGGTGTGTGTTGTATTGCGCAGAAGGCCCACCAGGTTTTATCAACCCTTAAGCCCTGAGGTTATACACATAACCTCTGCTCATGCTCCCTTATTGAGAATCAGCCACGGGACCCCACCTAAATGCAGTAAAGGTTGGCTGTTTTGGTCCCCTGCCGGACCACTGCTTCTCAACAACTAAATGCTATAGAAGATGACCACCAATCTTTGATGTATAATCAGCGGCCCCTGCAACCATGGTGTATTAGAAGTTCTAGGGGGAGTAAGATGGGTTGGAAATAATATATAGTTTGAAAAAGGCTTACAGGTGATTACAATATGTCCTTTTAGGGCATCTTTGTCTCTTCAACTTATTAAAATTAGCCAAATATCTTCCTATGTGGGTATAGATCCTGAAATTTGGTCAGAGTACATTTTGGACAGAGTTAAATGTTACATTTTCATTTACTATTTCATGTACATAATTCTGACTTTTTTTGATTTTTCTCCTAGTCATAAGTTGGTGCTGCTGCTGCTCCTCCCCTTCCTCTTTCTCTTCCTTTCCTTTCTCTCATTCCTCCTCCTCCTCTTTCTTGTTCTTCTTCTTATTATTATGCTTTTCCAGCCAATTTTTAAAGTTCATTTTTCTTAAAATTAGAATTCTTATAACTCTTGGGAGTAATCACTTTAAAATACATTCATAAAATCATAGTGCTTCTGGAAGAGAATAAAAATCCTTGGATTCATGCAGACTTGATTTAATTTTTTATTTAAACCTAATTTTAGTTACAGTTAGTAAAGATTCCATCAGGAAATCATTTTCAAACAGACAGCATATGTGTACTGTTTAGCTCAAGCCGAGACGCAGTGCGCTTGCTGCTTTCCATCTCCAATTCACCCACAGATGCTGTGATATTTACATTATTAACTTACAGACTTACTTATCTAGGAGGTAGTAATGAGTCTTACAATTAACAACAACAAAACCTTGGAATAAGATACAGAATTGCTGCCACTGCTGATAATTACTTGATTTTGGAAAAAGCCACTTCCTTTCGTTAGCCCTCAGAAGGAGTGTCACTAGAGCAATAATGCGCTTTGTAATGGGGCAGATTTGAACCATGAGTGTCCAGTCTTCTGAGAGCCCTCCTGTTTAAGTATATACAACTGTGCTCTGCTTCTTAAAGAGGTTCTTATAAAGAAAGTTAAAGAGATGTGCCAAACAATAGATGGTGTTTAGAAGACAGTTTCTGGTCATTGTTCCATTGTCTTATGTTCATTCTCACTAATTATTTCACTTCGTGCATGACAGCTCTTATCGGATATTGCAAGTCTGGGGGAAATTTATACATTAGTAAAAGAATCATGCCACAAAATGTAAAACCTCCAGATTGATAAGTGTTACAAAAGAGACATATGTGCTGCTTTGAGCATGTGTAGAGGTTTATATGATGTATACAGGCAGGACATTAAAGGTGTACTTTTGAGTGGTAGAGATGGAGAGAAGTGGACAAATTTGAAGGATCAACAGGGTATAAAATGGAAGGGATCTGGTGATTGCTTTAAAAAATTGGGTGAAAGTAGGTGGGTTCAAAATGACCTCTAGATTTGTTATTTGTACAACTGAAGAGAAAGGCTTATTCACTAAGAGAGAGAACATTGAAAAAAGGACCCAGCTTGCAAGTGAAGCAGATGAGCTTGTTTTTGTAATATTGAGTTGGAATACACGGAACAAGGCTTGAGATGGGCATAGAGATTTGATCATGGAAGCTATGAGATTCAATTTAAGAGTTCGGTGGGGTATTTTATTCTTTATTTAGTTAAACATTTTGGCTGTAATACATGACAACAGATAACTCACGTGACAGAGTACTGTAGTCTGTGGGTTGGCGTAGCCTCCTTGTCTCTAAGATGAGCAGTTTTCCCAGTGGTTTCAGGACCTGACATCAATGCTTATCACAGGCTTTTCAGTGGAAATGCGCCAGTCTTCTTCAGATGCTGTGCCATTTTCTTTCACCTGTTTTCCCTCTGTTGTTTATAAAAACCCAACTCTAAAATTCAACCTAAGTTACAAAGTTAACAAAATCAGAAGTTAATGTATATATTTTCCACAAAGATATGGGCAAGAATATGCTTATCGAGAATGAGAGCATTAATTGAGACAAGAGGGCCCAGGACTGGGTGAGGCACTCTAGCCCTTAGTGGGTGGTAGGCATATATAGGAAGGAGAAGAATAGTGGATTCTGAGAGAACTGAGGTGTTCATGAACTTGAAGTTCCAGTGAAGCCAAAGAATGTTCTTAGTGGATACAATTATACAATTGAGTGAGTAGACTTGGAGGAGAGAAGGTGATGGCTCCTTAAAGATACTTGAATTAAGCGAATTTTGAGATGGAACATTTGTGAGGGGCATGATAACATTCAGGATCTGTCTGTGGGAATTGATGAGCAAAACAGAGAATGTGGTCATGGAGGTTATGAAAAAGGGACCATACAAATTATTTAAAGTAAAAACATATCTAATCCTATTTTGACTAAAAGGCAGCCTAAAAGGAATCCAGAAAGTGAGATAGTGTAAGAAGTCTAAAACTCTCTTTTTAGAATTATAAGACATTAAAATATATCTATAACTTGCATATATATATATTTAAGTAATAATACATATATTTTATGTAACTCACTTGGTATATTACATAATAAAACACATGATCACATAATATATTTTAGGGAGGTTTTGATCATTTAAAAATTGAAGGTTTGCTATAGAATCTCATTTGAGAATGATGAAAGACGATTTACTTTATTATGTTAAAAATTTATGTGAACTTTTCAACCTTGGCAGCTACCAATAAAAAAATGCCTTGAATATTGCATTTGTGGCTTTGAAGGTATATTGTGAATTAAATCACCTGTCCATGCTTTGAAATCTTTAAAACTGAGTATTAGTTCACTCATTTTTCATATCGGCATTGACTATTTTTGGCTGCCCTTACATTTTTTCTTCCTTTTTTTATACTGAAACCACAACCTGGAAAGAACACGAGTTATTTGAATGTTATTCTGAAAAAGCCATTGAAGTTTTAATACCTGAAGGAAAATAGATCGTTATCACAAACATTTGAAATCACTCTCTCTGAACCAATTCTCGTGCCTCCTTCCATCCTTGCAAAAATCACACATAAGTTGGCCTTTCTACTTAGGGTTAAGTTGTAAAATTTTCTAAAATTACATTAAAAATAATTTGAATAAAATTGTTCAGTTTGGTAAATGTCACATCTTCTCTTGCTTCACTTTAAATATTTTTAATATCAAGATACTTAATGTAATGAAAAGATTAATATAAAGAAATGGTAAAAATGGTAGCATAAAGGAAAATACCAATTTTAATTGTGATTTATTTGATTATTTTTATTACTTCCTAGTTGCTACTTGTTTGTGTATATGTACAATTACTCTTAATTGTCTAATCAACAGCTCCACAAATAACAGCAACAGTTTTCTTCTGATTAAATTATTCTAGAATGAAAGATACTACCCTCTAATTTTACCCAGACTTAAATGTTGAGCAATTCTATTCAAATTGTACAAATATACATACATTATATCACATTAATGAGAAATTAAGTTCCTTATTCTTATGGATAACCTCATCTTAAATGGTAGATACAGCAAAAGAGTAGTTTTATTCATCATTATTAAAAAGAAATGCACCTTCTATCTATAATGGATATAAAGTTCCTCATTAGCTTACTCTTTGCTGAGTACTTGGCTATTAAAAATGTAACTTTGTGGGGTCATTGATAATGGAGACATAAAATATAAAAAATAGTCAGAAATGAAGAATACAATAACTGAAATAAAGAATACATTATTGGGAATCAATAGTAGAGTAGATGAAGCAGATAATCAAATCAGCAATTTGGAAGACGAGGAAGCAGAAAACACTGAATCAGAACAGTAAAAAGAAATAAGAATCCAGAAAAGAGAGATAGTGTAAGGAGCCTTTGAGGCAACTTCAAGCATACTGACATTCACATCATGGGGGTGCTGCAAGGAGAAGAGGGAGATAAAGGAACTAAAAACCTATTTAAAAAAAAAAAAAGATGGAAACTTCCCTAGTCTGGTGAAGGAAATAGACACACAAGGCAGGAAGTACAGAGTCCCAAACAAGATGGCAATAACGACATACCTGTCATTTCCTCAAAGTGTAAGTGGATTAAATGCTCTAATCAAAACACATGGGATGGCTGAATGGATAAGAAAAAAGATCCTTGCATATGCTGTCTTCAAGAAACTTGTATCAGATCAAAAGACAGACACAGACTGAAAGTAAAGGGATGGAAAAATATATTTCATGAAAATGGAAATTTTGAAAAAGCTGGGGTAGTAATACTTGTACCAGACAAAATAGACTTTAAAACAAAGAATATGAGAAGAGACAAAGAAAGACCCAGCAATTTCATTTTTGGATATTTATTCAAAGATACGCAAACACTAAATCAAAAAGACATATAAATCCGTATGTTTATTGCAGCATTATTTATAATAACCAAGATATGGACGCAACCTAAATGTCCATGAATAGCTGAGTGAATAAAGAAGTGGTGCAAACATACAGTGGAATACGACTCAGTCATTTAAAAAAGGATGAAAACTTGCCATCTGCAACAACGAGGTGGATGGACCTAGAGGGTATTATGCCGAGTGAATTAAATCAGACAGAAAAAGACAAATGTCATATTATTTCACTTATGTGTGGAATCTAAAAATCAAAATAAACGGGCAAGCAGAATAGAAACAGATTCATAGATACAGAGAACATTTTGATAGTTGCCAGGTGGGAGGGTTTGGGGAATGGGTGAAAAAGGTGAAAGTACTAAGAAGTATAAATCAGTAGTTACAGAATAGTCACAGTGCAGCATAGAGAATATAGACAATGATACTGTAATTGCTCTGTATGGTGTCAGATGGGTACTAGATTTATCGGAGTAATCACTCCATAAATTATATAAATATCTAATCACTGGGTTGTACACCTGAAACTAATATAATATTGTAGTTGACTGTAATTGAAAAATAAAAAAAATATTAAGGAAAAAGAGAAAACATAACTTTGCTAGGTAATAGTATTTAGCCAATTCTGGTTAACAGATTCTGTTTGGTGATAACATTTAATCTTATATTTTCTCTTAATCCTTCCACTGTTATTCTGTAAGATAGCATCTGAACTCATGGAGGGATTCCCCGTGGCCAGGAGTCCATTCAGTGTTCTCATCATTCATCATTGTGAGTGCTCTGCTATTGGAAACTTGGTTTGATCTGAGCCTAGACATGTGTCTGCTGAGGGGTGACTTGTTTTTTTTGGTCTTCTGGGTCAACATGTAGGTATATACCACTGAAGCACATGATCTCTGATATTTACCCCCTCCATCCTGATCCTAGCACTCTGCCAGCCCACCAAGCCTCTCAGCCTGTGTGTACCTCTCAGGAGGACCTGCAGGAAGTTCTGAATCCTTTGCAAGGCATGTCCACACCGTGGATACTCAGAAGCACTGCCCAGGGGTATCTGTCACTATCTTCTCCTGAGCTGCATCAATATTCCTATGTCACATAGGATGTGGAGTTGAACTGATAGTTGGTCTACTCCTAGGAAATTACTGCTCTGCTTTGAACTATAATAAAAACAATAATGTAGCATGGAAATAAGAATTTTGACAAGTACTTACCCTTGCTACTTGAGATACAACTGATATTTTATATAATATTCCATTGTATTTTAAAACAATGATACTTGGGACCTGAGAAATTCATTTCTGACTTAAGTCTACACAACAAGTTTAACCAACATTGTTTTAGAGGTCTGCGACCTTTCCAGGTTATGCCTGAGATGTGAGTCTGAGTCAGAAAGTCTCTGGGTGCCTTCTATCTGCCTGGATGTTTTGGCAGAGACACCTCATCACTCATTTTCCTCACAAAAGGTTCAGACCAGACAGTCTGGTTTAGTAAAGTAACTTAAAATAGATCTCCTTGCCCTCCATCTGTCTTTCCTTCCCATACTGTCCCATGGCCAAAAGGGACTGACCTTCTTCCTTCTGTGTCTTGGGGACTTCCCTTTTATTACAGGCTGAGCCTTTCTATATTAGGGGTAAACTGTATGATCCAGTCATTCCTTACATGGAAATGGGTTACCAATAAAAATATTACTTTAATTTTCCAAAAATATCACCCTGAGACCATGATTAGGATCATGCTACTAGATTAGGAGGTACTTCGAATCATTCTTTTCTGTTCTGGAAAAATCTGGTGAATAAAAATAGGGGCAGTGATATTATTTTGCTAGCATATTCTTTATTATTATAAAGTATTTATTATTAGTTTATGAGTATTAATAATTCTGTAAATTCAGTGGGAAAAGTATGTTCTTGTAAGTTTTCATTGTCTTTGGGTTAGGAGTTTCCAGAGGATTCTTTTTCTTTTGTTGTTGTCTTTGCCAGCAATTTATTTCACACAAGTTCACTGTGGGAATTATAATAATTTCTTTTTTTAAAATACATTTTATTGATTATGCTATTACAGTTGTCCCATTTCTCCCCCATCATTCCCCCCCACTCTGCATACCCTCTCCCACCCACATTCCCCCACTTTAGTTCATGTCCATGTGTCATAAGTTCTTTAGCTTCTGCATTTCCCACACTATTCTTGCCCTCCCCATCTATTTTCTACCCACCGTCTATGCTACTTATTCTCTGTATCTTTTCCCCCTCTCTCCTCCTCCCACGCCCCTGTTGCTAACCCTCCATAGATCTCCATTTCTGTGGTTCTGTTCCTGTTCTAGCTGTTTGCTTAGTTTGCTTTTGTTTTAGGTGTGGTTCTTAATAGCTGTGTGTTTGCTGTCTTTTCACTCATATTTTTGATCTTCTTTTTCTTAGATAAGTCCCTTTAACGTTTCATATAATAAGGGCTTGGTGATGATGAACTCCTTGAAATTGACCTTATCTGAGAAGCACTTTATCTTCCCTTCCATTCTAAATGAAAGCTTCCCTGAATAGAGCAATCTTGGATGGAGGTCCTTGACTTTCATGACTTGGAATACTTCTTTCCAGCCCCTTCTTGCCTGGAAGGTCTCTTTTGAGAAATCAGCTGACAGTCTGATGGGAACTCCTTTGGAGGTGACTGTCCCCTTATCCCTTGCTGCTTCTAGAATTCTCTCCTTCATTTGAATCTTGGATAATGTAATTATGATGTGCCTTGGTGTATTCTTCCTTGGGTCCAACTTCTTTGGGACTCTCTGAGCTTCCTGGACTTCCTGGTAGTCTATTTCCTTTGCCAGATTGGGGAAGTTCTCCTTTATTATTTGTTCAAATCAGTTTTCCACTTGTTGCTCTTCCTCTTCCCCTTCTGGGACCCCTATAATTCGGATGTTGGGACGTTTAACGATGTCCTGGAGGTTCCTAAGCTTCTCCTCATTTTTTTGAATTCTTGTTTCTTCCTTCTTTTCTGTTTGTTTGTTAGTTTCTTCCTTCTGGTCCACTCCATTGATTTGAGTCCCAGTTTTTCTCCCATCTATATTGGCTCCCCATGTGTCTTCCTTCATTTCAGGTATTGTAGCCTGCATTTTTTGATCTAATTTGTGAGCAAAATCAGCCAATTCTGTGAGCATCCTGATGACCAGTGCTTTGAACTGTGCATCTGATAGGTTGGCTATCTCTTCATGACTTAGAGGAATTGGCTCTGGGGCTTTCATTTGTTCTCCGGTTTGAGCCATTTTTGGTGTTTTTGTTTTGTTTTGTTTTGGTTTTAGTCTGGTTGCAGCTATTACGTATAAGGGGTGGAGCCTTAGGTGTTCCTCAGGGCGGGGCAGCCCAGTCGCTGGGTTGTGACGCTGTATGTGGGGGCGGGGGATGAGAGGGAACAATGGCGCCTGCTCCGAGCTCTCCTGGATTCAGTCTCTTCCGCCACTTCCCCTTTGCCTGGACCGTCTGCACGCTTGAATGCGGGACCACCTGGTCAGCCAGCCGCCTTGTGCAGCCTCACTGGGTCTGCACAGTTGCCCCATGTGCACCTGGGAACTGCCAGCCACTGCTGCTTGTGTTCCTGGGTTCACACCTCCACTTTTTCCTGCCGCAACTCTGCCCCTCTTACCGGTCTGGATTAATGGTTGTTGGACTTCCGTACAGTTCAATTTTCTATCAGTTCTGGTTGTTTTCTTGTTTCTAAATATTTTTGTCCTTAATTCTGGTTGTGAGAGGAGGCACAGTGTGTCTGTCTACGCCTCCATCTTGGCCGGAAGTCTCCAGAGGATTCTTTAAACACAATCTTACATGAGTTTTAAAAACGTACATGGTGAACTTATTTATCTCATAACTAGAAGTTTGTGCCTTTTGACCGCCTCTGCCCATTTCACCTCCTCTCCGCCCTGCCGCGCTGGCCCTTAGCCATGACCTGTCTGTTCTCTGTGAGTCCTCAGTACAGCGGGCTGACTGTAGTAGCAATACTGTATCTTGTGTTTGAACATTGAAGGGAAGAGACCTTAGTTTCTCATCACAAGAAAAAATGTAACTATGTGTGGTGATAGATGTTAACTAAACTCACTGTGGAAATCATTTTTCAATATAAACATATAGCAAATTATAATGTTGTATACATAAAACAAATACAATGCTATATGTCATTATATCTCAATAAAAAATAAATAAATGGTATCAGAAAAAGCAAAACCAAAGTGGATTTTCTGGGCACATTGAAGAAGGAAGAAAAGTGGTGTTAGTTGCATTTTCTATATTAAAAAGCATTCTGACAAATTCTTCTAAATGTAATAACAATCAAAACCACCTTACGGTACACAAGGAAACCCCTCTTTCTAAAGAGCACCTTTTTCAGCTTCTTTACATATGTAAACTGCCCAGATTTCTTTTTTTTATTGCTTTTTGATTATTTTTATTGAAATGCTTATTGTCTGTTGTTAAAATAACTATATTAATTATACAGCTAGGGCCCAGCTTCTCAACCTTTTCCAGAAGAAGCCCCTAGTTTCCATTAAAGAGTTTTATGGGGGCTCCCCACACGTCAAATTTCACACAGCCGGCTACGCTGACTTTTTATAAAGGTCTTTGAATGCAATGCCAAGGCCTCCCACTAATTGGTTTATGGGCTCAGTGTGGGATCTGTATCCCTGACTGGGGAAGCCCATGTTAAAGGGCTGTGGGAGTGAGGAGTTTGTCAAACATACCCAGAAAGAGCACTAAAAACTCCTGGTTAGCTGGACTGTTGTTGCCAAGGAGCATAAGCAGAGCACAAAACATGCCAAATGTTGACGGATTTTAAACAGTGACCCCTATTTCAGACTAGACTCACTTCATTACATTTTTGGGAGAAAATCAAATCACAAATAGCTCCGTAGTGAATCTGAGCACTCATTTCAAAGTTCGGCACTGGTAGATTGTTATTTTCCAAGTGTTAAAAAAAATACAACTACCTGGATATTTGTATGTGTTCCTTCATGGGTAGATAAATCATCACAGTTATCTGTGAACATTTAGTCTTGGAATAATGTGCTCAAAGTTGTGTGCTTTATCATCCTTTTTTCCTCTGAAAAGGTTAAAGAGGCATGTTTTTACCCTCTACTACCCATTAAGCTGCATGTGTCTATACCAAAAAACATAATTTCTAAACTTTAAGGAATTAGAGTGGCAGAATTAAAACTCTTACTCCTTCACCTGGCTCTGGAACTTTTTTCTGTCTCAAAAATCTGTTTGGCATTCTGAACCTGTCTTTCTTGTAGAGAGTGAAACAAGGTATTTTTGAGGTGTGCAGTGTGACTTCAGAGAGTGCTTTTAGTTCGGTTAATGTTGACATGTGAACAGAATGATTCAAGCCGTACTTCAGTAGGCTTAGAACAGAAACACTGCATTTTGTAGGAAGATAAGTACAGCCTGTTTCCTTGCAGGTTAATAGCATTAAAGTTAAATGACTTTTTGTGAATTTTAAAACATCTGTTTGGAAGTTGGTGAAGGAGAAAATTAACTAGAGTCCTTTTTTGTGATCTAAATATGCTCACCTTGAAAAAAGAGTTACACATTTCAAATAAATAATCTTGGATTAGCAATTTTTATGAAAAAATTATAATTTTTTGTTTCTTATGTTTGTGTAACATGGGTATTTCTTATATATGTCATATTAATGCTTGCTATTCTGTTATACCATTAATTTAATAGCAATATGTAATATATAGCACAGACCATAAATTCAACATTATATATGAAGTGCAAAATTAGTTTGGTTCTTCAGACTACAAAAAGTAATATCAATAATTAATACTCCTTTATACAGCTTGTTTTTCTTCATCAGACACTTTGCTTTATAATTGTTTTATTGAATATACTCCTGTGCCTTTTTTATGTACATAATGGTGACTTTTTAAAATGAAAACAAAATTATGCCACCTCAGTAATAGAATAGAATATATATTAATTGTTTGAATTATTTTCAATTAACACTAGCAGTTAACATATGTTTGGTATTTTCTCAGTTCTATGTATACTTCATATATTTCCTTCTCTTCTTATCCTTTAGAGGTAGCATTATGTTACATGTATGTCTTTTTGCAGATGAGTAAATTCAGGGTTAAGAGAGTTAAGAATCTATTCTTCAGTTATAGAGCAAGTAAGCAGAGTTGGGATATGAATGCAACAAGCTCACGTACTCTGAAATTTTATGTTTATGAAATGAAATATTGAAATTGAAGGGGTTGTTTAGATATTCTCATTCATTTTTTTAGTGGTGATTGATGTCTGCCTTATAGAGGCTGCTCTAGGTACATAGTTATAATAGATGCATGATCATTACTGAATGAACTCCAGAGTCCAGGGTCGACTTCTGGCATTTACACTGGATACTGAAAAATGATGGAAACTTCTTGGACTTAAGTTTCTCAGATTGAAAAACAATAAAGTTAGGTGTTGAAAAATGTGACATCTATATGCAAGAAAGTGAAATTGGACCCTTATTTTACATTATACATAACAATTAGTGAGAATCAACTCAAAATGGATTAAATACTTAAACTGTACCTGTGTAACTCCTAGAAGAACACACAAGGGAATATCTTCATGAAATTAACCTTGGCAGTGACTTCAAGGATATGACACAAAGAGCACAGGCAGCAAAAACAAAAATAAACAAGTGGTACTCATCAAATTGCAAAGCTTCTGCACAGCAAAGGAAACAAACAACATTAAAAATGCAACCCACAGAATCTGATAAGAGTTAATATGATAAGATAAGAACTAATCTGATAAGAGTTAATCTCCAGAATTTATGATAGACTCTTACAACTCAGTATCAGATAAACTAATAAGCTGATTTAAAAAATGGGTTAAGAACTTGAATAGACAGTTCTCCAAAGAAGCCATACCAGTGGCCAAGAGGTATATTTAAAAAATGATCAGTATCACTAGTCATTGGAGAAAAGCAAATCAACCCACAGTGAGCTGTCATCTCACGGCTGTTACTAAAAAAAAAAAAAGACAATTGTTGGCATGGATGTGGAGAAATTGAAACCCTTGTGTACTGTTGGTGGGAATGCAAAATGCTGTAATTGCTACAGAAAGCAATATGGAGGCTATTAAAAAAATAAATGTGGAACTACCATATGATCCAGTCATCTCATTTTTGGATATTTATCCAAAGCACTGAAGTCAGTATCTCAAGAAGATATTAGCATGCCCATGCTTATTGCAAAACTGTTCATAATAGCCAAGATGTGAAAAAAACCTAAATGTTTATTAACAGATGAATGGATAAAGAAAAGTGCTATATAATATAATGGAATACCATTCAGCTTTAAAAAGAAGGAAGTTCTGTAATATGTGAGAACATGAATGGACTTTGAGGTCATTATACTGTAAGTGAAATAAGTCTGTCAGAGAAAGAGAAATACTGCATGATTTACTGTATCTGATTATTACATGGGGCAGCTAAAATAGTTAAATTCATACAATCAAAGGGTGGAATGGTGGTTGCCAGGGCTTGGGTGAAGAGGGACATGGGGAATTACCAATCAACAGGTGTAAAGTTTCATGTAATCACGATGCAAATGCTCTCAAGAGCTGCTGCATGGCACTGTGCCTGCCATCAGCAACTCTGTCGGACACTTAGGGATTGTTAGGAGGTTAGATATGTTGTGTTTTTACCACAGGAAAATAATATTTAGAAAAAAAGTTTACATTAATTCTTGTTTCAGATACAATGCTCCTTGTTCAAATGAAGTCTTTTTCAGAAGCCATTTTTTGTAGAATAAATAAAATCAGTCATGCTCTTCCTAGAGATGCTGTAGTGGGAGGAGTGGGTGGTTATAAGCCTCCTTTGCTCTGTTTGCTCCTACCCCTACACAGTTTGAAATGTACTGGATTAGATGATCCTTCAGCTCAACGATAATTGGAGTTCTAGATCTCCTTGACCATAATCTTCTGAAAGTCTGAGTTGTACTTGGAAAGGGCTTTAGGAACGTGTACAGTATGGAGCTAAACAACGGGAGTAAACTACTCTTGAGGGGGAGGGTTGCCTGCCATGCTTACTTGTGTCCAGTTCTTACGGGATTTAATTTAAGAATGTAGTCTTGACTAGCATTTGTTTTGCTGGGGACTGTGGTATTCTGTTTTTTGGGGAAGACATGTCTCTTCCTTCTGAAAATACTTTTCCTTTTCCTCCCTGCCCAGAGGCAGTTAAAACATTTACTTGACACATATGTATTCTCCTTTTTTGGGTACTTTAGTTACTTGTCTTCACTTTTGCTGGACAGGCAAGGTAAAATTGGAGTTTTAGATTACAGAAATCCTTCTACCAGCTGAAATATTTCCTCGTAGAGTGACTTCTTGCTCTTACACTTATAGGCAAAACTTACTGTACTCATAAACTGGAGAAATATATATTTTTCATTTTTCAAATATATAATCTTGAGAAAGCTTTACATTTCGCTTTCGCAAGATTACAAAATCTTTTATTATGGGGACTATAAAAAAGAGCAGAGAGAGAGGTCTTCAGATGTAGGGTCAGAATATGTCCCTGACTTCATTGGTAGGATGCACTGTTTGATGGCCTCCCCAGCATTTATTTGCCAACTTCGAGAAACCCAACTTCAGCTCCTACAGTTCACATCAAGACAATCAGTGTATTTCATTCCTCTGGCTCTAGTGAGGTATGCAGGGTGAGTATGTGACCTAAGCCAATTCAGTACAGTGAATCACAGGGCTTTGGTTGACATTTTAGAACAAGAGTACTTTCTTTCTTGGTGAATTTAAGCAAAGGGCCTAGTTAGCCTTAGGTATTGCTGACCCTGTGTTGGAATGAGCTAAAATGGTATAGTGGAGAAATGGAATGGAGCTGGATCTTTGGTTATTTCACTGAATCATTGGATCAGCCCATATCTGAACTCATACGTCTTATCTTTGCAGTTATGGGAGCCAACAACTCTCCTTTACGTGTAAGTTAGTTTGAATAAATCGTTGCCACTGAATGAATTTTGCCCAATATATTAAAGCCTTTGGTACTTTTGCCTGGACCTTCCTAACTTACTTTACTTTCCTAGAAGTAAAATTTCCCATTTGCTTAGACCTTAATTTCCTCACCTATTAATGGAGAGTTTGTATTGGGCTGTACAAAAATATATGTTGGATTACGTTCTCTCTCTGCTTCCAAGAGGTAGAACTCATGTCTGTTAGATCAGAAATTTGTTGACTTCCCTCTACCTATTTAGAAAGACTCTAGGAATGTGGATTTCTCCCATACCATATGTAGAACAGCTATAATGTCAGATACTTTTAGTCAATTTTACAATCTATGATCAACTCTCTCCTTTTTTATCCCAGAAATTTAAGGAAGCTAAGGTTAATGATACCAAAGATAAGCAGTCTGTCCCAATGTAAATCTATTAATTTTGCTGTTTTTTAACCATAATATACTGGCTTTTTAACCTTAGCTAGCTATATCCTAAATGTTGTCAGTAGTTAAAATAATTATTTCAGAATAATTATTTTATTACAAATCTTTCAGTACAGATCTTTCACCTAGTGTTAGAATGATAACTCAGAGCAGATGCCTCAAAGTCCGTATCAAATTCACACATAAAGAAAAGCACACAAGTGCTTTGAGACTTGGACATTGTTCTGGGGGAATTTTAATGAGAGTTTGGAAATTTATAAGGACTTTAACCATCTATTTATAAAGATAGCTAAGGAACCAAGTAGATTTTTAAAGCTGAATGGTTGGTGATGGTGGTGGTTGGGAGGTGTTGGTGGGAAATAACATTTATTGGGTTGTGCCAAATGGTACCAGGCAGCAGTCAGGACTTTGCAAGAATTCAGTGAGTGGTAATTTGCAGCAATCCAATTTCATGTAGCAAAGATTACCTGCAAGGCATACATTTCTTTTTCTTTTTGAAAATGACAGCTTTGATATGTGTGACTCAGTGATGAATGACTTCGTGAAATACTATTTATGAAAAGTAGATGTGCTCTTCCATATTGCACTGCAGGACATTTAATGTTTTTTTTTTTAATGAAAATACACTTTACAGATTTTGTATCAAACTCTTCTTGGTCTTATCTATAAAGAAAAATTACACGACTATATTTAGGTCTTATATTGCTGTATTTTTTCTGTTATGCTTGCTGACCAGACTTTAACAAAGAGCTTTCCTGTGTTCCGAAGTATTACTTAAATTAAAAATGTTTAAACTTTACAATTTTAATTTAAAGCCAATCATAATATTAGCCTAGAGGAGTTTGCCCTAGAGTTCAGATGCATCTGCCATTTTGAATGGATGCTCCAGGGACCTGTCTTATTTTGTTTGTCTCAAGAACACCTTGTTAAATTTGGTGATCATGTCCAAAGTCAGCAATGCATGCTGAGTTTCATGAGTTATTTGGCTATACATTGGGTTGCATTTTTTAAAGCTGTCACTATTTTCATTGAATTCTATAGTGTTATATTGATTTATAGTTTGTGTGTATGTGTGATGGCTACATTGCTTTCTGCAGTTTAAAAAATAGTTTAAAATAGTACCTTTTAATCATGTTCATAAGGTGAAAGTCTAGTAGATAAAACATAGAAAACAGATGACCTCAAGTTAACTTATGTGTCGGCTTTTTAAAAATAGGTTTAATTTAAAGCATTTCATTTTCTTTAGAAAGTTATTTAAAGGGTACTTTTTCCTGTGGTAGAATAATAGGAGTTACTTTAAAGAAAGGTATTTCCTCTTTCAAAATTGGCCTAATATTTGCTTTCTCTGCTTGGAAGCTATTTGTATATAATCTGTTTACCCAAAGTCCCCAAGTTTTACTGACAATAGCTGGTAAACTCACATGATCTGGACGCAGCTAGCACCAATCGTAGGCTTGGTTCACAAGCAAGGGGCAGCAGAAGCTCTAGTGGACAGAGCGGTTCATTCACTCCTTGTGGGTCAGTGATGAATTGGTCTGCCTCCAAACCTGCATTGATGCATTAGTATTTCTATTAAATTTCTATTAAATTACTTTAATTCAGCAAGTTCTGGTGCTGTTATCAGGACCAGATGCGTAAGTGTCTTGAGATGAGAAGTAGCTGTGGCACACCTCCTGTCCCCATGGAGTGGGTGGGTTACTAGAGGCCGAAGGTAAAGCAGAGACAAAACTGAAGACACGTGTAGGGAGTACGCAGGGCGCAGGCACTCTGGGAGGGCTCCTAGATGGATAGGCTTGGAGGCAGATGGGGGAAATAAAATTGTTAGGAAAGAACCAACATTTGAGATTCATTTTGAAGCATTAAACAACCTTTTTGGTGAGAGGAGATGGGGGAGAGCATTCCGTTGGCAGAAGGGGCATGTGTAAAGACTGGGAGTTTCAGATTATTAAGCCTTAAATAGGCTGTTCATGGAGAAAACTGGCATGTAATTGTGTCTTAAACGCCAGTTCCAGGAGTGTTCACGTACTTTGCTAGGCAGAGGGGAATCGCTCAAGGCTTAAAAAGCAGTAACTTGGAACTGGGCTTAATGGAGAGCAGTTGAAACTGCTTAGGAAGAGCTGGAATGCATTCGGAAGTCGCTCAAAGAGTAAAGGGCCTGACTGCATTGCAGAAGAAGTGGAAAGACAGAGACAAATTCCTGGAAGACTGAGTATGTGGAATCCATTGCGTTTGGCAATTCCTCGGCTATGAAGGATGAAGGAGACGTGTTAAGGAAAACTCCAAAGTTTTGAGGCTGCGTGTCTCTGGAATGTTGGTTATTTTATTAACAGAAATTGGGGGCATCAGAAGAATGAACAGTTTGTGGAAAGAAAACATAAGAATTCAGTAAAATAGATCCCCCATCATTCTAGAAGGAAAATGTCTCATCTTATGATTAAATGTATTTGTTTTTTAAATGCTAGTATCCGCAAATCATTCTCATTGACATATGAAATTGTTTTGTAAATTTCTTAGGCTTGGAGATATAGGCAAAAACCTGTATTATTGTGCATGATGGCAGACCAGTTCCATTTTAATCTTGGTAAACTAAAAACAGTTCAGAGTTGAGATCTCATCTAATTTCTGATTGAGTCTTCTCAGACAACACTAGGTGTGTCCACCTGTTTCTGTAATGTCATGCAAACGAAGTTGAAGGCTTGAATTCTTTTTTTTTTGTAGAAGTCTTGTATTAAGAAAAGAGGAAAATACTGTTTGGTCAGATACATTAAGTAGTCTCAGACAGCTGGCTGGGACTGCTGACTTTTGGTCTTAGATATCAAAATGTGTTTAGGGTGACAGGTAACACAGGGTCCTTCCTTTGCTTTTTGGTCTTTGGTCCATACCAGATATTTTACAATAAGGTATTGTATCCTTTTAAGCACTTTTATGTACCAATGTTCTTTACAAATGATATAATGCAATTCTTTAGTACTTATAAGCTCCTAGAGTTCAGTGTGATATTTAATGGGTGATAAAAGAGGACAGGTGAATTCATAATAAATCGCTCCTATGCTGCAATTAATATTTAATAATAGTCAATCCAACAATGACTTGAGGTGACTTTACTAAGTCACACAAAATCCATGACATAATTTAGTGTGATGTTATGTTTGTATTTTATACGTTTTAACTTGACATATTTTCCAAATGTTTTAGATATGGCTAAAGTGATTTTATTGATTACCTTAAGATTTACTTAAAAAAGCAAATGAAATGATCTGTGGTATAAATATATGTGGCACATATTTTTAAAACCAAACCAAAGCAACACCTCTTAACAATTTTAGCTTCTTTAGGATGAGGAACTTGAAACTTGGCTAAGATAGTAATGGTTTAAAGAATGCTAAGTCCTTAATACAACAAGTGTCCCAAGACACTTCTCTTACTCTCCACTTATAGTTAAAGCTGTGGTAAAACATTTGTTTGGTAATGCTTCGGGGGATTGTGGTACATTTTTAAAACTTGGGCAGGGCGACATTAAGTAGAGAAATGTAAATTAGAAAGAGTCGGTTTTCTTAAGATCCATCCATATTGTTGCAAAAGGCTGAATTTCATTTTATGGCTGATTGCTATTCTATGGTATACAGGTGTATGTACCACATCTTCTTTATCCAGTTTTCTGTTAAGGAACACTTTGGCCTCGGCCACTGTGAATAGTACTACAGTGAACATAGGGGTACATATATCTTTATGGATAAATGGATCTTGAGAATATCATGCTAAGCGAAATAAATTAGATGGAAAAAGTCAAGAATCATATGATCTCACTCATACGTGGGATATAAGACTGAAAGTAATAAATGATCAAGGAAGACAAGCAAATAAAACTCATAGACACAGACGACGTGTGGTGGTTACCAGAGGAAAGGAGGTTGGGGAAACAGACTGGTAGAGGGGTGAAATACATGGTAAATGAAGGAGAACTGACTTTGGGTGGTAAATATATAATACAATATACAGATGATGTATTATAGATTTGTGCACTTGAAACCTATATAATTTTATTAATTGATATCACCTGATAAATTTAATTTCAAAGGAAATAGTAGGAACCTTTAATATGTGCCAGTAGTTATACTAGAACTCTTTTCTCTCTGTTCTCACATCATATTTGCTCCTTGACAACTTTTGGATCTCTTCTGTTATCATCTCACTGCTGCAACTATTTTTGCAAATGTCATGAGTTACCTCTTCTGTTGCAAAATCTACTGACCTCTTTTTAGTCCTTTTGCTATATCAGGATCATTTGACACTTAGGTGTTCCCTTCTCAGAACTATTCTGTGTCCTCTCCTGGCCCACTCCTTACCACCTGTGCTGATGCTTCTCTGTTTCCTTTGCGGGCTTCCCCACCTCGTTAGTCCCCTGTAGGTGCTCTCATGAGTTCAGTCCGAGGCTTTCTTCCCTGGCCCTTTCATGGCTCATTCCACTTTCGTGACAACTTCATTTATTGGCACTCACTGCTGACTGCTCTCATATCTTTAATCCCTAGAACAGGTCTCTCCCTCACAGAGCAGACCCTTCCATACAATTTCTACACATCGTTGCTTGGAATGTCAATGGGAGCTTCAAGTTTGGCATGCCCCATGTCCCAAACTAAAGTTATCTTCCTTCCCTTCCCCCACGGATTTGTTTCTCTTCCTGTGTCCTCTGTGTTGGTAAATTGCACTATTATTCTCCCTGTAGCCAAAACCAGAAATCTAGAAATTGGCCACGGTATCTTGACTGCTGTCTATCTCCTCAAATTTTTAAATCTTTCCTGTTTGATTTCCTTAATACTTCTCCAGAATGGCCACCAGTCTCTGTTTTGATTGCTACAGCCTTAGTTTGGGACTCCATCATTTTTCACAGTGAATCATTTTTTGACTGGTCTCCCTGCAGCCAGTTTCACTCTTTCCATTCTAGTATCTGTTTTATAGTCAAAGTGACTTTATTAAAACAATTCTTAAATGAGTTCTTCAGAATAAAATGCAAAATGCTCAGTATGGCACATGAGATTCTTGAATACATGGTACAGCTTAAATCTTCTGATCTGGTATTTCGTCCCATGTCCTGTGGGTGGCTCCCAGTGGTCTTCAGCACCCAGCTGAGGCTTCTGCTGAGCTCGGATCCACCCTGTTCCCTGCTTCTCCAGTGAGCTTTCTGTCCCTTTGTGTTCCTGTGGCATACTGTCTTGAATTCTGAGGCAATGTATGGCAATAATTTGTTTGTTATACGGATGTTTGTTTTAGTATTTACAGATCAGGATTGTGAAGTTTTTGCATATACACTTATTACTTGTAAAGTATTTAACACAAGGCCAGTAAGTGTACAATAAGAATGTTAAGTGACTTAATGAGTAACTAAACTAAGGTTAATAAAACCTACATTCTGTTCTGAAGTAGCTCACAGCCTAGTGAGATTTATAAGTATAAATAATTTTAAAAAACCATGAACAAACAACTGTGACAGAGTGTGGTATAAGCTATTGAAACTCATGTTTCCAAGTAGGAAGTGATTACATGCTGATATCTCAAGAGAGTGTCTCTGAAAGATAGATAATAACAGATGACACCAATGTTCAGGGCATGCAACCATGTTTCTTAGGAATGAGGTACTGCGGTAAGGTGTTCAGAGTACTTAAAAAACCTTTTTATTGATGCTTTAAAATGTTACTGTCTTTTTTGAGGGGGGGTCAGTTTTAGGAGAAGTGAACAAAAGTGAGTCAGGGTGTCTTAAATTTCTGGACATTTATTTGGCCAGCTAGGAGGCACAGGGATCATTGCTTATTTTTCTTTTCCTATCTGAAACTATTGCAATAATTTCTATTACCTAATAAGATTTTACATGATTCTGGCCTATGACTCTGTGCTTTATAATTAATTCACTAATTACAAGAGATATAGTTCTTTTTTTCTTTGTCAAAAGCATTTAAGAGGACATAATGTATTTTGAAGAACTTTGGTCTGTTTGATAAACTCCCAGATTTAAAAATGCCATTGTGATGTAGTTTTCCTCACTTAATAATGGAGCTGAATTCTTCTGAAAAAAATTACTGACCTTTCTGATTCGTAAAGTTGTAAATGACTGTGTGTCGTGGACTTTTATGTCGCTGTGAATAGTCAGCACTGTGAACACTAACTCTGACCCAGGCCGGGATCTCTTCAGTTGGTTTTCTGATGGTGACCCTGGGGCCCTGGAATTCTGAGGGTGTTAAAGAGCCTGTGAGGAAGCTGAGGAGGAGGTGGGCAGGCTGTCGCTGGAACTCTGTGGCTCTTCTTTCCTTTTACCCCTCTTCAATTAGACAGTCAGATTAGCTGTTTTGATGTTATCTATTGGGGTTTGTTTTTTAAAAAGGATATTATATAAGAGGGGAAGAAAAAAGACTTCTAAAATAGTTTGAAAACCATCGATTCACTTAATGAAATATTCAAGAAAATCATCTTATTGACAATGGGGAAACCCGCAAATATAGAAAATATACAACTTTTCTTTCACTAACTACCCTTTCCATGAGTCTCTTTCAGTGACGTTGTGGGTTGCTGTGCATTTAAAAGTGCAAGGCCGTCAAGGTGTCCTGGCTCATTTCTTTTCCGTCAGAGACTTTCACTCACCACATGGTACTTCTGTGGTCTGGTCACTAGAACCTTTGGACCAGGGCCTGACTACATTTGGGCAGAGTGGGAGGTGGGCATTCAGGAGATGGTAAAAAACAGAATTTTAATGCTTCTTAAGAGCAGGGGAAAGGGGGGCTGATTTTGCCAGTGTCACAGTGTTCACATCATAATGCTAAGACTTCTGTGCCTGGAAGCTGAAGGGTCAAGTCAGAGTTTTATAGATTTTGGCCAAAGGCTGTTCGAAGGGAAAAAGTAAATATTTAAAGGTGCTGACCATTGCCCTAATTTATTTTATTATTTTGGTCCCATACTTCTCTCTCCCACCCCAAATAGGGTTAACTTAGGTATAAAATTCAGATCACTGCCATAGTAACCACATAAAGAGAGCACAAAGAAGTGCTATTTGTTTTAATTTCATAGTGGTGGAAAGAAAACTACACATAGAGATGCTTGAAAGGGACCCAGACGATGGCACAAAAACATCGTAAGAGATAGGTTGGAATGGACTTTGTCTATAAAATAATTTGCATCATAGAGAAAGACAGATACCATATGATCTCACTTGAATGTGGAATCTAATGAACAAAGTAAACTAATGAACAAAATAGAAACAGAGTCATGGACACATGGAACAGACTGTCAGCTGTCAGAGGGGAGGGAGGAGGGGGAACTGGATGAAAGAAGGTGAAGGGATTAGCCGAAGAACATATGTGCACGGCCCATGGACACAGCTAACGGTGTGGTGATGGCCACATGGAAGGGGGTCAGGGGCTGGGAGGAGGTGGGCAAAGGGTGGGGAATGGGGACATCTGTAATAGCGTCAATGGTAAAAATAAAAAATATATCAGAGAAAAGGAAATTTGGATTTTTCTTCCTGTAGCATTGGAAAACTTATATGTGTCATTCCTTAAGAAATAATTTATATCTTAGAAGCAGAATCTAGGGAGTAACTGTATCTTTATAAACACTTAAAAAGTTGGTAGTGTTGATTCAAAATGCTATTTTAAAAACTCACTTTCAAATAAGATTTTTTTGGGAAATTGTAACTGTCAATTGGAAGGAAGGAATTCTTTGCAGCAAAGATGGTAAAATGTCCATTGCCATATTCAAGAAGGTTTAGGGTAGTTTATCACTAGTAGATGAGTTTGTCAAATATATACACACACACATCCTTGTTTTGGCCTCAGAGGAGAAATTCCAGATATTTCTTGAAATATCAAGAAATACTGCGTATTTGTACAACGCATCTCTCAGATAAGTGGACATTTTATAAATGCACATATTAAGAGGAAACAGTTTAAGAATAGGGGTTAATCATAACTGGGGCAAAGATAGTATTGGAGGTTATTCCATTTGCTGGACTGAGCTAGAGGTGGGGGTCAGCGCAAGTGGTTGAGTATGTCACTCAGAAGGTTCTGATTCACAAGGAGCATCACTGGACTCCAAATACTGTCATAGCTACAGTTGCTTCATTTCTAACTGTAAAGCGAAATGTGTTGATAATCCAAATTGTGTTTAGTTCTGCCTAAAGAAAATCTCTGTGCATATTTTGGTGTCTTTTTTTCTTTTTTGGTATGAGTGTGCATATTATGTAATACATTTTTATATAATGTAAATGTTTGTATTAAAATTTGAATCAAACATGCATATGGTTTTGTAAACTGTATTCTAGTTTATTTAACAATTCTTTATTTTGTGCCTACCACAACCCCTAGATTTTCTATCCCATTAATTATTCTTTGAAAGCATGATTTTTAATGACTTCTTGATACTCTACTATATGAGCATTTATTTAACTATCTCCTTATTGTTGGACATGCACAGTGCTTCAGTTTTCAGCTATTAAAGGCATATTAAATTATCACTTTATCTCTCTAATTTTTTCTATTTCAATGTATCGGATTATTTCCTGAAGAAAAAGTCCAGTAAATGTAATAGAATTTTAATAATCCTCAATTTAATGGCACTGTATTTGAGGAAAATCAATGAACTTAAGCTTTTATGGAGCCTAAAGAACAGGATAGTCAGGAGAAAATGTAAGACATGATAACCGTGGTTGCCTTGTCAGTGCCCAGCGTTCTGTCTGGAGTTTAAATGGCCTGGACTTGAACATGACTTTAGCGTGGGTGTATCAAGGTTGTAACAGGGTGCGATTGCCTTGTATTTACCAGATATCTGTTATGACAGTATCACTGTACACTGAGTTAGTCATTTCTCATGACTATTCTTGAGATAATCCCAACACCCAATTCTTATGCACAAAACAACTGTTACAGCCTTCCAGTCTCTACACTCTTCTGGGTCGTTGATGCTATGAAAGCATTTCACCATATCATGACCCCCTGAACAAAAGTCAAGGAAAATTTTAAAGAGAAAAGTCCTATCCAATGTGTAGGCATTCTGTTGTTTTGTATGATAATCAGCAAATTTTGCTTTTATTGAATTTTGAACTATGAATGGTATGTGGTTCTTTTAGAAACACCCTGCAGTAGCTAATGGCTATAAGATAAAAGATAAGCCCCAGTTTTCCCCTTCCCCTCCCCACTCTCTTCTCTGTGTGTGTGTGTGGGGGGGTGTGTGGGCATGTGTGTGCGAGTGTGTGCATGCACACACATTCTCACATGTCTGTTTTTTTCAAATAGGCGATTTGGTTCATTTCAGTCATTTGTAGCATCCACAAATATTTAGTCAAAAGTGTTTAATCTTCCCATGAAGTGCTTCAGAGATTCGTCTTATGAGATCATTGGTTTCTCTCTAGTGCTAAGTCATAGCAAATTATCATCTTTTTTAAGTTTGATTTTGTAGAGTGTTAAATGCTATTTAAATTTCCCTTAGATATGAAGCCATTTATTTTTCTCCTAATCACTTAAAATAGCAAGAACTAATCAACTGGAGTTTTTCTCCTTTTTATGAATACACCGACCCACCCCTGACTCACGTGCATGTTTCGGCTTTTAGGTCAGTGGGAACTTTTCCCAGCCGTGTTTTCTTTTTTTCCCTTCATTCCTAATTTCTCTGAGGAACAAATGGCAGCATAGTTAAGCATTAGAAACTTGTTGCTGAAGGTGCTAACCTAAACATCAGTGCCAGGATACGACTGAGACTTAATAGACTAATTAATTTGTCTACTGCACCCCTGACCTGGGAATTTCATACAATGGGCTATGCTTAAGGAACTGAGAGTCTGGTATCCAAAGTGGAGAAATGCAACTTTGTGTGCTTTATATATCAACATGCAATTAATAGTGGGTTCTTTAGGAAAATAGATTTTGAAAATGGAACTTTATTCCATCACATGTTTTGAAAGTACGATACTGCAAGATTCTGTGTGCCTTTTTGTTTTAGTTTCCTTCTTTTCCATTTTATAGCAGTACTAAACAGAACCCTCACATTATGTGATCCAAATGTGCAGCTGACCTCCAGAGGAGCCTAATTATGTAGACTACCTCAGTTTCTGTATTACCTATCCTAGTGCAGCGTGTTCTCATGACCGCAGTAACTCTTCGGGAAAAATAGGAACTTGAAACTTGAATGACAGTTTAAAAAGTGTTTGCATTGTGAATTCCTGACAGTGGTATTCATGTTTCTTTCAGTACGAAGATTAGTTTGATTTCCTCTTATAGTCCTTTTCTTGCTTCTCCTTCATTTTGAAGACAGTTTAAATGTACTTCAAGGGCAGTTAACATTTCACTGCCACTGAATTCATGGCACTGGACAGAAGCTGAATTGAATAAATCTATTCATATTAGCTTGTCAGTGTGTGGGTTATGCATCTTTCTGGATCTTGTGAACTCCCAACCACATAAATGCTTTCCTGTTAGGGTTTTATTTAGAACGGAGTTTTGACGTTTGGGTCGTTTGCTCATTTGGAAGCGCTTGCGAGACCACCCGACGCCCGCTGAGCGAGGGCAGGCGCTCTTTAGCCTCTGCTCTGCGGATGCAGCAGCGGTGCAGGAGGCTGGTTTGGTAGGCCCAGCCCCACTGAGGCTCGGAGTCCACCAGCGGAGTCGCCCAAAGCGCGGTAGTTACTCCTTGTTTGAGGTTTCGCTTTCCCTGATTTCACTTGTCTGCAGTCAACCGCAGTCTAAGAATATTAAATGGAAAATACTAGAATAAATAATTTATCATTTTAAATGGCGCGCTGTTCTCGGTGTCATGAGGAAATACCTTGCTGTCCCACTGAGGCCCTCCTGGGAGGTGAATCATTTCTTGGCCCGGGGTGTCTGTGCTGTGTACACTGCCCACCCGTTCGTCAGAAGTAGCCATCTGAGTTATCAGAGAGACTACATTCATATAACTTTTATTCTGGTGTACTGTTATGATTTTTCTATTTTATTATTAGTTATAGTTGTTATTCCCTTAACTGTGCCCAATTTGTAAATTTAACATTGTCACGGGTATTTTTGTATAGAAAACCATAGTATATCAATGTATTCGATGGCATCCACTGAGGGTTCTTGGAATGTATGCCCTGTGGACAAGGGGAACTACCACGAACACAAAGAGTAATGATATGACTCAGGACAAAGCTGCTTGTTTTGCACAAATGAAACAGGACAAAGAGATAGAAAAGTAACTAGAAGGCGGTGAGATGTCTTATTAGCCAAAGTGTTTAGGGAATAGCATTCATGGAGGCTCTGTTAGAGCAAAGGACTAGACGGTGAGAGGCCTTTGGGTGGGTGCTGTTCTCGTTCAGTTACTGGCAGCCACTTCACCTGAAGGCCTGTGCAAGATTTCAGATGCTTCTCAGAACAGGCACAGTGCATCGACATAGAGGATGCTCAGAGGATGGCACAACGAACGAACTAAGTATTAGCTCATGATTTAAAGAGAAATTGCTTTATCTTTCTAAAGTTGTGTTGCTTCCAGTAGCGGAGTGAAAGATTTAGGTTTTATGTGCATTTTTTGGTTTGTTTTTGTTAAAATGTAATGTGAGCCTCACATTGAATTTTTTGTACTTATTTATCTTTTCTTTTGTTTTACAGGTTTCAGCGTGGTCGAGACAGTGACTCTCTCTGACGTGGATGTACCTTGTCTGAATCATCAAGAGCATCGTGTGCCACAGATATCCGCAGCATATTTATCTGGTTGGTATTCTAAATCAAGTCCAATTTGTCATGACAGTACACCTCATGGAAATGAAATCACTGGTATTAGGGAAAAGCCATAAAATGATGTTGTATGTCAATGTATATTGAGGCAACTCACCATGTGTCTAACCAGATCACATAAAAGTTAGGTAAATTGTTAACTCGGTCATTTGAATTCTCGTGGGTGGTGGGGAGAAAAGGGTGGTACTAGTGAAGGCAAGATGTCAGGTGGCATAGCGGCCAATGGAGAGAGTGATCATATACTTTATTTACTGCTTTCAAGTGAATTTTATTTGTGCCCATTTTCAAAAGAAAACCTGATGAACTGGTATGTTTGCAGCCTTTGCTTTGACAGGTTGGGGGTGGGCAGGAGGGATGGAATCCTGTTACCTGGGAACATTTAGTGTTTGAAAGACAGTCCGAGATCAGTAGCTAGATAAACACAGCTTCCAGTTTAGGCTTTAAAATATTATTCTTGACCTGTTTCTTCTTGTTTTTACATTGGGAACTGGGGTTTTAAAGATAGAAAAAAATATTTAATTTATTCTCGAACTAAGACTAGATTTGGCTTTCAGTAAAGGTTCACGTTAAACGTTGATGTTGCTCAGAGCCCTTTCTTTGGCTCTTTTCTCTACTCACTCAGTTTAATTGTGTTCATCCACATCTATGCTTCCAGTGATCATGATTCCATTCCTACATCTCTTAGATCAGATCTTTATCATTTCTCAGTTATGCTCTAAAATAGCTTCCAAACATCTGCTCACTTGCCCCCTTTCCAAACTGTCTCCCATCCTGTCAGCCGAGGGTGTGTCTGATCTTACCAACTCAGTGACCTTAGATGCCTCCAAGATTATGGCCTGTGGTGTATAGGGCCCTTCAGCTTCATCAGATCCTTGTCATTCTAATGTTATCAATACCCTTTCTACCCCTGTACTCGTAGCCTATGAGTTCTTTACAGTTTTTCAGTTCCTCTACTTGCTCATTTATTCATGGTTCTGTTCCTTTGCACTTTCTGTTCCCTGTTTCTTGAATACCATTCCCACCTCTTGTTTACTTGGGGAATTTTTATTTATCCTTCATGATTCTACTTAAGGTTTAATTTTTTTCTGTGATTTTTCCCTTGGCAGAGGTAGGTACTTCCATTCTCTCCTCCCATAAGCCCTGAATGCACTGCTGATTTGATTCTCCATGCCACCATGAAGCTTTTCTGTGGTTCTCTTACAGTGCTCAGGAAACCCTTCATGGGGAGACACCACCTTGTTTCCCTCTTTATCCCCAGCCCTCAGCACATGACCTAGTAGGGATTCAATTGTCAGGAGCTGAATGAGTAAATCAATACCTGCTTTATGTTTAGCACCATGGTATTTATAGTGGAAGGAAAAATATAACTATGTTTCAGTTCCTCTCCTCAATAACGTTGCAATTTTATTTGGTGGACAAGACTTAAACACATGAAATAATTAGGGAACACAAGACAAAGCATCGTGTACAAATGAATTGTTTATATCTTAAAAGTTTAGTAGATACACATACATATACATTCATACAGGTACACACATACCTGCATGTGTCGGTGAAGGAAGAACAAAGGTCAAGTATAAGTATGACAGAGGCTTCATGAGCTAGATAAGAATTTAATTGAATAGTGAGGGAGTATACCTTATTAAGTCTTAGATAGTTTGTACAGGTTTAGCATACAGGCAACATTGATCGTTTTTATCTGTAAATGGCCAAAAATGAAGCAGGAGAAATTGGAACAATGAATGAAAGTTGAGGTTGATTCTGGGTACAAGTTGGAAAGAGATTAATCCATATACAGTGAAATCTGTATAGTTAAAAATAATTATGTTCTGAACAATTAAGTCCTATATGCAGATGTCCAAGTAGGAAGTGGAATGATTGACAGAATAATCTCATAGTGACAGTAAGGTAAGACTTCTCTTTGGGCTTTAAACAGTAGTTGTAAACAGTACTTATTGGGATTCAAGATATTATAACTACAACACTGTTCACCCTTGTGGGGAAAATGAAAAGAAAACCAGAAATAAAAATAAAACAAGCCAGAATCATGTTTGCAGTTGAACAGTGAGAAGGGTTTATATTGAATTGGGCATGACTGCCTGATGGAAAAGAAACCATTTTCATGGGAGTCAAAAAAGAGAAAAACAGTTGGAGTGAGCAGGAAGTTCACAAACAGCGCAAGGAATTAAGCATACAAAGGCTGAAATCTGTAGCCACAATATGCAACTATACTTTTCTCATTTATGTATTAGTTCCCAGGTGCATTGAACATAATGCTGACTCAGTCTAGGGTATGTGAGGCAGAAGGAAAATTTAGGAAACTTATAACCCTGTGGCTCGCATCAGATCCCACGGTCCCGAGCCTGTTGTCTCCTTTGTACTTCCCATAGTCTTCTTGTGTATGTTTGGTATGCGGTGTCCAGAAGTTTTAGCTCTACTAATGGGAGAAATAGAAATAAGTGCTTATACTCCATCTCAATCCAAATCACTTAGATTTTTTAAAATTTTTATTGTATTTTTTTCCATTACCATTTATCCCCCTTATAGCCTCCTACCCCCTGCACTCACCACACTGTTGTCCATGTCCATGAGTCCTTTTTTCCTTTTAAAAGTTCCTTTTTGGTCCCCAGAATTTAGGACTGGAGCATGTTCAAGCTTTGCAAACATAGGGAGATAGTAGCTTCAAGATACTGTGGATTCTGCGGCATGACAGAAACTAACTAGATTAATAGCTACATCTGCCACATACCAAACCCACTTTAAAAGCACATTATAATTTTCACAATACCCTACTTCTATGACAACACCATTTGGAAGGGAAACTAGGGCAAAGAGAGGTTTTTGAGCTTTGCCCAAGACCCCAGACAATCTGATTCTATTATCTGGACTTTTAATCACTGTGTCCTCTCTACCATTTGAGAAGTTAAAAAAAAAAAAAAAAAATTAGGGCTCCAACATCCTAAATTGGGAATCACTAACTTTCAACAAATGATTAAGGGAACTGATGATGGAACCAGATGCTTAAAGTGATGGATTCTTAACAGAATTCTGTATGTGAGCCAAAAAGAACTATAACTACCAATTTAAATTTTCCCCACATTTCTCCTTTGCTCTAGAATTAATTTCACAGCTTCTATAATTAAGGGGTAATCCAATACTATGAGTTCAATACTAGGGTAATAACTAAACTCTTTAACGTGAAATTAATAGTTCTTGATAATATGGTGGTCTGTGATATTATTAGGTTGTCATGAAAATTTTAAAGTTATAATTTGAAAGTGGGCTTGAGTGCCCATTGTACTTGCATATTTGGAAATTTTCCTAGATAAATGCGGTATGAGTTTTTGCTTGATTTTGTCAAGTTTGTAAAATTCATGAACTTTGTTATTTAAAGTCAGGTCCAAAGGACACTTGTAAGTAACATTTAATATCTAGCCATAGCTTTCTTATTTCTCATAAATCCTTGATAGAAGCAATCAGGTGGAGGTGGTATATTACTAATATAATTTTATTATATGTAGCAAAACATCTCAGTTGTTATTTTACAGGTTTTCTGGTTAGTGATTGTGTTTTCTGATTTTCATTGGTTTGTGTAACTTTTTCCAGATACTGCCTAGGAAGATGTCTTGTTCTGGTTTGAGACATTTTAAAGCAAAAGTCATTTTAGGACACCTCTGCCACAACTGAAGGAAGCCAATACGTGAAAATACCTGGAGACTTTGAACAGTATCCTAGTTAGTGTGGTCAATGCTTTAACATGAATTGTTTGTCTTGAATCAGATACTGTTTACGAGTTAATCTGATACTACTCCCTCCCCACTTTTTTTTTTTTCCAACTAGGAACTGGGCCAAGAATACTAATGCATTTGTGGTATTATGATGATGATGTAAAAATCAAACATTCATGAAATAACAGGACAAGAATTGTTCAAGATACAATTAGACACTGGATCTGGTTATTTTTTCCATCCGACTTCTTATAAATTGAGGCTTTTGCAATATTGCTTCTGGGATTTTCACCACACCATCGTCTCTGCAGATAAAAATTTCTGTAGTCTTATGAGAGCTTTGTTTTTAAGGATTCTTCTTTTGTGTCTATCACAGTTGTTGAACATATGAAGAAATAGCATTTACCAAGTTGCACAATACATATAGGCTACCGTAATAAGTTGCTAGATTGCTAGTTAATTTAGATTATTATTTAGTTCAGCAGTTTTTTTTCCTCTTTTATGATGGTGTCAGCTATGCACTAAGGCCACTGTAACGACACTGAATCTGTTCCTCTCCTTTATGCTGAACTGACTGTATTTCCAAGCTCTGCTATTTTGTTCTCTGTTGCTCGCCAGAATTCACCCCTCAGGTCCACTCGCACTTTCACAGTCCTCTTCAAGTCTTCAGCCTTGAATGCCCAGTGTGTGGCACAGACTTTTAACTGATTTCTGTTTCTGATCTTTCCAGCTCTCTGCAAAAAAAGTTGCTCTGAATTTTGAGGTACATGATGTAGTTGTGTTATAACGATGCTGAAAATGGTTATTGATTGGTTTGAAGTGAATTCTTGAAGGTAGAAAGTCAGATACTTCATTTGAATGTTGGGTCTTCTAATGATGAAACCATATTTTAGGGGTTTTTTTTTTTGGTTTGGTGATAAATCCTGTGAAATTCAACTAGGTTCTTTCTTTATTTACCTTCTTTATTTTTATTTATTTATTTTTCTTTTTTTAATTTTAATTATTGTTCTTGTACAGTTTTCTGTCTTCTGCTCCCATCCCAGCCCACCACCGCAGCCCTTCCCACCTCCCTCCCATTTCCACCCCCCCTCCAGTTTCTGTCCATGTGTCTTTTATACTTGTTGCTCTAAACCCTTCCCCTTTCCCCTGAAATTCCCTCCCCTCTATGCTTTAGTTGTAAAACGTGAACCCTGACTCTCCTATAGGTGATAAAAGAGGGAAAAAAAACTGGTAACTTACTCTGAGTGAGTAAACATGTAGTAGTTCAGAATTATAAAGGCAAAACTAATATGTTCTTTATAGGTATTTTCTATGTTTATTTGTAAAATATATTTAGACATTTAAAAAGATAAACATTATTATGAAAGCAGGTGCAGGTATATGGGCAACATAAACACATAAAAGTAAGAAAAGTTAGCATTTTTATAGAACTTTTTCACATGTCTGTGAGATTGTTGAATTGGTGACCATTGATTTTTGAGAGCTTATTTTCAATGGGCTATTCTGTATTTTCAAGAAGAAAAACAAAATGCTAACCTAATTCTGGTTTGTTGCTTTTTCATCAGAGTCTTTCAATGAACTTAAAATTGTTGATGCTGAAAGTGTGCAGTGAAGGCTGTGTGAACAGCCCTTGCCTTCTATTGTTCTGTGTTTCAAATATCATTCATCCATTTCCAACAGGTGTTCTGCCAGCTGTGCCCAAAACGTTTCAAATGATTTAGAATCTATTTCCACACTTACCTTGTATTGTGGCTATTTACTGTAAAAGGAGTTCTCTGATTACACAGATTTTTTTGGCAGAGCAAAGGACCAGCAGGCAGAGAAGCGAGTCTAATTGGAGGCGTACCTGCATGCTGTTATTGCTTCCAAAGAGGGAGGAAGTGGGAGGACTGGGATTGTTTGGTGTGTAGCTCTGGTGCTGATAAATGGACTTTTCCTTTAATCTTGTATATTTGGGCACACATATTTATGTTGTGGCAAGAAGGAATTTAAATGGAATCAGTATAATTTTATTTTCACAGCTGCTTGAAGATACAATGTAAGAGTTTGAATTCTCTGAAATTTTAGAGGTAGGTGGCTTATTAAAAATGGAAGGAAGGATCTCTTATATTTTGCCTCCCTAATGAAAAGTGAAAAATATATAAGGCTTTTCTGTCTGTAAAATCACCTGGTTAGTGATCATGTGGCTGATTGGGAACATAAAAGAAGTTTTATTTTTATATCACATTTTTGTCAAGATATTAAACAAGCTTTAAAACTTCTGAATATTTACATGTTTCATGCTACTGAGATTAAACTATTCTTTGTTTACTTATTATTCATCCATCAAAAACAAACCCAGTTTCAATAGGCAGTAAATTAAACAGAGCCGTTTCTCATGGTGATAAGTAGAGTTTACTTCAGCTATAAATGATCATGGTCAAAACATCTCATTTTCAAACTGTAGTTATTTGTAACAGATACCATGTTTAAATGTCATCTTATAGCTGATATCAAATTTAACTATTGCTGTTGCTTTATGGCATACCATTATTGGATTGAATTCTAGCCTCAGAGCACAGTTCCAAATATAAGCAGGTGTTAAGAAATGTTGCCTCAGAGTTGCAGGCATAAGATACAGTATGTCCATGCATATAAAATGGTCTTATTTGCAACAGTGAAAATATGTTTACATTTTATGGACAGAATACAACTGATCAGGAACCCTAGGGAATTATCTAATACTTCTCCACTTATATTCAGGACTCTATTGTAAAACTGCTTTGATCTAAGGCACCGCAATGCCTTCAGTCATTAAACCTTCCACTATTAAATTATGACTTTTCCTGTTTAGTAGAAAATTAAAGCAACCAGACCTCTCTATTCCAAAGAATATGCTAGTATACATAGCCTAGCAAGGTAGTGGAAAAAGCTGGCACTGGAGTTAGTCAGCCTGGACGTGAATTCTCGCTTTTCCATTCGCTACTTGTGTGATATCGGGTAAGCCGCTTCACACGTCGGTTCCTCCATGTCTTCACCTCTGAATAAACATGGCAACAGTACCTACTACACAGGTTTGCTTGAGGGCTAAATGAATTAATATGTGCACTGGGCTTATGAGAGTGCCTTGTATTGAGCAAGTACAGTGTAGTTGCCATCACTCTGATGCTTGGTCCTCCTGTCCCTCATGACTGTAGGTTGAGAAATACTACGTGGAAAAGTGGAACTTCATGTATCATCATTTGTCATGGTCTTCATATTAAGGTTAAGGAAACTAAAATTGAATGCCATTAAATGATTCTTTCAAGATTAAACAATTAGTAGCAGATTTGGGACTAGAATTTAGTCAATGTCTTGCATCTGTTCTGTTTTTATCTTAAGCTTTCAAATAATGTTAATAGTTATAAGTTACATATTTGATGTTCAAAATTTCTTTTTCTCTAATTTGGAATTTCCCTGTGGTCTAAGGTACTGCAGTATCCTTAAAATGGTGCAAATGTGTATAGTGGAAACTTTTTAATATTCATGTTTTTCTAAAATTGCTTACTAGTGCACTGCTGGTGGGAGTGCAGGCTGGTACAACCACTGTTGGAAAACAGTATGGAATTTTCTAAAAAAACTAAAAATGGATATACCTTTTGACCCAGCAATTCCACAGCTAGGACTATATCCTAAGAACCCTGAAACACCAATCCAAAAGAACCTATGCACCCCTATGTTTATAGCAGCACAATTTACAATAGCCAAGTGTTGGAAGCAACCTAGATGCCCATCAGTAAATAAATGGATCAAAAAACTGTGGTACATTTACACAATGGAATTCTATGTAGCAGAAAGAAAGAAGGAGCTCATACCCTTTGCAACTGCATGGATGGAACTTGAGAGCATCATGTTAAGCGAAGTAAGCCAGGCAGTGAAAGACAAATACCTTATGATCTCACCTTTAACAGGAAGCTAATTAACCAAACTAACAAACAAGCATAATATAACCAAAGACACAGAAATTGAGAAAAGGCTGAAAGTCACCAGAGGGGAGAGGGGAGGGAATTTCAGGGGAAAAGGGGAAGGAATTACAGGAACAAGTATAAAGGACACATGGACAAAAACTATGGGGGGGTGGAAATGGGAGGGAGGAGGATAGGGCTGGGGTGGTGGGTACGGGTGAGAATAAAAGACAGAAAACTGTACAAGATCAACAATTAAAATAAATAAAAAAAATTTGGATAAAAAAATTCTCACTTGGAAAATGGTCAGTGTGTTTTGTTGTAAAATAACACCAAAATAAGGAAACCAGACCCTCCTTCTACACCTCCTCTTCAATCTCTGCCAGAGTGTAAAACTAGTTAACATTCTGTACCATTTTCAGTATGTATGTAAGCTCTTAAAATTAATTGCTTTGCATTTCTTTGAAGACCAGGATTCAATCTGTTGTGCTTTCTATGTAAATATATATGATGAGTCAAGGGAAATAGTTTTATTTGTCTAGATGAAATTGTACAGTTTCCATCAAGGGCCTAATAATTTATACTGTAATTTTTGAAAGCTTTGTGGTTCGCAATAGTGTATCAGACAGTAAGATGGTAATGTTGCCACTTCTTGTGTAGTTCCAGTGGTAAGTGAGGCTCTCTGAAGGCAGAACTAGGAAGAAGCCCTAATTACCTTCCCTCTGTGATTCATTTTAATGACCTTTTTGTCTTATTGTAATACTGCCATAATGTTTCTGGTGCAACCTGTATACCTGCATTGACTGGAGAAATTGAATAGCTTGTCTGTCTGGGACGTGTAACACATTCCAGCCTTTTTCCGTGACATCATTATTATAACAGACTTCTTTGAGAATATGAACAGCAGCTGTGCACTTTTGTGAGTTTTGCATTATGAACCCTAACAACTTTTCAGGTCTATACAAGTGATAAAGCAGCTTGATGCTCAACAAGTGAAGCCAGACTCTGAGCTGTGAAACTGTTAACAGACCGAGCAGCGACACGGGCCCCGGGAGCGGAACGTTTCATAACCCAACGAGGGACACAGGGGGACTGTCATTTAGCACATTGGCTAAAAGGTTTCCTTTTCCTTTTTTTTTTTTTAAAGGTTTTATTTATTTATCTGTAGAGGGGAAGGGAAGGAGAGATGGAGAGACACATCACTGTATGGTTGCCTCTTGTGCGTCCCTGGCTGGGAACTGTTGCTGGGAGCTGTCCTGCAACCCAGTCATGTGCCCTGACTGGGAATCGAACCACAATCCCTCCGTTCACAGGCCTGCACTCAATCCACTGAGCTACACCAGCCAGGGCTAAAAGGTTTTCTTTATCTCTTTTTTAGTGTAACTTCAGAGAATCAATGTAGAATTACAGTTTTGTCAATAGATGTAGCATATCTTCAGTTGAATTTATTTTGAAATTTTATCAGATTTTCCAGGATATGAGTATTTTATTATCCAGCCTTCAAATAGAAAAACAAGAATTCTTCTTCCTTGAAGATCAAAAGCATAAATGCTTATTCTTACATAAAAGTAAGAATCTAATCTAATATGATGATTGGAAAAATTTCTTAAGGACCTATGGATTATTTACATGTAAGGAAATAGATATATCTATTTCTAATCTATATAATAGTAAAGCAAAAATAAATCATTATACCAGAGAAATTTATTTAACTGTTTAGGCCTACCTGAAAAGTTCTTTACATATTGTGACTCATTAGACATTTTCTTCTTCTTTTTTTAAATCCTCACCCTACAGATGTATTTATTGATGAGGGACAGACAGAAAAGAGAGAGAGACAGACAGACAGACAGATAGACAAACATCAACATGAGAGAGAAACATCGATCAGTTGCCTCCTGTACTTGCTCTGACCAGGAATCAAACGCATAACCTTTCGGTGTATGGGAAAACACTCCAACCAGCTGAGCTACCTGGCCAAGGCAGACCTTTTATTCTTGAATAGTAATTTATTACTGTGATTTGTAGTGACAGACGATATGCCTTCCATGTGTTGGTTTTCTGTAGTTAACCCAGTAACTGAAATAATGTCTTTTCCTGAAATATTTAAAATTCTGCAGAGTATTTTATTTTTTATCCCCATCCAAGACTTATTTCTTCATTGCTTTCAGAGAGAGAGGAAGAGGGAGAGAGAAACATCAATGCAAGAGAGAAGCATCGATTGGTTGCCTCCCATACTTACCTGGAGTGGGTATCATAGTGTCCTCACCCAGATGGTGGATCAGGGATTGAACCCGCAACTTAGGTATATGCCCTGACTGGGTATTGAACCTGCAGCTTTTCAGTTACCAGGGATGCTCCAACCAACTGAACCACATTGGCCCGGGTTCTGCAGAGTCTTTTGAACAAGAAATCAAAATTCCTGAGATGGGAAAACTTGTTACAAGAATTTAAAAACCAATGTCCTATTTCATTATAAATCTAGACTTTCAGAATATCCGTGATCTTACAAATATTTATACACTGTCCTTGCTAAAAGTAGTGAGTATTGCCATGAACCATTGGTGAGATATTTATCACTTTGAATCTTAATACATTTTAAACACATAGATAGGCTCTTAAAATTAATAATATATTACTGATTTGCAGTAATAAGCTCTACTTTTTAAGATTTTTATCATCATTACTCTTTTGAATGAGGATTGGTTGCTTCCCATTTAGCAATATAAGAAGACAAAATGTTTATTTTTCTTTTTTAGATTCCCAGTGAAAATATAAATTGTTTGTAGTTCTAAAACATATCAAATCTTGCCCTGAACTATGTGACTCGGTTGGGCATCATCCCATAAAGCAAAAGGTCGCTGGTTCAATTCCTAGTCAGGGCACATGCCTGAGTTGTGGGTTCAGTCCCTGCCTGGGGCACATGCAAGAGGCAACCGATCAATGTTTCTCTTTCACATCAATGTTTCTCTTCCTCTCCTTCTCCCTCCTTTCTTGTCTCTATAACTAAATACAATCTTTAAAAAAATATCAAATCCTGAATTCATCAGGGAATAGTAATTCTAAACTTCAACAATTTTCCCACATCACTTAGTTTGAAATGAGGGTTTATGGTTGAGGCATACAATATTGTAGAGAAAAATGGCTCTGGGGAAAGCCTTACAGAAGTCACAGGAGCAACTTTGAAATACGCTATGTAAAATGAAGTTTTTAGTGGCAAGAATTGACCCAGTGTAGTACATGTTAATAATAGCCTAGAATTATGAATTAAGAATATATTATGAGTAACAGTTTTTAGCTTCAATCACTAAATTACTTTATCCAGTCAAGCAAAAGGCCAACATTAAATAAATATGCCATTTCTTTCAAATGCTATATTTTGAGATTGGAACTCAAAGTTTATATCATGATATCCAGAAGGGCAAATTCAACTGGAAGACCTGATATTAGTAGAAAAGATCTGAAGTTGTTATCTTTGCATTCTTATCATTAAATTTAGATTGATTGTTATTAGTCAGCATTTAGAGATTTAATGGTATGTATTTGAATATGTCTGGAAAGAAATTCCAAACACAGCCATTTTGTTTACTCTTTTAAACAAGTGATGTTTTTTAATTCATAAAATTTCAGCTGTACCTACTAGATTGGCTTAACAGTGTTTACACGCTTATCTTATAGTGAAGGGAGCTTTATCTAACTGGATAAAGTGAGATTTGCTGGTGCAAGACTGCTTATGAGTATTAGGATGGAATAAGCCCGTCTTAAAAAATAGTCACAATTCTTCCCAGATGCCTGCTTGTCTGCATCTTTGAGCTAATTAGTGACCGTCTTTCATGTGTATTAATCTTTTTTATATTAGATTATAAAGTTTTTGAGGGTTGGAGCATTTCCTTACTAGTAAACCCTGCCCCCTCATGATTGGGATCAGACTAGTTATTCAATGCAAATGTGTTCACTGAAGCAATATGCTTTTTAGCTAGCTAGGATTTGGGAGTCAGGTCACACACCTTGTGTGATAGGACCAGCTGGAGAAGCAGCCGAGGATGGTATAGCAGTAAGATTGAATTTTCTGGCTTGTCTTGGCTCCTTTAAGCACCAGTCTTTACAATTTCATTTTATTCCCATGCAGAGGTCTCTTCTAACCTGCACCCTTTCTGGCTATTCATGGCTTTAGCCCTGAATTCCAATTTCCCTAACAATATTCTTCTTCCAGTACTCACAAATTCAGATGATATTACAGTATGCCCTTGAACAACATTTCATTCAGTGACACGTTAGTGTAATGTTGATCAGGAAAAAAAAAATCGGCTTCCAGCTGGGGATACTGTCTGGGTGGAGTTTCCACGTTCTCCCCATGTCTGCATGGGTTTTCTGTGGGAAATCCAGTTTCCTCCCACATCCCAAAGATGTGTGCGTGTGACGTGAGTGGCATGTCAGCGTTGTCCCAGTCTGAGTGTGTGTGGGTGTGAGTGTGCCCTGAGCTGTCAGGATAGACTCTGGCCACACTTGACCCTGAATTGGAACCAGTGGGTTGGAAAAGAGTTATCTTCCTTATTTTTATTTACCTTTCTTAAATGTATGTGTAGCTTACATTTACCCCAATGTTTAATATTAGAACTGTGTTTGGTCTTTATTTAAAAGTTTGGTGATGGTTTTGTGATCAGAAATAGGACTTAGGAACTTAACTCTTGTTTATATCAATTAGCCTGTGGTAAAATTGGCTTCATTATGGGTAATTTTGCTTCTAGTCTCAGTTTCCAAGGACCTATCAGTGACGTTGAGGACCTACTCCGCTGGGTTTTCTATGACTGGCTGCAACTTATGGACTGCCATTATGTGTTCGGTACTTCATTTTATATGAAGATTCATTTAATTCTCACAGTCCTGCGGGACAAGCATTTTACATGCGGAAACAAGTAACATGTCTAGTGACGCACGACAGCCAGGGTCCGGCCAGGACTTTCTGACTCCGAACCCCTGCCCTTAGACTCTTCCTGGTCACAGCCTATTTTTCCCATCAAATCCGGTCCCTTGCATTTCTCTTACTGTTTAAATCCTACTACAATGCCTTTGACCACACCAGGTGGTATTTTCTGCAGTTAATACAACCAGAATCATTCTGAAAGGTCCTAGAAAAACAAGCATGGGGGAGAAGTATGGAAGAAGTGCCAGAGGTAGTGCTAGAGAAAAAGCAGGAGAAACATTCTCAGTGCCTTCGCTCTCTGACCGCAAGTTCACAGGTATTTCAGCACAAAACCAGTATTTCTGCCTAAAACTAAATGACTAAGTAGGACTTTTGAGGTTAACTAATCCTTCTCATTCGGATAGAAGCTAAACACAAAGAATCTGGTAATGAGCAAGGAGTATAAATGGATGTGGCTTTATGGTTCCTATTCTTGAGGAGCTCAGGACCTTATTTATTTAAATTATTTTTAAATTTTTAATTTATTTTATTCATTTTAAAAAATATTTTTATTTATTTATTTTTAGACAGAGGGGAAGGGAGGGAGAAAGAGAAGGAAAGAGACATCAATGTGTGGTTGCCTCTTGAGCACCTGCACCAGGGAACCTGGCCCACAACCCAGGCATGTGCCCTGACTGGGAATCAAACCAGTGACCCTTTGGTTCTCAGGCTGGTGCTCAATCCACTGAGCCACACCAGCCAGGACTATTTAAATTTTGTTTTTATTAATTTACTTGAGAGAGGGAGCAAGAGTGGGGAAGACAGAGAGACATCGCTTTGTCGTTCCATTTATTTACATGTTCATTTGTCGATTCGTATGAACCCTGATGGGAGATTGAACCTGCAACCTTGGCACGTTGGGGCAACACTCTAACCCACTGTGTTACCCAGCCAGGGCTCAGGGCACTTATTTTAATAATTTCTATAACTTGAGGTCCTTCTTAGTCAGCCATATGACCTTGGGCAACCTATGAGTTTAAATTTCATTATTTGTAAAGTGGAGATTGTAATTCTATATTCATGCTACACAACAGAATCTTCTGCCCCTCCCCACATACATTTTTAAAAAAACTACAGGTGTCTACGTTTCTGCTTAAATTTGCTAAATTACAGTCTCTGCCTGGGCTTGTGTAGAGGTAGGGAGATGAGGCTGGGGTGGGGAGGTAGTGAAGCATGCTTTGCTAAGGAGTGTGGGTGCTGATTTGTAGTGGGAGGCAGTGAATATTTTTAGGCAATTTATTGATGTCCTCTGACAGCCGTGGATGAAGGTAGGCAAAATATATGCTATCAGAGAGGTACTTAAACATGTATTTTCTGAAATGTTAACTTAGATGAAATGTATTTGTTGATACAGTCTCTGAAAAGAATAAAAGTTGAAGTCAGTTAAGAGACTAGCCTTTATTTCTAATATTTCTAATTTGTTTGCAAATGAAAATTCATTCAGGAATGTTTATTGTGTGCCAGACACAAATTATGTTGCTCCCTCAAAGAAAATAATTTAATCTTACTGAATGGCTGTCTACATGTGGAATAATTGAAATAGTTATTTGAATCAGATGAAGAAGGCTAGCTTCTTAGGACCTTTTTAATTGATAGCAAAGATATGTGTTAATTTTCTCTGTCTCTCATTTATACATTTCTCTTATATATGAACATATAAATGCAATGGTAATTTTTAGAAATCACAATCGTGTTAACCTTTTAAAGGAAGGACATTTGGTTTCATTATCAGGTGCGGAAGCATGTGCCACAGTGGGCGTAAGTCACTTCTGGAGGTGATTTTGGTCCAGTATCCAGCTACTCCTGTGTGTGTTTGGAACACACTGCATTTCTTCTCCAGAAATCTTACTGTGGGGAGCAAACGAATCTCATGTAGACTTTGGTTGTAGTATTTGCTATTTAATTTCTTTCATCATTGCTATTAAAATATTAGTTGACGTTCTCCTTATGAAACATATTTTTACAGTCGGCTGGAGGCATCTGAAACGATTTTGTGTTTGCTAGCAAGCCACAGACAAGAGTCCCTGCTGTGGGCTTTCAGTGAGTTCCGTTTTGAAGAGCCAGAGATTCCGTGGATAAACCTACTCACTCAGATTTATGAAGTTTTTGCTGAATTGATTGATACTTAGAGCCTCGAGACAGGATGGTTTGTTTAGTGGAAAGAAAAGCAGTTTTGGATCTGTACTCATGTCTCTGTGAGGCTTCCAGGTTGCTGGACCTTCCCCTTCACAAGTTTCTTCAGTAGATTTCTTAACCAAGACTCTCTTTTCTCGTCTACAAAATGGCTGTATTTATTCCTATCAGATGGAGTTGCTGTAAAAGTAGTGTCAAATTTAATAGTCTTTTAACATTTTTTTAAGTTTTCAATTACCATTGACATTTAATATTATATTAGTTTTAGGGTACAGCATAGTAGTTAGACATTTAAATACCTTATAAAATGATCCCCTGATAAGTCTTATGTTCACCTGACACCATACACAGTTATCATAATATTATTGACTATAATACTGAGTCTTGGTAAGTCTCACTTTCTTTAAAGAAAGGTTCCAGCTTCTCTGTAGCAGTGCGAATGAGTACATTGCATGTGTATATCATGAATCCCGAATGTTCTGGTATGGTTGATTGATTGCTTTTTATTAACTTTATTTTTTTAAGAGTATTAAGACTTTTTCAAAAGAGAAGTTTTAGGTTAATAGCAAAATCGAGGTGAAGGAACAGATACTTCTCCCTAACCCTGCCCCCGCATAGGTATAGGCCCCACAGCTTCTGTCCCACCATCCACACCCCGCACCAGGATGTGCATGTGTCACCAGGGGTGAACCTGCATTGGCAGACATGTCCTTGTCACCTGGAGTCCATGGTGAACATTATAGCTCACTCTCGGTGTCGCACATTCTCTGGATTTGAACAAATGTGTAATGACATGTGTCCATCCCTATGGTATCATACAGAGTATTGTCATTGTGTGCATTCCCTCCCCTCCTCTGTCCCTCAAATGCCTGGTGACCACTGATCTTTTTTAATCTCCATGGTTTTGCTTTTTCTAGGATACCTTATCCTAGAAATAGGAATCATGCAGTTATGTAGCCTTTTCAAATTGGCTTCTTTAATGTAATAATATGCATTTAAGTTTCCTCCATGTCTTTTTATGGCCTCTGAGCTCATTTCTTTTCATTGCTCAATGATATTCCATTGTCTGGATGTACCACAATTATTTATTCACTCAGTTACTGGAGGACATCTTGATTGCTTGTGTAATATTTTATATTTTCTTTTGATTCTTCCTAGTCATTTGAGAGAGATTTAAGTAGTACAAATGTACTAAATACAGTTGATTGTATTTACTTTGTAACTCATTGTTCTCACTTTTTTCAGGTAATTTACAATATTGCAAATGCAAAATGCAAATGCAAAAATGGAACAACATTGTATAAAATAGACTCTGAGTGATGGAGAAAACTACTGCCTTCCATTCCACCTTCATTCAATACAAGTTGCTTCCCCATCATTATAGGCTATAACATGTTATATTTGTAAAAGTTTTTCTATTTCCAGAATATTTTTAATCCTTTAATAAATTTCATCCTATGACAACTCTATTTTAAGCACTTTTGCATGTGGTTTAGAATTCATCCACTCTTGCCACCTCTCTGATGTAGGGTCTTTAGTTATTGTTCTCTTTGCTGCTGCTTTAAGTTTTCTTTCCTTAAAAAAGATGGGACATCTTACAGTTTGTCTTTGTCATATACTATCGATAGGCTCACCTCTTTGAAACAGTGCTTTGTACACTGTGATTTTCAGGAACATCCCATGGATTTTTCTTCTATCCAGCCCATGGAGATCAGGTGGGCAGTGAACTAAGATGAATTAAATGCTTTTATCCTTTCTCTTTATTTTTTCTCTGATCAAATCAAACTGGTCTATTCTTTGGATCCCAGAACAAATCTTGCTTATTATCATATCTTGGCTTTGCTGATTCCATGTCTAAGTGAAAAGAGTAAGAGTGACTGTGTTTCCTATTTTGACTAGACAAACTATGCGACTCTGGCTACACTATGAAACCCTGTGCCCGACAATTCAGACCATTCTGGCTGCCACACAGGCTGCTCAGACCGGGCACCGCACAGCCTGGGGACTCTGTGTGCATGGGTCACTTATGTTGAGCGCACAGCTTCCTATGCAGGGCTGCTATGAGAATCACATGAGCTCATAAAGAAAGTAGTTCAGCATAATGATAAAGAGTTTGGACTTCAAAGCTCAAGTTCCTTAGATTATAACTACTCATCTCTTGCACTTACTAGCTGTGTGATCTTGGGCAAATCATTTAACCGTTACTGTGCTTCACCTTCGTTGTGTTTAAAATGGAAACAACAGTACCTACCTCGTAGGGATATTTTGAAGATCAAATGTGTTAATACTTATAAAGCACTTAGGATAGTTCTTGGCATATACTGAACACTCAATATATGTTAGCTGTTGTTCTTATTGTATGAAAATTTTTTACAGTGGTGTTGATGGTCTTTGGTAGTTGTTGTTATTATCATTATGTAAGACACTTCACACTCATGGCCTTTCTCCATTAGGTCTTTCCTAACCCCCTTTTAGTTCAATTACCTTTTTTTCCTTAGAACTCCATACAGCAGGAATTTTTATAGGTAGGTGATTTAGCTTGGAATTGATGCTACTTTATAGTATGCATATTTCTCTCATTAAAGTGGAAGATACCTGAAGGCCAGGGCCCTAATCTACAACTTTAAGGGAATCTGTACCATTAAGGTGTCCCACCTTGTCTATGAAGGGTGTTAGTTGAAGACAACTCAGTGTCTGCCCTCTGCTCTGAATGGAGTTGTTCTCAGAAGTTGAGGTTTGAGAACCAGAAAAAACAGCAGAGTGATGTACTCATGGTCTCTTTCTTGAAGGATTGTATAATCCCTTTGCTTATATAAGATTAACATACGCAACAGTGAGCAACTGAACATGTAATTAAATTGTAGGCCATATGGTCAGATGAACAGCCTTCAGTAGGAGTTTAGGCGAGAGCCCTCTCTCTGTAAGAGCTGGGTTTAGCAAGAACAGCTTCCTGTGGGGTGTGATGGAGTTTTGAATAAACAGACAAAACTGGACTGGGCCTTCAGACAGTGCTAATAATGCTGTTGTTAATACTAGTAGCTAATACAAGTATTAATCTTAAGAACAAACACTAACATAGGATGCGATGCCAAGCATTGTTCTTAGTGCTTAGTACTTATTAACACATTTAATGCTTACAATAAATGTGTGAGGCAGTAGCTACTATTATTCCCATTTTAAAAGTGAGGAATATGATGTTGCTAATAGATTTTATGTAGTTGAGATCATGATTATAAGTTTTACTTTTTTCCCACAAATTCAAAGTGAAAGGAAAGCCTTTACAATTCCATGAGATCCAACATTTTGAAATTATGTTTCATCATATTTTTAAAATCATGCCTATCATCTTTCTTTTTAAAGAAATGGTTATTTTTTATGATACTCTCAATCCCACAGAGACATAATATAATTATCAATAACAACACAAAAAGATAAAAGACTTTCATGTTTTGGAATGTGGGGTAGCTTATTTTATAATTTCATAACTTCTTTTATAATTTAGACCAGCACATCAGATTTTAATGCTTCCTTATTTGTCTGATTAAAAACAACTGGTAAAGCTCATCTCTAGTGAGAAATAGAACAGAATGTTGAGTTTGCAAAATATTTATGCTGGTAGAGTTCTGGATTTAATTTCTAGTTTCTTGGGTGCATAACAGACTAGAATTTTCTTTTTAACAACTTTAATAGACACAGTGTGCTTTTGTCAAACTTTGTAACATAAATTGGGTATCATTGGCAAATCCCATCAGTAGTTTTTTTTTTTTTTTGGCAGTCTTTTGGTGGAAATGGACTTTGATTTTTATTGTGTTGTTTAAAGGAAAAATAATTCAAATTAATCTCTCATTTTTTCACTCATTAAAAATTTGTTTCAGTTTCAATTTGATTTAATTGTACCTCTATCTTTTTCTTTAAAAAAAGATTTTATTGATTTATTTTTAGAAAGAGGAGAAGGGAGAGAGAAAGAGAGGGAGAGAAACATCAGTGTGTGGTTGTCTCTTGTGTGCCCCTTACTGGGTACCTGGCCTGCAACCCAGGCATGTGCCCTGACTGGGAATTGAACTGCTGAACCTTTGGCTCGCAGGCTGGCACTCAATCCACTGAGGTACACCAGCCAGGGCTGATTGTAACACTGTCTTTTCTAATTAGATGTAGGCTGTATTCCTTGTGACATCAAGGAAAATCCTTTAGTTTTTAACAAAAATAGAAATTATAAAAAGTCCTTCATATTTTGGATTTCTGTGTTGAGCACACAGCATTCAATGATTATTATTGGTTTGTTCATTTGCTGAAATAACAGATAAACAATCAATAGGGCAAGTGTTGAGTCCTCTAATTGGGGCCATATTTCTTGTGGCTATTTACCTATCTTTCTTCTCATTCACGGATCTTGCTGTGGATTAGTGTTAACAATCCTGTGTTTGAGCACGGCTGTGAAACTTGATGCCTCACCTAGAAGGCCTGCCTTCCAAGGTGGTATATGAGGTGTGATTATAAAGTATGAGACTGGCTTCCACTTGATGGGTATGCTGTGCCCTTGGAGTTTGCCTCTGTTGGGTGATTTTTCATTTTGCAGTGTGTATGGGGGAGAATGTATGTAGGAATTCTTTGTGGATCTTCCTTTTTGTCCTTTTTCTTACAAGACTTAAGGATGTTTGAAATGAACTCTAGTACTTACCTTCCTAAGCTTGCTATTCATTGGCTCTTCTCCATGGTCTGTGCTGTAATTTTGGATGAGGAGTATTTCTTGTTGGCTGGCTCCCCTTTCTTGTATTCCTTTAGCTCATCACAGGGGTGCTTCATAGATGCTTTTGTTATCGTTCATGTTTTTACTCACATCTAGGAGGTAACATGTAACTTTAATTAGTAAATTAAAATACATCATCAACTCTAAGATACATGTTCCAGTCTCAGAGGTGTAGCAGTGTGAAAATATGTTTATCATGATGGTAAAAATGTTACCGATATAACATGTATTTTTTTCAAGGATATCAAAATTATTTTAAATATCCACTTATTTCACTACACTATTTTGACACGTCAGTGAAATATGCTGGCTAATATGGCTTACACTGACTTTGGATATCTAGTAGGAGGCATTAATGGAGATAGAACCAAGATAAACATGTGTGCCAAATTCCATTCTTTGAGCATTTCTGTAAACAACTCTTTTAAATAGGAAATTCTTAATTGTGAAACCTGTTACATGTATTCTTAAAATTTTAGGAAGGTCATAAATTATTTTTTACTCTACCAATTTCTGTGTATTTTTAATATGAAAAGTAAGTATGCATTCACATACTTCTCGTAATTAATAAATACCTTGCCAAAACATTTGAAATGATCTGGTTAGCAATCTGTGATAATGGTCAGAAGGTTAGCAGTCTCATGAGACAGGTGGAGCACCCTGAAACAGTGTGTTGAAGTGCACCCCCTCCCCACATTGTGAGGTCTAAGGATTCTTCCCAAACCAGGCAGGTTGGCTTCCTAGGTAATCCCCGAGAGAGTCAGTAAGCATTTTACAGAGATTCCTGAAAGTTGCATATTGCTTTAGATTATTAAAATATTTCTTACTTCTTGCATTTCTGTTGAATATTTTCCCCATTATTACTGTCTGAGCCATATTGGCTATCTTTTTAAGGATAGCATTCTTTCTTGAAATGTAATATAAAATTTCATTACAAAATATGTAGCTGAGCTCCATTTCATAAAGTTAATTTACTTCCCAGAGCTTTGGAAATGCTTTGGCTAGTGAAGTTTTTGATCTTTGATTAAAATGTCAGGTAATAAAAATATTATGTGAGTTGAGATATATCTGAAAATCTAGGGTAGAGAGTATGACTTTGGTTACAACTTGGAAAGTTTTGTGCATTATTTATTATTTTCGAAATCCTTTTAAAAGTAAGAACGAAAAAGGTCAATGTGAGAGATAATTTAAAAAATAGTTTCCAAAGATTTAAATGTTAATTGATTGTCTACATGTTTTCAGTGTCAAAGTAAAAGCTTAATAACTCTTGAATTATTGTTTAAATTGAAAGTTAGTGTCAACACAGTTTGAATTATTGCATGATTCTAAGGATCAGTCCTTTCTTAACTTGTTCGAGTTGTCTAGGATGCTTAATTTTTATCTGTCTTTGCTAATATGAAAGTTCAGAAACTTAATGAATCTTTTGTTTTATGTTTGCAATTTTAGTCATAAATCATCTTTTAGGAAAAGGCAAATTATATCTCAACATAAGGAAATACTGCATCTGTGTTAGCAGTTCTGAGTGACATATCTTGTCGTAGTGGTTGTAAGGTTCTTGCTTACTTTAAACGTAACTTCACATCGTAAATCTCCTGTATACTGGAATCTTTAAGAGATCTTTATCTTTGGATATGATGGGTTTTTTCCACATGTTATGTCAATGAACGATATTCAGGGACAACCAGAGTGAATGGGTCAGTTTCTTTTGTGTCTGTGTGTTTTTGGAATAGGTGATAGTAATGTTAGAATACAACAAGAGAAAACTATTTGGCATTCTGAGGCAACTTAGGTACAAGGGTCTGCTTTAATTTTAAAAACAAAAGCTCTACTGTGTCTAGCCAGAAAACCAAATATCTTGGAGTTAAACATGGAAAATGTTTATAGTGTTGTATAGTTTTATTACTTCAGACAGAAGGAAAACAGTTTATTGAGTAACTTTCAGCCAATAAGAAATTTTATACAGGCCAGCAAATAAGAGGTGAACCAAAAATATTTTCTGTTTTAAGGAGAATGAATGATAAAGGCTTGAAATACTTAGCCATTAACTTTGAAACAAGTGTGATTTTTTTTTTTTTTTTTTGCTTTTATGTCAGTGGACAGCTAAGCAAGTAGAAAGGTTTTGTGAATTACAGAATTGCCCTTAAAGTGAAGGAGCTTGCTTTTTTTTTTTTTTAAAAAAAAAAAAAACCCTTCCTCTTATCTGCTTGCTAAAATGCTAATGCCATGGCAGGAACTCAAGCAAATATCTTGAACCAAGAGCTAGCAGTGACATGTTGAGGATGGTGAAAAGAAGAAAGATATAGAAGGAGACTGGGTCTTTTAGAACTGTGGAGTGGCCACACCAAACCTGTCTGTTACCTGGGGATTTTGTTTACGAGAGAGAAATATTTTTTTTTTCTTGTTCGAACCCATTATTTTTGGAAACTGTGGTCTGCAGGTCAAATCCAGCCCATAAAGTTTCATTGGAACACAGCCCCACCCGCCTGACTCCATGTTGCCTGTGGCGGGGAAGCTGCTCTCTGGCCACAGGCGCAGAGGGGAGCAGTTACGTTAGAGACCATGTGGCCACAAACCTGGAACGTTTACGACCAGACTGTTTATAGACAAAATCGGCCAGTCCCTCATCTAGTCTACTGATTGACTTCATTTGTTTTTCTTTGAAAGTGTCTCTTTTATCCATCTTTTTTCTGTATTCATATGGGTCCTTTACCAGGCTAAACGTTTTCTTCTCATATTTGAACTACTTTAAACATCTTGTTTTAAGTTTCCTTAACTCATTTATAGTTTTATCATTTTATTCATTTCATTAGATATACTATAACATACTAAGCTTTCTTAAATATACTTCACATTATGTCACTTCTTTGATCAAAAATTTCCTGTGACTTCCAATTTCCTATAGCATCAGGTCATAACATTTTTGCTTGTCTTTTATGATGCTTTATATTCTTGCTGTACTCTAGCATGCCAACATTATTTCCTGCTCATTTATTAATTAATCATTTAATATGCTTTTTGAATACCACTACGTACTAGAAATCTAAGAGATCCACAGTTCCAGTTATCCATGCTTGTGAAAAAGTAGCAGCTTCTGATAGGACTCAGTGTCACTAGCCTTCCCAATTCTGGTCTGTCTCCCACACTGCTTTCTGGGTGAATTCTGATCATGTCACGCTTGTGATCCCAGCCTTTGTTTCCCCACACCACCCCCATGACAGGCTGTGCAGGTTGAACCTCAATTTGTAGCACAGTGTACAAGGCCCTGTCTGATTTTGCCCTTGCATGTTTTTGTAACTTCATTCCTTTTTTGATGCAACCACCTTTTATTCTGTCCTTGAGGATGGCTTGGCTTTATTTGCAGTTCTACCCAATTTCTGTTCCTTTGGCATATACAGTACCTCTTTCTGAGGCATCCTTCTTTCTCCCTTTTCCTATAAGAATGCGTCCTTATTAACTCTTCCTAGATGAAGCACAAATGCCATCTTCATTGTGAGGTGTCCCTTCCCCCTCTGGCTGAGTTCACAGGCCAGTCTGTGATATTAGAGAGTCTTGTGCTTACTTACTATTGAACAGTTATATTTATAATAGTTACTGGTTCATGACGTCACTTCACCTCTACTAATACAGTGACTCTTGAGGCTGATGTTTCCTGGTCACATGTTCTCCTTGCATCTTGCAACCTCCCCTCATTCCAGACATCACAATTGTGTTTTATAGATCTTTGTGGTATTACGTGATTACTGTCGCTCTGGTTTACCACCTCCTACCTGCAGGCCAGACCTGCAGCTTTTTGTTTGTCATTGAATTTCCCAATGTATAGCTAAGTACCTGGCACACAACATGCACTCAATGCTTGATTGTAGAATGAATAAATCAATTGGTTGAGGGCAAAGTCTTTTTTTCTTTAATATTTGTTTCTGCGTCACATAGCTCAGAACTCAGCAGTGCTAATCACCAATGAAGCCTTGAAGAGTACTTTTTGTTTCAAACACAAAAGGGCTCTTCAAGCATTATCAGAAACCCAATATATAAAACATATAATAAAAGCAGAATTTCCATATTTGAATACTCCTTCCCTGGCTCCCCACTGGACTCCTGAGGTAACTTTATAAACTCTCTGGCCTGGCCTTACTATTAGACAGGGGATGGAAATTTCTTGGGCTGGAAACATAGGTGAGCAGAGTTTTTCACTAAGCCCTGGGGTAGCTGTGTGACTGGGCAATCCATTTAACCACTCTGGGACTTGATTTTCTTACCTTCGAAATGAGCGTTTCATCCTAGTGTTCTCGATGTTTCCTTCTAGCTATGAAAATATGTTGAAAAGTTTCAGGTTTATTCCAGCCCTTGGTCCTCACTTAGATGTCATCTCTTATTGGAGTACCCTTGTCTCTCCCTCAAGCTAATATTAAATTTCTCTCAGGTCCATGCCAACTTCCAACTCATCTAAGAAGTCTTCTCAAGTGACTCCTTTCCTTATTGCATCTATCATATTCATTGTCCACCCTCCCAGTACAGAGTTTCCACGCAGGAGCGTGTTTCAGCAAGTGCATTGGCCAGACACCCATTTTGCTGACCTTCAACAAGTTAATATTATTTCAACATATTAAGGTACTTTCTTTTTAAAAAATATTTTATTTATTTATTTTTAGAGAGAGGGGAAAGGAGGGAGAAAAAGAGGGAGAGAAACACAATGTGTGGTTGCCTCTAGCACACCCCCTCCTGTGGACCTGGCCCTCAACCCAGGTATGTGCCCTGACTGGGAATCAAACTAGCAACCCTTTGGTTCACTGGGTGGGACTCAATCCACTGAGCCACACCAGCCAGGGCTCTACCTTTTTTAAAGGTGCTTTCTTAATATGTATATTATTTACTTTCTGAAGTTATTATGTACATTTTATAGGAACATTGTGTAGAGCGTCTTTTATTGCTCAGTCACCTCGATTAGCTTAGGTTGATTAAATGCAGAAACTTCATCTTATATTTCTGTGCATCACCTATCATTTGCTATTTATTTCTTGATTGACTGATCATTTGAAAATTAAACAACTGTTTAATTGCTCAAGTCTGTTTAGGAGAAATAGACGAAAATGTGCTTTGGATATTTTTTTGGTGAGATTGCAGTTCCAATGAGATTGTATTTACTTATACAGGGGGAACAATCCATTAAACCCTTCTCTGTCCATTTTTTATCAGATAGAAGAGAAGAGCAGAAGAGAGAAATGCTTTTGTAGTCAGACAGATTGGATCAGACTCAGAGCTCTGCATACTTAGTCAAATTGAAACCTCTCCGACTTTAGCTTTCTTATTTTTAAATGGGGCAATGCCCACTTTCTCAGGACTGTCTTGAGGATTAGTTGAGCTGGAATATGTCAAAAGCTTTTCATGTAGTAGGCGCTCCACCAAGGCTAACTGTTCATGGTATTTCTTATCACTCTAGACATCTGAGCTGAGCTCTCTATAATCAAAGAAAAGGATTCAGGTGTTTGAGAGAATTCATGCAAATCCAATTATTTTCTCGGCTGGGTTATGTAAGGCATTTTTCAAATTAAAGTTGTAAGTTCTTTTTATCCTTTCCTTCAGGCTAATTTTCTTCTAGTTTAAAAAGTGCTGAAGAAAATCAGAGAAAATATGGGGAATTAATAACTTTGATTAAAATGTTTCAAATTTTGTGGGGCTGATTGTTTTCTTTTGGGTTTGTTTGGTGGTACATTGAAGAAGTGTTCTTCTTGATGAATATGTTTCAAAGAAAATATGGTTTGATATAGACTGAAAGAGTAAATTGTGTATGTTTCCATGTTTACGTGTATGCACAGGAGTATTGATATGATGAATACATCTTCAGGCACTCAACAGCTCTGAACAATATTTAAAGTAACAGCCCTGTGATCCAACAGTGGAACATTTGTGGAATTGAAAAAGACAAAGAAACATTGGAAAGCAAGGTCATTGGCACATAGGGAAAGCATTAGCCAGCAAAGCACTTAGAGTGAATGGACATGCGACCACACAGTTGTAGAAAAAAGATTTTCAATCTCTCAACACAAAGTTTTGGCTTTGGACTCCCTTAGTTTAAATATTGACTTTTGAAATGGGATGAAAGTTGATATATGCTGTGTTGCAATATCTTTCTCACCACATGTTAAGTGGAAGTAATGCAATCTTGTTGGATAACTAGTGCTGTGTTTTTCTGATTTACAGCCCTGGTAATTTTTCTGGTTCTGGGAACACATCGCATGAGAACACATGTGGCAGCTAAAATTAACTCCAAACCTGCCTAAGTAAAAGTAAGACTTCTTTTCATACAACTAGCTTATAAATATCTAGATTTTTAAATGGTGTTTAAATCTATATACTTAATTACCTTTCTCTGAAATTATCAAAAAATAAAAATATAAGCACAGAAACAAAAATAGCATCAGGAGTAATTATAATGAATGATAGTTCAGTTTTAGAAGAAAATAGAACACTTAGGTACCCATAAATAACAGGAAAAGTTTTGCTATAAGGAAAACAGGTATATGAATGTACTGTAAAGAAATGCAAACTTTTGAATTGGTTACAGTTTGTTTTCAAAAAGTAGTTCATTTTACAGTAGCTTATTAAGCCATGAAGTCTCTATACTGATCTATATGAAAGTTCTCCCAGTAATTGGGAACTTCAGAACTTTCACTTGGGGTGTGTGTGTATGTGTGTGTGTGTGTGTATGTGTATGTGTATATATATATATATATATACACACACATATATACACACACAGACATAGGGCATAAATGTTCTCAAGAGTTTATGATTTAATTGTTTTATCCAATAAATTTTAGGGTTTTAATTAGCTTTAATTTAAAGTACACCTAGAGTTGAAAACCTAAAGTTTGACAACTAAATTCAGATTATATGCAATCATTGAAAAGTATTTTATATTGTATGTTTATGCTGGAAAATTTTTATGAACACAGCCAGCTGTATCCTAAGAGATGGTGTGGAGAAGTGGAGCAGATTCTGGAAGTTTCACGAAGGGAATGAGGGCCCTTGGAGAAATATTAGTCTGTAATGAAACAATTATTTTATCTTGAGAGGTAACAAGAGGAGGCAGAAAACACAAGTATGTGAGATATTTAATTTAATACTGACCTTCAGCAAGAATATAGGAATCTTAAAATATCTCAACATTGGGTTATATTCAACCTCTGTAAGTTTACAGAAAATAAAACTATAGAATTAAGAGAGAGTTTTCGGTTATTGTTTTTGACCGAAACCAAGCCTTTTTAGGTCTTTTGTGCTCTTTTCAACTCTCTTAACTAAATGCACAAATACCTTCTACATCTTTCTTGGGCACAACGAATACAGGTGTTGAATGGAGAAGGCTGCCTAACACCAGGGTCTGGACTCTTACAAACGCACCTTCGCTGTTACAGATTATGAACATAGACCACATTTATTGTAATTTTCTAAAGTTGCATCTGTTTTCGTATTAATTTATATTAAAGAACAGGTAACTTTCATTTGCACATAATTTTGTCCATGTGAAAGAGATTAATTTTCCTTTAACTATTTAATAAATGGTAAGAACATTAAAAATTCTGGTTGCAGTACTGTACAAGCTCAAAATAAATCGTACCCAGACATTTTTGAGAGAACAGGAGATAGCACACGTAGTGGAAGAATGAACATACTCTTTATCTCACTTGGAAGGTATCTCCACAAAGGCAGCAATAACAGCATGTTAGTAGTTTTATTAACTTTCCCATTAGTCGTGTGAGTATCACTTTACGTTCAGGGAGGTTTTATTTCTTTTCCTTTTTGTCTTCTTTGGACTGTCCTGACAACTGTCTAGATGTCATTACTTACTAATAGTTGCATGGTTTTATGAAGTTATATTTGCTCAGAAAGGAAGAGGTAGCTAGAGACCAAAGTGATTACGGCTTGCGAGTCGCAGTGGCTCCCTCCTGCCCGGTGCCTGTGCCCCTCACGCTCAGGACCAGGTCTTTCTGAGCCTCCACTGGGAGGGAAGTTACAAGGCTGCACTCTGGCACATGGTGAGTAATTAATTTTTATGAAAATAAAGGCATGTTTTAAAAAGCTATTTTTATGGGCTGTGGCTTAAAATGAAATAATGAGAATGCTGTATTGAGTTCTGGGCAAAATACATTTATTTAAAAATTAGATATCCTACTTTTATTGGACAGGGGAATATCGGAAAGAAAATTTTCATCGCCCTTTTAACCACTGAAATGTGAGCACGGGGCAATATTTGAGAAGTGGCCACCTCAAAGTCACGCTATACTCCCTCAGTTTGTTTTAGCTTTGATCCTTACTTGGAAACTTGAAGGCGGCATGCGTGCGGTGCTGGGCAGGTGGGCAGGCCCACAGTCTGGGGGTCTCTGGGGTGCAGGAGAGCTCTAGAATCCATCCTGTGCTAGCTCGATGAGAATTTAAGATCTTTTTTTCTTTCCAGTTTAGCCTGACGAAGCCCTGATTATTTAAAAACACTTTTGAATCTTGTTTATTATTGTCTTCCCCACTGGAATGTAAGCTCGACTTGGGCAGAGAATTTTGTCTGCTCTGTTCTCCTCTAGTTCTCTCAAGATGCAGTGGGTGGTACTTAGAATATATGTGCTCAATAAATATTTGTAGACTGAAATTCTAAGTTTGTCAAATAATTTTGTCTAGATGTTTAGAAGTCTGGTAAAAGGAGTTAATCGTCACTGTATTCTGATTGTTTTATGGTTCCTTATATGTAAAAAGAGCATGACATTTTTGAGTTTTTAAATATTTCCAATGCGTTTAAATGTTTCAATATTTACTACACTTAAAATTTAGGATTATAGATGAACTTTTTAGGTACTTGCAAGCCAGGATTATGTTGTCATCTATGTTGTTCTATTTTTCATAGGCCTTTAATGTTTATAGCTTATAAATACATTAACATCAGTGATACCTTATTAATTGACCCTAAGACATACAGTCTTGCCACGTTTTACATTTGGTGAATTTTCATTATACCTTAATGTCTTCTTATGTCGATCATAGCATTTTTTTCTCAGTGCTATATCAAATGGTGGTTGGTGCATCATACAAATAATGATATTTTATATTTGAAATATTTTTCAGTTATGTTTTGAAGTTTTTGATATACTTTAAGAATCATTAAAGTTCAATATCTAGAGTTATTTCTTCCCATTTGAAGGACAGAACGACTGAGAACCCATCACTAAAACTCTCGAGATTCTTTTTTCATATACTTTGTACACTTCAGCTACTATAACAAAAGGCTGTTTTGGAGGGGAGTTTGCTATCACTGAAGGTTGAACTAGAAGGAGTGATTGATCGCCCCACAGTGATTTCAAGGTACTCCTGATGTTGCAGGTAACAGAAACCTATCAGATGGCAATTAGACAAATGAAACCAGCTCAACCACAGAGATTCAGAGCTTTAGAAGTCTAGAAGGCAGGTGGCCTGACGTGGAGCTCCCTAGGGGCTCAGGGGCCCTGGTGCTGCGAGTGGAGACAGCGTTGAACACCAGCCCAGATGCTCCTAGTGTGCGCCCTGCTCTGTGCGGCTCACTGTTCATCTCTGAAATAAGCCAGAGGTGCCCTCTGGAGGCCTGCACAAATTCTGATAGCATATTAGAGTCATATGTTAAACAAGTGTTTGTGAGAATGTAGAATATAGGTGGCCAGTAGGGAGTCAGGGAACTAGTAAGAGTTGTCAGAGAGAAACTATGTAATGTTGTCAGGTTTTGACTATTTGAAGCTTTTTATTCATTGACTTTGTAGAAAGTCACCTGGTCTCTCTGGGCTTCAGTTTCAGTACTTATGACATGAGAGAACTGGATCATGGAATATGATAAATAAAAATGACTGTTTTCCCTCTAGAAATTGATGTGTTTTAGAAAGGTTCATTGGATTTAAGTAAAACAATTATTTGAGCATCCACTGGTTGGAATAGAGTGATCTCATTGGTGTTTGAACTCAATACTAAAAACTAAATCTTACCCAGGTAGTTTTTGTTCTGCTTGTCACTTTAAGGAAAAACAATTTAGTTCTGACCTCTGTCACCTATATCAATTAACTGCAGTGTTTAGTTTCACGTGACAGGTAAAACCTGATCGATACGCATGTACAATTCTAATTTAATTCGGAGATGCCTCATCTGCAGGCAGCAGCTCCATATGTATTTCACTTCCTGAGTATAGCGAGCCTGGGAACAAAAAGATCAGATTTAATCACTGCTTTTCTTCTTGCTTATTTACTGATAGATTTATTGCTTTTAATATCTAGTGTTACAGAAGATCTCAGATTGGTTAATCCAACAAAATCCAAGCTTTGTTGTTGGATACGTGCACTATGAATGTGCATGTGAGCACACGCCCCCTTCCATCACCTCAGATAGCACGGATAAAAAAAGAGTGTTTTCATGGAGCCCAGTGAACTGGGCTGCTCAGTGTTGGTGGTGCAATAATAATTGATAATCATTACTCTTTGATGACTATTCAGAGTTTATTTACTGAACTCAAAATTTAGTCTTTGAATTTGTTACTTGCTTTCAATAAATTTCTCAGATTTGATTTACTAATAAAAATATTTAAGGTATTGACATTTTAAAGACTCTACTTGTACATCCAAACTGCTTTCCAGAAAGTTTATGTTTGTGCATGGTTCCATCATCAGGGTGCAAGCGCGCTCGCCCTCTCCACACCCTTGCCAGGATTACCAAAATTTATGCTGATTTACTTCGCTGGAAGCTCTCATTGTTGTATTAATTTTGACTTGTTTTATCATCATCAATGAAGTTCAATTATTTTTATGGTTATGGTTTTCTTCTGTGAGTTATCTATGCTTTTGTTTATTATTTAGTATTTTTATTACCAATGTGTGTCATATTGAGGCTATTAAAATGTCATATTTCTAAAGAGATTATTTATAGCTTGGTATTTATCCTTCATTTTATTTATAAAAATTTAACATGCAATTTCAATAGATTTTTTTCAAGTATTTCTTCTTCTATGTTGAATCTCTTCTATAGCAGCCTTCACCGACTCTCATCAGTCCACCTTAGATTGGTCTGCGGGGGTCCCCATTCAGGGGTCTTCTACTGCACCCCTCTACTCTTTCCCAGTTCTGTCCTGACACTGCTTATGCAATTAGAAAAACCTACTCTGTTCATGCTCTTATCGTGATACCCTTGCTGTGCCCCTTCATTTTTCCTTTGTCTATCTTCTGTGAAGCCTGAGCAAGGCTCTAATATCTAATGTTGTATCACAGTTTAGCATTTGATTATTTTATTTTATAAATTACTGTTGCTAATTAGATGTCTCCTCAGTTGCCTTCAATCTTGCTTCCAAGTAGAATGCATGGTTGTCCTTTATATGTCCCCAATCTTGTAACATAGGTAGAGAGCTTATGAGTCCACAGTGAGCACGAGTTAATTGATAGAGCCACAGATACTTGCCTTTCTCCTCCACACCCACTTCCCCTCCCACCCTTCTCTCCACTTCCCCATATATTATTTATTTTTACTTAGTGACAGAGCTGCTGAGATAAATTAGCTGTAAAGTGTTTGGAATAGATATTTCAGAGTTTGGTGCTTTGTGTTTTCTCAGTTGTGCTGTGATTTATACTAATCCCACATAGCATCAGAAAAATAGACCACTTCACTTTGAAGAGCCAGCAGCCTGCACCGGGAGGAAGCTTCCACATTGTTTTCAAGGGAATGGTGAAAGGTGCTGGGGCTACTGAAGACTCCAAGGTGTCCTCAGGATATGGGCTTTGGCCATCAGCCAAATGAGTTAGGTGCATGTCTTTGGCCAGCATTGCAAATAGGGCCCAGGATATTGCTTGATTGTGAAAGAGTAAAGAACAACCAACTCTGTCTGAGAAACATCCCCAAGGGTTTGCAGAGATCCATATCCTTGTTTGGAGAGCTGGGTAGTTTGAGGACTAAATTGGAGCATCTCTTAATTTGCCTTTCTTTAATACCTTGAGGTTGTAATATCTGACCACTTTTTGGTTTGTTTAATAATTTCACCTAAAGATCTCTATAGATCATGTCTTTAAAATTTTTTGTTTTTCTCTGTAAAGTTTGATCAGAATATCAGTTTCTATTTTTTAGTAATTTTTATGGCATTTCCCGTATGTTGCTTGAGTGAGATGTAATAATTTGTGTTTTTTATTACTATTATCTCCAGCTGTATAATGAAATCCCTGTAATCCATCGTGGTTTACAACAACTCACCTCCCACAATTTTTGCAGGTTGGGAATTTGTGCAGGGTTTTGCTGTTTGCTTTTTAGCTCAGGGTCTCACAAGCATTTGCAGTCAGACCATGACTGGAGTTGGGACAGCGGGGAGCTGAAGCAACTGGGGGCTAGTCTAGCATCTCTCTCTTCTCCTGTAGTCGCAGGGCCTGTCCATGTGGTCGCTCACATGGCCTGACGTGGGCTTCTTCACAGCATGACAACTTCAAGACAGTTAAACTACTAAGGTGGCAGCTGAAAGCTTCCCGAGTGAGCGTTACTGTGAGCAAGGTGAGAGCTGTATTGCCCTTTTACGATCTAGTCTGTACGTCACATAGCTTCACTTACGCTGTAGTAAAAACTTCAGGGTGAAGGAATATCAACTCCAGTACTTGGTGGGCAGAGTGTTGGAGTATAAGAAGAATGTGGTGATACAGAAGATATTATTGGGGTTATTTTGGGGAAATATAATCTGCCACTGTCTATCCTCCTGCATCCTGCCGCCATGTAAAATATGCTTGTTCTTGACCTCAAAGCCCTTAAGTCTCATTCTGTTACTGCATTAGCTTGAAATCCAGAGTCTTGTCTTCTTAATCAAGTCCAGGTGCAGATGAAGCTCCTTGGATAAGGCTTCATGACTATTGAAAACACTTGAACTGCAGAACCTTTTGTGAAAACCTGTGAATGAAGAGATAAGTTATCTGTCCTTTACACACCCAGCACTGAGTGGTGTTACAAGCATAAGAAGATTCTGTGATTCTTCCTGTTCAAAGAGGGGGAAATGAGAGGCTATTATACTTCATAGCAAACCAGAAACCCAAATGTCCCTGCTGCCATTGGCTTGATTAGGGCTCCATCTGGTCCCTGGGGATTGTTTTCTGCGACTCGTGGCTCCTCCCACTGTGTGCTTGTTACTGTCCTCTGAATCATCATTCCTTTTCCAAAACCAACCAACCAACCAACCATCCATGGCTTGTATTTATATCTGGCAAATTTTCTCAGCCTTTTTCCTATGTTACAGAAGTTTGAGGTCCAAAGGCCACTTTTATTTTGCATTGTCTGTTTCTTTTCAATTTCAACTGGATAATTCTTCAAGAATCTTAGGGTTTCTTATGTATAATTTATAATTTACTCTGTTAGCAAAAGCCACCCCCAGAAAATTCCGAGACAACCACTCCTTTACCAGGAGTTCCCTGTGAGGCTGCAGTGAAATGACACCCTTCAGATTCTTAGTAGTTCAGCTGTTCAGCAGAGAAAGTTCTGTATGTGTGCCTTTAAGACCCTTAGAAAGCCTTTTCTCTGTCCTAAAGGATCTCCGAGGCATTGCCTGAGTATGCCTGAGGTGTTCAGAGAGGGAATTTATAGTAACTTGCTTACCTTTATTTGTAGACCAGGTCTGTCCAACTTCATCTGGCATATTACTCCCAGAGACCTCACCCCTATTTTGAGACCCTTTTGCTCTCTGAAAAGTAGTTTTATTTTCAAACCCAGCATGTTCTGTCTTTTTTATAGTTCCTCCAAATTTTGCTGACAACCAAACAGTTTCTTTTCAAACTCACGTATCTCTACTCACTTCTTATCTTAAGTGGCAAAAGGAAGGCAGGCATTCCTTTTGGTATTCTGTTTGGAATCTTCCTGAACTAGATCCTTGGATTCCGTCAGGTACATTTCCTATTTTCCACATCACTGTGGGCAACAGTGTTGCTAACTGTTCTGTCACTATGCAACAAGAGTCTTCTTTTCTTTTCTTTTTGAAAACATAACCCTTATTTTTATGGAGCCCTCATAGTCCAACTCTTTGAGACTATCAGGCTTCCACTAACAATCTCCTTCAGGCCTCTGTCTTCTGTCTGGTCCAGAGACTGATACCATTTGTCTTGAGTTAACTTTATTTTTTTATTGTACTGCCTCACTTTTGGTATCAAAGTATGTTCCAGTTATTGGTGTTTTTTAAAAAGTCGCTACAACATAGTGGCTTAAAACAGCCAAAACAAAGTTATCACCTCTCACGGTTTCTTTCGGCCAGGATTTTGGGCAGAACTCGACGGGGTGGTGCTGGCTCACCATCTCACATGCTTTTGCTGTCAGATGGTGTCTAGAACTCCAACAGCAGGAGGCTGAAAAAGTTAGAAGCTGTCCAGGCTTATCTCTGTTCGTGTGTTCTCAAGGCCTCTCTGATTTCTCACATTGGCTAGTGTGGTCTTTCTTACAACATCACGTCTCTACACGGTCAGACTGCTAATGTGGAGGCTAAAGGCTTCAGAAACACTGATTCTGAGTAAGGTGGGATTTAATGACATTTCATTACCTGGCCTTGCACCCATGGTGTCACCTCACCATCGTAGTAAGCTCATCCAGATTCCTGGGGAAAGACTTCAGGCTCCACCTCTATGTGGGATGTAAGAAGAGCATCGGGATGGGGGATAGTGTTGTGATCTTTGGAAAATAAAACCTTCCATATTTTTTTGTATCCAGTCTTCACTGGTTCATGCCAAGTTATACAACATAGATATAGCTGTCGAAAGAGATCTAATCTAGATAGAGCCTTTTATTGTCAAATTTTATCATTTAAACATTCAGTGAATTTCTAGTTACAGTATTTAATGGGAATCTAAATTTGATGTTTTTCCCTTGGCTAAGCCAAAATTCTGATTGTGGGTGGTGCATGTTTTAAGTTATATCAAGTTCTCAGACATGCAGAATTTATGAATGGTAATAGTTTGAACTGGCCAGGTATTGAAACCTTGTGTTTTTGTAAGAAAAGAGAAAAAATGTTTCCGAAAAAAGGAAGAGAAATTACATCTCTTCCTAAAAATCTACCTCTGTATAAGTACTGACAGGTTGTCCCATTGATTCTTAAAATTAATCTTTGAAAATATCAAGAATCATTTGGTTGAACTTCATGAATATGAGCAGTGAAAACTTCATTAGAGGTGATGAATGTGCAGCTGCTAGCATCTCCTTTCTCCTGGGCCACACTGGCTCAGCTCGCCTCTGTCCCTGCAGAAACCTGTGCTTTGGAAAGTGCTTGGCTCTTTCAGATGTTTAGTCTGCATAAGCTGGCCCCTGTTCACTGCATCTTATTACTTGGGTTTCCCTTCTGCTTTTAGCAACAATGCGCTCCAGCAAGCCTGTGTGGGCGAGCCAGGCAGGAAGCAGCCTGTGAAAGCCAAAAAGCCAGAAAACTGTTACCTGTGTGAAACTTGACTATATCTTCCCAGGGCTGTGGAGGGACGGGCTTCTCTTTAGCGCTCTTGACAAGATCAAAGGTGACATGTAATGCATGGAAAATACCAGAATAAATCGTCACCGTTCATGGTGATTACTGTGCCTAGGAAAGCGCACCACTCTCTGGCCATCAACCTGGCCTCCTGACTGTGAAATTTTGGGCATTGCTAGATTGAAGGTAGGGCTGCTTAGTGAATTAATAGCTACAGTTTGTATAATCTTTTAAAATACACGCAAAGTGAAGTTAATATAATACTTCTAACATAGGATTGCTTATTTCATGTCAGAGTCATAATTTGCCTCAATAGTTCCCCCTCAGGTAAAATTCTCTGTGATAAAATATGAACTGCAGCAAACAGCACAGTGAAATTGGCAGTAAGTTTGTTCATTTAACTATGACCTGATTTTTGAAACTATTAGATTGTTTTTAAACACAGGAAGTTAGAGCATTAGGTAAATAGCAAACCTATAAAAGCAGCAAAGTACAAAACAATATGAAATCATTGAAAACTGGATCATAAGTCACATGAGGTTACCATTAGAATGTTGAATTTTTATAAAAATATTTTCAGATCATTTCAATTTAGTTCATTTAGCATCTAATAAGCAAAAGTAATAATAATTTAGTTCATTTAGTGTTCTTATTTATTCATGAAAATTGAACTGTTATTCATTTTCAGTAGGAGTTAAAATGTTCTGTGTATTAGTTTTCTACCCAAATCCTAAAATATATTTATTTTTTTAAGGAGGACATTAACTCATTAATTATCGAAGCAGTAATTATATTAAGTATATGTGTGTCGCATTGTGTAGGATCAGATAACACAAATTTTATAAATGATTGTAAAACAATCTCTTTAGGCCTTTATACTTTTTTTGCCTCCTCTTTCATACTCCCAGCCACTCTGCACATAGCTCCACACATCTTAGCCTGTGGCTCTGCTTTCCAGAACTCATTGGCTCCTCATTGCCCGGCAGATAACAGTTGAAGGTCCATTTTCACGACACACCAGGCCCTCCCTGATCAGGCTCCTTCCTCCTTGCTGTACCGTATCTTCTGCCTGTCCCGGCCCTGGAGCCTCTGCTTCCTCACAGAGACTTGCTTCTCATTCCTTGCACAGACTCTCCTAGCCCTCGCAGCAGTGCCTATGCTCTGCCTCTTTCTGGAACGGATCCCCCTCTTCCTCTTCTCCTCGACTAATCCCTGCTCAATGTGTTAAGGCTTAGTTCCACGACCACCTTTCCTCTGCAGTGAATTAGGTCCTTATATTTTATCACTTATATGTAGCTCTTACATTGCTTTTCTTACTCTGCCTTAAAGCTTTTGCTTGTGTGCTATTTGGAGGCAGGAGTTGTGTCTAATTTATTTCCTTGTGTTACAAGTGCTTGTTAGATATTAGATATTCAAAATTGTTTTTACAGCAGTGGAATGATTTATGGCCGTATTTTATTTTTCATTTCAGTCTGCAGTCTTTAAATATTGAATCCTCTTTCTCCTTGATCCAGCCTTCTTATGGGGAGCATACATAGTGGTACCTCTCACAAAATATGTTCAAGCATTTCTCACTTCTCTTTATGTTACCAAGCAGGAGACAGTGGGGTCAGGGCTCTGAAGTGGTAATGTGTGTTTGCAGAAGCTCCTATGGACACTATGCTGCTTTAATGTTCCCTGCCTTCAACAGTGGAAGAGTAAATCTTCATTATACATTCATTCATTAGGTGTTTGTTTAACATCACAGAGAAAGGTACTGTGAATATGGAAAAATACATAAAACATAGCTACTGATGTCAAGTTAGGTATTGTATACCAAAACAAGGAAACCAGATGTCACACAAGTTGGGAATGCTGTGGGTTTCCTAAAGGTAGAGAAAGAATTCAAAGGCTGTTTTAAGATAGATTACCTTGGCTGGCTTTACCATGCAGAGCTTGAAGAAGAAAGGTTTGAGTAGGCATGGCCATCCATTTTTTTATTCACATGCTGTGAATTCCATGATAAATGGCCTGCAGATACTGTGTCGACTTTCGACTTCTTTGAAATACCTTTAAATAAAAATTGGTTGTAGTGTAATATTCATATATGCAATTTCGGTAAAATACTGTTTGGTGTATGTAAATGAAGAATAAAAGTTTACATTCTATGGAGTGGTTGAAGTTTTAAGTAAAATTCCTTCAGGTAGTTAGTGGATTTTAATGTGCTATTAGACACTGGGAGAGATGCTGTATCAACAGAACTCTTAGGAATACGGCACCACGTGGCAGTTAAATTAATTTCTGACTGATTGGTTTGCTTTCCTGGAATGTGACCAGGAGTTGGTTGCTTTTGCTTTTCTTACAATTTAATTTCGGTTCCTCAGTTTGTGCATGCTTATTAGCTGTTAAAAAATAAGTACTTAAATGGACACTTACAGATGGAAAATGTAACCTCTACTACCCCTGGGAAACTTCATTCTCTACTAAATACACCCCCAAAAAAGTATTTTAGCATATTTATTTGAACACCAGAAGTGTTTTTATCTAAGAAATGTATCTGAATATTTGATCGATGATGATTCTTGGGTTTTATCAGTCCTAGTAGATCAACCCCATTTCCTCCAAAGGTTATTTTCCAGCAAAGTTTTAGTGGTCTGAACTCTTGTTAGAGTTACGCACCGCAAAGTGATGAGTCATTTACGGTAGATGGGGAGTTCCTTGGTCAATATTACAAATACAAAGAATAATGTAAGCAAAAATCAGTTACTGTCTCAAAAGTTTTGTGTATCCTTTTTTCTCTCAAGGCATGGAAAGTTAGTCACAATTGACCAGCAAAGGCATTCTAGAATTTATAGGGAGAATACGTAAAAGCAACAAATCAGAAACATATAATTGCATTGGATATTTCCAGATTTACCTAAATGATTTAAATTTTTAGAGGGAAGTATTTTAATAATTCCTTCCTTTTTTTGTTCTTAAGGAGAAAGTGCTTTAGAAACTAACATATTCCTAATGTGTATTGCTCCTTTTTACCAAATACCCAGATAGAAATTAAACACTTCAGTTGCCTGACAGAAATTTCAGGTGAAATTTTAATCTTCAATGGCTGTTTGTTTATGTGATTAGACCAAAATTTAAATTCCTTACTGAGGCTTTAATTAGTGTTTCTTCACCAGAGCTGCAAGTCAGAATTACATGGAGGGATTTAAAGAATATTGGTGATTCTGATTCACTTGATCTGGACTAAGGCCTGGGCATCTGGGTTTCTCAAAGCATCATAGGTGATTCTAATATGTGGCACAGTTTAAAAACTACCGGCCAAAACCCACATCATTCAGTTACTGTCTGATTATTTTACTTCACCATGTGCCAACTTTTGCCTGCCTACCACTTTTTTTTGGTCACGTGAGTACCGAGGGTGATTCTGACCCATGGGTTTTTTATTAGCAATTCCTTCTTCCTGGCATGCTCTTCCCACAAATCTTTGCACAGCTGTCTCCCTCTCATCATTCAGGCTCAGCTCTAAGAAAAATTTTTCTTAATTTCGCCTAAGCTTTCTTTACCCCAACATTATTACATTACTCTGTTTTAATTTTATTATTGCATGTCTTTTTTTTTTTTTTTTTTTGGCAAGAGATGTTATAGTCACTGTTTAGTTTTCTTTTTACTCACCTCTAGAATGTGATGTCCAGGAAGGCATGTCTGGCGTGTTTGGTTCACCATCATATTTCCAGCACTTGAAACCAAGCCTGTCATATAGCAGTTGCTCAATAAATATTTTTTGAGTAAATGAATAAAAACGTTCATAGAAAAATGATTGTGGGAATCAGATTATTAAATCCTCCCCCCAAAAACTGACCTTCCCAAAACATGGGAATCCATTTTAAAAATTAGAATAAATCATATGAAATAAATGAAAATATCAATAGGCAAAGAAGTAGTGAACCTAGAAATGTGGCAGCTCCCGGTACCAAAACTGTAAGGTTGTAATATTAAGCCTGGACTAGTTACCACCAATTGAGGCTCTCACTCCATGGCTATACTTTGAGTCTTACCATCATTCTAAAGTGCCACCCATCTGAAATCTTCATGTACTTCATGGTTAACTTCTATTTTAATAAATCAGATGATCACCCCCTTCTCCAAAAAGCCTTCCCAGAGTGCAGCGTCCAGGCGGAATTAGGTTGTCTGTGCTCTGCATGTCCGTGTCTTGGCCGCGGCTGTGCTGTTGCGCAGGGATCTGCTCCCCAGTCTTCAGTCCCCTTCACTGGCCTCTTGCCCCCCGGAGAAGAGAGACTGTGTCTATAGCGCTCAGCAAGGGTGTTCTTGAATGAGCAAATATGAAATTTTCCAGTAGAAGCATCACAACTGCTACTTAAAATTATGAAATAGATTTTTCAGGGATATAAGTGGGTTGAAACAGTTTTTAATAGACTAGAGCAATAAATAAGCAACTGAGGGGTGCGCTGCTATGCACATGCAGGAAATTGGGGCAACGCTGGTGCCACAAAGTCTGAGCGCTGCTTCTGGCAGACAGGTGGCTTGTCCTCTGAACAAGGTTTTCAGCACTCATTGGGGACTTTTTATACATTATTTGCCCATTTTGATAAACTTCTTTTCAATAGCTGCTTTTCAGAGGGACGCATTTTCCAATAACACCTGATATGCATTTTCGAAGTAGAGCCTTTAATTGGTATTGATTCCTGGTAAACCCAATGATAACTTCGTTAGTGTGATTTGACTTACTTTGATGTTCTACCCTAAAGAAAGTGTAGCGATCTTTGGCCATGTAAATACTTAAAAATTCTCTCTGCAGAGGCCCTGTCAGTTCCGTGGGTACTCTTGTCATAATTTGAGCACTTAAATATTACTCATGGCCACTCTTTCAGATTATATCCTGCTTCAAAATCTCAACAGCACTAGTATGCATAATTTTATCTGAGAGTTGGATTAGTAGGTCTTTCAAAAGGGAAATTATGGAGTTGAAATGAACATATTTTTGTTAATGTTGTAGAATTATTTATTGCCTCATTTTCTGTCACAGAGATGATAAAACAGAGAAAGAAGAGTGGACACTGAGGACAGAAATGCTGGCCAGGTCCCCCAGGTCCCCCTGAAATGCATGGTGCGAGCCCTGCCCCGCTGCTGCCAGTCTGGGACTGGTCTGTGCCTTTCCCTTCTGTGTTTAACAGGAAACACCACCCGTGCAAATAGAGCAGTTTGTCATGTTTTTAACAAGGAGACATCATACAAAGAGAGGAAGGAGTCTTGAGACACAGCATCCAAACAAGTTTTCCCTTTTTAAACTTGTAATTGCATCCCACGAAGAGGGAGCGAGTATGGCACCAGCTGGAAGGTTGTCCCGTAGAAACAAGGTTTACAGAAGGCCATTCTGTGAAGAGAAATGGAAGTGTGGAGAGAGCTGCTGTCCCCAGCATTTCTGGTGAATGTAGGGTTGAGTACGGTAGGGAGTGTAATGTGGGACTTGTGTTGTGGGCAAAAGGGAAATGAAACGGCTGGGGCAAGGCCAGGTCAAGATGGCCAGCAGGCCTGGATTCTGTGCTGAGAAGTTCGCACCTTCTGTTGTCAGTGAGAGGAGGTGTTGAAAAAAACTCGTTAGTGCAGTGGCGCTGTAGGAGATTGGTGAGGGGGAGAAGGAGAGTGGTGACAGGAGGCTAGATTGTGATTCGCTTGCTATTTAAGGTTGTACAAAAGCTGAACCTGAATTTTGGTGGGAACAGAGGGCAGGGAAAAGAGAGGACAAACTCGAAGGATATTTCAAAGATAGTCAGACTCCTGAGTTTATGCAAAGAGTAACTAACTGGAACTAGGAGAAAGCAGAAGTAGAACACTGAATTTTAACTTGGGTGACTAAGTAACGGCCCTGGCATTACATAGGTTGTGTGTGTGTGTGTGTTGCCGTTGTCAACAATAATATGCATGTTTCAAATGGAAGAATTCAGTCTGTCCCCTAGAGGTTATTATTTTTTCCAGAGAAAAATAATTTCTGCTAAGATCTGGCCCCTCTGATAGTTTTGAAAACTACAGTGGTGAGGGCCAAGGATTTAATGTGAAAAGACCTGAATTCAGCTTCTGTCTCTACTTTCAAACTTTTATACATGGACTGTTCCCTTACCTGCTTTATTCAGTTTCCTTGTACGTAAAGTGGGAACACTTTCTCATTGGCTTGTCCTGATGATCAAGCGAGATATCATATGATAGAATACTTCTTAAAAATATAAAGTGCCATGGAGATGTGAGTTTTTAGATGCGTACATACCATTAAGAATTGGACAATGAAAAGTTTTACCCCATCAACAGGGGTCCCTTGACCCTCAGGACATGTTCTGAGATTCCTGTACTTCCAAAGTATTCGTTCATATTCTCTACTAGTGACACTTAAGTGTCAAGTATGAGTAGCAGTTTATATATCCTTTTCCAAACACAAGTATTCATACAAAATGCTTATTTGGATTCAGTGCTGAAGTTTAATATAAATTGTCTTCAGAACAAAACAAAACAAGAATATAAGCAAGTTGATCACTACATTGAGATGCTATTTGTTAACATTATTTCAGCTCTTCATTGGATCATTAACAAAAGTGTGAGGATAGTCTTTATTCTTACCTTTTCCTTTTATCACCTACGTGTCCTCAGCCCACTTCCAGCCCTGTTCTTGGTCACTTTAGACCAGTGACTTTTCAACCTTTGTCACCTTGTGGCACACATAAACTCATTAGTGAAATTCTGCAGCATACCCCCAAATACATATATTTTTGCCAATCTGACAAAAATAGGTTTAATTTCCAGATTGCCATTGTGTTAGCTGTTGTCATTTTTTAATTTAACCATCCAAGAGAAAAGAGGTCAGTGCCCCCGAATGAAAAGTCAGGTATTTCATGTTTTAAAAAGTCTTGTGACACACCAGTTGAAAACTGCCACTTTAGGCCAAATACCAGAATGAAGCAAATTTGAGGAGGGGGAAAAAGCCTCGAAGTTCACTCCTGTTCAGTTTTCATCTATGCAAAAGTAGCAAGATTTTTTTTTCATTTTTAGTCTTTTTTTCTGCATTACCCCTTAGTTATTTTTGATAGTACATTTTAAGAAAATTTCAGGCCCCGTGAAGCAGAGCAGCCAACAGAAACATTTTATATGTGAACCAAAAAAAGATGAATTGTTAGCACATTTATTTCTTGTTAAAATTACTTTGCTATATTATTGTTTTACTCCCATTTTTCTTGCTTTTTTGAAATGTGTTCTGATTAGAAGTGGCATTTATATGGATAATTATATTTCTCAGCTTTACAGTTTAAATCGCCCGCTTATAAAAACAGATTCATCATAAAGCAATGAAATAAACATGTTGTTTTATTTTATGAATGATCAGACTTAATATACATTCCTATTTTCACTGCCTGTTAAATTTAATCATTCAGTGATATTTTTATGAGCTTCTGCCTTATAATTAATGGACAGTAAAAAGGTCAGCATGAAGGTGGTGGACAGGTATTTCCCTGCTCCATCGTGTTGGTTTTGCTGGATGCTTCCTGGCTGGGATTTCTCCCTTTGCATCCTAAGGAGTGTCTGGTGTGGCTTGTTTGGGGGAATCCCCAGTCATCCCTGCTCTCCTTTGAGCTGACTGATATAAGTTCCTCTGGCGAGGTGATTTCAGGACCACTTTCCTGCCTTGGAGATGACACCTACCACTTTCTCAAGATTCCAGATCCACTGTTCAGCAAAGTATACTGTAATTTCTTCCTGGAAATAAATATTCCACTAAATTAATGTCACATCGCTTATCATGGGTATCTTATCTGTATGAATAAAAAGATCCTCAAATGAGTTATCCTTGAAAAAGTAGCAAATATTAAAAGTTGAGCTACATCTTTAGAATAAAAGAAAACTATTCCAAGGTTAATGAAATTAAAATTATTATCATAAAGATTCTTATTGTCCCATAGACTTAATTGAATTTCCATTTGGAGTGATGGCAAAAAAATTAAATTAGGATTAATTCCTTAATTTTAAGAACTGTATACTTTTTTTGAGATTAAATCTGAAAATTATTATTATTTTTAAAAAATATATTTTATTGATTATGCTATTACAGTTGTCCCATTTTTCACCCATCATTCCCCTCCACCTTGAACACCCCCTCCCACCCACATTCCCCCCTTTAGTTCATGTCCATGTGTCATAAGTTCTTTAGCTTCTACATTTCCCATACTATTCTTGCCCTCCCCCTGTCTATTTTCTACCCACTATCTATGCTACTCATTCTCTGTACCTTTTCCCCCTCTCTCCTCCTCCCACATCCCTGTTGCTAACCCTCCATATGATCTCCATTTCTGTGGTTCTGTTCCTGTTGTAGCTGTTTGCTTAGTTTGCTTTTATTTTAGGTGCAGTTCTTAATAGCTGTGAGTTTGATGTCTTTTCACTGTCCTATTTTTGATCTTCTTTTTCTTAGATAAGTCCCTTCAACATTTCATATAATAAAGGCTTGGTGATGATGAACTCCTTGAACTTGACCTTATCTGAGAAGCACTTTATCTGTCCTTCCATTCTAAATGACAGCTTTGCTGGATAGAGCAATCTTGGATGTAGGCCCTTGACTTTCATGACTTGGAATATTTCTTTCCAGCCCCTTCTTGCCTGGAAGGTCTCTTTTGAGAAATCAGCTGACAGTCTGATGGGAACTCCTTTGGAGGTGACTGTCCCCTTATCCCTTGCTGCTTCTAGAATTCTCTGCTTTATTTTCATCTTGGCTAATGTAATTCTGATGTGCCTTGGTGTGTTCCTCCTTGGGTCCAACTTCTTTGGGACTCTCTGAGCTTCCTGGACTTCCTGGTAGTCTATTTCCTTTGCCAGATTGGGGAAGTTCTCCTTTATTATTTGTTCAAATACGTTTTCTACTTGTTGCTCTTCCTCTTCCCCTTCTGGGACCCCTATAATTCGGATGTTGGGACGTTTAACGATGTCCTGGAGGTTCCTAAGCCTCTCCTCATTTTTTTGAATTCTTGTTTCCTCCTCATTTTCTGTTTGGTTGTTAGTTTCTTCCTTCTGGTCCACTCCATTGATTTGAGTCCCAGTTTTCCTTCCATCTCTATCAGTTCCCCATACATCTTCCTTCATTTCACGTATTGTAGCCTGCATTTTTTCATCTAGTTTGTGAGCAAAATCAACCAATTCTGTGAGCATTTTGATGACCAGTGCTTTGAACTGCACATCTGATAGGTTGGCTATCTCTTCACTGCTTAGAGGAATTGGCTCTGGGGCTTTTATTTGTTTTCCGGTTTGAGCCATTTTTGGTGGGTTTTTTTTTTTGTTGTTGTTGTTGTTGTTTTGGTTTTAGTTTGGTCGCGGCTATTACGTAGTGAGGGGTGGAGCCTTAGGTGTTCCTCAGGGCAGGGCAGCCCAGTCTCGGGGTTGTGATGCTATAGGTGGGGGCGGGGTCTGAGAGGGAACAATGGTGCCTGTTTCACTCTCTCCTGGACTCTGGCCCTTTCCACTGCTTCCCCTTCACCTGGATTATCTGCGCACGCGCGCGTGCTGTTACGTAGTGAAGAGTGGAGCCTCTGGCGCTCCCCAGTGTGGGGCAGCCCAGTCGCTGGGTTGTGACGCTGTATGTGGGGGCGGGGTCTGAGAGGGAACAATGGCACCTGCTCCGCTCTCTCCTGGATTCAGTCCCTTCCGCCACTTCCCTTTTGCCTGGACCGTCTGCACGCGCAAATGTGGGACCACCTGGTCAGCCAGCCGCCTTGTGCGGCCTCACTGGGTCTGCACAGTTGCCCCCCTGTGCCCAGGGACCACCAGCCGCCACCTGTGCACCTGGGAACCGCCAGCCGCTGCTGCTTGTGTTCCCAGGCCCGCACCTCCACTTTTTCCTGCCTCGACTCCACCCCTCTTACCGGTCTGGATGAATGGTTGTTGGACTTCCGTACAGTTCAATTTTCTTTAAGTTTTGGTTGTTTTCTTGTTTCTAAATATTTGTTGTCCTTAATTTTGGTTGTAAGAGGAGGCGCAGTGTGTCCGCCTATGCCTCCATCTTGGCCGGAAGTTCAGAACTGTATACTTTTTTAAAAGTAGGAAATATTTGAAATTGCATTGCAAATAATTATTTATTATGTTAAAAACCACTTTTTGTTAAGGTCCTTAGTATTATATAAGTATCTGTGTGGCTTTAAGAGAAAAACAAATGGCAATACCTGATACATAGCTAGGAAATCAGATATTATTATTAAGCATGAAGAGGCATTAGTTCAGTTTAAATATAAGTCCATTTAGCAACAACTATCATATAAAAACAACTTGATGTTCCTGATGCGTTTCACTCTTTATATTACCTTGTTTTATTAAACATAATTGAGCTTAATATTGACCCTGGTTATATGTGTTCCATACTCTATGAATTTTAGAGCAGTTCCTATTTATAAATGATAAAATGTTTTACTTTAGTGTTAGTTGGTGAGATGTCAAATGAAAATTTAAAAGGACATGCATTCTTTTTTTGTTTATATTTTTCTTCTTTTCAATTTATATTCATCATTGAATATGAACATTGTTCTAGTTGAAAAGAGCAAATGACCTATTCACTTATTGTACAGTCAATTCTTCTCAAACTAGTCATGGATAAGTACAATAAACTGGCAGCAGATAGCATTAGTCAACTTTTGTATGATTTTCCTGTGGGGCCTGGGAGCCCCAAGTATTTACTTCTTGGGACAAAGAACCTTAGAGTTAAAGGTAAGAGACTCTGTACCTGATATGACCAGTAGTAGATCCGCAGAGGCAAAAACAAGGAGCAAACAACCCATGGTTTTCTTCTAAATAGGCACACTGTAGAGTCCGTTTTCTTTTTCCTCAGTCATTTACCCTGAAAGTCAAATTCTCTCAGGTCTTTCTGAAACATGACAAGTTGGGATTACTAATATTTTTCTTGTACCCATTTTCCCCTGAGGAGTGTATCATCATATATAGTGTTGGGTAAATCTGTGATATTTGTACCTGATTAAGTTGATCAGCAATATTTAAAAATTATTCACTACTTAATCAATTTTTTGCTTTTTTCATCTCTAACTTCAAGGAAGCCTTACATTATAAAGCATTACTGTAACTGGATTTTAAGTCCAGTTCCCTAACGTTGATCTCAGAGAGTACTTACTATTACCAAACTAAACATGCTAATGTAGATATTTATCATAATACTAAAAGAATTAGCAAATTGTCTTGGTAATTGTGATTTTTAAGTTTTTTCCTTTGAAATGTACCTTTCTATTGAAATTGTAAAATAATTCAAATGCTTAGTTTAAAAACTGAAACAATATAGTAATAAATCAAATATTTCTAATTTCTAATCTTTTACTTGTTTATTAATTTATTCATTTATTGAGCTAACAAGGCAGTGGCTATATCTATGCCAGATACAACAAGCTGAATTCCGGAAAATATGTTTTAAGCTTTGTTTGGTCCCAGGATTTTCTGAAATCATGTTTAGTGGAAGTGAAGAGTTGATAACCGAAAGGCCAATAAGTATGTGAAAAGATGTTCAACATTGTTAACCATTAGGGAAATACAAATTAAAACCACAATGAGATTCTACTTTGTATTTACCAGTATTAACGTAATGAAAAATACAGATAATTTCAGGTATTTGGAGGATGTGGAAAAATTGGAACCATTATACATTGCTGGTGGGGATATAAAATGGTGCAGCTACTTTGCAAAACAGTTTTACAGTTCTTTAAAATGTTAAGCATAAAATTACCATATTACTTAGCAATTTTACTCCAGGCATTTATCCAAGAGTAATGAAAACAAATGTTTGCGTAAAAACTTGTATATGCAAGTTCATAGCAGCATTATTTATAATAGTTCAAAAGTAGAAACAACCCAAATGTCCATCAGCTGATACATGGATAAATACAATGTGATATATCTATACAATAAAATAATATTGAAAAATAAAAAGGGCACTGATACCCAGTGACACAGAAAGTAATATTAAACCCATTTTATTGATGAGGAAACTAAGGCTATATAATTTATGTAACTTGAGACAAATGAAAACTCAGGTCAACTTGACTTCAAAATCATCTCTCTACTGCAGTGAGCTGTTGTTTTGTTTGTTGTTTTAAGTTGTTACCTTTATCTTTCTCTTTTCCTCATGGCCACACTTTGATAGAGAAATTTCATTCTATGTTTCATTTGCCTGCTTCTCACCTTTTTTAATACTTGCCTTGTTGAAATATAACTTACGTACCCAGACATCGATTCCTTTAAAATGTGCAGCTCCGATGCTCTTCATCACAGTGCACACTGTGAGCGGTGTATGCGATGCGCTGTTTTCAGCCCCTTTCATGTTTGGTCTTTGCATGGCCTTCGTCAGTGGTGACCATTCATTCCTGAATACTCCATTCTCATTCATTTTCTCACTTTCTCCTCCTCCTGCTGCACGTACAGTTGTTTTACAGTCTTTGTGGGCTTCTCTTTCCTGACCCGCCTTTTAAATGTTGGTTTTGGTTTACTTCTCATACATGCTGTCACTGAGAGGCCTCGTGCCTTCAGGAGTCGCCCACCTGTGCTGGAATATGGCTCACAGATCTCTAAGTTATTTATACAACACATAATTATTGTGCATTTGTTTTGTGCAAGATTCAGTTTAGGTACCTGAAATCCGTGCTGTTATTGAACCTACATTCAATTGGGAAAGACAAGCAATACCGGTCAAGTCATAAACAAGGAAGTTTGTCATTTTAAATAGCCTGGTAGGGGAAGGTTTCGCTGAAAGGTGCCCTTTGAACAGAGCCTTGAAGGAGGTGAAGGAGTCAGTCATGAAGCTGTCTGCAAGAGAACACGCCAGTGCAGGAAAGGCAAATTGAAGGACAGACATTAAGGGAAGATTTTTCAGGCACACTGAAGAGTAATAGGAGGACAATTGGATTGGAGCTGAGAAAATGAGGGGGGCTGTAGTCCATGATATCAGAGACACACTGAGGGGCAGACTGAGTAGGGCTTTATGCATTATTATGATAAGTTGAACTTTTACTACGAACTAAATGGGGAAGCAGGTAGGGTTTTGAGTAAGAGGTGAATATTATCTGAGTGAAAATTTTAAGCCACTACTTTGGTTTCTATGTTGAGAAATAGCCTGTATTAGTTTCAAGCCCCGAAACAAGAATAGAAGGCTACTTACTGAATTGGTACAATCTTCATCTCTCCTGTATAATGGATCAATACATTTTAATACTTTTTGACAATATTCAATTGGACATGTCACATACTTCAAGTTCATCACATTAAAGACTCATCTATCTTCCCTTCCTAGCTCCCAGTTCCCAAATTGCTATCTGTACAACCCCTGTCTTGGCAAAGACCCAGATACCAGAAGGATCAGCCCCCTTTGACTTTTTAAAGACTTCAGTTTGTTAGAGCAGTTTAAAGTTCACAGCAAAATTGCAAGGAAAATTGAGAGATTTCCCCGTACGTTCTCTGCTCCCACGCACGCATAATCTGTGTTTTCTGTGTTCCCCACCAGAGTGGCACACTTATTCCAATTGGTGGGCTTACATTGACACATCGTTCTCACCCAAAGTCCATAGTTTAGGGTTCACTCTTGGTGGTGTACATTCTGTGTGTCTGGGCACATGTAATGATCTGCATCCATTATTACAGTGTCAAACACGGTATTTTTATTGCCCTAAAGATCATCTGTGCCTTGCCTTTATCCCTCTCATCCCACCTCCCACAAATACTGATCTTTTCACTGTCTCCATAGTTTTGTCTTTTCCAGAATGTCAAATAGATGAAATTATGCAGTATGTAACCTTTTCAGGTTGGCTTCTTTTACTTACTAATACACACTTAAGATTCTTCTGTATCTTCTTAGCTTGAGAGCTCATTTCTTCTTAATGCTTAATAATGTTCCATAATTTGGATGTACCATAGTTTGTTTATTTACTCACCTATTGAAGGGTATTTTGGTTGCTTCCAAGTTTGGTTAAAGTCATGAATAAAGCTGCTGTAAACATTTATATATAGGTTTTGCATTGATATAAGTTTTCAACTACTTTGTGTAAATACCAAGAGACATGACTTATGGATCACATGGTAATAAACTACCAAACTATCTTTCAAAGTGGCTGTATAATTTTGTATTACCAGCAGCAATGAATGAAAGTTCCTTCTTTTTTGCATCCTCACCCACATTTGGTGTTGTCAGTGTTTCAGATTTTGGCAATTCCAATAGGTCTGTAGCAGTATCTCATTGTTGTTTTAATTTGCATTTCCCTGATGACAATATGATTTGGAGCATCTTTTCACATACTTATTTGCCACCTGTATATTTCTTTGCTGAGGTGTTTGTTAAAGTCTTTGGCCCATTTTAACAATTGGTTTGTTTGTTTTCTTGTTGTTGAGTTTTAAGAATTCTTTGTAAATTTTAGATAACAGTCCTTCATCAGATGTGTCTTTTGCAAATATTTTTCTCCCAGTCTGTGGGGTTATCTTTTCATTCTCTTAACATTGTCTTCTGCAGAGCAGAAGTTTTTAATTTTAATGAAATCCAGCTTATCAATTATTTCTTTCATGGATTGTGCCTTTGGTGTTGTATTTAAAAAGTCATTGCCATACCCAAGGTCATCTAGGTTTTCTCCTATGTTACCTAGGAGTTTTATAGTTCTTCATTTTATATTTATGTTTTATAATCCATTTTGAGTTAGTTTTTGTGAGGGGCATATGATCTTTGTCTTGATTCATTCGTTTGCATGTGGATGGTCCAGTTGTTCAACGCCATTTGTTGAAAAGATTATCTTTGCTCCTTTATATCGTCTTTGCCCCTTTGTCAAAGGTCAGTTGACTATATTTATGTGAGTCTATTTCTAGGTCTCTGTTCTCTTCCATTCATCCATTTGTCTATTCTTTCTCCAGCACCACATTGTCTTGATTACTCTAGTAAGTGTTTATGTCTGATAGTAACAGCAGCCAACTTTGTTCTTCTCCTTCAATATCGCATTGGCTCTTCTGAGTTTTTCGCCTTTTTATTGAAACCTTAGTATAGGTTTGCCCATTTCCACAAAATAACTTCCTGGAATTTTGATTTAGATTGCAATTAATCTATAGGTAATGTTGAAGAGAACTAACATTTTGACATTATTGGATCTTCACACCTTTGATTCTTGATGTTTTCCTTTCTCTTTGTTCAGATTAAATATAAAACCCTCTAAGTTCTTCTTAATAGGGCATATCAGTTATTTCAATTTTGTCCACTGGTTTCCACTGATTAATTTGTTAGTCCCTTCTTTTTGCTTCCATTTAATACTCAGCATTAAAATTCTTGCAGTTCCTTGAAGTAATGCAGGGAGACTTTAATTCTTTTCTGATTTCATGAGAGTGCTGTTGAGTTCACTTCCTTGCCCAGCCTGGGCAGCCTCTACGTCTCATTTCAATGACTAATACAAAGGCAGTATGTGCTACTGCAGTGCAGTCAGATTTGGGCTGAATTTCAAATCTAGTATTTATTAGATAAATGATTTCAGATAAGCCACTCGATAACTCTAAGCCTCATTTTCTCCATCTTAAAAAAGGCAAAAGTGTACCCATCTATCAGGGTTGCTTTTAGTGTTACAGAAAATATTTCTAAAGCCCCCATTAGATGGTATTTGCCCAATAAATAATAATGCTCCTCTCTCTAGGCACATGCTTCAGAAAGACAAGGAAAAGATTTAACTGAAGTCCATAGTTTTCATTGGGGCTTTCTGTTTGTGTAGTTCAGTTCTAAGGTTTTGCCAGAGGCACAATGTCATGTATCTACCACAACACTATCACACAGGATAGTTTCACTGCCCTAAAATCTCCTTAAGAAAGAGAAAGGTGATAAAAAAAGTTTTATATACCAGGTTGAAAACTTGGGTTTTATACAGGAGGCTAATAGTCATTAACTGTCTTTGTTCACATGTCTTTGAAAGAATTTTGAATAACTCTGTAACCACTCACACATTACCAAGTTAACATCCACGACTTTCACCTGTGGTGAAATATGTACTCGCAAAGAATTTAACTTCTACCCTATTGGAAATATTGACATTTAAAAATAAAACTTATATCAACTATTTTAAGAATACTCAATGGAATCTAAATCCACAGCAATTTAATAAAACCATTATCCATTTAAGTAATGATGAATAGACTCTTCTGTTAAAAGCTGAACATTTTACATTACTATTTTATTTTTTTGACCTATATTTCCATCTCACTTCCTCATAGAATTTTTATGTGATCTAGTTTACATTTAAAAGTCTTTAACTGGCCCTGGCTGGTGTAGCTCAGTGGATTGAGCACGGGCCTGCGAACCGAAGGATCGTGGTTCGATTCCCAGTCAGGGCACATGCCTGGGTTGCCAGGCCAGTTCCCGGCAGGGGACATACAAGAGGCAACTGCACATTGATGTTTCTCTCCCTCTCTCCTTCCCTTCCCCTCTAAAGATAAATAAATAAAATCTAAAAAAAAAAAAAAAAAGTCTTTAACTGTTCACCCTGTCATACTTCTCTTAAACAAAACTTAAGACATTAAATGAAATTTTAAAATTGTTAAATTTTTCCATGTCCCCAGGGCAACGTACCGTAGTAACACTTGGAAAGGATGGGAATGTGCCTTTCTCCTGTGAAGTATGAGAAGGATTGTTGTGAATAAAGCATTGCTGTCAGGCAGGTCAACAGTAACGAAAAGTTTGTGTAGAAGAGAATTTGGAGGTTGACTCCATTAAAACTGTCCAATTAATTGTTAACTGAAAGAAACCATTCTGAAGAGGCTATATCCTGTGTGATTCCAACTGCATGACATTCTGAGCAAGGCAAACCATAGAGACAGTAAAATGACCAGTGATTCCAGGTGTTATCAGGAAAGGCATGAGTAAGGGAAGCACATTCTTTTAAAAATTTTTTAAAAATTATTTCCTGCTTTACACTCTATGCTGCAGCAAGAACTATTTTAAGTTGTATATCATGCTCTTTCCTGCTTGTTTGTCTTATTGTCTTATTCTTTCCCTTCTTTGCCTCACTGTCTTCTACTCGTTTTTTAAGATGAAGACATCTCCATTGAAGAAGTCTTCTTCTCTACCCTGCCTTCACTCTGTGTTGGCTCTGGTGCCCGTGTTTCACACGATCCCTCACTGTTGTCCTGTGGTCCTCGTCATTGCATGAACACGTGTTTTTTGTAGTTAACTTTTTTCCCCTTTGAAACTGGACTGTAAGATCTCTGGGAGTAGGAACTATGTATTATCTTTGTCTCCTCCGAATTTCACCCTGTACCTCTCCTGGTAATATGTTAATTTGTTGGGCAAATATTAATTATAGAATGAAACAAGGCAAGGTGGATTTCAATTGTTAGAAAGTTCATTCTTGTACATTACTTTTTGGGGGTTAATTGAACTGTAAAAGGCTATCTTTTTTATGCTAGTTATTTTTCTAGCTTATGGCAAGGTTTTCAGTAAGATTGCACATGAAGATAGAATTTTGAACTTAAAAGTAAATTTGAGGCCTATTCTTGTGATAGAAGGAGCACACCACTGTGAGCAGTAGGGCGAGGGCTCTGGCTTGGGCTCTGCTGCACACTTGCCCTGTGACCACGGGTAAGTTCGCCTGTCTCGGGGGCCATCATTTCAACTCTGAAATGAATCAGGGACCAGATTATTTCTAAAGTTTTCTTCACTGTTAATTTAATTGGTGTGGGGGACATCTCAATAAAAGAAACATATGTTTATTCTTGGCAAAAAGAATAAAAAAGGTAGCCTTCATTCACTGTCTGATGATTCCGACTGTGGATGTTGTGTGTGGTATCCGTGTGTGATGCTGACATCGCTCGTCGTCACCAGCAAGCATCATGGGTCAGAGTTTATTCTTAATCTAAAAATAGAAAGTAAAGCAATTGTAATTATAAAAAATCTAGTAGTAGTTAATATAATAGGCTGATGTATATAATTTAAGACTATGTTTTGGCTTTTTTTCACCAAACATAATTTGATCTATATTAATATTACACTTTCCAGTGCATTTCCATCTTCCTGGAAGAGAACTTATGTTGAAATATTTGTTTGTGTCCAGTTACTCAGTCACTGCAGCCCTTTTCAATGAGAAGCAATATTAACAACAGTTATAAAAATGCTTTTGTATATCTTCTGGTCATTTATAATATGTAGAAATTATAGTAATTTTGTTTTACAAAGCTTGATTGAATGATATTTAGGTATGACTTTCATAAAGGGTTTGAGATTATGTTGTTTGGCCAAAACAAAGGCAGTATTTCCTTTCTTGTCTTTCCCTACCCTTGACCCCCCCTTGTTTCCACCTGCTTGAGGAAAACTGTATTTCTTCAGAAAAACCTCATAATTGCTCTTCTGTGCCTGATTTGCACCTCAGGAAAGGGCAATAGCATCTGTAAAGCTGGCAGCAAAATGGTATTTCCAGGCAGGCACAGGGTTGCTGGGTAGTGAGCCAATCCACAGCTTTGTCTGAGCAGCTGAGAACTTTGCCGAGTATTACCACGGTGTTCAGTAACACGGACCTGTGCCATGAGCAAGTAAAGCCCTGAGCAAGTGTCAGGGTCAATATTTATAGACCACTACGTAGCTTGCCTTGCAAAGAGGGAAAACGAGAAACACACACAGAGGGCAAGGAAAGAAAGACTGCTGTGGAAGGGAACTTTAATTTCCAATATTTTTTTATTAAAAAAGTTCTTCTTAGCAGTCAGATTCAGACTTCTGCTGAATCATAACCATTTGCTGCTGAGGTATGACCAGAGAGGAAACAAAAAGGTAGACGAGCAACCCTGCGATAAATGAGAAGGTAAGTAATTAGCCAGTTTGGTCTCACTTTTACTTGTAAACTCCCTCTCCCTGTTGGCTGCTCCGCATCAGCGCGCACAGGGCTGTGTAGCGTGGGAGAACTAATAGGAGGGCTGCCTGCTGTTTCGGAGTGTCCTTGGTGGCAGTGGAGTTCTGTGTGCGTTCTTAAGAGTGCCGTGTACATTCATCATACACTTAAATAACATGGGCAGTGGAAACGGCTTTTGACATTAATTTCATGCTGTGTCCTATCAGCAAGGTTCTGTTTCTTCATTCTGTCAAACTTGAAGTCTTCCTATTGGTAAATTCCTGTTTGCTTTTTCATGACAAATATTAGTAAATTTGTAAAAGTCTGTGGTCTAGAAATGGAATAGGGGGAACATTCAGATGAGCATGTGAAGATGTAGTAGAACTTGTCAAAATGTATAAGCAACGTGGTCTTTTTTTAAAAAAGTTAATGTCCATTTGATAGTGCACTAAAGTGAAATAATGATTACTTGTGGGAATAGAGAGAGCTGAAGGATGGAAATAGGAACAGCCTTCTCAGTCTAAGGTGCGTGAGACTCAGCATTTAGGAGAGATTCTCAGCTTGTCAAAATGACTTGTGAGATTGGTTTGTTACAAAATGTGATTCTCTACTAAAGACATTAACCAAACATCCCTTGCTACACATTAGTGGTTTACTTTTTCTATTCATCACCTACAGGTGATGTAGAGTGCTATACACTTTACACACAAATCTGGTATGTTCAGTGTTGTAGTAGGTTCATTGAACATCATTGCTTCGCGTATTCCAGATTAACATTAAAAGCAATGTTGCTGAAAGGGACAGCAAAGTTGTTTTCTATCTGTTTTCCAATTTAGAAAACCTATGGAATGTTTGAACATATGTTTTATATCTCCTACACATAGCTTGGAAAGTAGACATGCTGGTTCACTGGAAGTATGGCATTAAATCAATGAAGACCTATGTACTGACATTGGGAAAGCTTCCATGTTGCTGTGGGTTTTTTAAATTGTGGAAGATAAGCACTAGGATGATATTTAAAAATTTAGGTTGGGATTTAGATTATAGTTGATTATATAATTCCAAAGGATTTGACTTTTGGTGGCCGGCACACACTGCAATATACATATGTATCTTGGAAATATACACACCATCTTATCACCAATGACCCCGATAAATTAAAAAAAAAACAAAAACAAAAAACAACGCAGGATTTTCTGTACTATGTAGTCAAGTTAAGAGTAAAAATAATAGAGTTGCTGTAGAGCTTAAACTGTGGGCCAAAAATGATACAGAGACAAGCTAATTCGCTGGTGCAAGTTTGTGCTAGGGCTAAGATGCAGGGCCCAGCTCATTCTGAGATAAACCATACCCAGAACAGCTGGAGTAGGTCTAAATGTACAGTAAATATCTTAAAATGAGGCCAACAGTTGTAGGGTATCTTTTTGAAAATTATATATAATTTTTAAATAAAGCAAAATGTTATTTGTTGTATTTTTCATTGCCATCTAGCCCCTTATACTCCCTTCCCACCACAATCACCACACCAAATGTTTTAAAATCAGTTTTATTAATTCACAAATGCCTTAAAGCTAACCTAATATCTACTCATTCATTTAATTCTTGTTTTAGCCTCTGAACCAAGCTTTTCCTTTACACCTCTTAAAGGTCTGCATACCAGTTTATTAATGAGTTTGATTTAGATTTTTGACAACAATATATTTATTTTGAAAATGCAGCCATGATTGATAAAAATGGGCATCTTTCAATTAAAGTTTTCTTTCCTACTGCCTCTGGGTAATATATCATGTTCAAGATGGTAATTTCAGTTTTTAATTCAATATCTTCTATTTATTCACCTTACACATGTTGCATAACTATATGATATTGCTTTCTTATACCTTTTTATTGGTTTTATTTTTATTCTTCTGGCTGTTGTTTCTGTGTGGAAATTTTGGAAAGAAAACAAAATTACTTCAATAAAAAGAAACCAAAGAAAGTTGTCCGTCTAATCGAAAGAAGAAATGGAAATTGTGAGACTGGTTGACAGTGTCTAAAACAGGCTGTATTTTCACTGAAGGCTGGTTGAGTGTTTTAAAATATGAAAGGCCTTCTTAGTATATTTTTGCCTTTAGTGTTAATCTGAAATTGGTTACTTACCATGTTTATAAATAACATTTTGTACGTAGATGTATTATAAAGTGAATGTGGGACCCTTTGTATTACGTGTTAACTATGGATGCAAGATTAGTGAATTTAGCTTGGGATATTAATACTACCCTCCTAAAGGATCTCGCTGTCCCTCATCTCATTCTACTAGTCCATCTGCTCTGTGACCCTGAGAGGGATCAGTCCCAATGCCACTGAACACTTCACTTTCCTGTTAGAGGCCTCCCATCTCTCGTTTGTGGATAAAGGTCAGGCTACTTGGTACAACGAGTTTCTTCTTGACCTAGCTGCTACTTTTATTGTGTGGTCATCTCTGCTTTCCTTTCTGGGCTGTTTTCTTTATCTCTCTTACTCCCCCATGAGAGTATTACCCTTTCCTCTGCTTTATGCTCCAGTAGTGTTGAACATCTTGTATTTCTTAAAACAATGTGTATGGCTTTACTCTTTCCTGGAATATTTTATGTTGCTCCCTATATCTTGAAAACCCTCTGCCCAGACTTTGCCTTTTATCTTAAATGAAGACATCTGTCCCTGGATCCCTGTGGTCCACTGTCAGCCTCTGGGTTTTGGCCTCCTGTACAGACCTCCGTCACAGCACTTTGAAAAGTCTGACATGTTTTGTGCTTCTTTTTCCACGTGAGACTGTAAGCCACTTGTAGCCAGGTTTTAAAATTTATTTTTATATGTTCCTCCAAAACCTAGCATTTAACAGATACTCAAGAGCCTGAACTAAAGAAAAACTTTATCATGTTGATCTTATACCCACTTTTCTTTATAGACATTTTATCTTAATATATTTTAAACTTTGATTAAATGGATTGCAGGAAAGCCCCTCAAGTAGAGAGTTAAATGCTTATGAAACAATAGCAAAGCTTTAAAAAAATTTGTTTCTCTTTCTACCACCAATTACAGGATATGTATATGTGTGTTTAGCCATGTAAGGAGACATTTGTTGAACTCATAAAGTTATTTGAATAATAAAAATATGAAATGATATTGCTTACACATACAAATTCAGGATATATAGCCCCAAATATTTAAAATTAATTTGTTGCAATCTGTCAATGAAATCCACCAGTTGCTGTTCCCACACAGACAGCTCTGATAAGTTAAATGACACCCCAGCAAACTTCCAAAAGGCCCAGAAAGAATTTCAAGAAAGCCCATGTTCCTCCTCATATACACTGCAGAGTTATAGGGTGGAATGGCTCACAGTGTTACCTGACTTTATCTACTATTCCAGGGATAGTAAGGAATTTTAAAGAAATAATACATCATGGTTTAAATATTCTCAAACCTTAAAGGGGATATTTAATTTCATTTAGAATAATTTGCTCCTCAAAATAGAAATGTTGAAAGAAAAGGATGTCAATGTTTAAAAAAGGAGGTGAGAACTAACATCTGTTTCTTTTAGTTCTGATATGCAATAAAAATAAAATTTATTTTGTCTTTAATTGTGTTTTATTTTCTTTCCTATCATACGTGAAATACTTACTTTGAATATCAAATATTTCGTAAACCAGAAACAAATGTAAAACTTCATGCACGATTTAGGGTGATTCACAACTTTTAATTTGATTATTTTTTCTCCTTAGTGTATGCCACCAGCAGTTTCTACTACTGTTGGACCTTATAAACCTCTTCCAGACATTTAATATAACACTTTTGTTTGTTTAACCTTGAATTGTGTCTGTTTTAGGAATGAAAACAAGATATATTTCCATAGGAAAATATAGTAGCCTTTTAATTTGCTTGGAATGGATCATAATTCAATATAGAATTCCTCTCCAGATATTTTTCAGCCACATAAGTATCCTGTAGTTAAAGTAGGTATGGAGAAGATGCCTTACCACAAAGAGTTATAAGCATAGAGTTTATATATCTCACTGTTATATCAAATAATGTAAATATTGTAAAACTGGAAGAACAGGGGTTCCTTTGGTCATGGATGTAGAAACGTGCCTCGCTCCCATCAGCCAGTGATAAAAGAAACCCAAAGTTGCCTCAGTATTAAAAGATTATTGTAAAAACAAAAACAATACCATCAAGTAAAAACACCACCACCAAGAAGAGGTCAGTGACCTTTGTGGTTAGAATGAGGCATACAGGACTTTGGCAGAACAATAAAGTCTTATTTTAATATTGTTAGCAGCTTAAGCTGCCAGAGTTTTTCTATACTTGCATGGCATGGAATTCACAACATTAGAGGAGAAGAAGGAATTAATCATGAACATGGAAAGTTAAACCTCTTCTACTTAACTTTCATTTTATAGATATAGGCAATGCGGTAGGAAAAGTAATGCAACTTGCCAAATATCAGCTTTTAAAGTAGCTAATTAAGATTTTTATTAAAACCAGAAATAATTATAATTATATTTTATCACTGTGATTTTTTTCTGTTTGTGATTACCCTACTTTTATTCTGCATTATTATTGCATGGAAAGCTTAATTTGGCCTATGTCTGTGTTTTGTGTTGTATTCCACTCCATTAGATTATTTCATAACTCCTGAAAGTTAAGGCTGATAACTACTGTCCCCAGCTGGGGTGGGCGCTTTTCTACTCATGCCCATGATGTCTATGTCCTTTCTGGCTTTCCCCATTTTCTTTGGTGGTACAGTCAGATTTGTGCCCCATAACTGTGCTCTGCTTCAGTAGAATGTGGCAGATAACCCTGAAGCAAGAGACAGAAACTAAGAAAACTTTTATTATATCTAAGGGATTCTAATAGAGCATATAGGTTATGTTTTATTTTATAACTTTGTTTTTGAGATGATTCTTTGTTCTAATTAATGGTTGGAAAACTTTTCATTAAAATAAAAATCAAGGAACCAAATGTGCTTTTCCAGATTACATAGACTTTCATCTGGGGTGCTTTAAAAACTGTAAATAATTAAAGGGTCAGGAGGTCAAAAAAAGCTTGTTTTGTACTTGTCAACGTCTAGCAAATTTGGCTCTGTTATTTCTGTTCCCACCATTCCCCTCCTCCAAACGGGGTTCTTTGGTTCCTTTTATTCTCTTAGGTATTAAGATGCATGGAAAAAAACCATGTGCATACCTAGAGATGAAAGAGTTTTTGAGCAAAAGCTGAAGGTTGTTCTCAGCCTCAGGCTATGATTTCTGTACCTCCTGTTTCCTTCTCCCTCTAGTCAAAATCAGAGTGACCGTTTCCACTCACCACCCCCATCAATGAAAAAAAGTCCGATTAACTCTTGGTGAACACTTTCCATTGGGATGGTACATTGCACTTCAAATATATATATACCTATTTTTTGAAACTTTTACCTGCTAAGAGATTTATCATTTTAAATCTTTCCTGTTAAGATAGAGGAAACTGGTATTTAATTCAATTACTAGTAAACTTGAATCTGAGGGGATTATTAGTTATTAATATGTTATTCTTAACAATTGATCTGTTTATGCACTTATTCTTTTTTTCTGAGCTCTTGTTGGTTTAAAAGAGTGCTTTTTTTTTTGCCAAATAAAGAATCTTAATTATATAAAGTTCCATTAATTACACTTGTCACAAACTTTTGATTATTTTTTAAGTTTGATTTATATATTTAGAAAAATTAAGTTCTGAAATATCTTTATTAAATCTAATCAATACTTTCTTCATCTCCTTTGAAACTTAAAAAGTTATTTTCTATCCAGAAATGGGAATATTTTTATTATTTAATTTATTTAACTGTTAATGCTATGATTCACAAGGAATTTATGAAACAAGTGTCTCAGTACTTTTCTTGACTTGTTATTCTCCCTTCCCTCCTTTTTTGTTGAAGTTACCTCTTTCTTGTACTCCTGTGCTGCAAATTTAAATCTTTGCGTTACTTCTCAAGGTGCATTGCATTTAAATTTTTATCTCTATGGAATAAAAGTTCATGTTTCTTGTTAAATGAAATTTAAGCATTGGAACATGTTAGAGTGTTGTTGGATTTAACGTGGCATGCTCCTTGAAATTACTGTAGATGATAGGCTGTGAATATTACTTATGCTAAAGCAGACCTAATAAGAATATGATTCTTCATGAGTGAGAAATTATACATTAATAATAGTCACCATTCATCAAGGGTTTCTAGATACATATCTGGCATTATACCAAGAACTTTATATGATTTCATTTAATCCTTGTAACAGACCTTTGAATGACTTATTCCCATTTCCTTTTTTCAAGATAGTGAAACTAAGAACCCAAAATGTAAAGTAGCTTGATCAGGCTCACATAGCTAGTAAGTGATAGGGTCATGATTTAAATTCAGATCTGGCCTGAGTCCATCTCTTAAGGAAGCATTGCCAAATATAGAAATTATGCTTTTTGCCATAAGTGATAATAAGTACAGGTCAGATGGCAAAAGTCTCAACTTGAGTTCATCTGTGAAAAAAATGAGCCCAGGGACAATGCCTTTTAAAGTATATAGTCAAAATAATGAAATCAGAGATATAAAGAGGCTTTTACTGTTTGGGATCGGCACCGAAGGTAGCAGAGTGTTAAAATGAGCAGAAATAATTCTAAACTTTACTTATTTTGGAAGATGCTGAAATAATCTTTTAACTTTTTTCCAATTCTAGTACCTCTGTTGGATTTATCATTTTCTTCCATTTTGAGTCAACTTTACTTTAGTTCTGCCTCATCTGAGTAACACACAGCGCCATTCCCCCCACACACACCTGCTCTGGGCCTTAGCAGGAAAGCTGGTGAGGAGCTGCTGGGTCAGCAGGAGTGACGGTTCCATCTGGGGCCCTGATTCTGTAACTGCAAGTTTCATTCAGGGGAGACATGAGTCTACCTAACTGGCATCCCTCACTATCATCTCTATTTTAAGCTCCTCAGTTGAGAGATTCACAGTTGTTGCTGTGGTCTAAAGCTTTGGTATTTAAAGCAGGAAAAGACATTCTAGATATATTGGTATCATTAGAACTCAGGACTTACATACTAATTGGTTATCTGGAATGACGTAAAAGAGAACTTAATCTGCTGTGAATGAGTATACCTAATAAATACAGTTTTTGTTTGTGTATGTGTGTGTTGTGGGGGATCCATATATAAAAGTTTACACAAAGGCATAAGCAATCTTGTTTGCTATACATTTGGCCACCATGAAGTCTTCTGTCCTTTTTTTCCCCCCTTTAATTCAAGGCTGTCAATTTTGCTTAAAGATAATACAGTGTTTTTCTTCTTGGGTCAGTCTGCCCATTGTTGATACATTAGTATATCTGTGGTGAGATTTACACTACAATACACTGTTTTTTTTTTTTTTTTTTTTGATAACCCTGCTTTGGAACACTTGCAAGTAAATTATACCTTTTGCTTAATAAGCAGATTGTTCTTATGTTATTACTTAGAAAAGTACGCATCAGTCTGTTTCTGTACCTATTCACGATCTTAAGCTTTAAATAGACTCTTCACATTATTCCTCCTTTTCAATCATTTCTTTTTAGTTTCCTACTTTACTATATAGATGAGTAGAACTGCACAGTGCGTAGTTAGAACATAATCCCATATATGATTTCATACGTTAATTTCCCTGGTCAGTGTTTGCTTTTCCTGTATGTAAAATTCACTTCACTAAGACTCTCTTTTCCATTTCTCTCTATACCAGTTTTAACTTCAGTGAATCAGTATCTCATTATTCACAGTAGTAGTTTAGCTTACTAACCTTGAAATTTATTTCTTTGTTTATTGTTAGAGCTTGTTGGCAAATTGAATTTAGCGATAACAGAGAAGGAAAGAAAGCATGGTGACCTGGGACACTCTGTTCTACTGAAGTAATTCACATTTCTTGGAATGTGTAATTTTTTTGTTTATTTGTTTTAAATTAACATACAGTGAGTATAGTCTTTAGAGTTACTGATTAATATTCCCCATGTAATCCTTTAACATTATTGTTGGTAGGAATAGACATTTATTTTGAGTGTTTTTTTTTTCTTATGCTGTTGCAGCCTAAAGAATATTGGTACTTTAAGCTTGTAAAGCACAATGTGAGTTTAAAGTGTGTCTATTGAAATCATGTGTTCCTCACTAGAGGCGGTGATCCTGTGGTCAATTTGAAGTTGTTCTTATACTGCATGTTCCCTCTAGAAGAAAATAAATGTGGTATCGCCCTGGCTTGGGTGGTCAGTGGACTGAATGCTGGCCTGCAGACCAAAGGGTTGCCAGTTTGATTATAGGTCACATGACTGGGTTGTAGGCAGGTCCCCAGTGAGGGGCATGCAAGAGGCAACCACACATTGATGTTTCTCTCCCTCTCTTTCTCCCTCCCTTCCTCTCTTTCTAAAAATAAATAAATAAATAAAACCTTTAAAGAAATAAATGTGATATTTATGCTAACATTTCAATTTGTTGATAACCCAAACTGCATACGGTATGCTCAGAGGCAGAGAATCAATTTTTTAAAATTTTGGTTAGATTTTAATAAAATATCTTCTGTGACATACACATGTTTGTGTTTACTAACTGTATATTGTTAGTGGTATTAATTGACGCTTTTAGAGACTGAAAGCATACTGCCAATCAAATGCTGCTTTACAAATATTGTAAGGCATGTAGAACACACAGATGGCCAGTTGTCCTTTGTGCTTCAGCCCCACACACACCGTAGGGCTGCTTGTTTCTCCACAGTGGACCGTTCAACAAACAGGATGACACGAGGTACAGCAAAGAATCACCCCATCCATCCAGGAGCCATTCAGACTATCAAGCTCCTCTCTTTTTCCCATTTTCTTTTCCCACCCTCCAACCATCTTTCTTTATCTACTCTTGTCTTCCTTGTTTCCTGTCTCTCTCTCTCTTTTTTTTTTTTTTTTTTTTGGTATTTTAAACAACAAACTTTATTGTCTCACGGTTATGAAGCCTAGAAGCTATAGATCAAGGAGCTGGCAGGGTTGATTACTTATGAAGTCTCCAAAGGAAAATGTGTTTTATGCCTCTCTCCTCGCTTCTTAGAGTTTGCTGGCAATCTTGGCCATTCCTTGGCTTGTAGATGGATTAGCCCATCTCTGCTTTCATGTTCACACAGTGAATTCCCTCTGTGTGAATGTCTATATCCTGTCTCTTTTTATCTTGTTCATAAGTGTCTGTTGCATCTCAGTCATATAGCATACCAAGTTGTGTGATTTTTAAAAAATATTTTATTTATTTATTTTTAGAGAGAGTGGAAAGGAGGGAGAAAAAGAGGGAGAGAAACATCAATGTGTGGTTGCCTCTTGCACACCCCCTCCTGGGACCTGGCCCTCAACCCAGGCATATTGCCCTGACTGGGAATCGAACTGGTGATCCTTTGTTTAACAGGTTAGCACTCAGTCCACTGAGGCACACCAGATCTAAACTTTAACATTTTATCTTTTTTCTTCCATTTGTCATCCAATTATATCAGAAAACCTTTGTGTAATTTGAGGAAAATCTTTTTAATTTTAACAGAAATATTAAATGTCTGGAAGTAAGAGAAACTTGTATCATAAACTGTTATAGTAGAGTTAGTATCTTTTGTAATTTCCCTAAAGCAATTTACTCTCTAATTTCATAATTAATGGTAACTTGGTCAAAATTATGCTATGGATATTTGTATATATGACAACAGTCTCATTTAACCCTAGAACCCTAGTAATTCTGTGAGGTGTTTTTTTTTTTAATGTTATTATCCCTATTTTAAAGGTGAGGAAATGGAAATTCAGGGAGGTTAAATAAACATGCCTAAGGTCACACAGCTTGGAAAGCAGGACATGTAGGATTGGAACCCAGTTCTTTATGACTCTAAAAACTTTACAGCATGTTTTATAGCATTTTTTTCAGTGATTAATTTCACTTTCCCACTCCTGCACATTTCCAACCGTTTGAGACCTTCATGGCAGTGTGGGCCACTTCCCAGTGTAGGAGGGGTCCTGGCCACAGGGCAGCGGCTTTATTCCCCACCGGGAAGGCAAGGCTTTGTTGGCCCTTACAGACAGAGAAAGTAAATCTCAGTTTTAGTGCTGTATTTTTCCCTTTTTGTCCCTTATTTTTCTCACTTTTGTGACTCTATCAAGGTTCCTTTATGCAAAGAGATAACAAAACAAATACTTAGAAAGAATATACTTTCCAAATAAATCTGTACTATACTCTAAAATGATTTTGAGGGAGGTCAGTTTTCATCTGTAATCTGTATACTTTTTGATTTCAGTTAGACTTCATAGACTTTCTAATGTTATAAACCACACTGGGATGGCATAAAGTTTTAAATCATTCCATTATAAATGTAGATATTTTTAGATTATTTAGAGATGAGTTACAGTGCCTATAGATTAATTTTTTTAAAACTTTACCTTGCTGTTTCTTTTAGGAACTTTATTATAAATTTTATGAGGTAATGAATAACATTTAAACAGATAAATTATACTTTTAGTCTAGTTAAGAGATTTTTTTAAAGCAGACAATATAGAAGAAATTAGAATTGTAGATAAAACTGTTCTAGCCCTATATTTGTAATATATAATTTAAGGTTATTATAAATTATAACTTCTGTTTGTAAAATGTTTTATACATAAGAGCATCTTCATATCCATGTTTCTTTTGACCTTTTGCGCACCAAATACTCTGAAGTAAGTATGTGCATTTTATGAATGGAGAAATTAACATGAAGTGAGGTTAAGGTGGGGTGAAAACCCAGACTGGAAAGCCAAGTGTTTTGACCTTACCAGAATATTTATAAAACTTGATGAGCTTAATTATAATATGTGCAAATGTAGAGAAATAAACATGTAATTATATGTTAACCCATACCAGACACTAATAGAAGTAATGAGTAGCAGGTGCAAGTCACTTAAGGAAAAAAATTATGAGAGTGTTAATATCAAGAAAGTTTTATGAATTTAATTTAGTTGTTTCTGTAACTTAGAAAAGAATTTAATATGATTATGGTGGCAGAACACCTGTATGGAGCTTGTGGAATTACGCGGGAGTCTAGTTTGAGAATCACTGAATTATCAAATAAAAATTCTTCATCAGTAAGTAGTGTAATAGTAATATTTTCCTAAAGAGTTTTATAAGCCATGTTGGTATGTTGATAAAGCATTTATAAGGAATACAAGTCAGTGTAAATATACTACTGAATGTCATCTCACACTGCATGGGGTGAAATGCTGACCTTGTGATAATGAAGAGTTATATAAACTATGTAAAAAGTTGTAAAAGTTTGAATGAAGTGAAATGATCAAATTGGTTTTCTTTTTCTTTAATGCTCTCTTTTATTTCTCTTCTTTCTTATCATCTATAAGGGTATGTTGTGGGCTTCAACCTTTCTGTGCATCCATCCATGGCAGATATCACCAGTTCATTGGTCCACTCACCTTTGGAGTCCCAGTTAGCCTTGAATCCAAGCTGCCTCTACAGATTTCAGTGATTAGTACCCATTTTGAAAATTAAAGTCAGTCCCTACTCACCTCATTCCAGAAACAGAAGCAGATTCTGTATGAAAGACTTAATTATGAAAAACAATATTTTAAAATATTTAGAAAAGGGATATATCAACTGTGCTTGAACAACAATAAAAAATTGAAGGAAAAAAAGAAATTGTTTAACTACATAAACAGAGAACACCATAAAGAAAAGGATTAATAAATTGAACAACATTAAAATGAAAAAACATGTTAATTAAAAGGCACTACAAAAGTACAAAAGGCTAAAAACTGGGTTAGTATATAGAATATATTAAAGATCCTAATAATAAATTAATAAGGTAAAGTCAGCCAATATAAAAAATGAACGGGAATTTCAAAAAGAGGAAATCCAAATAGTAGTTGTATGAAAACTTGCTGAGTGTCAATAATTAGAGAAATGTAAATTAAAACTAGAGTGACATGCTATTTTATACCCTCCATGTTGTTAAATATAAAAGTCTGAAATATACTAAATCTTGGTGTTGATGGAAAGCAACAGGAACTTGTATACATTGTTAAAGGGAATGTAAATTGGTAAATTGAAATTGAATGTAAGTATACTCTTTTACTCAGCAGTTCCCCCTATAGAAAGTCTTGCTCACATTCTTGTGTAATAACTATTGGTACAAGATTTTCTTTGTTATAGCCTTATATATAGTGACAAACAAATAAACACAAATCTGGAAACAACACAATAGAAAGCAGAATGGATAAGTTGGGGAATATTTGTATACATTGGAATTAGTATAATGAAATGCTAATGATGATGACAATTATAATAATAAAATTGAATGAACCTCAGTTACACTCATGAACCTGTATGAATCCCCAAAACATAAGCTTGAATGAAAAAGGCAAGTCACAAAAAAATACATAACATGAGTTCAGTTGTACAAACTTTGATCAGAGACAAAACTGAGCAATATATTTTTATGGAATCACTATGAATGTGATCAAGCCATACAGAAAACCAAGGGAGGGGTAAAAAAAAAACTGTGGCTCTTTAGTGCCTCTAGTAGGAGGAAGGAGTTGGGATCAGGGTGAGCCCAGAGAACTTGGGTGGTACAGAAGTGCGTGATCATATAAAATATTATTTAAAAACATCATTATTGATAATTATGTGTATTATTATTGATATATCATTACAAACAGTGGGTTATAAGTAACATTGTAATTATAATGAATAATTGTAGTATTAAAATACAATTATGTAGAATGTATGTATGAAATATTTTATAATACAGCAAAAACAATTAGAAGAAAAGACCCCCCCTTTTTCAAAAGAACTTTTAAGTTTCAAACTAATTTTTATCAAGTTATGATAATATTTTAAAAATTAAATTTATTGGGTTGGCATTAGTTAATGAGATTATATAGGTTTCAAGTGTACAATTCTATGATACATCATCTGTGTATTGTTATTGTATTGTATTGTATGCCCACCACCCAAAGTCAAATCTTCTTTTATCACCATATATCCAACCCCCTTTACCTGTTGCTATCCACCACTCCCTTTTTCTCTTACTGACCACCAAACTGTTGTCTGTTTCTATGAGTTTTTGTTTGTTTTTCTTATTCATTCATATGCCGCTTTCAGTTTTATATAGCCATAGGAGTGAAATGGTATGGTTCTTATCTTTTTCTGTCTTACTCATTTTGCTTGGCATGATATTCTCAGGATCCATCCATGTTGTCACAAATGGCAGTATATCATCTTTTCTTATGGCTGAATCGTATTCCACTGTATATATGTACCACATCTTTTCCCAGTCATCAATCAAAGGACACTTCGGTTGTTGGGCCACTATGAATGTGAGGAAATAATTTTTGACAAAGGACTCCAAAACATACAATGGAGAAAAGAAAGCCTTTTTAATAAATGGTGCTGGAAAAATTGGACAGCTACATGCAAAAGAATGAAATGGGATTTCTGCTTGTTCCTATATACAGAAATTGACGCAAAATGGATCAGAGAACTAAATATAAAACCTGAATTCACTCTGGCCTTCCCCACAGCTGGCTTGCCTAACTGCAGGCTGCCGTTTTCCAGAACCAGGTCCTCCTACTCCCACTGAGCCAGGCCCCTTGATTTGGGAAGAGTTGCTACTTTATAGCATTACTGTTTATCACTGTGCTGTAGAGATTCTTACTGCCACTGCTGGTAATGGTGATCTGTGCTTGACCACTGGTATTCTGGCTCTTATTAAATAACAGGTTTTTCTGGATTTTTGATCTGTTCTTTCATTTGGGCTATATTTCTTGGTCTCGGGGCACCTGTAAAGTTGTAAGGGGGTGGAGCCTTAGGTATTCACCAGGGTGGGGCAACCCTCTGTTGTGCTGTGGTGCTGCCTATGGGGGAGGGACCAGAGGGAACAATGCTGCTTACTTGCTCCACTCAAGCCCCATGTTCCTGTGAACTCTCATGTGAGACTGGGAGTTCTTCCCACTGTCACAACCCCCACAGTATTTTACAGTTAGAGGTTTTGAGTCTTTAGTTTCCCGTTCAGCCAGCCCTGCCTCACCTGCTTGGTCCACTGCCTTGCCAAGCACCCTCTTTGATCTGCTGCCTCTCTGCTGTCTCTGCCCCTTCTACTGGTCTGGATGAATGTTTCTTTAACTCTTTGGTTGTCAGAGTTCCATGCAGTTTGATTTTCTGACACTTCTGGTTGTTTGTTGTTTTTAAATTGGTGGTTATCCTTCTTTTGGTTGTGTGAGGAAGTGAAGCATTTCCACCTATGCCTCCATCTTGGCTCGGCACCTGAAACATGATATTGAAGAAGATAAATAAGTTATTAAAATACACATGAATTTATGATATCACTTATAAAAATGTTTAAATATTCCACAAAATAATACACATAGTTTATGGACACACACATGTATATACATACGTATGTATGTGACATACACACAGATGTACACACACAAGTGCACACATTAAAATATGCCTGATGATGATGCGCAGCAGAATCATTATAATGACTACCTATAAACTGAGGAGGAGGTCATGCGAGAGTGGGATTGGTTCATGGCAGTTGTAGTGGTAATGTTTGCTTTCTTAGTTGTGACATCTACATGGGTATTACTTACATGTTTTATGTCCTTTTGACATTACTGACATATTTCATCATAAAAATATCTGAGCAAATTTCAATTTTGGGATTCCATGGAAAAACTAATGTGCTCCTCAGAAAGTTACCAATAGGGCACTTAATATTTAAAAATAAACATTTTCTTATTTTGTCAAAAAATGTAATAAAGAGAAGCTGAAAAAGGAGGAAGAGAAAAATGTGGACTGCATGCTTTCTTTTTTCTTTTCATTATACTCCATTATATTGCTGCATACTCCACAAATGGTTTCTTGAATGTTACATTTCCTCAATTCTATGAAGCCCATTTGTTATTGAATAAAGCAATTGTTATTAGCTTTTTGGGCAGGAAAAATTCTACTCTATTAAATAAATATATATTACACCTTGGAAGTCTACATATATGCACTGTAAGATTCAAAAATATGAACTGTTAATATTGTATGCATGTATAAAAATTAAGAAAGAATAAATAAGGATGTTTCCCCAAATTTTCTTAAAAAATTGCCCGAAAGTCCAGCTTTTGTATAAGAACACACCATTGTGCCTGCAGTGTTGTAGACACTGGTATTGACAGCTGTATTTTTTCTTCTAAAGTCAGTGTTCTTACACATTAACTATTTATCTTAAAATGCATATATGTATTTTCAACGAGGCACGATTTCTTCTTCCTAAAGGAGATCTCATAGTAGATTGAAGTTGACTTCATGGAATTGAGGGAATATGTTATTTAAGAAACATTTATGGAGTATGTGGGAAGTTCAAGCATCAAGTTTCAAGATAATTCTCATTCTCTACTTTGATAATTTATCTGATGGAGTCTTAAGTTTTTTTTTTTAATAAATTAAACCTTTTGCATTTGCTTTAATGTATTTTCTTAGAATGAAAAAGGGGAACTATGGGAAAATTTTTTTAAAATATATTTTTTGATTATGCTATTACATTTGTCCCATTCCCCCCTTCACTCCCCTCCACCCTGCATACCCCCTCCCACCCACATTCCCCCCCTTTAGTTCATGTCCATGTGACATACTTATAAGTTTTTTAGCTTCTACATTTCCCATACTATTCTTACCCTCCCGCTGTCTATTTTCTACCTACCATCTATGCTGCTTATTCTCTGTACCTTTTCCCCCTCTCTGCTTCTCCCACTCCCCTGTTGCTAACTCTCCATGTGATCTCCATTTCTGTGGTTCTGTTCCTGTTCTAGTTGTTTGCTTAGTTTGCTTTTGTTTTAGTTTTAGGTGTGGTTGTTAATAACTGTGAGTTTGCTGTCATTTTACTGTACATGTTTTTTATCTTCTTTTTCTTAAATAAGTTCCTTTAACATTTGATATAATAAGGGCTTGGTGATGATAAACTCCTTTAACTTGACCTTATCTGAGAAGCACTTTATCTGCCCTTCCATTCTAAATGAAGGAAGTAGTTGAAAGGGTAATCTTCGAAGTTAGAGAGCCTAAGCACTCAGCCTGTCTCTCCCACCAAGTAATTGCATGCAATTTAACAGTTAGCTAACTTTCTAGGTCTTAGTTTCCTTATTTGTAAAGTGCTATTTTTCATTTGGGAAGAGTCTCTTGCTTGGTGTGGAGAATGGATGAACAGTTCAAGGACTAATGAAGACATGGACTTAAGACAGAGGAAGATGGCTGGAAGATAGGAGAAACTTTAAAGACTTTTTAAATGCAAAAATCAAACAGATTTAAGGAGCAGAGAAAAGGAATAGTGAGAAATAATCACATCTTGTCTGACCTGGCCAATTGGATGGATGGTGGTATGGTTTATCAAGATAGAAAATATAGCAGGGGCCCATTTTAGAGGAAGGGTGGGTACTTAACACCTTCACATGTAAGTATAGTCATCTCATAATTAGAATAAAACTCATCATCTTTTGTTCTGCTGATAATCTGTACCAGCCACTCTGTGTCACTCCTGAAAATTGTTTACATACATTCCAGTGGATGGTTGTTCATCAGTATGTTTTCTACTTCTGTGGGAATAGGTCCTTGCATTCCCCGAATCAGTACCATTTCTGTTTTGGAGACACAGCCTCAGTTATCCGCTATCTTGGAGCAAGTTTTCTCTAACAACTCCATCATCCAGGACCTTGTTTTGAGGCTCCTCTCTTTCTTGTTAGTGTCTTGGTATTCTTTGCTCTCAGAATCATCCCAGTTCAGAAAAAAAAATTTAACACTGTTGAATTTCACAAGCGATGGTGTTGGGAGCCTCTGCTCCTCAGAAATCACTTGGTCCATATGAAGCTTTATTTGGCACTGAAATAATTGCTAAGCAGCCAAGAGTTCTGTATCCCTGTAATCCAAGGCAATGGTGCATCTTTACTTTAGTTCTTCTAATAAGAAAACCAAATATTTAGTAATAACAGAGGAATATTTGCTTCAGAGTGCATTTTGGTGTTCATGTCCATCAAAGATATGCCAGGCCTGTAACATCTTACGTGATGTAAGTGCTAGGGTCACCCTCATCAGGTATCGGGTACAGTATATATGTTTAATTTCTCTATTCTCTCTTTATTTTTTCTGTCATTTGGGTACTGCACTTGGATGTAAACAACAGAAACTGGAAGTAATGGTAGAAAAGCAGAAGTTTATTTCTCTTCCATATAAAGAAGTCCAGGGGCAGGCAGTCCAGGGAGAGTGTGGCAGTTCTATAGACATCAGGAATCTAGATACTTTTTATTTTCTGCTTCACCAACCTAGCACATGGCCTCCATCTTCAGAGATACATTATGGACCTAGTTATTGCTCCAGCTGAAAGGGTCAGTCTTTAGGTAGCAGGACAGATGGACGTGAGGGACAGATAATATGGACAAACCTCCTAGTCAAGTACCTTCTTATAAGCAGTAATTCAAGATGTCCCACCTCTGGTTACATTTCATGGCCAGCTCTTAATCAAATGACCACAGCGTGGCCTTTTAGCTGGTTACATTGCTGCCCTGAAAAAGTATTTCACAGATAGTAGAACAATAGACATTGCTCTTTAGTCATGAATTTTATATGCAGGTGCCCTCCTCTGAAATATCCCTGATAGCTTTAAAGTCCATTTAGCCATTTGAAAATGAAGAAGAAAATTTTTGCTCTTTGTTCTCCTTAACACATAAAGTTAAAGTGCATTGTTCTGTGAAGAGATCTGAATAACTATTCCCATGAATATGTGAAATATTAAGGAACTAAGGAACCAACTAAAGAAGTGTATGTCTTGAGGTTCAATTCAGATGTGTTCAGGACCTTAGTTCTGTTGGAAGAAAGCTTATGTTTTAGGCAGGAGAAAGTAAGGCAGTGATTTGTCAAAAGTCACAAGTGAATAAATTTTGAATTATTTCAATAATTTACAGTGTTTATTAATCAAAGAAAAATTGATTCTTGATATATTTGATTCATTGTAGTCTTAAGTATAAACACTTAGCCTAGCCTTTGTGTACTTTAATATGACTACACCTATGGTGCTTCTAATTAATATTGATTTTGAATTAATATTAGCTCATGACAGTTATTTTTGGTACTTTTCCAGCTGTGTAAATAACCTTATTGCATAAATAGACTAAATTTAATCACAGAATTTACTGTGCTGGCAGTATTTATAACTTCATTGTGGACCCAATGTTTTAAACATCTGTCCTTCATTTACTAGATTTTTTATAGACTTTTATAACACAGGATGGATTATAAGTATTTACACAAAGACACTATAGCACAATAGTACTTAGAGGAAAGAACAAAATTTCTGAGAAAAGAGTTTCTTTATAATGAACAGTGTTTAGGTTGGTAACACTGCCTCCTATAAAAACAAATAGGGACCTATCCGAAATAAGTAAGAAAGCATTTTTAAGAGAGCTCCTGGAAGACTAAACTTTATAATATAAAAAATGTTGAAATCAGCGTATTTAAAGGGAAAGTTATGTTGTTGTTGGTTGTTGTTTCTAAATGTCTTTGTTTTGTGTTAGGACCATCAGACAACTTTTCCATGAAATGATGGTTCTTCAACTGAAATAACATTGACTGACCCTTAGGGTGAAGTAGGAAGATGCGCAACACACGGAAACCGAGTTAGTAAATATGACTTTTGGAAGTTATTTTTCCCATCAAACAGTCACTCTATATCAGTCCGATTTGGTTATATAAAAGTTGTAGTATTTTATTTTTATAGTTAATTTTCAAGTTTGAGCCCTGCGAGTCTAGTTCCTCATGTATTTCCTCCAGCTGATTTTATTTTGGATACAATTACTTTTATCTGATTTTCCTTTGAGAAAACATGGACATTTGCTTCCTTGGCTGGCTGACAGGTACGGGTGAGTACTGAAGGGCCGCAGGAGTAGGCTCCCCGTACGACACAGCCCACCCCATGCAGAGATGCCTCCCAGGCTAGTCGTCTGTCCTCTGAAAAGGCTGACTTGCAGGAGAAAACAAGCACTGAGACTGCCCTGACTCAGGATTTCAAACATGTTTTCTGTATATATATGTGTATGAGAGCAAACAGGGTTGTTAAGGATGACTAAAGAAAACCAGAAAATGTAAACTTCTAGAACAGTACTTCTGGTACATGGGAATCAAAGCAAATAGTAAGGGCAGAGAGGTGACGAATTAGGAAGAGATATTGTTTGAAGTTATCAACCTACATTGAAATTTAGATATCTGTTCATACTTGTGATTTTATATTATCAAACGGACATTTTATCATACTATTTATATTACACATTTACTTTCCATATATGTATTTTATCTTCCCTAATTAGATTGTAAATTTCCTATGAAAATGACTGTCTTTCACTTTTTGGGGATCTCCTATAGCATCTAGCATCATCTCAATATTTTATTAGCCTAAAATAAACATATTTAACTTGATCTGAGTGGCAAATTTGGTTAAGTTGTGGCTCTTTGGTGCAGTGTTTGAAAGATTCTGAGGCTATGTCTCTGCCAGTAAAAAAAAATACAGTAATGACTTTGGCCAGGGATTCTTCTTTATGTATTGTTATATATCTGTATCTTAGTGTAGTGCCAGACAGAATGCAAGTACTAAATAAATATTTGTCAAGTGAATGAATAAATGATTCTGTAATAGTTGGGAAAGTAAGAATAGCACATATTTGCATTCTGTTACTAAATTAGCTTTAAAGTACCTTCCAATTCTTTTTTTAAAAGATTTTATTTATTTATTTTTACAGAGGGGGAGAGTTATATATATAGAGAGAGAGTTATATATATGACTATTTTATAAATGTGTCAGTTTTAATTTCTAATGTTAAACAACAAAAAAAACAAAACCCAAAACAAAGGAAACATAGACAAAAATAAATGTAAAAGTTCTTTTAAGAATATAAAGTAATCCTGAGGCCAAAAAGTTTGACACTTATCTAGACTCTAAATTAGAACCGGGGTCTCTGTGCCTAGCCTGCAGAGGTGTCAAACTCATTTTCACCGGGGGCCACATCAGCTTTGCGGTTGCCTTCAAAGGGCCGAATGTAATGTTAGGACTGTGTAACTATAACTACTCCCTAACTAGGGGCAAGGAGCTCGGCACTGCAGCCGGGTAGAAACAAGGTGCCAGGCCAGATGAAACAAGGTAGAGGGCCGGATTCAACCCTCGGGGCTTGTGTTTGCCACTTGTGGTATAGAGCAACGCTGCTGAACATTAGTTTTGTCTCAGTGTAATTGTTATTTTATTTCTTTTCATTTACTGATTCATTCAACAAATAGTTTGTACCCTTTGTCCTCCAGATACCTTGTTAGGTGGTGGGAGTTGTTTCAAGTAAAGATTGTGTCCCCTGCTTACTTTAAGCTCGTCTAATGCCAGTTTTATGTGTTATTTCTTTTTATTCACACTATTATGTTAAAGTTGTTGACTTTCTTTTCAATTTTCTTCAACCTCATGGATACAGAGCTGTAGCTTGCTATTCTCATGTTTTTGCCATTTGCTACTATGCAGAAATTGGCTAATACTTGAACAAATCTGTCATGTTTTCACTCCCCTTTCTTCCTGGTATGTTTGGAAGTATGGCAGAGGTAGATGTCTTCACAGCATGTGCTGGTATATGGATTGGAGGGAGAACTCACAAAAAGGGCATGGAAAACAGATAGAAAATGTTGACAAGGTATCTGCAAAGTGTCTTCTGTATCTATACCTAACTTTTCTAAAAATATTATATTTATTTATTTTTAGAGAAAGGGAAAGAGAAAGAGAAACATCAATGTGTGAGAGAAATATCAACTGGTTGCTTTTCACAAGCCCTGAACTGGGGACCTGGCCTGTAACTCAGGCATGGGCCCTGACCGGAAATCGATTTGGCAACCTTTCACTTTGTGAGACAACGCCCAGCCCACTAAGCCACACCAGTGAGGACTACTCCTAACTTTTGCAAGTCTCAGGGCAAGAGTACAAACAGAGAGCTACATACCTATGTGTCAAAATATTTAAAAGTTACAAATTAAGCTAACACTATTAAATATAAAATATGTTTATCCTCTTGCCCTGACAAATATACCATCTAACCCACAATGAGAAAAGTATATTTAAAGCAACAGTTTATACCAAATAACCGGATAGTGCAAATTCAAAATGATACCACGTGTCAAAATATTTAAAAGTTACAAATTAAGCTAACACTATTAAATATAAAGTATGTTTATCCTTTTGCTCTGACAAATATACCATCTAACCCACAATGAGAAAAATATATTTACAGCAACAGTTTATGCTAAATAAGTGGATAGTGCAAATTCAATAAGGACAGTAATTGATCTAGGGAGACCTGGCAGCATTGACCAGATGAGAGAGAAGTGTAGGGAAGAAGATTTACCCTCAGTTTTTGCCATTCTAGCTCTTCTTCCAAGTATTTGACAAATCTACTCAAAAAACACCCACTTTCTCTTCCTTTGTACCAGGAGGAGTTCCCCCACCCCCCCATCCCCCCACCCCCGCTCAAGATGCAGCTGGTCTTGTATTCTTGTGCTCTTCCCTTAACCCCTGACTGAGATACAATGTGTAATGCTCAAGGGAAGAGTCAGCAAGGTTTCTGTCTTCAATCTCAGCAAACCTTGCAGGCGTCTCTCCTTCCTGGCAACCTTGTTCTTTTGAGGTCCCCAAATGAAATTGAAGCTGTTCAGTGGAAAGGCCAGGCTGTTCCAGTGGAAAGCTCTCAGATTTATCTGAGTTCTGGGCTGTAGTACTGCTGGCTTGAGAGAGATCATCTGACCCTGGCCCGTGGCCCTTGTTCTTCCCCTCTGCCTTCTTACTCTATGACCAGGGACTTACCTTGTGAATGTGTGGACATCACCCTCTTATCCTACTTCTGCATCACATGGCCATTAAGTAGTGGCTCTCAGATATCCTTTTGGCCTGGGTTTGTCCCCTATGGTTCTTTGGGAAGAGAATTGCAGGGTTGCAGGTATGCAGAGTGAGATCTGAAAGGAGGGATGGTAAGGTCTAGATAGGAACATCCTGTCGGACCGTGGATTCCTAGTGGCTGGTGGGGCATGCAGCCAAAAGAGGGTTGGAGCCACGACCTCCAAAGTGCAGACCTCAAGGTGGTGACCCAGTTTTTCCATATCTAAGGGTGGTACTGCTATGGGCCGTGTAGTACTTATATTAGAATCACCAGGTGTGTTTTTTTAAGAACGCAAATTCTTTGACTCCATCATGCCAGACCTAACGAATGGAGAGCAGTGTGGCACAGAGGCAGGTGTTAGGCATGTTGCCTGTCACAGGTAATGTTTGAGGTGTTTCCTGGGCCAACAAATGAGGTTCCACTTAGTGTCAATATTTCACTGTGGCCTTTTAAAGAATCTCTTAAATATGTAATCTAATTTAAGCAGTTCTTTGAGGTTATTATTCACATGCATCAGAATGTATGCTGTAATGTCATTGGGGAATTTGGGTCTTGAAATCACCCTGGCTATAGCTTTCTCTCAAGCCAAGGTTCTACATTTTTTAATCAGGATTTGAAAATATTATTGTTATAGAATATGTTCTCTATAGTTATGGTGACTCAAAAGATTAGGTAAACTTATACTTACATCAAAAAGAAAACATATTATTACTATGAAATGGGGAACAGATATAGCAGACCGGTGGTGGAGGAAACCCTCTCTAAATTTTCAGGAAAACACTATCATTTTAATAAAGTCAAGTCACATTAAATAAAGCAAATTTTATTATACAAGTGAAACTAGAATATTTAATGATGAAAATAGCTATTAAAGAATGGATGTTAGATACATATACATGTAACAATGTAATAAAACTTGCATTTTAATTTTGCTGATAATTTGCATTTAAAGTGCTTTTTTATTTTGAGAAATAATTTTAGGTTTTCAGAATAGTAATACTGTCCTACAGGGAAGTTACACATCGAGTTGGGAATTGTATGGAAATACCTATATTGATTTTGGAAAGTATTTTTAAAAAGAATGACTGATCAAATGTAAAAGTAACTAATGATAGTTCCATAAAATCAATAATGAAACCATTTACTCTACTCAGTTTTAAAAAGTTGCGGTCTCCAGCCCATAAAGTGTTGTTTAGTCGTTGGGGGTTGTGGAGAGTTGCTGGTTACCACCAATCATACAGTACTCTAGCTGTTTTCCAGAGCTAACCCTGACCACCACAGATTTGTAATTCATAATGTGCAAGTATTTCAGTCACTGGAGTTATCTGGATTACTTAGTATTTTTCATTTCTGTGAAATACTAAATGGCCACTTGTTCATGGGATGATATGAACTTTTTGGACAGCTATTTTGAAATTATTTCACACAACTGATATGTATTTCTAATGATACTGTTTTCCTTTAAAAAAATTGCCTAGGATTCAGTTTTGGCTTTCATAGACAAATCAACATAGTAGGGTTAAGAAATGGGACCTAAACTGGAAGAGTTAATCTTGAAGTTCAAATTGAGCTGTGTTTACTGACCCTTTTCTGTTTCTTGTTAATTGGCACCTCAGACTCTACTAATTAATGGGAGAGCAAGGGGCAGGTGGCGCCGTTTTATTTTGATAATCCTTGTCAGCAATGTCTGTGTAATCTTCTTGTTTAATTATAGTGAATGTGCATTTGGGGTGCATGAACTTTCAACAACTTTTTTCACTGGAAGTTCACTGGTCAAGGACAATTTTGCAACTGTCAGCCGCTGCTGCATATTGCGTACAAAACCACTTGCTTTACCACTTTAGTTAGGAAATCCCACAAATGAATGTCATTGAGGTACTGTGTGCTTCTTCAAACTAGACAAGTAGAATTCTATCCAGAGGAATGAAAGAGTCTGCACTTCCTTTAATTGTAATTCTTCTTCTTCTTCTTCTTCTTTTTTTTTTTTTTGCAATGACAGTAAGAAATTTTGTTGAAATAGGTACATTTAACTTTTCGAGCACTTAATGGATGAAAATATTAGAGTAATGTTTTCTCTGGAAGGAAGAGCCTAGGCAGGAAGTCAAAATAAATGGAACTGATTTACTTAAGAATTTGCAAGTTCAGTTGTGAAATGACCAGATAAATGATTCTGTTGGAAAGGTACCTACTAGAAGATGCATATTTTGCACATTTCCATTTTAAGGAGACTGTTATGCATGCAAGTGGGAAGGTGGGTTTAGGTAAAAAAAATTCATAACACTTTTGAAGTTTGGGGACCAGTCTCAAACTTGTGTTCTAAGCAATGCATTATTTATTTGGGGGTAGCAAAAGAAGAGGTGGGAGGAAGAAGTCAAAAAACACCTCCTTGGCTCTTAATACCTTGAAACTTAGTGGAAAGGAAATAACACCCAATTTATAAGAACTCCAATGTAAACAAACAGGAGCTATGATAGGAAATAGCACTAGGGCCAATTTATAAGACTTGGTCCATGTTCATTTTTCAGATAAAACTTCCTGTACTTACTTCTAGCCATTTTGGGCCAGACCAAAACCAAAATAAATCTACCTCAGGTAGTGAAAGGAAACATTTTAATTGGGTGATATTTTTGGAAAATCAGAAATAGTTGCTTCTGCTATTGGTATTTTGATAAAATTTAATGTATTATTTAAGATAAAAGCATAAATTTATATAAACTTGAATGTTAATTATATAATTATAGTTTAATGCAAAATAATGAAGTTTTATATTTTTGTGCCTAATCAGAGAATCTTCACTTACTTTAAATTTACAATTTAAATGAAAATCCAAACCTGTCATTCTCATCTAAATCTATGGTTCTCAACCCAAAGGTAGCACCCTCCTTACCTCCAGGTGACATTTGACAGTGTCTTTAGGCATTTTTTGATTTTTACCATTGGTAGGGGATGCTACTGGCTTTAGTGATTAGACATGGTAGATGCACCTGGCTGGTGTAGCTCAGTTGGTTGGAATGTAGTCCTGTAAATCAAAAGGTCACGGGTTTGATTCCCGGTCAAGGCACATGCCTGAGTTGCAGGTTTGGTCCCCAGTTGGTGTGTATACGAGAGGCAACCAATTGATGTTTCTCTGTCACATTGCTGTTTCTCTCCATCTGTCTCTCTACCCTGCCCTTTCCCTCTCTCCAAAATCAATAAGCACATCCTTGGGTGAGGATTAAAAAAAGGAAAGAAAAAAAAGATATGGTGGATGCTGCTAAAAATCCTAAAATGTATAGGACAGTCCCCCACAAAAAGGAAATATTTGGTCCCAAATGATGATTGATGCTGGGATTTAGAAACCTGCCCTGCCTAAACGAGGCGTTCTACAGATGAAACACTGCTTATTTGTAATCAAAGGACTGTGAAGATGCTGGATATTTCATGAAGAAGTGTTGTAAGTTTACAGAAACAATCATATGCAGATATGCCGGTATTGGGTTATATGGGATGATCTATTAATAACACATTCCTAATTTTTATTTTTCTCCTTCAAATGATAAATTCTTGTACTTGTTAACTAAAATAATGAACTAAATGTGAAGATCATTTCATAGTATGTGCATATATCGAATCATTATGTTGTGTACCTTAAACTAATACAATGTTACATGTCAATTATCTCAATAAAATGGGGGGGGGGTTGTGATTCAAGGGAAATAGCCTGAGAAATAGCAGTTACAGACTTCTTATAAAAACTTATTCAGTTTTACCCCATGTATATTCAAAACGTAAGAAAGCACAGTAGTTACTTGGCTTACAAAGAATATAATGTGACCAGTTCAGGTGATAGGTGCTATCGTGTTTATAAAGCCTGCATTATTGCCCTATTGTGGAGTAGCTATACATTAGAGATTTTTAAGAGGATTCTAGCCAAGCAGCTAAATTCAGGACTCAATTCAGTTTATTCAGCTTGTCAGTTTTTGCTAACCTATGATCACAGATAAAACATAAACTTGGTGTTTAATTACTATGGAAACAATCGCTTGATTCCAAATTAAACAGTTTAAATTTCATCTGCTCATTTTTTTATGACACTAATATAACTGTATATACGCAGGGCTTATCAAATATTCTTTTTTTTTTTTTTTTGGCATTCTGGTATTCATCATTGGTCTACCAGAAATTGCAAAATCAATTCTTACTGACTTCCTTATATAATAGTGCAGGCATACTATGTAAAATTAAAAAATTATGCAATATTTTATACATACTCTAGAAGGCACGTGTAAGTGATGCAGCACAAAAATGTGTCTGTGCTTCCGTAGCACCGCACCTCAGAGGTTTACAGTTCGCATTGTCAATGCCGTGTGAACCCTGGCCGACGTCGAGATGTGGGGCAGCTTTTTGAACTGGTCTATGCTCAGGTATTTTGGCAAAGGGTGTTACATTTAAAGAGCTCTGCAGAAAATTAGTATGTACTGAAACATGTGAGAAGTGGGAAAGATTTCTATTAACATCAGTACTTTTCCAAAAATAGCCTTCTAAACTACTGAGTGGTAGCTGGTTTGAAAAACAATGCAGTAGTTTTTTACGCGTCGTTTGCTGGGAGTGAAGACTTGGGACGGGTGCTGTGACTAGCCCTGCTGCAGACCACTTGCAAGATAGCAGGAGGCTTTGTCTACAGGAACACGAAGGCTCATTCAGCTCAGGAACTGCAGTATATTTTATAAGGAAATCCGTGTCTAAAAATAGATGCTGAATGAAACTTCTTTTAGAGCACAGGGCCATATGGTTGTAAAAGGGCCACTTTGTTTTATTGGAAAGAAAATATGAAAACTCCTCGTTTAGAAGCAGGTCTTAGTGGTGGCTGTTAGAAAATACCTTTTTGTGCAGTTACTAGGTAGGCGTTCCAAAACAGATGTGTTTTCTAACTACATTGATTAGTTAACTACCTTAATCAGCATTTCTCAAATTCTGTTATGTATGCTTCTTTTGGAATGAAAGCAGAAATCATATAGCATAGTTTATTTTTTTTCTGTGAATTTTGGTAGGTTAAATATGTGAACCTACATATGAAATTGAAGAAAATTGTATTGACGTTTTAGGTGACCCTTGTTATTTGTTCTTTCAAAAGTCACATGATGTGCCCCATCGAGAGTCTTAATGTTATCTTCTCTGAGAGGAAAGTATTTTTATATCTATGGTGTTTATAAGTGCATGTACCTATTTTTTTTTGTAGCCTATTTTTTGTAGGCCTTTTTTTGTAGCACTAATGCAATTTTTGAGATTTTAGTGCATAAAAGGACTGAGAATTGAGTTTTAAATGTGACTTTATTAAAATGGTATTAAAATAGTATAGCCATAAAACTAATGCTAATTGAAATGAATTAAAAAGACTTACTAGAGTCAATTTTCCTATGACGGAAGAAAGGAGAACAATCTGCTTGATTGCAGGACAGACTGTGTTATGGGTTACCAATAATATCTTGGAGCTCCTGTTAGACATGCTAAAGAAAACTACCCAGTTAGCAGGATCACATTCTAAAGTTATATGAACACAACTTCAAATGTTTTATTTTCCTCTATGAACACAGTGTATCTTATTTATAGTAAATTGCCACTAATTTTATTCTCCTTAATGTGAGAGTATTTCCCATTTCCAGTGAAAAGCCCATACTGTTCAAAGTAAATGAAACCTAACATGCTTCCATTTTAAACACCACCCCGCAAATGTTTCTCCATACCTTTGTTCCCTCTCCTCCGAGACCTCTGCCTTCTACACAGCACATGCCTGCCAACAAAACTTCTGGTATGGTAAAATGTTTTAAATTTATATGTTCTTTCCAACTCTGATGTCAAAGACCCTTGAACTAACTTCAGATCTAGAAGCAATGATGGCAAGCCTTCAACACTCACTTCTTTTAAAATGTGTTTATATGCGCTTGTGTAATACATTTTTTGGGTTCCCTGGTTTTTGAAGCATATGGCTCAAGTGAAACAGACCTCTCACACGAAATATATTTTAAAATATTCATGTTTATACTACATGAATGAGAAAGTATATATTACAACATGTTCCAATGCTATGACTTTAATTTTGTGCATTATCTTACAGGTTACGAGCTTTCACAAATGATACGTCCTTTGTTCGGCGTGACAGTGCTGGGAAGTGTAAGGAGGTTTCTGTTCTCTAGCAAGAACAGATGCTTGGGGATTAATTACAGTGGAGCTAGGATCTGTGACCCTCAGTCAAAGGCAGTTTCCATTAGACCACACTAAAAATTCTATTTTAAAATTCAGCAGGATGACACTGCTTGTTAATAGTCCTGTTGAATTCAGAATTGCTGAATCTGTCTGTAATTTAGCCCATGGTGTCAACATTCTTAGCTAGTAGAATAAAGATGATTCTAGTAGATAACATATTAGAATCTAGTAGATAACAGAATCTCATATTAGAAAAATTCACACACTGCATATTTTTTTGTGTATTAAAGAAAGAAGTAACATTCATTTATCTGATCTTGCTCTCAGAGAGCTCCTTTTTTTCCTCTCTGATGAGAAATGATTGATTTGAAAACTGAAAAAATTTCATGCATTGTAGATTAAAATTTTATCTGCCAGGTGAGTGTCTCAGCCTTTCAGAGTTTCCCAGGCATTACTAGGGAGAACTTTCAGAAGCATCATCATATTGGGACAGGGGTGTTTGGTGCTGGTACCTTCTTCTATAACCCATTGCATATGTGGCTGTGAGGGTTGCCTGCCTAGTTACTTGTCTGTGGTCCAAGCCACTCCAGGAGGCACTCATCAAGGGTTTACTGCATCTGTAAATAGAGTATGAATGCAGGCAATCCAACTTACTTTATTCATTCATTCAAAAAATGTCACTTGTGCCAGTTGTGTGCCAGGCACAGTTACAGATGCTTTGGACATTGGGGTAAACACAAAAAAGTACCCACCTACAAAGCGCTGCTATTCAGGAGGAGACAGACAATACATATGTAAAGAAAGATTATCAAACCAGATAGAGATCTATGATTTGGAGAAAATAAAATAAGTTAGAATAGTTGGTAGTTGCTTTTGCTGGGATGGTCATAAAACTGAAATGTAAATAATGAAAATAAGAGCAGAACAAATTTAGGGGTCATGGAAGGAAATCAGTGTGGCCTGCGAGAGAGGTGGGCAGAAAACCAGCATTCTTGGAACATTTTGGACCAAGGGGAAAGTGATAGGCAGTGAGGTCAAAGCAGCAGGCAGAAGCCAAATCATGTAGGCCACTGAACCGAGTGCAGTTTTGTTTGCAATTCAGGTTTTAAGCAGAGAAGTAGTAAGTGACTTACACTTTGTGGATGTAACTCTGAGTGGAGAACTCAGTTGGTGGCAAGATACAGTAGAATCAATAGATGAAAGTGGAGAGACTTTTATACAAGATCTGCAAGATACATGATGGTACCTTGTGCTAGAGTTTTTAAGTGGAAGTTAGTGAGAAGTGGTTCAATTTTGGATACATTTTGCCTATAGCACTACCAGGTCTTGATATCATGGGTTGGATATCAGATGTAAGAGAAAGAGAGGAACTAAGAAAGACCCAATGATTTGTGAACAGAAAATATCTCTTTTAGATTGTAAAATACTAATGAATTGGCTAGCTGGCTTGCTTGCATTCTTTCATTCATTTTTGTAGAGATGTGATGTATCTTGATCAACTCAGCATTTTGTACCTGAATTGCTTCTCAGAAGTTGCTGCTTCAGTAGGTTCTAATATACTTTCTTGGAAGGAGAGAAGGTGAATTGGATGGATTTCAGAGTCAATTTTTAAATTTCAAAGTAATTTTCAGAAACATCGTCTTTGTTAGAAATAATTTTTTGAATATCTGTTGTATAATTGTGAACAAAGTTTCAGTTTACTGGAATGTCTTATTAATTTATTTATTTTTTTAGTGTCTCTGTTTATCATAGTTTAGTTTATCAACAGAAAGTGAAGGACATTGACCAAATTGGTGCTATGAATTTGAAAGACTTGATGCAGTCTTAAGAACGTACTTTAAATTAGCTAATACAATTGTCAAACACCCCTAGGTTTCGTTACGGCTCACACAGGTTGGTGCTGGTGTCTGGTGTGGCACAGGACACTCGATGGTGCGTCGGCACTCTCCTTGGGGTCAGTATCACCAGTGTGGACAGTACATCTCTGCCCATTTCACAGAACACAACTTAACGTATGATGCAGAGGTTGATACTGGAATTTTTAACAAAATTTTTATCTTATATTGATCTATTCAATTCTGTAATCATTTTCTTCTTTTTTGATTTAATCTTTATTATATATTTTTCCATTACCATTTAGTCCCTTTATACTTCCCTCCCCCGCAGCAATCACCACACTGCTGTCCATGCCCACGAGTCCTTTTCCTTTCTGTTCAATCCCTCCACCCCTTACCTCCCTCCCCGCTAGCTGTCATCTGCTCTCCATCTATGAGTTTGTCCCTATTTACATTTTTTGGACTATAAGACATTCTTTTTGTCCCCAAAATTTGGGAGGAATAATGGTTGTTAATGCTGCTGTTAAGTTCTGTTTGCATTCACATTGGTGAAATACTATGTTATCAAATAATTTACCACATTTTTTGCTTCAAAATTTTTTCCTATGTTCTTTCTCTAAAATCTAGGTGCCATCTTATGGTCTGAAAAATATGATAGCTTATTAATTGAATTAGTTCATTAGATTCCACTAGTGAAATTGTATGGTATTTATCTTTCTCTGGCTTATTTCTCTTAGCATAATGTTCTCCAGGCCCATCCATGCTGTCACAAATGGTAAAATTTTCTTCTTTTTTATGGCTGAGTAGAATTCCATTGTGTAAATATCCCATAGTTGTTTTATCTACTCATCTACTGATGGACACTTGGGCTGCTTCCATATTTTGGCAATTGTAAATAAACCAGCAATGAATATAGGGATACTTATGTTCTTTCAAATTAATGTTTTGGGTTCCTTAAGATATATTTCCAGTAGTGGGATTGCTGGGTCAAAAGGCAGATACATTCTTAATTTTTTGAGGTATCTCCATACTGCCTTCCATAGTGGCTGCACCAGTCTGCATTCCTGCTAACAGTGCAAAAAGGTTCCCCTTTCTCCACATCCTCACCAGCACTTGTTGATTTATTGATGATAACAATTCTGACAGATACGAGATGGTATCTCATTGTGCTTTTAATTTGCATTTCTCTGATGATCAGTGATGTTGAGAATCTTTTCATATGTCTATTGACCATCCGCATGTTCTTTTGGAGAAGGATCTATTCAGGTCCTTTGCCCATTTTTTAATGGGGTTGTTTTTTTTTTTTTTTGGTGTTGAGTTTTGTGAGTTCTTAAATTTAGGATATTAACCCCCCTTATTAGATGTATTGGAGAATATGTTCTCCCACTCCGTGGGTTGTCTTTTGATTTTGTTGATGTTTTCCTTTGCTGTGCAAAATGTTTTTAGTTTGATGTAGTCCCATCTGTTTATTTTTTCTCTGTTTCCCTTGCCTGGGGAGAACCTGTTGCCCCAATTTTTTCTTATGTATTTTACTTTATTAAACAAATTAAAACTAAAATCAGAAGTAGACATACCAATTCATGGATTAATTTCTTGGAATTTGAAATGTTAAACCAGTTTTTTGAGATTATCTGATTAAAAACATGAATGAGAGAAAATCAAAATTTCTCCATTTCTCATGACCAAACCCCACATGCTTTTTCCTCATGCAATTCTGAAGAGCAAACCCGACTGGCTTTATTATTCATCTTTCCTTTTGAACTGGATGGTAAAATGCTGAGCCATCGTGTCAAGCCTGTTCTGAAGATGTTCAGAGTAACAATAAAGGCTTGGTGATGAAAATAGCATAGGGTAGCTACTTATGAAGTTAAAAATTGTGCACTTATTATTTATGTTCCAATTACTTTGTACCTCAGCAGTCTTCGGCTAACTGATGGGGAAAGCAAGAGTTAAAATACATTATCTTAAGTAGACTACAAATGTTTTTATTTTCAGTGTTATACTTTAATCCTCAGACTGCTTAGATAATTATTGGTGGATGAGATGCCTGCTTTTGTGCACATACATGCGTATGTTGTTTGATATGTTCTATATTCTGTGTTAAGGGTGCTCTCATTAATGGTCTTTTATCTGTGTATCATTAACTTCCCAATGCTTTGTGTTGTCAAATACTGTCTTGCAGAGCTAAACTTTCTGAATTAGAAGAGGCACCAGGGTATACTGTTGTTCACATAAATTAACTTAAACGAAGATCATTTCTTCAGTGTAGAGGCAAGAGGAAGGCAGGGCCAGAAGCATTTACCCCAGGAGGCTTTATATGGGATGATTGGAGACATTCCTAAAGACAGTGAGGCACTAGCATTTGTTTAAGAGAGAGGCTGTTTCACTCTGACAACTCATGCTGAAATTAACGGGTGTCATTTTGAAGGAAGGCTTTGCTAATTGGCGTCTCCCAATTGTATATAATGCCAACACCTTTTTCTATTAATTATTTCCCATAAGCATAACTCAGGAAAGCAAAACTCCATGCAAACGTATAAAGGTTTAAGAGGAATTGTTGCAATTTAATTAGTTTCCAAAAGCTCTATGTGAACTGTAACAGTTGGTTGGTATTATTTGTAAAATTTTTCGTTGCTTGATGTTGGAGGCATTATGTTCGTGTACTGTGGTGATGGCTTGCTGAGCAATTGCAAGGTTCATTATGCTACCAAGACTGTCAAGGGGCATTTATGGATATTCATGTGCAGTGAACCCTTGAACTTGAACTGGTCATTCTTGTCTCCTGTGGCTGGAATTGTGTTTACTCTAAATGGCAGGAGAAACTTTAATTATGAAACCAGAAAAGAGGCAAAATTACCCAAGTTTAAAATTGTAAATGGACTATTAAGAAGTGTGCTGGCAGTTTTTCCTCTCTATTTTAATAATGTTACCTGTGCTCTCAAGGAAACTCATCATAAATCTAATAGTTAACATTTTTAAAAGATGCATTCATGGTGGTAAACGTGTGCTTCTAAAATTTGGTGTTTCTATGTAAAGGATATTAGAAATCCATTATTTCCACTGTAGGAAATCAATTTTAGACCAAATGCAAATTAAAAATTAATATGAAGTTTAAAAATATGATCCAAGCATTACACATTCAAATGATAACTTATGAAAATATGGAAGACATTTAAAAGGCAAAATTCAAGACATGTGCATATGCACATTTATCAACACATAATTATGTGTCAACACTAAAGTATATATCACAATAATTAGAATAATCTCTTTACGAGTGACCTTCCACTAGACTTTTAAGTTCTTGAGAATAAAAGCATTTTCTTGACTAATCCAGGTATACTAACTCACGGTGATCAATGCGTAGGGCATGTTCAATGAAATTTTGTTGAACTGGTTGAAGTATGAGAGAATGTGTGATATTGGAGAGGACTGCAATTGGAAATGAAAAGTTACTACTGGAACACGAGTGCATGGAGATTGATGGCAGGAGACAGAATCGGAGAATTGGACAGGGAAGTTGCTTCTTGTCTCAGTGGCTTGGATTGAGTACAAAGGATGTGATGGAGCCATTGTAGCATTTTAAGCAGCAAATCCCTCTAACAGTCTTATGGAGAATGGGGATGGGGCAGGAGTAAGACCCCCACTCTGATTCATCCAGGCTGGGATGCGTTAGCCCAGAAGCCTGGCTTAGACAAAGGTTCTTTTTTTGTTGTTTATAAGAAAAACAAACAAAAAATAACCCACTTAAAAATTTTTATTGTGGTAAAATACGCACAACAAAAATTACTCCTTAATCATTTTTACACATTATAGTTTGGTTGTATTAATTATGTTCATATTGCTGGTCACCCCATATCTAGAACTCTTTTTATCTTTGCAAAGTTGAAACTCTGTCTTAGTCTGCTCAGGCACCTGTACAAGACTACAGGAAATGGGGTGACTTAAACAACCAACATGTATTTTTCATAATTTTGGAGGCTGAGTTAACGTGCTGGAAGATTCACTTCCCAGTTCCTCTTCCTGGCTTGTTGTCTGCTGGCTTTGCATGGCAGAGCGAGACAGAGCAAGAACACATGGGTACTAGCTCAGGTCTCCTCATGCTCTTCCTAAAGGACAATGATCACAGGATGGAGGCCCCATATTCATGACCTCATCTAAACCTGAGCACCTCCCAAAGGCCCCACCCCCAGATGCCATCACATTGGGTGTTATGGCTTCAACATGCGACTACCATAACAATAGTAGTTTTTTAGTAACTGCTTTATTTCCCTTAGCAGAATGTCTTTAAAGTTTACTGATGTTGTTGCTCATGTCAGAATTTCCTTAAAATAATATTTTGTTGTATATATGTATAGCATTTTGTTTATTCATTCAGCTATGAAGGAAGTTGAGTTGCTTCTCAACTTTTGGCTACGTGAATGATGTTGCTATGCACATGGGCGCATAACTATCTTTTCAAAACCCTACTTTCAGTTTATTTAGGTATATACTCAGAAGCAGAATTTCTGTGTTACATGATAATTCTACTTTTAATTTTTGGGGGAGTCATTACACTGTTTTCCATAGCAGCTTCCTGATTTTACATTCCTATCAACAGTACACAAGGATTCCAATTTCTCCATATTCTTGCTAGTGCTTGCTTTTTTTTTTTTTTAAGAGTAGCCATCCCATTGGATGTGAGGTGATAACTCACTGTGGTTTTGTTCTGCATTTCCCTAATGATTAGTGATGTTGAGTGTCTTTTCACGTATATATTTCCTTTAGAGAAATGTCTGTTGAGCTCCTTTGCCCATTTTAAAAATTGGGTTTGTTTGGTTTTGTTGCTGTTAACTTACAGGCATTCTTTATATATTTTGGATAATAACCCTTTATCAGATATGATTTGCATATTTTTCCCTATTAAGTTGTTTTTTCAAGCTGTTTATTATGTCCTTTGATGAATAGAAGTTTTACATTTTGATGTGGTCCAACTTATATATTTTTTATTGCCTCTGTTTTTGGTGTCATATTCAAGAAAGAAATGCCAAATGCAATGACCTGAATCTTTTCCCCTGTTTTTTTTTCTAAGAGTTTTATAGATTTATTTCTTAGATTAAGGTCTTTAATTGATTTTGACTTAATCTCTGTGTAAGGTATAAAATAAGGGTCTGATTTTCTTTTTTGCATGTGGATATCCCTTTTTCTGAGGGCACTGTTTGTTGAATACACTGTCCTTTGCTCATTGAATGGTCTTGGCAGCCTTGTTGATCCTCTTTATGTACTACTGGGGCAAAAGAGAAGAAGGGCCTTTAGTGCATGAAAATGAGGGAATTACTGAAGACAGACTCTTGGGGAGACACTGGAGCCTTTCTGAATAAGTCAGTCATAGAGATGATTCCGGGAATGGCATGCTGAAACCTTGTCAGATCAAGAACGCAGAGGGAGGGACTTAGAGCATCTCCCTAAACTAGAAAAAATATATACACACAATGTTTTTCTTGTTTTAGCAGGATTTCTGAAATAGACAGGAGGAAATGTTAAAAGCATGGACAAAGATGACTGGCAGGCACCACAGGAAATAGAAACTGTAGTGGAGAAGGCAATGTGTATAAATAGTTACAATACGGGTAGATATGACTTGTTATAGAAATGATACTAATAAAGTGCTGTTGAAGTCTAGAAGAGTAAACAGTTACTTTTGCTTAGAGGACTAATTGGGTTTTCCTGGATGGAAATATGTCCATCCAGATTTCAAGATTGAAAGCAACAGGAACCAATCACGATTAATTTACCCAGAAAACAAAATTATTAAGAGGATATTTGCTAGCTCATAGAATCTCCAGGAGTATATGAGAGCAAAGCTTGGAAGGGGAACAGCCTAGAACAATACTTACAATTCCACCCCAGAATTTATCTTGTAATAAGGACACCACTATCAGCACAGTTTCGTGAAGACACTGCCACTTAGGCTGCCTACACCATCTGTGCTACATCTGGGTGCTGCCACCAGTGCTGGTGCTGCTGCTGCCGTTGGCAGCTGAGTGTAGCTGCTACTGCTCCTGCCACCACTGGTCGCAGGCAGTGCCCTGGGATCCTCTCCTAGCTTTCTGTGAAGTCTGGGACACATGCACCTCATTTGGAGGGTTTTAGTCAGTAACTCATGTCCTAGCTATAGGAGAAGCAAACCAAGTACGTGACATTTTGTAGCTTCTGTTTTTGGTAGAGTTGTGTCTCAGAAAAGTGGAAAATGCCCAACATATAGGAAGTTAGAAGAGCTTAAACCTAGGTGACTGCAGAGTATGACAACATCCATGGAATTGAGAGACACAAGAACTAATATTTAGGCACACATTGGTAGATGGAAATATGGGGTGGCAGTTCAGAGAAAGATTTACCCTGGTGGTCAAAGTGATGTTAGTTGAAACCCTGACATTACAAGGGAACATGTTTGAGAATAAAAGAAATTGTCGGGAAAGAGTCATGATCACCTATATTTATATGAATTTAAGAGGAAAAAACTTTGATGGCTGGGCCCTTATGAAAAACAAAGGAAGAGCTTCTAGCAAGTGCCTTGTAAATCGAATTTGCTCAATTTACTATTAATGAGTGATGCTCTTAAGAAGGAGAGGACTTCCAGTGTCCAGTATTGCTTAGGGATGAAAAGGATGGAAGACTAAGAAAAATTCATTGGATTTATGGAACTTGAAAAGAGAATTTTATTAGAATGGTGAGAATGGAGGTCCAATAGTGTCAAGTAGGGATTTTGGAATGGGATTTGTGGTGGTAAATAGAGCAGTAGGGTGAGTTTCCCTGGGTGAGATTTAAGCCCAGACTTGAGGGAGATGATGGAGGAAGCTAAGTTGTGATCTAAGGGAAGAAAGAGGGCTTTATGCAGAGGGGTAGCAGATGCAGAGCTCTGTGCAGGAGCAGGCATTGTGTGTTTGGGGGACAGGATGAAGAAGAGGGACAATTATATGAGAGGAGCCCACTGAGATCATTGCACCAGCTCTTACAGGACCTTGTAGGCCATTGTAAGGACTTCGGAAGGACAGAAAGAGTATCTACTCTAGGATGGACAGTTCTTTGATATTTTCTGTAGCCTAGCACAAAGTTAATCTATAACTTTTAAACAATTCAGAAAAACTTCAAGCTTACTTTTTATAGGCTATATCTACTCACAACAACTTCCATAAGGAGATAACCAACACAAAGAGCTACTATTATATAACCAATGCAAAGTGAGGCAAGAGTGTTTATTGATGGGGCTAGGTAAACTCTGATGAATAATTTATAGTTCTTTCACCTAAATTCATAGAATGAAGTAACATTTTGTTGTATCATCTTAATAAAAAATGGAATATTCTTTTAAAACAAGCATTTCCAGAAGAGCAGCTAGTTCTTTAGAGCTTTCTCCTTTTTTTCTTTATGCATCCTTTGGTGGAGGTGCTAATGAGATATATTGAGGGTTTTCAGGTGCTTCCACTGTAAACTTTTGGGAGACCTCAGAGTGGAAATTATAATGGCTATTTAAATTGGATTGGTCATCTTAATGGGCCTTAAGTCATTTGAATAAATTCATTTTACTCATTTTGGTTAAGGTTGAACTTGAATGTTTTATTTGGCATAATCCTTAAGATAACTCACTGCTTTACTCATTTTTCACTTCCAGCGGGATGTTTGGTAGTAGCAGGCATAACCACAGAGATGGCTGACTATAATAGGAAATGCAGAGCAAGGTGGCCATGTGAAGGAATGCCCACGTAACTAAAGCTTTTGTGTTGGACAAGCGTAGTATTACAGTTGTATTTGTTTCCATCGGAATGGCAAAGACTTGTTTTTGTGTCTAAATATGTAACTGCTTTTATCTGATAATTGCGATCACTGGAACTCATCCTCTTGACTTCCATAATTTAAGCATCGCGCTGCCTTTGTTTTGCGCACAGGACGTGTCCTCTGATTCTGCGGCAGTGCTCCAACAGAGCCCAGCAAGAAAGGGCTGCACTCACACGGAAGTCTGATTCCACTGTTCTGTGACCTTCTCTGACTGAGTAAGGTCTATACGTGGGTGTTCCATTTCATTTCTTTCTTTGCTTTTTAATAACTAGTTGTTTAAACATTCAAACCAACCTCAGTCCTGTAAGAATTCTCATGTAATGGCGTCTGCTAGAAAGGCTTTAACGAGATTATCAAAAACTTACTTCTCATTACAAAAAATTCAAAACAGTAAGCAGCTGTGCTTTATATCTGGGGACAGGTGAAGGAAGATAAGGGAATTATATTTATATATATTTGGGATACAGTATGTTTCAGGCATCCTCTTGGTATCAACCATCTGTCAGTAGGAAACTATTTGAATATACACAGTTGACTTCTGCCTGGTGGAAGATATGAAAAGGCTTAGTATGTCATGAATCTGGACTGAAGATCATGGCAAGAAAATCTTTTCTTTTTATGAAAGTACTTTTTAATATGCATGTAGATTTTAAATGTCACCTTACATGAAAAAAATAACTCTCTGTAGTCTTTGTATTTCTTTTAGCACCAATTTTTAAGACTGCTAAGAAATGCATTTGTCATTTACTGGCAGCACTATTGTTGAGGCTTTCTGAGTCAAGATTAGTATGTGCTGAATAAAAACAAAACTTCTCTCTGTTCTAAATGTCCTTTCTTGTACTTTAAGAAACTTTTTATCATGTAATTCCTTATATACATATTTAGGTATTTTCCAAAATTGAAAACTATACTTCCTAGGAGCTGTCTTCATATGGTGTTTGAACTTCAGCCTAGATTCTTTGTGCTTAAATAAGAGCTATACTTTATCTCCTTCTATATTTCATGTGTATGTGTACTAAAGTGTTCCTTCTTTATTCCTAACATATAGTCAGAGGGAGTTAGGAGGGAACATATGAGAATGAAATTTTATTGATATTATGGTTTCTATTTAAAGTTTTATCTTTGGTTTACTTATTATTTAATATTTAAGTTGGATTTGCATGAATTTCATGTGTAATTGACTTTAGGATGAAGTAGAGTGATAATAATACTCTTTAAGGAATTGATTTACATATGAAACTGTTGAGATTTTTATAGTGGCTAACATGGATTCACACAGGTACTTGAGATTTGATTTTCTGCTCAGGGATGCTTTAGCACTAATTGATAAAAAGACAATATCCTTTCACTTCCTCTGGAATAGAGTTTCAGATAAGCCAAATTAGTAGCTTGAGTGGTTCATGATTTTCATATTGTGTAGCTTGGGCTCTGAGGAGTCTGGGACCAAAGGGTTAACAATTATGATACCAGGATTTATGTATTGTTACTAAAACAAACAGCAAAGAACCTCTTTCTCACCTAGTTCCTTAAAGTGTAGCAAAGTAGATCTAGAAATGTCTTCACAGGGGGTGAAGAAAGCCTCTGTTGTTAAATCAAACTCATCTGCTGAGGGGAGGACTATATTACATGGTTCTGGTGACTTCATTCAGCCTCTTACTCTTTCCCCTAAGCGGGTGGAGTTGCCTCATTATACCTCCTAATGCACAGGCTACTCAAGGGAAGAAAACAACAACCTTTCCTTAGTTCCAGGGCACCTCATTCACCTTGGTTGCTTCACTTATAAAATGGGATTGATAATACCTGCATTGAGGGGCTGGGGAAGTTAAAAGGAATGTAGACAAGATACTGCTTTAAATTAGTGATATATGTCTATTTTAATTGTTATTATCATAGTTTTTATAAAAAGTAATATACATGCTGTGGAGAGGAGGTCCAGCTTTCATTGGATCTGAAAGCGCTGACCCAGTCTGAATGCACTGCTGTGGCTTCCCAGTGTCTGGTGTCCCTCATCTCTGAAATTGACAGGTTTGGGGTTCAGGGTACGAATTTCAGGCAATCACCTTTTTTGAATGAACTTCACCAGTCCCCAGAGTCGCTGAGTCCTCTTTCTACTGAATGGACCATTTCTGCCCCAGTTATTTCTCACAGAGCAAAAACATATGGGTCCCTAGGTGATGAAGCACTGGAATCAGATCTTGTCAACTCTAACCAGTTCCAGGCCTTGTTGGCATAGGCACTTGTGGTACTCTCATCTGCAAATGAGGATGAGGACACTGCACAGAGAGGCAGTGAGGATTAAATGAGGTCTTATATTGCAGTCCATAGCACAGTGCCTAACAAATAGTACAGGTTCACCAAGTGGCATGTGTCATCAGCATCATCCTATATTCTATCCAGAAATAACTTCCCTGGGTTCCTGGCTTCCCAGCTCTTGCCAAGACGTCTTCCTCCGATTCAGTTTTAGTTTTCAGTCTGAGGTCATTCTCTTGACCAGGTTGTGGATTACTCCATGGTGATTAACATAAAAATCATCCCACATTTTATTTGTCACCCACTTCCCTATTACTAGGGTACAAGTTGGACCTCGTTAGCCCTTAGTGGAATACCACTGAAATCAGGAAATACCCTAAACAGAATATGCATACATGGAGTTAAGGGATCCTGGGACAGTCTGGAGCTTTGTTTTGTTTTTGTTTTTTGTTTTAACTGTAGAGCTTATCTTAGCAAATTCCCCAAGTTAATTTCCATTGTAGTTTAATCACATAAGTTGCCTTTATTTCTCTTCCTACTCTTTAATGTTAATTGCTTTCTGAGTATATTCAGCTTATCTCGTGTGCAGGCTGTGCATATCCTTGTTATAGTCATGGTCTGAATGAGCTTCTAAAAAGAACTCTGCAATGTCTAGGTAAGTGATATTGTCATAGATTTAAGATATTTGTATCATAAAATTCCATGAAGCATCTTGCTCTGATGGTTTTGGTTGTGCTGATGATCATATTATGCCCTCCAAGTACACACAGTGTTCCAGTGTTTTAGAATACAGTTTGGGGGTTATTTGTTCAGTGAGTTGTAGGGAGTAGCAAAGTTAAAAGACCAATATTGAAAGCCCATATCAGATGATGTTGTCAGGTACATTTCATAATATTGGGGCTCAGGGCTATTAATAATGATAATATTTGTATTAGGTGAAAATGGCTTGTTCTGTAGATGGGTGTTTAATTTATATTAAGATACATTCAGAGTATTTTGTAATAAATGCATTTCCTCTGTTACTTTTATAAATTCTTCAGAAAAGATACCCTTGATATATGGTTATTATAAAAATTATGTTTTTAGCTCTTGAAATTTATACTTAATGGTTATTTTAAAAAAATCTTCTAAAGCCACTGAAATCTGGTTTATAGCAAAGGTTTTGAAATTCTAAACCTTAGGGTGAAATCGGATGTCTTTACATTTGTGTGTGAATTTTTTTGTTGCCAGTGGTAACTGTAGAGAATTTTTTTTTTTCAAACAACACCCTTTTAATAACAATGGTCTTCCCAAATATACTGTGGCATAGCTTTAAACTTGATTAAGTCTGTCTTGGACTCCCCCCTCCTCTCCCTGAGTAAATGGAAGAAAAGTTTGGCAGGCTCCATGCCGTGCACTTGATTGATGTCCAGAACATCTGAAGGACTTTTGTGTCCTGCCTGCTCTCCATGAGTGCATAATGTGTGAATACTTAAAGAAGGTCAGCCCTTATCACATGTAATCTCAGCCTGAAAGCAGATCAGCGGTGACAGTCATATCCCATCAGAAAGAACACAAATCATCCTCTCCATGCTTGAGACAAGTTGTGGGATATTTTCTCTCTCTTCTTACCCCTTCCCACTCATGGAGACCTTGGCAGAGCCATGAAAGGCAGAGGGAAGACGTGCTCAGAATAACGTGTCACTCCTTGGAGGGAGGAAGGGATTGTTTGTTTGTGATGATGTGATGGTCTTTCACTGCAGCCAAGGGGACTTTGGGCTGTTCATGACCAGTGATGTGGAATGCTGCAAATTAGAGTGGGGTGGGGTGGCAGGGGGCAGCCTGGAAAAAGCGGGCTGACGTTGTAGTCTTTACAAACTCCGAAGTCAGAAGAAATGTTTCTGTGCAGTGGAGTTCTCTTGTTTGTTTGTTTTCTCCGCAGTGGAGTAACTTTTTACATCGACCATTGTATAGCGTATATGGAAGTGAATGGCTAAAATTCAGAATAACAAAAGGAAATCTTCAGTGCCTTTCTGCATGCACTTTTCTATTTTGGTCACACCAAGTATGCAAGTTTGAAAAATATTTTAGTGAAAAACTCAGTGGAGCGGTATGGGCCTCAAATGCTGTGGCTTCGAGTGAGAAGCAGGGAATAGCTGTTGTTTTTAGGTGTCTGTGTGTTTGAACTGAACAGCAGTTTAATTAAAAAGTAGATGTTTATTTGCAGGGATGTTCAAGTAATAAGAAAACAACAACTTGTACTCATTAAGGATAATAAGGATATTGCTACATTTTCTTAGATTAAAAGGAAAATATTTTTTTATCCTGTCTCAAAAACTTTACCAGGTTCTTTTGAAATGTGATCAGCTGCAAGACGTGGTTGCAGTCAGTTCACACTGTGGAAAATAAACTGTGCAAATACCTCCTGAGAAATGAAGGCATTGCTTCCCATGTCTGTAAGGTCAAGTCAAACCAAATGATGAGACACAAGGCCCTGCCCAACTTCTCGCAGTCCGTGTGTGCCTGAGCCTGCTGCTCTCTAGGTATATCCAGTCTCTCGGACTCATGTTCTCTGCAAACACTGCTCTTTTTTCCTGCTCATAAATGTCGGTACTATCAGTTCTCTTAGCTTAATATTCCTTGCCCTCCCTCCACCCCGTGAACTCCTACTTACCTTTGAAGACCACGTTCAGATGTTCCACACAAGTCCAATCCCTACCCCCAGCCAGTGAATCTGTTTATTCACCGTGTCCCTTCCCAGGCAGTCACTGGGCCATGCTGTCACTATTTCATTGCATGTTCGTCTTCACTCATTCCAGGGGCAGCTCTGTCCTGAAGGCGGTGCTTTTTTTAAATATACATAATTTTATTACAATTTTTTAGGTGTCTATATAGTGTATGAATAGAAGTTTAATTAAAAAGCAGATGTTGTTCCAAGTATAATATTAACAGAAATGTTCAAGTAATAAAGAAACCAACATTCACCTCATTATTCAATACTGTAAAAAAAATCCCCCAAATTTACAATTGATACTAATTCCTATGAGTTTGCTGTGCCTACCATACACAAGTCAAGAAATTAAAGAAACCATTAAATAGTTAGAAGCATTTAACATCAAAGCCTTACAATCTAAATGCATGTAGTAGCTTATTAAAAAGCTACAACCTCCATTTTTAAAAAAGTATTTTCTCTACAAAGAACCTTATCAGCCGCACAGAAGTCTGTATGATTTTTGTACTGAAGCTAATGTTGAGCGGCACTTGAATTCACACACTTAGCGAAATAGTTGCCTGAGCACACATGCGTACTCCACACACATCATTACTTTGTAATGTTCTCACGTTCCATTCATGAGACAGCCCCCCAAATGCAGTTGAAGCCTGTATAAATGTATGAAATCAGGAGATCTGTTTTTTTTTGTGAAAAGTCACAAATCAAATTGTTGAAAAGATATAATAATTTAAAACTTTCATGTAGTACTGTTTTGACTACATGAATATTTAATGAATTAAGTAAAAATAACTTGAGTAAATAAATATTTGCCTTTGCAGGTATAATTGAAAAATTTAAAACCTTGATTTAGCATCAAAAATACTGTATTTTGCTGTGTATAATATTCACCATTTTGCCCAAATTTTTGAGGGAAAAATAAAGATGTGCATTATACATGGGTATGATGATTACTGACCAGGGGTATAATAATGGCTATGATAATCCTGTGTATAATGCACACAAAACATGGGTACATATTATACACGGGAGCACATTTTACACAGCGAAATACAGTGCTTTGTACTTTGTATCCTTGTTTTCACCTTCACATTGTTTGTGACAGGAACAACTTGGTAAATGTTACATTAAAGAACATAATTGTTAACAAGGGGGGATGTGCCTTTGTGTGTGTGTGTGTGAGAAGGCAGGAGAGTAGTGAGAATTGTCAGGAAATTTCTGACCATTTTTTGATGTCTTCTTTTCTGGGTTCCATCATCAGTTGTTTATATTTACTTTGCTGTCTATTCTATATAAAATCTTAACAGTTGGTGTAATGAATAAACCGTAGAACAGAGTTTCAGTAGCTCGCCCAAGGTCACCCAGACAGCACAGACAGGCACGCTGTGCTCCACAGACCCCACAGACGAGTGAGTCTGTGCAGGAATCCTGCAGGGACGTGCGGTGGTGGCACGTCTGTTCACAGTGGCAGTGCAGTCTGTAGTCTTTCTCTTCTATTTCCTTGTTCTTCTCTCATGTGTCCTTTCAAATTGAGACCTTTCAAATTCAGAGCTTTCTTTGAAGCCTCATTTGGTGTGCACTTAAGATGAGTGTGCTGAGTCATATGCAAAATAGGATTGTTTGCTAAGCCAGATTTCTCATCTACCTTATAAGAGTTTTATTAGATCATTTGAGCCTCGTTGTCTGTAACCTAATTATGCATTTTATAGAACATCTTCTTCTGTGTAGGCACCCAGCGTATGTTAAACCATATAGAGAAAATGGAAGGAATTAATAAGAATACATCTTGAATTTCTTAGTATCACAGATGAAAGAAAGAATTCTTTATTATTAACAAAATATTTGACTAATTGGAACTCTCTCCTCATGCTTCTAATTTTCACTTCTCCCATAGTTGGAAGTTCAGATTCAGAGGCTCATCCTCTATGCTGGAATCCCAAACCTTTTTTCAAATTTATCAATCCAGTTGCTCAAGAGCCATTAGTTATTATATAATATGTGGTCTAAACTTTGCAACCTGTATTCAGAGTCCTGCACAATCTGGTTCTACTCTTTCTTTCTAACTCTTTACTAATAGGAGCACTCTGCTCCAGTAAGATTTTTCTTTTCATGCTATTGCACGAGGGAAACGTTTAACCTTACTTTTAATTCTTGTTCTTCCCTTTCTATCTCCTCTGTTGCTGTCTAAATAAATTTGATTAATATTTCAGCCTCCAGCTGTTTCTTCAAAGTAGTATAATCCATCTCTTACTCTGATTTTCTGCCTTTATTTCACTTGAGGACACTTCATCTTAAAATATCTTACCTTTTTAAGCTTAGTTCTCTCATATATATTGTATATAATGTAAAGTGCTTTTTCTGTGGTGTTATAAATTTCTTGAGTGCGTGTATTTCAGGTAGCGCATAGTACAGAATCAGAAATGATTGCTGATATGAATTGTTTTGAACTGAATTAGGATTCTAGGGAGAGAGCTCCTATTCTCTATTCATGCTTTGGACCGTTTATGGATGCCCATATTGGGGAAGTGCGAGCGGTGGGAGCTGTCCCACATTTCAGCCATGTACTCCTCGTCCCAAAGCACAAGGCTGGGTTCCAAATTGGCAGCAGAACCATGTTGAGATATGGCTCTGAGCCCAATATAGAAGGTTTTAACAAGAGAGTCTATTGCTTGATTTTTGACGGCTTTTCCCACATGTAACCTCTCTGTTCCTAATCACTCTTACTAATATTAGTTATGCCTCAATCTCCCTTCTTAGTTTAAAGGGATGGGGATCAATGATACTGAAAGACTGCTTCATGCACCACTCCCAGCTTCCATTTTCCTCGCAAGTTGGTTGCATGGCTTCTGAGAAATACAAAATGTGTAGTTTCTTAAGCTTAATATACTGCAGGATTTCTGTTTAATTCCTCTCATGGAAGTGGGAATCATAGGTGTTTGTAAAGCCACAGACAGCAATTGCTGGGCTGCCTTAAGCCAGAGAACAGACTGGAATGGCATGTCAGAGGGTCATGTTGGGAGGTGCTGGGGCCTGTGTGTAGGGGTGGGGTGTCCCTTAAAGGTGAAGATGGCGGAGATTTTTTCCCAAGATAACATTAAAATATCAAGCGAACACATCTGATGATACTTAGATGGAACCATCGCAGTGTGCCTGTGCTCTCACACTCCCGCGCCCTTAGTAGCGCCTCCCCTTTGTATCCGTCTGTGGCGCATCGCTGTGTCTGCACACACGGACAGTTCATTTATATTCCCTGCTATTCTTTTATTGTCAATTATCAGAGTGAAAGAAATCAAATAGCCTTTTAAAAGTTTTTTAGTGTTGAAAAAGATCACTCAGAATATCATGTGAAATCAAATTTTACAAAATGTGCATTGTTTACCTTGAGGCATAATTACATTTAAAATATTAAAAAACTGAATAACTTACTGTGGTTTTATTTACATCAAAAGTGGTTAGGTTCACAGTAGTTCTTATTTTTTATATAGGAAACTTCAAACTATAGTCATTTAAAATGAACTGATTAATGAGTGGCTTAACTGAAATATTTTAACTGGAAATATTCATTAACGAATGCCTTTTACATCCTTTTCCATATCTGAGCACTTGATTCAAAGGCATTTGCTTCATTATTTAAATGTGGGTACAGTGTGAGAAAGCTACCGTAACAGGACACTGGGTGTGTTGCAGGATTTCTATCACTCCATCAAAGATAACATTGTATTTCTCCTTGTCTTTCTATGGTTCCCAGTGACCAATTTTAGCACAGAGAAAACCCTGAGCACGGAAATAGAGATAGCCTATTTCATGATGGCGCAGTGTAGGTGTGTGTTGCTTTGGAATTCCTGTAGACCTGCCGGGAGCTCTGGGGACGTGGGCTCGGCCGTGCTGAGGGAGGCACCTGCCTGTGCCGTGTGGCCCCTGCGTGGGCAGCCAGGTCATGCTCTCTTCTTAAGAAAACAGTCCTGCTCCGGGTCGTCACCGCCCTTTGTTGTCCTCCCCACGAGGTGATCAGTTGAAGTCTCTGTGGTGACAGCACCAGTTTGTAACAGTCTTGTCTTCCACGGTCCTGTCTCAGGCTTGCTGGCAGGCTTGCCTGAAGCTCCGACAAGAGTGGCAGCACAGGCGTCTCGGTGAAAGAAGGAGAGGCAAGAAACAGGAGGCTTCAGCTGGAAGGTCACATTCACTGCTGTCTCGCTGTAATGAGTTGGCTGGAAGAACTAAGCTGGCAGCTTCACCTTTCCTTGCTCGTTCTCCTGCCTGTGCACGCACAGGGTAAGAAGATCAGTGCCCCACCGGACAGTGCCGACGGGGGCTCCGTTAGTGTCTGGTTTTGTGGCTTTTATCACAGAATGGAAAGTTCAGGGCTCAACAGTTTCAAGCCCCATCCTCCAACTGCTCTGTAATTTTACTATTTTCTCTATTAGGGCAAAGCTTCCTAGATAATGTATTAGAATGACATTAAGGGGATTCAAAGTTTCTGTTTTCTCTAGCAATTAAGAATTAAATGCAGTCCAGTTTGGAACTTTGAGTTTAATAAAGTGGATTGTCAGCATACTGTGACAGTTTGTATGTGGAGAACTTAAGAAAAATAACAGTTCTAATAAACTTTGTTTTGATCATTTTGAGTTGAATACTGTTAGATTTTTATAGATTAGCTAATTAACTTTGAACTTTGTTTGAATTTTTATATGGATGCGTGGAGTAAATCTCTGGTTTTATAATGGCAATAATTATAATTTGTGACTATGTCAGAAGTTTATCCACATTTCGGAACAGGGCTTACTTAGCAATCATTTTATCCAGAAGAATTATTCTTGTATAAAGTTGATGAAAGGGTAACAAAAATCTTTTAAGAAATAAAAGAGTAATTATAAGAGTAGGTGAAATATTTTCAAGTTAGAAGAAAGAAAATTAATGTGAAATAACTTAATGAATAAGAAACGTAATGAATACAAAACAACTATCTGGGATGGTGGTTTGCAGTGAGGGAGTCCTGAAGCTGGACATAAAGAGAAAAAGGTTTTATAAAATTAAGCCAGGGGACAACGGGAATATGTATGAGATCAAAATGCACTTAGAATTTAGCCTCAGGCACTTGTGAATGCATTTTACAGAGCCGGTTGGACAATACTACTTATTTGAGATGTATGTGTAATCAATTGGCATGCACTTTTGATTGGCATTCATACGATGAATGTTTTCATAATCTCAGTGTACTCCATGATACTATTCAGATACTGTATTTTATGGCTTGGCTACATGAAAATGCTTCTAATTTTGGGTATACATAAGTGTAATTCAAAGAAGTTTTGTGTATTGATATGAAGAAACAATGGGTAATTTACCTGATTTGCTAGTTTATTTTTCAAAAAAAATTGTTCTAATCTTGTACCTTGTAGAAGAGACTGGGAAGGCATAGGGTAACTATTTTTTAAGGCTGTTTCAGGAAGCTCAAAGCATGATACCTGTGATGTGAAATTCTTGTTTCTATATTCATGCTATAGTATTCCTTGATTGCCTGAGGGTAACTTCATTTTCTTTCAGCATTGTCCTTGAAATATATCAATACCTAAATTTATTATTGATGTATAACAGCAAAAAGCAGAGAGGGCATATGCTAAAGAGCAGATCTTTGAATCATAAATGTTAGGTTGAGAATATACATGAAAATAATGTATAGCTGTCTTACTTTTCCAAGGAGGAAGTTGAAACTCAGAAACATTCCTTGCTTTTCTTTAGGTAACATAGCCTTTGACTCCCTGTCCAGGGCACATGTGTGTGTGTGTGTGTGTGTGTGTGTGTGTGTGTGTTTCTAATGTATTCTGTAGCATAGTGGTTAGGAATATGAACTCTGGGCAGAGAATGACTGGGTTTGACTCTTAACTCTACCACTTATTAGGTGTGTAAACTCAAATGAGGTATCTTATTAGTTCCTCAATTTTTTCAACCATAAAATGAGGATAATAATAATACTGACTTTAGGGTTGATTTGATTACAAAATGAGTAAATACACATAAAGCACTTAGAATAGTGTCTGATGCAAAATATTATCTGCAGGTGTGTAATGACTAGTATCATTATTAATAACATTAATTTATGCATTTACAAGACCTTAAATCTTTATTTAAAGTAAATATGTTTCAAATGATAACTTGAAACATTTGGAGAGTATGAATGAGGTTCAGGCTAATAAAAATATTTTTAAATTAACTATATGGAAACCTGGAAGGTCTATCTGGAAGGAACATGTACGCTATTGCAACTGCACCTTGAATGAAATAAAGCTATGCGAAGTCCCCACGGGGGAGAGGACTCTTCCTACTTGGAGCGCTGTAGCTAGGTTGGCTTGTGTGTAGGGTGATTCATCAGCCCGAATCTTATCACTGTGTAAATCTTATCTTAAATGTTTTAGTTGAGGAGGCACAGGCTTGGCACGAAGGAAGCAAGGGTAAATCTTGGTAGACGTTTGGAACTTCGTGTTTTTTATATTGGCACATTGTGATTGCTTCAGAAATGCATTGTTTAAAACTAGGAATTGCGAAATGGAGGATTGCCACCTTGTAAAAGTGAAAATGTGAACTGCAATTGTGAAAATCTGTAGTGCTCATTTCCTACTTAAAATGTATTATTTTAAGGATTGAGATGTTTATATTACCCTGCTTCTTACTCTTCAACACACAGTGCTGAATCACAGACAGTTATAACAAATATAGTATAATGTGCAAATAGTATTAAGATATCATTTTGGTCACTGCCAGTCTTGAATTCTGCTAAAGGAATTTAGTGAGGCTATAAATGTGTTAGGTTGATAGACCCCCAGCCTGATGGAGTCCCACTGTTTTCTCACACATTGGCAGCAATAGTGTGCCCTTCCTGATGGGGATGGGCCTTGTGTTCAGGCATTTTAAAAAGGTGAACTTTTTATGTAGCTTCCTGTTAAATGTGCATGTGAAAATTTCTGCAGCGTTTACCCCCCTTAAAATCATGGTGATGAATTATTATGACAATCAGATTAAGATCAAAGTTGGCAACCAACGTTTTGTCTTCAGTTTAGTACTAATTCTACATCAATAAAGAGTTACGGGGGAAAGGATGAGGTAGGAAGTAGGAATCAGCTTTTTTTTAATGAGAATATGGAATTTATTAGGAATCAGATCTTTTTAAATACAGGAAAATCCCCAAATCCAATGAAAAAAATAGGTCCCAATCTCGGTGGTTCTTAGAGTTTTCTACAACCCAGATTTTACATCCTGCCTCTTCCCTGCCAGGTCATGTTCCGTAGGTTTCCTACTGCAATATTTGCGTTTGACTTGGTTGATGCTAAATTAAAATTCAGAAAAATCATTGTTATTAAATATTTTAAGTAGAATTAAGGCAAACAAGGAATGCAATAACAGATGGATAATAACATGGCTGTGACTGTGTAGTTTCAAAATAAGAATGGCGATATTGCTGTAGGGCATCCATTTTTGGTGATATTTTAAGTGAAAAATGATCCATCTTACCATATGGCAAAATACAGTGAAAATCCGAACTGTTAGACCAACACAGCTGTTAAATGCATAAATGTGGTTCTGTGTTTAGAATATTTTCTACTACAGCTATTATGTGGCACTTTCAACAATTAATCTCGGCCTATTAATTGGCAATAACTGCAAGTTGTGGTGAGCATCAGAGATGTAAGAAACATGATCTCTGCGATAATTTACCTAAGAGTAAGGTGACTAAACTATAGCTCTCAAATTCTGCTGTGTGGATTTGGTAGTAGACGTTCACATTACTATTCAGTACAAACTCTGATTCTTTGGTTGCACCTTTTCTGAGAAGCTAGTTATGTTTTTAATAGTAGTGGAAACCATATATGTAAGTCATATATATGTATGTATATATAAATATGTGTGCTAGAGCATTTTTATTTTTAATTTGCTAGTACTTGGAGGCTTCTGGATGAATAATAGTATTAGAAAGATCAGAGACATCCAAATTAAGGTTTATTAAAAAATTTGTAAGTCAGTTGAATCTAAAATAACATTTTATAAATATTTTATTGACTTAGAACTGCCAGGAACAAGTTTATGAATATGTTTTCCCCTCAGTTTTCAAATGCATATTTATTTTTAGAATTCACACAGGTCTTGACCAAATCTTTAAATAAGATAGAATATTGACAAGTAATTATAGGCAACTGCATTAATCAAGTACATTTTTTACAATGCTTTCCCTATGCTACATTTTAGGTCCATATGGACTCTGTGATCTTTTCCCACCTTTTTTTTTATTAAGTTTAAGGTGGGGGGTGACACTGGGTAACAAAATTATTCAGGTTTCAGGGGACAATTTTATAACACATCATTGTACACTCTATTGTGTGCTCAGCACTCCAAGTTCGTGTCTCACCATCACCATTTATCTCCCCTACTCTCCTCCACCACCCCACTGCCCCGCCAATCAGCACACTGGTGTCTGTGCCCATGAGTTCTTTTCCTGTTTTTTTTTCCTTTTCTTTTGGTCAATCCCTCCACTCCCCAGCCTTCCCCACTCTAGCTGTCAGCCTGCTCTCCCTGTTAGTCTTGATTATTACACTTTTTTAAAATCAGTAAAATAGTTACATTGGCCGTCTTAATATATTTTTTGTGACATTTTAATGTTAAAGTATCTAAGGGTGATTGTGTGACTGTGTGCTTAGAATAACCTAGTTCTTACTTTTAGGTCCTACTGTTTTTCTTCCTACACTGGAGATGCTGTGGCTTTTGGATTAACTGATTTTTCTGCTTAGATATCATCTCTTATCACATTCCTTTGATAGTTAGCTTTTCATGTAAAATCACTTTATTAGCACTCATATTTTTGTCGTAAAGAACAGAAATGTAAGGAGAGAAGGAAGTTGCATGGAGGTGTAAAGACAAGCCTGAGGAAACACAGGTTCCGTGGGACCCAGAGGCCCTGAGGATGGGAGCTTCCCTACAACTGTGTCTCTGAGGGGCCTCAGGACATTCCCATCTTCTTTTTTGTGTGTGTCTCTTCCCTTACTTCTGTTTAAAATTCTTTAATGAATGCTGTTTGCATTGAGGATGAAATCCAGCTCTTTCTATGGTCCCCAACTCCCTTTGCAGGTCTTCTCACTACTTATGGATCACCAACCACATGGGCCTTCTTCTGTCTGGAATGTTACAAACCTTTTATCCCTCAGGTGTCACACACGCTGCTTCCACAGCACCAGAGTTCTTTGCTTAGCCACTGTGCCTATCCATTTAAATGTCAGGTGAAAGTTTTTCCTACCAATTTAAATTAAATGAGATCCCTTACGTTATCCTCACTGTTAGTCGTATTTTTCCTTTTTAGTACATGTCATAGTTTATCATTATACATGCCATTCTCCTACTGGAAGCAGGAGGAAAACTGTCCGTTTTATTTGCTGCCGTATCCCAGTGCACACAATGCTTGCTGCACAGAGGAGTCTGTCTCCCTGGACATGCTCATTGCTTTGCACATGATCCAAAACAGTGTCTGTGTTCCCTGATTTCCCAAGACATTTTTCACTTGACTTTCTAGAGTTAACTGATAAACGTTTCATTGTCTCTTACTTTAACTTTTTTGGAGATAGAATTTGATTGGCTGCTAACCCTTAAAGTAATCAGATGTAACGCAGCTGGGATGTGTAGTCCCCCAATACCAAGATGGAAAGAGCAGAGACACCGTGGTCAAGGGACATTTTTCTGGAGGAGGTTCTGGATTAGGCTGACAATCAAAAACTTCTGAATCAGCTGCTGCTGTCATTCATTGTAGGGGTATGGAGAATTCCAGTACTCCTTTGTTTATAGTGAATGCCTGTTGGCTGCTAAGTGACTCATTTTTTAGCTATATGCTTAGAAAATTATAAAAAAAACTTTAATATTTTTACATATTCTTTGCTATCCAGGAAGTGTTACCAAAAATAATGGTAATGCATTTCTGTAGTTTTTACATAATTATTTTAACAATAAATGGAGGAGTATGAAATTATAGAAATTCAAGATACTAAGGTAGTGTCAAAAATAATATATGAAACAATGTGTTCAATTACTTGACAGACTTTAGTTCTGTCAGACTATTACATATAATTTTTACTTGGTTATTAAACCAGTAGTTGCAAACCTTATGTCTCACAAAGAACAACTCATAAATTTTGCATTAGGAAGCTTAACAGTCCAGAGCTTTGAGACTAGCTGTATACATCTTTCATTTGATCAGATACTGGGAAGTTAATATCTGAAACTATGCTTTTGACCTCTTCTGGAGTCCAGAGTAAAATTAATGTACATGTCTAACTTAGGTCTTAAAAAACCTCATGAATGCATGCAAAAAAAGGCTTTGAAGTTCATTATTTTTTACTGCCTGACTGTCCTGGGGTACATAGTGTTCCCAACTTCATCTTGGTATCTTCACAATTTTATGGGAATTTTACATGTAAAGAAATAGTGACTTAATGTCACTTTTGCCTCAGTTGTGGAACTTCTGTGATATGGGAATTGCACTTATGCTCTATCAGCCAACTGTGAGACAATTTAATGAAGCAAGGCATCTTAAAACTTTTCTGGCCATTTCTGTTTTCTTTCAAATGTAAGCTATGCCAAGGCCAATAGCACACAGCTTCAGAAAATCTGAGGCTGGGTCTGTTTTGCAAACTCTGCATGAAATTATCTTTTTGTTACTATGTTTGTAGGAATATTTGTCTTCAAACTACACCTTTGCTAAAGTATTTTGCTTGATTTTGGTTTCTCTTTAAAAGGGAAACTAACACAATTTTTTTTTTAAATCTGAAAAAATATTGTGCCAATTGTAATTGTATATAATTTTAATGATTATGCACTTTCAAGGGCTAAATATCAACTGAGTATTTGAATTGGTTAAAGTTAATATACTTAATTGAGTAATTTTTCAAATTGCGTTACAAAGTCTTTTTTTGTTCCTTTTTTATTTTTGAGATGTTAGTGTTGTAGAAAAATGTGTTATATTTCCCCACGAACCCTCAGCTGTCTGAGTAAGGGAATGTGCAGCGGCTGTTTGGAGGGGTGTGGGCATGGTCCCGGGCTCACCTTGGGCTCTGGGATCAGCCGAGTGATTGAAGACTGTGCAGTGACCTGGAAAACAACACCTGGGCGGCGTTGCATCGGGACACAGTCACGGAAGGGTAGATGCCGCTTAATTGAGGTTGCTAAACAAATTGCCTTTTTACTTCCACACTTTCCTATACATGTTATACATAGCCACACACATATGTTTCTTATATGTATGTTTCCACAGGATTATTACAGCTTATTGAAATCAGGGAATATCACTAAATATTTCCTACTTAATTTCCTATGCCCTGATTGAAAACTTGTTCAAATTGGGGGATGGGTCTAAAGGAAAAGCACCCTCATGCTAAATCATGTGACTTCACAGACATATGGCATTTTTTTCAATGGAAATTTCTGGAGATTTGTTTTTGGCCTGGATGTTCTGAATGTACACCAAACCATTTATTTGCAACAAGCATTCTAGTAGCTGCTATGAATATTATTAATCTACCCTACTTAACCTCTTACAGTGAAAAATATAATTTTCTGTTTTTTTGTTAAACAGACTTAATGACAAACATCTTGCAAATTTGATTTTTATACATTTCATCTCTTTCTTATGCTCAATTTAATCTATCAAAGCCACACATTGTAGAAGACATCTGGTATTGAGCTTAAGCAGCTGGGTTTCATTTGTAAAGGTTTTGAGCAAATTTTGGTGCTTGCCAACAGCAATATACCAGTTGGCCAATGTGTTTTGTTTGTGGCAGCTTGGTGCAGTGTGGCAGAGGAGACCTGGATTTGGGGTCAGGTGACATGAGGGCTCCTGCAGATGTTGCAGTGAGCAGTGACTGCTGGTTGGCTGCACTGGCTGCGGAAAAGGAAGCAGCCTGTGAGAGTGTGCTATCGGTACTCAACCATTTGAGAAAAGGAGTCTGCAGTTTTCCTCACGTCACAGTTCAATGTATTTCCTACATCAGAATCACTGTAGGTCATTTTAAAGATGCATTTATCTTTACCTTATCCCAAATATACTAAACAAGATATTTGCCAGCTAAGCCCAGAAAGGTGCAATTGATTAAGATACCCCCCTCGAGGGATTTGATTCACCATAGATTAGAGTTAAAACATTCCAGTTGATTCTTTACCTACAGAGAGAACCTCTCCTTTTCCTCCTGGCTCCCTGCTTCTCTGACGAAGATAAAAACCTATTTCATTGTCATGTATTTAAAAGAAATTGTCAGGAATTGGTTTCACGAGTAACTCACCCATGTGTCCAATTTAGATGTTCTTTCATAAAATATTACATTAGTATGGCCTATTGTTTAATAAAACAGTTGTACTAGGACTATTGATATATTGCCCCTGATTGATGAAGAAAGGATAGTAATTCTTAATTTACTTGGAACAATCCAAGTATGAACTAAAAGATTTCTAGGGGAGTGAACCAGAAATGAGAATCCCAAATTTCCTCTCTTCCTAAGATATATTAATTAAATAATCTGTGTCGCCAAATCGTCACTGGACACCTGTTAGGCTCCTGGGAAATATTTGAGAGCCTGGCCCTGCGATACCCTCAGAAATCACTGTGTTGTTGTTTAGATGCTCCTCAGCCCCATGCACCCCGTCCCCAGCTATACTCCACATGTTATTCCCAATGAGCAGTTTGTCTCTGTGGCTGTGTATGCCATTCTAGGGACTTTTGGAAATAAACCGAGTTGTAACTCTCTGCTTCTGCTGGAAATGCCCTATGCCAGAATTCTTCCTATCTTAGATTAGTATTTCTGGTTTTGCTGGTTCAGAGTCCAGAACTGAGTTTTCCAGGTAAACATTGTGTGTTCCAGGGCAACATGGAAACATATGTAGAGAATGTGTGGTTTCTGTGAGGATCACCTCTTTGGAAGCTAATAGGTAGTGACTGCCTGTGGTTAAAATGTCATTAACTGGAAATGTACTTTTAATCTTATCTTGCTTTGGAAATTAGCACTCAAGATAGTGACTTTAGAAAACTCCTGCATTCCCTCGGGGGCTTGATTTAAAATAAACACACACTCTCTCTCTCAATGTAGGCAGGCAACACCCCGGAAAATATAACATTAAAAGAGGGTCAGAGAAGTGGCAACATAAACGCTTGGAATTGTCTTGTTCCATGATCCATGTCATACATGGGCTACATCTGCAGCTTTTTAAAGTTCTGGAGGAAGCTCAGCAATGCAGCTGTCTCTAATGTACTGTGAACCATGAAAAGGAATTTCTTTCAAGTAAAAACGGAAGTAGTGTGTGTGTGGGATGATGGAGCTGGAGGTTTCTTTCAACAGAAAATAAAGTGCTATTATATAAACAAACATCTACATAACCTAAAGTAAACCCAGTAGAAATACATGCTACAGGCACCCACACTCCAATTTAAAAGGCTGAGTTAATTTTAATGATCTATTTGTGTTTCCTCATTTTCACGATAAGGAAAATGAGGTATACAGTTGTTAGGTGACTTACGTAAAGTCTCACTATTACTTGTAGAACCAAAACCAGAACTTGGGATTCTGGAGTTTTTGTTCTTAGAGGAATGACATTTAAATTTGACTTCAGAATTGCTGTCAAAACAAAGTGTTTGCCACATGAACATTTTATTTAAGAGATAGATTATAAGAACACACACCTTCACCACCACAAATAAATAATTCACTGTATGAATAAAGCTCAGAGCTGATAATGCCTGCTTTGATTTTCCTATTTATTCTAATATATACTAGTTTGTAGAAACTACTCTACATTTAACCACATTTAGGCTGTTGTCATTTAGTTCTCAAGGGAATGCAATTTACACACTTTTTTTTTAATGAGCCACATTATCTTAGCATCTGAGGTGAGGAGAAGACAAAGTTAGGAACACATCTATTTTATGGGAAAAAATATTTGTATTGAAAAATTCTGCATTGAAGAATGGAGCATACTTCTCTTTTTCCTCTTCCTAAGATTCCCGCAGATGTTAAGTTAAAGAGACCATTTGTGAAATATCTTGAGTTGCTATGACTGCAAACAAGAAATGTGATCTGCAGCTTTATACGTGGAGAGTGAGGGCTAACACCTCTACAGATTTATTTCTCAATGCTAAAATTACATGGTTTTTGTTCCTTTCCATTGTAGGATATCACTTATACTGAGATCCTTTAGATTTACACATTGGATTTTATGGTGTGGGGCATTTGCTGTAGAAGGTCTTAGAATAATTGATGAACTGTCTTTACCAGGTAAAATTTTTGTATTGTCGATCCTAATTTTTCTACCTCTTCTTTGACTTTTTTTTTTTTTTTTTTTTTTTTTGGTAACCTTGAATCCGGAATATGGTTTTTGTGAACTGAATGAGAATACTTGGTCTTTTGTTCTGCAGCTTTGCTTCGATTCTTGTTTTTGCTACTTAAGGGGTGTTAAGATCTGTTGAAGATTTCAAGTCATCTCTTTTTACCTGCAGGATACTTGAGCAAAATTACCCCCTAAAAGTTCTTTAACATTTTACTTCTCATTCTAGAGTCTTTGTTTATTATTCCTACAGCTTTTAGTGTGGCATTACCTTATCATCTACAAAATAATTGAAAAGGTCTAGGGGTAAAAAAAAATGTGTCATTCGTATAGTCACAGGTCGTTCTTACAGTTCCTAATCATGTCATAGACAATAACTGGAATATTTCACTTGTGATTTTGTAATTCACAAATCCAACGACAGAAATGTCAGGATTCTTATCTTTTAATTTGTCTTCATTTGTAGATATTAAGCACAGAGCAAGGTAGGGAAACCTCCTCTTCTTGATATAAAAACATATTATGGTGTTACAGTTTTATAACTATAATAATTGCAATAGTGTTGTTATGACCAAAGGTAGAGATAGAACAATGAAACATAGTAGAGAGCCATATATATATATGTGTATACATATATACACATATATATATATGGAAACCATACATGTCAAAGGGGACACTGGAGGTAATTGGGGACAGGTAGACTGTTTGAAAGGCTCACCTCATACCATGTACCAAAATCAGCTCCAAGCATATCAGAAAGCTAAATGCAAAATCCAAAAATTGAAAATGTTAAGAAATAATAATAGCTGATATTCCAAGCATTAAACACTTCTTGTACTTTAACTCATTTGAGTTCCATACGTCATGAGATAGGTGCTTTTATTATTGCCACTGTTTAAATGAGGAAACAGGTTCAGAAAGGTTAAATAGTTTGTCTCAGGTTACAGAGTTAATCCCTGGGACAGTCTAGATCCAAATCAAGATAGCTGGTTCTTGTGTCCCTTCTGTTCACTAACAGTGTCGATACAATGCAATATCTCTTAGAGGAGAAAATTTATATAACTCAAAGTTTAAAGAGATGTAAAAAACTCCAAACAAAAAAATATTTTGGAATTTCTTAATAGCAAAATTCATGCTAGTTCAACAAAGAAAATCGCCAATAAGCAAAGAACAATCTGGACACTTGGAAAGTATATTGCAAGACATGTAACTGGGAAATATTAATTATTAGTTGCATGTAAAGAATGTCTTCAAAAACAAAAATAGTGGCAGAGGACATGAACAGGCCATTCACAGAGAGGAATATGGAAATATAGGGAGTAAAGCTAAATAAATAGAGAAATGCAAGTTAAAAATAATATAAACTACAAAGCTTTAGCCAACAGGCTGGCAAAATAATTAACAGTCTGATATTATCAAGATTTGGCAAGGATGTGCAGAAATGAGAACCCTTAATGACTGTTAGTTGGAACATAAATTGTTTCAACTATGTTGAAGAGTGATGCATCATTTATAAATTAGGTAGTAGTCATACAGAGATACTCATAAGGTTAAGCAATAGTTTCTTATATGTGACACCAAAAGCACAAGCAACACAAAAAATAAAATGGGTTTCATCAATTAAACAAAATAAACTTTTATGCTTCAGGTACATCAACAAAAAAAAGTGAAAAAAGACCCCATAGAGTGAGAAAATACATTTGAGAAAACTATATTTGATAATGAACACAAATATAGATTTCATAAAGAACTCTTAAAATGAACAATAGTAAGGTAAATAGCACCATTTAAAATGGTGTTATTCATGGGAGTGATAAATAGCACATTTAGGATAGCAGGGGGAAGGGGCTGGTACTCATTTAGCGTTATGGTATAATATGTTATTACTAATGATAAAAAGTCTGTTCAGATTTTTAAAAAATGTGCAAGGATCTGGAAAGACATTTCTCCAAACAATATATACAAATGGCCAATAATCGTATGAAAAGATGTTTAACATCGTTAGCCATTATCAGTGAAAATCAATGCAAGACTGCAGTACTGTATGCCAGTCAGAATGGAGGAGCTGGAACCCTCGTGCACTGCTTCGGGAACGTAAAATGGTGCAGTCACTTTGGCAAATAGTCTGGCAGTTCCTCAAAATGTTAAATATTAAGTTACTGTGTGACCCATATGTTTAACTTCTATGTATATACCCAAGAGAAATAACAACCTAATGTCCACAAAAAACTTATACACAACTGTTCAGAGGAGTACATCTTCATAATAACCCAAAAGTAAAACCAACCCACAGGTCCAAATCTATGGATGAACAAAATGTTGTATATTTGTATAATGAATATTATTCAGTAATAAAGAGGAATGAAGTACTGATACATGCTATAAAATGAATAAACTTTGACATTACCTTTCACTGTCCAAGCCAGCTTCTTTCACTGGCTTGGACTGCGAAAGCAGCCAGAGGCAAATATCATACTTTGTGTTATTCTGTTTTTATGAAAAATCCAGAATAGGTAAAACTGTACTGTTAGAAAGTGGGTAAGTTGCTCTGGGTTACCGGGGGTGGGGTGCCTGGGACAGGAAAGGGGATTGATTGCTAATGGGTATGGTGCTTGTTTTGGGGATGAAGAAAGTGTTGTAAAATTGGACTGCGATGTGGCTGTGCAACTCTGCATACATACTAAAAAGCATTGCATTGAACATGTTACATTGTTGGGTTTTATGGCATGTGAATTATATTTCCATAAAGCTCCTGAAATATTCACAGGAGTGATAAATAGCACATTTAGTATAGTGGAGAGAAGGGACTGGTACTTATTTGGCTTTGTCCTATAATATTTTTTTATTCTTAATGATAAAAAATCTGTTAAGGTTTTATAAAAATGAATTGTGAGAACCCAGTATGCTCAAAATTTTCTTTAATTGTAGGAATGTATACAATTAAATAGATAACCAGAAACAAAATTAAATACATATTCACTCCCCCTTTTAGTTAGAAAACAGTATGGGTTTTTCTTTCCCCCTAATAACTGAAACCTTTGGTTCCAGAAAATATTCCCTACAAATGAAATACTGAATTAAGGCTGCTTCATTGCCTGTCATTTGATTTTTCTGACATCAATTATAATAAAACAGAGTCTGGCACAAACGATGCCCCTTTATTATTACATAAAAATCTTTTATTACAAAATCATAAGCATGTGATTCTGTAACATAACAATATCACACTCGAGCACACCACATGACCTTTTAGGTGAAATGTTCACATTGCTGTCCGTCTCGTGGGAGACCTTCACATTCCCTACCAACCACACTCAATGGTGTTACTTCTGCTGGACCCTGTATTCTATCTCTGAAATCTGAATTTTAGTGAGGCAGTTTTATTTGCCATTTTATTAGTTGGTTTATGAGAAAAATTCTTTGTGATTAAGAGTCAACATTAGTTTTGGTTAAAATCAGATTAATTTTCCTTCACTAAAAATTTAGCAGAGTAGCCCACCTGCAATCCTGCCTGCTCAATTAAAAGGAAAAGATATCTTTTGGAGACAGCTGCTACTCATAATTCTTAGTCCAGACCTTGTGAGCATCTGTTAATTTGCCAATGGTCCTTTATCATGAACTCTTCCTACACATATTAAGATCGTCTTGGGGACAGAGAGCATGCCTGTAGGCCAGAGGGCTCATTCCTGAATCAGAGGTGCCCATTACTTTTCTACTTTTTAATGTAGCAGAAATGTCTTTTCTGTCATGGGGTAGAGTGGTTGGGGAAAATGCTCACAAAGTCATAACAAAACCATTTGTTTTCCAGAGTACCATCTCATGCTTCTCCCACTCAGGGCCTTGGCCATTGCTGGGGTGAGAGAATGACCTCAGGGCTTGATGTGTGTACATCAGAGTATCAATAACAAGCAATGCTAAAGCTGAGTCAAGGTAAATTGGACTACAGTTGTGGCAGCATTCAAATACAGTTGAAATAAAGTTGCCCTGCATAGTCCAGTTTAGGTAAAAGTTCCTTTCACCCTAGAGTCTATAAGCATAAGAGTATCTAGAATAGTTCAAACAAAGTTAAAGGATAGAAAATATGCAGGGCCAGACGTCTGTGTGGGGGAGTGGAAGTTGGGCCACAAATGGTAGACGGTGACTAGCTAGTGGTTTTCAGATTGTGGTCCCTGTGTCAGCATTATATCGGAACCTGCTGGGAATATGAATTCTTGGGTCCCAACCCAGATGTTCTGAATCAGAAACCTCAGGGGATGGCTCCAGAAATTTGTGTTTTAACAAGTTATCCAGGTGATAGTCACTGCAGCTAAAGTTTGAGAACCACTGGACTGAATTATGTTGCTTTTTCAATGGCAGGTGAGTAAACATGAACTTCATCCCATGGGTAGTGGATGTTAATGGAAGATTTGTGAGCAGAATTATGGAATGATTAGTGTTTTAGATAGCGGCGTCTTCTGCAGTACTTTTCTAGTAAAGGCATTTCAGTTTAGGAAAATACTAAAATGCCACAATATCTAATGATCTGATTTAATCCAAACATTTCAGAAGGATGTATTAGTTTGTAGTTTCTTATAATTAAATCAGAGAGTTTTTAAATGACTTAATGGAACTTTGGAAGTTTCCAATTTAATTGATTTTTCACTATAAATTATAGCGATGTTTTGTTTTGTGTGCCATTTAACTCTGTGAACTTAAAACCTTTTGTAGATTTTATGGGATCTAGGTGTACTCTTAAATCCTAAAATATTGTCCAAATCCTTTTAGAAAATGGCTGAGGGCATTGTGCAGGTCACTTTACTGTGAAATTTTTTCCCAAGTATGTTTTGCATTTTAAATGTTTTCATTTTTCTTCTTAATCTTGTTATGTATCAGTAACACATGATGTGTTGGCATCTTCTGGAATAACACATTTGTTCCAAGTGAAAAGGACTAGGTTCAGAAAATCTAGCCAGCCAAGAGGTTTATCTGACAGAAACCTATCCTGAGTCTAAAACTAATGTGCTCACATTTTCCATCGGAATTAAAATGGAGTGGATCCAAGAAGGCACTATGAGAAGTTCGCTGGTTTCAGCCCTGGGAGAACCGCATTCACTAAACGTGTCACTTAGTCCTGTAGGTAACAGACAACGTGTTGGAAAAGATCTTTCACCTAGAAGTCTGAGATGGCGCTGACTGCACAAAATCTGATTATATTCTCGATCTCCTTAAAAGTCATGTAAGGTTTAAGATTCACTAGAATGACTTTGTTTTATTACCCGACGGTATTATTTTTGTGTTTAAAAGTTGGTATTAAAATGCAGTAGGCACATTTACTCTTTCCTGACTCAATCACACAAAATATCCCAGAGCACATCAGACTTAGATCTTGTCGAAGAATTAACTGAATTCTGAGGAAGGGCAGCAACTTTTTCTCATGAGAGTCGGAATTGAATTTCAGTTGTTGCTCTGTTATTACTTATATGACTTTGGACATAACCTTTGATGTCTCAGAGGATGAGGCGATTTAATAAAATGTTGGAGTAGTTCATGTTGAAAGTTGGGTTGAGGCATGAATATTGTATTTTTAAAATAAACATAAAATGACTTGAAGAAACCATTTATTTATTCCTTAATTTACCAAACATTTATTATAGACCTACTATCTTCCAATGTTACAGTGTGCTCTATGGGTTCAAGGAAAATATTACCTGCTCACATTCTGAAGTGGAGGCAGACAAATACAAGGAATACAATGGGGACAGATAATAACTGACCTAAAAGGAGGTATCAACTGAGTTGGCAACTACAGTGGGTAAGGAGTCATCTGTGCAAAGGAAGGAAGTAAACAAGCTCCAGACGGAGGAGCCAACATGAGCAAAATCCCAGAGAGATCTGAGAGAGCATGGTGTGGCCCGAGGACGGTGGAGTTTAGTGTGAACACGGAGCTGGAGGTGAGGGGTGGTGAGTGGCTAACTTGAGGCTGCAGGCAGGGGCCAGGAGATGAAGGCAGAAAGAGACACATACTTTTTCCAGTGATTTGCATAGATCCATGACTCACTTTTAAGGAGGAAGTAACGTAATTCTATTTCCCACTCTTGTTCCTTTCAGTTAATGGTAATTCCATCATTTTAATTGATGAGGACAAAACTGCTTAGCTGTTCTTTATCTGTCACATAGTACACATAGTCCATTAGAAAAATTCTTTCAGCACTCACTATATTGGTCACCCACACACACCACTTCAGAATCCTCTTGGAACTTCCCCTTCCTGCCGCCAAAGCTGCAGTAGCCAGTTCCACGAAGGCCGGCCCTGCTTTGTGAACGTGGAGCTGGACTCTGTCCTCCCTCTAGGCCTCCTGCCCCGCAGCCTCTTTGATGCAGACAGTGGGATGGGGCTCTAGCAGGAACCACTCTCTCCTTGGGCACATCTTGCAAGGATGGAGCAGATAACCGCCAGGGGCCAAACATACCTGTGGGATGTAGGAGCTGAGGGATAATGCCTTCTTCTTTTTCCCCAGGGTAGATATCCTCAGACAGATGCCGTAATGCCTCTGGTGGACGGGTACTGGGTAACTCAACCTGAATTGCCATTTTTTTTCTTCTCTGTTTCTCTTCCCTGGTCATGTACTCCTCCTTCCTGGGATGGCATTCTCAAATAAACTACTTTTGTTCATGTGGTTGTCTTAGGCACTACTTTTCTGGGAAACTAAGGTGATGGCAGTAGCTTCAAATTGTATCTTGAAACTGACTTCTCATTGCCACCAATATTACTACCACTCAAGCCCCAACTATAATCAGTGCTTGCCTTATTGACTCTCTGCTGTTATTTTTGCCTACTATTATCTGTTCTCGGCATAGCAGCCAGAATAAAAGTGCCAGCAAGGCCCTCTAGGATCTGTCCCCTTTCATTTCCGACCTCCTTTTGTCTTTCTTGACAGAGTGGCATCTATGGCTCCTTAAGGACACCAGGTGCACTTCTACCTCAGGGCTCCTGCTTGCTCTTCCTTTGGAACACTTCCGTTTCATGGCTCTATCCTCACCTTCTCTCAAGAATGATTTCTACAGTGATGAATTTCTGGCCACTCTCTTTTAAAATAACAACCACTTCCAACATATTCTATTTCCCTTCCCTGCTTTATTTCTCTAAATAATGCTTATCATAAGTAATATACTTTCATATTTTTTGCTTACATCTATTTCTCTGCAGTTACCACAAGTTTTGTCAGGCAAGGAAATGTGTTTTGTTTTGTTTTTCCCCCAGTGCTACATTCTTGGGCCTCTAATGGAGCCTGGTATCTGGTGGGTGACACATAAATAATTGTCAAGTTAAATAAGCAAATAAATATATATTTTAGAAAATTAGAATTCTAGTTGTGTTGTGAAGTTGGTTAAAGACAGGTAAGGCTGGGGAGCAGAGATCAGGAGCCTGCTGCAGGCAACCAAGTAAGAAATGACGAGGACCACAATTAGCATCCTTTTAACAGCATCCATGAAAAGCTGAGGAAAGATTACAGAAAAAAAAAAAAGAAGATTAAAATGACTGAGTTGTTGATGGATTGGGTGTTTTGGATCTGAGAGACAGAGATGTCTAGGAAGATTCTCAGGTTTCTGGCTTTGGCAGCTGGGCGGATGGTGACCATGTTCATCAGAGAGATGCTGAAGGAGGAGCAGATCTAGAAAGGAAAAGGGAGAGATGGAGAGGTTTCCAGGACGAGGAAGGAGAACTTCAGGTCTAAATATGTGAGTCTGATGTATCAGCAAGACCCCTTAGCCTGAAATGATAATGACCTAGTGGTCAGTTGAATTAGAACTAGTGTTAAGAAAAGGATGCTTGGGGGTTCACGAGTGCCTAGTGAAGAGGTTGTGCTCGATGTGGGCTAGTGACCTTACAACAATACTCTGAGCAGGAGAAGCCATATATTACTGTGTTCCTATATGAGCCTAGGAATTCTTAACTGTTTTTACTATGTCTTTCCTAGACCATTTTTAAAGTTAGAAAGAGAAAGCCTCACAAAAGAGTAAATAAAAATCTCCATGATTCATTTTTGTTGGTTCATTTTGAAAGAATGGGAAGGTATTTATCTCAGAATAAATGTTGGAGTGCCCCTAGAGTGCACAGAATTTGCCTCTAGCTTGTCCTGGCTAGCCTCAAACTCCGTGTTTCTCTCTCACAGCATCTTCTTTTATTGAAAACATGTTGAAGTACTTTTTTCCCCTTTTGTCCCCGGAAGCAAGTGATCTCTTTAGTAAAACGTCCAGAATGCATGCATGTAATGAAAAATGTCTAAATGTTTCAAGTAGGATTTCTGACATATATGTACCTGCTTAGTAATGTAAATTTTAGACCGTGTGCTCTTCACCCACATATTTTTCATGTATTTTGAAGCTTAGATTTTTGCTAATAGCTTTTGTAGCTCTGGCTGAATTTTTATTACCTTATTTAGTAGAAGAGAGTCAAGCATCTTGAACTGGTCTTCAACCTAGAAATTTATTAAACAATTTGATTTCTCAAGGGGGAAGCACTGTTGGAAAAGATTGTTACATTCAGATTTCTAGGCCAATGGAGAATAGAGATGGGAGTGATATTGCCCAATGAAATTTATAGAAACAAAAACAAAATCACTCTGTCTGATCTGTGATTATCTAATAGTTGGTGAGTGCACCTCACCCTGAGTGAAATCTTTGACTTGTTACTTGAATTTAATCCTTGCTGTTTATTCTCATGTTGACACTTTGCGTTATTCTAATAAGATGTTAGTGATCTCAGAGTCTTAGCTGCACTGGATACTCACTATGGTACAGAGGCATCAGGGGCTTCCCGGCTGGATTGCTATCAATAAAACATAGATTCTGAATACAATACGTGGGATCTAAATGGGATAGCTGACAGTGAAATCACAGTTCTTTATTAGCTAGAAGAAATTCTGAGAACCACAATTGGAGGGCCCAAGATAATTCAGATTTAATTACAGAGAACCTTTTGTATTTACTTAAAGCCTGGGGTCTTGGCTGGGTAGTTTGGTTGGTTGGAGCATTGTTCCATACCCCAAAAGGTTGCTGGTCTGATTCTCGGTCAGAGCAGTTGCCTAGGTTGCGGGTTCGATCCCTGATTGAGGCATGTACAGGAGGTGATTCAGAGTTTCTCTCCCTTCCTCGCTCTCCAAAATCAATAAACATACCCTCAGGTGAGGATTAAAAAAAGTGATCTCATCATGAACCATAAAAAGCCTCTAGTAGTATTCCTTGTTCCTAGTTGGTGCTTATCCTTTATTACGTGTTAATGTTTTTAAAAAAGGAGAAGAAGAATAATCAGGGGTATTTAAGGAAACTAAGAACTGTGTTAGATTCCTCCATAGAAACCGAAGCAAGAGGAGACATATATTAAGATTGTAATATAATTTAATATGTATTCAACTCAAACTTACATTTATTGTCTCCCATCCAAGTACTAACCAGGCCCGACCCTGCTTAGCTTCCGAGATCAGACGAGATCGGGCACGTTCAGGGTGGTATGGCCGTAGACTCAAACTTACATTTATTGTAAAGAACAGGCTCACGTGATCTCGGAGGCTGAGGAGTCCCGGGATCCGCAGTCAGGAAGCTGAGGTCAGGAGGGCCCGCGGGGCAGTCCCAGTGCCGCAGCCGGTGCGTCGGAGGCCATTGAAGGGCTGCTGCTTCCGTTTGAGTTCAGAGGCAGGAAGAAACCCAAGGTCCCAGTTTGAAGGCAGTCAGACAGGAGGCATTCCTTCTTATTTGGGGGAGAGTCAGCTATTTGGTCTTTTTCGGGCCTTCAACTGATTGAATGAGGTACATTCCCATTGGGGAGGCTAATCTACTTTATGCAATTTATCATTGTAAATGTTAAACTCACCCCAAAACACCCTCATAGAAATGCTAGATTATTTGATCAAATTTCTGGGTACCCTGCAACACTGTCAAGTTGGCACATGAAATTAACCATCGCAAGAAACTATTTTAAATCTGTTTAAATCCATTCATTCATATGCATTTTACACATAGCTCTGTGGATTCATCCTAGGGTAAGACATTTTGGGTGTCTAAACAAGCAGAAGACAGGTATCAGGTGACCCTTAATAGACCAAAGTAAACTAATATAAACTCAAGAAAAAAATACAGGTTTTTCACATTCACATTCTTCACCAGGACATTTTCAGGTATGTTGTAGCTAAATTCATGGACTAAAATTGACTTTCTTATTCTGAATTTTAAGTTATTGAACAGACATTAATCGTATACTTATTTTCTTTTTTATTTGTTTATCTCATAATACATATTCATCTGGAAGGTGGTAGCATAATGAACTAATAAAAGCTTAGTCTGTTAAAAAAATAGTACTATATCTAGAGGGTACTACCGAATTTTTTTTCTTCAGCATTTTTGGCCCCCAGGTTGCATCATTCTATTTTTGTATCATATTTCTGTCACCCTTTTTCTGCCATGCGTTTCTGAATTCCAGCAGTTCAGAAAGTTTCTGTGTTTGCTGGACACAGTAGGTAAACAAAGTTCTGGTTCATTTTTTTCTTTGCAAAACCATGAGCGTCCTTATAAACATAGTATCCAGCCGCAGAGTGCAGCTTACTGAATGGCCATCACAGACGTGCCCCTCGCTCGCCCGCCTGCACGAAGTCCCATCCAGACTTTGGGGATTGAATTGAAAAGTACAAGGCAGTTGGGGAAACAACTTTAATAATTTGATCCATGTTTTTAGATTATTTAGACATTTTAGAGTCAAATACAAAAACAAAAATTACCTGGTTATTTTCAATTTAATTTTTTTTAAACGTTAAAAAGGTTTAAGGGTTTTGAATTTGGCTTATATTGAAAATTATAGAACTAGAGACTCCATTAAATAAGCGTACTCATTTTTACTCATTTTCTTAATATTGATATCTTAATTTCTTCAAATTTAAGTAGTATAGCTCTTATTTCTGGTTACACAATAATGACAAGGTGGCTACTTTCACAATGCAGAGAATTTATGAAGGTACCTTTATAAAATATAGGTTTATCCCTTTTGATTGAGGAAACAAAAATTGTGAGAGAAAGGGGAAATAATCATTGCTTTATATCTGTAAATAGCAAACACAACTTTTCTTCTTTTACTGGTATACCTTTTTCAGCCTGATTCAGTGAATCAGATGTGGTGGTTTGGGGAGAGATTTATTCTCAAGGAGTTAATATTTGACTTGCCAGGCAGGGTGCATTTCTTATGCTGACCTCGGGAACACTGGCATTGCTATACTATCTTGTGGGCATCTCTTCCCGCTCTGGGCAACTAGGAAATAGTTGATGCTATGGTTCCATCAGCAGAAGTTTGTCTGTGTGATAATAGTCCTTGATTGCTGTGTGGGCTTGATGTAAATGCCACACTTTGGTGAATGCTTTCTTTGAAGACTCAAATCCAGTGTGGAAACTTTTTTTTTTTTTACCTGTCTGAAAAAGTTTGTGGCACTTTTATAATAGCCAGCCTGCCCTGCTGATTTAGATCAAAATCATTTTCTCCCAACATCATAACCATTTTACTGTTCAGTGGTGCAGGAAGCATCATAAAGAGTTGGTGAAATGTTTTAGATCATTCGGAAATGGATGAGTGATAAAAATGAAAATATCTCTGACAGAGGTGATACTATGGAGAACTTATAAGGGCAGAAACAAGAGTATCTTCATACTAAGAATTTTCTTAAGTGTCGGAATGATGGAACCTTTGGATAAACATATAATACAAAACCAAATGTTACAGTCTCACTTAGTCTCTCTTCATGCCCACTCTGCATTTGAATCTGAACTGTTTTCCCTTTCAGATTTTCAGGAAAGGATACACAGCTCCTCTTAACATTTAATGAATATTTACTAAGGACCATTCGACAATTAATGACTTATTAGAATTCACTTTAAAAGAAAAAGAGACAAAAGCACTTTAAGACTAAAGCAGAATGGACTGGCAAGCCCCAACTCACATCTTTTTCATTGTGAACTGCCAAGTCAGAAACACTGCAAAACAAATAAAATTTTTTTAAAATGGATTCTAGATAGTAGTTAAAATGAAATACACATATTTGATTATTACATGGCTACTTTAACTCTGCATTGGATATTATCTTCGGTGAGTGCTTTTTTCTGGAGATACTAGGAAATCCTGCTTTTATATGTCTGGCATATCATAGGAGATCAGACTTTGGAGTCAGACTTTTTGTGTTTAAATCTGTCTCAACTCTTTATAGCTCTGTGATCTTGAGCAAGTTCTCAGTGACTCAATTTCTATTTGTAATATGGAGGAAATAATTATATACAATTCACAAGCTTGTTGGAAGAAGCAACTGTGTTAATACATGAAAAACGCATAGAATAGTGCCCAGTACACTGGTGTTTTCTGCCTCGAGAATGTTTTCTGTCAATTTACACTTCCTTGTTAGGACCCTTTGGAAAGGTCTTCATTTTCCCCTGGCTAAGGTTAAGTTAAAGGAGTCATTAACTCCTCCTTTAAGGTTAAAGGAGGAGTTAATGAGTCCTTACTTCTTATGGGTAGTGATTTTGCTTCCTGTTTCATTTCTGTTCTCTAGTCCTCTCAGGACACCAAGGCACTGTGTCGTACCCCTTGCGGCTACCTTGGACTGCGGTTCTTTCAAAACACAGTCTTTTATGAATGAGAAATAGTTCAAGTTCAACAAGGTATTTTGAAGGTAGACTAGTTATACCATTTTGGTGTTACTCCATGTAAATCATTGCTTTTGGTAATGGAAATAAAGAAATACCTGGGCATGAAATAAGGTAATGAACTAGAAAGTTAGTTGCCTGCTCACCATTATTTTAATTATGAAAAAGCAGTATGTACGTATTGAGATGAGCAGAGAAGTACTAAGACAGCCATCCACATATTTCTTTTTCTATGAGGCTTAATGCTTGCAGAAGTAAGCACTGGTGTGGAAACCAAAAATTTGTAGTTCTATTGATAAATGTATTCCTTTAAATAACATCTCATTTATTCTTAAGTAATTTTCTATTCTACCTTACACACTGTAGGTCATAAGATTACATTTGTCATTGCAAAGTGCTGAGTCACTGTTATTTAACTCAAACTTTATCTTTAAGACAAGCCTCATATATTTAATAATAATTAGTAGCTCCCACTGGAATTTTTACCGCTTTCACCATGTGTCCTCCTCAGCCTGCACACAAGGTATTGGGTCTATTTCATAGCAACCGAGGAAGTTTTCACTTCTGATAGTTTTCTCTTGGAAAAGTAATTGTTCTATTTATGATTTTTGAGATGATAGTGAATCCTCTCTGATTTATCCTACAGTTTTTAGATTCATCACAGGAAGACTTTATTTCCATTTGTTATGTGTGCATGATATAGTATTAGTAATTACCCTGATGATGGGACATAGTCCTTTTACCATTTAATGGCTATTGTGGACTTGGATGTTTACTCCTATCTTTGATTGTTGTTAAATTTACCTTTATAATTCTTAGCTATCTAGGCTTCATTTTGAAATGGAAACTCATTAGTTTAGAGAACATGACTAGTTATTTCTACATTGTCCAAGCAAGCATTCAGTGTGTTAATACCGACCAGTCCGCTTCCCCGTGTGTGCTCTAAGGCCGCGGTTTCCTGGCCATAGCTGCTTCGCCCCTTCCAACTGCTATCAAACCCATCGCCCAGTCCCTTTCTGGTTGTAGATGTCATAGCCCAAGGGTAGAAGTTGTTACATTGTGTAATGCAAAGAGAGAAAGAGAAGAAGATCCAGATGTTGAACTATAAATGTCCTGTAATTGTTAAACGGGCTTGTGTGTGTGTGTGTGTGTGTGTGTGTGTGAGAGAGAGACAGAATGTTCAGAATGCAAAAAGAGTTCCTAAATTGTGTGCAGAAAGGAAAATGTTCAGTGAATAAGCTTATATTTTCCCAAGAATCCTACCTTGATTTATAACTCTCATTTCACTGTACATATAGTAAAATTTAAGGATGAACTAGCTCTTTGCTTTGAAGGATGATCTTATTTTGTGCTCTGCAGAAATCCATTCAAAGTTTATTATTATTACATTCTAGGAAGGTCTTATAGTATAGTTGGCTTATCTTTTTTCATTATGATAATGGATATATTTGCTCATATAAAACTACCTTGAAAAGTTATAAACTAATCTAGCTTTTAATAATTGTTTTTTATTCTAAAAACTTAAATGTCTTTCAGAAATTTGCAGAAGCTAGAATCAGAGTTGGAAGCATGTGTGAGCCAGTTAACATCAAACAATAAAATTATTTGATCACAAATTTCAACTAATAAGAATATACATGTTGTTCGTGCTTATATGGGGGAAACTACTTAAGTTACTGTTATAAGCATTTTACATGTATGAATGAATAAATAATATCTTCATTTTGCAGATGAGGAAATAGAGATTCATGGAAGTTAAGTAAGTAGTCTGAAGTCAGCACAGCTAATTATTCAAATTAATAATCATTTGGGTAACTCATATGGAAATAAACTGTACTAATAATAGGAGGGTGATAGTTGATAGGTTGGACTGCATATGTGCAACTGTTGTTCAAGGTAGAGTTATATATATATATCATGGTAAAGAGATATATATGTCATGGTAAAGAGATACATATATATAATGGTATCTACCATAGTAATGGGTAGTGGTACCCATTATCATAGCTAGGAAGCAGGGAGTGTAAGAAAAATTCAGCTGAATCTTTGGATAAAGTTAGAGAAAAGCTAGTCTCAGTATGATTAACCTTTCAGTGTTCAGATATGAGAAACAACATGCAAAGGTAGCGAGAACATATAATCTGTGATAGTGTACAACAAAACGTTAAAGCAAACAGACAAGCAAAAGTCCACCAGAGAATGCCATATTTGACTAACTCTTTTTCTCTTTTTAATTACTTTTCTGAGAACGTGAACTTTCTGTGTCTATTATATGCTCACATTAATGGATCATTTCTTCTTTTCTTAAGTGCGTGCCAACATTTCGTAACTGTCAGCATATAAGTGGTGATAACTTAATTAATGTTCTATACTTTGTCCATTTAAACACCAGTTCAAAATATTAAAATATAAATTTACATCAGTAATTGCTTTAACTTGTATTTGGCACATACAGTACTTTGGTGAACCATCTGGTGTTATTACATGAAAATTTCCTTTAAATCTTAAAAAGGTTCAATAATTGTATATATCTTCTTCATTTTTCTTTTAAATATCATCTCCTATTCTCACTCCCTTTTATTTCATCATTGTAAAGTTTCTTTACTTATCTTTAAAAATATGTAAATGTTAGCCCTGGCTGGTGTGGCTTAGTGGATTCAGTACCTGCCTGCAAACTGAAAGGTTGCTGGTTCAATTCCTGGTTAGGGCACATGCCTGGGTTGTGGGCCAAGTCCCCAGTTCGGGGTGAGCAAGAGGCAACCCATCAATGTTTCTCTTGCACACCAATGTTTCTTTTCCTCTCTTTCTCCTCCCTCCCCATGTCTCTAAAAATAAATAAGTAAAATCTTTCAAGTATGTATATATGTATATGAATTTTATATCTGTAATTCTAATGACCAATAGTCAGTCATCTCATGTGGCAGTTCTCAAAGTGTGATTTGCAAGCATAATCACATAATAAGATATACTATTAACATGTTCACTGATGATACAAAGGAAATAGTGGATAGAACTGCTGGGGGAACCTTAGCACAAACCAAGACAGGGCCCCAAACTGTGCTCGTATCTTCACTGACGTGTGCTCGTTCAGCACTGCCGTGTGCTCTCAGGGCGAAACGGCCAACCCAATAACATCAGCTGCTTTATTTAATAATATATTAAGATATAATGTGTTCATTATTTTTGTCAATTCATATTTAAAACAATTCAGTTTTAATTTCCAATATGCTAAATATTGATAACTATGATCCACATGAACAAAAAATTTGGTGTCGTAAATGATTTTTATAATGAAAATGTCTGCTGAGGGCAAAACATTTGAGAACTGCTACCAGAGGAGTCCCCGAGGCAGCCCTGGCCAGTGGGGCTCAGCTCCCAGTTGGCTGGAGCTTCCTCCCTAACTGAAATGCCACCCCTTTGGTTCCCGGTCAGGGCATTTACCCATGTTGCAGTTTCCATCCCCAGTCAGGGCTTATGCAGGAGGCAACCTATTGCTGTTTTTCTTTTCCCCTGCCCCCACTCTCTTAAATGAAAATAAAATAAACTTTTGCAAAAAAGTCACAGAGACCGGAGCTTGCATCCTCTTACCTGCTGTTCAATTATTTCTTCTCAGGCAAATAATCTCTCCCAGCCCTAGTACCCTCATCTATAAAATGAGCATTTTGAGGATTCTATTATGTGAGATTTGTTAATATATAATAGGGGTTAGATAAATGACTACATGTTATTTAATCGTCTCAAAAACCCCTTGAATTGTGAACATTGTTACTATGAAGTGTGTGAGACCAAGGGAAATTAAGAACTTGCTCAAGGTCCTGTGACTAATAAATTGCAGGACTGAGAACCTTACAGCTTATTAAGATAATAGTCAATATCCTCTTTTCATGCTATAGATATGAAGAAAAGAATGTATATCAGCAACATAGAAGTTATTGTAGAATCACAACGTATTTGAAGTAGAAGGGAGCTTAACGGAGCTCATTTTACTGATGTGGTAATTTGGGGTACTGTGTGACCCCTAAGTTGCTTTGAACCTGGCAGCATTTTTAACACGATGGTTCTCACCCTTCCATAGCCTCCTCCTATTCTTCTTTAGTTGGCCAGGCTAAAGAACTCAAGTACCTTTGGCAAGAACTGTATTTACTCGCACAGATGCCAATGGAAACAAAAACCACATAAAACAAACGAGAAACAAGACTGAAAGGCTATGGCAAATAGCCTTAACCTCCTATGATACTGGATGACTTTCATTGCTTCTCTTGGTAATGAAATTACTAATAGATTTTTTTTTCAGGCCTTAGAATTCAGTACTTGTTAGAAAATCAGCTGAAGTGATTGAAATAGGGAACAATACTGCAATAAAAACGAGCAGCTGGAAGAGTTTGAAACAGAAAAGTCCTTGCGGCAGTCATGGCCACACAGCCGTCCCTCAGCGCAGGCCGAAGGTCCGTGTCGGGGCGGCACCCAGTCTGGTGGTTTCTAGCCGGGGGGCGGAGGGCTGCCCTCTGCCTGCCAATGTGTCCGCTCTTCACGCACACCCTGAAATACCGTCCGGGGGGTGGAATTCAGGTTTCGGTGCCACCACTCTGCGATGTTTATTCTCTTTGTTTCTTTGTGATTTGTTCCCATGTTACTGTTAGTAAGGAGAATTAAAAACATAAATGTAATCGATTGAGTTAATATGCTGTATCAGAGCAAAATTCACCCTTTATTTGACTATTCTTTGTAATATTATAGTTAATAATGTGCCCAAGGAAAAGGAAAGTTATATCCAGACTACTCTGATAGGTTAGTTTTACTTTGGAAATTCACAACTGCTGTTCACTTTTGGCTTTCTGTCCTGTCACTGTTTTTCCTTTGCTAATTATGGTCTCTTTTCAAATCTTTTCATTTCTCAGTAAACTCATAAGTGTAACTCACAATATAAATCATTTTATGTGTGCAGTATTCCCTAAATATGTAAATGTAGTTGTCAGCCTTAAAATCTGCCTGAAACTAGGTGGGTGAAGTCAGGGATGTACATCCATGTCTAACATATAGATTTATGGGCTTAATTGTGAAGGATTTTCTTTGTTTTCAGCCAGGCAGGCTTGGATTTATTCGTATTACCTCTGTCCATAACTAGTTACGATTTTAGGCAACGGGAGGTTGAATGTTCTTTCCCCCCAAAGTCTTTATCAGGTAACGAAAGTAGTTGGAAGTAGTTAGGGGTAGAATACATTGCAGGGTTTTGGAATGTTTGGTTACCTGAGCAGCCGCTGCTTTCTGCACAGGATCCCTTTCTTTAGAAATACACATCGTCACTGTCTTTGTTACCCATCCAGGGAGTGTGGTCATGGGAAAAGCAGTCACTGTGTGGCACTGTTACACTCGGGTCATTTCTTTCACACCGAAATTCTAATCTAGACAGGTATGTTTGGCTGAGTCTTTTCTAGTGAGCTAATTCATTTCTCAGTGTTCTTCCACAAACATAGCCTGAGAACCTCTGTTTACTGCCTAAACATTATTTTGATAAATCATTGTCAAACAAAACATTCTGGACCTTCTGGAGATTTTCAAGTCAATAGCGTAGCGAGGGCAAGAAATCATGGTTCCAGCATCTGTTTTGAGTCTAGTTATCCTGTTACACGTGTGATTTGGCCTATTGTAGGGGTTGGTTCTTGGTTACCTGTTTTGTGTATAAGTTACTGCATTTCAGTATAACAGCACAAGCATAAGCATCTCAGGTTTTTCTTTCATAGTTCCTTTGCCCTTTATTCCCAATACATTCATTTATTTTTCTCTTTGTCATAAAACCCTTTTTCAGGTGGGCTGATCTAGGCTGGGAAAACTACTCTTTGTTCACAACCCAGGAAGGGTAAACCACCCTTTGTGAGAGAGACTGTGGTCCTGGGTGTGTGTGTGAAGAGATGGGAGCTAGCAGACACATAGCAGGTTAGCGTCTGTGAGACAGCAAGCAAGGATAAAAGTTCACAGGCAGGAGGTGTATGCCGAATGGGGGCGGGGCGACAAGGATATTCCACATCTGGTGTTTCCTATCTTCTCGGTGAGACTGGGAGGGAAGAGAGGAGACAGCAGAGTCTTCAAGAATATTGAGGTTTTGGAGAAGCCATTGGGGATTGGATGACAACAAATGAAAAAGGAAGGCGGAGAAGGATCTCAGATCAAAATGGCGTGCGCTGCACATATACCTGGGTAGAGAGAGCCTCTGCTGCTGTGTTCGCTCCCCATGCACGGTGGGGCGTTGGGAGTGATGAGCTCTGGGTTTGCTGCTTACTGATGAGAAAAGTGCGGCCGAGAAACTTGCCATGTGTAGTTATGAAGCATGTCAGTAGATCCATCAGTGACCACCAGCGCCGGCCCACAGGGAGCCACTGTGTGGCCTGCTCTGAGCGCCAGCTCTCATTCCAGGCACTGGATGATGGACTGAGACAAAGAAAAAGGAAAACTATTTTTAAAGTTTCAGCTTTCTTATCATTTTCTGGGGTGGGGGTGTTGTACAGTAGTGAGATATTTTGGTTTAGAAAAATACTAGGAGTATTTGGCGAAAGAGAGAGGTTTTTGTGAGAATTGTTACTTGTGGATCCTTGCTGGAGATATACTTGTAGGAGGTTGTGAAAGGGAGGGATTTTACTAAATCTTTTGAATGAATGTTAATATGATTGATAGTGCATTTTTGTCTCGATGTGATTATTCTGGATCATTAATGAACATAACCAGAAGTCTGTGACAATTATGTCATTTTACTAGTAGGGAGGCTTTTTCTAATCTTGATTGGGAACCCAGTCATTTAATGGCCAGACTTTCCTTCTAGTCATTGTTAAAAAATTAAGGACATGTCATGTTTAAGTTGCTGTTTGTGTTGAATGCCGGATTTGAAAGACTGCGTACACTATTTTTAGTGTGAGTCCTGGTAATTTAAGCTTTGCTATACCTACTGCCATCTTCCCGACTCAGGCTTGTTACACGGGCAGTGGAAATATATAGTTTTCCCAAGACCAACTGACCATTATTCATTCGTAAGCATTTGTTACTGATAGCCTAACATTTAATTTTTTGTGTGGGTTATCATGGTTTTCATGATGTGACAAACACTCATGCATGTTGGTATTGAATATTTTACTGTTGTTCAGCCTGTTATGTTATCAGCGAAACAGAACAGACGAGGTGATATTGGAGAAGACACTAAAGGTTTACTGAGGGGCGGCAGTGAGTTTGATGTTACCTAGCAGAGATGCTTTTGAACAATACTGCTAAAAAATAGATCTAATGAGATTTGGGGTGTTTTTAAAAAGTAGTCAGCCTGAGTGTACTGTTCCTTCAGGGAGCGTTTTGTAATGCCCGTAAGAATGTGTTGGGAGACGGATCAGATTCCAGGCTAACCTTCCGTTGCTTTCAGTAGTTGACATAACACACACCTGTGTGTTCTCTTCTCTGACCTCAGATTGTTTTGAAACGCTTCTGACATCTGGAAGTGTGAAAAAGAGCAGATTTTGATTTGTTCTCTGACAAGTAGGAGAAGTGAGTTCCAATGATACTTGCAGTAAGGGCCGTGATTTATCACATATCCTTCGAATTGACTGTGAGAAAACCTCCAGCATTCCATGATAGATTCGTGTTTTTCTTGAAACATTTGAACATGCTAGAGATAGAAATATGTAAGTATATTGGCATGTAAAAAAGCATGCATGTTGCGTTTCTTTTTCTTGGGAGGAATCGTTAAGAAATTCTCTCTCAAAATAGTTGAATCGTGAGTAGGGATAGCCCTGATAAAGAAAACTGACCTAATTCAACCTCAGCTTTTCATTGTAAGAGGCAAAGCTTTCCTTGATAACATCAATATGACCATAAATGTTGTCACTTAAGAGAAAATATCAAGTTTTGATAAGTTTCCTCTGAACTTAAACTATTCTGCAAGAACTTTGGTAACTGGATTAGTGGCCTCTTAAAATATAGGTCATGATATATATTGTAAGTATTATATTTACACAAATAAAATGTATAATGTTTTTGTATTTCAACATCCCTGGGACTCTAGACTGATTTTTATTAAGTTCACAGATTTTTCTTTTCAAAGTTAAGCTTCACTTGGTTTGGCATCAGCAACTTATTCCTTGCAATCTACTTAATTGAGTAGCTTCTGCTGTTTATCCTAAAATGCAGATAAATGGCTTTCAGCTCAGTGTTTATAGTTTAATAGTTACTAAAGTGAGTCAACATTATCTGCTAGCGTGTACATGTCATTATTAATGATCTCTCTGCTTATACTTTCTTGCTGGTCAGGAGACACTGAACTCCACAGAGGCAAGAGCCTGGCACAGTGAAGGGTGGGTGGGCTGTTGGGGATGGCGCCTGTTTGCAATGCTTTTTTCCCTTATTGGTATGAAATGGGAGGAGGAATAGGTGCTCTACCACAGTCTTAGCATCACAAGAGCTGTCACAAAGTGCCGTATTCTAAGAGCTGGGCTAAAAACATTTTAGAAAGTAGCTATCAGAGTTTTTGCTTTATTCCAGATTGTCTAATTAATAGTTAGCACAAGTTTAATACTTTTTTTCATTAGGTTCTTTGATTTTATGATGGCAAATGGAGGCACCAGGAAATTTTCATATTCTTACCAAAGAGCTACTGCAGTTCTGATGATGAAAACACATTTGATTTTTTGGCTGCCAAGAAAGATGGAGAGAAAATAAATAACTTAATTAATTAATTAGTTATCATAAATTCTGCTTATTTATTTTGAAAGATCAATTTTCCTCTTTCGTTAGGGAAAACAACACCAAAACAACTGTGGGACTTTGCTCCTAGGATCAACAGCCCCGATGACAGTAAAAGTTAACACTGCACATTTTACCAATCTCTAATTCAGTAAACGGAAAGAGTCCTGGCCTCCCATACCAAACAGCTTTCTAGATGCTTAGGTAGAAAATGGGGCAGTCTTAGGTAAACATAGACAATGGTTTCCTAATAGCTGAAGTACCAACTATTACATTTTGGTAAAATATTTTGTTTGATGTAGGTTCTTTGTAAATGTGGAAAACTTCCTAACTTAAATAGTGGCCACTGAAGATAGCATTAATTTTGCTTCCACATTATTATTGTTGTTGTCGTTTGGGAGCATTTTAGTCATTTTAAATAGAGGATGATTTAACTATATATATATTTCTTACCTTCTTAATCTGATACTGAAATTTAAGATCATATACTCGATTTATCAAAATATTTCAGAGTAAAAAATATAGCACACCCAGATACATCTGCCTTGTGTTGGTATGGCTCAAAATACAGAAACATCTGAAGAAATTACTAGAGTTCATTGTTTTTCACATGGCATCTTAAATTTGTGTTTCCTGTTGTTCTTTTTCTTTCTTTTCTCTCTCTCTCTCTCTCTCTCTCTCTCTCTCTCTCTCTCTCTCTCTCTCTCTCTCTCTCTCTCTCTCTCTCTCTTTTGGTTATTTGTTGTGAGATTCCATATTGATAATTATTTAAAAGAGGAGGAGTGAAACATTTTGACCTCAGAATATATTGTGTGGGCAGTATATTATTGGCATAAATGAGGAGCTATACACTGGATAAGGAAAATGAAGAAGGAAAATGTAAAGGTAACATCAATAAAGCTTTTCAGAACCTGGGCCACCGAGTCCACTAGGCTTTATACAATTTAAAAAGTTAAAAAAATAAGATCACTTTTAGAGAATGTTTTGAAAACTGAAGCCATTTGTTTACCAAAAGAGGGACAGCCTGGGCAGCGTCAGGCCAGAGTGTCCCCAAGTGTGCCAGCTCAGATGTAAGATACACAGTCATTATAACAACACAGTCTCAGTTCAGACCTCTCCTCAGTGTTTCTGCCCAAAAGTCAGCAAGACTGTCCTTTGGCAATCTTATTCCTGTAACTCAAAGAAAAGTGGACAGTGGTTCAGAATCTTAAAAGTGGACGGTGGTTCACTGTCTTAATGGCCAATTAAGAAAAATTGTAATTTCAGAAATTTTTTTTTGCTCTTAAAATATCAGGAGTCATATTATATGGCTAGTCACATACACACTCAGGACCCAATTCAACCATCCTGTTTTATTTTGGATGCACAAACCAGATTATGGGCATATTAGGAGACTATTAATGTAACAATTTGTGGCATATCTTCTAAATCTTGGGCCTCTGTTATTTGGTCTCAGAATATTACTTGGAACTTTGAATGCAAAATTGTCTCTGACACTAATGTCTGCCTATATGGGAAAGCTCTGAGACTTTCCAAATTCTGATGACAGAGAAGGTTTTTAGGGACATAGGAATTTCTTGTGACTCTATTGTGCCTAACATATATCATATGGAATTTTCCTAGTAACATTCTTTATAGACTGGTTGTTTTAGCAGGTAATTGGTACCTAAAGAATGAAAAAATGAAATATTGAGCATTTCATTAATAGACACGTTTAAATTATTTACATTTTGAAATTGGCATATTTTCTTTATTTTGGGTCTCTTTGTGTATATGAATGAACTTTTTTGTTTTTGTTTTTAAACCATCTGCTCTTAGGAAAGGGTGTCTGTGTTTCGGATAAAGTTTTAGATTATTTATTTAAAAGGGCATGCATACTGGCCTGGGGGACAGATGGTTTTGTGTTTATAGAGAGTGTGAAAGGAAGCAGAGTGAAAGTTTTGGTATGAGTCAGTGGTCAGCCGCCTTTTTATGACAAAAGAACAATAAAAAAAAGGTAACTTCTATTCTGCTCTCCAGTTTGATTTTAAAGTTCATGGGCCTAGTGGTCATTTTCTCTTCATCTTTACGAGACCAAAGTGGTGTGTAGGAAGCATTGTATATGACTAGTAGTTAAGTCAGTTTGGACTTGCTAGCAATTTTATTCTGGGTTAAAATAAATATTTTTTGCTGACTTACCATACATAGTTAATAGGATAGTTGTGTTTGAAATATAAGTTTTACATAAAAAGCTTTAATAAGTCAAGTCAAATGACATGGTGGATAATAAAGAGATAAAAATTAATGGTAATCATTTGGTTGTCAGTTTTCCTAACATTTGTTTGAAAGGTTCCAAACTATAAAAGGAGTTTGACAATTAGTATAAGTAAACCTCTTTAAGGAAAGATTTAAAAATGTTTATGTAGCTGACCAATTTGTGAAGTTGTGCTTATTTTCAAAATAAACTTAAGAATTGGATGTTGAAGTACCATTCTGAATGTCAAAGGATAATATCAAAAATAGATTTCTAGATATTTAAATGTCATATATTTTTCTGCCTTGCATATAATCAGAAGCAGCTTTTTACCATCTGGAAATGTTACATAATACACCGTGGCCAGTGACCTTTTTTTTTTTCCTTTTCTTTCTTTTTATTTATTTTTTTGATTCTAAGGTTTCCTTTCCCTTTTACCTTTCCACTGTCATATGCCATGTGTCCTGAACATAGCTCAGTGCCTGACCGGAATAATCTCTCTTGCCAGCTTATAATCAAAGGGCGTACTGAGCAAAGCAGCTGAGCTGTATTAGGCAACCGCAGTCTGGACTGCATTTCTTAACTGCTGAATAACACATCACAGGTGCAGGATTAGTGCTGCCTACGGTGCTGGTCTTTTTAGTGGAAATCCCTAGCAATTCTGTGCCTCCTCCTCATGTCTCATCCTAGGGAACCTGGCAGTGGTCTTTCAAATGCATAGAAATCAAATGTGAGCAGTGGGAAAAGCTTTATATCTTACGATGACTGTTTTCCCCTCCAGAAAAATGTAAGCAAGATCAGTTAAGCCAATTCTGGCACACACACAAAAAAGATGATAGAACTTAGTCTTTCTTGGCATAGATGGTGAAATAGAAAAATTTGTGGGAGGTGGTGTCAGAAATGTTAAGCACAAAAATCACATGGCAAGAACATGTCGTTTAGCTTAGCTGTCCCAGCAGTGTATAATTGCTCACTTTTAAACTGCTAAAAAGTTTTCATATAGTATGTTAACTTTTGCCTTGTGTATGTGCTGGAGTAGGTGTGTGTGTATGCTCGCCTCTACACATTTTCCAACGCTGTTGTGGTTAAAATAGTGCTGTGGATGTGTAAATTCATTTGTAGTTTCCGACTTTGTGAATTCTTCCTTTGCATATAACTCTAAATTCACAGATTACAAAAGTCAATGTTACTTTCATGCAGATATGGTATTTAAAGATTTTGTTTATTTATTTTTAGAGAGGTAATGGGAGAGAGGGAAACATCCATGTGTAGTTGCCTCTTGTACACCCCCTACTGGGGACCTGGCCCACACCCCAAGCAAGTGCCCTAGACTGGGAGTTGAACTGGCAATCTTTTGGTTTGCAGGCCAGCACTCAGTCCACTGAGACACACCAGCCAGGGCTCATGCAGATATGGTATTTAAAGATGCAAACATATTTTAAAGTATACATTAATGATTTAAATATTAAAGTATAAATTAATAATTTGAATGTTTTGCAAATAGTTACTAAGTCATTTACTTTTGATCAAGAAGGTTAGAAATTGCTTTATTAAGGTCAAGTATATACTCAGAAAATGAAGGCAATTTTAGTAATTCATGTCATTTTTTGGTATCTAAGAAGATTTTTCTATGAAGCGTGACACGTAAATGGCTTCGTAAGCCATGTAGATAGCACTGCAGGTTTTCAACACCTGTTTATTTAGTTTACAGTTTTTTCTTAAAACTCTATAATGGCATTCTATAATATTCAGGGTTTTTAAAAATTTATTGTTACTGGTTATCATTATTTCATATTGTTTCATTGAGATAGAACTTTAAATTCAATGATGATGGTAGTAGTTGATAACAGTGTATTTAAAAATATGTGTACATTCTATGTATTTTATGCCTCAAGTATTTTAACACTTGAAATAACACTGTGTTTTTATGTTTAGGTCAGTACTCTATTTAACTAAGGTACCCTTTAACAATTACTCAGTGAGAGAATAGAGAAAGGATCAGGAACAGAGAGATCCGAAATGCTTTCCAGGTTTTTCCTTTGGGGGAAAAAAATAGCAGAAACATGGTAATTTGGTTTTTGGTCTGTCTGGCTTCATTGTCACTTCTTTAGATAGATGAGTCTGTTCAAAGTAGTTGTACACACCACGCTGACTTAGGAGTGCTTCACAAAGCTTCAGAGTACGTTTTAGTGCGGAGGCAAGCTGAATATCTACTTTGATTAGCTTCAGAGCTCAGGGAAGCAGAGCATTGATAGAAATGTCTCTGAATGGAACCACGGCTCCTGGCTTGGCAGCCTGCCAAGTCCTACTTTCTTCTTTGACATTATTGGCGAAGAGATCATGCTTCAGTTTCTTTTCCAACAATGTGGATTTGAACAGACATATAAAATATTTTAAAATATAGAACCGTTTTTAATTTTTTAATTGTTCTATCAGCTGTGATTATGCTATTTGATGGATATAGATTGAATTTCATGTTAACTTTTCTTTAAACATCGTGGCTACTTGCTCATCAAGTTCCTTATTTCTTATATTGATGCTTTTATTAAACTACTTATATGCATGTTACATTGAGTATTTTCAAATATTTTTGATTATGTAAACCTTTTGCTTGATTTTCTCCAAATTCAAAAGCATATTTAAACATGAGGAAGGCCTAACTGCTGTTTTAACTTTAAAGAGTGTATATATGATATCCAAAGAACTGTAATCACTATCATAATTGATTATTATGCATACTCAGACTCATAATTCTATTAGTTACCTATAAAACAGATATAAATGTGTATATTGTCTGTTCACATTTATGTAATATATTCAATCTTTTCATGATTTGCATGTCATAATCCAGTATCCCATACAATAAAATACTTGAATGATTGAAGCTTTCACTTTTTATCCAGTTTTGGAGTCTCTTGGCAGGACCTTTATGATGTAAAATGTTTTCAACATGATTATCCTGTAGAACCTGAGTTATGTGGTAATGTGAATGTGTATGGCGAAAAGAGAAACAATTGCCATTAAATAGAAACACGTAGAAATATTTTATGATAAAAGCCTTAGTTTCTATAGACAACCAGCACATCTCCAGCATTTTGAAACTAAACATGTGTTTCCTAACCTACTCAATAGTGTTAACAGTAAACCACTGAAATGAAAATTGGTCCATGTGTCTCCCTGGCTTTGCTGCCTCTGTTTCCATAAGAGATTGTGGTTGATTACTGCCACCCATAGTCATCTTTCCTCCTATGCACTCCAACCTAGGACTGACTCATATTTGACAATTTTATGTAGCATTGTGACATCTATTTTATTGTTTTCATATACTATTTTTGGTTTTCCATATGTAGTTGATTTGTCTCACCAGCGAGATTATTATTTTATTGAGGGCACTCCCCGTGCTCTGGGCCATTGTGTTATGTAGATGGAATGGATTTTATGATTATTTGCTACATAAATGAAAGTACCACTGGAAAAAAAGAAAATTAATGACAATATATTAGTTGGCCCTGAATGAACTTTCAGTATTTCTGAAACCAAAGGGCTCTATAGTTTTACAGACATTTTGCTCACAGTAAAGAATATAGAAAGAAAGGGGCAGTAGAAGCCAGTAAAATGAAGTGATAGAAAAGGGGATTGAAGAGAGAATGGGTATGGGGAGAGAAGAAAAGGAAGAAGAACAGAAACATATAGGAGGTGAAGGAGTAGGGATCAAAGGAACAACGGAAAAACGAAGTAGGAAAAGAGAAAAATCTGAAGAGTGAAAACAAAACAAAAAGTGAACAGTGAGCTTCTTGCACACAGAAAACAACAAAAAATTACTGCTATTCACTTTACTACATAGAAGGAACACAGTAGGTGCTTTAATGGGAATATCTCATCCAGTTCTCACAGCAAACCCATGAGTGCTGCCACTCCTGCATCTTCTGGAAGGAAGGTTAGCTGACTTGCTAAGGCCATGAGCAAGGAAGTAGCTGAGCTGGGGGGTTTGAACTGTTTTGTCGGTTTCACCCTATGCCCTGGTCAAGTCTGCATCCACTGCCCCGGGACCATGATTGATGCTGGTTTCTCACTTTCATCCGCCTGCATAGCATGCCCAGGAATTACCAACAGCATCTTCCCTTTTCCCTCGCTTCTCCGACTCCTAAGATTTTTGAAGGAGAAAGTGTTCTGTGCAGGTAACATCACAGTTAAAAAGAGAAAGTCTCTTCCTTACTGATTTTGCTTTGATATTTTTGAATCAAAATTATATTTATATTTTGTTACTTTTCAAAAGATTTTAAGCACCTATCTAAATTTTTTATTAATCATTGGGTTTCATGTTTTTCATGTAGATTTTTCAAGTTTTTATTGCAAAGTACATAGAAGTACATATGAAAATGTGTTAGTAATATAAAAGAGGCTTAGGCAATGAAAATTGAGAAAGCTTAATTGATGGTAAATTAAATTGTTAAACTGAGTGAAGCGATTCAAGGTTTAGGTGATGAAAACAAAATTAATTATTTGTTTAAACCCACTATTAAGATCACTAAAACTTATTTTTAAAATTAATATTGTTTTAAAGCTCTGGTCCAAGTTTTATTCCTGTGCATTATAGACTTTTGCTTTTAACCAATGTATTTAAATCAGTTTTGGTTAAAAAAGGAAATAGGCACTGATTCATGTTATTTGTTATTGTAACAATATGGATTGAGGTAGAATGGATCATTCCCAAAACATTGCTGGCCAGTTCAGTACTTTCAAAATTTTCCTCCACTACTCTTTTTACCCAAAATACTTAATGCAAACTAGTGTAGTAAGAATTCCAAGGTCTCTTTTTGCTCCTTGCCTGCCCTCTGGTGTAGAGGGGGTATAACACTGAAAACACTGAAAATTTTGTTAATCTTTGATATATTCAGAGAGCTAAAAAAGAAGTAAAAAAGAAAATGAAGGAAAACAATTACTACAGGTAGATCCCATGGCACAAAATATTCCTGTCATCTTTCAATGAATTTTGAAGACTCAAAGTCATTTCTAAGCATACTATATACTGATACTTAATTTTCCTTGAATTATTGCTATCGATTGTTCATAAAGATTGTTCTCTATATTTTAATGTGGCAGTGGATTCTGATATTCTCTTCACTATGTCATATAAAAATTAAAAATGTTTTATTTATGGCAGTTTTGAAATGATAAGAATGTTACTAAGGAAAAATAATCAAAAGTATATATAGCTGAAACATAATTTGAAATGTAATGGATGAATGCAGAAGTTAAATTTTATTTGTTGCAGAGTTGTAATAGTATTATAATTTTTTTTACATTTTATTTTTGTCTCATGTCTTCTGATTTTTCTGAAAATACTCTTGTTCTCTTTTCTCTTGTAAAAATCATATGGAAGGGTTCATAATATAAAAATTATAGTTTTTATCCCAGGTCTCCAGCTAATAATTTCCCAATAATTCCAAATAAGTAGTTTAAAGAAACTCTGCCTTATTTCTTAACTTGTACAAGAATAGATGCCATAGAAAATGTCTATATAACGGTATACAAATATATATATAAAGTAGCCAAAAACCTGTATGTAATGGTAACATAGATCCAAGAAAAGATAGTCAAATTAGTCAAGAAAAATAGCTTTCTATTTAACCTTTGTAATTGAATGAAAAGCATATTATTGCATACTGATTATTAAGTTCCTTCATGAAGTTTGATTAATTGCCTATAAATCTCATATATGAAAATCATAAGGAATATAATTCAGTCATGATTCATTAAGAGGATACACACATAAGCACACATGTCTGGAAGTGATTTTGTGGTTCATTTGTTCCCTGACAGTCTAGTGGTCCTTTGAAAAAGGAGAACGAATTTTAAATTGGCTTCTACATGCCCTACTTTGTATTATTTTGGTAATTTGGATAGTTGACTACCTGAGTTAACTATAATGTAACCCGCTAAGCTAACCAGGCAGCATCTAAAGTGTCTGGATTCAAACCATTGAGCTCAAGATTGGTTCTGAGAGAGAGACAGAGACAGAGGCAGAGAGAGAGAGAGACAGAATCAGAGACAGAGAGACAGATGGAGGAGGGAGGGTGGAAGACAGAAGGAAACTGAAATACAGAATGGGCTCTCAAAGACTGATTCATTCAGTGCGGTTTTATTCCCTAGAAATTTCTAGACAGTCTGACTTTTCTCAGTCATTTTTCCCTTACATTTTTGTGTCAGGTTTATTTGTAATTCTATTATTAAATATTTAAAAAGCCATAATTGCCCAGAATGCTGTTGGGAAGAAATAATCAATTTTATTGAAATTCTATTGAACTTAGTTAAATATAAACCATTCACTATTTAGTTTTACTTGGTGGAAAAATGTTTACTGATTTAGAAGATACAATGTACTAAATTAAACTTAATGTTTCTTTAATGGTTAGTCATCTTCCAGTTGTTTTCAATGCTTAGCTTCTTTTATATGAAATTTGACTTAACATCAAGTAACATGAGGTTTTAATTAATAAAGATCTTACATTATTTGAGTGAACTGACTAAATCAAACTTCATTATCTCGTAAAGCCTGCCTTTCTCGCATTTCAAATGGAAGGATGCTAAAAATATAATAAGATGTGAAAAATACATTTTGATATTTATCTTAGTGAGATATCTGACATTTGGGATATATCTTCATTATTGTTACTCTACTCTTCATCTGGATGTTCACATTTGTCATTAATACGTATCTTTGTCCTTCTAGCTCTTACTTCATTATCACTATTATCAGGCTAAATTCATGTCTTTATAAAATTATTGTTCTTTGTATGTGCATTTAATTGCCTTTTTTTTTCATGCCTTAGCTGATGTGTTCTATTTTTTCATCTAAAATGCCTTGCTTGCATGTGTGAGACTGGCTGAAATTTGCCCAAATTCAGTATTACTATATGTGAAAGTGACCCTTTCATAAACCCCTTCGCATTTATAACAGTAGATAAAACAGCCCAGTTTCTCCTTGGCCCTTCTCCTCAAATATGGACTGCCCCTGAAGAACATCTTATAATCTTTCCTTTTAACAGTGTTCTTAGCTTGTAAGGTGAATCCGATCAGATTCTTGCATTCTGCTGCTGTTTCTCTTCCCCTTTATTTATTAATCTCCAAATTAACACTTAGTTATTTTAATTTTATCTGGTGATTGGGAATATTGTGAATTGTGTGATAATGTTCATTTCACAGGGAATTAAACACACATAAGTTAATTGACTCCCAAGTACAATTGCAGACTTTTATATAAGTTCCTCCCTGGATTTAATTATTTTGGCAAAAGCAAGTGTCCCTCATGTGTCTCAGATTTGTATTTAACCATCCGTTTACTTGTTAATGCTAATTAAGAGCACTCATTGTCTCATCTCACCACTTGTACTTATTCAGAGCACGGCGTGTGTGTAATGTGCTCACTCGTGATGCCATCTAACTCAGTTTATAGGAATAAACTGCTGTCTCTGTTATCGTCGAGCATTGCTTGTCTTTTCTTTTTGTACTTTTGAGTATGTTTTTGGTAAAATAGTATCAATTTCTACTATATGATGAAATATTAAGTAATATTAGAAAGGTTATGCACCAATATTTTATCTTTACAATTTTTATAGAAAGGGTGGTTCTTGATATGTTCAGTGTTTGAGAGCCAAGATTTGACTGTAAAGGTTGCTTGGAGCTACCAGATTTAGGTATCTTTTCTTAATAATAACTGAAGTAGTTAACTTAGAATGTTCTACAGAATGCCAGGAGATAGATTGTTGATAACTTGCAATATAGAATGAGGTATGTAGGTTTACCACAAACTTAAGTACATGTGCATACGGACACATAAAACATGGATTTAGTGTTACCACAGAACTCTGTTTATTGGTCCAGTGGCGAATCCCATAATGGAGATTGGCAAGGGAAGTTCCTTTTTCTTGGCTGGATGCTATTTTTTTATTTCCTAATTCTTCTTGTTCGCTGATATCCTTCATTCCATACCAGTGTATGAGACTACTTCCGTTTTAGACTGAAAAGCAATTTTCAAATGTTCTTAAGTAGCTCCAACTGTTATCGTTTGCTACTGCATACATCCATGCTGATGTAAAAACAGGGATTGTGGCCCATACGGATGAAAACTGAAAATTTCATGACGCAAAATTCAATGTTTCCTTACAGAGATAATTATATTTTCCTACAAGAAGTAGAGTAGGCTCTCCATATATTTTATCAACATCCATGTAGATGTGAGTCCTTCCATAAATTTATCTCACACACATATGCATACACAAGCTACAGTGGAGTCATCATATGAAATACATTATTTTAAAACCTGTTTTTTTTTTTAACAGTTTAAAGAGGCTTTATTTATTTATTTTTTTAAAAAGCATCCTCCCAACCTGTCTTTATCGAATAGTAACTACAACTATGCCTCTTCACTTTCTTTTTTTGGTATTTTATTCCATATCTCTGAACAAATAAACATACTGCTACTTCTCGATTATTCAGTGTTAGGCATTACTTTGGACTTCCCACTATGAAGGGAAGGATTTAGCTGTCTTTTGCAACCCTCACCCCCAATACATACACACATATTTCTGTCCCCCATCTTATATATATTGAGAATTAAAATGTTACTTGTTTCTATGGTTTCTTATGTTCCGATCACAAATTCATTTCTGAACTCTCAATCAGTTTAAATTTAAAATAAGTGAGTTATTCTATTAATTTCAACTTCTTAGAGATCTCTCTTCTAGAGTCTTCTGACCTACCTTCAGTTAGGTCTCCTTGTTTTTTAGGTTTAATGTATAGTTCACATCTTACTGATCCACTTATTGTTTCACCTTTCTCTTGGGTTGGGTCTCCTATTAGCAAGACCATATTCTGTTTTCTTATTTACACCTTCATTTGGGTGGAGCATCCCCTCCAATAACTTTTTGTGAAAGGTGCATGTGAGGTAAATTAAAATGCTTTTGTTCCTACTCTCAGAGTTGATTTGTAATTTGCCCACATATTGATTTCTCTCTCATTCTTGCTCTCTCTCCAAACTTAGGATCTTCCTTTGTCTCCAGTGTTGTAAAATTTTGTATGACATATCTTGACTTGGGTCTATTTGTATACTCTGTGGGTCATTTCAAACTAAAAAATCATGATTTTCAATTATGGGACACTTACATGATTCATTTATTTGATATTTTCTCCCCTCTATTTTCTCAAGTCTCTTTCTGAAACTATTATTATTCAGATGTTGAACTTCCTGAGTTGATGCCTTAATTTAATTAACTTTTCCATCTCTGTCTTTTGCCCTGCTTTATGGGAGATTTCCTGATCTTTACCTTTCGACTCACCTACTGAGATTTTCATTTATGCAGTCATATTTTTAGAGTTACTTATTTGTTATTCTTTTTTATAGCAGCATGTTCTTGTTTCATCGATGTATTTTTATAAGCTGAAAGTATTTAAATATTTATCAGCTTTTTATTTGCTTTCATATAATGTTTCTTTCAAGTGGCTTTTGTCTATGTATTTATTTTGTTCTCGGTCTTTGATGTTTGAGGCTTTCTTCATATACCTAGTGACCTTGAATTAGTGGCTTATGAAAAAGAATGGAGCACTATGAAAGCTGATTAGAAGCTCTGTGCACAGGGGTAGATCTTATCACCTGAGGGCTTCACTGTAGGATAATATTGCAGTACTGTTTCACTGAGAGACTTTTCATATCCCTATCTTTAGGTGTTTTGCTTCTTCGTGACCTGGTCAGATTCCTGGAGGATAAAGAAGACGTAAGCCAAGCTGCACTGAGTTCTGTAAGCCATGTGGGATGGTGAGGGAGGGTGGGGGGAGAATGGGAGATGTCAATATCCAGTGTAAATGTTCCCTGAGTGTTTGCAGTAAGGTTGTGCCCCTGTCTGCCTCTACGCTTGGTTTCCTGCAGTTCCTCGCCTTGATGTGAAATGGGGAAACAAGGCTTCCCGGTGGCGTGTGCAGCAGACTGACCCTTCCGTTCTTCTGCAGGAGTGGGAAAGGAGGGTTACTAGCGTGTGGAGACTAGGACAGGATTGCGGATGCTCTAACAACTCCTAAAACAGATTTAAGCCTCCTTCTGTTTTTAATATTCCCTTCTCTCTCACTTCTAAAAGTAACCCATGGCACCACTCTGGAGCCGCTGGGGATTGAGTGATAAAACTATTTTGCCCCTTGGCTTCTCCCCACCTTTGGCTTAGGATCAACATTTTTGGCTTTCTTATTAGTTTCTGCTTGTCCTTCTACTTCCCAGGTTTTTATTACCAGTGTCTTCTCTTAATCTCTTTTATATTGTATAGGTTCATTTTTAGTCCCTTTTTCTGTTATTAAAACATAATTTTTGAATCTGGCCTTTGAACAAAAATTGTATTTTAATATTCTTTCTTGTGAATACTTCTATAGCAACATTTTAATGACTACATAGGAATCTCATTTTAGAGATCTAACTTATCTTTTGTTGTTTTAAAAAAAGGTTGTTATAAGCAGTATTGCACAAAATCTTCTAATAGATGCATTTTATATCATTCTTTAACTAAAATAAATTTTAAATGTAAAAAATTGTGACTCCTTTAAAATATTTCTTATAAAATGACATTCATGAGGATATTTTCCTTCTAATGTAGACCAATCTCTGTAAACATTTCATTTAATAACTTTTCCCACCAAATGATAATTCTGTGTGTTTAGTTTATTCTATTTGCAGGCTCTGCCTGGAAGAGGATAGGTACTCGGTACATGTTTGCTAAGTGGACGTATGCATAATAAATGAAATTTTATCTTTTTGTTTATAATTTCCAAGAGAAGCAGGATATAAGTTTTAAATATCTTATTTTCATCACTTCACATTACTTTGAGGTTATTTAGGCCATAACATTCGTGATATTGAGAACCAGAATTCAACTAATTCCTTACATACAGAAATACATAACTAACTATATGTTAAGGTATTACCATACCTTACATACAGAAAATCAGGAAAAATCTCTATGCATCTTCTTCTAAACCTTTGATTCTCTGATGTCACCAATGGCTGGAGGCATTTGTTTGCAGTTTTTAAAAGTAACAGTAACGCATGCACACTGTACATGTCTATTGTGTATATTGCGCTTTGGCCTAGAATATTATGTTTTTAGCCCAACAGTTTTTTAGATAATATTTTTTTTGAAGTTTGATTTAATTATAGGCATGCCGATATGTTGTGAGAGAGTTAAAATCAAACGCTGCTTTCAGGGTGACAGTTTGTGCAGTGATGCGCATGTGGGAGAACTTTACCAGAGTGCCCCGAAACATAGCAGGTGTCAATTAATGCATGCCCCTTGTCCGACATCATTACTTTTCAAAAGTAGTGGTCGGAAAGAAGGGGAGTGTGAAAACTGTGTTACATAATGAAACATTGTCTTACTACTCAAAATGTAAAAAGTAATACATTATTTTAATAATATTAGCTAACATTTTATCCAGTGTTACTGTGTGACATATATAGTCTAAGTTCTTGACATGAGGCAGGTGCTTATAATTATTTCCATTTTAAGGGTAAGGAAATGAGATACAACGAGATTATTTATCAAGTTAGCCAAGGGCAGCGAACTGGTACGTAGCAAAGCCTGATGTTGAACCCAGAAAATCTGCCTCTAGCGATCGTGTGTACTATAGTGCCTTCCATCACAGATGTAGACCATTGTTACTAATATGGGCAGGCACTTTGCATGGAAAAGCTGATGGGGAAGATGTGTCTTTTGAAATGAGTCTTAACAGTAACTGAGTTTTCATCTTCCTACCTGGTTTTTCAGGTTAAATATTTCTAATAATTTGTTTAAAAATACATATTATACCTAAAGTAAAGAGACTGCTGGAAAGAGAGTTTTAGGGCTCAAATAATCTCGGTTTAAATGCTGGATTCATGATTTATTATTTGTATGAAGATAGCTTAAACTTTTACCCTTAATTTTCTCGTCTGAAAATGAGAATGATAATATTTACCCACAGTACTATAATACGGAGTGAAAATCCATATAATAGTGTCTCACTGAGGTCCTCACACTCTAATAACAGTTGTTATAATTTAATTAAAGGATTATGAAAATTTCTATATTTTCTCAGACATATAGTTATATATGTTATATGTATGTTATATATAACTATATTATCTCTTATTTTTTAAAAAATATAATTTTAGTGTACGAAACATCAAAATACCTGTTTGCTGCTTAAATCTTTAAATATCTTGAAAATTTAATATTTTGTTCAATGTCACGTTTCTTTGAACAAAAGACTTTGGGCTGTCCCGCAGGTGCTTAAATGTTTACTTTTTCTTCTTGTCAGCAGACTTCCTTGACAACATGCTTTTGCGAAGTTCAGGAAAATTAAACCTGGGCACCAAGAAAGGGGATGGTGAGAATACAGCCCCCACCCCTCGTCCAAAGCTCTTGAGATGTAGATGCCACCACCATTGTCCAGAAGACTCGGTCAACAACATTTGCAGGTTGGTCATATAAATTTAAAATTTTAAATATATTTTTAAAAGATTTTATTTATTTATTTTTAGATAGAAGTGAAGGGAGGGAGACAGAGAGAGAGAAACATCAATGTGTGGTTGCCTCTCATGCACCCCCCTACTGGGTACCTGGCCGGCAACCCAGGCATGTGCCCTGATTGGGAATCAAACTGGTGACCCTTTGGTTTGCGGGTTGGCACTCAATCCACTGAGTCACATCAGCCAGGGCGGTCATATAAATTATTAAAACCTAGTTTTAACAGAAATTCATGACTAAAGAATTGTATGCTAGTGTTTCCAAGAGCACATTTTGGGGAGTAGTGCCCAAGCCCACTGACTCTCAGAGCTGGGCCTGAGTTTCGGGAAGTACTGAGTTGCATTTTCTCCTGAAATGGTGCTCTGAGATTCTTCTGCCCCCACGCGTCCCACATGCACAGTAACATGGAGCACATAGGCTCCTTAGTAAGGAGCAAAAACCAATGATTATTTTTAAAGACCTGATCCTTAAATTAATTCCACAACAGGAAGTGTGGTTTTTGTTGTTTTAACCATTTGTCATGCTGCTGGTATGAGTATTTTGGAAAGAACACCTAAGATGCTAGAATTGTTTATAAACTGACTCCAAGAAGCAGAACAGTGATAGAGCTTCTAAGAGGCTACCAGATAGTAGGAATGACACTGTACTAGAGAATAAGCTCCTTCGCAGATAGTTATGTTTGTGTCAGTATTTTCTAATATGTGAAACTGGACTATTTGCCTCTTTTTTCCATACACATCTTTAGGCAGCCACATAAAGACGTGTCACTATAGCTTCATTTACCCACCGCTGGGTAAGGTCAACAGTGGGAAGAGAGGCATAGCCCACTGAGGCCCCCGTGTGCCCAGGGAGAAGTGCTGAGTTAACTGAACAACTGCAAGTCTCAGAAGTTAAAATGTCAAAGAAGTCTGCCTCCAGAAGGATAGTGGACCCAAATAAGGAGGTGGGCTGCTAGGTTAGAAGTCCAGGCAGAATATCTGGGCAGCTACTTGGGGGCCTTCTTGTCCAAAAAGAGAATAAAGTTGAAAATATTCTTTTCTTCCTGAAACCTTTTTTTAAACTTCCTATGAAGTGGGATTTGATACAAGCTCACTGGTCTATCATGAAATATATAACTCAAGACATATATATGTTAACTGAGTGACACAGGGAGGAAAGTTGGGTATACTCATGAGTGTATGTCTTGTTTAATCAGCAAAACAACTCAGCATGGTAGGGAATGTGTATTTCTTACCATCAGACTTCAGGGATTTAGGATCCAGAGAGGCCTGGGAGCTCGGCTCTCATATGGTAGAACAAGGTTGGGACCACTGAGTCTTGATGGATAAAATGATTCCAAAAGTCAGACAGTATTTCCTGGGAAGCAGTATCTTTTTGTAGTAAACAGAAAAGTATCAGGAATTTTATAATGTTTCCTGAAGAAAATTACCAGTTTTGAAGCAGATTAGGAGGATATCTTACTTTTTTTTGTCTGAGTCTATAGTAATTAAGAATAAATCTGTGAGTGACATTTAAGTTATAGTTCTGGTGATCATATGTTAGGCTTTCTCAAATCATCCCCCTTTCAAATATTTTGTCTTGTTTTCTTTATAGACCCTTGAAGTGTCCTAAGTTGATTTGGAAGACAGTGTTCAGGCAGGGTTAACTGCAATGCAGATTCTCCATGGTGGGAAGAAAAAGCTTGGCAAGTTCAAAGAAGATGGGTTTTCTTAGAGTGTAAGGAGTAGGGGATGTGGAAGGAGTTGAACCTGGTAACGGGAAGGATGACCAGTGGCCCGAAGGGCTGTGTACAAATGTTAGTCTCATTCCTGAGAGCATGGGAAGCTATCAGAGCAAATATTTAAGCAGGAGTATCCATGGTGATTGATGTGATTTGATTTTCTTTTTTGAAAACTTTCTTCTCTGAAGAGTATTGGATGCATTAGAGGGAGAAAAAAAACAAATTTGAGAACAACAACAGTTAGGTAAGAGAAATTGAAAGGTGGATTCAGGAAGAATGGTTCATGTGAGAGAAAATGACCTTGGACCAATACGGTGGTGCTGGTGCAGGAGAGAGTGGATGTTTTGAAGAACTATTTAGAAGGAAAGTTTCATGCTGATGACTTGAATATCGGAGGGGCTTCACAGTTTGCAGATGCACATTGAGATGCATAGTATGAGCCTTCTAATGAAAGAGGACAGAGGAAACTAGTCAGGTTCCAACCTGGACATGTTGAGTGGAAGGTTTTGACACATCCAGGTGCAACTATCAAAGGGTAGGAGTAGGGTATGCATTTGGAACTCAGATAAGAGGTTGTAGAGGGACTACAGAGTTAGTATAATGTTAGTTTTGTTGTGAAACAAACCTCTCAAAATCACAGTGGCTTACACTAAAGACATTATTATTATTATTATTAATTCCTGGGTCTGTAGGTGGGCTGCAGCTGTGTAGGGCCATGCAGGCTTGGGTGTGCTTGGCTTCAGGCTGCTGCTGGAGTTCAGGCCTACACCACGTGTTTCTTCCTTCTTCTCGGGCCAACACCTACCCAGGGCATCTTCTTTCTTATATGGGTGTGAGGGAGTGAACTTTTAAAGCTTCTGTTTGTGTCATGCCCTCTAATGTACCATTTACCAAGTGAAGCGTCATAGTCAAGCTCAAAGTCAAATTCTGACTAGAGTGGGACATGAGGAATTGAAAACAATAAAACAACAATCTAATCCACGGGAGTAGAATTGAGTCTTTAGGCATTTAATGCTCGGGTAAATGAAACCCTACCCAGGAGGCTCAGAATTAGCAGTAAAGCAGTGAGTGTAGGGTCACTGAAGCCAAGTTTAAAGAGTGAGGATGCTGTTAGAGGTCACGTAGGATAAGAACTGAAATATGGCAACCACAGTTATTGACCTTGAGATAGGCAGTTTAGAAATATTTAATATGGAAGTAGAGATGAAAGCAACACAGGAATGGGTTGTGAACTATATGGTTTCAACTTTGGATTTATGATAGCAAAGAAAAAGAAGAGAAAATCATGACCACCACCACCACCACAAAATACCCATCAACAATAACAATGGGACCCATCCAAAAAATGGTGTACTGTAACAGTCAACGTGAATCAGTTAACTTAACCAAATTCAACAGAAAGCTAGTATTTATTGAGCTCTCTATAAATACGAGTGTGTTTACTTTTCCTTATCTTGAATCATCACAACATTCCTATAAAGAATGTAATGATAGTTTTCAGGTGAGAAATCTGAGGCTTTGAGGGGTTAAACAGTTTTACTAGTGACTGTTCACACTGATATGATGAAAAAATTGTGGCCAGCATGTCAGGGTCCTGAACCCTTGCCCAGTGGCCAACCCCTGACACTAGTTCTCAAAGGGACAAATATTAACTGAAGTAAAATGCACATCCATTTTGCTAATACTGATGTATTGACTCTATTTGAATCTCCTGTGCCCTGAAATCAATCTTGGAGAAATTGCAGGGGCTACTTCCATTCCTGTGTCTTGCGACCTGGAAAAATCCAGGCCTTTCTGCTCCCTTCCTGTAAGTCCACTCTCCACTCTTTGGCCTTCAAATCATACTTCTCATGCGGTCTGTGTTGAAAGATAGCTTCCCCCCAGTAAGTTGTGCACTGATACTTTTCTAAAGTACAATAAGAATGACTTATAGCCCTGGCAGGTGTGGTTCAGTTGGTTGGGTGTTGTTCCGCTAATTGAAATGTCACAGGTTCAGTTCCTGGTGAGGGCACATGCCTGGGTTGTGGGTCTGGTCCCCGGTCGAGGCACGTGCGGGATGTTCCTCTCCCCCTTCTTCTCCCTCCCCTCCCTTACCCTCTCTCTGGAATCAATCAATTAAAAAAAATGAAGTATAGATCAATTAGAAAAAATAAATTTACAAATACAAATTACATGCTCCATTTTTTCCCTGTTTTCTGTTATTTAGAGTCAACAGAACTAAATGCATTGCTCTACAAATTTCAATGTCTGTATTAACCTCTGCACAGACCAGTAACAAGCTGTTTGTTGACCTCCAAGGGAATACCCTTTAAGTAATACTGCACTGAATCTTTCATTCCTAGGTACAAACATTTCTAAAGTGAAGGGCGTGCTTGCTTGAAGTTTAGATAAGGGTTGGTCTACGCTGTCTGGCCTGTGACCTTGTACCAGGACAATCTTAGCCAAGCTGGGGGTCTAAGTAGATTTCATGTTCATTACTATTCCCACTGTCCTGGAGAGAATAATCCAAAAAGTGGACCAAATCAAGAGTACATCATGCTTAAAAGAGATTCTGAAATCCCACAAGGTAATTCAGAGAACATGTGAAAAGTTGAGGACTTAAATCCCTTCCTGAGGACCATCAGTCACTATACCAGCCAAAACCAGGCCAAAGTCATTCTTGGCCTTATTTCCTGTCAGGTGCAGATGTGTCCACTTCCAAAATCCTTGACTTTGGAAGGATTTCCATTGCTTAATGGAATGCATGTTAGAGGATGTGGTGCAGATAAGTCATGCATTAGAGCCTTTTTTAATATCCCTAATTCAGAGTGAGGTGTGAAGTCATTATCCTCTCTCCCTCACAACAGTATCTGTCTCCTAAATGTATTTCCAGGTGTTATTTTGCATTGTTTATCTTTCCCACTCCATTTCCGAATTCGACTCCTGGGACCTCAGACTGTCACTGTATGCTTAGAAAGCAGCGACGTCTCCTTGAATCACTCTTTCTGCATGATTTTCACCACACCAATATTCTGTCTTATTTTCCCATCCTACCAAATGTACTCTCAGCCTTGTTTATTTTTTTCTGTATATATTTTGTCCCACTTTATGTGTTTTTCCTTGTTTTAGTTGATTTGGTCTACGGTAGTCATTTTTGTTCCTCTATCATTACCTCTCTTGGGTTCCTCCACTCCCTTACACAAATTTATTAATTTCTCAGAATTATTTTTTAGTCTTTTCAGAGATAACTTAAAATACTTCCTGCCCTGGCTGGTGTAGCTCAGTGGATTGAGCGCGGGCCTGCGAACCGAAGGATCGCGGTTCGATTCCCAGTCAGGGCACATGCCTGGGTTGCCAGGCCAGTTCCCGGCAGGGGACATACAAGAGGCAACCGCACATTGATGTTTCTCTCCCTCTCTCCTTCCCTTCCTCTCTAAAGATAAAGCTAAATAAATAAATAAATAAATAAATAAATAAATAAAAAGAAAAGAAAATCCCCTTTAAAAAAAAAAAAATACTTCCTTATTTATCTTACTGAGTTATGACCAGGAATTCTCTTGCCTGGGCAGCTCTCCAGCATCACAGGTATAATAAATCACATCAGACGTTTGCACAGAGGATTTGTAAATGACACCAGCCAGTGTACTGAGGAATTAGATAGGTCTCCAACTGGACTCTGAAGAGTCACAAAGGGTAGAGGGAAAAGCTTAGAGACTGTGAGCCTTTTTACAAAGTTTGTGTTAACCCAGGGCTGTTAAACCTGTTGTTGAATGTGGTGGTGTGAGTTTTTAGACAGGTGCTCCTGACCCCAGAGTCTCAAGAGGGTTTCAAGTGCACATTGCTCTCATTTGTTTACACTTCTTCCGCTGCATTTAGTTTATGCATTGTTGCCTGGGCCATCTGAACGTTGAGATTCAAGATCTTTTTTTTTTTTAAGTTGTTGAGTTCAAACCAATGCAGTTTTGAGAATGGTGGGTCCTGCATCAGAACCTGTAATTTAGTTGGAAGAAGCTATGATTTCAAATTTTGCTCATGAAGCCTTTTACAAGGAATAATTCATCTTTTGTGCTTCTCATCAGTCATAAATTAGAATGTTAAATGAGCCCATTTGTTGTCGGACTTTATAGAAAGCAGAATGTAGGGCTCTTTAGAGTCATACATAGAGATCCATTGGATAATTTTGAACAGAGAAGGAAAATGTAAGATTTATCAGGCAAAATGGGTAGAATCCAGAGAGGGGAGAGCACAGGTCTGGCCAGGGCTCTCAGAGCAGCCGGGGTGAGACAGGCAGTGAGGCTACCTGCCCAAGGTGGTGGGGGTGAGAATATGCGGATGCTCTGTTACTAGAAAAATTGAGACGAATTCAAAATATCTTGTATGTTACTGAAAAAATAATGAACAGAATGTCTCTTGGTATGGCTGCCAGAGGATATATGATAGGTACATGTCTTTGAGGATAGAGTAATAAAGAGGCATGTCTGACCGACACTGGAACTTTATCACTAATGTAACTTCCCCTAACCCCAGGATTATGCCGCTTAGAGGAAAAGCCAGAGAGGAGAACAGTAGTAGCCATATATATTTTACCCTCTTTTCTCCACCACTATGGGAATCCAACCACCTAAGATGGTAAGGGGGAAAAACTCCATAATCCTTAGGATGCTATTACTGTAGTAATTACTACTCCCCAACATTCTTTTTTGCTTTTCCCCCAATCACAAGAAGACACCTGACCAGTTTATAATCCCTGTCCCTGGTGCTTGAAGTTGAGTAACTTTGTCTCCCCTAGAATGAGTGGCGTTCGTTCAAGAGTAGGAGCTTCTCCAAAGCAAAGACTGTGTCTCTCTCACCCTCGCAATCTCGGCAGCCAACTCTGCCTCAATCGTAGTCAGCTCAATAAATGTTTGTGGAATGAACTACTGAAAGCTCTAAGCAGCTTTCAGCTATTTTAGTCAACTAACATCTACATGATTTAAATAGCAACTCTATAAGTTGTATGTATCTTTGAGTTTACCTGTTACAGAAAACCTGGAAGCTTTCTGTATTCCTTTCAATGTGTATAGATATTTTAGACAACAGAATGTTTTCCAGGACCTAGTTATAAATTACCTAAAATCAAGCAGTCTTTTCAAATCAACTCTGATTGAAACTTAAAATAAAAGTGAAAGGAATTAAAGATTTCTAGTATCTCTCACAAACTAAAGAAAATATTGGAATACATATTGATTGGTCAAGAGAAATATTAACCCTTGTAGGCACATGCACTTGAGAAGATATCCATTTCTATCATCATTGTCATGAGCAAAATTTTAAACTGTTGATAATTAAAAATAATTTAAAGTGATTTAATAATTTTAATAATGCTTTAAAATGTCATCACCCTTATTGAGCAGAGAAGATAAACTCTTTTTAACTCATACTTAAAAAAATTATTTTATCATGAAATTAATATTTATAAAGGTCTCAGCTTAGTAGAAGAAAAGTTCTACCAGTAGCTTCTTCTCAACTGGGATGGTCACCTTTCCGAACAGCCCCCTGGGGTTTCCCGTAGACAAACGTGAGCCCTCATGGTAGAGCAGAGTTAAAGGGACCTGGCTGGGTAAACCGCACACACACTGTGCTCAGTAAAACAAAGCAATAGATAGAGCACTTGCAATAAGGGTGTTGTCAGTGCAATTTTAGATGTATTGTGGAATTGGTTTTCAACCATCCTGTAAGAACTAATGAACAGTTTGGGCCCAAAAGGCTGTTTAAAAATGCATTTGACTATAAATGAGAAGAGCCAAACCTTGCAGGTTCTGAGCATACACCCACCTAAAAGGAGTATCACTTGGTCCCTCAGAACTTTAAGCCAGGTATACCCCTTTCTTTCTTGCTAGTAAATGTTCACTTGGGCATGGCAAAAATCTTTTGTGGCACTTAATTCCCTGATGATCTTTCTAGCTGCTGCAGACACTCATTTGCTTTTGGATATGGACAGATCCCAGGAGCTCGTATCTGTAGCACCATCCAAGGGTATAACAAAAGTTATTTTCACCGCTTCGACCTCCTTTGACTTTCAAATTCTCAAGCGCTTTGTGTTTTTTCATGAATTAACATTATGTGAATAGGCATTTCAGTGTTGACTGCTGATCATCTTGGGATACAGCTCTTGTTCCATTTTGTCAGTTACTTTTCCTTGCCTATAACGTGGGGGCAGTGTTTGTGAAGTGTTACATCAGTTGCCTTTTTAAAAAAATCACCAGTTTTATTGAAATCAAATGATTTATCCTGTATTCCTGTGTACATACCACCACTTTCAAGTTTGTCTAAATAATTTCTACTTTTGTTTCCTTCATGATTCTTCATCTCTTCTTGTTATCACTTTCAACACTCTGGGAGTAATAGGGTAATACTCTATATAGCACTTACCAAAACTAAGCCTAGCGTGGTAGCCAGGCAGTGGAATGTCCGCATAAGCCAATGGGAAAAGTTCATTGCCTCTTGTGCCATTCAGCAGCCTGCTCTCAGTGGTGGGTAGAATTGTTCAGTGCTGACTGTGGAGCATAGCCTTGTTTACATTTGTGCTTACTTGAGAATTATTGCAAGTTTCTAGTTAATGTTCCTTGCTAGCTAGCAATTTCAATGAGAAGGTTATAACATCTTTTTGTGCTACAGATAATATGCACTTGACATAGTTCTCTCACCCTCTTGCTCTTACTCCAATTTTTGACTCCTGTCCGAATTAATGACTTAAGGAACGCCAACTCTTTTCTCCAGGGTCTCGCTTCATCTCTATCCCCTACTTACAATTTTATCTCCACCCTTCTTTGCAGACAAGGGAGTATATTCTTAAAGCTTGAAATTACTCTCCCTGATGTTTCTTTGTATTTCCTAGGATATTGTAACTAACTTATGAACGGCTTCACCAGCTTTATCTATTTTCATACTTGATTCTTGTAAGTTGCTTAAAAGTATATTTCTACAAGCATACACTCAGATTTTGAAAAAAGGAAACTCATGATTAAAGAGAAATCAGTCTCTTCATATTTAACATACTAAATCAACTTTTCTAGCTCCTATGAATTCCTAATGCTAGAAAATCAAGATCACCTTCTTTCTGATAATTCCTAGATTTTACTTTTGATGAGAAATGAAAGTTACACATATATTGTAAATGAGTAGGAAAAGAATTTTAAAAACCATAAAAAACACATGTGTATTGTTTGCTTATATTGTTTAAAGTAAATTTCTAAGGGATAATTTTTTTATTTATTGCCTTCGGTGTTTCCATGCTTTTGGATTGTCATAGCAATTTCAATGTGTCGGTTAAAAAGCCCCAAAGAATGCAGAGCATGACTTGTTGTTCAGAGGTAGCCTTTCTTCCACAAGAATAGTCATGCATTTAACCTTAGTCTAAGAGAGATTTATCATTGGCCCTTCGTAGCTATTCATTAGTATGTTTGAATTTTGCTTATAAACTGAGGTGTTTTGGATCACTTGAGGCCTGTAAAACCAAGTAAACAGTTCTAAGGGTGTTGAGGATAAAACTGAAGGGCTGAGGGATGGCAGGTGGGCTACCACCGACGCAGAGCAGACCAACCCAGACGCCATGACTAATGCCAGGCTCAGAGCCGTCCTCCCTGTCCCTCCAGGACTGCATCGTCATACTTGCCTTGGACACTGAGCATGCTTATAAGTGAGGAAAAGATGGAAATACAGTTCAGTACTTCATTTCTTAGCACATGCAGTAGGGGGTTATGAGTTATGTTGGGCGTCTGCCGGCATTCATCACCCAAACTTGTGAAGAGAGCAATGTTTGTTCATAAATAGTTCTGTATATGAGGGGAGGACCCTCAAAAACCTGGAATTTATTTATAAAAGTGTGTATTTATTCTTGCGTATTTCAACTTCAGTGACCTTCAAAGTACTCTCCATTTGATGTGATACACCTATTGAGACATTTTCCCACTGATCAAAACAGTTTTTGAAGTCGTCGATTTTGATGCCTTTTAGTGCTTCTGCCAGTTTTTTGTTTCACCTCTTTCACATTGGCAAAATGTTTCCCGTTGAGAACTTTTTCATCTGGAGAAACAAAAAAAAAGTCACTCAGGGTGAGATCGGGTGAATAGGGAGGGTGGGGCACAGAGGCCACGCCATTTTTGGTCAAAAACTACTGAACACTCAGCATGATGTGGTGTAGGCAGGTGCGCTCATAAACCAACCACCCATCATGAAATAGGCAAATGCATTAAAAGAGTCTTCAAAAAAACTTCACTGAAGCCAGACTCAGCCTCTCACGATAACACCAACTGGTACACTGATACAGATGGGTTCCTAGAACACTCACCTAGCAAGAGGAGCATGTATTACAAGGGGCCTGCCCTACAGAAGATAATTTCAGTTTTTTGGGGGGTTCCCCCCTTGTATAATAGTTCTTGTTTTTCATTTTTAGTCCCTAGAGGGGACAGTGGAAACATGTATGGGAACGAAGTAAGAGGTCTTGATTCAAGGCCTGATTCTGTAACTGCTTGCTTATTAGACTCTCAGAACTTTAATTTCCTCATCAGTAAAATAGAAATAATATTACTTCTTGTTTTGTTGAGAAGATTAAATGTGGTAGATAAGTGAAAGTTCGTTTTAATCTAAAAATCCATACAGAAATTTAAAATATTGTTTCTTTACCTTGTAGGACAGTGTTTTTCAACCAGTATGCTACAAGAATTTTTAAACCTTGCACTACCTGACTATTTAGTCGGGGCACTGACCTCTTTTCCATTAGATTGTCAAATTAAAAAAAAAATGACAACAGCCAAGACAACAACAGCCATCTGGTATGAATGAACCAAATTATACCTATTTTTTGTCGGATCAACAAAAAAATTAATTTTTGGTGTGCAGCAGGATTTTAATGATTAGTTTGTGTGCCACACGATGAAAAAAGTTGAAAATTGCTGCTTTAGGGCATCATTGAAACCTCTTCTTTCTGCTGTCCATCTTTACCACCCCACCCCAAAATGTCCAGACTGCCTAAAACAAAACATGATATTCTTACATGACAGGCCAACCAGAAGCAGAAATATGAAAAGGCAGAATCTTAGTGACCTCACGCATGCTGTGCTGATCCTAACTCCCACCCCTCCTTAGCTTGAGTGCCTTCTTAAGAGATAAGTTTATTTCACAACCTCAGAGCAAGTAGAACCACCATAGCCATTCTGCCAAATGGATCGAAGCCCCTGCTATGCTTCTCACTGGCTGTACGGCCTTTGAGAAGTTACATTCTCTGAGCCTCACTTTCCTCATATACAAGGTAAGAATAGTATGATGTTCCTCGGAGCTGTTTTCCTGGACTTATAAGAGATACCTGCAAAGGTCCAAAATAAGTGTTAGTAGTGGTATAGATGGTCATTCATTGAACATGATATATGGAAATTCTGGATATTTCTTTCTCATAAGTTTCTGGACAGAAGAAATATTACCAAATGTTTTATGATAATGAAGTCAACTTTCATAAAGGAGTTTTAGGATTCTCTCAACAGATTGTAACCAGTAATGATCATTGAACTCCTCCTTGTTTGTAATGAAACAAATGATAAACATCTTCATTTCCTTTCCCTCTAGACACACATGCACACACACACTCACGTACACACTCACTCTGCCCGTTTGGTCTTTAGCACAGATGGATATTGTTTCACAATGGTAGAAGAAGATGATTCTGGGACGCCTGTGATCACTTCTGGATGTCTGGGACTAGAAGGCTCAGATTTTCAGTGCCGGGTAAGGAAGAAACTTGATTCCACTCTGTAACATTTCCTTGGCTATTTCAAACAGTCAAGTTTCAAGTAAGATAAAACAATTGCTTTCTTTTCCTTTGGCTAATTTATTTTTAGTAATTTGGAAAATAACTTGAACATTCTTATTGGGCCAATTCTCCCTCCATTTTGCAATTAAATATTTTTATTTTTGCAGTTAACCTCTGGCTTAGTGTCCCATTAGATCTTCTTGCTCAAATTCCAATTTAGTTAATTGCATTAAACCAAGCTTTCTTCCTTGTTTTATACTGTATGCACTGGTTATTACAAATGCAGTAGTAATTTGGTAGAAATGCAGACATTGCAGTAAAATAATACATGATAATTTGAAAAAATACCTAATAGATAACAATATTTTCAACATGTTTGAGTGAGAATATTGAGTTATTTAAATAATGTTAATTTCTTAAGTTTTAGATTATGTGCCTATGAAATTCAGGGAACATCCAATGATGGCTTTTTGGGTTCACTTTTAGGACACTCCCATTCCTCATCAAAGAAGATCAATTGAATGCTGCACCGAACGGAATGAATGTAACAAAGATCTACACCCTACACTGCCTCCACTGAAAAACAGAGGTACGGAAAAGAAGGTTGCCAGGCTGGAAAAGCTCCGTTTATTTTCTTAAAGAAAATAAAAGTGCACCCTGGCTGGTGTGGCTCAGTTGGTTGGGTGTCTTTTTGCAAACCGAAAGGTGGCGGGTTTGATTCCTGGTCAGGGCACACGCCTAGGTTATGGGTTTGGTCCCCAGTTGGGGCGCGTACAACAGGCAACCAGTCAATGTTTCTCACATTGATGTTTTTTTTTTCCCCCTTTTTTCTCATTCCCTTTCCTTCTCTCTAGAATCAATAGTAGAAAAAAAAATTCTAAGTAAAAATGTGAATTATTTTCTCCTTTCTAAATGAATCTACCTGTACCATTTTTCACTGTCGGGACAGAGGACAAGGCAAGAGGACATAATGAAACTGTCTTTCAAAAACATGTGCAAATAGCTCTTGGAAAGTGGTCTTACACAGCTGCGGGGGCCCTGTCCTGGGCGCCAGATGTGGGGGGGCTCCGCCCGTAGAGCCCCATCCCTCCGTCACGGATGAAAATAAAAACTACCAAGACATGATCTGCTTGGGGAGGAAAGGTGGTCAAACTCTCAGAGGAGAATGACCCAGAGCCCCATCCTCACTAGGCTTTTATTGGGTTCAAATACATGGGAATACAGGTATGTCAGGTGGCAAGGATCAAACAATGGTTAACATTTCAAAGAAAATCTGAGGGCTTAATCTGAGTCAGTGTTTGTCAGGAAAGGGGGTTGCCAAACTTTGGGAGACATACTCATTTCCTCCTGGGACACTTGTCACCTCAGGAAGAGCACTCTTAGCAAAGCAGGTTTCACAGGACTTTAAGAATTCTTTCTTATGCCCGATCACCCAGGGAGCCGTCCTGGCCAGCACAGGGCTGCACCACTCGCCCCCACAGTTTCAGGCTTTAAGCCGATTAGGAAGCAGGAGACATCTCCCAGATGGAAATGAGGACTCAGGCTATGTCAGAATAGCCGGGGGGCGAGGGTCCATCACCCCCTCTTTGCTGTAGCCCCCCCGAGTCCTTCCATGAGGCCTCCCAAGTGGTTGTGTCTGGCTTAGGTTGCCCCTCCCATGAGGAGTCTTACCCGTCATTGACTGCCAACCAAGCATTGGGACCAGAGATGGATGAGGCAGAAGCAGCGCTCCTGCCAGGGAGACAAGCTTTGTCTCCTTAGTAGGTCACGTCCTTGTGACAGAACAGACCCAGATGAAGTGGATCCCTTGGCTTTTACACAGCCTACCATGGGGTGAGGGTTACAACTCCTGAAACCAGGCTGAACGGTCCGCAACACACAACCTTCACTCCTGTGAATCTTACTTAATCTCTCCCCTCGTCCTCTCAGGAAATAGTTTGTAGAGCTTGGAGTGTGTTTCATGAGAACAGAGAAGGGAGGCAGTGTTTTATGCTGACCCCTAAATATTATTCAGAGGTTGTACTTCATTCAAAAACTGCTATTTGTCTACATTTATTTTAAAACCAAGGACCTTAAAAAGGACTAAGTCAGTTTATGCCCTGGATGGCATTTCCTTTCATCTATGCTAGAGTAACTACTTTTAAACCAAATCACATATCATATATTGATAAAATAGAGAAGACATCTACAGTGTTTAATTTAAAGATTTATGCATTTAAGTGTTTGTCATTAAAAAAGAAAGATTAATACCCCAATACTTCTTGTTAAAAGCAGTTCCTACATTTCCTTTCCCCTCCATTTTTCTCACCACAGAATAAATTATTTGAAGTTGTCACAGAACTCTAAGTCTGAAGTCTTAGATAAGTACTTTAAAATGATTCTTCTATATCTGATTTTATTTCTTGAGAAAACTTTTCATGCAAAATATAATGATATTTCATGGTTTTCATGATAACATTTTATAACTCCTGTTTTTACTATAGCTTAGAAAGCTCTATAAGTTTGATTCATAATAATTCACATTTAAAAAATTCTGCCAGTCAACCTGCTATGTATTAAGGATACAGAAATAGATAAACAAAATTCTTGCTCTCAAGATGTGTTGGTAAGATATGAAAGAGAAACATGTAAATAATTATATTCAGTCAGGAATATGTCAGCAGTAGAGTTAGATTATAAGCTGCAGCAAGGACACCGAAGAGCAATGGCTCACTCTGTCTGAGGCGGAAGGATGTCAAAATAGCTTCAGGGAAGTGGTACTTAAACAAGACTTTAAGGGTGAACAGAAGTTTGTCCAGCAGATAAGGCAAGAATAAAAATTAAATAATCAAAATGGCTAATGTACCAGACAGTATGGTAAATTTACATTAATTTAATTTGAGCCTCATAACAGTCCTCTGAGGTACTTAGGATTCCTGGTCCCCACTTAAAGATGAGGATATTGCAGCACAATGAGGTTAATTAACTTTTTAGAAGTTGCACAGCCTGTGAATAGCAGTAACTCTAAATAGAGGCAATGGTAGTGTGGAGGTTTGGTTTGTACAATCGATAAAACATCTGCAAAATATAGGCATGTGCAACAGCATAGCTGGTTGGAGAAAATCTCATTAAGTTGTTTGAAGCCTTTGAAGCCTCACTATGCAAAGTGGGCTTGTGGACCAGCAGCATCATTATCTCGTGGAGCTCACTGGAAATGCAGAATCTCAGGCCGCATCCCAGACTACTAACCTGCACTTTTGAGCAAGGTTCCTCAAGCTATGTATGTGCATGTTAAAGTTTGGGCAACACTTTTGGTAGAAAAAGGCAGGACCCATATTGTTCATCGAGAAGTTCACTGATGTTGAATTGCAGTAAAGTTCTAAATGCTGACTTTCAATTTTTGTAGTTATTTCTTTTTGAACTTGTTTCAAAAAGTAAGTGGTCTGTGGACAACATTTTTAATAGCCCTGGTATAAGGAACTTATGTGTTGGGAATGGGGGAAGGAGGAGGGTGAGGAATATCTGGAAATGAAAGTAGAAATGCTATATTTTAGAATCTCTTTGTCAAGGTGATTAGGTTTTTCACATACAAGTGGAGGTGCTCTGTCCTAGAAGTAACAACAATAGGGCTTAGGGCAATTCTGCCTTCTTTTCAGGTGCTGAAAGGGCTGCAGTGCATAAATTGTCCTGTAGATGGAGCCAGATTCTAGAGTCAACCAGGCAGGAGAGGGAGTACTCTCTGAGGAGGTTGAGGATGTAGGGACTGTTTAAAACAGTGGAGTAAATCTCTAGAGAACTGACTGAAAAAGCTTAGAAAAGAAGGGCAGCAACATTAAGAAAACAAGTCTTTGGTTCAGGCATTGGGAAAAGGATGCATATGGATTATAGTGAGGACTATATATTAGCCAAGATTCAAATGAAGGAGAGAATTCTAGAAGCAGCAAGGGATAAGGGGACAGTCACCTACAAAGGAGTTCCCATCAGACTGTCAGCTGATTTCTCAAAAGAGACCTTCCAGGCAAGAAGGGACTGGAAAGAAATATTTGAAATCTTGAAAAGCAGGTACCTACATCCAAGATTGCTCTATCCAGCAAAGCTGTCATTTAGAATGGAAGGACAGATAAAGCGCTTCTCAGATAAGATCAAGTTCAAGAAGTTCATCATCACCAAGCCCTTATTATATGAAATGTTAAAGGGACTTATCTAAGAAAAAGAAGATCAAAAATAGGACAATGAAAAGACAGCAAACTCACAATTATTAACAACCACACCTAAAACAAAAGCAAACTAAGCAAACAGCTAGAACAGGAACAGAACCACAGAAATGGAGATCATATGGAGGGTTAGCAACAGGGGGGTGGGAGGAGGAGAGAGGCAGAAAAGGTACAGAGAATGAGTAGCATAGATAGTGGGTAGAAAATAGACATGGGGAGGGCAAGAATAGTGTGGGAAATGTAGAAGCTAAAGAACTTATGACACATGGACGTGAACTAAAGGGGGGAATGTGGGTGGGAGGGGGTGTGCAGGGTGGGGGGAATGATGAGGAGAAATGGGACAACTGTAATAGCATATCAATAAAATATATTAAAAAATAAAAAGAAAAAAAGAGAAAAAAAACCAAGTGATAGGATTGGGTGGAGTTTAGTGGCGTTAGGACTGACTGCTTTCATCTCTGAGGATGCCGGGGGTGCCTAGGTGAGGTTTCGCCAGATTCTACCTCACCCCTTTGCCACACTCATTTCAGTGTGAGGCGAAAGTCCTGCAGACGGTGGTCTGAAGGCACTGACATTTTTTACAGAGCTACACCATAGAGCTGCCAGAGATTGCTTGTTTGTTTTGCTTCTATCATATATAAGGTTTTTATTGGCAGCTCTGACTCCATTTTGAAATGGTTCCATTTATATTATTTTTCACAATTCATATTGAAGATATGTGTGTAGATGGTTGATATAAAACCCAAAATAAAGAACAGGGATGGTGTTAAAGAGTTACAGAACCATCCTCTTTTTATATTTTTAATTTTCGCTGTTTTTTTCTTTTTTTTTTTTTTTTATACTCAGGACTATCCCCAACTTGTGGGGTTGGGCAGTGGTATAAACGTAGGTCCGTCTAGCATTTATCTGCATATCTAAAACATATAAACCAACATAGAAGACTGGTAAATAAAATACATTATATTCACTTAACAAATATATTTTTATAATGGAGAACACCAGCTTGGCATTTTGGATGCTGGAACTACTGAGACGTCTCCTATCCATCAGAGGCATGTGAGTGATGAGGAGCCACATTTTTGGTTTCTCCTGCACTTCGAGGGCCTCACATGCACGCACGTGGACACCTGTTTTGTTTTGGTCTCAGCCTGTGGATAGTGATGCTGTCAGTTAGGAATGCCTGAGCACTCATCTGGGCCTGTCTCACTTGTGGCAAGGCCCCCATGGACGTTTCCGTCTGAAGCTAGTGTTGTGGCTGGACAGGACCTTATGGTTCTTATTAGGATTGTAGGACTCACCTCAGCAAAAACCATCCAGGAACTTTAAAAAACAAAAGATTTATTATTCACAGGTTCTCCAGGGTATAGGGCATGACTGAGGGCAACACAAGGTCATGGGTAGAGAGGGGGAGGGAGCACTCTGCTTTTATCGGGGCTGACGGTAGGGTGCCTAGGGTTTCACAGGTTCACTCTTCATTGGTGAATTAAAGCATAAGAGCAGGAATTCGGTTAGGGTTCAGTCAAGAAAAATCAGGTTTCCTCAAGTGGACCGTTATCTAGATTACCTGGGGCTTTCTAAAAGGGAACTTCCTGGGTAGTGTGGCCTGGTTTCTAATCTAGTTGTTTTACCAGTAGCTGTGTCATGCAGCTGACAGCATGGTATTCAAGATGGGAGTCTTAGAATGGATGCCTTGGCAATTAAAAAGTTTGATACCAGGCACTTACAGTTTAATGCTCCAACCCTCAATTTATACTCCACTCACACGTCTCGCTCCAGCCACCGCTGGCCACCCCTCAGGACTTGGGGTACACGCACCTTCTGCTTAGTCCACTGTCAGGGGGACAGGGATAAAGAAGAGGGCCTCACAGTTCCTAGACACAGACATGATGCCCTTCAGACAGGAAATTTCAGACTCTGGGCATTGACCAGTGGTTTAATGGGCGAGTGGGATGGGACAGGGTCTGGGTGGAGGCTTCCTCTGGGGCCTGCAGAGCCATCGCTACATGGAAAGGGGCATGGCGGCAGAGAGCCAGAGCAGGGCCTTGTAGCTCAGAGCTCAGACAGATTTTCTCACCTAAGGGCAATAGAAATTACGTACTAATAATGATGGTTTGCTTATGTGAATGGAATATGTACTTACTATGGCTCTTTTTTAAGTACTTTACATATACTAACTCATTGGATCCTCATAACAACCTGAAAAAGAAGACACTGTTATTATTATCCCTATTTCACAGACGGGAAAACTGAGGAACCCTGAGATTAAATACTGTGTGAAGTTTACGTAGGTAGAATTAGTAGTGGATATGGGAAATGGGCCAGTGACATCGTATCACGGAATCTGCTATAGGAAGCTGTGAATGATATTCTCAAAAAAAAGTTCTTTCACCTAAGTACCTTTTAAATTCCAAGTAAATGCTGCTTAGCCATTTCACATGACAGTTGATAAACAATCAATAAGATTACTTTCAAAGTAATCTGCTTGTTATGTTTGCCTCACACAGAATGTCATCAGGCACACATTAATTGCTGATTTGAGAATTTGGTGTTAGAGCATTGCTGCTCTGCTCCTTGCTCATCCCTGTGCTTATACTCTCTCCCTCCCTCCTTCTCTTTCTTCTAATTTAATGTTTGTTGAGTCTCAGTTGCTTACAAAGCTTTCAAACTTGTGGTGCCGCCGAATCACCTGTAGGGCTTGTTAGAATAGAGTGCTGGTCTCCACCTAGTTTCTCACTGAGCAAGCAGGTCTGAGTGGGCCCTAGCAATCTGCATTCCTGAGGCGCCCCCAGGTGACGCTGATGCTCCTGATCTGAAGCCGCACTTGAGAACCCCTGTACTAGGCATCACCTAGTAGGTTGTTATACATCATTACAGATTTTTTATAATGTGGAATTACTCATGTCCATTACATATATACTTCGTAGCAAATGTATCAGAAATAAGATTTTGTTTTGAAATACAATAATTTCAATGTACATGAAGACAAAGTATAATATAGGATATAGGACTTCCACAAAGTTAAAATTGATCTTTGTTTTGCTCAATTGAAAATATATTCCAAGTTTATGGATTTTTTAAAATGCTATTGCTTAGCTTAGATATTGCCAATCACAAAGTAAGCTCTATGGGTGATAGGTATTTAAGCAGTGAAACGTATCCCTTGTTCTCCGCAACACAGATAGAGCAAATACATGGTAGCATCCCGGCTGCAAAGGTGAGTGCCAGAACTTTCCCTCTGATACCTATGTTATGCCCTTGGCAATGTAAAGCAATACATGAATCTAAGCTGAATTCCTTGCCAGGGAGTAGTTTAATATTTCTTTAAATGTTCACCTCCTTTTTTTTGGAATTTCTGGTTTACACTGTGTTTGGGAAGGACAAAAGAAATTTAGAGATAATCCTTTTATCTCGCTGAACACAATAGCCTGGATATAAAAATTCTGTCTTAACCTCCTTTGTTACCAGGAAATTTCTCATTAGATTTCCTGTTACAATTCTTATTGCAGTTGTGAACCATCTTCTAGCCTTGTAAAAACAGTCTTGTCATTTTAAGCTGTTATAATCCATCTACTTATCAAAGAGGGGGTCAGTAGTGACTGACGCTATTAGGAAACCACTGGTGATTCTGACTTGCCCCTCGAGGTGAGCCAGACTTCCCTGGAGAGCTGTCCGCTCCCCGTGCCTGAGCAGTGGGAGCCATTGCACAGGCAGGCAGAAATCTGCTGCTCTGGAGAGAACTGCAGCCGCCCGGGTCCTCCCTGATCGCTATCTGCAAGTGTTCGCTTTCCAAGACTCTGGCAGTGACTTGAATGTTTACATTGTTAATGCTCGGAGCACAGGTAATGGCAGATTAAAACACGAACAGCATGGCCAACAGAAACAAAGGTCTATTGATAAGGATCACGTCTTCATGACAGAAGACAAGGAGGCAGAGACGAGGCTGCAGGGGATAGAGTTATTGGGGCAAAGAAAAGGAAAATGGGAAGGGTAATGCAAGCCTTTAAAAAGTGCCTGATGGTAAGGAAAGAATCCCTCAGGTCCCTTCTGGTCTCGTTGCTCTCATAAATCAGAAGCGTAATCAGATGAGGAATAGATACAGTGTTCCTACAGTTCAGAGTGTCCTCTGCATTTACATGGAAAAGTAAAAGGCAGCGAGGCTGACAGTTTTAGTGAAATTACATCACTCGAATTAAAAAGTATTCTGTATTCATATATTAATAACATGTTAGACTTATGTAGTCAGTTCCTCTAGTTGTAATTGAGTATCCAGCGTTCTCTGGTTTTCTGCAAATTCAGGCTTTGTGCTTAGAAATGCATTTTAAGCTAAGTTTCCAGAGATAGCATTTGCACATGTATGTGCCATGGTATTTGCATACCTGCATATGGAAACTTGTGAATTATGCTCTTACTAACAGAGGTATTGTGCTCACCTTGGGTTTGTTGTTAACTTTGCCTGTAACCTAAGGGAAGGAGGAGCAGAGGGAAAATCGACTAAGACATTTTGTTGTGTAAATCCTTAGCCTACCTAATATTAAGAGCCTGCAAATTATTTTCAAGATTTCCTAAGCAACACTTTTCAGCTGATACATGTGCTAATTATATCTGATTCCTAGTAGCACTAAAGCCTGGAAGGCTTTCAGACGTGCTCAGGGGCGAGTCGGGTCCCTGAACATTTTTTCTAGATGGTTGGCAATGTGTCCGTGTGCGTTAATAGAAAACTGCTTATTTTTAACAGGCTCTCACTTAGTCTTTTCAGATGCAGACTATTTCCAATATTTGGAAAGTGGTTCAGATCATAACTAATTCTTAAACATGTTATTTTAGACTGATGAGTAAATCATAACATTAACCATCATAATATTTGGATAAGAAATTAATAGAAAGATATGTGGATTTTTGTTTATTATAAATAATCTGAACTTTCTCTGAAGTATTTCAAAGTAAGATTGATTTTTAACTTAGATGCTCATGTTAATTTTCCAATTTTTTAAATTATATTACCATTTGGGAAGACAGTGCCCTTGGTCCTAAGAAGTGCACTCAGAAGTGTTTAGGGTAGGTACATTGTATCTGTAGTTTCAAATGATTTGCAAATTATACATGCATACATACAGATTAACATGAATACAGAACTATCCAGCCGTGCATCACTCATGATGGGGACACAGTCTGAGAAATGCATCTTTAGGCGATTTCATTGTTGTGGGAACATCGTGGAGCGCACTTATGCAAACCAGAAGGTGCTGCACACTGAGCGATGTGGCGTAGAGTCTGCTGTTCCTGGGCTGCGAACCTGTGCAGCATGTCAGTGTCCCGAACACATAGGCGATTCTAACTCGTTGCCCTGCACACTGTTAGGACAGCTGCAGCGACACGAGGCGATAGGAATTTTTCAGCTTCAGTGCAGTCTCATGGGACCCAAGTCACGTACACAACCTTTGGCCCCAAGTGCCGTGGAGCACCACATAGCTGAATGTATACATGTTTATAATCCATAGAGACATACACAAACACACACACTATGGAAACAAGAAAATTATAGCGCAAAGGTGGTAAAATTTTAAAAATGGGAAAACTCTGTGAAGGGTATACTGAAATTCTTTATCCTTACAGGTTTCCCGTAAGACTGAAATTATTTCAACATGATTAAAACATATGTTCATATTGATGGTGAAACAGAAACTGTTGCAATCTCTTTTTAAAGGAAACGTGGACAATATGCATGAAAGGCCTTAAAATATATATCTTTCGAACTAGTAACTCTACTTCTGGGAGTCTAGATTAAGGAAATAATCATTGAAAGGCATACTGGTGAATGTGGAAAGTGTTCATCATGGAAGTTTATATATTACAGCAAAGATGCATTATAGCCAAATCTCTGCAGTCTCCTAGGCCCACATTATCAGAAGTCCACATTCATCAGACTTTCTGGTTAGGGTGTGTCTGTATATATAATCTGTAGTCTTTAAAACTAATTTTGCAGAAAAAAATTTTGTTTTGGAAAATGTTCACAATATTAAAAATGAAAACGATTTAGTTATAAAGCAATTATAATGATTTTTGCAACTTTTTATTGTGGTAATATACACATAACACAAATTTATCATCGTAACCGTTTTTAAGTGCGCAGCTCAGTGCACTGAAGATGTTCATAATGCTGTGCCGCCATTGCCATCATCTGTTCCCATAGCTCTTTTCATTTTGCAAAACTGAAACTCTTGACCCTTTAAACGCTGACTTTCTCAGCACCACCCTTCCCCTGCTCGCCGTTGTACTTCTCCATTTTCTGAGTTTGATCGCCCGGAGCACCTTCATCGTGGAGTCGTGCAGTGTTTCCTGTTGTGTGACTGGCTTGTTTCACTCCCCCAATGTCCTCCTCAGTTGCCCATGTTGCAGCATACGTCACAGTTTCCTTCCTTTTCAAGGCTGGATGATGTTCCCTGTATGTACATACACATCTTTCTTACCCATTCATCTGTCAGTGGGTCCTCTGGTCTCTTCCATGTTTTAGTTGTCATGAAGAATGCTGCTGTGCACGTGGGTGTGTATAATGCCTTCCTATGGAATATTTTGCTCATGAATGTGTGTTGTTCATTGAAATGACACTGCAGAGGTATATGGTAAAATGTTAGTAGTAATTTTCCTAAGTACGGAGGTGGCAATGACTTTAATTATTTTAGTTTAGTTGGTAATTTTTTGCTTTACTTCATGGAACGTGTAATACTTTTGATTGGGAAAAAAAGTAACATTGGGTGGAATAAGGGCCCCAGGCAAAGTGTTCAGGTAGCCATCCAGTTAAAGGTACGCAGCACAGTTGGGAAACCTCTGTAATAACTGAAGTCATAAATTACGAAAACACTATTTAAAATTCAGTAGCAGTAATCGTACTCTCAAGGGTATATGGTGCCCTTAATAAGAATGGTGCTAATATTATTACTATATAAGTGCACCAGGTTTTAGATCTGTGTTCTTAAAATGTTTACCAGAGACTACCTGCATTGCACATAAATCATTTGGGTGATTGTAAGAAACAACAGCAAACCCTCAGAATAGACATCTCTGGGATTGAAGTCAATAAATGTACTTCAGTATAAAGCTCTATAAGTCATTTATATGATGCTTGAGAAATCACGCTGTAGGTAAATCTGATTTGTGAAGAACTTGAGTTAAAACAACATGAACAATATTTAATAATTTATTCTATAAAAGGATCACACAATAATTCTCTGAGTGGAATGGACCCATTCTTTTAAAATATAATATGTTGAAAAATTCAGGTATGTATTTTTTAAGAACATCTTTGTTTAAAGGGATGCACATCCACATAGACTATATTTGGCAACATTTGAGGAATCCTATTCCTTTGTACCCATCAGAAGATGAGTGTGTTTTATGCACAGTGAATATAGATTAGTGTTTTATACAAAGTCATGGTGTAGGGCACATGAGAAAAGCCTGTAAACCCATCAGCTGGATCTGAAATAAAGATGAACTATCTACTTATATTATTACATTTTAGGGGCATTGATCCATATACACATTTGTTTATATTTTGTGCTTTATTCTCTGTCAAGCCCATTTCTTACAGCATGCTCTTGAGTCAAGTGCCTAGATGAATGATGATTCATGATAGTTGACATTATTTAATTTGGAGTGTGTGTGTGTGTGTACGTTTTAATCAATTAGCCGATGAAAAGTACCTCTCACATCTTGCATATGGAACTTAGCAAACACTTTAGGGAAGAGTTGCTTCCTAATTTTTAGGTAAAAATATTATGTTTTATGAATCTCTTTGCTTTCTTTTTAATTTCAGATTTTGTTGATGCATCTGCACACCACAAAGCCTTACTTATATCTGTGACAGTTTGTAGTTTGCTCTTGGTTTTTATCATTTTATTCTGTTACTTCAGGTAAGTTTCCGACATGCAGATTAGAATTTTGAGTTTGTAATGTCTCTCTCATACTACTGTCCTACTCATTGACATTCCCCCCACCACTTCCTTTGACCTAATTAGATCTTAGATTTCACTGATAATATTAGTTACTATTGATAAATATTTGTCCTAATGAACCTATTAGTAGATACCTATCTTATCTGTGTTTCAGGTATCCAAACCACCCAGATAACTTTCACCCTTAGGGAAATTAGGGCAGTTAAGAAATTAAAGAATTAGTTGCTACTGAATTTGATTCTAAGCAGAGAATGAGCATGTTGAATTTAGCATTGTTCTAGTAATTTCTTATTTCCTGAGCTAACAATTTCCCCTAGTATTGAAAGATTTTTAAAGTTAATTTATAGATTATTAAATTAAGTTTAGTTACTATATGAAAGTTAAGTATAGTGGTTACAAATTACTTTTAGCCACCTAAAAACATATTTTACAGTTTGTGAAATATCAAGAACCTTTAAATTCATGTCAGTTGCCTCTTATAACATTCATTTATAAAACTGTTTTGCAAATGGGAGTTGATTCAAATAAATTTATTTCTTAATCATTGATAAAAAGTTTTTGAAGTTTAAATTTATTTAACTTACCTAGATTATTGGTCTGTATATTACCTTACATGAAAGCTGTAATGTCTTTCGCACACCAAAACTTTGCATCTATATTAGTTAGGGAGACCTTAAAGGGAAAGATTTTAGGGATTGAGTATAATGGAACTACATAGAAACATTAACAGACTGTAACCTGCTGGGAAAGAATCAATCAAAAAGAGCAGAGAAAATTGGAGATGGTTGAGACTGAGTAAAAACATGTAGTTTACTTTAATGAAACCAGTGAGGAAAGCAATTATAATTTGTATTTTGGAAACCAAAACTGAGAGTAATAAATACTGAGCACTATTCTTGCATTGTTTTTATGTGCTAAATTAAAACCTGCCATCAGTAATGTTTTACCTGCAGGTTTTGTGGGTGTCATTGCAGTTCGGTGTCTAAAATGATCTTCCTCCGTGTGTCTTTAGGTATAAAAGACAAGAAGCCAGACCTCGGTACAGCATCGGGTTAGCACAGGAGACTTTCATTCCTCCCGGAGAATCCCTGAAAGACCTAATTGAGCAGTCTCAGAGCTCAGGAAGCGGATCAGGCCTCCCTCTGCTGGTACGAGAAGAATATATATTGAATTTAAAGGAATGTTTTCTGAAAGGAAATGTCAATAAATACAGGGTTTCATTTTACTGAAACAGATAGGGCAGGACAAAGATGACGTCCTGTGCAATCAGTTAGATATCAGATCTCAGATGCAGGGCTTCCTGATAACATTTTGACATATTGGGGGTAAGGTGATTGTTTTTTAATGTCAGTGTATGGTTACAATCCAGACCCTCAGACATTCTGATAAAGAGCAGATTAGAAAACATTAAACAGGGGGCCATCTTCCCTCTGTTTTCAGTAAGGATAGTGTTACTGCACTTTGGCCTGGCTTTTGAAGGCAAAAGTATTACAACCAACTGGGATCTGAGTACTTTTACAAGGGAAGAAGGCTGCATTTCAGCTGGAGGGTTTATGTTTCAGGGTGAAGTCCTGGCTTTTCCATTCAGGAAAGGTTTAATTTTCTGATGGTCAACACTGCCAACCTTGAAGAAAATACATACTGAATCCAAGGCACTTGCTTTAATGAGAAAAACATTTTGTTCCTTCATGGATCATGCAAAAAAAATCATTGGGACTTGGGATGGAAATAACAATTTTAATGAGAAATATTTTCCTTTATAAACTCTTAAGATTGATTTTCATAATCTTTATTGTCTGGTTCTGTCTTTGGATATCTTGTTTACTTTACTTCTTAGGCAACCTTTCATTTAGTACTAAAGAATCTTAAAAAAAAAATTCAAGCCATGAATCTATCTCACAACTTTTTTTTTTTTGGATATACAAAAAGCTGTTTATATTTAATGTATACAACTTGGAGAGTTTGGTGATATATTCATGAAACTACCACCACAATCTATGACATAAACATATCTGTCACCTCCAAAAGTTTCCTTGTCCCCTCTTTACTTATTATTTTTATTATTTTATGACAAGAACACTTGACATAAGACTTAGTCCGTAGCAAAATTTAGAATACAGTACACTACTGTTAACTGCAGGCACCACAGATCTCCAGGACTCACTCATCCCGCACGACTGAGCTCTGTCCGTGCTGACCGGGACCTCCCCTGGAGGCAGCAGGCCTGGAAAACCGTTAGTGAAGGAGTCTCTAGGATCAAACTGGTGCTTCCTAGGATGTAAACGTTTCTTACATGGAAGTTCTTGTTTTCAAATTGCTTGGTCTTTTAGAATTAATATATGTCTAAAACAATTCTTATATTTAAACATATTATTATTCATTTTTAAAAGTATAAATACTGAAATCTCCTTTGATATTAATGAATCAGATACTCATGCTCTTGGATTTGAAAACTATTTGCTTTCCTCCTTCTTACCCATCTTTCTCATTACTGTGGAGTTATTGCCCTGAAATCTTTGGCCTTACTCTGTTCCTTCCCTGGAGAAAACATTCTCATATCCAGTAGCGTTTGTGTGTCTCCTACATTAGCTTGGTCTGCATGGCACACTTCTTCTCCCACCTGTCCTCCTCCTGCTCCCCGAGCGCTAGCATCAGCCTCCAGTAGTGGTTTCTCAAATGAGGTATGTCCTTGCTTAACATCATCAGTAGGTTCTGCAACTTTAAGTCAAATGACATATCAAAACTGATTTTACCATAGGCCAATTGACAAAGACAAGAGTTAAGTTCTTACAGCATCTCACCAAGGTTATCATGAAATGACATTGAATGAAACAGTATCTTTATGAGGATATCTTCAGAGTTCTGGCTCCTGACCTACCTCACATTTTATCTCTGTGCCCAGTTACCCCAGATCGAGCCAGTCTGTCTGTCTTCTGTCATAACATTTTGCTTGTAGTATCAATGCAGCAGATTAAAATACTGTAAAATTGATGTTAGTGTGTGTGTCTTTCGATGGACCCTCATCTCTTCAGGGGTGGAGACTGTATTTCATTCACTTTGTAACCCACCAATTGACTAAATGGGCTGTTCAATAATTTGTTTTAAAAGTTTTCAACTCCCAACTTTTACTATCTGTGAAAATACTCTTTTTTCTATAATCCAGACACTGAAAAATAGCATTTGGCATATATCAAAAAAATGAATAAGAACAACCAGATTGCCAGACAAAAGAGGTATGAAAGAGGCATTTCAAGGTGTGTTAACCTAGATGCACAGGAACAGTAAACCAGGCCTGCTTAAGGCAACGATAAACCTCTTACTAAGGAAGTTACACATCTGGGGCTTGACTGCTCGTCAGGACCTGCACTGTTAGGAATTGGTGATCAGATCACCCTGTGAGGTTACTTGCCCTAGAACTCCTTGTTGGTCCATGCTTATGAGCCCAACAATGCATTCATTTTTCATTTCTTATATTTTACGTAAGATCAGCTTATACGATGACAAGATTTCCTTCAAAATACCTGGTATCTCACCATAGTGGTGGGATGAATGGTATTCTGCAAATAATTTCCTCAAGAGAGGATTTGTATTTGATTTGTATCTGCATTTGGGTGTGCTGCCAATGTAGGACAGATTTAGTGCCGTTCAGTGGCCCCATAAAATGATGAAACCCAGTTTCAGTTCTAGTTTTAAAGGAATCAAAGTTTAGATTCTGGATCCCAGTGCTGCTATTATTCTTAGCCCAGGCAGTAGGCAACCTGGCTTTTGAATATGTCTTTTTTTAAATTAAATATCATATTGTTGTTCTATTGTGGATGTCCCAATTTCCTCCCCTGCTCTCCTCTGCCCAGCCCACTCCCGACTCCCACAGTCAATCCACCCTGTTTTCCAAGTCCGTGGGTCATTCATTCGTGTTCCTTTACCAGTCCCTTCCGCTCCTTCCTACCCTTATTCCCCCCTCCCTTCTGGATATGCTTAATGCTTATTTTTTCCTACACTCATCTCAGCTCATTCCTCCCTAATTCCCTCCATCTTTTTTCCCTTTCTTCCCTCTTTTCTTTCCTTCTCCCTTTCTTTTTTCTCTGCCTCCTTCCCTCCTTCCCTGCCTGGAGATTTCCTCTATTTCTTTGTGTGCCCAACAGTACAGAGTGGGGCAAAAAGTTGTATGGAAAATAATACAGTGATTAATAAATAACAGTACATGAATAAATTCTGTGTTCCACATACTCACAAATGTAAAACTACTTTTGCCCCACGTGGACATTTGTTTTGTTGTATTTTATCCAAGCATATAGTGGCATGAGTCCCTTCAGAGTGTCTGGTGTCCCATCACAGTGGTGGAAATGAAAAGTACTCCATTCTAACCACTGCGAACCCACTGAGGTTTTTCTCACTGTGGAAATTATAGGTAGAATGAAGTATTCAATAATTTTGAAGTACTATCACAAACACTCAGAATCTGCAACCAATTTCAAATCTCAAATTTGAAAAGAAGACGGCATAAATTAATAAATAAATACAAATAACATGCCTATAAAAGGAAAACTGGCTAAATCTACTTTAGACGCAGTAATAGTTTCTTCTCTGGAGAAAAAAATGATTAAACAAATCTGTAGTGCTGTGAATATACTAACAGTGTGTTTTGGGATTTAACAGGTCCAAAGGACTATAGCTAAGCAGATTCAGATGGTGAAACAGATTGGGAAAGGTCGCTATGGGGAAGTTTGGATGGGGAAGTGGCGTGGCGAAAAGGTAGCTGTGAAAGTGTTCTTCACCACCGAGGAAGCCAGCTGGTTCCGAGAGACAGAAATATATCAGACTGTCTTGATGAGGCATGAAAACATTTTGGGTGAGTCTGTATAGCAATGCTCAGGGTTTTCTAGATTTTCTCTATTTTTCTGTTAGCATCTGTATATTAACTCATCCGTCTAGATCTGTTATGAAATATATAGACATTTTCTTCTTGGCATGAGCCCAAGAATGTCACAGCTTCTAATGGGAGACGGCACAGGAGGAATGAGTAAGGCACTTCTATGAGTAAACGGTGGGGTGGAAATAGAGTGCTCTCCAGTATTTTTTTCTTGAAGGACAGGAAATGCAAATACAATAACACCAGCATTTCTTAAGGTTTCTTCGGGATTTAAAGGAGCACATTTTTGTTTAAATGTTGTGGAAAGTTGTAAGAATTTTATCTGCAGGGCTTATTTATATCCAGAGTTTATATGGATAATTGATTTCCTTTTTATTTTCCCAAGTTAGAAATGATCTACCTGGGTGACTCAACTGCAAAGAGTTTAAACTAATCTGAAGTGTTTGACTCAAGTCCCTGTTTTGTAAATAGTGTCTTATGTGTAACTATAATACCACGAACTATTTACTGTTAACTTAAAATAATTTAAATGTCAACAACTGATTAGAAAGGGGTCATGTTTTCAGATCAAAACTTTTTTTTAATTCTTAAAAAGATTTTATTTATTTATTTTTAGAGAGAGGGGGAGCGAGAGAGCAAGAGAGGGAGAGAATCATAGGTCAGTTGCCTCTTTTAGGTGCCCCAGTCTGCACTGAACCCATAACTCAGGCATGAGCTGTGTGACTGGGAATTGAACCAGTGACCTTTCAATTTCAGGGATGATGCCCAACCAATTGACCCATACCCACTAGGGCCAGCGAAAACCTCTTAATGTTTCTCTACCCCTATTTTTCTGATTGCCTCTGATTTGTATTAGTAATTTCATAGTGTCATAGGCATGATCAGAAAACTGAATGAAATGCTAAACAAAAGAGACCTGTGACAAAGAATGATAGTTGAGCATATGGCTTATTCCTGATAAGATCCATTCATAATACACTTAGCTACAAACCTTTTTGTTTTCTTTCCTTTTAGGGTTTATTGCTGCAGATATCAAAGGGACAGGATCCTGGACCCAGCTGTACCTGATCACAGACTATCATGAAAACGGTTCCCTCTATGATTACTTGAAGTCCACCACCCTAGATATTAAATCGATGCTGAAGTTAGCCTATTCTTCTGTCAGTGGCTTATGTCATTTACACACCGAAATCTTTAGTACTCAAGGCAAACCAGCAATTGCCCATCGAGATCTGAAAAGTAAAAACATCCTGGTGAAGAAAAATGGAACTTGCTGTATAGCTGACCTGGGCCTGGCTGTTAAATTTATTAGGTTAGTATCAAGGTGAACAAATATTCTTTTTATGATTCTTTTCTATCACTTTTTATAGATTATACATTTTGTAGTTCACTGCTTCTAGGATACTTACTAGAGGAGAACTTCCACTACTTTTGACTTTTCTTAGGAGGGAAAAAGAAGAAATATTTTATTTGTCACACCATGTGGTTCAGTTCTATTTCTGTGGCTTCAAAACAATGTCAGTATATTGGCTGGGTTCTTAGCTGTCATGAAGCTGTTTAGAAAAGAGGTAGCTAATGTCTCAGATTACGTGATCAGAATTCTACGTAACATTTGTAAATAGGAAAAGGTTTCAGGTAAGATCCACAGATTATGTGGTGATAAAGGCAATGTCTTTTATATGATAGAAGAGAGATCACTTGCAGAAGTGTTTTGTGAGAAATGTTAGAAACTAACGAACAAAACACAGCCAGTATTCAACACTATTACACTGTAGCTTAAGCAGTGACTATAACACCTGAACACATAAATCAGCACAGGTTATAAGTAGCGGTGTTTGGACCCTGGGAGGGAGAAGGGGCAGCTCCCCAGGTGATATCCGCTGCCTCCCCAGAATGCGGAGAAGGAACGCCCCAGCTGTGGCTGCATTGTGCTTGCCTTCTCAATCTGAGCAGCCCCATTCATCCTACAGATGATTCACTTATAAGAAATGGTTCCTCTGCTTTGCAAATAAAACCACCAAACAAAAGGTATTTGCAAACCACTGGCTTAGAGGGATCATCATATAACTACGTTTTTAAAGACTAAAAGGCTTAGCCTTTATTAAATTGTGAGACCTTCTTGTGGATTTTTCCCAAAGGTGACTCTATAAGATGTAGAAAAGGGCACAAAGAAAAAGTCATGGAAATGATTAAAAGTTTGGGAAAATGACACTCCCATGAAAGAACTAATGAATTCCTATTTTCAACCAGAAGACTAAGGAGTGGTTGAATAATAAGGCCCAAATATAGGAAGGTCTTCACCGTTTACAGAATGGCAAGTTGAAGTTCTTGATATTTAAAACAGTGCAGTAGGAAATGACTTGGACTGTAGATTTAAGTTAGAAATGTGAACCTCCTGCCAATAAAGATTATTAAATCCCTTCTCACTTCTGAATTCTTTTCTTTTGTTGACCTACAACTCTTTTCAAGTCTTTTTTACCAAAAAAAAAAAAAAAAAAAAAAAGTCCCACTTTTCTTCTCAATGAATAGTCTCTCTCTTTTCTTCCCCTGTTAAATTTCTTGGTAGTTTCAGAGAATAATCTGCTTTCACAAGCCAGTAAGTAACTCATGATACCTTGTAATTTGGCTTCTGCCCCATTCTCTCCTGAATCTCCTTTATTGAGGGACACCATTAATATTTGTTACCACAAGGCTTTTGTTTTTAATTTATTGATTTTTAGAGAGAAAGAAGAGAAGGAGGAAGAGAGAGAAATAGAGAAAAAGAGATAGATATGGAGAGAGAGAGACATCAATTTGTTGTTCCACTTATTTATGTATTCATTGGTTGATCCTTGTACATGCCCTGACCGAGGATTGAATCTGAAACTGCGGTATATGGGGACGATGCTCTAACCAACTGAGCTACTGGGCCAGGGCACCGCAGGGCTTTCTGATGGTCATTTTTCTCCCCATAGTGTGGTGCCTGAGCCTCTTTTCTTCCTGTTTTCATGATTTGCCTTTTTAGTCCTGGTTCACCTTCCTTCTCTCTATACGTTCTGCTCTGTTTACTTCTTAGGGTTTTCCCACTGCTAGATTGCCTGCCATACCTGCTTTTCCCTCCTAGTTTCCAGTTCTGTTTGATCTGTTCTCAGATGTGAGGGGCCTGCCATTTCCTTTGTTCCCAAAATTTTGGGTTTGCTCAGTTGAATAAATTCTATCTCCATGATAGTCCCACTTGAACTGGGACAGTTTGGGTCCTCTGTACCATTTTTCCAGAGTCTGGAGCAAAACATTTTGTGGTTGCTTCTTATTTGTAACTTTTTCTATGTGCTGCTGCCAGATTTATTTTCATGAAGCATAGTTTTGGTCATCATAATGTTTTATAGGTTCTTATTGCTTTGGGATAAAATGTAGCTTTTATTCTGAACACTTTATACTTTCTCTCATCCCCAAGTGTTTTTAACATGCTTTTCTCTTTACCTAAATACCCAACACCCCCTCTTCTATTTAGGTAACTACTGCTTACCTGCAGTTTCTTCCTTTGGGATGCCTGTTATCATTCCCTTACAATCTGACCTTGTTAACCTCCATATGAGCGTGTCCTGCGGTGTGACTCTGTGCGCACCCTCGTGACATTTCTCATGTTGGTGTACAGTAGCCACTGACTACTTACCTGTTGTTCACATTGGAGACTAAGCTCCATGAAGTTAAAAACCATATTTTTCTGAATTTTGCATCCCTAGTGCCTTTCCTTGGTGCCCATTACTTATGTATTGATTAAAATTTTTGCATAATAGATAAATGAATGATTTCATAGGGACTACAGGATGAAGGCGGTGGACACCTTTTCTTAGATCCAGAGATCCTGCATACTCTGGATTAAATCCAACTTTCTAGTTTTATATTCCACAAAGTTTCCAACTTGTATGTTTTCTTCAGCAAAACTGTACTGCTCGCATTTTCCCGGGTACAGTCCATGTTGCCGCTACCTTGTTTTGCATTGCATGTTTTGTAGTTTGGGATGCCCCTACCTCTCCAGGGACCTTAGTCCAATCTCAGAGTTGCATTTAGTCATTCTACTCACCTCCAGCTCGGAATAACAACATCATTACTCTACTCCTGGCCCTTGACTGTCTGAAATTATAATGATTTCAGTACATGCTCATCTTTTTACTCATCACTGGGCATCTTAAGAGCAGGATCCATGCCAGCTTAATTAATGTGTCTCCCATTTGACATGACATAGTGAGTTATTCATTATAGATATTCCAACATCATTTTGAATTAGTAAATGTTGGCATATAAAAGTCATTGAGAACTCATTTTCTTTATAGACCTTAAAACAAACAGAAAGTATCATATTTCTAAAACTTAGTTCTGCTTAATGTAAGAGGAACAAACTGAAGGACCTCTTAAATTTCATGCAAGCCCTGATTCTAGGAAGTGGAGAGGAGTATTTGAAGGGATAAGCCAGTGATTTATTCGGCATGTATAGACTAGTTCATCAAGGGAGGGAAGATGTGAGGAGGCTCACCCAGGTGGGCAGCTCTGAGGGCTGGGGGCACGCAGATCTTACTTGGCCGAAGAGTAGCTGTGAGACCATTTGCCGTTTTGGGCCTATTTCCTCTGCCATTAAGTGGAGGTTGCTTTTGATAATTTCAGATGTCCTTTTCACATTTTTATTTTCTATATTTCAAAGGAACTTTGCTCTTCTCAGTTTTTGAGCCTCACCTTTAAACCTTGCTTTATATGTTTCTTTGGCTTCCACTCTTTTCCTGACTTTCCTATTTTAGGAGTGCACACACACAGGAATTTAGAGCGTTTTATTACAAGTGGGATCAAAACTAACCCAGGCTTGAGTTCTTGGACCTCATTTGTGAACTTCCTGTGAGAACTTACTCTTTACCCTGGTGTCTACATGGTAAGTGCTCTCTCAGGCTTTTAAGTCATTTCCGGGAGGTTCCCAGGGAAGTTGAGAGCCACAGAGAGAATGGACTGTGCTTTAGTGACTTCCTGCACATAGAATTTTTTTATCCCGAACTGGTTTCTTCATACACTGTGTTGAAAGTGATGTGAGTGCTGATGCATTTCCTGACCAACAGAGATTTAATCCAGGTGATGCTGTGGCAGCCATCACCATGACCTCAGATCTCTCTTGGGAGGAGAAAACAAGGATGCCTGCAGTCCCTTGAAGGAACTTAACGGAGGTTTTCACTTTTTACTCGGGAGGGTCAAGCAACCCTCCTGGTACTTCAGTGTCAGAATACTATATGTATATATTTTAGGGGGGAAATAAATCCTGGCTTAGGGCCTCTCGGGTCTTAAATTTTAAATAGAAAACCTACAATGAAAATCGGGCTATAACACCCCATCTCCCAGTTGGTGCTCATCCAGTTGTCCAAGAGCCAAGGAGACAGCCCAGTCCAGAGAGCAGGGCATTTCCTCAGTCTTTCTGATGTCACTATTTTTAGCGCTGTGTCTGGTTTGTTTACTTAGTGGTTTTTGAAGAAAGTGACATGGCTAAATGATTTGCCAAAGTCCCAGAACTAAGCTAATGGGTGGCTGAGTCAGCTCTCCCAGTTGGTCTCTGCAGCCATACCACCTCCTGCTGAAGAGTTTTCAATTCTAAAGTTCTGTTTCTAAGAAACCCTGAGATTTCTCAGGACTTCACCATAGAAGCAATGGATCCTGTTGAAAAATACGATAAAAAACTGTCCCCTTTACTTAACACGGCTGGGCAGAGCTCAGCGCAGCGAATCAGCCCCACAGCAGTTTACAAGACGCCCAGGAAACACAGAGGGGTGAACACAGCCCTGTCTTCTGAAGGCTTGTGAGAATCTTTCATGCATTGGGAGGTCATTTCGGTCTTCCTAAGAAGTGATTTAATATTCTCTGATGGTTAACATTTAATATCCATGTGTGGTTAGTTCCAAACACCACTTGTCAGTCACAAGGAAAACCATGGCCTCCCTCACGGGTCTTTTGCCCTCACCTTCACTGTTCTTAACAGTTTAGTTCTTATTGTTTTAAATGCTTTTAGATCATTAAAGATGGTTTCTTCTCTTTCTCTGCGACCATTTTACTGCCCTTCTCTCTCCTCCCTTTCTTGTCTGTTTCGGGCATCAGTGACACCTGGCTGAAGGCCCTGCAGGTGCCCCAAGGCTCCGTAGGCTGGAGCCACCTCCTTGAGCCCACCCACGGTGCAGTTCCTGAGCTGCCTCTCCTGTCCACAGTGGGCTCTGTGTGAGGCTCTCAGGAGACTTTTCAGCATCTCTTCCGTGTATGGTCCAGGGGGAGCGTGCCCTCTGCTGAACCAAGCAACGGCTTTCTCCTTTACATAAAACTTCTTGGAAGAGTTTCTGCTATGGCTATATAATTAGGAGTGGCTTAGTTACCATGAAAAATATCTAACACAAAACAAGGTTAAGACAGATACTGTGTTTTCAAAAAACTTCCTTTACTCCCTGCCACCAATATAAAAGTCCTTTGCCAGCCTTTCGCCTATGTGTGGTGCCCAGAGTAAAAGGCATGGCCTGTTCCAATGAGTCCTATGGGGTGGTCAGGTTCTTCCCCAGCTCGCTCAGGATTCTGGCTGGAGACTCCACTTTCAGCCTCAGTTACTCAAATCCTGTGGTGCACACACACCACTCTAGACACCAATGCTGGGCCAAGGAGGACACTGCAGGCAGCCTGCCCAGGTGTAGGCAGTAAGGTGGTGCCCTCTCTGTAGACATTAAAACTGGTCACAGTGCTCACCACGTACCCAAGTTCTAAACAGTGTTGGCGATGACACGCACTTCCCACCAGGGCGCACCATCCCTCTCCCTCTTGGTAAGCTCCTGCCTGGCACCTGCAGAAGAGAAGAGGAACATCTTAGTTTAGTATCTTTTCCTCCCCTTCTCTCCTTTCCTACTTTTCTTTGTATCACAGCATCCATAAGTCCTTGCTCCCTCCCTCCTGCCTGAAGCAGGTGCCTTGAGAACTTTCACCTGTGTGTCCTCCTGGGTGAGAGTGCCACTCAAAGTGTGCATGCACTTGGAGGCCTTTTGGTCATCAGTGTAAACCTCTTACTCCACCATCTGGCTCTCTTTCTATCTGTCTGTCTTTTTTTTTTTTCTTTAAATCATACCACTGTCATCGGGAACTTTGGTCAGAAATAGGAACTTTATGCAATCCTAGCTGAGGACACTGATTTTTTTAAGACTCAAATACAACTAGACTTTATTATCCTCACTGCTACCTAGTGCAGTAGGGAACTCAGTGTCATTCAAGGCAAATCCGGGGATTCTAAGGAGCTTGATTTCCGTTTGGCCATATGAACTTTCTGCCTCTGCTGTACTTTTTATAGCATGATGTAGCTGCTGGTTCTTTTCTTCCCAAACACCATCAGCTCAAGGTACATGTTGTAGGTTATTACATAAAATGTAGTTTCAGTGTTCATGCTACCAGATTATTTTCCCTGATTTTCTTTTCCTACAGGGAGTTAACGTTTCGTTACAGCCCTAGGCAGGAGGGGAGACCTCTCCTCTCCCTAGCCAACCTGTCCTTTATCCCCAACCTTCCAAGCCACTGTTCATTTCTTTAATTCTTTGACTCTTTTTTTAAATCCTCACCCGAGGACATGGTTTTTGATTTTAGAGCAAAAGGAAGAGGGAGGGGGAGAGGAGTGAGTTGAGCGGGGAGAGAGAAACATCTGTCAGTTGCCTCCCATTTGTGCCTCAATCGGGGATGGAAACTGCAATCTCGGTATGTGCCCTGAGTGGGTATCGAACCTGCAACCTTTTGATGACAGGATCACACTCCAACCAACTGAACCATTAGGCCAAGGCGCAAGTTACTGTTCATTTCTCACTCAGCAAATTTTGGGTATTTTTATTTTATCCTATCTCAGCCCCACTGTCCTGCAAGTTCACAAAGAAAAAAACCCCTTTACAGTGTGATTCCAAAACAAAAGAAGTTTTTTTTTTTCCTTGAGAGGAATTTACTTGGCATCGCTTCATTTATTTTATTTTGTTGCAAGTATGCTCTTATTTTTCCCCACTCTGGTTAAGCCGGTATCACAGAGGCACTCACAGTAACGGACAGAAGTTATGATGGTGGCATTAACTAGAAAAACACAAATGGGAAGAATACCTTGTGATTCTCTGAACCAACTTCTTCACTCGTGACCCCTTTATGCAAATATTTTCAATCCTTTTCCATGGGAAGGGAGAAGAGAGACCATGTTTCCTCTGCAGTGAATGCAGTGCCCATGGTTTGGATGGAATATTTTCAGTTCTCCCTGGTAGAAATTTGTCTCCTCTGTAATTTTGCTGTTTATTGAGATGATTTTTGTTGTTCTGGCCCTTACGCCTCTAACCTATACCTTCATCCTTGAAATGTATGTTTTTCTTGTACCTGATCCTCCTGAGTTCTTTTTATTTAAAACATTCCATTACAATATACAGAGTGGGGCAAAAGTATGCAAAGCAGAGTTTATCCTTGCATTATTATTAACTTTTATTGTATTATTTTCCATAGGAACAACTGTAAACGTAATTTTGCTCTACCTTGCATTTAAACATGAAAAACTATAAAAATTTATACTCACAATTTAACATTAACAAATGTTACTAATTTGTTCATTTTATCTGGTCTTTTCTTTTTTTCCTGGTCAGGAAGAGGGAGAGAGGGAGAAATACCAATGTGTTGTTCCACTTATTTATGCATTCATTGTCTGTGCCCTGAGTGGGAAGTGAACATGTAACCTTGGCATATTGGGGACGATGCTGTAATCAACTGAGTACCCAGCCAGGGCTGGTCTTTCTTTTTAAAAGAAATACAGTGTTGAAGACAGCCCTGTTGCATTCTCTTCCCTTTTTTATTACCCTTTATCCTTGGCAGAAGTAACCAGTGTCCTAAAGTTGGTATTTATCTTTATTGCCTATGATTTTAAAATTTGACTTCTTACATGTGTAGCCACTGCAATACACAGGGTTATGTTATAGGTTTGGAGTGCTTTTCTCTGACTCGGCTCCCCTTGTGAGCATCCGTCTCTTCCTGCCAACCTCCTGTCTCACCCCTTCCCTCCCTCAGTGGAAAAGGAGGGGGCGGCACTGAGGTGCCCTGATTTTTTTCTGCTTTCCTCTTTCTCCTGGGCCTTCTCCTTCAGTTACTCCCTCCATGTTCTGCACCATCGGACTCCACTTCCTGTTTTTGTCTTCCTTTGTTCTTGGGGCTCCAGTGTTCAATCATTTTAATTTCTGTTTGTGGCCTTGAAGATTAACAAGCTTAGTTTTTGTCTGCCCTTATTTGAGACAGTTGTGATGGTATTTCTGAAAACTGGAGAAAAAAATGCAGTTTAATTACTGTCAAATATAAAAACACTCCTGAGGGAAGAAGAAGGAGAGCTCTATATTTTGGAGGATTTGATACTTTATGACATCAAATATGAATTACTTATAATTGGCATGTTTGTTGCTTGAATGTAGCACCAAAGGCATTTGCCTTTGGGTTAATAGTAATTTTTTGCAAACTTTGCTTAACAAAATTCTGTTCATCCTCCTAGATATTAGTGATGCCTCATTTTATGATCTATACATAACAGAGATTTTTATGTTTCTCTTTAAATTATCCCAAATGAAGTTTACTGTAAACAGGAGTTTTTCTTCTTTCATTTAAGGTGTATTGTTCACCTACCATGTGCAAAGCACTCTGAATGGAGGTGGGTCAGGCTGTGCTCTTAAGAGTCATACCAAATGCTTACCACAGATATTCAGGGCTCAGAAGAGTTCACAGTCTTTGGTTGGAAGGCAAATATTGGTTCAGATACTGCAAAGTGAGGATATTTATTTACGTACTGTGAGGAAAATCACCTAGGGTGGGGAGAGCAAGGGGAAGGAGGAATGGTCGTGCCCAGCGTTTATGGCCTGTGTGAAGAACTAGTGTTTGGGGTTTGATGGACATACAGAATCTTTGGTTGTATGTTCTTCAGTATTTGAAAGGTATAAGAGCTTAGAAGTGAATTATATATAGTCTGACCATCACAAATATCAATTCTATTATTAGATAATAGTTACCTTTCAGTTTTCCCATAGATGCTTCAAAGTCACACATTCCATTAGCTCTTAGACCTGACCTCTCAACCCAAAAACATTAAGGAACTAAGAGGAAGAATGGAAAAGAATTGTCTAAAATCATTCTCAGCTCAGGGTATATTACTGACCTCAATGCACTCTGGGTGGTGGCTTACCTAAGACTGTCTGTCCTTGGCTGACTTTCTCAGTGCACATTCTGGAGGATCACAAGCTCTCTGCTATCTCCTTCTTGTCTGCAGGCCCTGTTGTTTGTTTCTCTGCATAAAACTCGGAATTCTCTCCCCAGGGTCGTCACTGTCTTCCTCTAATGTTTCATTATCGTGAACACACATAGCGCATGAGTGAATACCTACTGTATGCTCATAAGAGAGGGGGCAGTGGGTGGGAGGGGAGGAGAGAACTTACTTTATAATTGAAGATGGAATTTTCGAAGCATCTTTGAAATCTGATGTTTTTCCAGTTTCTCTCAGCCTCTTGGCTCACCTGCCTTCTTACCATTTATGATTTAGGTACATAGATGACACTGTACTCTGCAGGTTAATACTAAGAATTAATGTTTTAACTTCTTTTCCTAGTCAGAAAAGAGCCCAGAACACTAAGACTTACAATTACAGATGGTAAGTAAGCAATACCAGCTGCATAGTCTTTTTCATTTAAAAAAGTTTTACACTTTCACTTTTATTTTAGGAAAATAGGTTCCTTCAGAGTTGTAATGTCTGGAAGATCGCAAGGGGCCTTCGGGTGCACTGTGACACTTCTGCTGCCATAGCTTCAGGTTAAGGATCTCAGCTGGTAGTGAATTTAAAAAGATTTTAAGAAAGAAGCTTTAGGTTTATGAGGTCTGGTAACTGTAGATGGTTTTGAGATGTAGAGAGGGACATTTGCCACTCTTTAAATTTTCCCAAATTACACTAAGGATTTTATGTTTTAGAAAATAGAGATTGAGGCAGTAAGGTCAAATCCGGACTTTATTTCCCCCCAGAGCCACTAGTGCTTTGGTAAGCTTGGTATTGTCTGCTACTCTGCATGATAAGGCAACACTCGGTGTCCCTAACTCTAGTCCGTGTTGAGGAGAAATGACACATCAGTGCCTGAGGGTCAGTCAAGTGTGGTGAAAGGAAAAGAGAACACTTTTTTGGGAATTGGGATAGGAAGACTTATCCAAGATTTTCCACAAACTTCAGGTTAATGAGTTTTTGTACCTTTTCTGTTTTAAGTTTCTTCACCAATCAACACTGGGGTTTGTTGCTCTTCTTCCTAGTGCCATTCCCTTCCTATTGGGGTCGTTCTTGTTAAACCTGTACTGTGTGCTTAGTCCTGTGCTGGCAATGGTGCTTCACGTCTCACCTCATTTAATCACCAACTTAGCATGCGGTGGTAGTTCAGTCCCTTCTCAGCACAGGGTGGGAACTGCAGCTGCAGCTCCTGGCACACAGCGGGTGGTTCTCAGGGGCCCACCTGCAGGCTGGGGTCTGTCCGTCATGCATTTCCTCCCTGCCTGTGGGAGGCAATAACAAATATTGTGAAATTTGCATAAAGATAAAGATAAATGCAATTGCCCTTTTCATCCTTTTACTAAAAATATATTATTTGATTTATGAAATAATAGTGATAATAGAAATCTTTTTCATAGGCCCTGCTTACCAAACATTTGCAAGTCTATGTTGGTTCTCTCTGTCTCTTTCTCTCTGTTACTTGTTAGTTGATCTAAAAGCCTCACTACACTTAGCTTTAAAAAAATACTGCCTCAAATAAACCAATTTGGCATGTTCCAATCCGGTGTTAAGAGCAAAGTTATTAAAATATGAAGGGAAGGAATGTATCTTTCAGACATTTAATTGATGTTTAGCAATTATGCAGAGTCTATATTTGATCTAGTGGTAATGCAGTTTTATATGCTGTAGCTTCATTCTGACTGTCATCTGAATTGGGTTTTTACCTGTGAATATTTAATATAACTGTTGACAAGAAATATTCTTTAAGGAAGTGGTATTCTCTGAAGGAATATATCCTCTCCCATCTTCCACTAAAGCCCTGGTTCAGGAATCCTCTTGATTTGTTACCTGTTGGTCTTCTTGCATACTGACGGTGCTCTGCTTGCTTTTTTCTTAGTGATACCAATGAGGTGGACATACCACCCAACACTCGAGTTGGCACCAAACGCTATATGCCCCCAGAAGTGTTGGATGAGAGCTTGAACAGAAATCACTTTCAGTCGTACATCATGGCTGACATGTACAGTTTTGGGCTCATCCTTTGGGAGGTGACTAGGAGATGCGTGTCAGGGGGTAAGTAACTGATACTGCTGGGCTACTACAAAGCCATTTTGCTGCTCAGAAATCAAAGTTCTGTCTACAAAATGAAATTTTCTTTAATTTTTCTCTTTATTTCTGTTAACTCGGTCACAGTCTCTCAGGAAATGGTATTTCACATCAGAGAATTATCTTGGATTGCCTTCTTCCCTCTACCTATGTCTCAGGAATCTCTTCTAGACACAATGTCAACCTCCTCTGCCTTCGCAAAGATCCCCTTGTTCTATTTTACGTATTATCTCAATTCTCTCTTGAGCCCTTCCTCCAGCAGTTGCTTTGTCAGATCAGCCCCCTTCTCTGCCCTGTCCAGCTTCTTCTTACCAGTCTGCTGGGCCCCACCCCCAACTCCAGTGCCCCATTTCCTCCGGCTTCCTCAGCTCAGATGAAGAGACAAAAACATAGGGTGGGAAGCTCATTATTTAACTTCCCCACTTCTTAACTTTCTATAATACTTCCTCATGAAGCAATTTTAAAACGATGGTTTTTATTGAAAGGAAATTAAAGCCTAAGAATATTATTATTGGTCATGGTCATTTATTTTACAGACATAAGGTTTCCTTAGTAAGAGTAACTGAATAAGAAGGCATCCTTAAATATTCTGAGATGTTGTTATTGCCTGTAGTACTTTGCTTACTGCTACATAATTTGTCTTTTAGTAGATTCCAACACCTTTCAGGGGAGGAGCTGAGTCTTAGGCTATTTAGCACCCTAACTGCCATGTTTATGATTTTGCTCACGGTTGTGCATGTGAAGAAGCCCCGGTGCTGCTGCTCTTCCTCACATTGGCCAGAGAAAGTCACCTTCCGGAAAACCCGAGCTTGCCGAAGATTTGGAAAGCGTGCCTACCCTTAACGAACACTGGCATTTGTTCTTAGCCCTGCCATTTGTTATCTGTGAACCTTTGCCAAGTTACTAAACTTTTCTTTGTTTCAGTTTTCTCATCTTAAGAAGGAGGTGAATTATTATTATATTACCTCAGATGGTTGTGAGGTTTTAATAACTGCAAAGAGAATTGAAACTACCTGACCCATAAGTAGTACTCAACACATGCTAGCTGTTATTAGATGTTCATTTCAGTTGGTAGAGACTTAACTTACATTTAGAATTCTATTTACATATAAAGGAGAAACAGTTAATCAACAAGCATTCATACTTTCGTAGAGAGGTCATCTTTGGTGATGCGGTCTCTTCTGGCCACTCTGAGAATTCTGGGCTTCTCGTAGACTTATGTTGAAGTAAAATAATACCTTCCCTCTAAATTTGAGAGAACTCCTTTTGTCCCAAAGGAAAGTTAATGTAGGAAACTTTTCCTATTCAAATATTGAATAAATCTCCCATCATAATTATGAAGAAGAAAAGAAGTAACTAAAATATCGATTAACTGCCTATGCCTTGATTTCATGTTTTATAAAGAGTAAATGAGCGTATTTTTGAATAACATATTGATACTTATTTAAGATAGGTCTATAGAAGTTGAAGGAATTAGAGCACAAGGGTACATTTCTAGCTGTGTTTTCCTGATCATCTACAACAAATGGGCCGTGAGAGCCCTGTGTCTGAAAGCCTGTGGGGCAGAATGTGGAGACATGATTCTTAACTTAAAAACAAGCTAGGGCAATAATTTTCTCCTGAGGGCCATCTTGGCCTCTGGAGATTTGAGAGGCACTAAACTGACCGCTTATCTCTGCATGAGACTGGCATGTGTTTGTCAGAGGTGTGAGAGTTCCGGTTCTCCTCCAAACTGACTTGGACTAGTTACTGGATCCCTCAGAACCGAGGTTCCTCATCTCTGCCGTGTGGAAAACAATGCTGCCCCATAAACGTGTTTGTAAGAATTTAATGCGGTATATAAATGTTGAATCCCTTTGTGACACCTGAAAATAATATAATATTGTATGTCAACTATACTTTAATTAAAAAAAAATATATAGCATACCTACCTTTGTGCCTGGTACATAATAGGCTCTCAACAAATGAGTTTCTTTTCCCAAAGGGGCAAAGCACACAAAATTCTATTCTCCAACACTTTTTAAAAATGAAGATGTTAAAAGTTTTGGGCTAGTCTTTCTGGTCCGTGTAAAATTTTGAGTGAAGTAGACACATCCAGATGTGTCCAAAGCCTTTCAAACTTTGGAAGGAAAAGAAAGAAAGCTTTAAGGTTTCAGACACAATTAAATGGCAGCTAATATAGACATTTTGCTAATGTAATTGGATGGTAGAAATGTTTAAGGCCTATAGTTCAAAGATAAACTTTGATTAATTCACAATCTGATAGGACTCGGCCTGTGTCTGTCTGTCTATATGCACCTCTCCCCGCATGGAAGCGTCAGCCGGCCAGGCCGAGGCACTGTCATTGGGCGCTGAGAAAACCCAAGATGGGTAAGACAGGCCATCTTTGCCCTAAAGACAATTCCAGAGCAGCTGTCTGGGGAATTAGAAAGGAAGGAAGGACTGGAATGAAGTGATCATCTCCTATGTATTAGACTGTGTTTTTATTATCTCCTGTAGAGATGAAACACAATGGAAGGCAGTGTTATCATAGATAATATAAATTATTCTGTCCTTTGGTCTGAGCAGAGGACAGAGTAAGTGGTGGGCTGGAACGGTCAGAGAAAACCTTTGAACCTTCTGGTCCCATATAGTTGTACATGATTTTGAGTTTGCTTTTTAAAGGGCATACTACAGACTCCAGATTTTGTAGAGTAAATCCCCAGTAAACTTAGCGATACAGCGGATAATCTGCCATCCCATTTGCTAAGGTAAAAAAGATGGTTTAGGAAAGAGAATAGAGTGCTCCAAAAAGATTGTTCAGAGCAGCATCCTTTGAGGACAGAAGCTTCTGTAATTATTGTGAGGAGTTAATCAGATGGATTTGGAAAGTAGCCTGCTTTTTAAAGAGCAAGAGGAAAAAGGTAGAAATTGGATACTACGAAAAATAAGATAGCCTTTATAACGATAAGAGCAATTTCCCTAAAGATGACATAGGTTTGTGTTTCTTAACCTTTGTTTCAACAATATACATTTTCCCCTAATAGTAATGTATTCTTTGTAGATGGTTTAGATAACTACAGAAAATTTAAAGAAAAAAGTCAAATAGTCTTTGCACTTAAAAAATCATGGTTAATGTTTTCAGGTGTGTACAACTCTCCAAATTTTAAATGTGCAAACTTGTGTTCTTATGATTATGCATAAAAAATGTAAATGTGACTTTTTTCAAGTAGAATATACAGCCAAGTTTATTATATGATTCATAACCTCATACTGCCATAATAGAAATAATCACTTATTATGCAACACGAGTTTGGGATGTGCTTGCCAAATTTGTATGGAGAGTTAATATAGATTTTTAAAATTTTGGCATACAAGAGCCTTTATAAAATTAGAAATAAATTTGAGGTGCTTGTTTTACTTAGTTTTTGGAAATCAGAAAAATATCTTGAAGACCTATAATATTATGTTTCATTAGGCTTTCCATTCATTTTAAAAATTAAATTAAGTGTCATCTGGGCACATTTTTTCCCAAGGTTTGTTTTGCTGTTTTTCAACCTGAACTTGTCTTTAGTATTGATGGAACTTTTTTTTTGGGGGGGGGGGCAGTTTGTATGCCTAGACCTTTATTTCTACTTCATAGAAAAAACAATAAAATCATATTTTCAGGAGCAGTGGAGGAATACCAGCTTCCCTACTATGATCTGGTGCCCAGTGACCCCTCTTTCGAGGACATGAGAGAGGTCGTGTGCATCAAGAAGCTGCGTCCTTCCTTCCCCAGCCGGTGGAGTGGCGATGAGGTAAGTCTCAAGGAAACCACATGCTATATAACTTTTCCCTTTTTGCCAAAATTCCAAATATTCATCATAGGAATTCTCTTTTTTACAAGTAAACTATCGGTTTTAAAAAGGTTTTATTTATTTATTTTTAGAGAGAGAGGAAGGGAGGGAGAAAGAGAGAGAGAGAAACAGCAGTGTGTGGTTGCCTCTCATGTGCCCCCTGCTGGGGACCTGGCCCGTAACCCAGGTGTGTGCCCTGACTGAGAATCGAACTGGTGACCCTTTGGTTCACAATCTGCACTCAATCCACTGAGCCACACTAGCCAGGGCAGGAATTCTTTTTCTTTGTTTTGACAGGGACGGTAACAATACCACACTGCAATAATTTATATGGCTGTAAGTGTAGCGTACTATATTATCTGTTTCTCTTTTTTATTTAATTTTGCCACTTCCAAAATATATCGAGTGTGTTAACATTTAGCCAGCATAACAGATAATTTTATTTCAGTTATTTTTGATGTCCTGACATTTGCATAAAGGCAATATTTCTCTGTGTGTGTGTGTTTTTAAAGCATCATGAATTTTTCCATGACAAATCCACGTACAACATTGTCTCATTTTGATGGCAGAAAAGATAGGCATCTGAAAAATGCATTTTTCTACACACAAAAGTGGTTCAAGTTGATCTAGTTTGTTAATAAGGACGAAGAGATGCAGTTTCAGCAAGTCCACATGCAACTGAGCTGTAAGGATGTAGTGGTGAAACCTAACACAGGTCTGTCTGCTCAAAAGCTGTTCGGAAGGAGGAAATGAGTGGGGCGGGCCTTACCTTTCCTGACTCACGGGCTCTGCATCCTCTCTGTCCATCCTCTAGCTTGTAAACTCACCCAAGTCCTGGATGCTCTGGCAGATGGCCACATTCAGAGATGTGTTTGAAGCATCACACACGTACTGGAGCCAGTGCAAACACATGGGAAGGGCACTGTTTATAAAATAATTCTTCAGTGTTAAAGGCATTTAAAAATAACCTTTGGTTCATTGGTTTTGTGTCTAGTTAGTGAAACGCTAAATAATACATTGTTTTCCAATGAACTATGCAGAAAGCTTTATGAGATGCTGGAGTTACTTTACTTTGAAGGTGGTTATGGGCATTGGTATTTCCCCCGATTCCTTCACTGAGGATTTCTAATGAAGTGAAATTGTGCTCTTCAACAGGAAGACCAATAATTGATGTCGGAGAAAGTTTTAGCCAGACTGCACAGGTCATTAATCTTGTTAAATGCAGCAGTGTGATGCTATTATTGTGGCAGACAGCTGTGATTTAGGAATAATCACGTTTGTTTGAATAGTATGGAATTAGAGAAAAGATTTAAGCTTATCAAGTGTTGAAAACAATCTGAGAATGTGGAGTGGAGTACAGACTCTCTGGGTATTTTGTATTTATTTAATATTGACTTCAAAGGCATTCTTCTTCAATCAGCAAAACCACCTGCTAGCTGCTATCATAAGGAAGACACGAAAACCTGTTTTAGCCATTTAAAATTTGCATGAAAAAAGAATTTTTATGAAATTTTGTCTGCCTGGTTTTAAAAGTATCTTTTAAAATATATTCAGTGTTTAGAAATGCAAACCTAAAAGCCAAATACGTATCATGGGTGGCACCTTATAAATGCAGGTCTCTAACGCTGCTTCTGCTTTCCTTCCCTCCCGCAGTGTCTCCGGCAGATGGGGAAGCTGATGACGGAGTGCTGGGCCCACAACCCTGCCTCGCGACTGACCGCCCTGCGTGTTAAGAAAACACTTGCCAAGATGTCAGAGTCCCAGGACATTAAACTTTGATCCGAGGGGTTGGGGGGCATTACTGGAGAAAGTCAGATCTTCTTCTCTTTGTGGGCAAAGCAAAAAATGTTCCAGAAGCATCCACAGTACAAGCCTTGAACGTAGCCCTGCTTCCCAGTGGGTTCAGCCTCACCTCTCAGGGAGCAGCCTCGACAAAGAAGTTCCCAGAAATAGATTTATCGTGTCTGTAGGAGGTTGAAACTGCTTGGGTAACTTGTTCAAGAAATGATGCTTTTTGCTTTCTAAGAAAGCCCCATATTTTGAGATTGCCCCTCCTTATCCCCAAAAGATGCTTTAATTTTGCCAAAATATAACATAATTTAGGTGTTTTAAGGTTTATACTAGTATAGCTTAAATAATAACAATGAAAGTTCTTGCCAGAAATTCTGCTGGAAAGTAAATTAAGATAGTTTTTCCATTGGTAAAATGTTATTGCACTCTACAAACCAAAAGACAGTCTGTGAAGTCGGAGAATGCAGAGTGGAACTCTCTGGAAAGCCCCTGCCCCACCCCCTCAGACCACTTCAGCCAGCCCGCTCTGGGCGCAGCCTCCGCAATGTGAATGCACCTGGGTACAAACACCACCTGTCTGGGACTGCCTGTGGGGGTTCCTGCAGGTGACCTTTTGCAGCTTCAGAGGATATGGAACAAATGAAGATTTTGCGTGATCCTAGTAGAAGTAGTAAGCGTCAGTGTTCTTCTTCAGAGCCACGTGGTGTTTCTGATTTGTTGGGTATTTCTTTCATGGTCGAGTCCCTTCCTTTTCATCAAACACAAACAAAGCCTTTTTTAAAAATAATGTGCAGAGAATTAACCCATGCATGCTTTTGATCTCTCATTGAAAAGTTCAACATTAAATAACATAGCCATCAGTTGCGTTGAAGACCACACGCTTTACGATAGAGATAATGGGCTCTTGTGTTGTAGGAAGACCATGTCGGTAGGGAAGAGGGTGGGGGTGCACAGGGCTCCTTTCTCATCTATGCAGAGGAGCCGATCTCAGAAGCACAAGGGGAAAGTTATGCGCACCTTACTTTGTATAGATAAAACCAGTTTCTTTTTGTTAGTATCTGTCTCTTTTGTGTCTGAGTTAAGAGGAGAAGCATATGTCAGGTTAATTTAACTAAATTTTAATTTAAAAAAATAGATACGTATAACCTCCAAGTGGGACAGCAGAGGGGAGCTAATGGAGGCCACAAGATAGTATGGCTGCTGTGATTTGTTTTGCTAGAATAGGTATGGACTGAGTATATACATCGTGAGTGATAATTTCACATCTTAGGAATACTGACTCTATTTTATTTTATTTTCATACTGTTCAGTTCACTTTTTAATTTATTAATTTTGTATTCTCTGTGGCAACTGTGCAAAACATCTCTTCACCTACTCAATTCTGCTAGATTTTCACTTTGAGCAACATGAGTCCGGTCATCGACAGGACCCATATTCCTGAGCAACAGGACCATAAAGTTCAAAATCATATGCATCCCCCTCACTTTTATTCATTTACATGCCCTTACTGTGGTTTTCGTTTGCTGCTCAGAAATTCTGTAATTTAGTAAGGAATCAGGAAGTGCTTCCCCCTCAGCCTTTTAAAAAAAGGACGTTTCTTCCAGACTACTCCAGGGGGCAGTGTTTTATAACACATTTTCACCACTTGCTGACTGAAGGATGGAGATTTTTTGAAAATTTGACAGCTGCATGAAAAATGGGAAAATGTTTTTCTCACTTCTGAAGTCGGCTTGCAGCTGGTGGCTTGTTCATTCAGAAAACATCCGAGAGCAAAGAGTGGCTGTGAGCCGTGCTTAGTCGGGGAGGATGCTGAGAAGAAACACAGTGTTCCATACGCAGCCTTCACTTCCCAAGTGCTTCATAGCCACATTTTGTCTGTGACAAAGAAGACTTCTTGATTCTTGAATATGAAGAAAATTTGTTTTTTAAAAAATTAAACACAGTTGGTTCCAAATATAATTTCAATCAGAATGCTGCTTTTGGTGATACTGAAATAACCTGACTGGCAACGTGAGGATAGTGGCTTTCTCTTGTGTCACGTTGTGTTCTTTGTGATAGCTTAGAAGGAATACGTGGCCTGAACTAAGTGTGATAATCATCTGAGCCATGGAGACAAACTCCAGTGCCTCTGATCAGACCATCTACAAACAAACAAGTACACGTTTATGCCAGTTAAGTGGGGACATGTTTTGGTTTCTTGATTTTTCCTAAATGTTAAGTGAGTTTGGACTTATTTTTTAGACAAAAATGTGTGTTCTTTTTGGTAAGTTTTTATATATGATAACTTCAAATCAGAATATTTTGTTGGGAGGTGATGATTTGACAGTAAACTAGATTTCTAGGGAGGTGTTGGTTCTAATGCAAAATAGCAGGAAATTTCTTCTATATTACTTGATTAGTTGCTTTGGAAAAATCAATAGCTTACTTTCTAATTCTCAACCTGATTTACTCACCATGAACATTTAAAAGTTATTTCTGAGATACTTCAAAACATCTATTTAGTTATTACAGTCTTTCAATGCAGCAAGAATTTATTTATGAATAGGTTTTTCTGTCTTCCAAAAATTCAGCTTACTTTTAGAGAATCCTAAATTGTTCTTAAAGAGACTACCTACTTACTTCCAAATAAATTTTTCCTTTTTAAATTTCTAGTAGCTCATAAGTGAATTGTATTTTATTTTATTTCCTTTTTGTTTTACCTTTCTATATAATAAGTGGGAACCTGGAAATTAATAATGTAGTTGATTTCTTACTATAAGGACTATTTCAGAGACTAAGATTCCCTCCTAGTCGCTCCCCCAAAGGAGCCCTCAAATACTAGTTGCTAGCTAATATAAGTTTTGTATGCTAAGATGATCAGGTTTATAGTTTATTATGTGTGTATATTTTCTACAAATATATATGTATATATAAATATTATGTTCAATTTGGAGTCTGGCACAACTCCATTTTGTGGATTAGAGAGTTAAATATTATGGATGATAAAGCACTAAATGAAACATAATATTTATTTATGAAAGTTGTGTAGATTGTTAACTCACAAGTAACAGTGCTATGACCATTGTATGTGAGGAGACAGGCTTGGACCTCCTGGAAAGCACCGCTCAAAAGTCACTAGTGACCATTCTTTTTACTCTCAAAACATAAAGCTGCTTAGAAAACATGCTAAGATTTTATTTACAGGGAATTCCTTGTTTCGCTTGTGTAGTCGGGTGTGGCAAGGACTGAAGAACAACCGAATTTCATGTTTCTAGAGTCATGCATATTCATTAGAAGTTCCAGTGTTTTATGTTGTCGGTCTGTTCTAGTTTTTCTCTGTTTGTAGGTGGAAAGGCACCGAAAGAAGTATAGTTTTTAAACTTGAATAGTTCTGTGGTTATAACTCTGTAGAAAACTCAGTCATGTAGCAGTGGAAATGAACAAAATGGCACCAGAAGTGATTTAATTTAACAATTATGATTCCTCTTATAAAACAAAACAAAACAAAACAAAAAAAATGCCATATTTTTTGGAGAAGAGTTGGCAATATATAAAGGGTTTAGTTGTCTGTTTCAAAAGAAGACTCATTTGTGTTCTTTTGGGGAACCAGTGCCTTATTGAATTTGTATATACTGTAATTATTCAGGACTAGGGAACAAACAATTGTATTGGTTACAAACTGTTTATGGCTTTGTTTGAACATTCCCCCCCCTTCCAATAAAATGGTTTCGTTCTCCCCTTGGAAAGCACGTGTCTGTTATGTTGCAGTTGTGCCTTTTTTCTGTCTTTGAAAATGCCGCATTGTAACGGGCGGAAGGCGCCAAGGAGAGGGGTGATGCAGATGAGTTTATACACTTGGCTGCAGGAGAGCAAGAGCCACGGTCCGATGGCTTCTGTTTTCCCTGTAATGAGGAGGTACAGTCATTTTCTGAGAGTGAGAGAAAAGATAGGAAGGCAATGGTCTAAAGAAGTGAGCATTGTACTGTGGAAAATGACAGCCAGATGGCTGTGGGCAGCGCAGGGCCTGATTGAGGTCGATGCTATGCGGCTTAGTGGGCGAGCATGTGGCCTCTGGCCCACCGGACAGCCCGCACGTGCCTCCAAGCTCACTCACTCCCTAGGCTGAGTGACTGACATAGACAGTTCTGACCTCTCAAAGACTCAGTTTCTTCCCCTTGTAGATAAGAATCACACTAATGTCTATTGCATGGAATGGTTCTGAAGATGAAATGCAATCCACATGCCAAGCCCCTTTTCTCTGTAGTTTTAGGATTTCATTTTCCTACCAGCAACCCAAATGTGAGCATGGACACTGCAGTAATTGGATTCATTCAGCATGGGGTTTACCGGGCCTATGGAGCAAAGGGCCATAGAAAATAAAGATTATCATCATCGAGGGCATGGTTGACATTGTCCAGGGAAGCCCACTGATGGGTCAAAGGGCAGGGGGCCGTGATGGGTTGAGGTAGCACACTGGCAGTTTTTGAGAAAGAGGCTGTAGTCAGAATGGACATTCAGAGAGGAAGCAGTGAGACTAAGCACAAGACTACGGGTATGATAGGCGTCATGGGTGGGTATGGTGGGCAAGATCACTGGTGGTGAAAGAGGGGCCCGAAAGCCAGACCTCTGGGTCTGTCTTTGTGGATTTTGAAGCTCCCAGGACGGGGGCACAGAGGGACAGAACACAGAAGGAGGCCAGATCTCAGAGCTCTCCAGTGACCTCACTGGAGAAACACAGGGTGTGCAGAGAGGCTCGAAGTGGGTGGTGATTCTCATCCACGTGGAAACCAAAAGCTGGGTGTCCTACTGGAGAAACACAGGGTGACTCTTCCCATGGAGGGGGGCTTTGGTGGGAAGAAATGAGGGAGACAGCATTCTCTGTTGCTTATAAATATAATTTATTACCTGTTTAAAAATTCTTTCTTACAATTTATACATGTTGACTGACCGAATAAATGCAGGCAATTTACAAACCAAGGGGACTGCAAGAAAATGGGGAGAGGCATCAGAGAGAACAGAGGCACACCCGGCGCTGGCACCCACACCTCCGCTGCGCGGCGCCGTGGCAGGCACAGTGCCCGGGGAGCACTCCTCTTCCACCAGGGATTTTCTAGAAAAGGAATTGCATAGAAGATAGAGCAAGAGGGAACTCCACAACAACAAAAGAAATGTTCCATATCTGAAAGCCAAGGTTGTATTGTTGCATTTAAAAAAGGAAAAACGACAAAGCACAAAACCTCCATCTGACATTTCTGCAGTTGAACAGTTCCAAAGGGAATGGCAGGTGGATGTCACAGGCTCTTCAGCACAGGCTACTGGGGCTGTTTCTCTGACAAACATTGGTTGTCTTCTTTAGAAAGAGCAAAGAGAGAGGTCACCAATGTGCTACAGCTCGACATCAAACCCGATGCACACAAAGCACTGTGACATCAGCACGAGCACGCAGAGTGATGCCGTTCCTGCACTTGGGCTCAGTGCTCTGTCTGGAGGGTGAGGGCGTCACCACCAACGGGTCTGGGAAGGAACGGAGGGAGAGCCAAACCACAGATCACACGTTCCACGTGTTCTCATTGCGGTCCTCTTTCTTCTCCAAGGCCTGGAGCAGTGTCCACTGGTGTTTGTAACCCTACACTAGCAGGTGTCATAAGAGACTACGGATATAAAAGGGCAAAGGCGTTTTCCACTGTCTGTAGCTCTCTTGCTCTTTTATGCCATTCTAAACAGATTTGTTTGAACAGAGAGAGCATAGTTCTCAGGTCATGATTCTCAGATGTTGCCTCATCATCGTGCTGAGGTTCAGAGCCACGGACTCAGCGTCCGTTAGGGTTCAGGTCCTGAACGCCATCTCTGAGGGCTATTTATCAGGGTTGGTGCCATCAGGTTCAACAGCAGGTCTGGCAGTGTCAATACCAGTAGACCTTTGGGACTGAGGGATGGTGATGCAGAGGAGTTAGGCATATTTAAAAGGGTCCCTGTTCTGTTAGGGACTTGAGAGTTAATAGTTTTGCTGAGGCACACGTCTGAAATGGCACATTAAGAGGCTGGCATACAGCAGCATAGACTTCTGCTGATGGGCAGGTGATGGTATCTTGGGGCAGTTTCCCCATTTTCCACCCAAAAGCTGGTGGGTCATGATTCTCAGGACATTCTGCATGGATTCCTGACCCAGGATTCTGGAAGATCTCTGGACAGATCTCATCAACACACAAGAGTCCAGTGGATAGTGGGATGGGATATGGCCTCTTACAAGGGCTAGGCTTTGCGTGCTCGTCCATTTGCAGAGTTTCTGTCATCCTGGTAATCCTCTCCTCGACCATGCGAAAATTGGTCTGGAGCACACATTACATGTAGTTGCACGGATCCATTATCATCCCACCAAAGGTCAATACAGGGAGGTGACAGGCCCACTGGAAAACCTGGAAGCCACGAACCCTTCCGAAGACAACATTTTAAAGCATGATTTCTGAAAATGGTGGCAACCACAGGACTGATGTGATTAAAGGGGTCAGGGAGTTCATTGTCTGACTTAGTCTGTGGAGAAAACCCACCCAGTGACAGACAAGGCTCTCTCCCTACTTTAGAAAAATAGCAGATTTTCAGGCATGAATTCTGGAAATATTTATAACTCCATTTGGTTTACTGACCTGTAGGGACAAAGGCTTAAATTAACATTGGTTACAATATATTTATATATCTTATGCCTATTCCATCAAAAAAATCTTTAGAGATACAAGGGAAGTCTTTCAAAATTATTATTATAGCAAAAAATTATACAAATAGGTTTCTAGGGTAGAGAAACAGCACTTCACTGCACAGCGGCAGATTTCTAAGAATTTCAATCAACATTAGTTCAGTCAGTAAAGTTAAAAAAAAAAAGGATACAAAAGCACAAACAAAAAACCCAAAGTGTCATAGTTGTTCCTGTGAGGCACTCCAAAGGTAAAAAGAAGAAAAAAAGTTTTATTACCTTGAGATCATAATAAAAATATTTACCTTATTGGATCTACAAATTTTAATGCTCATCGACCATCGCCATCTTTGTAAATAATTGGCTTTGAGTGAAGACACTCTGATTCACAAAAGCTCCTCAAGTCTCAGACAAGATGGATAAAACTCAATTTCACTTCAGGTGTTTCTGTGGTCGTTCTTTCTCTCACCAGCCTTGGATTTGTACTGAGGTCTCTAAGTGAAACTGACAGCTTGTCTAGAGCAACTGCTTAGCAAAAGCCAAAGCTGACATTCAATCTGAAGTCTGAGAATTCGACAAGTAAGCTCTTTCTACCTTCTTTACACTCTCTTGCAGGTCTTCACATGGAGTTCGTTCCCTTGACCCCAGGGGGCAGACCTTAAAGGGATGAAGGCCTGTGAATTCTGGGGAGGTAGTGATCACCTTATTGGCTGTCTTCCTCCTACACTAATGACAGAGGACCCAGAACACAGCTGTGTCCCTGACAGAGACACGTACGGATACATAAGACAAGAGCTTCGTTTACTCCTTTCCAGGAGAAGTTCAAAGTCTTGACTGCTATCTGAATGCTTATTTTTAAGATATTGGAGAAACACCATTCAAATATATTACTGAATGTGTAGTTTCCAGAGTGTCTTGAACACAGTCTCCTAAGAACAGTCTACTGTTTGAAAGCTACAAAATGATAGTATATATGAAAATGGCCAAAGGTTAGGCAGTTTAATTGGATGCCTCACACAAAATATTGCCCTGTCCTGGAACAGCCTACACTGCCACAGTGAGGGTGGGTTTTTCCGTGTAACCGAGGGCATACCCATGTCGGCGTTCACACTGGACACGGAATGGCTGCTAGCTGCGAGGACCTGGGGGTTGCACGTTCCCATCCCCTTGTGCCCAGGTATCAATTCTGAACCCATCTTCTCTTCCTTCCAGATCACTTTAAGGAAATTCACATGAGTGTGATAAGAAAACAACAACAACAACAACAACAACAAGAACAGGATGAAACCTCTGCCTTTAGGTCCCCAAATTCAGAAGAAAGGAAGCTTGTTCTCCTTGACCAACAATCACCTTTTCAATTACTTAGACATAGGATTCTCATTTTCACAGTTAACACTTTTTCCAAGTGGATGCTTCTTGCATTTTCAAACACAAATGTTAGAGAACCAAAAGTAAGGAGATTTAAAATATAGAAGGCCCAGTGAAAACTTCCGTGTAGATGTTTGAAATGACAAGTCTTCAAAGACTGTTTTATATAGATTTTTATGTATTTCTATTATTTCTATCATCAAATACCAACTTGAGATGTGTCATGTGTGAATGAGTTGATGACATAGTAGGTTCATAGTGACATGAGATTTTTGTTCTGGGTACTTTAAGCAAGAAAAATGTGAAAATAAGAAAACTGTATTTCAAGTGAAAAATGTCCCATGTCTATTTGTCATCAAAGTCCTGTTTACTCTGCAGGTATTCCTTTCCTTTGTCAACTTTTAGTGCATTTGTGTAATGAACTCAAGGTGGACAGCGTTACACACCACTAGATGGCACCACGGACAAGTGGCAAGTTTCCCTTCCAAATGGAGCAAGCCTGTCTCTCCGCACAAGCTGAAAAAGCAGGAGAGGCAGGACTGGTCACATAGGATGGCTGATGAAGTGGCTACCTGGAAATGAACAGGTTGGCTCTGGAGCTTCTAAGTTGGAGAGCAATCTAACCACTCTTGCTTTTTTCCACAGAAGAAGCAAATCAGAATTTGTAGTGAAAACGGTCTGGCATTAAGTGGTGTGTCGATGTATGGAAGTTGCCATTCACTTGATAGAAAACGTCACAGGAATCTGCAACTGCTGGTAGATGGACACCTCGCTTACAAAGAGTCAACCTCTCTTCCTGTTGCTGGTGCGGGGATCCTGAACCACAGCACCTGAAGTGAACGCCAAAGGCCCTCAGTGGCTTTGATAATATAGTTCCTGCTCTGCTCCATGTTTCTGCATTGATGACTTTTCAATGACATTTTTTCCAGTTCTACTTTTGAACTGATTATCTGGATAGCTGCATATTTGCTCCTTCTACTTTTCAGTAGGCATGGGAATTCCTTTGAGAGTCCTTCAGATTTCTAATTCTTAATTGCCATAAATGACAACCCCCCTGAACCAGGAATGGTGAGCAAGCTTGGGAAGTTTCAAGATGCAGCAATGGACAATAGCTTTCTTTGATCTTCCTCCATTTAAAAAAATATATATTTAATTTTTTTATGTAGAATACAGTTTTACTATCTTTTGGTCAAATTATGCATCGGTACAGACATTATCCACTGAACTTGTTTATTAGTGCAAGCTTTCTCTTTCATGATATGTGTAACATATTTTTCTCTATGGTGCAGGGGGTGGCCTGAGAGAGACAGATTATAGAATACATGCCAAAAAAAAAAAAATAATAATAAAATAAACGGCATGAAAGGAAAGGCTTCATACCAAAGTATCAGTATTTTCTCAATGACAAGGATGGAGGGGCCTGGAAATATAAAGAAGTCACCAAAATAGGAGAGGAAATATATGTGGAAAGGAGGAAGAAATTCTATGAAATTATTTCTAATTCAAATCCACTCAGCAATCTGGATGCCTCTAGCCCAGAGTAAGCCACAGCCACATTTTCAAGGTTCTTATTCAAACACATGGGTCCTTGTTTTTCCATCTTGATTTGGCTACTGGGCTGTTGACTAGGTTTCCCACCTGCAGAATGAATTGAGTCCCTGTGTTAAAACATAGAACCTGTGATGGTCCTAAGGAAATACCCTAGTTTACACAAAGTAGTCTCTTGATGAGATATTTTTCAGTTAAAATTTTTTTAATTTAAAAAATTTTGATCACGACAGTAATAGAACATAATTTGTTACTAACCAGAAAGGCAAATGGTCCCGAGAGAGGAAAGAAAGTGATAATAAAGGGATGCTATCTCTCGGTGAACAGCATCATTCAGTGATGCAAAGACAAGACTTGAAAGCATAACAAATATGTTACAGGTTAGAATAACTGTCTTCCAAGTTGGAAGTTTTTGAAAGGCATAATGTAACCTGGACAAGAGTCTAGCTTTTATGGATCTTGAAAGGGTCCAGCTCAGAGCCACTGTGGTCTTTTCACTGGTGAGTGAGGCTCAAGTGGGGGTCCAGCATTGTAGAACCTTGAGATCATATAACCCACCCCTGTGTTTACAGGTGAGGAAACTGAGGTCTACTGAGGTCAAATGAATTTCCCAAGGTAGCACAGCTAGACAATGGCACACCCCAAATGAGAACTGGTTTCCTGATTTCCAGTTTAGAGGCCGTTCCTCCAACCACACTGCCTCCAAGGGAGACAGAGTATTGAGGGAGTCAGTGCGGGGCCATGTGACCCCTGTGTTAAGTGAACTTGAATAGAGAACGCTTCACGCGATAAGACTCAGAGGAGAAAGACCCTGCCTGATCAAGCTGTAAGAACAGACTGACAAGTCAGTAAGCACTGACTATCTCTGGGGCAGAATGATGGGAAAAGATGAAGGGCCAAGGAAGCAACACCTGTTTAATTAAACTGGTGACCGTGCCCACCTTGTTATGGGAAACAGCGAGGCAGGTCTAGTCAATATCTAAATACTAACGGTACTGCTAAGAAAAACAGAAGTTAAAATAAAATTCTTTTACTAGAATACTTGTAAATACTCATCGATAATAATAATGATACCTTTAAAAAACAATTCAAATCGCATATCTCACACACACACACATTTTATGAAGAAATGCTTGTTTGTGTGGTTGAACACGAATCGCTGTCCTTCTGGCAATGCCACAGCGTTATTCCCAGAGGGCCGGGGAAAGGCGTCCTCCAGGAATAAGGAGTCTTAGCTATTTCTCCTTTACACTTAGATCCCCACTTCCCTGATACAGACAGTAACACTGGTTTTACAAGTTCCAGAAACAGAACACTGAGGGGAGGACTATCTGAGACACTTGAAGCACATGATTTGTAGCAAAAGTCTGTGATTTCTCTGTAAATTACTAATCTGAAACAGACACAACAAACCGTCCACAGCTTCAACTTCAAATGATTTAAACAAAAATAGAACGAGCCATGGACAGTGTCTGCATCCCTGTCCAATTTGATGTAAACAACGTTTGTAGAAATTGGGTTTGTTAAGAAAGTTTATCCATATATCTGGATAGCAATAAAAAGCGTTTCCTAGGAAACTGTAAGATCCTGTACCACACAGCATACAGCCCAACAAAGAGGAAAATTAGGTTGGTTTCTAAATTCAAGGTACAAATGTACACGATTGTTCTTAACTCCTGTGGTGATGTCCCAGTAGAGTGGGCGTGGGTGTCGGTAGTTGAATCTGTTTTCCTTCTCTCTCCCGCTGCTATCTTGCCCATGAAGCTCATTGGTCTCATCTGGATTTCCTCCTCAGCGGTGAGCCCCTGGACGGCCACAGACTCCCTGTGCATTCTTGTCCTTCGCTATCAGTCCCAGCGAGGGTCAGTACTGTCCTTCTGCTGATAAAGACACTACTGTTTCGTGTCTGCCCATTTCCTCCAAGACAGCTGCCAGCATGCTCAGGTTTCCATCCGGGAAGTTCTGTGCTTCCCAAAGATCCAGGATTACACCAGTTGGGCTCGATTTGGTGGCAAAGTAATTCAAGTACCTGTAATTAGAAATGGGCAAGTGTGCTGAGTGGTGTGATTTACTGACCCTTTTTCTCTTTACTTTTTACTAATCCCTTCTGTCTCTCCATTGGCCTGTTACAGAACCGTGTCCCATCTGAGAAAGAAACTGTGGTTTACAGGGAACCTTCCTAAAAAACTAGCCCAGGCTTCATTAGATCAGACCCAGACAGGAGATGTAATGTTTAACTTTGTTAACCTCAACGTTGAGTAAGATAATTTAAGAGACAAGATGTGTATGGGTCACATCTTAAGCAGGAAATCAAGAGACTTGTGTTTTCTTTCCGACTCAGGATCTGATCATTTTTGACAGGTCATGCCATGCCTTTGGCTGGGTAGCAATGGCGACATTTTACAAAGAAGAGGTTTCTGAGGTCTCTTTATAATTGAATGTCAATGCTGTGTTTTGCATATTAGTGACTCATGCAGCTCTACATCCTGCTCACCAGGAGTTGGGGGATGACAATTACTTCATTGAGTGGATATGCTATGGAAGGGGATTTAGCCCCTCAGTTTGGCAGGGTGGATCACAAAACTTGATACTACTTGTAAATGCCAGATAAGCCCAGAATGTCTCTCTACAACGTGTTTACAAAACCACAGTGCCAGATACAAAGAAGAAGCTTAATACATGTTGGCAGAAAGTTAATAGATGTATGGATGAAAAAATAAATAAATGCTACCATATGTCTAACCATCATCAGCCTAGACCCCTAGATGTCTACCGGAAACAGTCCCTGGAGCCTGACTGTGCTCACCTGTCCAGGTTTAGCTTATGGGCCAGCATCCTCCAGTCATGACCTCTGGTCTGTGGGGCATCCAGGCTGCTACAGAGCTTCTGCCGGATCGGGGGAGGGATGCTGAAAGCGCTGGGTCCTGTCATGGTGGTGATGGTGCTTGCTGGGTCCAGCAGAGGCAGATCGATGCCCGTGGGTTCCTGCAGTTCAGGCACAGGGACGACAAAGCATTATTTCTGAAGACAAAAGCAATCCCTAGTGAGCCAGTCACCGTAATGCCTTGCTGTGAGCGATAAGAAGAAGATGGGTGCTATTATTCTTCCTAGCAAGAATGGCTTCTTCCTGGCTGAAAGTTGTGATTAGCTATCTGCAACCTGGCTGAGAGGAAAGGGGCACATTTTGAGCGGAACTTTGTGTAGCCTTGGATATACAGGTGAACAGATTTGAGATTAGAAAGCCAAAAGTTCAGAACTTCAAGAAACTGTCTAACCCTGAGGGGAATGCCCTAGGCAAATGCCCAAGTAAATTCTTGCTCTAACCTCTGCAGAAGATGGTTCTGCTTTTTGTTGAATGAAATGGAACACAGCTCTCCTCTAAATGATATCAAATTAAGACTAATTTTTTGAAGAAAATGGTGAACACAGTCTATTGCCTTAGGGCAAGCTGCTAATGGCATCCTCCAATTGCTGTACACCCTTATTTTTTAATCTAATTTTAGTAGAGAAAACCATAAATTGGCTCTTAAAATAGCTTCAGCTCATAAAACAGCACAAATGCAAAATCTGAATTTCATCTGTAGGAGAAATTCTAATCATTTTCTGATCTTCTGCTGGTCGCAAAAGCAAAAGCAAATGTTGCCAGGGAACTATTAAAGCAATAACAGACAATCTCCTTAATCTACTTCAAATGTCACCTCTTTCTCTCTCTCTAAAAGCAGGTAACTCCTTAGCGCACATAATTAGCTACTAGAGGATAAACTAGCCACACATGGCTTCAGCCTTTGGGGAGTCTCTGGGGTCTTGCAGAGCATTCTGCTCAGGAGGCAGCACCACCACAGTCCAGAACCCCTAAACCCTGCTGCTTCTGTACAGTGGGGGTCACTGCCATCTGCATTCCAGTGTTGACTGACAGCATGTCCTGTGTTCCGGGATCAGCAGCCGATGCCACTGCTAGGTGTGTGAAATCCCACCGCACAGTGCCGGCTGCATGTTAGCACTGAACAATTTTTTTGCAGTAATACACACAGTGGTGTTGGCTGCCATCACAGTATTTAGCCTCAAAACCCAAAGCTTGGCAAATTGAGACTCCCAGGATTCCTTTGTGTTAACTCCAGCAGCACATGCCAGGATTTAAAAGACTGATGTAAAACACAGAAGCAAAAACTGGAGCTGGAGTCCCTGAATGAGGACACAACCCTCAGATCTTTCTCAACCCTGGGCACAGAGCTTCTTCCAAGGGACGGCAAGGAGAGAGGGCTTCTGTCCTCAAGGGCATGGGGCCGCAGCAAAGGTGGAAGAAGGGTCATCTGAGCACGCTTGTTGGTGTTCATCACCGGATTTGTGTTGGGGATGTCTGAACCCAACGCTTCTACTGGGCGTGGAATGATATACGTTGGGGCTGGGGAGGTGGAGGCCAAGAAAAATCACATGGTATTTCCACAACAGTGCTGTCAGCCGTGCGGGGGTCCTGCTTGCTTTCAGTGTGGACAGTGACGCTGGGGTCCAGAGCGAAATCCACCATGTCCCTCAGCTGAGGTTAAGTTCACATAGGGAGGGAGCTGGTTTGTATAGTACTATCCCCAGAGAACCTTCTTGCTGTTGGTTACAGTAACTCCCTCTTATTTACCTCTGATTCATCCTTATCTGCCACAGTGATTTCCCTAAAGCACCAAACTGATGTTTCTCTCCCCTACCTCACCATTAAGAAGCACTAAATGCCCCTCCTACCCCATGGAGCCCCAGCTTTTAATCAGGCAGTGAGGGGTATCTGCATCATCTGCCCCATCAGCTGGGATGAGGTCCCAGAGGCCAAGCCTGTGAAGTTCGGGGCCAGGCCTGACATGGAGGAGGGGCCCCGCTCCCATGGGCCCCACCGACTGACCATCTGACCCTGATCTTTCTCAGGTTGCGTTGACAGGACTCAAACTCTCCTCAGGCAGGATCACTCACTATTCCTACCATCCCTTTTAAGAATCTGCCTCTAATAGTCCTTCTTTCCTTTCCTTTAATCTCTGCCAGGCAAACCCTTCACAGTATGAACCAAAATCATGTCCCCTGAGCAAACACACCCAGCAGCCTGAAGACCTACAGCCCTTCTCACAGCTCTTTTGCAGCCCTCAAATCCTGTCCTATGCATGGTGCTTACATTTATATGTTGCTTCCCCTGATTGCTCAAATTTTGGAGATGAGAGAATTTCCGTCGTCCTAAGAACTCCTGTGATTCAGAGCACAGTGAGTGACCTGCACATGGAAGCTACTCAGTTCATATTTGCTGAAATGAAAGAAAATAGTTTTCCTAGTACAGAAAGGGGCTGAAACCAGTTTCTGACAGAAGCCCACGCCGTAGAGTAGGGAGTGGAGCTTCCGTCCAACTAAATGTGACTAAGAGTATGGCTCTTCTCACTGAGAAAGGTGGGCATGGCTTCCAGGAGGGTCTGCTCACTCTCCCTCTGGGGTTCTTCTTCCAATTGCATAGAGAACCATCACCACGCCAGGTGGGCCTTCCAGCCCCGAGTCTCTACCCCGGGCTACGCTTACTTCTGTGTGGCTGAAACAAGCTCGGAGGGCAGTAAGTCTGTCTCTCGTCTCAGTTGGCTGACGGTAGCCTTGGAAGTGAAAGAAAAATACGCCTCTACATTTGCACTGAAATTTCAGTTGCTATTAGTTCTTCCTTCACTTCTAGGTAAAAGTAGAGCTTACTCTTACAGAATGCTTATTACAATAATCATTTGTGATATTGGTACCATCTGTCTTTGATGTTGTGAACCCCTTAAGCACATGATTTTTCTCCATGAACCTAGCAGGTGCCAGGGGTGATGGCAGACACTCTCAGCACTCAGTCCACAGCAGATTCAACTTCCCACCCCCGTATTCTGACTCCTCCTAAAGTCATTTAGAAAACCTAGATTTTCCCAATGGTTGTTTTGGACAGATTGTAGAAAACAGAAGAGGTCAATAGGTGGAATGAGTATAGCAGAGTGATGTTACTTGGTACATTTTTAATATTATTCCCTCTGTACACAAAAGTGTTGTGTATCCATAGTTAACAGGGGTTATAAGGTCTTTGTCTGTAGCTAAAACTAAATTAAAGGTATGAAGAGATTGTAAGTTTCTCTTCTCTACACTATTTTTTCTCTTGCTGCTGCTTCTGTTATTACTCCCCCATCCCACAAAAAAAAAAAAGCCTTTTATTACATTTACATTTTGACATTCATTCATGTCCATTCTTTTCAGACATTTTCATTCTTACACTTCATCTCTGTGAGACTGAAGGCTTTGTTTCTAGTTGAGGAATCTCTGTTCTGGCCAAAGCACTTGGTCAGGAACAATTGGCCAGCTCTTGACATCGCCACGGTCTATGTCAAGCACAGCCTGGTTTCCCTGGGGGGCATCGGGGCCTCCCCTGCACAGAGGGGCCAAGGGCCACGCAGCTATATAAATGGCTGCTGGTGAGAGCCTTGAGCAGTGGGTGGCTGGGGGCGGGGGAGCAGAACATTCCCAGCAAGTCAGCTCATTCTGGGAGACAGGACCTCACCACTGCAACCCCAGTCCACCTGCCAGCTCACTGGGTGACTGAGGAAGGGGCCCTGAGAGAAGGGCTCCAACCACAAACAGAGCCTTTTCTCTGCTCGGTTATGGTTTGTCAGTCACAGTGTACCCCTCCTCAGAGCTTTTGAAGAGGATCTGGGTCTCAGGGCTCCCCACAGCTAACTAACTGTTCAGAACCCAGCCCCACTGGTCCCCCTCGGTGGGCCGCCTGCACCTCATTCAAATGCTAACAACCACGGTGGGACTCAGTGACCCAGAAGTAAAAGCAGCAGAGTACCCCTTAATCCCCAAAGTCATCTGACTCCGGGCGCTTCTGCCCCCGCTGTTAACACAGAGGGGCAAAGGCCTCTGACAGGACACAAGGTTGGCCTCCCTGAGCTGACTGTGGCCAGGTTGCAAAAGAAATCAACCTTTCCTCAGTGTTGGCACCACAAAGAAAGCCCTTAAAATGTGATCACACTATGCAAAACTGTCTCTTCCTGCAGAGGGAGGGGTGTGGACCGAGCAGGAAAGAGCCCCCAACAGCTCCCTTTCTTTCGCTGCTGCATCTGATCCACCTTTTCATCACACAGCAAACGTTCCCGCTGAACAGAAAGCAAGCATCAAAGGAGCAGACCTCCTCGCCCCCTCCAAAATTCTGCAGCCTTTGTTGTCACTGGAGCTGGGTGGTTATTGAACTTTGCAGACCTGCTGGGCCAGGAAAGTGAAAACACCCTCCGGAGCCAGCAGGGGTGGTGCTGTGAGCCTGGGAGATAGGGCCTAAGCCTAGGGAAGGCCTGGCGGTTGCCATGGCACCCTGACTCCAAGATCGCTCCTTATGAATGTCACTGGGGTCTGTGACTAAAGTTGTTTATGAGTCAAAAGTCTCATGAAACTACAGGAGGAAGCGATGACCGCACCCAGGCAGGCTGTGGGAAAGAGGGATGGAGCATCTCGTCGGCTGACATGCATCTCCCCTTGGTTTGCTAAGGAAGGCAGTATAATCTTTAAATACAACATGTGGAGCGAGACATGTTGAACATTCTGACATTTCGTTTGCCACTGCGCATGAGACAGCGAGGGAGAAGCCTTCTTTGAAATCATATGCTGTCCCGCTGCAGTGTTAAAATAAGGTGTGCTCTGTGGCTCAGCAAAGGGCACAGAGCTGAGCCCTGGGAGGCCCCAGATGATGCTGCCTTCTGACCACTGTGCTTTATCCTGGTCCTTTGTTTCTCCAGCAGGAAGGGTTTCCACTCTCCAAACTGCAGCATCGGAGCCAAGGTAACTGATAAGGTTCGTGTGCACCCCCTCTTTCATGCAGACAGGTTATAAATAGCGGTGCTGATTGTTATTTCTGTAATGGGAACATATAAGAGCACCCAGCTGTACTGAGTGAGGATCACAGCAGAGAAAGGCAAAGTGATGGAAACTAGGAGAAATGCACAGATTTTACTTCTATTTCTGGAACATTTCTCCCACCCAGGGGAAAAGGGCATCTTTTAAAAAATTATTAACTTTCTGGAGGTATAATTGGCGTACAACATTATATTAGTTTCAGGTGTACAACGTAACGACCCCATAGTGTGTAGATGGTGAAACGGCCACCACAGTAAGTCTAGTTAACGTCCATACTCAGTTATAGTTACATTTTTTTCTAGTGATGAGGACTTGTAAGGTCTGCTGTCTTACCAGCTTCAGCTGTGCAATACCTCATGGTTAACTCCAGTGGCCACGCTGTACCCACACCCTGGGACTTGCCACTTCATAACTGGGCATTTGTACCTCTGACCCCTCCCCCATGTGCCCACCCACCCAGCCCAGTCTCTAGTGTATCTTCTTATGTTTGGAGAACGATGTATACGAGACAAAGGGGACCGAGAGAGGTCTCCTTTCAACAAGGACAAAAAGGAAGAGAAGGAAAAAGGAGGTGTGGGGGCAGAGGCTGGTTTCTCTTCCTGCACCTCAGGAGGCAGCACCTGATTAGACCGAGGGAGGCGAGTTCCCTGAGGACAGAAGGGGACAGGGAGGAGAGATGGAGAGGGCAGAATGTAGCACATCAGGGGATGCTCTGGGGAAGGTCATTCCACGTGTACAGGACTTCCATTAAACCTTATACTTGGAATTCATGTCTGTTGTAAAAAGTTAGAGCATGATCCTTAAATTCATGTCATGACAAGTAAAAGCCTTGACTTTCAAAAATAATTCCTTATTATATTCTTTTATGTATCTAGCTCCCGGTGTTCATTAAAATATTGTTCCATTAACAAATAGGACCTAAAGGAAGCTTTTCAGGACTTCCTATATGGCCTATATTGAGATACCCTTACACTCCACACTGTCTCTCCTCCCCACGGTCGGTTGTTCAGCGTCCTGATGTCTGAGATACTCAGAGCCTCTCACCTCTGAGACGGTGCAGTTGAGCTGGAAGATCTGCCCTTCTCCTTCCACCTGTCGCACGCAGAGTTTGCAGACCAGCTCCACCGTGTTCAGGCTGAATCTTTCCAGAGTGAATGTGCAGTGGAGGTGTCTCTGAGACCCACTCCAGATATGGTAAAAAGGAATCTCCTGAAGGATGGAAAAGGGTTAACCACGAATGAGTGACTAACACTAAACGTGACTGTCAGACCCTGGGCTACCAGTACTCTTCTCAGTATTACACAGATCACCTCGCTTAATCCTCAGAACAGGCCTACCCGTAAATACATCCCAAACTCCTTTCCAAATGAAAGTGCTGAGGCCCAGAGATGTTAAATAAGTTAGCCAAAACCCCACAGCTGGTTGAGATGTGAACCCAGGGAGTCAGCCTTCAGAGTATATATACCTTAGCAATCGGTCACTCGTCTCTCATTTACAAAAAAAAAAAAGCCATTGTAAATGGTTTAAATAAAACCTGCACACTCCAGTCATTGCTCATTAAAAGGAATCCCTGCTGTGGTTTTCTGGAGGAGAGCAAAGCAGCACTAAGGGATAATGGGCTGGTCCACTCCCTTTCATGCCTACATCCTCCCTCTGCACGGGGCGGGGGCGGGGCGAGTGGGGGAGGGGGTTGGTTTGCTGCTGCAAGGAAGTCTTTGCCCTGAAAAGCGCCAAGCCTCTAACAAACATATATTTTCAAAACTCCAGACCACATTATGGAGACCATCCTAAAATCTTTTTTCAATAAAGGACAGAAAAGGTCGATTAAGAAAAAATGGATGAACATGGTGGTTAAGAGCTCAGAATTAAGTACAAACAAGAACACTCTCCCCTCACCTACTTGGTGATTTGTGGCACATTATGTAACCTTTCCACACTTCAGTTTCCTCATCTGAGAAAGCATAAGGAAAAGAGCACCTAAGTGCTGCCCAGCCAGGGTCAGATGAGATAAACCGAAGTGCCTGAGAGTCTGGCGGAGGGTAAAAATTCAGCCAGGCTTGGTTTGAACCAATAGCAGGTTATCATTATTATAAAAGCAGTATTTTTCCATTATGATTACACAAAGGAAATTGTTCATAAAAGGGGAAGATTTGTGGACTTTTATGATAGTTGCAAAATAGGGAGAAGAAGAAAGCAAAGGAAGAGATTTTGTGAGAAAGTTAAAAACCAGGTCTCTCAAGTGTTGGCTGATCAAGAAGAGTCTGGCGTGCAACCCACACTGAAGCTGGAGACTGTTACCGGATTAGTAGGTTGGCCTCCCACTGTGTGGGTGTGAGTACTAGACCCACGAGAGCATGAAGGGAGTTGGAAAATCTCCTCTTCACCCCTTCTAGTACATTCATCAGTTTGCACCAGGAAACTGCAACCAGCCCAGCCGCAGTGCTGGGGCGTGGGACTGGATTTGCTGGCGTGCAGACCTCACCTCACAGTTTATCCAAGTGTGTGTCCCTCTCCTAAGACTGGGAATGAGGCTAGCGATCCCATGCACAGTCCCTGAGAACTCAGCTGGCTGGTGGAGGAGGCGGTGGAACCCCCCGGGGCGTCCCTATGCTTTGCGACAGGAACATACGATGGGACTTGGGATCAATACACTAAGATTTAATAAAACGCTGACCAGATTTTGTTTTTGCATGCTTATTCACTTTCAAAATTGGGGACCCTTCTCCATCTTCACAGTGGAGGCGCTGTCCTGGCAAGGAGGGAGCCCACCTTGTGCCACCTGGGATAGCAGTGTTCTGCTTTTCTTGTGGGTGCCTTATAAGGCTTTTAAAATCAATTTGATGTAATATTTACCCTGAAAATGTAATGATGAACTTGGAAGTCTTATTTGCCAATAAAAGAATGATCATTCAATTATTTGAAGGAGAACTGAGAAAAAAGCATCCCTTCAAATATGTCTGGAGTATTTTTCAAAACTATGAAATAATTCCAAATTATTTGGAGAAACAAGTGCTGATGTGTGTACGATCATCTTCAAGGAAGGGAATATATTATGTCCAAATGATTTTAGTTCTCCATGTTGGCTCCAAGCCTTTAGTTCATCTTGGGTACCTTACCTGATACTTAGCCAGCAGTTTGCTCTTCCAGAGGGAGTGGGCGATGTCGTGAATGGACAGGCGCAGGTTGTGGGCACTGCCTTTGAAATGAAGAGCCTTCGGTTCCTCTAGGAGCTGTCCTCCCATCTGTCTTTCAAGCTGCAAAACTTCCTGCAATGACACGCCCAAAGCCGGAAGCAAATTACTGAATTGTATCACTTCCAGCAGCTCTCTCATCAGATGAGTGTTTCCCACTGGGCCGATGCCTGACGACCCGGCTAACTTGGGCAACATGTGGCGGCCACTTCTGCAGCCTCAAGGCCCTTCAGCTGAAGCCCCTGCCAGTGTGTGTGTGTGACTGGATCCTGCTGACCATCAACTGTTCGTCAGCAGTCCCACTGTTGGGGGCAAATCCAGCACAGTCTGCAGTTCTGGCAAACAGGCAGAGTATTATTCACCTACAGCAAAATAACCATAAGAACCACAAATTGGAAACAACCAGATAAAAGAAAAATGCTAGAAATACAAATAGATAGGTAAGATGATCTTCAATGAACTTTTAGGGAAAGGAGCCAATAACTAGAAAATAGACCCATATCTTTGACTCGGTGAAACTAGTTCATGAACAAAAATTTGGAGTGTGCTTTGGGCATTTTTTTCTGTCTTTTGCAGTTTCTTTATCCACAGAAATAAAATAGTAAAGTTTTACCTAAAATTATCCACTGCAGGCTTTCAAATTATTTAAAAAATTAAAACGTGTTCATTATATGTCCTATTAGAAGAAAATATACTGATGCAGATTAGGTTTCTCAGCACTAAATATTGCACTAAACAGTTACTCATATTAAATTTAATTATTTTAGTTTTTATTTATTATTATTTTTAGTTCTCACCCAAAGATATGTTCGCTGATTTCAGAGCAACGATGTGGGGGAGAGGGAAGAGAGGAGGGAGAGAGATTGAGGGGGGCAGGGTGAGATCAGTTGTCCCATCCCCACCCTGTATGCACCCTGACTGAAGACTGAACCCACAACCTAGGTATGTGCCCTGAACAGGAATCGAACCTGCAACTTTTTGGTGCACAGGACAATGGTTCAACCAACTGAGACACCCAGCCAGGGCCAGATTTAATTCTAAAAAGAATACTTTATTTCTGGGGACTTCCGGCCAAGATGGAGGCGTAGGCGGACACACTGTGCCTCCTCTCACAACCAAAATTGGGGACAACAAATATTTAGAAACAAGAAAACAACCAGAACTTATAGAAAACTGAACTGTACGGAAGTCCAACAACCATTCATCCAGACCGGTAAGAGGGGCGGAGTCGCGGCGGGAGAAAGTGGAGGTGCGGACCCAGGAGCGCAGGCGGCGGCGGCTGGCAGTTCCCAGGTGCACAGGCGGCGGCTGGCGGTCCCCGGGCCCACAGGCAGCAGCTGGCAGACCCCAGGCACTGGGGGGCAGCTGTGCAGACCCAGTGAGGCCGCACAAGGCGACTGGCTGACTGACCAGGTGGTCTCATATTCGGGCGCGCGGACGGTCCAGGCGGAGGGGAAGTGGCGGAGGGGACTGAATCCAGGAGAGAGCGGAGCAGGCGCCATTGCTCCCTCTCAGGCCCCACCCCCACATACAGCGTCACAACCCAGCGACTGGACTGCCCCGCACCGGGGAGCACCAGAGGCTCCACTCTTCACTACGTAACAGCACGCGCACGTGCGCAGTTAATCCAGGTGAAGGGGAAGCAGCGGAAAGGCCCGGAGTCCAGGAGAGAGCGGAGCAGGCGCCATTGCTCCTTCTCAGACCCCGCCCTCACCTAAAGCGTCACAACCCAGAGACTGGGCTGCCCCGCCCTGAGGAACACCTAAGGCTCCACCCCCTCACTACGTAATAGCCGCGACCAGACTAAAACCAAAACAACAACAAAAAAAACCCACCAAAAATGGCTGAAACCGGAAAACAAATAAAAGCCCCAGAGCCAATTCCTCTAAGCAGTGAAGAGATAGCCAACCTGTCAGATGCACAGTTCAAAGCACTGGTCATCAAAATGCTCACAGAATTGGTTGATTTTGCTCACAAACTAGATGAAAAAATGCAGGCTACAATACGTGAAATGAAGGAAGATGAATGGGGAACTGATAGAGATGGAAGGAAAACTGGGAGTCAAATCAATGGAGTGGACCAGAAGGAAGAAACTAACAAACAAACAGAAGACGAGGAAGAAACAAGAATTCCAAAAAATGAGGAGAGGCTTAGGAACCTCCGGGACATCGTTAAACGTCCCAACATCCAAATTATAGGGGTCCCAGAAGGGGAAGAAGAACAGCAACGAGTGGAAAACTTCTTTGAACAAATAATGAAGGAGAAATTCCCCAATCTGGCAAAGGAAATAGACTACCAGGACGTCCAGGAAGCTCAGAGAGTCCCAAAGAAGTTGGACCCAAGGAGGAACACACCAAGGCACATTGTAATTACATTAGCCAAGATTAAAATGAAGCAGAGGATTCTAGAAGCAGCAAGGGAGAAGGGGACAGTCACCTACAAGGGAGTTCCCATCAGACTGTCAGCTGATTTCTCAAAAGAGACCTTCCAGGCAAGAAGGGGCTGGAAAGAAATATTTGAAATCTTGAAAAGCAGGGACCTACATCCAAAATTGCTCTATCCAGCAAAGCTGTCATTTAGAATGGAAGGGAAGATAAAGTGCTTCTCAGATAAGGTCAAGTTCAAGGAGTTCATCATCACCAAGCCCTTATTATATGAAATGTTAAAGGGACTTATCTAAGAAAAAGAAGATAAAACTATGACAGTGAAAAGACAACAAACTCATAGCTATCAAGAACCACACCTAAAACAAAAGCAAACTAAGCAAACAACTAGAACAGGAACAGAACCACAGAAATGGAGATCATATGGAGGGTTAGCAACAGGGGCATGGGAGGAGGAGAGGGGGGAAAAGGTACAGAGAATGAGTAGCATAGATAATGGGAAAAAAAATAGACAGGGGGAGGGCAAGAATAGTATGGGAAATGTAGAAGCTAGAAAACTTATGACCCATGGACATGAGCTAAAGGGGGGAATGTGGGTGGGAGAGGGTGGGTAGGGTGGAGGGGAATGATGGGGGAGAAATGGGACAACTGTAATAGCATAATCAATAAAATATAAAAAAAAGAAAAAAAAAGAATACTTTATTTCTCAAGAAATGTGACTGATCAAAAAACTTGTTATATAACTTATACTATAAAGATGTAAAACAAAGACAAATGCTATATATACTTCCATTCCTCAATGCTCCATTAACATCCTAGTTAATGGGTGTTAATGAAGCATATCCGGTTACAGTTGCAAGCATCCAAACAGCATCTAACCACAAGCTATCAATGAACAAAATGCCCTGGGTCTCTTTTGCTGTCTGAACCACCCCCGTGCACACTTTGCTCCCCTCATGCATAAAAAGTTTTAGTGATACAAATATGGAAGTGATATGTGACCTTTCCTTTCTTTAATAGAAATTCAAGGAAATAATGGATTTTATAAAAATGTAATTCTTCTTTGGTGAGATTTCAATGGAAACCATGGGGTTCCGTACACAGGCCCTTTCACACACAGGCTCTAGGCACCTGCTGGGTGCCCTGCACAGACGGGTCGCAGTGGAGGACTGTGAGTATGAGAACCAGACTGTAGTCCAGGAAGTGCAGAGCTCACCCACATCATTGATTAGATGTAAACAGCTCATTTGAAGCCGCTTCTTTAGTGGTGCTCAACATCCATCATCTTTCAGTCAGGCCATTATTCTAAACCATGCATGCTGCTGAAAGGTCCTATAAGGTGTAGGAAACATTAGGATGGTATGGAATGGTCTCAGACAGCGACTCCTCTAATTAGTGTCTAATGGAAGCGATAAGGCAATAGCACATGGATGGAAAGACAAGCGTGGTTCAGCTGCTTGAGAATATTGATGTTGAGATTATTCAATATTGCTGGCTGATGAGTAGCTATTACTTGTGACAGGATCCTGCCCCTAACCAGGCAGTCAGCCAGCCCCCAACTAGGCAGTTGACCACCCGGCCACAGATGCTGTGTCATTCTGCCCTGGCTCTGTTGTGCCTGCAGCTCAGCAGGCTCGGAGCGGCCCCTGGAGGTGGTACAGACCCATGCCACCCGCCGGGGTCACACATGCTTCTTATGAACCTCCCACCCACAACACTTTGTGCTCCATTCCTGGACAAGGACCTGGCCATGTGGAAATGAAGACATGAAGACGAATAAGGAAAGGGAAGGTTAATTACAGTTTCTTCTGCTTCAGCAGGAAGGCATAATGAGCTTATGTTGATCATGTTCATGTTCAGTGTCTAGTTAGCATAATAGAGAAAGCTGATGTTCCCAGTGAACCTGGCACCTGACAAATTCTAAAGCTAAAATGATGTTTGTTTATAAGCCATTAGAAGAAAAGAAACATAATTAGAAATCTTTGAGATTACAGTCATGCCAATCAATCAGTTCTAGCTTCTTTCTAGTATACCCTAATTACCTCATCAAGACGTCTAAAGAGCAATCGATAGTAATTATCTGATTACTATAGATCTTCATTATGTCCAAATTATCTCCCTGGGATGTCTGAAAGAAGAAGCATTGTATTCCGGGAGGTAATTGTACCCAACAATGTACAATCCACACCCTGTTCCTACCATCAACATAGATTACAGAGGATATAGGGAGCATTGTCAGTTTTCTTGGCAGGGAAGACAACTGAAAACAACCTAAATTGCATATGGGCCATGACCTTGAAGTCAAGAAATCTGATACCACGTTTCAAGCACAAAGTCTGGGGTGGAGTCAATCCTTGCTGTCAGCATTGACCTCAGGTCCTGGTAAAGAGTTCTCCCTAGCAGGGAAAGTGAATGGGCGGACTTGAGCCCTTTTTTGAGAGAAAGTCCCAAGTAAAGTATCATTTTACTTTATTTTTAATTTCATTTTTACAGTTAATTCTTTTTTAAAAAGTTACAGTTGACATTTAATATTATTTTATATTAGTTTTGGGTGTATAGCATAGTGGCTATACATTTATATAACTTATGAAGTGATTCACCCTGTAAAACTAGTACCCACCTGGCACCACACATAGTTATTACAATTGTCGACTATATTCCCTGTGCTGTAAATAAAGTGTCATCTTAGACAATGAGACCAGAAAACACACACTGTCTGTATTCTCAAGCTGTCCGTCTCTCCACCACCCAGGAATGACGCGGTGCTGCTGCGCAGAGCTGGGAGGAGCCTGGCTTTTCTCTCTGCTTCTATTAGACGCCAATCATGGGGAGAGGCAAACTGCCCAGCACACCCACAGCACCCCTGCTCACAGCAGAGGCCTCTAAACACGTGTGACTTCATGTGTCTACCAGTCAGAAAACAGAGCAGAGACACTGAAATAGAGAACAGGCTGACAGTGACCAGAGGGGAGAGGGGCGGGAATTATGGAGGAGAAGGGTTTTCAGGAACAGTTATAAAGGACACACGGACAATAAAAAGGGGGAGTAGAAACAGGGGAGGGAGGTGGGGAAGGGTGGGGGGAAAGGCAGAAAATTGTACTTGAACAACAATAAAAAATGTTTAAAGAAATCGAGCATTCATTTTGTATGCTTCTTTGTAAATTATAGGTCTATATCAATACATCAACATGTTGATCTATTACAAAATACAAAAGCTAAAAGCATGAGCTAAGACAAACACAGAAAATGTATGTTAGTTCATGTTCTCCTCAGAGTCCCGTGGGCCTGGGGTGCACGCACTTCATTTCAGAGGCTGCTGGTTTAGCCCGTCGGCCTTGCACTGGACCTCTGGGAGAAATCGGCCCCGGAGTAAATGACTCAATTCAAAGGGTTCTTAGAAAACCTAAATTAATTCTTTTTCCTGAAAAGTAGCAACTAGGATCATCATACTCAGGATGTTCAACTTCAAGGAAACAGTAAAGTAAAGGAGAAGACAGTAAGCAAAGCACAAATTAAAAAAAATTGAAGTGGAAATTAAAGATATTAAAAGTAATATATAAAACAACACCTTGACAACTAAAATCCTCTGAAACCATACACGAGTCAGAGGTGACTTGCCTCACACAGCGCATCCCATATATAACTTGTGTCAGAAGACAGAAGAAGCCCTGGCTGGTGTAGCTCAGTGGATTGAGCGCGGGCCTGCGAACCGAAGGATCGCGGTTCGATTCCCAGTCAGGGCACATGCCTGGGTTGCCAGGCCAGTTCCCGTCAGGGGACATACAAGAGGCAACCGCACATTGATGTTTCTCTCCCTCTCTCCTTCCCTTCCCCTCTAAAGATAAATAAATAAAATCTAAAAGGAAAAAAAAATGCTTTCTTAAAAAAAAATTTAAAAAAAAGAAGACAGAAGAAGCAAGACCACTAGACAGGTTAATTAAGCTTATTTGTCCATGTTGTTATGGTTTAAGTATTATAATTTCAGATATTTTCTAGCCCATCCCACTTAAAAATACTGTCACTTGTGTTTCAAAAAGCTTGATTTCTGAGATTCTTTCTGCATGAAATCATTTTGAGAACATGAACATAACAGATGTGTGCATCGATCAACAACGCACAGCTTCACATTTAAATGTGTTCCTTCCCTCAGTCTTCCTGGGCACATTAATTCAGCACCCATGAAGCACACAGGCGCTGCCAGGAATCCTATCAGGCTCCGAGACACACAGACAAGTCCCTGTCCCTGCCCCAAGCCACCCCTGGACCACAGCAGGTGGTCCATATAAACAGGTAGCCCCAGCACAGTGTGCTCAACTCCAAGACAGCTTCCTTACAGCTAGGATATTTCATGCATCTTAAAAGGGAAGAGGAACAAAATATATTTAAGGTCAAAAGATTTAGGGAGACTTAAGAAAAATATCATGACCTTGGAAAGAAATGCCATAATGGGAATTAGGATCATCTAGGCTCTTTGTTCTCAGAAATATAAATGTCACCTTCCCTTGCAAAGGCTGTCTCCCTCCTGGCAGCACCTGCACCTCAGCACCTTGTTTGATTCTGTGTGCTTCTACCTGTTGTTCTGATTGGCTTGCTCTGCTTCTATAAAAGGGGTCACTTTCTGAGTTTGTCAGTTCCACTTCCACCCTTCTAACTTAACCTTGAAAAGACTCTCTCAGGGGTCGGCTATCAACAGAGGTGTCGCTAGCCCATCGCTTCACAAGAACACACAGGAGAACCCCAGTCGTAATGTCGCCAGGAGCAGTCCCCTGCGTGTCAGAGCCTGGTTCCCGCAGGGGCCAGAGCAGTCCTGTGAGATGGCTGCTTCCCCAGCGCGTGGCTGCCCATCACAGGCGCAGATGGAGGGCTGTATTGATTCAGGGAACCTGTGAGGGATTGCTCCAGAGGCAGGGACAAGGGATTCCACGGTAGAAACAAGCAGCTTTCACAATAACCAATTAAACGAAGACATTACCCATGCCAAGCCATTAGCCTGGCCCACTTAAGAGCCACAATAAATCCAAGCTGTTTTAAAGGCCTGGACGTACAAAGGGAGCCCCTCTGGCCTGCACCCAGCGCTCTCTCCCAGGCTTGGAGATGAGAGGCTCTGCGCTCATTAAGGGCTGTTGGAGCAAGGCGAGTGGGAGGAGCCCTACAACTCCCACACTCTGGTTTTCCCAACCGCAGAATGTTGCTCTCGGCATCACTGCTGGGGTCAGAGGGCATCGGCCTCCACTGCCACTCTGTTCTTCCTTCTCCTCCAGCTCCTTCCCAGCCTGGGCCAATTTTCCTTAAGTGTCAGTCTCATGATGAATGCACATAAGAGCCCCAGGCGACAGAGCTGCCTACACTGGGAATCGGGAAGCCTACATTTCAGTATGCGACCAGGCTCTGCCTGAGTGCCAAGCAGTGACTTGGTGCCAGAAACTGCGTGAGGTCCTGGGGCCCAGGCCCCGTTTGTTCTCCGCACTGTGCTCAAACTCGTCCCCTGGTCAGCCTTGTCAGGCTCAAGAACTTGCCTCCTCTCTCGCACTACTGCTCTGATTGTGCTTCCTTCCTCATCCTCGGAGGCACTTTCCTTAGTTTCCCGGTTCTCAAGAGTTGATTGTCCTACCTGTGGGTTATTTAGCCTTTAGCTCCCTTCTATGTCTCTGCCTGGTTTTCTCTCCCACAGCTCTGCTATCACTCCTTTCCTTTTCTTATTAGAGATCTTATCATCTAGAGAGAGGAAGATGCCAATGCTTACCTTAAACCTCACATATCTCATTAAAATCTCATCTGGAAGAGAAGGTTGGAGGAGGTTAAATCAAGGCTTTGTTTTATTTTGCCTTGCTGTTTTCTCAGTAGTGTCTGGGTGCAACTTGCTGCACACTCTCTATTCCTGATAGAAACACAGAGCCCCGAAGGAGCTGTGTGCAGTGCTGCCGAGGAGCCTGGGGACAGACACCACCAGGACCCGAGAGGGTGGAGGCAGCTACTGTGAGGAGACCACTCAGAGCACGCCCCAGAGGTGAGAGTGCAAAGGGCGGTGAATGAAGTGGTGGCCAGTCTTGCACTCCAAGGGGTTTGTTTTGGTCTGACTGTACCCCACCCTGGAGAGACACCCAGAATCCACGCTCTGTCCAGGGCTCTGAAGCAAGCACGAAAGGCCGAGCTGTGCGGTTTGAGACCTGTGTCCACCTTCCCCATGCTTCTGCGTGCTTCTGCCATATGGACACAGGGCTCTGGAAACAGAGAGGAAAAACTGGCAAACATTCAGCATGCCACACATGTTAAACCTCCAAAGACCAGCCTTCAAGGACTGTGCTGAGTGGTGTTTAAAAAAAAAAATCACATCTCCCATCAGATTTTATAGAACCTGCTTAGCTCTTATTCATTCTTTCATCCTGTGCTGGAACCTGCCCTTGTCATTCATGGATGAGAAATTTCTGCCTTTGCTACTGAGACTGTCGCCACTGTTGCTGTCACAGCTGTGGGCCTGTACTCCTCCAAAGCAGAGGCCAGAGAGAGTGCCATCCTTCTCTCCTGCTCCCGGCCAGCTTTTCAGTGACTGCTCTCAGCTGCCCAGGAGCCAGCCCCTCCTCTGGCCTCAGGCCTCAGGCTGCTGAGCTGGCTGTGGAGAACATGTGACTGTCTGCCAGCCTGGCCTCTGCCACCTGGCTCTGGTCATCACCGCTGGCATCAGGCTTGGCTGCGCCCCTCTCTCTTCCCATGCTCACGCTGGGGAGCTCTGCTCTCCCCCTGAGTTTGTCTGCCATACTTCATCCCTAACAATAACAAGGCTGGGCTCTGGCGACCATGTGCGAACAGCTTCCATTAACTCACTCAGTGTCTCGGGCTCTGCCTGCTGCTTCCGCAGCTGCCGCTGCCATGGGTACTTGGTTTGAGCTGCAGCTTCCAGCCTGTCTGGTCACTGTGCTCACTGTGCTTTGGGACACTTGTGAAGCAAAATGCCAAAGGACGGTGCTCAGGGAAGTGGCTGAATCACTCATCCACCTCTGCTCAAACTTCTAAGGAAAAGATGATCTCTCCTATCTACGGAGTAAGAACAAGACTTTTTAGGTTGTTCTAGAATTTCTGAAGTCATCTGATATTATCTTTAACTCTTAACATGTTATTTTTTAACTTCTGTATTAGTTTTCTATTTCTGCAGTAAGAAATTACCATACACTTAGTGACTTGAAACAACACACAGTTGTAACCTTACTGTGGGGCAGGTGGGCGGAGTCTGACGTGGGCCATGGGTTCCACTGCGCTCCAGTCAAGGTGTTGGTGGGGCTCCCTTCCCTTCGCCAGGTAAGGCGACCCATTCACAGGTCCTGAGCCTTGTGTGTAGATATGTTTGGAGAGTGACATTTCTGCCCACCATAGCTTCTTCTTTTTTTTTTTAATCCTCATGTGAGGATATTTTTTAACAGTTTTTAGAGTGAGAGGAAAAGAAAAAAGAAGGGACAGAGAAAATATCCATGCGAGACAGACGAGCATCTATTGGTTGCCTCCCATACAAGCCTGGATTGGGGACTGCATGTGCATAGACCAGGAATCGAATCCGAGTCCTGGGTGTGTGCCCTGGCTGGGAATGAAACCTGCAAACTTTTGGCTATGGGGTAATGCTCTCACCAACTGAGCCACACCGGCCAGGGCTCCACCACTTCTATTTTCTCTTCCTTCTTTTCTCTCTGTCTTAAAAAAGTTTTTTCAACATGGCAGGTCATTTCTAAATTATATAATGGGATCAGAGCCAGGGCCAAGGTCCCCTGAGAAGGCAATAAAGATAGAGTACATTTAGGGGCACCAAAAAGATCCCTGCCCCTGAAAGGCTGGCCCGCTAGCCTACCACCAACCTGAAAACTCACCTCCGCATTAGAGAACAGTTTGAGTTAATATTTTCATTGAGCCATTATCTTCAAAATGCCAGTATAATCCAACCGCCCACCTAAGAATAATTAACATTATCAAGTGCCTATTCTGTGCCAGCAAATTTAATAACTTTGATCTCCTGAATCTTCTCTGGGTCCCTAATGCAGACCAACTGCTTGTTCACCGTGGTCAAGTTCTGTGACCAGGGCTGCAGAGCTGACAAGCGGCGAGACCAGCAGAGTCAGCCAGCCCGACACAAACTCCCCTTTCCTGCCGCATCCTTCCGTACACTTAGCAGGAAAAACATGCTTTAACTTGAACACATTTTTTTGTGTGTTGGTATTATCTAATACATGTGTTCCACATATGGGCCTATCAATTTAATTCCGAAGACCAGGATCCTAAAAGACTATCGAGCTAGTTTTGAGGTCGTTTGAGGAAACTGAAAGAAAAGATGATTAATGGGGCCAATTCAGTAGAGGGCCAGCCTTAGGAGGACGAGAAGAGGCAGGCCTCAGGTGTTCCAGGTTCAGTAGGGTCGCACTTTGCCACAGAGAGGGCATCAGAAGGACACTCATGGGGGAGGACCAGGAGGAAGGATGACAATAAAACCTTTGATGGGCTTCTGTGACTGTCTACGTATGAATGCAGCCCACAACATGAGTACCACACAGTTCTTAACTAGATTTTCTACTGTCTCTAATTTTCAGTATTTTTATTTTTTTTCCTATTTTTTTTTAAAGAAAATGCAATAAGGCAGATACTATTCCACAACTGCGGCCTGGGTAAGGGCATGTGGTAAGTGACGATGTGAAGAAAGCCAGGGTAGGTTAGTATGGACTGCTTGGTTTCTCTCTCGTATGCATTTGCCTGAAATTCAATGAACACTACGGATGGCCTAGACTGTATGCATATAACTCCTCTTCTAGGGTCTGAATCTCAGAGTTTGGAATAAATCCCTTTATTAAGAAAGAAAAATCTCATAAATTGTACCATCAGGAGAGTGGGGCAGAAATCACTTATTTTTCCATAGATGTATATTTCTCCGGGAGTATTTTTAAACTTATAAAAATATAACCTTGTTCTTTCTTAATTCTGGTCTATTATCATTAGGATTTAAGGTTTTGAGAACAACAGGAGGGAAAGAGATACCTTCCTGATACCACCCAATACAATCTTTTCAATATTTGCAACCTCTCTTTTTGAGTATGGAATTGGTTCTAAACTACTCTCACAACTTTAGTATCTTCATCTCTTTGCATGAACTCAATTTGCACATGGCTCCCACCATTCTTTGAGCCGATGAACAGGAACAAAACACAAAAACCTCACCTGGAAGGTGTAAGAGAATTAGTTTATCTACCAGCGGCCTTGACTTTCATGTCAGTAGTCATTGCCAGAAGCTGATTCCACATCAATGCTTCGAAATGGCTAAATTGAAGCTTTTAAGTCTCAGGCAATCATTTTTGCCCCCAGGATTAACAAAACTTGGGGAAATTGTTATGAAAGTTGCTGAACTTAAGGTTGTGGGTGGAAAGATAAGAGAATGCAGCAGGGTGGCTTGAAACTAATATGGTGGCCTCGTCCTTCACCTGCACTCCGCCATGGGCAATATAAGCAATAAGCACATATGATAATAAGAGGGGAATTAGCATCCTCACTGCATTCAGCTCCAGACATTCTCTTTGTCTAATTGCCCTCTAGACTGTGGGGTCCTTAGCCCTGAGAATGAGTACTCCACTGGCCTTCCCTCTCTGCCCTAGTCCAACATTCTGGGAAGGTTTCTGCCATTCAGAAAGAATTCCCAGTCCACAGCAGTAACTGAAAGAAAATACTGAGTCTGTGGAGATCCACTTTGAGGAGATGGAGGTGGTAGAAGGATTTGATTAAAACACAAACGAGAAGTGGGGCCCTTCTTCATCAGAGCCTAGCCTTGGTTAGAAGAGGCTGAGGTAAAAGGTTTGAAGGGTAAAGGACAGCAGCTGAGCGAGCGTGCCTTGGGTCATTCAACTGCAGTCAGGTCATTGCTAAACATGAGGGGCTGTGATGCAGTCGGGGACTGCAGGAGAGGGGGAGAGACTTGGCAGAAATGTTCTATGAAAGTTGACGAGTCAGGAAGAGGTAAATGAAAGGATTGTGGAGAAGCAGAGGAAGCGAAGCTTGGGGCAGGTATCTTGAGATTATAATAGACTCAATTAGCAATTTATGATTATTTTAGAACAACTCAACAGCCTGGAAGAAGAAGTTGAGGGCTTATGCAGTCGGAGTCTTCTTTAGCTATGGAAATTAGGAAAACCTACAGCAGTTCCAGATGGCAAGACATTTTGGAGTGGGAGTGAGTTCCCTGTAGACATGGGTATGAGCAGGTGAGGGTGTGTGGACCAGGAGACCACGAAAGGTTGAGGGAGTTCTTCCTTAAGAACTAAGGGCAGCTTGCATGCACCATGTGTGAGAGACGGAAGGTCAGATGGTTGTGGTCAGAAAAGGAGAGGCTCACAGGTGGAGATCCTGGCAGGTGAAGATTGTGCTGCAGTTGCTCATACAGCCCTTGGGCCACATGCAGCCCGGGGTGGCTGTGAATGCAGCCCAACACAAAATCGTAAATTTACTTAAAATATTATGAGATTATTTTGTGATTACGTGTTGCTATGTATTTAATGTGTGGCCCTAGACAAGTCTTCTTTCAGTGTGACCTAGAGATGCCACAAGGTCGGACACCTGTGCAGAGCATGCCTGCACTGGTGGGTAGATAATGTGGGATGATCTGAAGTCTACCAGAATAAATTTGGGCAAAGGAACTGTGATTAAGAGGCAACTTTGAATTTGAGAGGATGCCAGGAATAAAATGAGTGGAAAGAAAGATCGTGAGGCAGGTACTGCTAGCGTAGGGATATCCAGGTAGGTAAAAATAGGTTTACAGTTATAAGTATGTAAAACACAGAGTTTACTCTTTTATCATTTATTAATTTTTGTATTACTTTCCATATAAACAACTGTGAAGCTACTTTTGCCCCATACTGTACATACTGTATATGCCCCATTCTGCTCTATACTAAGGTTCTGAATAGAGTAATGAACAGCAGAATAAATAATAACAGAACAGAGAACCAGCTCGTAAAGTACAGGGATGCCCCAGGAGTGCTCACGGGCTATGAGAAGTGTTGGCACTTTTGCCTCTTGGACTTGTGGTTTAGTTCAGTGGGTGTGATCTCACTGTAGGGATTGTGAGGTATGGCACGTTACTTGGAAGATCCATTCGCAGTTAATGTGAACAGGTAAAAGAATGGGGGAGACAATGATTTGAGGATGTAGAAAAGTTTGTCCTTAATAGAATAAAGTTTCAAAAAGATCTGTGATAGTGTTTTGGATAATAGCACCTAACCTTCGATTCACTAAGGCATTACCCGGTATGCCCTAAAAACAAATAAACAAACACAAACCAATACCCAGGCCAATTAGATGAGAACTTTCAGGTTGATATCTCAGGGCTAGTCTTTTTTTAAAGCCCCCCACCCCCACCCCTGATTGCTATGTGCATGGGACAAAGAACTACTGATATTGGAAGAGCGTGAGTGAGGAGCAGGGTGAGGGTGAAGAAGGAGGAGGTATCTGGAAGGGGCGATGCAAAAGACAGCATTTATGGATGATAAACGGGTGAGAAGTAGGAATATGGGAGAGAGACTGGTAGAAAACATTAGCAGGCAAGGTGCCCAAAAAGCATGACTGAGGTAATGAAAGGCCTTTTTCTGAGTTTATGTGCCCCAAGTTTCCAATCCCAGAGTCTCAGGTCTGAGGCAGTGCTGGCTAGGCTAAACTAATTGTCTCTGTTAGTAAGTTGGATAGACAGCTCACCTGGTAACTAGGATTTTGGCATTTCTCATTATTAAAAGGCCATGAGGTACAAGAAAGCTTATCCATTATTCATGGTTGTTTTAGGATAAGTGCTGGATCCCCAGTTGCTGAGAATTTATAAATGTCTACTTGGAAAGCACTGAGCGCAATACAAACTGCGCTTGGGTTGTTTTCGCTGCTTAAACCTATTCATTAGTCTTTCTTGGTGTTGACCACTAATTAAAGTAATCAAATTATTTTATAAAATATTACTTTTGTTTGCATGGATTTGTGTGTGCATGTTGGGAAGAAAGGTTAAGAGTGCCTGAGTGTAAGAGCTATGTGTGTGAATATAAAATACATGTATCAAACATTTCAAATACGATGCAGATCTTTTACAGTATGCTTTTTTGTAATGATTTGTCTTGGAATTGTTAAAAAGATTGCCTTAATCAGACCCCATGGCTCCTTCACAAAGTCTAAGACGAATGTAAGCCTAGGATGATTTCTATCCTGACAGTACCTCAGAAGTATCACATTTGCAAAGAATATAAAAGAAATAACCGTAGGCTTTATGCTTGAGCTGTGTGTTCACATCATTTATTCAACATTAGAAACTCCTACAGGCTCAACCATCAGGAATACATCCAGTGACCGACTCTGTCTCCTTCCCTTCACGGACCCGACCTGCCACACTCAGTTTTCATGACCCAGAAATACTCTCCGGAGAGAAACCCCAGAAAGAAATATCCTGATTTGCAGAAAATTTGTTTCCCTAAGATTTCTGGACATATGTTTGTTTCTTCCACTTCTCTTCTTCCTTCTCTGGGTGCTCATCCTTCAGAAGCTCCTTCTCTGGCTCCCTTTCATCTTCCCTTATAATAGCTGGGCTCCCCTTGGTCTCTATGTTGTAGGGAGAGGCTCTTCGAGAAACCTACTTTAGGGCTGGAGAGTCCAGACTGCAGCCAGATGCCTGGGCATGAAGCTTGTGCTCTCCATTCAATAGCTGCGTGACCTAGAGCAACTTGCTTAACCTTTCTGTGCCTGGGGTTGCACTTCTGTAAAATGGGGATAATTATCTTATGGAGTTGTTGGGAAGATTACACAAATTAATAAAAGATATTTAGAATCATGCCTGGCACATAGGAAGTTCTCAGTAATGCTTATTATTTTTTATTATTATTTTCTCCCTCTAGGCCCCCTTGATATTCTCTCTGATCACCATGAATGACAACTATCAACATACAATGGGTTCTTCAGTCTCTCTCAGGATCCGCTCTTTGTTAAGAGAGCCACCTGTATTTCTATCCCTTGGACATCTTTGTCCTCATGTGTAATTCATATCTCTAACTCAATACTCCCAAAGCGAAGGAACCAGAGCCACACTCCCAAGCTATCCACCCCCTGTGTTTGCTACTGCTACTTGAGGCGGACTTGATCTCCTGCCCACACATTCAGTGTCAGTCACTACGCCTTGCAACAGCTACTTACACAGAACCTTTCCCACCTGTCCTCTTCTCACACCTCTGCCATCACCCCAGGCCTGCACTGTTTTTCTTCTTAACTTGCTTCAATTTTTTCCATTGACATCAGACTAATGTTTGTAACATGTATTTCCTATCACATCTTTCTTCTACTTAAATCTCTCCTGTGACCCTCTGTTGACTCGAGAAACTGAATCTCAACTCCTCTATCTGGCTGTCAAGGTTCATCCTAAAAGAACTCCCACCTTTCATTCTAATATGCCTGTAGGGAGTCTGTATTTAGTGTTCCCTCTGTGTTTATTCATGCTGTTCCCTTCACCCAAAAATCTTGTATTTTTTCTTATTATTGCTGGTCAAACCATACTTCCTACTAGGGCCAATATCAAATGTTAGCTGCTCCTCAGATTTCCTCAAAATAACATCATGCTTTCCTCTCTCGAACTTCCATAGAACTTTGCATACACCTACAGCATTAATCACACCCTGACTTGCCTCCTAGTCCTTGGTGTGCTTCTTTTATTCCTCCTTCTAGATTGTGACTTCTTCAAAGGTGCCTGCTATATCCTTTAAAGCTTCAAATGGGAAGAATGAATGGCACTAATAGCACCAGGTTTAGCTCATTTATTCAGCAAAGCAGCAGCCTGTTGTCAAATGCTCACCCTCTTCCTCGCTGTCCTCATAAAAAGAACGGGAAAGCATATAAATGCAGTAGCACGCAAGAGGAACGTGCAGTGTGAGCAACTACGCCAATTCCTTTTATAAGAACACAGCTGAGATAAACATGGAAGCAGATTATTTACCATCCATGGGTCTCCTTGCCAAATTCTCCCTTCTAAATTTTTCATTAAAGGAAATCAAGGAAGATAAACAAAAGGAGCCCTTGGGAGGGATCAGCATAATGGAAACAGCTCGTCCATCATCATGGACTCAGAGAAATGTCTGATTTTTTTTAATTGCATCTTTTGGGGCCAAGCACTTGTGTTCACACACTGGGGCACACACATACATATGCATTTTCTCTAGGTGAGTGCAGCCACGCCAAAGCTTGGCTTTGGTGCGAAGGTGAAAAAGAAAGTCTGGCAGGAGCCACCTACCTTCAGGGCATCTTGGGTGTCATCCAGGCAATAGACTCGGATGCTGTACTCTAGGGAGGAGCAGCAGAGTGGCCCGAAGATGGCCAGCTTCAGGCGCTTCGCAGCAGCTTTGGTGGTGGACTGGCCCACGAGGGCATAGGTGCTGAGGTTCTCTGTGAGGAGGTGGCAGGCCTCTGCGTCCAGCTGAATGTAGCAGGGTGTGGTGAAGTTTTCCTCCCCCACCACCACCACATCCTGTGGGAAAAGTGGGAAGGGGTGTGGCTGAGACCCTGAGAGCCTGCTGGTCACCTGATGGTGACCAATGGTCCTGGGTGGAGCAGGACTTCTGACTTTTGGTGATTAACTTTTCTGCTCTTTTTTTCTTACTCAGGCTTTATTACACCTCGTTTTCCATCCTTAGTCATTATCTCCTTTACTTCTCTTGCCTTTATACTGCTTATATTCTTTACTTAGATAACGTTTATTTAACATGTTTTGATCTTCCAAGAATCCACATTATTAAAATCTACATAAAATTCTGAAACAAATTCATGAATTGTCCTTTTAACATCACGGCAGATGTGTTTATTATGCTTATGAGAATTTGATGTTTTAATCTCTAAATTTCTTACTGAAACCAAATGTACTATTTTATTTCAATCCCATTATAGCATAGTAGGTTTTTTTTTTCCAAAAAATATAGGGGTTTGGAAAGAATTAGAAAAATTAGGGAATTACACGATACCATTCTACTACATTCCTCCAAACTCACTCGCCTATTACTTCTCAAAGTGATACACTACTTTTCTTCAATAATTTGTGCTGCTGGGCTCTACAGAAAGCAAACTCCATGCCTTTAAGACCATTTTCTCTGTTGTTTTTCATGCAAGGTCTTGAACAGTCTATCTATCCATTTAGATTTTGAAGATATTTAGCAAGAAATAAAATTAAGTGGAAGTGATGAATTTTGTGAAAATATTTACTAACTCAACCAAGTTTTGATTTATCCAAATGACTCAGGCCACAGGAAAAAATCATCTGGAAGACCTAGCATAAAATCCATAAACCAAGGGTCACAATTCCACATGCTTTCCAGGGCATCCAGGTCATAGGAATGTGTGAAGCAGGAGGGGCAGACTCAATAAGGAATGGTGGAGACTGTGGTCAAGCAGAGCACAGGCCTGTCTGAAGAACTTATTTAGTCTCCTTTTGGCTTCAGCCCATTGCAACTTTGCAGAAATGCAGGCCCAGGGAGCACATGACCTGGACTTGTTCAAGAGAAGCTGGGACTTCAGGTTTTTTATGTGACTCTTCCTACTTAATGGATTCAAATAAATTTAAAAAAATTGATGTGGGAGAAGTAAAATACATGTGCAGGCATGACTCACCCTCTGCATTAGCTACTTCATTTCCACAGAGACAGGAACTATATGTGCTTTGTCTCCCCCTGCATGTCAGTGGGCCTAGCTCATGGTGGGCAAATGGTTATTTGTCCAAAATATGAATGAATGTGTCATCATAAATTGAGTCCCCAGGGCTCGACAAAGATATGAAAGAAGTAGGCTCCTCAGGTGGTTGTTTATCAGTTAGGACTGGCAACATCGTCTGAGCTCTAATGAGAGCTGCATTTTCATGGCATCCATGAATCGTTCCTTCAACTGAACCTGTACCCAAAGATGGAGTTCAAACTGAACCAGGAAGGAGAGGTAGAAGCTCAGCACCTCCAGGTTTATGTCAGCCCCCAAAGGACACCTGGAAAGAGGCAGCTTTCTCCAGCAGGGCGAGGACATGCCCTGATTATCATCTAATGTGACAGAAAGCCTTCTAGAAGATTGGTCAAGAATAAAGATGCCCATGTCTCTGTCACAAGTAGGAGTACTTTCATATGAATTGTCCTTTCTTTCTCTCTCTGCTCTTCCCATCTTTTTCTTTTCTTTACTATTATTATTGTTATTATTATTACTCAAATTATTACTATTCAAATTATCCAGACAGAGACAAGGTATTAGGGTATTAGGCAGAGAATTGTGCAAATAATTTGGGGTTATTTGAGACTGAGACTTTGGCATGTTTTGGGGATAAATCATTTACAGTTTAATGGCACCAAAGTAAGATTTAGTTAAGTCTGGTCTTAACATAAAGTTCATCCCTAGACTTCAGTCCCGGACTTGAGGTCCTCTGCCAGGAGCGGTGCCCTCCGGTGGCTAAAGGAGAGCGTGTCCGCAGAAGGCAGCTCCAGTTAACGCCCACGCCGGCCCGCTGCTGCTCTAGCTCTGATCCAACTTTTCCCTAAAATATTAGAATTGCGCATATTTATGTATGTTTTTTAAAAAATGTCTCTCCTAAAAGAGAAATATGATATGTAATCACAAAATAGATAACATATAGATTGGACACTTGTCTTTGTAATGATTACACAAAAATATAGGGGCAGCTTTTAAAATTATTTGCTATTTTTTTAATTAACATATTCCTGAAATAGGCTCTCCTGACTATAATCTAAAATGCAATTTTTACTTGGCTCTTTTCCATTTAAACAATAGATACTGTTTATTCAAGGGGTAATAATGAAAATGTACAAAGTTTTAAAAAGGTGTTAGGTATAAAATCTTCGTGCTAAACATAACAAATCCTGTTGCACTTAACTAACTGTAGGACAGGTGCTAACTGAAGGATTCTGATGCCAAGAACAGGATTTGCTTAAGGCGCCATTGCTAAGAAGTCCTGAGGACAACAGCCACAACGGCACGAGATGCCGGAGGGCTCTTCATTCCGGTGGGGCTTGGAGCACTGTTGCTGTTTCCCCAGGTCAGGTTCAGAGGGACTAGGTTCCTAGGACTTGCTTGCAATTAAGTGCCTAACATTTCTGACCCAGGTGCCATGCTCCTCTACTTCCAAATTTAAAATACATGTGTTTCTTTTCCCAAGATACAGTGTGTGTATTCCAAAATGGATTCACATAAGACTCCTAAGTGCATGTTCCCTAGGAGCTAGCCCATGCTCAACCAGGATTTTCTGTGTCTATCAGTAAATGGATAAAGCATTCAGTGAACAGTCTGTCACTCTATCTTTCCCCCTTCTGGCCTCTCTCTCTCCCCTCTTTTTGTTCCACCTGCACACTTTCTCATTTTGAGTGTAAGATAAAATTCCATCCATATTTTGCTTAAAAAAAAATAAAAGCCTTTCCATGGTTGCTCCTGCTGATCTGCATGGATTACTCCTGCATTCCATCTTTATCACAAGAGAAACTCACCTCCCACTGGCCCTGTGCTGCCTGGTTCTTGAGCTGTATCTTCCAGTCCTCGGTATTGGGATCTGCGCAGTGATGCATAGTGAGGATGATGGGGCGGGTTAGCAGGGCTCCCGGAGGCCCACAGCTCACCACGGGAGTCAAGAGCATCTGAGTGTCCTCCATGGGCGGCCTAGGACAGCAGAGAACAGCATCAGTGACATTTCCATAGTATTTGTGTATGCTCTTTGAGAATTTATATCTAAAACTTGAACAAATAGTTTCTTTTTAGAGTTTATTTTTTTGGGGGGGTGGTTAAGGCAGAACCACATCAGAAGACATACTCTTTGTTCTAAGACCTTAACCTTGCATGACTGGAGGTCTCCATGATAATGTGGGTCTGCCAGACCCTCTTGAATCCCCTTCCCTCAGGTACAGGTGCCCCTTCGGTGACTTTCCCTAACTTCACATACAATTTCAGGATGGAATGAGAAGAAGCACAGCCCCTTGTATGAAGTTACATAACCATGTATTCTGCTAACACTTGCCATTGGTCTCACAGGGGTTTAAGTACTTCAGTGTTTCTGAGACCTAACTTGAAAAATACTTCAATAAAATCAGAATAGGGATGCCCTAGAGCTAAATTTATTCCAAATGACTTTCAGGAATAATTCAGGCTAGTATAGCAAACTCATTCTTTCAAAAGTGACCAGACAGAATACAGAATTGTATTTCTGTAGCAATTTAAAATGGAATCTGTCCAGAGGGGGAGGGGAGGGAATTTCGGGGGAAAAGGGGAACGGTTTAGAGCAACAAGTATAAAGGACTCATGGACAAAAACTATGGGGGGGTGGAGATGGGAGGAAGGTGGGGAGGGCTGGGGTGGTGGACTGGGGTGGGGTAAAAGACAGAAAACTGTACAATATCAACAATTAAAAAATACTGATTAAAAATAAAATAAAATAATGGAAAAAAATAAAATGGAATCTCTGTCTTTGTATGCTTTGTCCTATGAGTGCCTGGATGGAAAGAACCTTAAAGATCCAAAATCTTTATTTCACGTTTTTTAATAAATCGCCTTAAATATTTTCCCTAACAAGGCTGTAATCAACAAACAAATGGATGAATGAACCCATGTTATCAGATGGTCTGTGAGGAAGTTAGTGCTCACAAGGTGTGGAGCAGGTTGCCCGAAATCTCACAGCGCTAGTGCCGGGACCTGAACCGATGCCTGCTCAGCAACAGGTCTTGGAACTGCGCTCTCAGATAATATGGGTAAGAAATGATTTACTCATAGAATTTTAAAGGAGGAAGAACCCTTGTGGTCAATAAGTACCACCTTCTGTCCAAAACAGGAGCTTCTCTGCAATATGCTGACGTGTGGTGTGTGCTTTTGACACATCCAAAATTGTAGTCCACTACTACCACAGGTCATCTCATCTATTACCAACTCACATTTACAACACTTCTCCCTTAGAATGAACACAATCTTCCTTCCTGATCCTTCTCTCCATGTGTCCATGACCTGCCTCCTCTCCACTTTGGCATGAAAACCCTTCAAATATTTAAGGATTGTTATTATGTCTCTAAAAAGTCTTCTGTATCTGAGACCAAACATCCTCTCAATTCCTCAGTTTTTTTTAACTTCAGCTAGAAAATCATGATTTCCAGATCTCTCCCTATATTTCTATCTTCACTTTTATATAGATGTCTGTCAGTGTTTCAATGTCTTCACTAAAGTGGAGCATCTTGAAATAAATGTAATGTTCAAGTACGCAATTAGGGAGACTCCTGTTTTTGTTTTCGTTTTTTGTTTTTTTTTTTGAAATGCGTAGTTTTATCAATGGCTCACAAAGTTGTTGCCTTAGATTATTCTCAATCAAGTAATTATGAATATTAATTAGCCAGCTTGATTTAGATGGGAAGATGGAGATAATGTGGTTAAGCATCTCCTTTACACAATGAGGCAGTAAAGCCCCGAGAAGGCTGAGCAATCTGTTAAACTAACCACTCTATGCATTTCTAATCTGGAAGGCTCTTTGGCTAAATCTCTATAGTTATGTGATCTCAACAATGATGGCTTTTGAACCTATGTAAGTAATTTATATTTAGCTATTAATTTCACCTTAATGGTGTCAGGGAAAATTTCAGGACATCCATTTCTTAATGCTGTGTCTTTCCTCAAAATATTAGCTGTCTCACTCAGTCTTTCATCCTCCATAAATCTGATATGCCTGCCGTTTATGTCCTCATTCCACTCACTGATAAGATCGTAATACAAGGATAGGGCAAAGACAGAGACCTTTTCAAGGACATCACTTGAAACATCTCTCCAGTCTGATGGCAATACTTTTGAGTTATTTAGTTCAGCCAAATATAAATCCATTAAAATGTACATTGTCTATTTCGAATCTTTCCATTTCATTCCCACAGATATTGTAAGGGACATACCAAATTCCTTTATAATGGCAATGGCCACTTGAAATGGATTTTTCTCTAGTCTTTACCTGTGGTTTATATATTAAATACTACATAATCTAGAAGTTAGCTTAAATCTGTGGCCTCATTTAACACTCACTGTGTGAAAGCAGTTGTTGCTGTTTTGTTTGTTTTCAATGCTGTTGGAAACCGTTCTCCATGGAGCTCCATGTTTTAGTGTGTTCCTGACTATGTCTTCAAGGCAATCCCATAGCACACGCCTTGGAAGATGAAGCCAGTGTTTATCTCTGGAGCAAATGGTAGACTTGTCTACCTCTCATTATGAAAGGCTCAGGTGCCCAAAGCCCAGAGGACCTTTCCTGAAATACACCGCAAAGCTGGCGGCCAACTTGATAGCTCACAAGTAAGGTTAAATCTCAGAGATCCTCTAGTTCTTGACAATTATTGTTATCAGTTCTGAGGACTCAATTAAAATTCAGCATATTCTTTCCTTAATAAAATTTGGCTATCACTGCTTCCTCTCTCACTCTAAAGTTTTACTAGAATCTCACTAACTTATGGTTTGTTTTCCCTTCTACTTAGAAAATCAAAACAATTTTTGACTCCTTTTAGACATTTAATATTTCCATTCTCACTGGATAGCAACACAGCCTTATTAATGCAAAGCGATCAAAGTAGTTGGAACTGTACTTGTATTTGGAGTATTAAAGTGGCTGGCAGCTCGAGAACTCATTTCTATCCCCTTTGCCCTCACATTCATTTCCTCTTAACCCAGTTTTTCCTCCTTCCTTCCAGTATGAAATTCATTCTCTTAAATCATGAGTAAAGTTTTACTTTCACTGTGTCATAATTAGTATTATACTATCTGCCCTGCGCTTTTTTAGTTCTGCTTTTCCTACTTGAGGTGGGGGATCAATGATTGCATTTTTCCGGGCACCATGCTTATCTTTTAGTTACAAGTATACCTTAAGCATTAAACTGTTTTAAAAATACATTTTATGCCATTTAATATTTGATTGAATTTATTGGGGTGACATTGGTTAATAAAATTATACAGGTTTCAGGTGTACACTGCCATAATGCATCAACTTTATGTTGTACTGTGCATTTACCCCCAGAGTCAAGCCTCCTTCCATCCCCATTCATTCCCTTTTACCCTCTCCTCCCTCCTCTCACCCCTCCTTTCCTCTGGTAATCACCATGCTGTCGCCTGTGTCTATGGAGCATTAGACTTTTAAGGAAGGAAACTAAAGTGGAAACCATTTCAAGTGGTCCTTGCAATACAGTTGGGGATTGGAAACATCTGTCTCTCAGTCTGCTGTTAGCAGCCGGTGGTGCTGGAGGCAGAAGGAGGAGGGGTTCTTTTCATCACTGAGTTGGAACAGAAGGGAGGAGACTCCCTGCTGGGCCAGGGAGCTGTCAGACCTGAGCTCTCCAAGCACACCCCTGGCATGCAATATTGATGGGTGCCATTCCTGGAGGAGGGATAGGAAGAGGAGGAAGGGGCAGTAGGTGTCAAAAGAATTTATTAACCCAGTGAGGTGCAAGAATGTAATGAATAGGGAAGTCGTGGAGTGAAATTCATAACAGGGAATGAAAAACAAAGAAGAATAATGATAAAAAAATCTTTTTTATTTGTGGTTTCAAGATGAAAGAAGTGTTGTTGAAATTAGAAACATTTCCAAACATTTATGGAAGGAGTGACTTAGGGATGGTTTAGATGTTCCAAAGATCAGAGTGTTTAAATTTGCATTTTTATTTATATAAAGAAATGGTATTAAAATCCATTAAATAAAAATAGTTGACAATAAATATGAATAAGTCTGATTCATGTGTTTGCAGACAAGGGTTTGACTCTTTTACATTATGTGTTATCCAAGCTATTTAAGCAAACATTGTGTAAATATTAATTGCAGATGACATGGAAATGAATACAAAGCAAAAATTAGCTGCAAAAGCAGCAATTAAGTAGAAATTCAGTAATGAACACCAATTAATATTTTAAAATCGTTTCTAAGTCCAACAGCAATAATATCATGGTAAATGCTGGATGGGTTCTGAGGCCAATGGAACAAGCTCTCAGACAGGAGGTTTCATTTCCTGTCCGATTTTCTCATCTTTTCCTTGCTGTTATCAGTGAGGAGAACTTCTCCTACACAGAAGTACATAATGTACAAAACTTTCACAAAAGCAATTGCATTTGCTGCTCACAGCACACCTGTAAGGTAGTTAGGATAAATATTTATGTTACCACTTTTCCAGAAGAGGAAACTACAACCTGGGGATATTAACAAACTTGCCTAAGGCCGCCCAGCTAGGCAGAGGCCAAGCTAGAATTCAAACAGAGTCATTTGGTTTCTTTCACATAATGGTGTATTTTGTGTTGCTCCTCTGGGTTTAGGGCTTTGAGGAATTTTTTGCCTGTTTGCTTATTGAAAAGAAGCTGTGTCCATCCACCTGTGTGTGGAGCCGAGATGCTTTCAATTAACACGTAGGTCTTCGGTTCCTCGGAAAGGCATCCCACCCGAGACTCAACTGCCTTTTAAAGCACACAGTTTCACATATAACTGGCAACTTGAACTATTACTTAAACTCTAGGTATCTGACAAGGAATATCTTACTCAGTTGCTAGCAAAAGCTCAATTGAGGGGAGGGGGAAGGAAGCTGTTCTCAAGGTGTGCCACCATTTCCTTGGACAGGCCAAAATCTATCACGGATTAAGAGAATGGTAAAAGTATTGTGCCTTGGACTGAGCTACTGAATCCTTGTGCAATTGTTTACTTGAGTTATACCTGGAACTTATACCATCTACTTACATTGAGGGACACTAACAGAGGCAGCCCTATGAAACACATTGCTGTTTTCAATTTAAGGATGTTGTTCATTGCATTAACAAAATGTCTTCTTTATGAAGAACCACAGAGAAATCATTGAGCTTCTTCCAGGAATATTTTTTCCTCATGGACACATGGACCTTATAACTAATAAGCTCCAAAATAGTAAATTCATGACCTATTATCAGAAATATGCTGGGAATTACACCAAATATTTTATATCCTAATTGCTCACTTGACTTTATCTTATTGTTTTTAATCTTATTTTTCCCATTTTTTTAAATCCACCTATTCAAATTTTTTGCCCCATTGAAAGATTGTGTTTTCACAAATCACCCTAAATCATTTCTTCGAGTATGGTTTCAATAAATAAACATTGCAGAGAACAGTGAGAGAACAAGATTTAAATATACCTGGACTTGTCTTCCTTCCCCCTATTCCTTTAGTCTCTTTATAGCTGTTCCTTCAAAGGAGAAATTTAGGGCACTAATTAAAAGGAGAATACCCTGTGTTTCACTGAGAAACAATGTCAACTACTGTTTATACAATGCCAACAACATGTTCAAATAAATGAAAACTACCTACTATATAACTACCTACATAATGGATTTCGGGCCCACTATCCTAAAACATTACTATTTATATTCTGTAAATATATATGATAGTTTTAGTTGTCTTACTACTAACTCATGCTTTACACTGTTCCTACTGGGATTTCATCCTAAAAACAAAAAACAAAACCCAAAACCAAAGACCATAAATATCTTGCAGTTGACAAGCCTAATAATTTTTAAATTATTATTCTTTTCCTACATTTTAATTTTACTAACACCTCTGTCAACTACTTCCTCCATCTTGAAACTCTCTTTACCTTTGTTTTTTTCCCCTACAATACTCAGAAACATTCATTTTTACATTTAAAATGTTTATTTGAGAAGCCACTATGTGTTAAGCAACATGCAGGATGCAAATTCTTATCCTTCCATGTTCTGCTTTGCTCATCACAGCCAAACCACACACAGGACTATATCCCAAAGTTTGTGCCCCAGTTCTCTTTCTGCTTCCGCACCTTTTCTCTGGGAGGATCTGCTCACTGGTGTCTTCCCGCCTGCGTCTTTAGCATGAATCCTGTACCCCCACTGGCACATGCTGTGCCGACCTCACTCAGAATGTCCTTGCCCCTGTGGGACCAGCTGCTGCCTCTGACCTCTGTCTCTCTCACGGTGCCCAAAGCTCGATACCCAAGTCTATATTCCATGCAGGTTTTGCATCACTTCTAACCAGCTGTGAAATACGTTTTCTGCTGAAATACAGTTCACTTTCCATCCACTAGACTCCAGCCTGGCTCTGTCCTCACTCCCCTCACACCTAAATTACCGCCACAGCCCAACTAGGCGCCCCCGGCCTCCAGGGCAGTCCTTCTGTTCCCCCCACCAGTTCACCCCGCACACCATCACCAGAGCAGTCTTTAAAAAGCACTGCTATTCCTGTACCACTTGGCTGCTGAAAGACTTTCCACCCCCCCATGCTTTATGAAAAAGTTCTATTTACCTTCATATTTAGAATGTCTAAATTGATTTTTCGATCTTTTGAGAAAACTGCTAGGCAAGTGCAGCATAAGTATAGAGAAAGGGAAAATTAATGTTCATATCTTCAATTCAAATTGTTTTTCAATAAGAAATGACAATGGGTAAAATTTCAGTCTGAGCGAGGCTCATTTTTTAAAAAATGCTACTTGAAATAAGGCAAAAGGCCCATGTGAGTGTCATTAATTGTGGAAATTGTGTCCACAGGGGCACAAGAGAGGCTCTGTGGCCTTTCCAGAGGTCTGTGGAGTGGGGGAGGCAGAAATCACGGGCACAGCCTTGCGGCTCTGCTCCTGCTTGGTCAGAGGCAAGCTTGTGTCGTCCCTGCAGCTCATTTCGGCTGCTCATCTGCCGTTCAGTGCTTTCTCACAGAGCGTACTCGGTAATGACAAGGCCCCTCTTGTCACATTCACTATGCCACATGCAATTAAGTTCACGCCTCCCTTTAGAAGGTTCACATCAGCAGATGACCAGCTGGATCCCACCCAGCTGGAAAAGCATCCAGTTCTGGATACAATAAAGGGAATCAGAGAGAAGGTGAATGGAGGAACATAATCAGAATTTCCCCATAAATGCCTTGAAGAAACATTCATGTCCAGTGTCTTCTCTGTAAGAAGTAATTTCTCACATCATGTGGGGATAGAAGGGTCTTAGTGAGCAACGGGAAGCCACTGTGTTCCAGAATGCACAAATAAGAAGGCTGAGGCTTGGCTTGTGCACGGGTGGGATGGACGATGGGCAGCACGTGAGATCGAGAGGAAGAGCTTTGCGGTGAGACAACCTGGGTGTGAATTCTGCTTTTGCTCTGCCTTTAACTGTGAAGCAGTGGCCATGCAACTTCCTTTCCCTGAACTTAGTTTTTTCATCTTTAAAATGGAGTTCCATAACTTGCAGAGTAGTAAGGAAGGATAAATGAAATTCAAAGTATGCTGTGCTTTGTATTACAACTATATCCTAAAACACATCTTTGTCGTTGTGATTTTACAAGAGAAAACCCGTCTGGTTCACAACAGAAAATTAGCGAAGAGAGGAGCTTTCTCATTTATTTGAGACAGTTATCTTTTTGTGTTTGTTCCTTGTTTCACGGACTGTTGTGCTTATGCTCTTTTGAGATCTTGAGGTTTCTCTAGATTCATTTTGATAAACAGAACATCTTTGATGCACACCGAATTCAATAAAATAATGCCCTCTGCACTTAATTTCTGGTGGTAGGCATGGCAAGGAGGGATTTGGTTTCCTGCTCTTTAGAGTCAAAGGCAGAGAAATCTAAAAGCAGAAGCATCCAGCTTCATCAATTTTCTGTTTGCTCTGTCTTTCATCTGAAACGTACAATGATCCTGGTCAGATGGCTACTCAACTAGGGGAAGGAAAGCCTGGGAGGCAGGTGAGTGCACGCCTCCTTCAGCTTCAGCCCGGCCCTGCAGCAACCCCTTCAGGCTGGATTTTCAGCTAACGGTAATGCTCATCTGATGGAAAATAAGAGACCATGGACAACCTTACCACTTCTTAGCATAAAGAACAGCCAACACTCATTTCTGTTCAGACAAAATGCCCATGTTGGCCTGGCCTTGAGAGATGGAAGTACTTAGTGCTAACCTTGACTCTGGACGACAGAAACAAGAAGAAAAATACAAAGGGATCTTGGAGCTTGCTAATCCTCATTTCTGCTGCTGCGAAACCAGGGCTCTCTGAGCCCAGGAGTATTACTTTGCATTGAGGATGAAAAAAATGAATATTTGATGTGAGTAAATACAAGCCTTTTAGTGATTTTCTGTTGCTCAAATTTAAGGCATGAATAATGCTCAAGGAATTTTATTATTTCCTCAGATAGGCTAGTGTTTATGTAGGGAAAGCAGACCACCTGAGGAAAACATGTCTGGGCCCTACAGATTATAGATATCTGTATCTCCACCTGCAAACATGATGAAAGAGCATTTTGGCTACTAAAGAAGAGCAAAATGGATGTTTTTCTGAGGATAAGAGAGGGGAAGAGAAAAGGTATAATGTGTTATAATGGTAACCTGATTCTACATTTGTCACTAATGCTTTGTATTCAGAGCTCAGGACTACAGAGCTGATGCCTTTTCCCTTGGGAAAAACAGGGCAAATTACATGTAAGGATCATTATATCAACAACATCTTTTATTTTAAGGTGTATGTACTTCAGAAACATTAATCAGTCAGGCCTTTAAAGCACTATTTAACATATGCACTTTATGTGGGGACTAAGCAAGAAATACCATATATAATTTGTTCGAGGCCAGACTAAAAATTGAATTTAGGACTTCTAAACTCCTCTTGTAAGTTTCACTTAAAATAACTCCATCTTTATGATTATGACACAATTGAAACAAAGTGTTTTGATTCAGTCTAGTTTTAATCAACCCTAGCTCCATTTAGAAAGGCTCAGCATGGAGTTTACAGGTGGTAAACATAAAGAGATTGATAACACTTAAGTTAGAAAAAGTCACAGAAAAAAGAATCTTCAGGTGAGAATACAGTGCTAGGCTGAGGTGGGGGTGACAGGTCAGGGGTTAGGGTTTGCCTAATTCTTGTGACCTTCAACTACATATTGGGAAAAGGTTGGATTCTCGAACCAGGCCACATGAAGCTGATGTCGCTGTGTCCACCCACGGATCTCTCTAGACAGGGTACGGGAAACATTTCTAAGTCTCTCCGAACAATCTATGGGTCATGTTTATGGCCATTTTTTTTTTTTTCAGCTAATAAGGCCAGAGATCCACTTGGGAGGTGGTTTCTGGCTTTCTGCCCATAGCCCATACTCAACATCTGCCAAAGGGTCTGCAGACTCAAAGACAAAGTGAAAATCAACCTTTTAGAGAGGTCTAGGGAAACAAGGCTGTGCCAGACACAGGGCGTTCAAGGCAAAAATATGTTGGGTTTGTTATTTCTCCTGTACACTTCCTGTCCAAGTCAGACATTGATAAAGTCAAGTGTGCCAGAAGCGCATATTTACCTCATATTTTCCTTCCTGTGTACAGTCACGTACATTTCGTAGACTCTCCCTTGGGGAACGGCCCCAGCGGGAATCAGCAAACTCACGCCTGAAGAGCGTAAGAGAAAAGAAGTCACATAAGACTTATGAATCAAAAGAAAACTTCACAGGACGTTTTTGAAGCAAGTGAAAGGGAATGCGATTTTGTAGCCATGTAGCTTTCAGCCTGCTTTTCCTCTAAAGACATGTAAATATTCACGGCTGCCCTGCTTTTCTTCCTTGTTGGTCTTATTTGTTACCACAGCTCTCTCTGAACTGTTTTGGAATTAAAGAAATGATGTAACTTTTTAAACTCTTGTTTTATTTAAGGAACAGACAGATTGTTCCACTGTTGTTTTCCTTGTCAAAGGAAGGAAAGACCAACAACTGCTCTTAAAATGTCAAACAGCTGTAATGATGCATTATTTCTAATTTAAAAAAATTCCCACAAGATTCAAAGTCAAAGAAATACTAACTCCAACAACGTTAAAAAAAACATTTATTTCCAAAATATCTAGTCAGCATCAGTGTTTTTCTGTAACAAAATAGCAAGTGCTGAAGGACTCCTTTCATCATACATAACTCCAGAAAGTGAATGGTCCTGCTGGTTGTAGTCCCAACCCTTCCAGCAGGTTTTTACCCAGTTGCTAATGAGCGTCCTTCCGTAGGACTATTGGATTGACCTCTGTTCTAGTTAACTGTACCTATAGCAGTGGTTTGCAACTTGAGCTTGCCTCAGAATCACCCAGAGGACTTGCTAAAATATGGATTACAGGATCCTGCCCCCAGAGTTTCTGATTTTATAGCTCTCACAAAATTATAAATTTTTCTAGCTCTAACAAGCTGCCAGGTGATGCCAATGATGGTGGGCTGCAGAACCACTGGTCTGTACGATTGCAGTGTCACCCCAGGGGATAATGTGGGGTGGCTGGCAATCTGAAGGTACTTGGATTCATGATTTCATGATTTTATCCCAATAAATGCAGCTTAGTTCAACTCAGTACAAATGTGCAGAGCACCATGGTGAGTACAGTGCTTGGCACTGTTGTGAATGCCAAGAAAAGATAGGGTTCTTGTCTTTTAATAGCTTACAATTTAATTAGCAAGGAAATTGAATATGCTCAATGAGTGTAGGGCAATAAGAAAACTTGCCTGATCATGTTGGAAAGTCTTAAGAACAAAGAATGGAGAATTAGGAGGAAGAGTTATTCAAAGGCCTTGCATAAGTGGTTGAACTGTTGAGCCGTGGCTTTTTGGGAAGGTAAGTGCCATGGGGGCTGTGGGGGTGTGGGAAGCGGGTGTCACACTAGTGTCGTGAACGGGTCATGGAGGCCCGGAGCAGAAGCAGGCAGACCACACACGGCGCTGCCACACCTCGGTGTTTTTTTCCAATGGGAGCAATAAAATGTACCTTTGTGTTTATTGTGGGGGTGAAATAAGATTATGGATGTAAAGTAACAAGAATAAGCCCTGACACATTTTAGGTAAACTACTGTTACTCTGTTAAATAAAACAAGGTATGTAAGTCACCATTGCCTAGCACATAGAAAACATTTAATACATGCTAGTTCTCTCCTAACCACTTGAGAAGCTTTTATAATAATTAATCTATGAAAAAATGACAGGTGTAGCAATGGGAAAGGAAAGTAGAATTCAGTGAATATGATTAAAAAATTATCTTGCAAATAATACAGTGTTTAAACAATGAAGAATAACAATATATTTTGACTTATTCACTTGATATACTATTAAAAATAAATAAAGATCATGAGTTTTAAAGTGCATGCAAGAGCCTGAGAATTAACAAGAAAAAGATGAAAAAGCATTTTATATAATGTATGATCCCAACTATGTAAAATGTATGAAAATAATATTCTATTAAGTATTTCAATTTATTAAAATGTACTTTTAAAGATATGGGGTGAAAAATTGCTGAGGCATGAAATGGGGGACTGAATAAAGAAAGAATCAAAGACAAGTTCATATTTGCCCCTGAAGACCAATTGGTTCTATATATTGGCTGTATGGTTGTTGACGCATTATATTCTTTTCTTATGTTACATGAACACTTCAGGTCAACCAAATTGTTTCTTATTGTTGTATTTGCCAAACACTCAGTCTTGTCCAAAAGAGCTAAGGTTGCTGATTCACAGAGTAATCCATTAACCTCCTGAGAGTTCCAAACCCATTATTACTACTGATTAATAAATACCAAAATTTAATAAACACTGTCAGTCACTGACTGAAATTCACCATTTAAGACTTTTATGAGGCTTATTCTATGGAAGCAGATAATTCAATAATAAAATAAAAACTAAGTAATGCTACAAAATGCCACATGATGAAACTGTGATCTGCATAGCTCTATCAGAAATAGGAGTGAGCATCCTATAAAACCTGAGGCTAAAGACTGTAATAAAGAGTTAATAAATAAAGATTTGATGTCTATTATGATGTCCTCTGGTCATCTAAAAATTAGTACTCTGAAGTATTGCTTCCTATAGTGAATTGGAACTGAACCAACTGATATATTTCCTAATTAATTTGTCCTTTTAAAGTGAGATGACGACAGTGAGAGCTTCTGGCTTGACGTGTGTGCCTTGTGAAGCTCCAGTCCTAAATTACACCTTGGCAGCAAGTTGTGCATATAATACATAGAGAGGAAGTGTTTTCAGAATTGGTTGGGGGAAGATGAATGGTTTTGCTGATTTTGTCTAAAGTAATGTAGATTTACACTGAAAGCAGATCTGGGTTAGGTGGGCTACATTTAACTTTTCAGGCCTAATGAAAACAAACAAAAGCAGATTTTGTACAAAAATACATTTTAAAGCCCTGTCTTTGCGATTTAAATGTTTAGGAATTACCTGAATTGGGAACGATAAGATGACCCCCCAGCGAGTTGAAGGTGCCGAATGCGGTGCAGGATGGATCAGTCTGCCTTGCCAGACTCTGGCTCTTCAGGTTGAGGGCCTCATTCTCCAACAAGGACTGAGTCATCTGAGGGGACAGCTTTGATGCAAACTCAGAGAGGTCATCTTGGGGGGTGACAGCCCCTGACGTGTTGTACACTTTGATTTTCAGGTTAGGCAGTGGATCCAGAATTGGAGAATTGGTCATGGGAATTTTGTCCGAGACATCATGCAAGGCATAGACGGGCCCCCGGTACATGGCTGCTGCGGATGTGAGGTCTGGTGGTACTGCCAGGATATCTGGGTCAGAAAGAGAAAGGAAGTCTGCTTGGATTCTTCATTCAGTCAACTTACATTAGTCCCTCACCCCCCACGCTTTCTGAGTCAAATGCAAAGAAACTTAGCAAATGTTAGAGATGTATAGATACTACAGTTTTGTGGAAAACAGGGCAAGTAGATGACTAAGATCCACTATATTACTGGTTACAAATAAATAGACAGGTTCTCTATTTTGCCTTGAAGTCTACTTATTGCTCTGAAGTGTTTAGTTATTTCAACAGATGAGACTCTTAGATAGTGATCCCTGCTAGGTGACTATGGGTAATAGTTTTGCTTGTCTATACTGGATTTTGGTTCATCTGTAGGCCTCTGTATTCACAGCAATACAAGATATCTTGTCAAAAGGGAGGGGAAAAAAGAGATTCAAGAATCAGCCAACCAGTCCATATTCTCTTTTCAAATCAAAGTTAAAAAGTATCAGAGAGAAAACTGTACAAGAATAAAAAAAAATCATGCACCTTGTCCACTCTAATTTGTTATATGAATGAAGTTAATATGGTAATTAACAAAACAGAGCAAAACCCTTGCCTTCGTGGAGCTTATGGTCTAGCTACACTGGAGGATTTCCCTGAGGCTGCAGCTACACAGAGAGGCTACTTATTTGCGTAAGTTGCGGAGGGCAGCATCAGCTGACCTTGTCTTGCTGCCTTGATGTTCACAGGCTGGAAACCTCCGTTGAGGGCCGAAGAGTCAATAATATCAGACTCAAAGTCCCGATGATTCTTCCGGTACACAAACAGGGCCACGACTACAGAGATGGCCAGGCAGACAATGACAGCAATCACGACGCCAACGTACAGAGCAATGTCATCTGAATCAGGAGCAGCTAAATGGGAGAAGGAAATATTGGACCAACTGGTTAGAGAAATTTTCCATAGTAGACATACATATTACTATAATTTTTCAGACATTTCCTGCCTTTTTTATAGGTTAATTTTAAATCACTTCCAAAATCTATATAAAACAACCATAGCTTTTTAGTAGAAAATTATCCCTGATTTCTTTTCCTTTCTCACTCTGCATCTATCCACCCACTCATCTATCTTAAATCGGGCAGCATAACAGATAATTTATTACAAGGCATCAAAAGAAACTGGAGCTAGAACCATCCTGACCTGCAGGAGAGAAAAGCTTATTACTAATTTCAGGTGGAAAGCTTGGAAGGTGGCTTTGAATTTACTGATAGTTCCTTAAAAACATAAACATAAGCACTCTGCTAGAACTATCTGGCATGTTCTGAATCTGTATATTTATCAAACTGGAATATTTTCCTAGTACCCTTCCAAGTCATAAAATTACTTTCCATAGTACTCTGCTCACTCTCCCTTAAACTGATGGATGTGGGTGGGTGGGAATGGTGTAGCTGAGCAAAACAAACGTGAGGAGCAAACACATTGGATCTGAAAGGTGTGCTTTCAGAAGTCCCAGATCTGAGGAGCAGAGGTTAACACTGGTCACTACAGGCTTTCATACAGACTCAGTATTACCTGTGAGAACCCTGAGCTTCTTTCTCATGGTCTCTTGTGAGAGATTTACATTTGAGCCACTCATTACTGTAATAAAATGCAGCTCTACTGTGTACTGAGTAAGATAAAGGCCTGGTTCAGTAATCAGAAAGCTCAGGCTACCACTGAAGGCAATTAAGCATCTGACCAACGCAGTGTGCAGTCAGATGGCAGGGTCTGTTTCTGGGCAGAGAGAGACCAACACTTTTGGAAATGCTGCATGTTGCCCTGGTAGCATAGGACATGCTCTGATCCAACTGCAAAAGGTGATAGAAGCTGACAAATAAAACAAAACAAATAAAGTAAATCTTTCCTGAATCCCATAGACACGTTTAAGTCTCTGTTTTTAGTTTTCTGTGACCCACAGGAATTTTCAGCAAAGTTAATTGAAGCTTTTTGACTCACTGTAAAAGAGGTGGTTAAATAGGTCCTTCAGGTGGTCAACAGTAGCTAGCGTTCTTATGGTCAGTTTTATCTGTACGTGCATTTTGGCAGGGAGAATTTTCAGTTTTATAGATTCCCTGACCTTCCAAGAGTTGAGGAACCTCTATTCCATCAAGACTCACAGCCACAAGGTGTATTTGTTGAAGCGACTCTTCTTTTAAGTTGTCAGTGGCTCATGGAATCACCTACACACTCTGGTTTCTTTGGTGCATTGACAGTATAGAGAAATTTCCTGTTGGAAATTACTACATCTCCTTTAGAATTTCATGTTTAAATGTACTGTAGGTGAAAGGATTTTTTTTCCTTCTAAACCACTGTCTTTCCCAAAGTTTCCAGAATATCTGCTTTCCTAGCAATCCAGCCAATATTCACAGATATCTTCAGAGGCCAGGGACATCCCAAGCGCTCTGGGCTGTGTGAGCACGGCTTCCAAAGTGCGGGCAGAAGTCGGGGTGCTGCTGGGTTCTGTCTGCCGCCCAGCAGCAGCCTTCCAAGCTCTGCTCAGGACAGAGTACCAGAATCCTGAACGTTTTATTTTGCCAGGCTCTAATTACTTATTCGACATTCATGTTTTCTAACTCGATCGATCTACATTTTCTCAACCCTTTATTTTTTAGCATTTGAATCCTGGCCTTTGTTCATTCACATCAGCATATATTAGGACAAGTTTTGTCAGCTACCAAGACTCAAGCTTGGAATGGTAGGCAGAGGCTTGAAATGACCCTTTCTTCTCTTCAGCAGTGAAAATCTAATTTGTTTTTCATGTTAAAATATATTAGGTGCCTATTTCCTGTACGCACATCTGCGTTCTAAAGAAGGTAAACTTGAACCAGGGGCAATATTGTTAAAGGATTATTCAGCAACATAAAAACCAAACATCAAACTTACAAGAAAATCCATATTCATTCTGGGTTCTCTGTTCAGTTGAAATAGGATAAATGAAACCTTGAAAAGAAACAAAAAAATGAAGCAAAAATAGGAACAAAATCAAATTAATGAGAAAACAAAATGAGAAGCATGAGATATGTTTAATTAAAAGAAAAGGAAAAGAGTCCTGTGGTCCTTTAAAATTCTGGTTCAGTATAGAATTATGATTTTGCATCTCCTGTCTGCTCTGGAGTCTCAGTGAGAATTAATAACTAGGCAGATTGAATTTCAGAGCAAAAACTGGTCTCGAGTCACTAACTTTGGAGTGCTTAAAGTCTTTCTTTTATTGAGCATAAACTCTAATGGATTTAATTTATTTCAGACATCATGGGTCATTAGCATAAGGAAAATCTTTTTTCCTTATCCCTGCCATATGCTTTAATTCCCACGACATATTCAGTAAGGCTCTAAACAGTTTTTTTCTTTTTTATTAAATCATAACAGCTTGCTCTTGGCCTAATAGAACTAAAAGAGACCTGTCATCACTGGTCAAAGGTTAAAAACCTGTTTACTGAGCTGAGCCACAGCCGTCTCTTCCAGCTCCATTTCAGACTCACTTTTTGGATTTTTTGTTGTTTCCTACCCCCTTCGCTTAATAGGAATCCAATAGGTTCTGGATTCCTAGGGACTGGGAGATTTGTCAATACAGTGGAATTGGATGCTTTTTATTTGAAATCATTCAAAAGTCAATAGAATCTAGAGGCTATAAGGTTATTTATTTTAGGGCTTCAGGGGAATGGTGTAAATTGGGCATAATAAAAACCTCATCTCAACAGTAAATGCAGAAAAAACTAGCAATTTTATTTTTCTGTCTTTTTAGTATATTCCAAGGTAGGAAATGGAAAATAAGAGTAATAATAAATAAAATATCAATGTGAAGTAGACAATTAGGGGAAAAGATTTAAAAGTGTGAAACACAAAACTTTGAACTAAAAACATCTATGGAGATTTTTATAGTACAACTTAAAACTGGCACAGTTTCCTAATATTTAATATGCTGTCACATGAGTTAATCGAATGAAGATGAATAAGAAGCATGTGAATTATACTTTCCTAGTGAAACCCAAGGGCAAAAATGTAGAGAAGCTACAAGAATCACAATTAATTAGTTTAAAATTAAATGTGTGTAATGCTTTAATTCTAAAGGTAAATCTAAATCACGCCTCAGGTATGTTTTTTTTTTTTTTTTTTTTTTGTAGTTTGCAGAACACTCTGTTCTTACAAGCTATTTACCTATTTGGGGGAACTAATTCTGGAGAAACATGCAGTGCTACCTTAATGAAAGAGAGGTTTGCTGCAGCACAGACAGGTTTGCTCTGAATTAATATTTAATGCTTTATTTTAGAGTGATGATTGCAGCCTCCACTCAGTTTTATAAATATTATATTCCTTATTCCAGGTGTCTGAGTCCATGTATTAGGTTTGATTTTCATTTTAAACACTTCTGTCTGGTAATAACCTTTTTCCATTTGTATTCTGTGAACTCAATAATAGAACACCTGGGACATATATAGGCACTAGAGAAAAGGTTATTTCTTTTTGAAACCCAAAGACTTAAGACAGTACAAGCTCATTGCTAGGAGAGGAGACCAGATCATGGATGTCGTCATTCTGGTAGGGTTGATGTTAAAGAGGGATGCCAAAAGATTTGTTTTTGGCAGGTGAGAGGGCCTGGGAGTTAGTGTAAAATAGGATATTTGGCGATGATCTGATGTTCACCGTGAACAGTTCGATAAGAATCAGCGAGTGCCTGTGGAGTAAGCCGAAGAGCTGGAGCTTATAAAGGGAGAACTGATGCCCAGAGAGACAGAGCATGGGCTGAACTTTCTCCCTGTGCAGCAGTTCCGGATTTTCCTAGGCTCTGATCCCTGCTTCCCAATAAAATCCCTATTCTTGATAAGCAGACCAGGAAATAATAAAAAGAAATTTTGTAATTTTGATGTTAATCTCAACTTTCCCACATTTATGTGATCTGGACAGCTCAAATATTTTTGTGATTTGTGGTAATTATCTGAGGCTTACATCTTATTGCAGGCACAGAACTGGAATTCATTCATTCATTCATTTATTTATCTAAGACATACTTTTGAACTTTAATATATGCTGGGTTCAATATTAGCCACAGGGGTGCAACGGCAAATCAGATGTGAAAAGTTCCTGTTTTCATTCTAGTTTAATTGAAAACAAACAAGACATAAATAAGATCATTTCAAATGCTGAAAAAGTCTTTTTAAAAATAAAACAAGAGAATGTAATGTGATTGGAGGTAAAAGGATAACAAACTTAGGAAATCAGGAAACATTTTCTGTTGAGATGAAGTCTGAGCTGGAAGTTGAACAATGAGAAAGAATGAGCCAAGTAAAAGATGAGGAGGGAACGATGATCCGTGAGGAGGGAGGGTAAATGCTAAAATTCTGACCATGGTTAGAGGTAGAGAGTGAGAGGAAAAAAAGGGTGGGGGGAGCAGTAGCAAGACCCCATAGGCCTGGTGGTTCATGACAAGGCATTTTGAATATGTTCTAAATGAAATGCAGACCCTGTGACTGAATGTAATTTAGAAAAGATCGTTTTGGTTTCTCTAGAGATAATGGAGAGCAAAGTGATAGCATTTTATGATAGTTTCCACAACACATGGCTTGGGAGATGTCTATCAATAGGTATATCAATATATTTGATGAAGTGTTTGCATTTGAGGTTGCTGGAAGATAAAATAGAAAAATAAAAGTCTCACTAATAGTTGTATCTCCCAGCCAATTAGGACCAATCTAGCCAATTGGTTATTTTCCTAAATGGGAAAATTTAAAATAAATCAGTATTCAACATACTCACCAGTGGTTCAACGCCCCAGTTTATTCTGTTATAGAAACACTGATTAAGGGTTTTGGAAGGCAACTCTGTAAAACTTTTTCCATCCTTTTCAAAACACTTCTGCAACTATAGAACTAAAACATCTCTCAGGAGGCTGGGAATCAGAAAAGAAGGAGATTGCTGTTCCATTCCCTAAATGAGGGAAATGGAATCACTTTCTAGAGCTTGTTTTTATACTTCTCCATCTGATCTATCTCTCATGGAACAACAGGGGACACTTTCTTCTGCTAATGAGGTGATCCTGCTAAGAGCAGTCTTAGCAACAATGAAAAATAATATTTCTGGTAGAACACAATACAAAATAATTGTTTTTAGTATCACTATCAATAGCCTGGTTCATGACTTGGGATTTCAGTTGCTTTTCCCGCTACTTGAAAGTAAGGCTGATTTGAAAAACACCGTGGCTGTTGGCCAAGGCAGTGAAATTGAGTTTTTCATTCTTGGGGACTTTAGTTTGAATCCTACTTCTGTCCTTTCCTTAATCATGAGAGCTTGATCAAACTACTGCACTTCCTGGGGCAGCAGTTCTGTGTAAGGATGTGGGGATAATCACTTCTACCCAGTTGTGGAAAGGAGAAATGAGATGCGTAAAATGCTGGTACATAGCAAGCAATCAATAAATGACAGCTATCTCAATGTCATTACTACACTGAGATGCTAGGTTCTTAATAGATTTTATTTGTAGAGTCCAGGCAACTTATTATGTAATGAGTGCATTTAGGAAATTTGTTTGCATTTCAGTTTCTTTAGTAATTACAGAGACAAGAAGCCCGGTTTTTCTGAGAAACCAGGAGCAATGTACTCTTCCAAGTACTGTATACTTTACACTCTCTCTTTTTAAGGAGGTTTATTTCTGACCTTTGCAGCTACTGGCAAAGATATAGTGGTGTGTTTCAGAAGCAAATTTCCAAGACCAGAGTGCAACTCAGTGCTAAAATGGTTTCTCAACCAGAGTCGGTGCCACTTCTAAAGGGAGTCTTTGGAAATGGGGCAGAGGACATATTCTTTGGGTGTCATAATGATCAGAGGGTTGTTTGTGGCATTTCATGAGTGAGGGCCAAAGTTACTAAATGTCCTGCAATGGGAGGAATAGATTTGCCGTGAAACAACTGTCTGGAACTAATGCAGCTCTGCTGATAACAACTTTCAAAATCACCGCTCTTGGACCAACACCACTGGGCTGCAGGAAGGATGCAGGACTTCTCCCATTGGTTGCAGTGGCCTCAGCAGCTGCAGCTAGGGCTAGCCATCCCAGAGAAGTGCTTTTGCTATGGGGCATGCTCATGCCCTATGATCTCCTGGTTTAATTTTTTTTATAATTTCAGGGGTGGGTTTTTTTTTTTTTTTTTTATAATTTTAAAGAACATGTACTTTCCAGTGGAGAGATTTTCCTGACCTGGAAGAACAGGGATTGGAAGAAGTTCCATTGTGGAGAAAAACTAAGTGAAAACATGAACAGTTTGAAAACCCGAGGAAACAGGCTGTCTTACACAGTTACTGAAATGTTCCTTATGCCAAAAAACCTTTCATTACTGCTCAAGACATCATTTTAAGAGGTTATCTAGTCCAGCTTTTTCCAGATAAGGAAACTACATCCCAAAGGTCGGAAGTGGTATGTTAAAGTTAGCAAAAATGTTGAGACTAAAATTTGATTTCCTGTTGCGGACTGTTCAGCCTGGTTTCAAGAGTTGTAACCCTAACCCCATGGTGGGCTGTGTAAAAGCCCAAGGGACCCACTTCATCTGGGTCTGTTCTGTCACGAGGACATGACCTACTAAGGAGACAAAGCTTATCTCCCTGGCAGGAGTGCTTCTTCTGCCTCATCCATCTCTGGCCCCAATGCTTGGTTGGCAGTCAATGACGGGTAAGACTCCTCATGGGAGGGGCAACCTAAGCCAGATGCAACCACTTGGGAGGCCTCATGGAAGGACTCAGGGGGCTGCAGCAAAGAGGATGTGATGGACCCTCGCTCCCCGGCTATTCTGACATAGCCCGAGTCCTCATTTCCATCTGGGAGATGTCTCCTGCTTCCTAATTGGCTTAAAACCTGAAACTGTGGGGGTGAGCGGTGCAGCCCTGTATGGGCCAGGACGGCTCCCTGGGTGATCCGGCATAAGAAAGAATTCCTAAAGTCTTGTGAAACCTGCTTTGCTAAGAGTACTCTCACTTAAGTGATAAGTGTCCGAGGAGGAAATGAGTATGTCTCACAAAGTTTGGCAACCCCCTTTCCTGATAAACACTGACTCAGATTAAGCCCTCAGATTTCTTTGACATGTTAAACTTGTATTCTGGTGTATTGGAACCCAATAAAAGCCTAGTGAGGAAGGGGCTCTGGGTCATTCTCCTCTGAGTTTTACCCATTTCCTCCCCAAGCAGTCATGTCTTGGTAGTTTTTATTTTCATCTGTAACGGAGGGATGGGGCTCTGCGGGCGGAGGCCCCCCACATCTGGCGCCCAGGACAGGGTCCCCCACAATTTTCCCCTCCTGGCCGTGAAGCCCAGGAAGTGAGAGCTTTGCAATGTCCATCTCTGGGGGCTCCATTCACACTTGTATTGACTGTAGATTTGGATTGTCGGCATAACAGTTTTGTGGCTGATGGTGGCAAAGTGACAGGAAAAAAGGACGACTTTTTCTAATTTTTACAAGGTCACCCTTTAGATTAGAGGTGGGGTTTCCCCTATTTTTCAGCTGATGTCCAACTATTATAAATGATGAGAGTCCATGTCCAAGTATCTTAAAAAAGAGAGAGAGAGTTTTCCTAGATTTTATACTGTAGTAAGTAACAAGTCATTCTTAAGTCCATGGCCCATAATCATGCAATTTGTGCCCAAACATAGCCTATTTGGTGGGTTTATAGTTGGGAAAACTCAGAAACATTGCCAGAAACCATGTGTAAGTCTTAATTTTCCCAATAAATCACAACTGGCTCGATTGTTCTGGTCTTAGAAAAAAAATTCCTTTCCTGCTTTATGGATAGGTGATAGCCAAAAAAGGATCATGATTCTATGATTGATTTTTTAAAAAAATATTTTATTTATATATTTTTAGAGAGAGGGGAAGGGAAGGAGAAAGAGAGGGAAACATCAATGTGTGGTTGCCTCTCACACACCCCCTACTGGGAGTCCAACCTGGCCTGCAAACCAGGCAGGTGCCCTGACTGGGAATTGAATCAGTGCAGGCCAGCTCTCACCCCACTGAGCCACACCAACCAGGGCTCTGATTAATTTGTTTAAAAAGACAATTAAACTGTTTAATGCCATAGATATTATTTTAATAGAAAAAATTATCAAGCAAGTCTATTGATATGAGAAATGTCAGGACTTCTGAGCATCACTAGGCAGTTTTAAATTCCTCAAAACTAGTCTATCCCCTCACTAATACATAAACCTCCCTCTGACTCAAATCTGTTGGAGTTAAAAGAAATCAGGGATTAGTGCTGGCTGGTGTGGCTCAGTGGATTGAGTGCCAGCCTACAAACCAAAGGGTCACCAGTTCATATCTCAGTCAGGGCACATGCCTGGGTTGCAGGCCAGGTCCCTGGTTGGGGGCGTGTGAGAGACAACCAGTTATCCATGTGTCTCTCTCATGCATCAATGTTTCTCTCCTCTTTCTCCCTCCCTTCCCCTCTCTCTAAAAATAAATAAATAAAATCTTGAAAAAATATTATTTAAAAAAAGAAATCAGGGATTAGAATTTCAAACTGTTGTAGGTAGGCACTGGTAACCAGGTTCTTGGTTATTGTGGACAATGGATTGAATGAACACAGTTTATAGTAGAAAGAGAGAGAGCAGATTTATTAAGTGACAGTACACTCCACAGAACATGGAAGCAGGTCATCTCTGAGCAGAGATTGACCTCAGGGGCTGGAGGGATTCTACTTTTAGAGGGTGGATATTTCCTGGCTAGTTATCATGGGGTTTCATTGTGCGTGTACAGTAGTTATATTACTTTAAAGCTACTGAGCACGTGGTCTTATGATTTTCTTTGATTGGCCACCAGAGAAGGGGGTCCCACAATGTTAATTTATTATAATGATATTATAATGAAGCAGGGGTCATGTAGCATCTTCTGCTCAGGTGCATTCATGATTCACCACAGTTCTGTGCTTTCCCAGAAATCAGGAACAACTGGTCTTAGAACAGGGTCTCTGTCCTGTATTGATATTCTTTGTCTTAGCCCTGGGACACATTTGAAGTTTCCTCCCCCCTGACTATCTCTTGTGTTACCACCATAACCCCTTTTATCTGCAGACTAAGGAGCAGCAGCACAGAGTGGCAAAGGGATTTGCCTAACATCACAAAGCTGCTGAAACAGCAAAGACAGGGTGCCCAGCTCCTAGGATAAGCCCCGACAGTCTTTTTTAAGTGTTGTCTTGGGCTTTAACTAGAGGATTTGAATGAGGAGAGACAAGGACATAGTAGAAAGGGGCTTGCCATGTTCATGGCCTACAGTTACATTCCAGTGATTGAATGAAATAATGCTAAAATAATAGAGAGGTTTTTGCCCTTAAATGAAACAACTTCCAAACAGCATCTTTTGTTTTAAGCATGGGGCAAGGGCAGAGGTGCACCAAACTTGGGTATTTCTACTCTAATGTAACTGGAAAGCCAAGCTAGAATAATGTAGCTGTTAATGTATGATCATAGCATTATATTTGGCATAAAACTCTGCAATAAATACATATCTAAGAGAGAAATATTACTTTTCTTAAGTGAAACCTACAGGAAAAAGAATAAACATCAATAATTGGAGGGACACTATCCATCAGAAGAAACACAATTTTAAAGTAAAAAAAAGCTGATAGCTAGTTGCTTCTGCCATCTAAGAGCCCACATGAAAAAAGAAGTATTTCAGAATGAGACAGATTAGATTTGGGTTTATATGTTGGCATTTACACTAATATCCTGTGGGTATTGCATAGGCTGTTTGAATTTTACATCTCAGTTTCTTCCTTTACAAGACAGAGCTATTATTAGGGGATTATTAAAAGTTCTAGGTGTATAGTTTTTTTGGACTTTTTTTTTAGTTTTATTGAATTAAACTCAGGTCAATTTTGCTTCAGCTTGGCCACATCTAACATAGTACAATAGATGGGAGTCAGAAGCAATTTATGCCAGGACCTAAAGTCCATGCATTGGGTAGAAGGTGAGTAAAATTCAAATGATATATGCAATTCCTTTAAACTAAAATACATGTGACACAATAAATTTTATGTACCCTAAAGCTGGGAATTCAAACTTTCTTTAGATTAATTATCAAATTCCTGGCCAAACGAACACGGGCGGAATGTTATAAAGTACTCTTGTTTGCCTTCAAGATTTACTAATTATATTTCAATGTGAAGCTTCTTCTATGACCTTAATACATGTAAGTAGATTTTATAACATTGTGGGAAGTAAAAACATAGATACTAACTCATACCTTATATGGGGTCAGAATGTAAATTATGAATATAACTCAATTATAGTTTATGAAAGCATGTTCTATATATTTTTAAATCATTAAATTTTGGGTTAGAGAAAAGTCATATTTATCTATTTAAAGTAGAGTAGATGACTTCAAAAGATATCCTCATTTTTGTGATCTTAGTATTAGAAGAATTTCTGTTCTTGGTGAATTTTTTCCTCTCTTCAATCTGGCTGCTTGATCTTTTTGTCAGTAGTGACTATACCTGAAGCCAAAACACGTGGTTTTTCTCACCCAGATTACATTTTTATGATGTAAGTGTTCTTATTAAAAACCTTAAGGGCCATTCAATGTAAACATGTCCAGGTTTTGTTTTTCCCTTTTAGGTCAGTTTGTATCGAGCCAGCCCATCAGGACTGCACTAATGATGTCAAAGGTCAGGTCTGTCAAAGACACTCAGGTCATTTATTATAATTTACCACTCTTCTGAGGGTTTATTTATTGACAGGGGTTTAAGGATCTCCAAATAAATGAATACATAAATTCTAGGACATGCCAACAAAAATTGGAAAGAGCATTTGCTTATCACCGATGTCAGTTGCTGAATTGCCGTTGTACTGAACTTCCGCTCCAGCCTGCACAGGGGAGCAGGCCATCCTCACCAACCTGGTCCACAGCCACTTTCCTGACAGTAGCAACCACGCCCTCTGAGAATGGATAGCTCTCAGGATGCAAAAGTCTTATCTTGTGATTCACAGTAGGTATAGAATAAATGTCTGAAATTTAGCTCAACACTAGGGTAACATTGAACCCACAGTTCAGCTACCCACATGTTTTTAATGAAGTAGAATCTATCCCCATCAATGTTCCTTAAGAAGAATAATGAACTATTAAATCCAAAGGCAATGACATTATAATCCATGGTAGTAAAGGCATCTGGGAGAAAAACAACAAGAGTCCTGAAAAGGCTGACTTCTAGCACATATTACCACATCTGCTGGATTTTTAGTCAAAAAGAAAAGGTCATTGAAAGCCGAGGCCCTGCACTCATGTGATTCAAAGAATGCCACACTCTACTGTGGTTGTAAAAGGTGGCACCTTTCTTGAATCCCTAGGAGGTTCCTTAGCACCACAGAAGCTGAAGACCTTGCATTTCCCTCTCACACTGACGTGTGTGGGGCTCCATAGGTGTTCAGCAGGTTTCTGTGTCTTACAGTTTCTAACCATATCCCTGCTTTCAAAACTAGGAAAATGTTTTAGCAGTAAAGAAAAAAGCAAAAGCAAACCATACTTATTACATTGTAGACAGCAGAGCACTGTGTTGGGCTGCTAGTCCACATATAGAATATTTATTTGCCAGCTGGGAGGCTACGCCTATCAAGGACTGTACAAGCACGGCTCTGACATCAGCTTCTTCCACACCGTAGATAAAAGCACTCACTGTCTGACACTCACAATTATGCATTCCCTATCAAATTGCTGTGTTGACAAGAATTTCACTGGAAACTGACTAGCACCTTCTCAAATGCCTATTATGGTGGTCATAAACACATCATTCTAAAGTCAAGAACAGATTATTTGTAAAGTAAATTATTTCCTCACATTAAATGCACCTGGGGTTCCAAGGGGCCTGGTGTGCAACGTGTCCGCACCACAATTTTTACACAGAGTTCCACCACTTCCTCTGTATGTGAGAATTAAGAGCTGTGTGACATGTAAATTTTTTAATGAGTAGAAAGCGCTAAATTTGCAGGCTGCATAACATTTTAATTTCCTGAAGTCAGGAAGTTCACTGATGCAGACACAATTCCAGGCAGCTCTTGTTTGTAAATTGCAGTTTTTAATTTGTCTACTGTGGCATAAACCCTCTTCAGCAAGAAAGAGTAATTCTAAATTCAGATTTGAACTGGTACATATCCCTGCGTGGGATGCCGTTGCTTCAGATAGGATTAAAAACTAAAGTCTGTAGGCATAGAGGCAATAATATAATAATCTAATTGAGCATATTCATAAATATATATAAAGCACCATTCCTGGACTAAGTCACGTATATAGTCCATGGATTGTTGTTTTGAAAAGGAAAAAGTAAGCATGGATTAAATCATTACATGCCAACCATGACAAAGTAGACCTTACTACATATTCATTATAGAAATCATAAAAGTTCAAAGTTGTTTGGTCTTGGTAATACAATTGTATTTCAACATAAAAGATAAAAAGGTAAATACGCTTATTGGCTTAACATTTTCAGAGATTGTCCTAAATGCTTCTTTCTTCTTCTGTATCTTTTTTTCCTGTGTCTTGTGTTCTCTCTCTTTGTCCCTCTCTCTCTCTCAACATAGCCATTTCAAGTAAATTCTATTTCAAAACTATATAGCAAAACAAGGGGCTACTTTCATACAATTTTAGGAATGATATAAAGAAACCTAATGGGTACACAGTGCAATGGACCTTCCATTACTGCCTCTTGAATAAGATACATTATTCTGTAGTATTACGAAGTACAGTCTCATCTGTTATTAATGTGAAGTTTCTCATATCGGACATATTAGACATGAGCATTCAGTTACTTTCAATAGTGGAAAATACTCCAAGTCATACCTTCAGCATACTAAAGGATTCCAGTTTTTAAATTGTTTTTTAAAATTAACAATGTGATTATAAACCCAAAATTTTCAATTTCTTTCTGAGACATTAAGTGAGTCTGAGGATTTTTAATTCTCCTTTAAAAATGCATTCTGGTGATATAACACCAATTTCTGGAAGTTCTTAATCTGAAGGCAGCGTCTCCAGTGTAGGAACTACTTTTCAGGCCAATGATGATATATCTGGTGTAATAGGTACATGATATCCATTACACTTCAGTATCAATTAATGTGTATGAATGGCCTAAAAAATATAGTAGAGCTTCTGGAATTGCTTAAAGACCATGATATTGTTTCACAAATGAAATTACACAGCATCACATAATAAATCCAATTTATCAAAGAGTTTGAGGATAAGTATGTTTGCAAGGTATATAATAGGCAACTGGGAAATAATGTAAAACTATAATTCAGTTCCAAATCCCCACGTCTTCAAATCCTTTTATAAACACATTTGACTTAATGGCTATAAGTAACTTTTGCCACCTAGGGTTTTATACAACTAGGACTTTATGCAATTATTTTGTGCAAATACTTTTTTGGTAATCTAATTTAAATCTAATCTAATTGAATCAATGTGACCAAATTCCCAGGACATATCCATGATTTTTCTACATTTCAAATCCTGAGACTCCTGCTTACAAGATATGCAGCTGTTCCAGGTCATCCTCAACATCTCTTCATTAAACACTTATTTATAATTATAAACACAATGAAATACTAAAAATAACAAATATGGAGAATAGAATGCATATTGAAAAAGAAAAACAATCAGTTTTAATGTCACAAGCATAAATGCATAAATGTCATACATTACTCCCTAAAACTAAGTTTTATGTACTTATGACAAAATGCATCTATAAATCTATATTCTGCTTTTCATGTTAAACCATCATAAATATTTCAGTGGCTATATAATATTACACCTTATGGAAGAAGCGTGTATTACTTAACCTCTGGTATAATATTGGACTTTCAGGTTTCTTATTTTCTCTACAGTAAAATAAAAAGAATATGACATATTTAGCATATGTATATTTTAGCAATTCATATTACTTACTGAGAATTTATTCACTGAAGTAGGATTACTGTGCCAAAGGCTATGAACACTGTTAAAGCTCTTAATTCATTTTGTCAAATCACCTCCCCAAATAATTGTAAAAATTTGTATTCCCATTAGTAAAATACAAGAGATTCTAATTTAGTGCACATTTGCTAATATTTAGCATTGTTGTGTCTTTAAAATATTATATAATTCTGTAAGTAAACCTCAAAGACTTTTAAAAATTTAAATTGATGTTGAGGAAGCACCTGGATTTCTAAGACATCTTACACATACAATTAATAGCCTGGTAAACAATTTAGAAAACTTTTGAATACATATTCTATGGAAAACTAAACATTCTAAAAAATGATTAGAATGTTTAAAAGCGAAAATCTAAATTAAAACTGCAAGCAAATACAATCTCAAAGATGTGTTACTTGGGCACAATGAGAAATGGAATTAAGTTAAGAATAGCCCAATCAGATAATCAAAGCCATTAATTGAACATTATAAAATAAAGATTGAACTATATTGTAAGTTCCTCTTCTTAACTTTAAATCTTTCTCTATAATTATGATTTCATTTTGTCTCTCATAAACGGATTTTGCCCCCAACAATTTTGAATTTTAACAGATGAATTTAATTCATTTGCATTATTATCCCTAATATATAATGATCCCTGATGTATATCATCTTATTTATTGTTTTTATTTACTTTATTTATTTATTTATTGAATTTATTGGAGGGACACTGGTTAATAAACTTATATAGATTTCAGGTATACAATTCTACAACATGTCATCTGTATATTGTATTGTGTGTTTACCTCCCAAATCAAGTCTCCTTCCATCATCATTGATCCCCTTTTAACTCTCTTCGACCGCACCTCCTACCTTCCCTTCCCTCTGGCAATTACCACACTATTGTCTGTGTCCTTGAGTCTTTCTTTTATTTCTTTGCTTAATCTCTTCACCCTTCTCACCCTACCAACAACTGCCTCCCCTCTCACAGCTCTCGGTATGTTCTCTGTATCCTTGAGTCTGTATCCACTTTGTTAGTTTATTTTGTTCATTAGATTCCACATATAAGTGCGATCATGTGGAATTTGTCTTTCTCTGACTGCCTCATTTCACTTAGCATAATACTCTCTAGGTCCATCCTTGCTGTTGCAAAGCGTAAGATTTTCTTCTTTTTTGTGGCCAAATAATATTCTCTTGTGTAACTGTACCACAGCTTTTTTTATCCACTCATCTACTGATGAGCACTTGTCACTAATCATTAGAGAAATGCAAATTAGAACCACAAGGAGATACGACCTCAAACCTGTCAGAATGGTTGTCATCAATAAATGGCAAAGATGTGTTGAAAAGGGAACCCTCATGCATGGTTGGTGGGTATGCGGAGGGATGCAGCCAACAAAAGGAACTGCCTTATGACTCAGCAATTCTACTTCTGGGATACACCCAAAGAAAATCAGAACACTAATTCGGAAGAATATACACACACCTACGTTCATCACAGCGTTATTTATAATAGCCAAGATTTGAAAGCAGACCGCATTTCTTTTGTTCTTTCTTTTTTTGTTCCTGTTCTGCCCCCAAATCCTATTTTGAATTTATGCATTCAACTTTTTTGTGTGTAGTCAGTCTTATCAGTAAAGTCTAATGCAAGTAGCAGGCATTAAATCACCGGAAGTTAAAATATAATACTGAGACAGAAGCATGGGAGGGAAGAAGAGGAGAATGGGGGGGGGGGAGAGGGAGAGAGAGAGAGAGAGAGAGAGAGGAAGTTCAAATTTTGCTACTTTTTAATCACATGAATTAATTTGTAAACAATTAAAAATAATCCTAAATCATAAAAATGTTAAAAGAATAACTTGTGCAACATATGTTTTTATTTTAATCCTCACTCAGATTCATGCCTAGAGGAACAAATGCTGTATCTGGATAAATGGTTAGTGAAACAGCTCTATTCTTTTCATGCTTGTGTTTCAGGGACAAGCTTAGCGAGATGCACAGCAGTCGTCTCCAAATCATAACCAGAAGCTGTGCTTTTTACACTCAGCAGCAGCCATTTTCAAAGAATGGAGCCTATGGTGCTCAGAAAAAACAAAATGCCTATTGGATTTTTACTCTGTGTCAGCAACATAATTACTCATTTGTATTTTAAATAAAGTTTCTTTTTAAAGGTCCCTGTGTGTGTAGACTTTGGAAGGTAAACAGATCTTCATAGATATGGTAAATACAAAATATTTTATTCGTAAAAGCTTCTACACAAATATATTTGGTTGCTGTATTCGCAAGTAATTTGTAACATGTTATAAGAAATGTCAACATTTAGCTGCCATTAAGATACGAAGATAGTACATTGTTTGATCTAGTCATCTGCATGGGTGTGATTGCAAAACAATTCTTAGTACCTTAACTCATGGTCATAAGAGAGGTGGTAAATTTTGTACATCTAAAGGCTCCTTAATAAAAGGGTAAGAATTTGTAGGTATGGAAATCAAACAACCACCTCATCTCATTAAGAAAACTCAAAGAACAAAGCCATGAAAAAAATGAGGAGTACTTAGCTTAAAGCACCCATTATATTCCTGAACCAATCATCTACACCCATTTTAAAATTTTATGTTTTATTAACATTGTTTCCTTTAAATAAAAATTTTTAACAAAACCCATCATTTTGAAAGAGCTGTGAAGATGTTCCCACTAAACTCTGGTAACTGGGAAAGTCTACCTGCAGAAGTGTCTGCTGTCCTTATCCATCTCACATATCCCATGGGCCTTAATTTGCTAACAGCCATGAATTAGGAATGCATGGCTTATTTTGGGAAGTCACGTGACTCCACAAGGTGTTTTAGGGTGCCCTTTGGAGCACTCTGATAACACTGAGCAGCAGTTTCCTGGTTTGGAAAGAATGACAGCCTCTCACTGGAGATGACTAAATCACACTTTGCTCATGGGAAAGCAAATGCTGTGTGTGTCATTTGCTAACTGGACACAGTTATTTCTTTTGGTTCCTGGGAGTTTACCTTTTTCAACTCAGAAGAGACCTAGAATATTGGTATATTATTGCATTTTTTTGTTGTTCAAATAATTTTTAATTTCTAGTATTTCCCGCAAAGAATCCCGAATGGTTAGATCCCAGGTCTCCCAGGCGTGTGCTGTTGGCTCAAACAGACTTACTCTGCATGCAGAGCCCATCGGTGCAGTTCTTGGACTGCAAGACCAGACCGTCGCAGTCCTTGCCTCCATTCTTGGGGGCTGGTGCTGTGCACTCCCGCCTGCGCCAGTGTGTGCATTCCGTCCCACAAGTAGACCACTTGCTCCAGGAGGTCCACCTGCCATCCACTGCCACAGAAAAAAACCAGTATCAGGTCACATGGATAAGGATCCTCTTGAGGCACAGGGAGCTGAGCTCAAGTATAAAAACAAAACCAGCTGGAGAAGTTGGCCATTAAGAAGTACTGTATTTATGTCAACTGCTGGGAGTGGAGCATGCTCTGCACACATGCACTGGGCCCTGTGAACTCTCCTTATGAGCTGTGTGACTTTTTACTCGCTGACCAAGCAAGGCAGCTTAGCGGGACACACAGAAGCCAAAGTTGTCACTGACAGCCATATAAAAGTAAGTCATAGTGGTTCCCCTTTTTCTATCAAAGGAGAAACCTTTGGATTTTGTACTTAAAACTAGGGGGCTTCCTTTTGGACCCCAAATTCCTTCCTGTATAGTGGCATGTGGGCAGTGCAAGTAAACCTACATGGGGGTAAGGAGAAAAGGTCCGTGGTACGGGGAAGAAGAAATCTGCCTAGGTACTGACTCGTCCACACATCCAGCCACCTATCCATCCATTTGCCATCTATATTTGCTATCTATCTGTCTATCTAAATATGTATTTATCTATCCATCATCAATATATGTATCCTATACACTATTTTTATTTTATTTTTTCATCCAGGCTAATTGATTTCTTGAGATCTTCAACACCTTCTTGAAAAGACTATTTTCCATTTAGTATTTGATTATTCCATTCCATTATTTTATGATGTAATACATTTGTATTTTTATTTGAAAATTACATTTAGTCATTTTTAATTTTCTGATGTGATTCAGTCATTTAAAATTGACTCCCTTTCTTCCTATTTTTGCGGGCTGACTTGGCAGTAATTTTAGTGCTAATGAGCTGAAATATCTCTATTTAAAACCAATTTCAATTTCTAAGTTAAAAATGTAAGGTAAATTTCACTAAGGTCATTTTTAAAATACATTCTTGAGAGGTTCTTTACATTAATAGGATAAAAATATTGACAAACACTCAGGAATTTTTTCCTGAAACATTTAAACAATTATGATTATTTAGAATTCAATGTAAATAATGTTAAATATAATTTGTTAAACATCTAATGAACATAGCATCCTATACCTTCTATTGATAGAAATGATATTATTTTAATAGTTTACTATATGATTTCATATCCAAGTTACTGTGTAAATATATAACGCATAATATGTATAGAGATATAAACATGTGCACATGCAAAAAGATGAAAGCATTAGTGCTTCAATCACACAGAGCTGCCTATATCAGTGCAGCTCGATAAGCTCCCAGCCATTTGGAGAAAAGGCATGTGCTTGGACCTAGACCATCCCAAATCTCTCTCTCTCTCTCTCTCTCTCTCTCTCACACACACACACACACACACACACATTGATTTCAACTCAAAATGTTCAATGTATTTTCAATTGTGGGAGTTGCCATCTAGGTAAAATACAGAACAGTACCAGATAAAACACTGAAATGATAAACCTAGCTAAGTGTCAAAATTTGTTCCATAAATAAAAGCTCTCAAGGGTTCAGTGTAGCATACTATTTTGATATTTGGAAATTAACACAAGACTATAAAATAGAGAAAACATTTTTCTTTTCAGTTCATTTCTTCAACCCACCTCTGAGAAAGTTTGTATTAAAGGATAAACTAGAAAAAATTAGGCAAAATAAAAAGAAGTAAAAAGACTGTGTTTCTAAAGAATAAAATTGTAACACAATAGCTACCTCAATGGAATGCACTAAAATTATGAATTATTTCAAACAATTTTAGACAAATTTTCAATTTATTGATTAGGCAGTTTAGTGAGTTTTGGCTTGGTGAATATTAACTTCAATTTACACAGGGATGAGAGCAGGTGACAATATAAAATAGCACAGGAAGATGCTCAAAGGCAGGAGAAATGCAATGTTGCCAAGTAACTCACAAAACAGGTGACTGACACCGACAGATAGCAAAGCTCCGGCTGCACTGTATTTTCAGAATCCATTAGCTCAGGTGTCACAAAGCTTAGACTTCCTTTTAATTCATTCCAAATGTTTTATTTGTACTTGCCCAGAAACTGACACCAAATATCCAATATTTCAGTCTAAGACATTTTCTGAATCTCAGTTTCTATTAATGTCTATGGCTTTCTGGAGATCAAGGGTTGCTATTCCTGAAACATGTGGTTTTCAATGCTGTTTGAAACTCTTGAATTACAGAACCTGCAATCTTGGCTCCAGCAGTTTTGTTTAGTAATAGAGAAGGATTATGTTTATAAATGTTTAATCTCCTGTCTCATATTATTTTTCATGTCTGGATAATAAAGTTAAGTATTTTGGGGGGGGGAATATTTGATTTTTCCAGCAATGTATGCATTGAATGATATGATAGATTTAAATAATGTTTATCACACACTCATTCAAAGGTAAGGCTTTGTGTATATCCCTTAAAACATATTTCTAGAAGGGGAGGAGACATTTGGAATGAGAACGATGGTTTACTTACCTGGGCATAACGTGGTACAAGCTATTTTCTGCACGCTCTGCCCTTCGCAGAAGGCGCCGCCGTTAAGTGGCGCTGGGTTGGTGCAGGTCCGCGTGCGTTTCTGGTACCCGCGCCCACAGCGGCTGTTGCACACAGACCACTCCGTCCAGGTGGACCAGCCACCGTTTACTGGGAAGAGGAAAACAATAAACTGTAAATCGAGCATATGTGTGTGTGCACACAGACACTCAGACCACACACAGCACAGAAACAGAAAGTTATCTCCCCAGTGACTAGACAATTCAAAGCTAGAAGGGACCTCGGATATCATTCCATTCCCAGTTTTATCACAGAGCTGAAGAATCTCAGCACAAAGATAAATAAAGGAAATTACCAACATTTACTCACCTACTCAAAAAAGGAAGTAGAATTTATGTTTTCCATTCCTTGGCTAGTGTTCTTTTTAAAACAAAATACATCCCTTTGCCTAATCAAGCTCCAAAAATTACTTTTGACATCTTATCTCAGATAATAAATGTTTACATTCATATGCCAAGGCTGTGGGTGGGTCTGAAATGTGGGAACTCAATAAAATCATTCTGTCTTTTCTTAATAACAGATGATTAATTATTTTTCTTTAGCACATGTAAACTTTAGAACCTTTTAAGGAGTTTTTGTAGGTTTTATTAACTAACCATTGAACTTGGCTAAAAAGCAAAATCTTATGTTGCTGGATTTTTCCCTAATTGAGTAGCTATTTGATTGAATTGCCAATTAGTTGATGTATTTGAAATGAACACCTATTTGTGTATAAAGGCTAATTATGGTGTTTGCTGGAGATGTCACTACAGATCAAATTATAAAACCTACACTCTAACCCTGTGTTCTTTATTTACCTTGGAGATTTCACCTTAGAAATTACTCTGACATATTTTAGTACTTTAAAAATGTGAGTCTATGACTTTTTTGTAATTAAGCAACTTCTAACAAAAATTATTTGTTGGTACTGTATGCACATGCCTCCTGATAGTAAAGAAAAGTGTTAGCCATTCAAGTAACTCGAATCTTCTTTGTGCCCGTCACACGCCTTGCATCTCCTTCCCAGAAACCTGCACACTAGGGAGTAATCATGCATGTGCTACCTTGAAACATATACAGACTCAGCAATAGTATTTTTCACAACAGAGTTATTTTTTATGTAAAGATAATTAAAAACAACTCTAGTGTTCAACAATAGGAAAATGGAAAAGGAACCATGTATGCTCATGTGATTGCCTCCTAGGCAGCCATTAAGAGTGATGTTGTAGAAGTCTATTTAGTAATAAATGGATATTTCAACATTATGTTTTAAGTCAAAAGGCATTTATCTCCCTTATTTTAAAATCTTATCTATGCATAGAAAATCTCAGTAGTATACATATATATGATATATATGTGATATATATATGATATCTATCTATCTATCTATCTATATATCACTCTTTTTTAATGCTATCTTTGGATGACAAGATGATGAGATTAATAGGTATTTTTTTCATTGGCCATTCTATACTTCCCAGATTTTCTGCAATGGATATATTTTCAATCTAAAAATGACACTAACAAAAATAAGTCTATATAACTGCTTCTAAAATAAAATCCTTGTTAGATGTATATGTTTTCTGTGGACTTCTTGAGAGCCCAACCTGTGAGACTTGGACAATTTATGTATGTGAGGCCCTAAAAAGGACAAATAGTTGGTTAATAAACAGAGTCTTAGTGTTTCAAAAAGCATCTTAACCTGCCCAGCTTGACAAAGCTCCAAATGTTGTAGAATTATCCCTATAAATTTTCTAACTACCGTATCGGTAAGCTGATATTTAGGGTTATATATACATGTGTTGCTCTGCTAGAATTTTCATGAGAAATGAATAATCATAAACTTTTAGAGAAAAGAATAGTTTTGATCCCAGGCTTATTTCTTTATTTTATGGAGAAGGTGGCAAGGTCTCTAAGCATCCTGGTTAAGTGACTGACAGAAAGTAAGAATTGGTCCACAAGACTCCAGACTCCTAGTCCAATGCTGTTTTGAACTCAAAATCTTGTTATTTACATTTGATCCTTCCTAAAGACAGTGTTTGGCTTGTAATTATTGATTACTTGTGATTATTGATTGTATTTATTGGATACTGAAAGTATGCTCTCTGTAGGAGAAGAGATTTGCACGTGTATGAAACATCCATGTGACATATCCATATAGAGTCTGCCTTCATTAGTTACTTATTACTGGTATGTGCTGTGACGTGCCCCACTTTTCTTTTGCATTTCCAATGCTGTTAAGTTATTTAGTTTAGAAAAAGACAAAAAGTAAGAAACATTTCATTGTGACTTAAGAAAGCAATTGCTTACAATTCAACATAGTGATTAGCATGACTGGAAAATTAAACCTCGGAGTATTCGTAGAATTAAAGAAAATAGTATGCATCTGTTCTGTGATGAAAATGGTAGTTTAAAGCATCACTATGATCCAGCCTTTGGAACATCACAGTGTTTTCTGTTTTCAGAGCTCCCTACAGCATGAGGGCACATATGTCCAAATGGTATTTTCTGCTATAAGTACCCTGAGCTAGATATTTGCTGATGGCTGTCACTCCTTCAGAGCCAACCAGATACTAAGGCCCCTGGAATGTCATTGAACACTGAAGCAGCCTTGAAAAGTTTCCTTATGTTTCAAGTGGCAGTCATGTCATTCAGGAGGTGGCATAACCTCAAAGTCCTTCAAAGGGTTGTTCGGTTTCCTCTGAGACAATGACTCATTAAGAATATGAAGACTTACTGTGTGTCAAAACTGTGAGAAATGCATACATTTACAGAGTTGACTCTTAGTGCATAAATAAGCTTAAATATTATGTAGCTGGAGAGGGAACTACTCATGAAATGACTAGAAACCACTGAGTTCTAAACCAGACAGGAGATAAAACATAAATCATATGCCAAGCAAAACTGGGTAGGGAATGGTTTAATATTTTGGCAGAAATGATAGGCTTAGAAATGAGATAGATTAGGAAGGGCCAGAGAGTGGCGGGGAAGATTCTAGAAGACATCATGATGCTGAACCTCCCACATGGTCAGGATGAGAGCCACATGGCAAAGGCAGCACTTTCTGTACTCTGAATGCCCAGATGGGGGTGTGAAGCAAGTTCCAGGAGGTTAAAGTTGCTGTGTTGTGTGTGGGGAATAAACATGTCAGGTCCAGTCCATCTGAGGCTTTGTAATCACTGGATTGAACTAAGGTTCACAGAATTAGCAGCAAGCTGCTTTAAGCATCTTTGCTCCAAATTCACTCTAGATCTTGGTGGTCCGGGGTAGGGAGAGGGGAGGGCTTAGGAGCGCAGTTGCACTTAAATAGATTTCTTCACTTTCTTATAAACTGACTGACAAAGAGCTAGGCATTTCCAAGTCTAGTCTTTCTATGGGTATCTGGGAGGGAATCAAACCTCACTGTCCACGTGAGAAGCTGGAAGAGGGCAGCAACAGGGATTGCAAAGGAGCCTCACACTTGACCTTTTACAATTAAAATGAGATCTGCACTTTGACGTGAACTGGATTGAGGCCCCAGAAGCTCACTCACCATACACGATGACAGTTGCCGTCGTGCTTTTTCTCTTGGCAACAATGTTTTTGGCAACACAAGTATAATTTGCGGTATCTGAGAGGCGGGCCTGCTTGATGATGAGGTTGTGATCAATAGTAATGTAAAAATTCCGATCTTCAACAGGATCGATTATGTCTTCATTTTTCAACCATTCCACCTGAAGATGCACAAGATAAATAGGTGATTCCCCGGTATGTATGCCCTGACATCTGCCCATCCTAATTGTGTTTTGCAATATGTATAACACTGCTCTGTGCTATGAACCTCTGCAAACTGGGAGGAAGTAACTTTTGAGGTCATGTGAAGTATATCTATCACTCACCTGCCAAAGACGTTGCTTCTGTCTGTACTATGGTATTCTCAAATGTCAATGAACTCACTGAGTAATCCAATGTTCAAATTGCTTTCACTCTGCCCTGCAGGCAGGAACAGGGAATGTGCGGCTGCCAGGTTCAGAACCCAATCAAAAATAATAGGCTAAGCATTTCAGACTGAACTCAAACCATTTGCTGTTTCAATTGTTTACTTTTGGCAACCTACCTGTAGCTTTTCAGAAAAGAGTTTAAGAACTGTTTTAAAAACTCAAGAGGCATCTTATGCACTTTACAAATAAAACAACATTTCCATGATTTATGTGTAGACTTGCTGAAACATATGGATTAAATTTCCCTGAAAATGCACTTATTCTAAAATGTTGTAAACACATATTTGGAGATGTATCTAAGCCAAAATACTTGAGGAAAAAAGGTTTTCTACCAACTCTCAATATAATCCAAACAGCATGTAGGCATACCCGAATCTTTCCTTTTGTATATCTCTAGCATCAGATCTTTGGCTCACAGTTTGCTTCTGGGGAACCCGACCTCAGAAATGAGTGTTCAAAATTATTAAGCTACATTTTTTCTATGCAATTACTATCAATTTAGCAACAGCAATGTTATCCCCGTGGAATGAAAGAAGGGAGATATATCCGTACAAGCTGTCCTATAAAAGACAAACTATTTCTTGTCCTGTAAATTGCTTCTTATTTTTCCCTCTTATGCACAGGTTTTTCCCATAAACAAAACAACATTGATATTTACCACATTTAAACCTTCCTTTTGCGTTAGTGTGGATGTGAATCCAGGTAACCTTTAGCAATAGGGAGTCAATAGTGTTGCCATTTTCAAAATCTTAAGGAGCTTCTCTAGCACCACAAGAGGTCTGGAAATTAATCTCTGAATCTGTCAGTGGGCTTGGTGCTGCACAGCTCTAAATGAAATCTAACGTAGCAACTCTAAAATAATGCTCTTCTAATCTGTAGAAGCAAGGCCACAATTTAAAGGGAAAAACAAAAACCAACCACAATCCTGGAAAAAAAATGTATGAGAAAGTAGATAAGAGCAACTCTTTGTGATCATGTAAATTTTGAAACAGGAAACCATGCTTAGTATTTATGCTAATGGAAGTGAGAATGAGAATGGAATCCACGTAAAGCAGCGGAGGGTTTTGTTTTTTTTTTTTTTTTCCAAAAATATGGAACGCTTCATGAATTTTCGTGTCATCCCTGCTCAGGGGCCATGCTAATCTTCTCTGTACTGTTCCAATTTTAGTATATGTGCTGCCGAAGCGAGCACAGCAGCGGAGTTTTAAAACATGCATTTTGTTTTCAAATATAGACTGCACATTCAGTCAGGGCCATGCCTGAATATATTTGATCAGATACTCATACTTGCTTGACCTGGATTTTCTCAAAGTATGGCCCTGTGCATGTGGCAATATGATCCTACCGGCAGTGCAAGGGGGAAGGTAGCAAACTCATATTGTCAGAAATCGACAGTAATTGAAAGGTGACATTAATCATTTTACTCTAATCTTTACCTAGGTTATCTACGCCATTCTGAAGAAAGCTTTCCACTTGAGAAGGCGCTGTTGGGTTCCTCTGAGCTGGCTGGCCGTGGATCCCTTTTACTTGAGTGTGTGTCTGTGCTCTCTGTGCTTTTCTTTCAGGAACCTTATACACAACACTGTTTTCTGCAAGGCAGCGTCAGGCTCCAGGACTCTGCCTGGACGTGCCTAGAGGTTCCTAGTTTACCCTGCAATTTCCCCTCCATATTGTCTCACAGGTTGTGGAGAAAAGCCTTAGGAAACTGGCCAATCCCAGTCGAAATTGGAGTTGTTACTGTCCAGACTACCCCTGCAGGGATTAGGCTGAAAATACCTCCTGGAGAATTCCCCTGAATTCGCATTCTTCCTGGGCTTCCGTTTTCTCTCCTGCTTGCTCCGCCCACTCAAGCCTCTCCTGGGAGTGCATTCTTAAATACCACTCGCATTCAAACCTTGGCCGCATGGTTTGCCTCTGGGGAGCCTGCCCTAAGTCAAGACTGCTCAAAACTTTGGTTTCTTCTATGCATGTAATAGCAGTTAACAACAGTATTGTTCTCTTGATCAGAAATGACATCAAAAGTCCCAAAGGTTACTGAAAAAAACTTGTTTATTTGAGGAGGTTATTATAAGGAGGAAAGAGAGCAATTGGAACAGTTGACAAAAGATTTTAAAAGACTTAACATGATTATTGAGTATATGGTCTTTACTTTTCGTACATGGTTGCATTTCCCTTGGGTGTTTCTCATCAGCCTTGGCGCAATGATTATGGCCTGAGCTCTGAGGACCTGGAGGAGTCCCAGAAGTTCTGGGGAGGCCCCAGGGCTCTGTAGGGGCTCTCCCTTCTCTCTGAACTCTACCTTGCACCAGAGAAACTCATCTTTGATCTGTTTTTTTCTGTATTGGGCTCATTTGTATGCCTTTGAAGTTTGAAGAAAGTATCTAGAACATATCTGTAGAAATGAAGAGAGGAGCCCAGGACTTCTCCAGCTTCTAGTGAGACCCTTCCTCTCTGTTCTCCTCCCTGATACTCCCGGGCATGCCCCACCACCCTGCCTTGAGACCATCTCCTCCCTCCATGAGACAGGTCGTCATCGCTCCTTCCCATCCTAGAGTCTCCATCACCACCCTCCAAAATTCTCAAAACCTTTCCATCTGGCTTTGGAACACAGTAGTGAAATCCTCCAAAAATTCCATTTTTTAAAAAGACTGTTTTCTTCACTCTTCTCTAACTCAAAATCTAGCTCCTTATGATGTTAGTGTTTATTCTGGATTCCTCTCAGATGGGGGACGTTCCCCAAATCCCACATACCACTGTGCCTGGGGTCCCAGGCAGTCTCCTCCTGGTTCTGCATTGTGTATTCCAGATCTTTCCGTGCAAACACCTTTGCTTCAAATCTCATGCCATCAGATTATGTCACCTGTTTCCTATATATTTTTAAATCATCAGCAGACCTCTGGATTCATAGCCATTTTATCTAGCACAACTTCTGTCATAATTTCTGATGATTTTAATAACAATAGATACCATTTTCCACATCTTGTCCTTCAGTACCATACCCCTCCCTCCTGCAATGATCTTGACTTTAGTCACTTACACTCCAGGCGCATGTTCTAGGACAGAGATTTTTCAATCTTGGCTTCACTGCAGAAGGACTCGGAGAACATTGATAATATATCAATTCTAAATCCAACCCAGAGAAACTCTGAGTCACTCACTGGTCGAGACTGGTTGAGCATCGGTATTTTTTAAACTCCCCTTGGGGATGTAGTTTACTGCTAGGATTGAGAAATAACAACCTAGATCATTGCCCTTCAAGAAACATCCTTGAACCAACAGCATCTATGTTACCTGAGATTTGATAGAAATGCAAAATCTTGGGCTCTGCCCAGCCCTAGACATACTGAATCAACACGTATATCATAACACCAGGGGATTTACATGCACATTAAAGTCTGAGCAGTACTGGCCTAGCTCTTGTCTTTACTGTGAATGGCAACCCCTCTTAAAACTCAGTTTTAATCATCCTCTCTTTTCACCATTTTTTGTCTTTCCTGCTTATTCTCTCTCTAGGACCCTTATGTTAACAAACTGTGCCAGGACCTTTGTCTCTCACCCTGTCATGTTTCCTTCCTTTTTATCAAGCACACATCCCAGCATCTGGAATCCCTTGCATCATACCCTCGACTCTCTCATCCCTTCCTCACTTCAAGGTACTCACCTGCTCACCACTCCGCTACCCCACCTTTTTGTCCTTGCAGTGAAAAATGGCTGTGGGCTCATCTTATATTTATGACTGCAGAACTCAAGTGGGCCCTTACTTCTGCCAAAAAACATCATACTCTATGTCCATTGTCTGTTCCCTGTCCCACACTCCTAGAAAGCTATTTCACACTTTCTCATCTCGCCTTAAACACTACCTCCCCCTCCAGCCTCACTTTCAGCTGATGATCAAGTTCCTCCACTGCTGAGAGCACTGACACTCCTATCTTCCTATCTCCTATCTGCCTGCCCACCTCCATTCTGTACCCTCTCCTTTGTTGCTGGCTCAGCTCCCTGTGCTCCTCTCTGTCACCTTTATTTGTACTCTGCATTCCATCGCCTTCCTCTTACTCAATTCTCTCTCTCTTAAATCATTCATTTCCCATTTCCACTGAATCATTTCCATTACCATGCAGACATGCAGTTATTTTCCCAACTTCAAACAGAATCTCTCCCACTCATTTCTGCCTCTATTACCCCCACATTTCTCTGCTCACCTCACAAAATGCCTTAGAATAGTTGTTTATATTCACTCTCCCAATTCTTTTCCTCTTGATTGCTACGGAATCTACTCTAATCCACCTCCACCTCCACCATTTCACTAGAGCTGCTGCTTTCAAAGTCAGCAACTACTTTCATTGGTAGATGTGCTGATGAGTCTCGGTGCTCTGCCTCCTTTCCTCAGCAGCAGTTTCTGGCCCACTTGGTCCCTCCTTCCTGCTGTCTTGCTTTCTCTGGATGTGGCACTTTTTTGGTTGTTGTCCTACCTGACCCCACCCCCCATGGTTTCTGTGGGCTGAGGTCTGTTCCCTGTGTGGGATCTGTCCTTGGACTTTTTCTTTTTCCTATCCATATTCACCTCCTTGATGAACTCATCCAGTCTCAAGTAAATGACTCCTGAATTTATGTCCAGTCCAGACCCCACCTCTGAACTCCAGACTCATATATTCAACTGCCTTCTTGCAACTCCACTCCGTTGTTTAATAAAAACCCTTTGAACTGCCCTTTTAAACCTGCTCCTCCCACAGCCTTACCCACGCCAGTTAGTGCCAGCTCCACCCTTCCAGTTACTTAGACAAAACCTCAGACTTGGCCATGACTACTCTCTTCCTCTCCGTTTGCCCCTTTAAGGCCAGAGTGGCACATTGGAAACTGACAACTCCTCGTGCCCTCGCTGCCACTCCATTTCTGGTTCAAGTCACCATCGTTTCTCTCCTGGATGATTACAACAACTTCCTGTATTACCTTCCGCTTTCCCCCTTGGCCCTCAGTAGTCTATTCTCAACAGAGTAGTTAGAGTGAGTCTTAACCCTAAGTCACATCATGCTGCACCTCTTCTCCAACCCTCCAGTGGCTCCCTGTCTTGCTCAGTGTCAAAGCTAAAGTCCTTAGAAGGACCTGAAGGCTCTGCATCACCAGGACCCCTGCCCTATCTGAGATCACCTCTTTATAGTCATGCACCTTAATGACTGGGACACATTCTGAGAAATGTATGTTGGGCAATTTCGTTATTGTGTGTACATCATGGAGTGAACTTACACAAATCTAGATGATGTGGCCTACTGCACATCTAAGCTATATGGCGTAACCTACTCTTAGGTTACAAGACAGTATGGCTAGTTACTGCACAAACAACTGCATAAACAATGGTATTAAATCAAGCACAAGAGACAATGATTCAATCAATAGATGCAGTGAACACGAGATGTATGAGGCTGCTGATGGCATGACGTGGCATACTGTTTTATGGCAAATACTTTTTGTAAGTAGAAAGAGTATGCTCTAAAATAACGATAAAACTATAGCATAGTAAATATATAACCAGTAACATAGTTGTTTATAATCATTATCAGCACTACGTGCTGTACATCACTGTGTTTGCTATGCTTTTACATGATGGGCCGCATCACCACAAGCCCGGGGTGATGTATCGCACCACAACTGTGATGGCCGTGGTGTCATGAGATGATAGGAATTTTCTGACTCCATTATAACCTTCTGCCACCACTGTCATAAATAAATAGGGTGCTTGGTTGACCTAAACGTCGCTATGTGGCGCATGCCTGTATTCCTTCCCTGTCTTTCTTCTCTTTAACATGCTGGTGGGCCTTGCGCACATTGGGTGGGGGCTGGGGGGGCGGTGCTTCTGCCTTGGTGGTTTTGAGTCTGCTGGTGTGCCTGCCTGGAATAATCATTCTCCAGTTATCTGCGTAGTTTGCTTCCTTCTCTTCCTCGGGTCTTTACTCAGACATCATCTTTTCAGTGAGTTACTTCCTGACCAACCTTTAAAACTGCAACCTTCCCCTAAGTCTATGTCCCTAGTTTCTCCCCATCTTTTCCTTATTTTCTCCATAGCACTTAGCATCTTGCATAGTCTATATTTTACTTATGTTTTTTGTTATTAATTGTCTCCTCCACCAGAATGTAAGCTCCATGGACTTTGGTCTGTTTTTGATCATTGTTCTATTCCTGGAGCCTGAACCCAACACCACCAGGAAAAGTGACACTCTTCATTTGGAGGAATTTTACAGGAAGTCTCTTTATATAAACCCTAAGTAAAATTCCAAGGAATAACACAGTATTTTTCATTATGTTAGAATTTTATTATATTGAGTAGTAAGTAAATAATTGCATTATCGCAATGCTATTTGTAAGCTGATCTTGGTTAATCAGGGGTCAGCACTTTGGTCTGGCCTCTAAAGTCTGGTCATATTTTGGTCATTTTAATGCTTCTAGTTGATCTCACCCTGGAACTTTGCTTCCTTCCATCCCTCCCATCTGATTTACATGTAGGAAAACCATTTGATTTACACATAGGAAAACCATCTGATTTACATGTAGGAAAAGTCTGAGCTAAAAGTTATTTTTAGTTATTCATAAAACATTCAAGAAGAGAGAAAAATAGGTTGAAGTTCAGAAAACAATAAAAGGCTTTGCTCATAAACTATAACTCGTTGCCAGATTTTCAGTGAGGCCAAGTACTATTTCTGTCCTTGTGGCTCAGTCACAGCGGTCTTTTCAATAATTTGGGGCATATTTGAAGTAGTTGACTCAAATGTTTATAAAGATGTGTGATTTTATTACCAGGTAATAAAAATAGTTACAAGGAGAGTTTAGGATGTCCTATTTGATTATTATTTTGTTATGTTTAGCTTGATTAATCCTGTTGTATGCAATTGAGAATCTTACTTTTGGAAGCAGTTGCCACAGGACCAGTTAAAAGGGCTCTCTCTGGCCAGACTGCCTGGGTTCAAAACTGATCTCTGCCATTTCTGTTCCTTGCCTGAGTACCCTTTTTACCTCCCATGTGCCTCAGTGTACTCACTTATAAAATAAGGCTAATTCTCAAACCTATTCCACTAGATGTTTAAGGATCAAGTGAGTTAATGCACAGATTACCTAATACCTGGCATACAGTAAGTATTCTTCAATTGTTATTGTTGGGTGAGTAAGGATACACTAAAGAAGATGGAACAAAACCCAAACTACTCTAAATAATACCAGGAAAATGGTGTTAATCTAAAGACAAAAAATATCTTAATATCTGAATTTTTTTAGCTTTCACTGATATTTCCCCTAGGACAAAGTCAACTCACCATTAGATTACAACTTTTTTAAAAGATTATTTATTTATTTATTTGTTTGTTTGTTTGTTTAGTTATTTTTAGAGCAAGGGGAAAGAAGGGAGAAAGAGAGAGAGAGAAACATCAATGTGTGGTTGCCTCTCATGTGACCCCCTACTGGGTACCTGGCATGTGCCCTGATTGGGAATCAAACTGGTGACCATTTGGTTCGCAGCCGGTGCTCAATCCATTGAGCCACACCAGCCAGGGCAGATTACAACTTTTTAAAATTGTACAAGGAATATATAAATGATTAAGTATTAAATTGACCAATCTAGATTGTATGCTAAACTTAAATACATATTTACACTTAAACTCTATGAATCCATGTTTCCAGAGATGTAATTAACATGTGCTTTAGAACATGACATTTTAATCAGTCTGTATAAATATTACTTTCTAATTCTTTTAGGTTATAAAGCAATCATCAGAATACATTATTTTTAAAGACATAGGTAGAAAAGATCTTTAATAAATAAATTTTATAACATTAATCTGAGAAATTTTTATTATTTTACAGAAGTAAGGATAATAAAAACAGGAATTGATGGGCAATTTACATATTACTCTTACTTTTACCTAGACCGAGACCATCCGCATTTTTATAGTTTTTATTTTACCTCTGTAAATTCTCCAGTTTTTCTCCTGCTATTTCAAGTTAGTCCTCACCACTGGTTTTTTTAATGATATCAGTTTCTACTCCACCCCACCCCATACAATGGCACACACATCACTAGTTTTAACACTTTTATCCATATGCCCAAGAAATGGAAATTCCTTCTAGCCACCTCAGTTCTCTGCCCCCTTGCCTGCAAGTTCAGGGGTGGTAAGTGTCCTGAGCTCTCTTCTTCTTTTTCTCCCCTTACAGAAAGGATTCTCAGGCAGAGGGACTTGTCTAATGGGAAGGAAGGGAGAAATTATGGGGCACACCCTGTGGTGATGGAAAAAGGAGCTGATGTGACATGGAAGGGAAGAGGGCGCCTTGTGGCCCCACCATGAATTCTGACCTGGTTTAACAGAGTTTGAAAGCAGATTATCCCTGTGCTGAAATTGGGAGGATGAAGAAGAAGCTGAGCCAGATGGAGTGCATTGGTGAAGAGTGAAAAAGGAGGAACACAGTGAGCTAGTGTGGAGTGTTTCAGATACCTAGCTAGGTACTTTATGGATGTGATTTCTCTACCCCACAACAGCACTGTGAGATGGATATTTAGATTCCCATTTTTCAAATGAGAAGGACATGCTCACAGAGACGTGCTAGCACAGGCTTACACAGCTCAGGAAGGAGCACTGATCTGAAGTCAGCCCTGCCTGAGCTCTGGGCTCTCCTTTGTCTACAGAGCCAAGAACTGGGAGGAGGCACCCACAGTGCTGCAGGCTTGAGTGTTGACTGGGTGGGCTCTGTGTCCTGCGAGGGTGGCTGGAAGACCCAGCAACATCAACACATACCTTAGTCACTGCAGACAGGGGCTTGCACTAGTCTCTGGCTGGTGCTCCCCAGGAAAGTGATGCCATCCATAGGAATGAGACATCGGACTCATCATCTGCTGTCAGCACTACCGTACTGACTCTTATGGAACCAACACAGGTTTACTTTCCAAAGTGGCTGTAGAAGCAGATGCATTTTGACTGCAGAGGCCTCAGGAAAGCCTCCTCGCTCTCCAAAATTACTGCCCACGTTGTTGGCAGTGACTTGCAATGTCTTGAAGAAGGAGGAGTTTTTAATTTGACCATTAAAAGATTCTCTTCCCATACAAATTATCTGGAGAAATAACATCTTAAGCCACATAATGTATTATAAAATATGGCATATAAATGACTAAGGGAAATGCTACCCAGTTTAGGTAAAGAGGAGTTTGAAGGCATTAGGATTTCAAAATGGGATACAAGTGCTTAGGATTATGCAAAATTTTCTAAGTGGTACATACACAAAAATATTTTTAAGGAGATATCTATCTATCTATCTATAAATATATATATATATATCTTTAACTTCCATGTACATTTCATCGTAAAATGAATTGCCCCAAGAACTTGAGCCCTACTTTTCAAAATAAAGGATTTCTCGAATCCCAGCCATATCATGGTGTATTGCATAAGGGAGTAAAACCTCCAGGTGCCAGACAAGTGGAATGTGTGGTAGGTGACAGAGCAAGAGACTGTAGAGATGAGGTAACAAATCCTTTTGCAAATCAGGTGGTTTACAATTCTTTGCTTACATAGAAACTGAAGGAAGACTGAATATGCCAGCTGATGGGTCACTAAGCATACATTTTGATGATAGACCATTATGTGGTTTTTGGCATGTAATTCTGAAGATGTGCAAAGGGTTGAGTAACTCCATGTATTCCTATTTACTTATTTATGGATGAGAAGAACCTCATCTATATTTGTACCTATTATAAATGACCGATAGAAATAAAACAGATTCTATCCTGTGTCACGTCAGTCGTAAGCAACACTCAGACAAGCTAAATGAGCTAACTGGTGGAGAGTGCAGCCCCCCTCACCTATTAGAAGGTCGATATCCAATGAAAAGTCAGTATTTATGCTAACTAACTATTTTCAAAACTTGCAGTACATTGGTTCTTAGGCAAATATTGTACTAATCATAATGAATGTGCTGACAATTTAATCCAAAAGAGATTGAACACTTAAATCTCTATGGTCATAAAAAATAGTATTTATATGCATGTTTTTTATTACAGCAAAGCATGAAATGATGATCAATAAAAAATTTATGCACAAATATATTAGGATAAAAATATATAGAGGAAATAATGTAGAAATACAAGCAAAAATAGAAAAAGAGCACTATAAATACTACTACTATTAAAAAATTTGTTCTCATATTTTGTCAGTGGATGATGTTGGATAAGAAATCATTATGATGTTTGCAAAGATACCAAATATTTATAATAAATCCAGACATTATGTTATGTATTATATATTTATATATAATAAAATATATGTATATATAAGTCTTTTATGAGTATGCTAGCAAAAATTTGAAGACCATCGCACAAAGGCATGGGAGCGTGGTAAATCTGTCCTTCAGAAGTGAACTCCACCCGGGGAGAATGAACGAGTCTGAGAATTCAGAAGACAAAATTACAGGACAAGAGGAGGAGGCGGAGTCCAGTGAATGGTACCTTCCAGGTGTTTCCCCTGGGTACTCCTGCAGTTACGTGTATTGCTTCATTTTTATGTTAAGGCCAATAAGATGTTGACAAAGGCACTTGAGTCTCAAGTATGAAGGCCTAGAAGTAAGACTCAGCTATCCCATTCATTGGTTCTATGATTTTAGGGAAGTCACATAACATCATTAAACCTTATTTTTCTATCTTTAGAATAAAAATACTAATATCTATCCTAACTTCCTTATAAGGTTCCTGTGAGATATGAAAGACATAATATCTATGAAAGAATTTTTATGACCGCTATATAAATTTAAGCTGGTATTATATGATTATTTTTCAACAGAGTGAATAATTTTTATTTCACAGCATTAAATTAGGGTCTTTACTAGTTTAAATGGCTTTTATAAATTAAAGCTTAAGTTTAATAAACAGGAAAGGATAATGTCTAATGAAAAATGAACGATATTTTAAAATGTTTTTAATGGGCACATTTTCTGACCTAATAGCATTGCCTCAAGTTCTATCCTAAAGACACATACTATTTGGGAAAATCTAGGTGCTATGACTCACCCATGTTAAATCTAACTGAACACACTGTGCAGTTTGTTATTTTCTTAGGCAGCATGCTTTCTGGCAAGTATGCTGAGCAACGTAATATAGTAAAGAGTAATCTCTACATTGTGACACCATGTTCAACATCCAATCAAGGAAAGACAAACAAAAATAAAGTCACCCTATACTAGCCGAAAAGTGCTAGCAAATAGGAAAAAGAGAACATTTACCCAGAAGACACAAACTTGAGGGTGCATGCATCACACCCAAGACTATTCCCTACTCCACTCAGAATCTTGCACTAAGAGATTACACTTAGAAACTGCACTCACTAGTCACTTCTTCAGCCTTTTAGGTTCTTTGAAGCTCTAGGTCATCAACAAATTTCTCAGTATTTTTATGATCTTCCTTAGTATCAGCAGATAATATATGTCTTTTTTTCCAACAGACCAAAATAAACCAAAAGATATAAAAGTTCTTCTCAAAGCTCTTTCTCTCTTCTGACTGTCAGGTCACCCACAAACATGCACATGTCTCCTCTATCCTAAAAACAAACCATCAATAAAATTACCCTTTGCCATGCCCACCCATCTCAGCTATGCTTCCACATTCTCTTTCCCTTAGTGTCTAAACTGCATGAAAGAACAGACTACTCATAGTCTCCATCTACTCACCTGCCATTCCTTCTTCAATTTACTGCTGTCTGGATTCACGCTCACCAATCTGTTCAAACTTCACTTTCAGAGATGGCTAGTGGCCTACCTTAAGGTCCAGTCCATGGGCATTTTCTCTTCTTCTGATATTTTATTGCAACCTGCTTATCTGAGCTTTCTCAAACCTCTTTCACAATCCCTTTATTTCATCCATTGTTTTCATATAGTTCTTTTGAGGGATCTCTTTCATTTTCCCCCTTTTAGTTTTATAGCAGTGGGTCTCGACTTTGGGCATCGGACTCACCAGGGAGCTTTTAAGACCTGCCAGTGCTTTGGGTCTCACCTGCAGAGGATCTGATTTAATCTGGCTGACAAAGGGCTTGGACATTGGTGTTTATACTTTTATTTTCCCCCCTTTAATTGAATTTATTGGGGTAACACTGGTTAACAAAATTATACAGGTTTCAGGTGCACAATTCTGCAACACCTGATCTATACACTGTATCGTGTGTTCAACACCTAAAGTCAAGTGTCCATCACCATTTATCCTCCCTGTACCCTCCTCCACCTTCCCCCTACCCCTCTCCCCTGGTAATCACTACACTGTTTTCCACACCTATGAGCTTTTTCTCTCTTTTTCTTTTTTGCTCAATCTCTCCACACCTCCTGCACTTAACCCTCACTCCCCACAGCTGTCAGCCTGCTCTCCATCAATGAGTCGGCTCTATTTCGCTTGTTAGTTCAGTTCGTTCATTAGATTCCACATATGAAATCATATGGTACTTGGACACTCTTGTTTTTAAATCCTCTCAGGTGATGCTGCTATGCAGCCAGGTTTTCAAACAACTGGCACACATGCATTGCCTAGGTGAGCTCATTCACTCTCATAGCCAACTCAAAAATCCTGAACTTCAGTTGTGACTTTTGATAATATTCATTCATATTTTCCATTACTTTCTAGATAGTTCCATCTGAATGCTTAACAAATACAAAAAAAAATAACGAGTGCTTAACTGTTTTCAATATGGCCTCGCACCGGTCCTCTCTATAAAGTGGTCTTCCTGGTCTGCTCCTTAATTAATGAAGTTGGATTCTCCTCCCAGTCCTAAACTCAAGGCTGACAGTAGCTCTCACACCTCTCTTCAAAATCATTCTGTTGAGTTATGAATGGGGCCTAAAATGGTTTTCAAACCTGGCCTCTCTTCTCTAGCACTACGCTGGCCTCTGTGATACTATTTTAATTACAATAATTCTCACTAAAAAATAAATCTTAAAAATAACTTCAACAAAACTATTCTCCACTGAGTCCTTATTTCTCAGTTAAAATCCAAACTTCATAAAGTACCATATAAAAACTTTTATAAGCCATCCCCAATTATTGCTTAACCTTGAAAACTTAATTATATTCTCTATCTAGAACAGAGATTTTCAACCTTTTTCATCTCATTGCCCACGTAAACTAATTACTAAAATTCTATAGCACATCAAAAATATGTTTTTTGCCTATCTGACAAAAAATAGGTATAATTTTGATTCATTCATACCAGAAAGCTATTGTGTTGGCTGCTGTCATTTTTTATTTGACAATCTAAGGGAAAAGAGGTCAGTGCCCCTGACTAGATAGTCAGGTATTGCATGTTTTAAAAATTCTTGCAGTGTGCCAGTTGAAAATCACTGCTTTAGACATATTGAACTTCCTGAATTGTCCTCAGCGTATGACTGTCATTTACATGGCCACACATACCTCTACATATTTGTGCACCCTGCCTAGAAGGCCTATCTCCTTTTCTGCTGAAAGAATTCTACTCATTCTTCAATATTCACCTTAGGAGATACTTTCTTTCTGTAGCCCTTTTGCCTCTGCTCAGCAAATCAGCATTTTCCTTTTATATGCTGCTCTAGTCTCTTTTCAAACCACTTACCATATTTTACTGTAATATTTGTGTAAAGTTTGTGGACTCCTTCCCTGAGACCTCTCAAGAGCATGATTACAGGTATGTATATGATATATTCAATGTGGTACATTTTGAACAACTCTGAACAACTCTTCAATTTTAAGTTCAGAGTATCTAGCACAGAACCCCAGCAGAGATGTTCAAAATGTATTGATTGTTTATCCAATGAATATTTTTTGAGCATCTACTATGTTGCCTCCCCCTTCCTGGTACCTGGAATGCATCAGTAAACCAAGTAATCCTCAAGAGAGAAGACAGTATGTAAATGAATAAACATATTGGCTAATTTCAGTGGTCCTAAGCACCAGGAAAAAAAATAAATCAGCATTATATAGTGCTTTAGATTTGGAGTCAAAAACGTTTTCTGCAAAGGGCCATATCATAAATATTTTATGCTTTGTGGGCCATGTAGTTGTCTCTAAACAGCAGCCATAGACAATATGCAAATGAATGAACATTGTTGTGTTCCAACAAAACTTTATTTACCAAAATAAGTGATGGGCTGTGTTTGGGCTGCAGGCTACAGTTTATTGCCTTTTGTCTTTGACGACAGGTAAGGTCTTCCTGAAGAGGTGACTATGCACTAGGACATGAATATCTAGAAAATGTCAATCATACTGAGCTAGAGTGTTGCAAGTAGAGGGAAGAGCAATTACAAACGTTGTTGTTTGAGAAGCAGAAATAAAGCCTTTGTGACTGAAGTGTGGTGAAACAATGAATGAATGAATGTATGAACAGATGCATGAATGAATGAAGTTTATCCATTCAGAAAATAAGAACTACTACCATAAGCAACAAGATTTTGTAAAGAAGCATTCCTTTAAATGAGATATGTAGCACATTCAAAGAGAAGAAGCAAAGACATGATTGTACAGGAAAATAAAAGTTGGCAGGATACACTGAAAATTGGTTCACTCATTATCTATTAAATAACTATTGTGTACCAAGAACTACTGCAAGTGCTAGAAATTAGACAAAATGTTTAATAATTATTACTTGCGAGGTTTCACATGATCATAATATTTCCATATCTAGAAGCTGAAAAATGACTTCTAAGTACTAAGAAAGTGTTGTTTTCACAGAGCTAAGACCAGTATTGTGATAAAATAAATATATGGGAACTGCAAAATATAAAGTGTACCAATTGATTTTATTTTAGAAAAATATTTGGAAAAATTCTTGGACATCACCAGATAAAATATGTTTAAAAATTACTGACATATTCTTAAAAAAGGTTATGTGAGTTTAATTTCTCTTTTACAGTCTAAAATTCTGAAATTTTCATATTTCATGAAGTACGGTTAATAGCAGCATGAAACACAAATAAGCCTGCTTACTTTTAGAAAATTGATGAAATGACGTAACACTTTAAATAAATGAATTTTCCCAAAAGGTATCTGTCTGAATATTATCTGATTAGTTCATGAAAACTGATCAGATATTTCGTTACATAAACTAAATTTCAAAAACATACAGTCGATAAAACTGTTTCCGGTCACAGGAGAAAACACGGGCGTGGGAAGCAGAGAGGCTTGGCGCTGTGTCTGCTTCTGCCTACGCAGCCTTTGCAGCATTGTTTAGGCTGTAAACTCCTGGGGACCACGATCCTCCCCTGCATCACGGGATGGACATTCCTTCCTCCTGGGATTGTAGGCGGACAACGAGATGTGAGAGGAAGGGAGAGCACCAGGAATTAGGAAGCAGTCAATGCATTAAATTTAATTGCCTTTTCTCTAAGACTAAGGTGACCCTGCACCAATGTATTTTGAACGTTGAGGATTTAGTGTTCCTCGGTGTCTCTATTAAGAGGTACATTATCCTCACATTCATAATACCAACCAGGAAAAACAAAACTGGGAAAAATCTGACTTTCATTTTACCACTCCACAGGACTCCCCATGTTGGTTTATGAGTCATCATTCATAAACTCTCCTGGTGAGAAAACTTTCCCTTATTTACAGCCTCCGTTCCGCTGAGCGTGTGTGTCAGAAGACCTGTCGTATTTCTAGGCTTCCTGTCTGAGGAGCGGCTCCCACTTCTCAGAGTGGGAAGCTGAAACATTTAGAAATCCCCACAATAGTTAAACCTTTCATCACTTCCATTGGCACCTTCAGTCCATCGCAGAGCTCTCGTAACACTCACATGGTTTTATTATGAGGACAAGTGATTCTCAATTTGATTATGTTTTAGGACCTAGCACACTGGCCCCATACTGTGTGTTCCCAGAGAAGCTGCTGCTATTCCTTCCTGTGTGTGGTGTGATGTAAGGATCAACTCTTTATGGCTCCTGGGTGCATGGTTTTACAGTTTTACTGTGACATATTTTATAAAATTCAGAACTATTGGCTATATAAGTGCTGTCAGGGGAAGAGAAGTTTTGTAGCAGAACACGGAGATAATTTTTCAATAGCTGAGGCTTCTTCCATAACCTTTTCTGAGAGGTCTCTCCAGCATTCAACAACCCTGATACTTCAAAAATTCTATATTATCTTTTCCCTAAAAACTTTGTTTTTCAGTTTAAACTTTGTATTTGATTTAGCCCTGGCTGGTGTAGCTCAGTGGATTGAGCGCGGGCCTGCGAACCAGAGGATCGCGGTTTGATTCCCAGTCAGGGCACATGCCTGGGTTGCAGGCCAGTTCCCAGCAGGGGACACACAAGAGGCAACCGTACATTGATATTTCTCTCCCTCTCCCTCTCCCTCTCCCCTACCCCTCTAAAGACAAATAAAAAAAAATCTTTAAAAAAAATAAACTTTGTATTTGATTTATTTATCATCAGCAAAGACAGAGAAAAGTGCATTAACATGTCCAATGGATTTGCCATTTATAACTCACAATTAAACGTGATATATAATTATAATCCTCAATTTAATCTTGACTTGCCATACTCATTTTCTTACCTTTATTTACTCCCCTCTTCTCTTTCTAATTAAGTACCATAGAAGCTGGACTACCTAAGACAGATTCTAAAACTTCCAATATAAAAGGAGGAGACCCATTTACACAAGACCATTATTTTTCAAACATTATTTATCTCCAGTAATTTTTTCATATTTCTCTACTACAACTGCTTAAAACATAACTATGTTCATGTTTTGCTATTAAAAATAAAACACAAATATTTTGAGTAGAGTGATGTAATAATAAGAAATCAACAACCACCTCCTCTTTCTTGTTGCCTCATCCTTCCAACCTCTGGGTGAGAGAAACACACCCCAGGATGACTCATATTAGGGCTGTCTAGGAATGCCTGGCACTATATAAGAGTCAATATATTAAATATCTGCTCTGAGTTGTTCCTTTGTTTTGTTTAAGTGCATTAGTGTCACAGTAAGAAGAACGAATTTATAATCTGAAATTCCAGTCTTATTTTTTGGTCAGTTGTTTCTAAAAGAACAATAGTAACGATAGATTTGAAACTGCAATAATATAAATGTGATATGAGCAATGATGATGCTTTACTCTTAGATGACAAAAATACACGGTCAAATATCATAAACATCAGGAATGTGAGCCATACTTGCTACAGTACATTTACTTCAACTTCTACACTAAGCAAAAAGCTTTATCCAAAAAATGCTTAAGATACGTTTTCACTGCCTTCAGGAAGACCAATGTGTTGGCTTCACATCTCTTCCCCATGCTGCCCGAGTCAGCACAAGGGTTGCAGCGTTATTGTATTATGAAATAATTTGGCTGCATCTCCATTTCTCTAGAACGCTGCCAAGTATGGACCACAAGTACCAATACAACAATAGAATCAATATCAATTTTCCTTTCATCAAAAAGCCCCAAAGTTAAAATCAAAGACACATGTAAGTAGAAACTGAAAGACACTATAAATCCGATGGTGATTGACATGTGTTTACAACACTTGCAATATAATCCTAAAAGCTGAATTTTGTGATTTCTTTCAGAGTGATCTTTTTATATCAATGAAGCTGAATTCTTTTTGAGGGTCTTAAATAATTCTACTTAAGAACTTGTTTCTTCCCGTAGTTCAGAGTAAATAACATTACCTGCACTTTACCGATAGGACAGTGCAATTTATTTTCTTTCATGGAAGGAAAGATCACTTACATTCTTTGCAGAAGTCCTTTAGAGACCGGTGAACATTGGTCAGGAAACTGTGAACAATGGGAGGTACTCAGCCCCCTCAAGTAGCTATTGACAACCTTTCCCCTGATGATACATGAACTTCTTAACTCTGTGGTTGGTCAAGGAATTGTCTAATTGTATGTGTCAATAACAAAGAAGAAGCACCTTGCAGTTTTCTTTCCTATTCTACTCCCCCGTGAAAGACAGATGCATTGTGTCTAATTATTCTCTGATTGGTATCAGGAGAAACATTAACATAATTGGCACATTTGTTCTAATTAACAGAGGAAAACTGCCTCATGCCACCCAACATGAAAAGTGAGTCCAGTAACCATTAGCTAGAAGAATCCACATCTATCAGGAAGGTTACTGTTGAACTCAAGCTGGGCCCTAAAGTTAGAACACTGAGGTTGAAAATGGTATAGCAGGATTGCTAAGTGTGTGTACATGTATGAGAATGGACATTCAGCCTAGAATTGTTGTATGCAGGTACATCAATCAAACAAATGGGAAAAGCAATTATGCAGCAATTATCAAATGCACACTCAGACAAGCCAGGCTTCTAGGAGAAGAATTAGCTAGAAGTTGGGAGCCTGCCAAGTTTTACTGACTGCTTTATAAGTGACAAGTTTGAAGCTTGTCTTATATTTGTTTGTTTTAATCTTGCCCTGCAGACCAGTGGTTCTCAAATTTTGTGGCATTTTAGAATCCCCTAGGGAGCTATTAAAAAATCTTGATGGTCAGGCGGCTCATCATAATTAGTAAATCAGTACTTTTAGGGTTGTATGTAAGCATGAGTAGTTTCTAATGATTCCCAGGTGATCCCAATGTGTGTCCTGGTTTGAGAACTGGTGCTGCAGACTGGTCCTGATGATCTTGCTAAAATGCAGATTCTCATCAAATGGCCTGAGGGTGAGGGGCTTGAGATTCTGCCTTTCTTCTAAGAGGCTCCCTGGTCATGTTGATAAAATCTATGCATCCCACTTTGAATAGAAAGGCATCAACCATTCTAAAAGATAACTATAGCTAATAAAAGCCTTCTATAGACTTTTACCACATAGGATTTAGCTCCAATTGCTTCAGAGTTTGAAATCTTTGAATTATTTTCTTCTGTTTTTTCACACTGGAAACAGGTTTCTTACCATCCCTTGTAGGTGCCTTCATTTGATCAAAAAAATCTTTCTTTTAGGATGAAAATGAATGTTTTTTATCCACAAAAGTTGTGGGTAAACACATAAAAAGTAAAAAGTGTCTTAACAAGTGGATAAAAAAGCTGTGGTTGATGTATACAATAAAATGTTACTTGGCCATAAGAAGCAATGAAATCTTACCATTTGCAATAGCATGGGTGGACCTAAAGGGTATTACGTTAAGTGAAAGAAGTTAGCCAGAGAAAGACAAGTACCATATGATTTCATTCATGTGAAATCTAATGAACAAAATAAACAAATGAAATAGAAACAGATTCATAGATACAGAGACCTAACTGATGGTTTTCAGAGAGGAGGGGGGGTTGCAGGGCTGGGTGAAAAAAGTGAAGGAATTAAGTATAAATTGGTAGTTATAAAATAGTTACATCACGAGGATGTAAACTACAGCATAGGGAATATAGTGAATTATTTTGTAATAACTTTGTATGGTGTCAGGTGGTTACTTGAAATATCAAGGATACCTCTTTGTAAAGTACATGATTGTCTAACCACAAGGTCATACACCTGAAACTAGTACAAAATAATAGTAAATGTAAACTGTAATCGAAAAATAAAAAAAGAAAATGAAAATGAAAAACATGCATGTCAAATGATTACTGACTATGTACAACTCAACGAGAATGTGTACCATGTAAAATAAGTGTCTTAAAATATAAGAAGCAAAAGGTTATTTTAAAAAAGTATGGGAATAACCCTCCCCCACAGCAAGCCATCATGAAGAATGTTCTAGATGTTCTCTCTTGTCAGGAATCCAAGGCTACTTTGTTTATGCAGCTATTTCATTTACAGATTTGCAATTAAATAAGCCACTCATTTCCTTGTGTTGACCCTTCAGTAGGTTTGTGAAAATATGTGTATTTTAATGCTTGAAAAGTGTTGGTCTTCAAAAAAATTAAAATCATATCTTCAGATAATTGAAAAAAATAGCCAAAGGATAAAAAAACAGCAAGTGGAAATTTTACTGACATTTTGTTCAGTTGTTGTAACTTCTGCAAAGGGAAGGCATTTGCTAAAAAAGGGAATTTGTTTTCCTGCTGGGGAAACACTCCCTTAATCACACATATGTCTGGCTCATTGCTTTTGAGAGCTGTGTTCACAGGCCATTCTGGAGAAGTAAACTTGTCTTAAAACTTGCCCATTCTAAAGTGTAAGTTTGACTATGAGGAGATAAAAGCATGTTGGCAAATGAACTTGTAGTGACAACTACCAAAGAAGCCCCAAGTAGAATGACTATATCTAAGATCTTCCCAAGGAGCAAAATGGCACTGAAATGCCCTTAAAATGCTAAATATTCCAGGGCAAGAGAACTATATAAACTGACTAGTCCACGAATAATTCCTAACCAGTCTTTACTCTCAACTTGCCTTTCAGGGTAAATAATTCTCTTATTTCTTCTTATTTACCAATAGAGAAAAAATACTTATTTTTCTTATTTATTAATGATTGAATCTTAAAACCATACTAAACAAACAAGAAGAACAAAGACAGAATCATGGGTATAAGGAGAATGTTTTGCTGGTTTGGGGGAATGGGTGAAGAGGTGAGGGGATTAAGAAGTACAAATAGGTAGTTACACCCTGGCAGGTATAGCTCAGTGGATTGAGTGCTGGCCTGCCAGCCTAAAGGTTGCCAGTTCAATTTCAGGTCAGGGCACATGCCTGAGTTGTGGGTTAGCTCCCCAGGTGGGGTGAGGGAAAGGCAACTGATTGGCTATCTCTCACACATTGATGCTTCCCCCCTTCTCTTTCTCCCTCCCTACCCTTCTCTCCAAAAATAAATAAATGAATAAATAAATACAATCTTTAAAAAAACAAGACTTTATGTCTCAAAAGAAAAAGTAGTACAAATAGGTAGTTACAGAGTAGCCATGGGGATGTAAAGTACAGTATAGGAAATGGAGTAGCCAAAGAACAATGTGAACAATGGTGTGGGGATTACCTGAGGGAGTGGGGGGTGCTGGGTGGAGGGGACAAAGGGGGGAAATCAGGACAACTCTAATAGCATAATCAATAAAGTATAATTTTTTTTTAAAAGTGTATTTTGGATTTTTGCTAAGTCTGACTACCTTTAGAGAACACTGGCTTTTTGCTCTCTCTGACTGCCATTTTCAGCTGCAATGAATTTACAATATATAGTGCCTGTAGGCATATGGAGAATCGTTAAAAAAAATTCTAAAGCAAGACAACTTATAGAAGAAAAATAAATGTTTTCCAAGAATAAAGAATAAATATAGAAATGAAAGACCTTTTTGTCCTCTCATCATAGACACAGGCTAGGTCACAGCCTGTTGCTGTAGTGCCACTGAGAGAGACTGTGTGTGCAAACAGCTGAGATCTACTGACCACTGGTTTTCTTGGCCAAAATGTTAGTTTGGGTTTTTGGGGTTTTTTTGTTTTTTTTGTTTTTTTGTAAGATGGCTCTAGTAGTGCTTAGCTGTCTTCAACTTCATTCAAAACAATTCTGTTAGACTATTGTGACAGCTGTCGTATCAGCAAGCATTTAAAAGAACTTATCAAAAAAATTAGTGAATTACTGTGTAGCCATTTTAATACTGAAGATGGAAGAAAATAAGCAACATTTTCAGCATATCATGCTTTATTATTTCAAGAAAGCTAAAAACACAACTGCAATACAAAAAAAATTTTGTGCAGTGTATGGAGAAGGTGCTGTGACTGATCGAATGTGTCAAAAGTAGTTTGCAGTTTTGTGCTAGAGATTTCTCGCTGGACAAACATGGTCAGGCAGACCAGTTGAAATTGATAGTGATTAAATAGAGACATTATTTGAGAACAATAAATGTGATACCACATTGGAGATAGCCGACGTACTCAAAATATCCAAATCAAGAACTGAAAATCATTTACACCAGCTTGGTTATGTTAATTACTTCAATGTTTGGGTTCCACATAAGTGAAGCAAAGAAAACCTCCTTTCCCTGGCTGGTGTAGCTCAGTGGATTGAGCTCGGGCCTGTGAACCAAAGGGTTGCCAGTTCAATTCCCAGTCAGGGCACATGCCTGGGTTTCAGGTCAAGTCCCCATTTGGGGGTATGTGAGAGGTGACCAATCAATGCTTCTCTCCCTCTCTTTCTCCTCTCTTCCCCTCTCTCTAAAGTAAATAAATAAAATAAAATAAAAATATTTTAAAAAAGAAAACCTTTTTTACCATATTTCTGCATGTGATTTTCTACTTAAGTGTAATGAAAACATTCTGTTTTTAAAACAAATTGAGACTGTTGATGAAAAGTAGATACTTTACAATAATGTGGAATGGAAGAGATCGTGGGGCAAGTGAAATGAACCACCACGGACCACACCAAAGGCCACTGTTCATCCAAAGAAGGTGACATTGTGTATATGGTAGGATTGAAAGGGAGTCCTCTATTATGACCTCCTTCCAGAAAACCAAACAATTAATTCCAATAAATACTGCTCCCAATAAGACCAACTAAAAGCAGTACTTGACAAAAAGCTTCTGGAATTAGTCAACAGAGAAATGCATAATCATCTTCTACCAGGATAGCACAAGATTGCATGCTTCTTTGATGACCAAGCAAAAACTGTTACGGCATGGCTGGGAAGCTCTGATTCATCTGCTGTATTCACTAGACACTGCACCTTCAAATTTCCATTTATTTCAGTCTTTATGAAATTCTCTTAATGGAAAACATTTTAATCCTCTGGAAGACTGCAAAAGGCGTCTGGAACAGTTCTTTGCTCAAAAAGATAAAAAGGGTTGGGAAGATGAAATTATGAAGTTGCCTGAAAGATGGCAGAAGGCAGTGGTACAAAACAGTGAATACATTGGCCAATAAAGTTATTGGTGAAAATTAAAAATGTGTCTTTTATTTTTACTTAAAACTGAATGAACTATTTGACCAACCCAATAGGTCATCTAAGAAAAGCTCACTCTGGTGGGTCTACTGAGCTTTTGCAGAGGAGATTTCACTTTCTTCTAGAAGGTCAAATATTTTCCAGATTTTTTTATTTAATAAAATCAAATTTAAAAGTGATGTTCAGAATTTTTTTCTTCCTTGGGAAAATCAATCTGTCCTTGATTTCTCCATGTTTTCCCATCTCTTCTACTTTCACCCTAAGACCAGCAGCCATCCCCCCTTGCTTGGGTTAAAGCCAAGATCTCCTAAATAGGGCCCCTGCTTCCGATCTAACACTTCCAAAATCTGCTTTCCGTACAGCGGAAAAATTTATCTCTGAAAAACATGTATCAGGACGTGACAGTTGTTTACTTAAAATCTCCAAAGACTTTTCATGCACTCAGAAACAACTCCAAAGTGCTTAGCACATCTATAAAGTCCTGAGCTTGTCCTCCACGCTGTAACAGAAGGCGCTCCTGCCCCTCACGGCTCACTGTGTCTCGGAGGCGCTAGCCTCCTTTCAATCAGTGACCACCTCAGCTCCTTCCGAGCCTGCTCCTGCTGCCAGGAGCTGTCTGATCAAGATCTTTATCAAATCTGGCTCTTTCCTGTCATTCAGATCTCAGCTCAAACATTATCTTCTCAAATAGAGTCTCGTAGGACTTCAAAGTGACTTCCAATCCTCAGCAACCATCAACCTAGCAGATAGGACATTGTCTCATTTTTTCCTCCTTGTAATGATCTGACAATATCTTGCTTATTTATTTCTATTCTTACTTAGTTTTTTGCTTTCTTGTACTTTAGGGACTTTGACTAACTTGTATCTCCTGCAACTAGAAGAGTATAGGGCACACGGTGAATGGACAATAAATATTTCTTGACTAAATAAATGAATTAAGGATTTAAAAAATGGCACTTTGTACTATAGGCTCAAAGAAACCACTGCGTATGTACAGAAGTCAAGACACAAATCTAATATTAGTAGAAAAGGTTTCTTATTTCTTTGTTTTTCTGAGGGGGGAATTAAAGAGGACTTTCATTTTTAGGTATTAAAAAGGCTTATTATTTATATATTTAAAAATTGATGTTGATATTATTTATTTTTATTTTTAATTTGGTTTCCTCGGTTATCTTGGCTTGTGGTAATCTCTGTGTATATTATCTATTAGAGACAGATGATGGCAGAAAAACATAGGGGTGACTGTAATAAAGAGGTGACACTGGCAAATGTTGATTGGACCAATGCACAACTGGCAAACTGACGATGAGTCAGGAAAACTAATATTTTCCCAATCTGTTTGCAGGCTGATAATCATCTCAAAATCAAAACTCCTTCTTGTTGCTGTATTAAGCATGCTTGGAGAAAATTCCAACAGATATTAGTGGGCACTGAAAGCAATGTCTCCCTCCAAATTGGTATTCACAGCCTTCTTCTCTCTCTAAAGCTCTGTTGCTTGCAAAGAATATAAAACACAGCTTGGGAGACAATGCACCTGCATGGAAATGCATCCACATGAAGTTCCAGCGATGAGGGATGGCAACGAAGCAGGCGTGCCTCTTGTGAAACAAAGTGTTCAGTGGTCACATTAATAATCAATTAGCCGGAGAGCCACCTGATGCTGCTCATTTGGCTGAGCCCCCAGCAGCCAGCGGCTTTTTGCTCTGGCAGCATCAGCTTTCAAAAATCTGCTCCCTGTTTATCAAGACTAAACTTAGCGAAATCATCTATCCTTTTCCTGTCACTCCATATTTTCCCGCTTGCTAATTAAAGATGCAAATGTTGATGAATAAAGTGATGGCTTTGAAGCACAATTCGGTCAATAACTTGAACATTGTTCCCTGTTTCTCCAATTAAACCCCTTATGAGAAATAGCTCAATTACAATTAGAGAAGCAATTACCCCCTTGTTAAAGGTGAAACAAATCATGGGTTTTGGTGAAAAATTCAGCGTCGTTCTTTCTATTGTGCCAACGAACGTTGTATCCAATGTTAATGTTTTGATCCCAGTACTCTCCAAAAGAGATAGTCCAATGAAATAATCTCTGAGTCTATTTCTGGCTCATCATGTGACAGCAACATTTTCTAGGCATACACTGAAATAAGCACAGGGGGATTCATTTCATAGAGCGCCACTATTACGCTGGCGGAACACCCAGCGCCTGTCGGTGGCCTATTAATTTCCGGGCTCCTTCAGGGAGATGCAGAGGTTTCTGTTGAAAGGGAAGCCAATGCCTTTCCAGAAATAGAAGAAAAGGACTCTATTTTTGCCTAGATCCTAGCAAGAATTATTTAAAATACCAAGCAATGTCATTTTAGAGTATTTTTAGAAATTTCTTTACTTTCTTTCACCCAGTCTATTCTTTTAATTTTACTATGATTATTACTAACCTGCCCTATAGTCTTCAAACTAAAGTACAATAACTCTCAATGGTCTTTTATTCTGGGGTCTAGTGGGTAGGAACCTTCAACCCACACTGAGTTCTGTCATAGGGTTGAATCTTCAGAGGTGACAGACATCGTTTTTCTGGAAAGTTACATTTCCTGAGTTGCAGCCTTTGTGTCACATCTCTCAGGGACTAGTTATTCCATTTAGTTAAATGTACTTGGAGAATCTACTCTACTAAGGAATGTACAGTCAGCTGGTGGTAGAGATAAACACGAAAACCCCTGACTGTTCCTATTTTATTGTAATCACATTACATAGCAGAGGAATAAATAGACACATTTGAACACAAGTAGTAGTCGTCAGAACTATATAAAACCATGGTATCTAAGCACTGCCATTCAGTCACTTAACACTGGTTTGTCCACACCAGGTGTTGAATATCGATTGTTCCGCATTTGCTGCCAAATAAACTTAGCACCCGCTCACCCCATGTGCTGCTGGCTTGGTGGTATCCCTGGGCCATCTATGATTCAGCAGCTAAAGAGTTCATACTGTCACAGCACAAGGCCCTCAGACTCTGCCCTGTGCTAAGGAAGCCTTGAGGTTGTGAAATATTTTGAATAAAGAAAATAGATAAAGAAAGGCCTTCGTAAAGAGACCAGAAGAGGAAGCAGGCAGGCCTAGGAAACACTTGCTCATCCCAGGGTGCCCACCAACATAGGTTTTCTTTTCTTTTTTTTTTTTTTTAAAGATTTTTTTTAAGTACTTTTTTTTTTCTTTTTTCCTTTTAGATTTTATTTATTTATCTTTAGAGAGGAAGGGAAGGAGAGAGGGAGAGAAACATCAATGTGCGGTTGCCTCTTGTATGTCCCCTGCTGGGAACTGGCCTGGCAACCCAGGCATGTGCCCTGACTGGGAATCGAACCACGATCCTTCGGTTCGCAGGCCCGGGTTTTCTTTACTGATGAATATTAGTCAAAACTGTCACCACCTGGAGAGATGGAGGAGTCCGAGGAATCCTGGTTTGGCCCCTTTCCTCCTCTGAGGCTTTCTTTGTCATTCTCTTGCCTTTGCTCTGAAAATGAGAACTACCAACTGTATCCCTGGCCCAGACTTCTTCTTTGAGAGAAAAGGTGAGGACTGGCCCAATGTCTTGGGGTCATGAGGACTAGGTGGAGAGTGGTAACTTGAAAAATCAGAGTAAGGACAGCAGCACCTTATGACTTGTAGGTATTTGTCCTTTATAAATTAGAGATTTGCATTAATCATGGTATATCCTTGTTTTGAAGCTCAGAATATCCTCATTTGCAGCATTTATGGACTCTAACCAAAGCAGCTGGGTAGAGAACACAGGAGGGCATCTTGGTGATTCTTCACAGGCCAGAAGCTTCATTCCTCATACCCCACAGCGCCCAGCAGGGGTGCCAGGGGCTCAGTGACTATGTGGAACTGAAGAGGTTGAATTCAGTGGTCTGTGAACCAACAGGCGGTAACAGAATACTAGTACTAATAATGGCTGATGTTTCTTGAGTGTTTTCCGCATGTTTGCGTATATTATCTCATTTGAACTTCATAACTGTGGTCTGGATAGATGTTATCATCATCTCCATTTTGTAACTGAGGAAATTTAGGTATAGGGAATTGAAATATTTTGCCCAAAGTCAGAGTTTAAAATGGTGAATCCTGGGTTTAAACCTAAAATTCTGCGAGAAAATTAATTTAATACCCTGTAGTGGAGACAAAAGCCAAAATGGGGGGGGGAGGGAATTAAAATTTATTTATTACCTCAGAAATGCCTATAACATTGTTTGGACCAAATAGGTGCCATTTAACTTAAGATTAGTAGAGTTTTTAGAAACTTATTGACTTGTATGAGAAGAAAGAAAATTACTGCTTTCTGATAGTCTGCAAAGACTGTACCTGACTACTTCTGCAGTGGAGCCAGACATATACTTATAAACCAAAGATCAATTGATTTGATCAACCATGTATTCTTTGTGCATTTACTATGTCGGTTATATAGAGTCATTTGCCTCGGGTACAAAAGAAGCAGAAGTCCTTGCTTCTGTGGTCTGATAGCTTAAGGACAGATTTTATTTATGGTAAAACATAAGCGCTTTACCTGCTGGTTTTCCTTTAAGATCAATATTTCATGCTATGCTGTTTTTATACTTTTAGATTCCTCAAACTAAAAACCAGACTATTAAATAATAAATACATTTATCATTAAATTAAAATAATCTTATGATCTTTTAATTTGCCAAGTTACATTCATTCCTTTTTTAAAAAATTTATCTGCCACTTTCGAGTAAATGATACTTGTAATGTGTCACATTAAAGTAGTAATTAGCTTTCTGATCTTGGTGATCGTAAGGATGTAGAGAGGAATCTACATAAGATTTTATTACTCTTCTCTCCAGTATATGTGTTTGATCTCTTTTTCATGGAAAAGAAGAAAATGCATCGTATATAGTTCTTTAAATGTCAATGAGTTTATGATTTTTGAGCTTGCCAAGTGTTAATTGGCCTCTTCCAAAGTGATGATACAAATACAATTCACAGCCATTTAGTTTGCAGTCATGAATCTTTACCCCTTGACAAAGTGAACCACTAAAAAATGAGGAAGTTACTAGGATCTTTCACTGAAAGTCTTTGCAGTGATCAGCCTATCTTTAAGAAACATTGAGTCGAAATGAGGCTATAGATACCCATATTACCCAGGAGATATTTTGGTCTTTAAGGTAAATGAATGGAGGAGTTTGCATTAGAATTTTAGAAATAGAGTTAGGAGACAAATACACTACTGTAGTAAGTAGAATGAAATACTGAATTGAGAAGAGTTGCCTCCTTTCTAATCACAGTAAGTCATTTTGTATGTCATTGTTGGAAGATCATTTGGTGTGGTTGGATAAAAACAACTATAATCATGCAAAAATCTCTAATACAATGCTAGAAAGTGCCTTGGAATGCCAGTTACAAGGCAAAAATAGCTCTCTGATTTCAAAGTAAAAAAATGAATTTTATTGAGAGTGTCACTTTGTGTCTTTTCATTGACATATGAAGGCGTGAACAGCGGTGAGAGAAAAATTGAGTCATTTTGTAAGGGCACTGCCTAAATTTCTCACTAATTTATTATTGTTATTTTGAAAAGAGAAATCAGATGTTTAATTTTGTTGTCAACTAACTGAACTGATTTCCACCTTTGCTTGAACCTTCAAAAGATTGAAAAACTATAGAAATCTAATATCAAGTACATTGTAGCTATTCAACAATTTTTGGCAAGTTGTAAGTCTAAAATCGCAGTATTTTGCAATTTCTTAGGTAGGGATAATTCAGGGATTATTTTTACAAAATATCAGCTGACCCCCATATAGGCCTAAATTGCAACAGTATTAATAATGCCTATTTCCATATACAATACAGAGTAAAAATTCCAAAGGACTCCATGTTGTTTGGAGGCTAACAAGGTCTGCCAACAAATTGGCAGCTATGTCATTTGTCAAATTAAAGTTTCTCTGGGCTTGTAGGACACTGGATTGGCTAGGGCAACACTGTTCGATGCACATTGGGATGTCTCCGAATAATCATAAGAGGGTAATATTTTTCAGAGTTTGAAATTATTTGTTAACAAATGAAAAACGCAGTATTAGATGATTTTCTCAACAGTGTGCTCTAAGACGATGGGAGTGTCTCAAGAAGAGCGTGGCACTCCCTTGTGGTCCCGCAGGCCCATCCCCCACACACAGGCAGCTGCAAAGAACACTGCATTGTATGGTGCCGATGAGGAGTCCTGTATGAATGTGATTCATAATACTGCATTAGCAATCAATAGGCTTTGTTTTAGTGAAAACAGAAAACGAACACAAAGAGTTTGATGGAAAGCTTGTAGGATGAAATTAATTGACACTTGTCATTCTTCAAACATGTTTTTATTCATGGTGTGTGAATATGCCTTTCAGGTATATGGAGAGTGCACAGGCTCACTGACATGAACACATACACCCATGCCTTTTTGCATATTAGCAAAAATGACAACAAAATTGATGATGCATTTTTAAGTCATACCATCTCTCTCTATGATAAGGTCTAGATAAAATAAAGCAGTATTTTTGAGTTCTTGAAAGAGAATGACAAAATCAAACCAAGCTAACTGTGGCTTTGTCCAGTGGGGCATTCTAATTGACTCACAAGTCATTAATCAGTTCCCAATCAATCTATTTTGCCAGCAGCAGGCAGTTAGGACTCCATTACCAACCATTCATCATGCCATACCCTAATTCACTGCACCATTAGCCATGGCTTAGGCCTCTGTTAGAATAACCAAGTGCCAGTTGCTAAACACAAAGAATGTCTCTTACTCACCTCAGCCACTGGGATCCCTTCAGGTGGTCGACACTGGAGCAAGACTTCCTGTTCCAGGGATACTTCCTTTCCCAGGGGTTCCTGCTCAAATGTCTTCCGTAGATCTGGGAAGCACAGGTAATAAAATACGTGACAAAACTAATTTATATTTATTTATTTATAGAAAGTGTAATAAAAGTTTTCCAGTTTAGTATTTTATGTGCCTTTGTATGTTTTTTTAAACCACATATTAGTACTATATCACAATCTGGGTGATTATATTCTGTGTGGTGGAAATTATGAAATTCAGAGGCTATTAACTGTTCCAACTTTAATTTTCACTGGAATGCTCATATAAACAATTAGTGAAATTCATTCCTTACATTTCCTTATTGATTCTTGATAATCAACGATGATGATTTCATTTTTATTTTTATTTATTGATTTACTTATTTTTTCATTTTTAATCAAAAGAACCCCATCATCATGATTCTTATACACAGTTCCTTATGTACATAAATATTTTCCTCTCTCTTCACAATGAGAACTATTAAGGGTTGTAATAACTGAGATCTTTTGATCAATAACTCAAAAGCAAGTTTCCAGTTCAGAGTGTAAAACAGAATGCTGAAGTCCTGAAAGAATGAGTATAATCTTCTGAGGTGCCTCAAACAGAAGGCAGGGAAAAGAGTAACTGTTGGAATGAATCCAGGAATCTCTCACTATGTAATTATGTGACTATTCTTCAATTAGAAAATTAAATAGTCATTTCTGCCCACATTCGCCAAGTACCTAATTACATATTTATATAGTTAGAGTTGCCATAGCAATATGGAGACTTTTAAAAGTTATTATAGATTGATACAAAAATGTTAGAAACTAGCTTGTCATTTTAAAAACCAAAGTTAAAAAAAGTAAATGATTAAGCCATAGAGCTTTGAAGTAGCAAAAAAAAAAATAAAATAAAATAAAAAGCACACCAAAAATTTTATTTCATACTTTTGCAATTCAGCTCTTTTCAATAAAAAGTTATTGGAATTTTATCAACTTGATTTTAATAAAAAATTAAGGTCTCTGCCCTTTTAACTCATATACCTGATAAAACTTAAGAACCTAAAAGCACCATTTTAGGCTATTGAACTAATAAGTGGAAACCCCAAAGCTCTAGAGGTATATAACTCTAATGTCTTTTGAGGAACTATCAGAAAGCACCACCTGGAAAAAATACACTGAGAAAAAAATCTATTGTTACATTCTTGCCATTTCGTTGAATTTCTTGACAAAAGAAAACTTTTAAGAGCTTAGGGATTGTGAGAAAAAAATTGGATCTATGTGGGTCTGAGGTAAGACAAGTCACTCTGCAAATGATGACAGAGTTCTTATCAGAAGGGTTCTTTTCACTGATGTCAAGAAATTGAGTATATTGTAGAAATGAACATTTAAAATCCAGTTATTAAAGTTGAAAGTTATCTAAATCATTCCCTTGATTTACATAGAAGGTACATGTTTATGATAATTACTTAAAGCCTCACAGCGAAATAATAGACTTTGCAGTAGAACTTGATGAGCCCCAATTTGATATATATATTTTGACATCCCACACATCCCTTTAACATCTCTTTTGGTTAAGCTGTGCCCTTCCAACAGAAACATTAAAAACTTTCCCACTCTTTCTCTTCTGATATGGTAGTTTCTCTGTTTTCCACCTGCATTAAGATGAAAGATTTGGTAAAACACTAAATACTAATAAAAGTAAGAGCAGCAATGAATAAATTTTATGGCATAAAACGTTCCTGACAAAATACATCTACTTTTTTTAAAGTATATTTCACTGATTATGCTATTACAGTTGTCCCATTTTTCCTCCTCTTTATCCCCCTCCAGCCTTCACTCCCCACCCAACCCTGCAGCATTCCCCGAATCTTAGGGGTTGTCTATGGGTTGTGCATATCAGTTCTTTGGCTTCTCTATTTCCCATACTATACTTAACCTCCCCCTGTCTATTTTGTACCTACCACCTATGCTTCTTATTCCTTGTACCTTTCTCCTCATCTTCCCTCTCCCACTCTTTGCTGATAACCCTCCATGTGATCTCCATTTCTGTGACCCTGTTTCCTGTTCTAGTTGTTTGCTTAGTTTTTGTTTTTTAGGTTCAGTTGTTGATACTTGTGAGCATGTTGTCATTTTACCATTCATAGTTTTTGATCTTCTTTTTCTTGGATAAGTGCCTTTAACATCTCATATAATAAGGGCTTGGTAATGATGAACTCCTTTAACTTGACCTTATCTGAGAAGCACTTTATCTGCCCTTCCATTGTAAATGATAGCTTTGCTGGATAGAGCAATTTTAGATGTAGGTCCCTGCCTTTCAAGACTTCAAATACTTCTTTCCAGCCCCTTCTTGCCTGAAAGGTCTCTTTTGAGAAATCAGCTGATAATTTTATGGAAACTCCTTTGTAGGCAACTCTCTGACTTTCACTTGCTGCTTTTTAAGATTCTTTCCTTATCTTCAATCTTGTGTAACTTAATTATGATGTGTCTTGGTGGGTTTCTTCTTGGATCCAACTTCTTTGGGAAACTCTGAGCATTCCAGACTTGCATGTCTAGACCCTTTGCCAGACTGGGGAAGTTCTCCTTTATTATCTGTTCAAATAAATTTTCAGTTTTTTGCTCTTCCTCTTCTTCTGGCACTCCAATGATTTTGACGTTGGAATGTTTAAAGTTGTTCCAGGGGTTCCTAAGTCTCTCCTCATTTTTTTGAATTCTTGTTTCTTCATTCTGTTCCAGTGAATGTTTATTTCTTCCTTCTGATTCAGATTGTTGATTTGAGTTCCAATTTCCTTCCCTTCACTGTTGGTTCCCTGTACAGGTTTCTTTATTTCACTTTGCATGGCCTTCACTTCGTCCTCTACTTTGCATCTCAATCATTTCTGTGAGCATCCTGATGACCAGTGTTTTGAACTCTACAACTGATAGGTTGGCTACCTCCTTGTTGCTTATTTCTTTTTCTGGAGCTTTGATCTGTTCCTTCATTTGGGCCATACTTCTTTGTCTTGGTGTACCTGTTACATTGTAAGGGGTGGAGCCTTAGATATTTGCCAAGGTGGGGCAACCCACATGGCTGTGTGGTGGCATTGTATGTGGGGGAGGGGTCTCAGAGGGAACAATGCCACTTGCTCAGCTCTCAGCCAGCTTTCAGTCACTTCCTCTGCTACCCACAAGCAAATTAGGCCCTTCTGGTGCTGATTCCCAGGTGGGTGGGTTTGTGCACATTCTAGGACCCTGTGGATCTCTCCAACAGACTCTCTTGTGAGACTGGTAGTTTTTGCCACTGCTGTAACCTCCACAGGTTTTTACAGCCAGAGTTGTTGAGGCTTTATTTCCTTGCGCTAGAACCCTGGGTTATGTGGTTTGTGTTGCTCCCCAGTTGTTCCTCCTAGCTTACCTGCATGCTAGTGTGGGACCACCTAGTCCACCAGCCACCAACTTACCATGCGTCCTCTCTGCCCCGACTTCTCATCTCCTCCCCTCCTACTGGTCTGGATGAATGTTCCTTCTTTACACCTTGGTTGTCGGACTTCGATGTAGTTTGATTTTCTAGAAGTTCTGGTTGCTTTTAGTTTTAAATTGGTTGTTATTCTGTTTTTTTGTTGTTCAAGGAAGCATAATGTTTTAACCCACACTTCCATTTTTGGTCAGAACCCCTAAAATACATCTATTTTTTAAAAACTAATTCTGAAAATACCCATCTGATGTAGGGTAAGGTAAAGACAAAATGACTGCAATTAGTTCTCAGATCAAATAACATTTTGACTCACTTCTGGTAAAATTCATCAGCATATAATAAAATGAAGGCTGAGAATAAAGCACAGATGTATCCAAATAGTCAAAACAAATTCCTTTAATTTTTGTTAATTAACTTCTTAAGACAGACACTTTACTAGGTAATTAGGATGAAGAAGTGAAAGATACAGAACCAAGATGAGGAAGGTAAACTGAGTTATACTTATGACAAGCCTTTGTGCCATGCTAAGGAATGGCAAACCCTCCAAGGCTTCTAAGTGAAGGCAGGTGATCAGATGTCATATTGTCCTCAGTGTGACGGATGGATTGAGACAGAAGAGGGTTTGGGAACCATTTGAATAGATCACAAGGGATTATTGTGTCCTGAAATATGCTAGTGATAGTGGACAGAAAGAGGAGAAAACAAATTCTAGAAATAAATAGATCACACACTCAGGAAGACCTATTTTTAGAAAGTGGCAGGAGGGAAAGATAAGACTGTATTCTTAGCTATTGCAATTGTTAAGTTGGAGCCATTATTAAAGAAATAAAAGTAATTAATTGAGCAGAAAAGTGGGGATAAAGAGCAAATTAATTTTGTCCCATATTCAGTTTGGTTTGTCTGTGGGATATGCAAACCCAGTGTGTCCAGATAAGGGTTTCTCAGCCTCAGTACTATTGACATTTATGACCGGCCAATTCTCTGTTAACAGGTGTGCTGTGCATTGTAAGATTTTAAGCAGTATCCCTGGAATCTACTCATTAGAAGCAAGTCACACCTCTCCCAGTGGTGTTAAGATAAATGCCTCCAGACAATGAAAAATGTTCCTTGAGAGGAAAAATAACCCCAACTTGGGAATCACTGGGTCTAGAGCTTGGAAAAGAAATCTGAGTAGAAGTTGTGTGCTTCATTGTCTAGGAGATAGCTGAAGTGCTGGGAATAGATGACATCACCAGGGGAAAGACTGAGTCACAAAAAAATGAGGACACCAACATTCAAGAGAAAAAGCTGCCAGCAAATTTGACATGGTGTGAACCATGAAGCATGAGAAAAAGTAAAGACAAATGTCAGAAGAGCCAAGAGAAAAATAAAGTTTTAAGAAGTTGGGAGGCCAACAGGACAAATGCAGGGAAAGAATCAAAGGGGAGAAGTTGTTGGTTTGGGAGATTTAGGAGTGAGCCAAGCTGTGCTGAGGGGTGCAGAGGAACTGGGAAAACAACCATCCTGAGAAGCTGCTGCTCTTACGCAAAACTTTCTGGTGACAAGTCAGCAGCACCGTTGATGGGTGGTGGTTTGAATGAAGCATGCTATAATTCTTCATAGAATATGGTGTTGTTCTTGGCAGTTTTCACATTCTTGCCCTGTGAAAGCACCTCTTATGAGGATCATTGCTTCCTGCTTGAGAATGGTGACCACCTGTCAGAGGCAGGTACTTCAAGCTCTTAACAGAACCATCATGGAATACCATATAATTATTTTATTTTAATGGTTTGGCTTTGAATTCTCTGTACATTTTATCTAATTTCTAAAATGATCTCACATTTAAGTCTCCACAAAGCAATACTTCTTCCGGAGAAATCATTTTAATTTCTGCCATGAAGCCTCTTTTCTAGCTTTCAGGTAGTGTAGTGAGCAGAGGAAATATTGTGTCTGTCCAGCTCAGCAGCTGCTCATTTCAGGATGCCTCCACATTACCCTGCAAGCAGAGGTGAGTCGCCTTGTAAGCATACCCTTTATTATTCGGACAGATGTGATAGAAGGCAGGCCAGGTGCCTTGCAGGCAGAGAGAAAACATGGCTGATGAATGAATAAGCATGAAAAAAGGACACTTGTCAGCTGGGAATTAGACATAAAACAGAATGGTTCAGAATAATGTGGGCATTTCATCAGGAAAAATGATGAATTTTGGCCCTTAGAAGACCTTTAGGATTCTAAATTTCTGTTTCCTTTCCATTCGTTCTAAGACTGCTACCAAAATAAGTATAAAGTCCTTTCATTGTAACCTTGATTACTTTTGAAAAGTCAACTTGGCCTGCCTCTGATTTAGTCATTGATTCTACCAATTAAAAGAAAAATCACCTTTGTCATATGTATGTATTCAAAGCGCTGTTTACTTAGGAACATGAATATTGGCTTACTAAATCCATAAAGAAAAATCCAATTAGCAAATGTAGAATTAGATTTGAAACTATATGGATTTCTATTTACCATTTACACAGTAATCAAAGAAAGTCTTTTAGAATGCAAATGCATGTGTGGCTGCAAACAATGTCTTATTTTTTATCAGAGACTTTTGATGCATTCAATGATTTTTTTTGCACAGTAATAATACTGCAGTTACAAATTTTGTTACGATGTGGGAGAACCTAATTCAGGCATTCTACAAAATACGACCTCTGCTTTTTGACAATGTGGTAAAGAGAAAAGAAGGTTAAGTAGGAGTTCAAAGTCTCTGTCTGTGGCCTTCACCTTCCTCATTTGTAAAATGAAAGTGAAGGACTGGATGCTTTAGAAGGTCTCCTTTGTTGTAATAGCCTATGACTGACTAGAGTAACATTTTAAATGTGTATTTTAGAAGAAAAAAGCTTATCCTTTGTCATATAAGACATTTCTTGGCTGTGATAAATTTTTAAGGAGCCACATTAATCATCAGTGTCCAAGAATAATAATAGAATAAATTATTTCCTAATAATCTAGGAGTTGGTGCATCTTTGAAGAGAACAGCTAATAATTTTTATCTCAGGAAAATTTTCATAGAATTTTGGGACACTGATAGATAGGTATGTGTTGGGAACTGCCCTGCCTGGTTTCAGAAGCTGTAAACCGCCCCTGCCCCCATTGGCTAAGGCTGAGTAAGAGCTCAAGGGACCTACTTTATCTGGGTCTGTTCTGCCATGAGGACCTGAGCCACTGAGGAGACAAAGCTTATCTCCCTGGCAGGAGCACCACTTCTGCTCCTTTTTCTTCACCCTGCCTGACCCCCAATTCTTGGTCGGTTAGCCAATGATGGGTAAGATTCCTCAAGGGAGAATTGACCTAAGACAGGCACGATCATGTGGAGGCCCTCAGGGAAGGACTTGGGGGGCTATAGAAAAAGGGGGTGATGGACCTTTGCCCCCACCCCTCAGCTTTGACATAGTCCTCTTTCTGCCCTCAAGAAGTCTCCTAATCTCTTGGCTGCCTTACTTGCCCTGCTTGACCTAAGCCTGAAACAATTCTGGAGGTGGGTGTGGCCCCGTGCTGGAAAGGGTAGGTTGCCCGGGTCAATCAGGCCTAAGAAAGAATATATGAAATCCTATGAAACCTACTTTGCTGATACCCTCAATTTAAATGATAAGGGTCCAAGCCTGAAATAAGTTTGTTTCCCCAAAATTTTATGGCACTATAGCTATTTGACCCTGACTCAAAATAGGCCCTCAGAGTTCTTTGAATGTTATCTATTTGGTCATTACTGCCTGACAATGACTGATAGGCTTAATCTGAGAATGTGGGTCTTTGGAGCCACTGGTTACTTACTGATTATAATAATGCTCTATGTACTTTGATGTATTTGCAAATTATTTTCCCAGGGTTGTGTGGGAGACCAGGAAGCAGCAAGCTTTGTGGGATCTATAGTGGTCCTAACTAAAAGCAAGGGGGGAGATGTAGGAGACCCTTCTGCATGGCATGGGCCCAGCTCCCACTTGGAGATACACAGGACCCATGCCCAGGGATAGGTTCTCCCATGTGGAATCAGGCCTGCATTTGTTACCTAAGCAACTTTAGGACTTGCTTTTGCTAAAACTCCCTCACCCTGAATTGAGACAGCAAGTGCTTATTGTAACTTCCTAAAATCCATGCTAAACCTTCCTAGGATGAGTGTAACCAGTTTGACCGCTTTTCCCTTTTTCATTTGCCAATATCCTTTGTCTGTGATGTGATTATCGGCATTGGCTCCTTTGTTGTCTGTAAAAAGTAACCACCTAAAGTGAACCTGTGCATAGTAAATAAGGACCATAATGTAATGTGGGAAAAACCCAATAAAGGCCTGTCATGGCAGAGGCCTCTGGCTTTTGCTCCCCTTGAGAGAAAAGCCATGCGGTCTGTTTTCCTCCACCGGACTCGGTAGTCTTATTTCATCCATAATGATGCGGACACTGCAGACCGGTGTCTGCATCAGGTATGGATAAGTGCTTGAACATGTGAGAGGGGTGGATTTCTGAAGATTTAGTATTAAAACTATCAGAAAATTGTTTGTACACATCCAAGGAAGCATCACAAAAGCAGATGAATATTAAAGTTTGGATGATTGTGAATGCATTCAGAAGTACTTTGAAACAACGAATTTTCTGTGTCCATGGAGAGATGGGAAAGGAAATGACAACCCAAAACAGTATGCAAGAAAACCCATCATGTCAGTGTGCATTTTTATGAAAGGGGCAGAAATTCATGTCTCCCTCCCCAATTGACATCCACCCCTCTGGCAACTATGCCTGACACCTTATGAAAGGGTGAGTGTGACCTACAACAGAAAAATCCAAGGGTAGACAGGCCACAGCTCTGAGTATAAAGGGCCACACTACCATCCAAGTACCTGTGAGCCCTACTGATTTAGGGAGGAAATAAGGAAAAATATCAGCAAAAAGATCCCCCTATGGTGCAGGCAGGTCACTGATGCTATTGTCTTTGAAAAGGATAATAAACATGGATGTACTCCAAGTTTTTTAAAGTTATTCACATTTATTAAAAATGTTTGTTCCCTCAGTAATACTACTTCATTATACTGAAAGATTTATTAGAATAATATAATTTTTAAAAGACAAAATCTTGGTGATATGACAGGTTAATACTATGAACTCAAGAATTCTCCGATGGGTGTATTTCAACAGACCTTTCCAGTGGAAATTAAAATCCTTAAATTCCATAGAATAAGATAAATGAAATATTACATTACTAATATTGGTTGCTTCCTGTTTTTAAGCCTCATAGGGTTAGGTGAGTATTAAGAACTATTGAATCAGAAAAGGTTTTGAAAATTAAAGGACAAATGCACATATACACAAATAAAGGACAAAACACATGTATTTTAATAAATTATGAAAACTATTTCTATTATTATTATTCAGAGAGTTCTGCCATGAAAGATTATTGATAACATTACTAAACTTTCAATATGTCATTCTCTTACATAATTTGGCCATATAGTCTATAAACCATAGTTTCTAATATTCCTTACTATTCTTACGGAATTTAGGGTTTATTGCTGTGTTTTTCAAACTGTGTATCATGACCCCTTAGAGGGTTATATATAGACTTAATGTATTAAAAACCAGGATTAAAATATGAAATTAGGCCCTGGCTGCTATGGCTCAGTGGATTGGGTATCAGCCTGTGAACCAAAGGGTTACTGGTTCAATTCCCAGTCAGGGCACATGCCCGGATTGCAGGACAGGCCCCCAGTAGGGGGCACCCAAGAGGGAAACACACATGGATATCTCTCCCTCTCTTTTTCCCTCCCTTCCTTTCTGTTTAAAAATAAATAAATAAAATATTCAAAAAATATGAAATTAAATAATAGAAAATGTCAAGGTATATCATACATAGGATCATTATATGTTTAGGTATGTACAAACAGCCATGAATACATATATATCTGTGTGTATTTGTATGTGTGGAATGATGGGTATGTATTTAGCAGATCATTATATAAACATATTTGTTATTGTAGATCATTGTGAAAGTAATGTGAAAACAACTGGGAAGCAAAATAACATTGTGGCCGGAAGCAAGGTCTCTAGCACAAACTTGGGTTCGGGCCCTAACTCTACCACTTGACTAGGTATGTGATCTTTTACTTAACTTCTTCTTGCCTTAATTTATTTAGCTAAGATATGCATGTGATACTAAGAACTATCATATATAATAAGGTTATGTAGGAAGAAGCACAGGTAAAATTCTATCATCATGCCTTGCATATAGTCTGTGCTCAAAAGATAATAATTCCCCCACTTCATCTTTTCCCATAGTATTGGTTAATTTCATTATGTATACAAACATTAGACATTATCATTATTAGTCAGACAAAGAGTGAGACAAAATAATTATGATCATGAGAGGACTAGTGTTTGAAGGTGACGTATCACAAAGAGAAACCCAAGAACTACCATTCTGTGCTTGAAAAAAATGCAGATTTCATACTTAGGTTAAGCCCTGGGAATCTACAGTTTTAACTGGTCTCATGGGTGTGTTTTATGCACAGCACAAAAATCTGAGAACCACAGGTTGACTGTCTGATTATTTGTGGAACACCTACAATATGCATGGCACTATGCTAAATCCTGCAGGCTGTGGGAGGGAGGAGCTTGGGAAGTTGCGGGAGCTCAGCAGACGTGCTTCTGCACTGTGGCTCTTACCACCTGGTTTACAATGAGTCCTTACTGGTGTTCCCACAGTGTGAGAAGAACTCACTTTTGTACAGGTGATGATTTATGTGGTCTAGCACAGGACCTGAAATTTTACTTTCATATAGAGGCCATGCAGGTAAAACATCTGAGAGAAAGTTAGAAACGAGATTTTGTTTTCCCTGAAATGTAGCACCCACCTGGGTTGTCTATTATTTTCTGAATTTTAATAGAGACATGGGTATAAAACCAATCCACTTAACTTTTTACTCTTGCTACTCAGCTCCAGCTGTATATTGCCACATAGGAATGTAGGCTTAGTGGGCCACATACTGTACATATGCTTGCTAACACAAGTTAGTAATGTAGAGTATTATGTGAATTTTATTCTCGTTGTTGTCAACTGCTTAAAGTTTATCAAAAAGTTTATCAAAATGTTTGAGCCAACATGTTAAGGGCCAAAAAGTTGGTGAGTTATACTGGGCCTCTGGACTGCCATTTTGAGGTGCTAGTCTAGCCAGTTCAGTGCTGAGACTGTCAACATTATTTTAAAAGTTCTTGTGGCCTCTCTTCCAGATATAATCTCCTTCTCCCCACATCTCCCCACTTTTCTAACTTTCAGATACTTAATCAAGAAAGCTGACCAGGAGATCTCGGTGGGCGTAAGATGGCGTACATAACATTTCTTGAATTAGTATTATATAATTATTAGTTTAGGTTCCTTTACCTACTTTCCGAAAGACTGTTAGGCAATGAATGTTAGAACTTCAGAAGATTAAGCAACATTTTCAAAATATGGAAACTATTAGCACCTCAGTCAGGAGAACCCAAAGGTTTTTGATGGCTAAAAAAGACACCTTGTCATCATTCCAATAATTGCTGATAACTACATAGGATAAAATGTCCCCACATTCTTTTCTGAAGCAAAACCTTCATTGTTATAGTTGTTACGTACAAAAAAACCTGAAGCTCTTTTCTCTACAGAAGTAACTTGTCAAAAACGGTTATGATCTGTGCTCAGCTCTTGTGTTTATAGTAGGAATGGCCGCCTTCCCTTTCAGCACAGGTGTCCGTAAGTAATCAATTACAATACTCTTCTCTGTAGAGTCTGGATGAATCCAGATCCTCAGGATCCTCCGTGGCACAGGACCCTGGGAGGCCACAATTGAGCAGCAGTTACCATTCAAGATATGATGCATTTGCGTCTTCAACCTAAAGTTCACTATATAGAACTTCCTGATGTGGGGTATGTGTGCACAGCTATCGGATATTACATCACTGCTAAATTTCATTTCAAAAAGATGAAATAATCCCAGCCAACTGCTGATTTATACATTTTAAAATTTACTGAAGTCAGATATATCTTGGTGCTTAGTGCTAAGTGCATAGTACCTCCTTAATAAATGCTGACTTAAATTTAATTTCCAGAATAATCTGCCAATCCCTTTATTGAAGGTCTGCGCCAATTTCTCTTAAGGGGGAAAACAATGGAAGTGCTTAGAAATTGCACAGCCCAACCTCCTTACTTTACAGGTAAGACAACTAGGACCCGGAAAGGTTAACTCATTTCTTATAGATTGCAAACTCTACAAGCAGCTATCCCATGACGTGGGGCTGCAGAAGGCAGAGTGTTGCATTGTGGTTGTATTTTTTCCCTCTAGAAATGATCCTTTCCTGGCTTAAAACTACCAACATTTATTTTCTCATAGTCTGGAGGCCTGCGATTTGAAATCAGTTTCATGGGCCATAATCAAGGGGCCCTCAAGGCTGTGCTCCCTCCACAGATTCTATGAGAGAGTTGATAGCTTTCCTCTTCCACAGTCTGGTGGCTGCCAGCCTTCCTTGGCTTGTGTCTGCATCCCTCCAATCTCTGCCTCTGTGATCACACGGCCTCCTTTTCTACCTGTGTCAAGTCTCCTTCTGCCTTTCTCTTATAAGGACTCTTGCGATGGCATTTAAGACCCTCCTGGATAATCTACGATAATCTCCCCACCTCCAGAACCTTAATTTAAGTACATCTTTAAAGCATTTTTCCCATATGGAAAGTGAAATTTACAGGTTCCGGAGATTAGGACCTGATACCTCTGGGGCCATTATCCAGCCTACAACAGGGGTTAAGAGAGTGCAGCCTGGATGCACATGCCTGACTTTAATCCTAGCTCTGTGCTTAATGAGGTTCATGTGCTTTGGTTTCTTCACCCTAAAATGAGAGCAATTCCAGTCTGTACAAAGTTATTGTGAAGATTAAATAAGGTAATACACATGAACACGCTTAGGACAGTGCTGTTAAGTAAAAACCCACTATAAATGTCCTCACTTATTTAGATAAACACTCCATTCCATACCCAGTCAACTGTCAAACTTTCACAGAGTTTGTCCTAGTACTGATAATTAATTAAATAAATTACTTAGTGATTTCCAAGAAGAGGCCACACTGCATGTATCACAATTAAGCTTCTTGCCTCTCAACTATAGCTGGTCTTGACAAAATGTTCTAGATCCAGGGAAATTCTGTACTTAGAAGAGATTCATGTGGAGTTACCTGCCATTGACCATCTTCTATACTCTCTGACATAGGCCTGATCTTGCATTAAGCAAATATAGCTGATTTACAGTGATTCACATTTTCTTACTTTTAAATTACTTTTCAATTAATTTTTGCATGCTCGGTGAAGAGGTACTGAATACATTTTTAACTCTTGAAAAAAATTGTTTTAATGTACTCTTGAAGTGCTCCTCTAGTGAATAAAATAATTCTATGGTCACATAAAGTAATAATACTTGTGTTATTAAAGGGAAAATGTGCCTTTCTTCCAATAATGATAAAAGGGGATAATTATGCTGTCATAGTAGAATATAACTTATGTTTAAATCACCAAATCTGGCTGCTAACAGGAAGTAAATGCTGTGAACAGACCAGTACAGAAAATTTTGGGAAAATTAGGTTAGTCTTCTGCATTTTGGGCACTTATTAAAAGTGAAAAATGCCTGAGTTAAGTCCATAGAACCCAAAAAAGTTTATCCTGGTTTTGTCTTTCAGGAATAGAGTATCTTATCTTTGCTGAAATTTAAAAAAAATAATTAATGTTTTTATATCCAGCAACTGTTTTATTTTTAAATGTAAGGGATATAGTATGTAAAAAATGGATGGAATTTTCTTTTCTTTTTTTAATTTTATTTATTTATTTTTAGACAGAGGGGAAGGGAGAGAGAAGGAGAGGGAGAGAAACATTGATGTGTGGTTGCCTCTCATGAGTCCCTTACTAGGGACCTGGCCTGCAACCCAGGCATGTGCCCTGAATGGGAATCAAACTGGTAACCCTTTAGTTTGCAGGCTGGCACTCAGTCTACTGAGCCACACTACTTGCTTTTTCTTTTTGAATATCATGAAATTAAAAAAAAAAAAAGACAAAAAAACAACCAACAACAATAAACTACATGAAGTTTCCTCTATGGTTACATAGAAAAGTCAAGAATTGCCACATGTTTCTGAAAACCTTCAACATGAATTGGACTGCAAAAAGAAAAGTTTGTTTAAAACTCAGATTTACCATTTCTTAAACAAGTGATTTAGGCAAGTGACCTGTTTCAGTGCCTCTGGTGAGTTATTTGCAGAATAAGGCTCAGAATGGGAGCTGTCTCACAGGATTGTTGGGGGCCCTGACGAGAGCTAACAGGCACCAGGGGCTTTACACCAGAGCTGGGCTCTCAGTAAGGATGCCATCAATGGTGGTACGAGGACACACACTTTTTAAAAGCTTAATGAAGATGCACCATTTTGATTGGCTCCTGTTATTTTATAACCTCATTTCGCTTTTTAAAAAGCTGTTTTCGAATCACCCATGGACACAGACAATTATGTGGTTAAGGCCAGGGGTCGAGGGCAGGGGCTGGGTGGAGGGGGACAAAGGAGGAAAACTGGGGGATCTCTGTAAGAGTGTCAACAATTTTTTAAAAATCCTGTTTTTGATGACTCTTAGGAATTTACCACCAAAACTTTCATATTATAGTGCATATCCAGGGACAAAGGTTAGAATGATCTTTAAGCAAATAAATGGATTATCATGGTGAAGTGTTCAGTCATGCTGAGGCAGGACAATTTCCCACTGCACTGAGGTCATTTAAGCCGAAAATCTTGAGTGCATAGAGTCCCCACAGATAGAAATACAATTTCAACCATTTTTCTTGGCTTTGGGACGTTGACAGGACATATTTTTATTCAGAGAGTTTTGCTAAAGTTTTTTTTTTAAATAAATATTTTACTCCAAGTGACATTGTTACAAAGAAGAGGATGAGATAAACCCATGCAAGCCATTCTTTTATATTCACACTTCATCTTTAGTTTCAAAAAAATGATTTTATGTCATCACAGTATTTTTTAAGGTATGTCCTAAGGATAAATAATAAGAAACATGCCAACTTTATGGATAAGGTACCTGACATATCAAAAAGTTAGGGTTTTCTCAGAGTACAAAAAGAATGCAATGATTGCAGATGAGCTTTCTTGCAGATAAACATTGTAGCCATGAACTTCCTTTTTCATATAGCATAAAACATTATTTAATGACACATTTTGATCTGGTGGGTTACCAGCTCTTGCTATAACCCACAGATGATTCCCCCACAAATATAACTTATGAGACAGAGTTCTATCAATTGGATGTCTACTTCTCAGAATAAATATGGGCTATAAATTATAGATTTGTGGGCCTGTATGAATCTTTGGAGTTTGTGTCCAGATACAAAAGCAAAAATGTTTGGAAAAATACAGACGAACACATCAGGTATATGTGACAGTTTTTAATCTTGAAATAGAAATGATATGATTTAATACTATTTAATATAATGGTTTAGAATTATATAAAACAAGGAGAAATTTACTGTTAAAATTTCTCTTATCTAAAAAGTCTAAATTCTATGACTAATTACCATATAATTCAAAATATGGCCTCTGTAATTTATAATGGGCTTACTGGGGTCTTAAATGGTTGTACAAGGAATCAAACCACAACTTAAAGAACAGGTCCTTTATTCCAGTGTGTTGGCAACTCTGCTAAGCTCTATCAAGACATTTGACATTAAACATCTAGATACTGTCCTAGTATATATAATGTAAGTATTTCAGACTACCTGGTTAAAAAGTACATTATTTGGTTAAATTGCATAGTTAATTAATTTTGCTTTATACTAGGTAGAATCAATAGGAAGTGGAAAATGACATAGAAAGCCATGAATAATGACTTCTGTACATAAAAACCAACATAATAAGTCACAAGATTGCATATATATTTAATTGGAGATGCTCTTACCTCTACTATAGAAATATTAATTCATTAATTCTTCTAAGGTATTTATTAAGTTCCCACATTGAGTCCAGCATCATTGCAGGCATTTTGAACTCATCAGTGAACAAACCAAATGAAAATCTTTACCCATAGGGATCTGACTTTCTAAGGGGGTGGAAGTGATAGGCCATAGACCATGAACATAATAAATAAGTAAAGATATAGGAGTTTAGAAGTAAATAAGTGCTATGGGGAAAATGACTAAGTACAGAAGTACAATGGGGGATTGAAGTGGAGGAAGCATAGAAGCAATTACTTCAGGCTATCTGATGCCCTTACTTTCCTTGGGTAATAAAACATTTTTACTAAATGAACTAATGATTATCATTCAATAGCATCATCATTTTACCCAGCATATGCCTTCAATTTAATTCAATTTCAATTTTATATGCCTTCATTTACTTAGCACCATCCACATGCAAGCTACTATTTTTAGGTATTGGGGATGTTGACCTTTAACAAATAGCAGATATTTTGCAGCAAAATAGGTTTTTTGAGAACAGCAAAAGATTGCAATTTAGGACATGCAGTCTAATGGCGAGCCACACACAAATCCAGAAAAACAAAGAAGAGGCGTACTCTTTTACAGATTTGGGAGGGCCTATTGTAAACAAAGCGTCCATTGGAGGAAACTAAAAGCTTGAGATATAGTGACTTTTCATTGGCTGAGTTATGTCATTCTCCCATAGGCTGAACTAGTACTGGTCCAGGGAGAATCTTTTCTTCCTCTTGCTGAGATGGTCAAGTACTATCACTTCCTGTCCAAGATGCAAGGGATGCCATTTCCTGTTGGGGTCAGTAGTGTGTGTGGAGTGCTGTATACCCGAGAGTTCTCTCTTCTAGCCTCTTGACTCTTTTAAATGAGGTTTATGTTTCTTAATTAAGAAACATAATTTTCACAAGGATATAATAAAGAAAATAAAATGCCTGACCTTGTGAAGCTTGTATTCTAATGATGTACAGAGTCAACATAAAAGTAAACAATGAATAAGAGAAATGTTCTCAAGAAAAATAAAGAGGGTTTGGATTAGGGGAGTGATATGGTTGCAATCAGTAGGTTTTAGGTAAACTGGTCAAAGTCTACCCCTCTGTTGAGGTGACACCTTGGCAGAAATCTGAATGGAAGAAGGAAGTGAGCCATGCTCAGAGTTGGGGATGTTCCAGGTGGAATGGGATAGTTATTATAAATAGCCTGTATCTGAAATGAGTGTATTGTATTCTGGAAAGAAGGAAGTTGTTGTGGTTGAAGCAGACCAAGCAACATGTAGAGAGGCAAGAACCTAAGGCTGCTTATACTTCTGTGTTATAAATAATAGTGAGCCTATAATGTTACGCATGGGGAAAATGCAATATTTTTGTGAACTGGCACCATACATAGGAATTATTGTCAACTCCTTTGTTATTTGTAGCCCGTGTGTTGGTTCAGGGCTTGGACACCGCTGGTGGACTGACCAACTTCTTCACATACCAACTGTGTGAACTCAGGCAAGGCCTTTAGTCTCTCTTTGTTCTCAAATTCCTCATCTGTAAAATGATGATAATAACACCCATCACATAGAGTTGTTGCAAGGACTGAATGAGATAATCCATGTAAATGTTGGTCAAAAGGTACAAACTTTCAGTTATATGATGAGTAAATTCTGGGAACATAATGTAAGGCATGGTAACTATTGTTAATAATCCTGTATTGTGTACCTGAAATTTGCAGAGAATTTCACCCCCTAGGACTAGTAGACTAGGCTAGCATGAAGTGGTTAAAGGAGAGACTTTTAGTTCTGAAAGTTAACTCAATATTGATAAGTTTCAATATACATACCTGAAATTGTTTAAATTGTATAATTAAGCATTTGCCTTGTGTCTGGCACAGTGCTATATGCTTTACATCTTTATCTAGTTTTAAAAATAAATGAAACTAAGGCTCAGCTGGGTTAAGTGTGGCTGAGGTCACACTAGAAAGTGATGTAACTAGACTAACTAGAAGTCAACCTGGCCTCAAAGCTGGTGCTCTAATCACTCCACTGCTCACTCTCACTACTCTTTTTACATCATAAAAGCCACCCCCAACACATCATCAACAACAGCAGCCATATTGAAATCAAGACCTGCCTTGTGGAAGGAAAGGCAATGTTGGCCGATATTTTGCCTACAGTACATTTCCCCATGGTAATATTTGGGAATTTTCCTACTGGGCTGTAACATGGGACCCTGGAAGAAACAACTCCATGAAAATGGCAGCTGTATCCCCATATGGGTTCTACTTGGTACAGTCATTACAGTGCTCACTTGGGTTCTCTCAGAAGAAATGTATCTCTCTGTGTTTGAGGCTGCAGCCCCACCTGAGACATTTGAACTGCCCTTTGGCAGATGTGCCCAAGTTTAGAGTGGGTATATTATGTTCTCAGCTCATGCCTGGGTGATTTCAAACTTTTATGTTTCCTTTCTTCACTCTGCCCTGATTGTCTCACAAATTTATTTTTATATTTTATATAGTTTGAATGTACTATAAAAACAAATAAATATGTGAATGGCCAACATTAATTTCTGCTTTGTAAACATTTGAAAATAGAGCACTTTTCATGAAACAACCATGGGCCACTCCAGGTACACAAAATGAGAATAAATCTAATTAGGTGAGAGGTAATTGCACTTATTTGACCTTAGGATCCTGGTTATTTTTACCTGAGACAAATTAAATTTTAATTGAAGTCTGTGTGATGGCCATCTGTTAAATGTTATTGGGCAAACTAACAATCTGCAAACTTACTGTAAGATTAGGGACTTATTTGTTAGGGATCAGCCTTGCCAGAGAGAATTTGAAATTTAACCTGTTAAAAAGCCTCATGGATATGGACAACAGTGTGGTGATTGCTGGGGGCATGGGGGAGGTGGTGGAGAGTATAGGGGTGTGAATGGTGATGGAAAGAGACTTGGCTTGGAGTGGTAAACACACAATACAGTACACAGATGATGGGTTGTAGAATTGTGCATCTGAAACCTGTATAATTTTGTTAACTAGTGTCACTACAATAAATAAATTTAACCATTTTTTCACCGTGATGTAAATCTTTATGAGCAAATCTTACACACTGGATAGGATTCCTTGGTCATACACATCTAAGTTAAGTTAATTATGAAACTACAAGAAAACTGCTCTTCAGTCTTATTACTTGAAGATGAAAGGGTGCTGCAGGCAAATTAATCTCTTCATAGAAGAAGAGTTTGTTTTTCTATTATTTGAAAATGTGAAACTATATTTAAAAGCTATGAAGTGAACAGTAAATATTATGTAATGTGTTGCAAAGAAAGATGAGGCTCTTACATATATTTAATTTTTACGTGAATAGAGATATATAAAGAAAATATTATATATACTATTGTATATTATATAAACAAAATTGGCACAAGAGAGTCATCATTTAGAACTATGAAGCCCTTATACCAGCTTTTTGGCAAGGCAATTTAATATGAAGTATAGATTGGCAATTTTAAATATTTATTATGCTTAATATTAATGAACATAGCAATGAAAATATAGCTTTATATCATTGTGCCTCTTTATTATAATTAGAAGCTAATTTTGAATTCATTTAAATATCTCACCAAAATAATTAGTTTTTTGTTTTTTAAATATTTGAAAGTAACTTTGTTTCCTTTCATAATTAACAAAATAAATTCTTCAAGATTTTTGGTGTACAATTGTAGTGGAAGCTGTGGTATGCCAACAAGATCCCTTTTTATGACTGACCCCACCTGTTGGGAATGCTGGTAGTCAAGGTGCTCGCCACTACCCCTGGAATTGCCCTCGGTTGAGGAGAGCTGACTTGATCCCAGTCACACAAGCTGGTGCGATGGGGCTAAAGGAGGACAGCACACCCACTGACAAGTCTATGTGGGGGAGAAAGGGCCTGCTCATTTCCTATGTCTCAAGGTGGGGCAACTCTGGAGGGCCATCTGAGCACCAGATGTTTGAACAAACAAACAAACAAAATGGTTCATTGTTTGTTGTACTGGCATCGCAGCTCCCTTTCTCTCTCTGCCCAACACTACTGCCTCATTCCTGCATGGATATCGCTCTTGAGAGAACTCTTTAATACATTTGCCCACCTACATGTCTCCATCTTCATCTACATCATAGATAATCCTCATAAGAATTCTCTTTAGATATGCTCAGAGAAGAATGAATAATATAGACCATTTTAATAAATTTAAGAAATTTTTATAATGGTTTTAATTTAACAAAATTTATTAAACATTAATGATGTTCTAGGCATTGTGCTAAGCATTAGAGATACAAAGATAAACAAAACTGAATTAAGCAAAACTGATCTTAAGGAACTTGCTGGCATGACACACAGATATGACCAGGGAATATAATTCAAATGAAACAAGTTCTAAATGAAGAACATGGACATACTGCTCTGAAAGTATTGAAAAAGTAATGCCTATCACCCTGGACACCTATGAAGCAGGAATGACTTCAGTAAAGGCATTTGAAATTAATCCTTAAAAAGCTCAGGACTTTTGAATCATTCTTTCCATATGGTATGTTCACATACCATATCCAATCTCTCAACAAAAGCCATTACCTTTGCCTTTTAATATACGTTGAGTCAAGATCACACACTTCCACTGCTTCTAATCTATGCTCACCTATCATCTCTCACAGTTGCAGCCCCCTGACTGGTCTTCCTACTTCTATCATTGTCCTTCATGTTCTATTCTCAACACAGCAGTCAGGTGATTTTGCTAAAATAAAATTCAAGCCATGAATTCCTCTGCTAAAAATGTTCCAAAGTTCTCATCTCTCACTAAGAACTGAAGATGTTATACCTACAGGGTCCTAGGCCATCTCCACACTGCCCCTCCTGTCTTTACCTCCATGCCTTACCCTTCTCAGCTCATCTAAGTGTCTCCTCTCATTCACCCTCCTCCAGCCACTCTGGCCAATTTGATCTTGTACCTGGCCAGCCTCTTGCCTCTAAGTATCCATCTGTACTTGTACCGCTTGCTGCTCCATTTACCTGGTTCCCTCCCTCCCATCCCTCAGGTTTCTTCACTGCCAACTTCTTCCTGAGGACTTCCTTGACCATCCCCACCTAGCTCTACATAGTTCCCTTTCCCATTTTGTTCATAGAATTTACCACTTGCTCTGTATCCAATTATTATTTATTGCATTTAGAGTTTGCCCTTCCCCACCAGAACATAAGCTCCAGGAGGTAGGGATCATCACATGTTTTATGTCTGGTTCCATACCAAATACCTACAATTGTTTCAAGAACAGAGAACATGTTCGCTAAATATTTATTGAATAGATGAATTTTTAGCAGTAATGAAGGGAAGAGAAGGGTGAAACCCTTCATTATAAACAACAGCACAGAAATCAAAGTATTTCTAATGGACTACAACTAGAATGGAGACATTCTTGGTGGGTGGAGTGAATCATAGGCTGGATATGTACACAACAAAATATGGTGTTATGGACTGAATTGTGTCTCCCACAAAATCCACGGGGTGAAGTCCCAACCCCTAGTAACTCAGAATATGACTTTATTTGGGGAGAAGATCTTTAAAGAGGTAATAAGTTAAAATGAGGCCTTTAAGGTGGCCCTAATCCAAAATGACTAATAATCTTATTAAGAAGAGAAATTTGGACCTGGACAGTTATGAAGCGAAGACCATGTGAAGACACCTAGAAGCAAAGGGCAGAGGCTAAAGAAGAAATCAATACTGCTGGCGCCTTGATCTCAGACTTCTGGTTTCCAGAATTATGAGAAATAAATTTCTGTTGAGTTCCAGCCAAGATGGAAATGTAGGTAGAAACCCTTGACTTCCTCATATAACCAAAAGGAGGATAGTAACCAATCTAAAATCAATAAACAACAAGAAGTGCCAGTAAATCAAACTTCATGGAACTCTGACAACCAAAGAATTAAAGAAAGAGTCAACCAGACCAACCAGATAGGTAGGAGGGAGACAGGCAGACAGGTGAATGGAGAGAATCTTTGGCAAGGCAGTGGGCTGTGCAGGCAGGGCTGGCTGAAAGGACTTGGGGCAAGGCAGCTGACCAGACTTTGCAAAAAGGTGGGGGCTGGCTGAAGGGGAAAGTGAGGCTCAGAGCTGACTGTGGATTATGGTGGTTGCCATGGTGGGAGAAATTCCCAGTCTCACACGAGAATTTGTTTTTTTTTTTTTTTTTTAAATACGCTTTAAGATTTTATTTATTTATCTTTAGAGGGGAAGGGAAGGAGAGAGGGAGAGAAACATCAATGTGCGGTTGCCTCTTGTATGTCCCCTGCCGGGAACTGGCCTGGCAACCCAGGCATGTGCCCTGACTGGGAATCGAACCGTGATCCTTCGGTTCGCAGGCCTGCGCTCAATCCACTGAGCTACACCAGCCAGGTCACATGAGAATGTGTTAGAAAGTGGGCTAGAGCCTAGAAAGTGAGTCACACTGTGCCTTCTCTGGCCCCTCCCCCAAAGGCAGCAAAGAAGGCTGCCTTGCCCAGGTGAATGCCTAAGGCCCTGTCCCCTTACAACTTAACAGGGGCACTGAGACAAACAAATATAGCCCAAATGGAAGAACAGAGAAAAACTCCAGAAAAAGAGCTAATCGATGAGGAGATAGCTAACCTACCTGATGGAGAATTTAAAGCCCTGGTAATCAAGATGCCCACAGAACTGATAGAACTTGGTCGAAAAATGAAAGAACAAATGAAGGCTATCCAAAATGAAATAAAGCAAAATATTCAGGGAACTAACAGAGCCAGTAAGGAAACCAGGACTCAGATCAATGATTGGGAACAAAACGAAGAAATAAACATCCAAATGGAACAGAATGAAGAAACAAGAATTCAAACAAATAAAGAGAAGCTTAGGAACCTCTGGGACAACTTTAAAAGTTCCAATATTCAAATTATAGGGGTGCCAGAAGGAGCAAAACAAGAGTATGAAAAGGAAAACTTATTTGAAAAAATAATGAAGAAAAACTTCCCCAATATGGCAAAGGAAATAGACTTCCAGGAAGTCCAAGAAGCCCAAAGAGTCCCAAAGAAGTTGGACCCAAAGAGTAACACACCTAGGCACATCATCATTAAGTTAGCCAAGATTAAAGATAAAGCGAGAATCTTAAAAGCAGCAAGAGGAAAGGAGAGAGTTACCTATAAGGGAATGCCCATAAAACCATCAGCTGATTTCTCAAAAGAAACCTTGCAGGCAAGAAGGGTCTGGAAAGAAGTATTTGAAGCCATGAAAGGCAAGGACCTACATCCAAGATTGCTCTATCCAGCAAAGCTGTCATTTAAAATGGAAGGGCATATAAAGTGCCTCCCAGATAAGGTCAAGTTAAAGTAGTTCATCATTACCATGCCCTTATTATATGAAATGTTAAAGGGACCTATGTAAGAAATTGAAGAAGATCAAAAACTATGAATAGTAAAGTAACAACAAACTCACAACTATTGACAACTGAAAGTAAGGGAAAAAATACGACGATGAAAACAATACTAAGCACACAACTAGAACAGGAACAGAATCAGAGAAATGGACATCGCATGCAGGGTTTTCAGTGGGTAAGGGGAGGGAAACAATAGAGGGGGAAGGTACAGGGAATAAGAAACATAATTGGTAGGTATAAAATAGATGGGGAGAGGTTAAGAATGGTATAGAAAACAGAGAAGTCAAAGAACTTATACCTACAACCCATGGACATGAACTAAGTGAGTGGGGAATGCTGGAGGGTTGGGGGTGAAGGAGGAAGGATAGAGGAGGAAAACTGGGAAAACTGCAATAGCATAATCAGTAAAATATACTTAAAAATAAACTTCTCTTTATTAATTCACCCAGTCTGTGGTATTTTGTTATGGTAGCCCTAATAAGTTAATATAATGATATATGCTATTGTAAGGAATTTTGACTTTATCACATAAACCACAGTAAAATTTTACTAGGGGGAAGTGAGGTGTGACTTGAGTTTTAGGACAATTGCACTTGTGGTGGTATGGAAGGATTGGAAGAAGGAAACGCAAACTGGGAAGTTTTTGCAATGAAGGTGGTCTACATCAAGGTGAAGGGCAGGAAGAGGCAAGTGTATAGAACTGGGGAAGTATCAGAACCAAGATTTTTGGAACTTAGTGACATAGAGATAAGTGATAATGACATCTGTCTCAAAAGAATATTTAGTAAAATGCAGACATGCAAAGGGGTTCGGATAGCACAACTTACGTGGATTTCATTGGTTTCATACTTAAGGAAATTTCTCAATATAGCAATTTAAAACAGATTATAGCAGTATTTGTGCTACTCAAGATGCCAATAGTGTTCATTGAAAAAAGGAGTCTACAGATAGAGCTGCAGGATGTGTCTCCTTCTTGGGGATAATATTAGCATATTAACTTAGCATACTGAATATGAGCATGTTAAAGAATCAGAGAAGTTTTGCAATGAAGAAACTTCTATAATTTTGGTCAAAAAAAGATACTTGCAACATGTATTTAATTACAAAACACTTTTCCAAGGCGCCTTTGAGGCTCTCCCTGAACATGAATACTCTAGAAATTAACACAGTGTGGGAAATAGTGGTAATTCTGACGTGCTAGAACATTTCCAAAATAAACAGAGAAGCCCTGTCTGGGTACTCTTTGTTTCCAATAGCAAAACTAGTCAGCATTGTCTTAACAAACTGGCAGAATAAACTCATTATAGGAATATAGTTGGTTTTCCCAACCTAATTATTACCAGATTTTTAAAAATCAGAATCTTGAAAGTAGCACTATTTTTTTTCTGTCCTGAAAGGAAAACTACTCAGTGTCTTGATACAAAAAATAAAATAATATTCTGATCACTTAAGGGAAAAGCGTAGCTCAGGTGCAGAAGTCTGAGAGCCGTTTTTGACCAGGTTTCTTTGACACTAGATCAGTGAGTCTAAATTTTCCTATTTCCCATGGTTTCTGAAACCCACAGGGCCAGGCGCAATGACTCACATGCGATGCGCACGTAGGCCTTCCTGCTCTTTGTGGTGCCCGCTGAGCTCCAGGCCACACACTGGCACCAGTAGTCTTCAGGTCCAAACAGTTCTTCCACTTGCTGGCGTGAAATCTCAATGCTCACTTCCCGGACAATGAGACCTAACAAGAGAAAGAAGATTTAAGTCAGAAGATCTGTAGTAAAGAAATACAAAATATCATACCATGTTTCTTCCCCTCAGTGATCTTTCTTGAAGCCGTAGGTCAACACCCCAGATATTGCCTCTCATCTCCTCCGATCTTCCTCTGGCTCCAGTTGCTTGACTCACATCTTTTTCATGTTCTTATTTGCTATTTCAAATCTTCTGGATTCTTAGAAGATGAAAGTGAAGATGCATCACTCCACAAAATCATACTTTTCCCCATACAGCTTAATATTCATTCTCCACCAAGTTATCTCCTTCCATATATTTAAACGTGAACTTGAATTTTACATTTTCTAAGGATTCTACCTCAATCATATAGGTTGTGGGTAAGATAGCCATATGCTGTACACAGAATTACAAACCAAAAGTTTCCTAGACAGATTTCATTCACATGAAATGAGAGAGAACCACCTAAAACTATAATCATAAGTGTGTAAGTTATAAATCTATATACCTATATATCACCTATATATCAGGTTTTGTTATATCACCTAGTAATTATGAATATGGGGTGACTATTGAACTGAATTACTTCAATAGTTGTGTTTCATTTAGTAAGGTCAACTGTTTTTCTTGAAAGATAGACTAGCCATAGTTAACAAACCTTTGCTATTCTATCAAAGAATGTATGACTTTAGGTTTTATGTATAATATTTTGAAAGCTCAAATGTTTCTCTGTAATTGTAATGTAATCAAAGTCCTCTTAAAGATAAAATAGCCCCCAGCTAAAATGTTGGAATAATTGGAATTTGTTTCACAGAACTATATAATGTTAAATAACAAGAATTGAACTGAGAATCTGGGAAGATCATTTTAGGAGTATTTACCTTCCAGAGATCCATTCTGCAGTGTGTGCTTTGCACTGAACAAAAAGAACGATCTAAATGATACATGTGGGTAGCTGTCAATTCTCCTGAGGACTGAACTTGCACTTTCCAGGTGGAGTGTGTGTTTAGAGAACTGACAGGGGCTTCCTCAGGGAGTGGAAGGATTTTCTCTGGGTCAATCATGAGCACAGGAAGAAAGACTAAACTTATTTCTACCATTCATTCATTCATTCATTGAACAAATATTTATTAAGGATCAATTATATAAAAGACACTACACTAGGTATTTGGGGAATGACAACTAAGACGGTGAGTGTCCTCAATGAACATAAATTATTGTGAGCAGGTAACATATTAACTACAGATTATACAATTTATTATTTAGTTATAATTGTGTTCAGTGCTGCAAAGGAGACATATAGCAGCACCTAGAATGAATAACAAGGGGGATGAAAGATGCAACCTGAGTTGAGTTGGTTAAATTATATGGAGAGAGGAAAGGACATACGGAAGAAACAGGGAAGAGAATGAGAAGATTGAGGTCCCAGAAAAAGACAATTAAGCCCCAGACAGAGAAAAATGGCATGAGATAAAACTAGAGCTGAAAAAGGTCCAGCTTATATACGGGCTTGTAGACTAGTGGTTCTTCATGTGAACCCTGATAGTTTCGTTAGCATCACTTTAAATTTATTGCAATGTGAATTCGTGAGTCACATTGACATAATGTATATGTATGCAAGTATATGACATAATCAGATGAGAATTAAAAAATATATTTACACACATATGTGTGTATAAATAAATATATATGCATTTATTTATATGTGTATATATAAACATTTATTTATATATACATATGTGTGTGTATATGTGTGTGTGTGTGTGTGTGTGTATGCTGTGCAGAAAGTCCAGCCATTGCCACTGTTAATACAAGGAGAATGATTTGTGCCACATTGTTGTAACCTGGCAGCCAGGGAGAGTGGACTGGAATATGCATGTGTAAACAATAATGACCTCACTGTATTAGTCAGTGGGGACGATAGATACTGTCGAGTGAGCCAGTGTACTGTGTGGCCATCACATTCATAATGATTGAGCGAGTAGAGAGTCAAATCTGCATGAAATTTTATGTTAAGCTTGAATCTTCCTCTACAGAAACTGTTTGGATGATTCAGAAGGCTGCATCTACGGGCAACTGGTGACTGGCAGCTTCATCACCACAGTGCACCCGCTCATGCATCGAGTCTCATGCAGAGTTTGTTGGCAAAACATCAAATCACCCAGCCCCGCTACAGCCCAGATTTGGTGCCCTGTGACTTCTGGATTTTCCCAAAACTAAAATCACCTTTGAAAAGAAAAAGATTTCATACCATTGATAAGATTCAGGAAAATATGAGGGGGCAGCTGATAGCAATGGGGAGAATTGCATGAGGTCCCAATGGTGCTACCTTGAAGGGGACTGAGGCGTCATTGTCCTATGTACAGTGTTTATTGTATTTTGTATCTTCTTCAATAAATGCCTCTTTGTCACAACACATGGTTGGATACCTTCTGGACAGACTCTATCTATGTATCTATCTATCATCTATCTATATGTGTGTATATACATATACATATGTACACACATATATATATACATTTGGCACATACAAGATATAGTTTAACAAGTTCTTTGGAGTTTAATTAGTTCCCTAAAGTTTTCTTAAAATGTTTGATTATGACTTCTTGGTATAAGCTGACATGAAAAAGGTATCTAGAGATCCTAAAAAAGAGCATTCCAGAATTTACTCTAAAACCTAGGATATGCTCAAAGGGGTAATAGCATTCAGGGAAATTAACAGCCACCTAGTAGAAGTAGGTGCTGTCACACTTGGGAATAAACAATAATTCCTATGAAAAGCTGACGGGACTTGAGTCACAGAAATGACAAAGCCCTTAGTTCCACTAATGAGTCTCTGAACTAGAATGAAGCTCAGGAAAGTGGGTTTTATAATCTGTGGGCAGGGCAAGACCCTGAAGTGACAGCTCTATTGTCAAAACTTATTGATTATGTTTAAAATTACTTTAAAGTTTTGAAAATCCGTAAACATCTTATGTTTATATAACAATCAGCTTAAAAAGAATTTTCGAGTGGAATATCCCAATTCCTCATCCCTCTATGAAAAGATTAGTCTATTATTTTAGCCAATGTCCAATTAACAAAATGACCTCTACAGCAAAAATCGCAATTTATTAACAAATAACACTACTTTCCCCCCTCTTTCCTGACCCTTGCTTAGGCCTTTCATTTTCCTATCTTACTGTAATTATTCTCATTTTTCCGACTTGTAGAAATCCACGCAAAGATGGAGCACAGCTTTTCTATACCTCCCCCTCTTTTTAAATGTTTCTTACACATTCTGGTGTTTAATACTTTTGCCTGTTTTACTTGTTTATACCTTCTCTCTTCATGTAGAAATTCACTTACTGGAAAGAAAACTCTTCCTGTAAACTTACTGTAGTGATTTACGGTCACCTAAAGGCTGGTAAACTTTGCAGTGAGTATTTCCTTAGAAGTATAATGGTTCTTTCCAAAATGCAGAGCAGCAACAAATGAGCTCAGGATATTAAAACCACACACAAATATTTTGTGTCCCAAGATAATAACTTCAGTTTTCATTCCCCTCACCCCTTTTACTTAAAGCAATTATAGGAAATCTGATTAAATGCTAGGGGAACTTCACTAGGGCCACTGTATCTCTTTAGCCCAAATAGGTTAATGGCTGTTTGCACCGACCACAGATCTGAAGCCTTTTGAGAAGCCACAGACCGACCTTCCTGCTACAGGGATTATTCATAGTATGAGTGTTCTGAGATGTGTGGCCCAGGCTCCCTGTTGGTTTTGGAGTGAAGCACACACTGATTTTTGTTCCCAGCTCAACACATGCCCCATTCAGGACGGGATGGAGTATTTACAGTTGTGTACAGTTGTCCCGTCACATACCTGAAGTTCACATTCCAACTTTTGGTCATCGTTACGAGAACAAGAACAAACTGAAGCATGGAGCACCGAAACACAGCTTAGAATTCCCTAGAATGTGCTGCATTATTCAAATTCTGAGCTACTTGGTTACATACTATCTTTTCATTACCACAATTAAGTTCGTTCCTGAAGACATTTTGCTTATCAGACCAGAGGCACCCAGTGTGGCTAAAAATATGTAATATCTTTTCTCTTTAAAAGTAAAAATTCAAATCTGCTTAAAGTCTTGAGCTAGAAAAAACAAGCTGCCTTGAAATTTGAGATGCCATCTGCATTACTTCCAAGGAGGGCTGCTTTGAAGAGCATTTGGGAACCTGAAATTGGTTTCAGGTTATTTAAAGGTGGGGGAAATGCTTTGGTCGACAGGACTTTCTCAAATACAAATGTGTATTTCCCGTCACATCTGATAACTTCAAAGATTTCCCATCATTGTCCTTCCTCTAATAGTGGCATCTCAAGGATGTATGCTGTTTGAAGTTTGCAGTGATTTGCTTTTATAATAGGATTCATTGTGGTTTGGGAGCTAGAGTGCAGGAAAGTAATTAGCATGACATACCAAGAAGTCTTACAATGAATACGAATATGCACTTGCTAATAGGGAGTTTCAAATGATTTTAGAAATTCAGATGCAAGTACAACTCTCTGATTGGATTGTTGTGAGCATGTCCAAGATTATGGCTATAAAGTCTTGTAATTGACATTTATACCTTACCTTTAACATAATTTTAATTTCATAATAGTGGTCAGGCACCACAAATAGTGTTTTTCTAGAGATTATTATAAAGTGATCACAAACACATGATGAATCTTGTTGTATAATTATTTAAAACAAGATCCATATTCTCCCAGACATGTAATCTATATAATGTTGCTAACACATATGAAAAGTCAATGAATGTCAAAAATTATGTTAAATTCCAAAAATGTAAAGAGAGATCAGACATTACCTATACCCTTAAGCTATTCATTTATCCTATTTATTAGGAGATATTTAAAATAATCATGCATCATCTTAAACATTTTTTTAAATGTGGTCATGAAATTTGTACCTTCTGATACCCTACCTCTGATAAAAGCATCCTAACCTCACATTAGACTTAGATGTTATATATGTATTTCTCAGTCCTCCCAATTGCTTTATCTTTCACATGACCGACTGAAGTTTTGAGACATCGTGTTGTGCAGAGGTCTCCCAGCCCTCTCCCTATTGGGAGAAGAGTTGCAGAGGCTATTCAACCAAACCTCATTATAGTACATCCACAGTTAGGACTCGGGCTGGTGGGAAATGTACAAAGCAGCAGGTAGGGATGTTCTGAACTATATTACATTTTATTGAATTAGTGTGGTCTCTTTATCATGTTTTCTCCCAGATCCTAATCTTATTAGTTTTCACTAATATGATCTAAAATCTGAAACATATTGGTTCTAGATGCCTTAATATAAATTAAATCACAGAAAATACCATCATTATTTCAAAGGATGTCACACACAAAAACTGATAATTATTTTTGCAATTTATAACTCACTAAAATAATCAAAATATGATAGCTTGAAACACAGGACTTTATAATCAGGACACTGTTTTATGTTACATGAAGCCATTTGTTAACATTTAAATTACATCAGGAAAAGAAGACACTGTAAACACATAATTTACAAACTTTTCTCTGAAATATATTTCCTTGAATTTTTAATACAACATTTAATATGTAAACAGGCCAACTAATTAATTAAAATTAAATTGTGTAATTGGTAATTAGAACTTACTGGTGTATTATACTTATTATAATTTTTATTATGATTATAATTTTGTTAAAGTTACATTTACCATCTTTAGGATCAAGATCCATTTACCCAAAAGTTAAAGGATAACATAGATGGGGCTGAATGGTTCAAGAGCTTTGCCAGGAAATATTTCATACTTAGGTCATTGACTTGGTTCCTTTTTATATGATAATTTCTAGCCACTTGATTCTGCCTGGCATCCTGTCTCCAATGAGGATCTGTGTTATTTTTGTTATATTTTTATTTAGTCTAGAACTGAGAAGAAAATATTCACTGATTATGCTGGAATGTGGACCTTCTTGGGCTCCTAGAAAGTTATATAACAATCATATATAAATTCAGTTTTCCCCCTTGTAACTTGAAATTTCAATTGCAAAATGGTATTAAGATAATGACAATTGTTTAAAATAAGCATCCTTATGTTCCTTGCAGCATTATTTATAATCACCAATGTATGGAAGCAGCCCCAGTGTCCATCAGTAGGTGAGTGAATACAACAGCTGTGGGACATTTACACAGTGGAATACTACTCAGCCTCCAAAAAAAAAAGGAAATTTTACCCTTTGTAACAGCATGGATGGAACTAAAGAACATTATGCCAAGTGAAAAAAGGCAGTCAGAGAAAGACAAATACCATATGATTTCACTCATATGTGGAATCTAAGAACAAACTGAACTAACAAACAAAAGAGACACAGACTCACAGATGGAGAACAGATGACAGCTAGTGGAGGAGTGGGTGGTTAGGGGGCAGAGAGATTGAGCTAAAAGGAAAAAGGACATGGACAACAGTGTGGTGATTGCAGGGGAGAGAAGTGTATAAGGAAAATAAATGGAAAAAATACAGTAACACACACACACAATAAAACAAACATAGTGACAATGTTAACGCTTTCTCCCTTTCCTTTCCAACCACCATCAAACTTAGAGATGCAAGTATGAAAGGTAATTGGGGTGCTGGGTATAGGGATCCGTTCTGCATGGTGTGGGAATGTAGCTCGGCCACCACATGGAAAACCAGTGGGGAGTGAGTTGGCATGCAGGATAGGTTTTCCCATGGGGAATCAGGCCTGCATTATACCTAGGCCACTATGAGGCTTGCTTTTGCTAAAACTCCCTCACCCTGAATTGAGGCAGCAAGGGCTTACTGCAACTTCTTAAAATCTGAGCTAAACTTCCCAAGTATGGAGTGTAACCAGTTCAAACACTTTTCTCCTTGATCTGCAAAATCCTTCTTCTTTGATGTAATTAGCAACATCCTCTCCTTTGTTGTCTGTAAAAGGTAACCACCTAATGTGAACCTGTGTATAGCAAATGAGGACTATCCTTGATGTATTGTACCCAGAAAAACAATAAAAGCCTGTCCAGGCAGGGGTCAGGGCTCTCTCTCTCACTTAGAGAGCAGCCATGCTGTCCCTTTTCCTCTACAGAACTTCTGTGGTCCGTTTGTATTTGTTCATAGCCATCACAATGCACAGATCCTGCAGGCCAGGATCTGTATCAGTTGGGTATGCAAAATATTCCTTCTCACATATACAGTTGTAATGAGTTGACAGAAATTAATCCTACCAGCTTTGTCCCATCATTTAATTTCTCTTCTTATCTTTGGTGATGAAAACCCTGTTTAATCTCTGTTTCAAGAAGCCTTTCGGAGACCACAATGGTAACTAAACAGCTTTCTGTAACTTACCTCTGCCTTGTGTGTCAATGTTCTTTAAAATGTAAAGAAATGACTTTGTAAAAACATGACAGTGATTTGTTTAATTTGAAAGGACACAACATATTCCAGTGAGATAGTAAATGCATTACTCTTCCTAAATGTTTTTCTTAAAACACTGAACTTACTATGTGTATCTGAATGTATATTCCAACATTATAGTATATTAAAAGTATAGTTCTTAATAATTATCTAAATCTAAAAACATGCATTCTTTTATGTTCTAATTTCATGTAATTCATTAGTAATATTAATAGAAGTAATTTTAACCAAATTTTCAAAAAAGATCCCTGTAAATAAGGGTGGAGAATAATAAAGTGTTCTTGGAGATCTAGTTAACTGTGTACTTGTGAATTACAGACCGTATTATTACTCTTGTTGAGTTATTCATTCAGTAGGTATGTATTGAGATTCTACTATGTGCCATGAACTCTTCTATGCACAGTGAATATAGTGGTAAGGAAGGCAGAGAAGGATTTTGTCATTCTACAGATAACATTGCACTATGCAGGTAGTTCTTGAGCATCTATTTTATGCACAGTAATTTCTAAGGTAGCCGTAGAGATAAATTTCCTATGGATTATTCAGAATTTTACTCTCTAATTCTAGAGATAAAAATAGAAGTTTTCTGAATAAAGGGACTCTGTCATATGTATTTTATATGAATCAATACAGTAACAGGTGAATAATTTGTACTTTTATAGCCATAATGCAAAGTGGTGTTAAATCTTGGATAATAAGTAAATTTAATTATAATTCAGAAGATTAAAGCTAAGTAGTATTTATTGAGCATTTACCATACGTCTCAGTTAATTTCCATAATAAAATTTCAGGAATAGTATTGCTATAACTATAATATGGGTAAGGAACAGAGGTCAGAATTTAAGTAATTTTTCACACAGCCAGTAATTCCTGAAATTAGGATTTAGCATTTGCTTAAGTCTAGTGTTTCTAGTACTTTCAGTACACCAAATATCCTTCAAAGTGCCTCTCAAAAAAGACATACTTTGTTTCATCATCAAATCAGTATGGGGATCTCTGTTTAATACATCTCCCTATTGGAAGCTCAGCATACCCAACAATATATTAAAGGCATTGGTCAGAATTTATGCTAGAAAGATGTCTGTAATTTGGATTTTCACCATTTTGTCGAACTCTGTTAAACCATAGAACCCTACAGTCAACATAAACACAAAACACCATCTCATCATGACATTCACTGTGGTTTTGTTTTTGTTCTCCATACATTGATTTGTTGAATAAAAGTAACCGATTATTTGAAAAAGTCTAAAAACCTTTTGAAGAAAGCTGTAGTGAAATAGCTTCAGAGGGAGGGATCCAGGAAAACAGGGAGAATAGAATATTTGAGCTGGATGCTGTAGCATGGTGAGAGTTTAAAGATTTAGAGAGAAATCAGAGACACTTCAGGAGGAGAAAATAGCAGAAAGCCAAAGGGCAGAGGTAAAAATCATGGAGTACTATAGGGGAGAGGTGTTTACATAAAACCATAGAATTAGATAGAAGGGAGATTACTGGAGAGCATTGAATGGCAAGTAGAGAAGTTTGTTGTATGGAGCAGAGAAAGTATAAAAATTGTAAATTGGTGGAATGACATTTTTTAAAATGACATATGCTTTAGGAACATTAATCTGTCTCTTCTAGTAAATGAGACTAATCTGATTTATTGTAATGGGATTTTAATAATTTTAATTTAAATTATTGTTACAAAATTTGTTTCTATATCTATGATCTTACATCGAGTCATTAATTATGTGTTAAGAGCAATATTCTTGACCGGAAAACACTGTCTGGCAACAGTGTGACAACAAAAATCAGGCGTATATATCAAGAACAATAATTACTCAGACTGTTGGGCTTTCATTTTATATTTTCATTCCTGGGTTATTTATTTTTAATTATAGTTTATTGATTATGCTATTGCAGTTGTCCTGATTATTCTACTTTTGCTACTCTACACCCAGCACCCCCTACTCCCTCCAGCAATCCCCCCACCATTGTTCATGTTCATGGGTCATGCGTATAAGTTCTTTGGCTACTCCATTTCCTATACAGCACTTTACATCCCTATGGCTATTCTGTGACTACCTGTTTGTACTTCTTAATAACCTTACCTCCTCACCCATTCCCCCATATCTCCCTCCCATCTGGCAACCATCAAAATGCTTTCTGTATCCGTGATTCTGTCTCTGTCCTTGTTTGCTTAGTTTGTTTTAGATTCAATTGTTGATACATTTGTATTTTTTTTGTCATTTTATTGTTCATGGTTTTGATCATCTTTTTCCTAAATAAGATTAACATTTCATATAATAATGGTTTGGTGATGATGAACTCCTTAAGTTTTTTCTTGTCTGGGAAGCTCTTTACCTGTCCTCCAATTTTAATGATAGCTTTGCTGAGTAGAGCAATTTTGGTTGTAGCTCCTTGCTTTTCATGATTGAATATTTCTTGCCAATCCCTTCTAGCTTGCGAAACTTCTTTTGAGAAATCAGCTGACAGCCTTATAGGAACTCCCCTGCAGGTAACTAAATGCTTTTCTCTTGTTGCTTTTAAGATTCTCTCATAACCAGGGTTTTGAACTCTGCATCTTATAGATTGCTTATCTCCATTCCATTTAGATCTTCTTCTGGAGTTTTGTTCTGTTCTTTCAATTGGACCATGTTTCTTTGTTTCCTCATTTTGGCATTCTCCCTGTGTTAGTTCCTATGTATTAGGTACAGCTGCTTTGACTCCATGTCTTGCTGGGGGGGCTACTATAGTAGGTGTCCTATAGGGTCCATTGGCACAGACTCCTCTATCACCCAAGCTTGATACTCGAGGTGCACCCTTCATGTGAGCTGAGTACACTCTCCTCCTGTAGTTGAGCCTTGGTTGCTGTTGGTAGGTCAGTTGGAGGGATTTACCCAGGCCAGTCAGCTGCAAGGACTGGTTGTGACCACTTACCATCAACCTTTGTCCTCCATGGAGGATCAACTGTCCAGGGGAAGGGTGTTGGTGCTCTGATACGGTCAGTAGCTGTCCACTGGGTGTGCTGGCCCTGGGGTTTCCTGGGTGGTGCAGACCAAGGTCAGCCCCCATCTGTGTTTTGCCCTAGACCACCCTGCCTGAGCTATAAAGTAATATGAGATGGATGCTACTTATGCTGGACTCGGAGATTCCCAGGCAAAGGCACGCTGTGGATCTAGGCTGGTTGCTGCTAGTTCTAGGCCTGGGGCTCACTGAGGCCAGCTGTTGTTTATTTGATAGGATTTAGGAAGTCGTGAAGCATTAGCCACGCCCAGCCATTCATACGGAAAAACAGCTTGAGTCAGCTATAAATTGGGTGGGGTGGAGTATCAGGGCATCTCCAAGGCAGGTCAAACAGTGCGAGCCAGGTTAATGGAGTTTCAGATAAGGCACCAGCTTACCGGGTCTGTGGGGGGAGGGTTTAGATAAGAGACAATGGCCTCTGCTCGTCTTCTTTCTTTCAAAGTTTCTTTCGAGAAATCAGCTGATAGTCTTATGGGAATTCCTTTGTAGGCAACTCTCTGCTTTTCTCTTGACTCTTTTAAGATTCTCTCTTTAATCTTTGACATTTAATTGTGATGTGTCTCGGTGTTGTCCTCTTTGGGTCCAACTTGTTTGGGACTCTCTGTGACTGTGTGTGGGTTCTTGAAGAGGAACTGCATGGGGTTTCAGTTATTGCTCCCACCCCACCAACCCAATCCATGCTGGACTTTGCAGCCAGAATTTGAGGGGCTTTTCCTGGCACTGGAACCCTGGCATGGGGACCTGGTGTGGGGCTGGAACTCCTTACTTCTGAGATATCTCTCCTGAATTTTTATCTACCACATGTGGGTGAGGGACCAGCCTGTTCAGCATCTGTGCCCTTCTTACCAGTCTGGATGGATGTGGTTTCTTTAATTCTGTAGTTGTCAGACTTTCATTCAACTCTATTTATAAAAGTTTTGAGTGATGGTTGTTCTCTATTTTAGTTGTACTTTTGATGTGGTTGTGCAAGGAGATGAGCCATGTCTACCTACACGTCTTTTTGTACTTACTCTAAATGTTTAGAAACAAAGATTAAGAGCAATCACTTCTGGAGTCATTGCCACTTCGAATAGTTCACACACATTTTATGTATTTGTGGCAGCTACTTGTTTATCTTAAAAGCAATATATTTATATTCCTAATGAAACTTCTAAACCAAACTATAAAGTTTCACTTCGTAAAAATTTCAACTCATCCAGGACAATTATTATTACAGCTAAGGGACTAGACAAATATTCATCTACTATACAGAAACTTACCAATTTATTTAGTTAAGAAAATAAATTCCTGCTCTGCATTTACTGTGTAACTGTTGGAAAGTCAAAATTATTTTGAGAATAAAACTACATTCTATTCACAAAATTACCTTTAGGAGTACTAACATAGGATGGAGGGACACCAGATTAGAAATTATATTTAGGTGCATGTCTAGCTAAGAAAAACATGACCGGTTTTGGAAATTGACATCAGAGTTGGGAGTGTTAGCTCTGGGTGGGGCCGTCAATTGTCCAGGGCAATGCAGATATGGCTGCCATATTTAGAAATGGAGTTTGAACATCAGGGTCCAGTTCTAGGGAATTGCCATGAAGTTTCTTGTCTTTCAGCAAATTCACTCAGAATTTCACAGACCCCCCAAATTCTCCCACTGTATTGATGTGCAGGTGAAGTGGTGCTGCCTTGACACAATGAGTGGAAGAGTCTACTTATTTTGGCAACTGAAATGTTTGCACAGCTCATCTATTAGGAACTCCTTATATCCTTATTCAACCATAGAAATGAGCCAGGGCATTAAGCCACTGAATGGAAATTACTAAGTAAACAAGTTCTGACTAATCTGGAGCAGAGTAAGCTGACTTCCATACTTAAACGAAGATTGAAAATTGATGAGCACAGTGATATCTTCTAAGATCTTCACTTTCTAGCTAGAATGTTAAGGTTTTTGTTCATTACATTCTGTTGATATGGCCAAGAATAATACCTGGCACATATTGTACATGTACAATAAATATTTGTTGACTTAATGACAACATATTTCCTCAGAATTTGATTATGTATTTATTTAAAAGATATGTGATTGCATCTGATTATGTCTTAGAGGAAAGGAATTTTCAGTCATGATGGCAGTTGTACCTCCTACCTTAGCCAGAAAGACACCACCATCATGAAGCACAGTTTTTACTTAAACTTGGAACATACTTGGCATTCACACTGAGAATGGGGGGAAAAGTAGAGTTATCACAATGCTTTTTAGGGCCTCCAAATTGTTTAGAATAGCTGAATAAACATATATCAAGCACTAATGAAGAGATTCTTCATGCTTTTTCTTTTTTAAAGCAGAACTCCAATATGTACGAATGACCAATTCACAAGGAGTAAATATTTCTTGTGAAATCCCAAGCAGTGATGAAAAATATTAGCATTTCATATTTTCAAGCCAGGACTGTGTGTTTCGATCTCCTATTGAAACATGAATTTTTTTTATTTTAACTTTATATAGGGTCTGAAAAATAACTACAGAGGTGGGGAAAAGCAGGTTTATTGTAATACAGATAAATATATAATAATTAAGAAAAATAATACAAGACTAAACTGCATTTTGTGTATTCATAATTCTAAACCTACTTTTGCCCCATCCTATATGTATCTGATATTTCCAAAATACTTCTAAATATTCTGCAATCCTTGTCCCAAATTATCCTTTTATCTTTACAAAGGGAGAGATAATTTATTAAAAACAATGTAACCATGTATAAAGCACTTAAATCTACCACCCCCTGTTATTTTTTTAAAATACAAAGAATGTTTCCTTGCTCTTCTGATGATTCTAAGGTACATATACTTAGTTTTGGGTGAACATATGGCTTTAGGTAGAATTCTAGAATATGATTCTGCTACAGATATGCCAGTAAAACCTTATTTTTAATTAATTCTTGGCAATTAACTTAATTGAGCGTATGATCTTTAGAGATGATCTGGTTCAAATTCTAATTCTTCTAGTCACTAGATGTGTAACCTTGGAGAAATTCCTTTGCCTCATTAAATATCACTTTCTTCAACAGGAAAATAAAAATCAAAATTCCTAACTCAATGAGTTGTCTTAAGAATTAAATAAAGTAATACATGTAAAACTCCTAGCAGAATAAGCCCTTAAATAAACTAATATAATTTCACAAGCTGAAATTGTTTATGCTATGCTATCTATTAAATAACACCTTTCATTTCAGAGGCTTTACAAAGTAAAAGCTTATTTTTCTATCACAAGTCTCTAGGAAAGTTGTCCTACATGGGTTTTCTTAGTGACCCAGGCTGCGTCTGTCTTGAAGCTACATCCTCTCTAATGTGGCTCCCTGGGTCTCTGAGCAAGGAGAAGAGAGAAAGGAAAGCTCACACTGGCTCTTAAATGACTGGTTTAGCAATGGTGACATAAATTGGCTGATAGCCTACTGGCTAGAAGTAATCAGTTGGCCTGGTTGAATAGTAATGATGCCAGGCCTTGTATTTCTGCGTGTTCTCCAGGAAAGAGCAGAACTGGATGTGTTAAGAGTGCTACTCCAGTAGAGTGTATAGAGCTACTTCAATAGGAAAATGAAGTAATTGAATTTTCAAGAAATTCTAATGACATTGAAATACTCAGAGTCATCAAGTCAAATGAAATTTGGGTTTTGTTTTCTGTGGTATGAAAGTCTTTACTGACAGAAAGAACTAAATGTAGAAAAATAGAATATTTAACCAAAAGAAAGGAAATGAAATTTTTGGTCCTGGCTTGGCTACCATCATGAATAACTTTGGGCAGGCCATTGAAGTTCTCATTTTCTTAGTTTAGATCAATAAAAATAGATTCCTTTACCAGTGTACTACGCAGGATTTTTGCTGGCTCAAAAGAAATCTTTAAGAAGAAGTACTTTTATAGACAGGATGCATGTCAAAGTTCCTTACATCTTCCTGGGAACATAACTTAACCATATTTTCTAGCTTCCTTTGTTTTAGAAGCGGCCATAATAGTAATTCTAGTCACTAGAATGTGAGTAGAAGGAATATGAACCTTTTCTTGGTCAATCTGCTGAAGAAGCTGATGGGTGTCCTCTTTGCTGCCTTTTCTTTTCTGCTGGCTGGATGCTGAAGATGATGAAGCCTGAGAGGATGGCAGACCTCAGATGGAGGGAGTCCAGGCCCATGCCTGACCAAAGGGAACAATGCTGCCCTACAAACAAGAACACCTTCCTGGGACTGTTATGTGAATAGATGTGCCATTCTATCATGGTTGGGCCATTCTATTTTTGGGATTTCTAATTATTACTGCAGTTTTGCATAAGACAGACTTAAACAATATACTATAATATGCTTGGCACACAGTGGGTCTTCATAAATGACTACTGGATAAACGGATGAAGAAAATACTTATAAATCTCAATACTTTGGTTCTCTCTCTCACACAAACTTTTTTTTTTTTTTTTTTTTTTTACTATTGAGATAAGATAATCAGAAGCTAGGAAAATTCCTTGGCAAGTGGAATGGGGAAACTGAGATAGCTGATTCAAATTGGCATCATCCAAATTGACTCACCTGCCTCCTTCTTCCCTTGCATGACCACTCCCTTAAGCATTAAGCCCTCAGGACAATGAGGTTCTGAGCAGCACCAAATAACCTTAGGAACAAAACCTCAGGTCTGTTGACCCCAGAGACAGAGTTTTGGGCAAACTAGAGATAACACCTAGACCTCAGTTATGTTTCAACTCCAGCATCTGTGTTTGCTGCTTTTCCAGGCCCAGAAAAGCAGCAAACACAGATGAAACTGCACCATGGCTGGCATCAGGAAGGGATGCAATGGCTAATGACCTCCTACTCTAGCACCAACCAATCAGTGGAGACCATGACTCTGACCCTATATAGATGCTCATTTTGATGCATCAGCTTATTAAAGGACACACTTCAAAAGCTGATGAATATTCTACTGAGGTCCTCCCCTAAAACCTCCCCTAAAATTTCTGCCTTTAGAAAACAGATAAGAACCCTTAAGACAAAGTACCCAGTATGCACTCTCTCCGTACATGTCTCTCTGTAGAGTGTGACATGCCTTCTTCAGGTTTGTACCTGTGCTCTTTTTCTCTTAAGCGTAAGTGCCCTTCTTTTGCCTCTGCAACTTATTTCCTGAGTCCAAGAAGCCCAGCTGGCTCACTTCTTCTGCATCTATGACTTTCTGTCTAAAAGGCCAAAGCAACTCTCTGAGTAGACCACTTGAATCTTCTCTTCAAGTGTACTTTTGTTTTGCATGCTAAATAAACTTCCTCTGGTGGTAGAGTTCTTGGACCTGAATTTTTTGCCAAACTCAAGAACTGAGAGCCCACATTGCCAGTACACTGTGATTTAGAGCTTAGCTCCAAATTATTATTATTTTTTAATTGGCAACATCTTGTTAGACATACAGAGAAGCATTTCTATTAATTCTGAGTTCTCAAATACCTGAATGTGATTGTAATATTATGCTCAAGATGCTATAAAGCAGAGGAATTTGCTTAGTGTGTAACACAATATGATTTTCAAAATGCTATGCTCTATTTTTCCCTTTTCAGAAAAGTGACGCCTAATTCTGACTGTTGCACATTACTTGACTTCATGTCCATTCTGCACTAGCATCACAAAGAAGAAGAAATAAGGAAAAATTATCATTTCCCACTATGAACCCCAATTCCCTGAGCTGCTTATGTAACTGTATAATGCTGCCAACTGAACAAACAGCTTCAATCATGTGTCTGTTCATATCTCCGGGCAATGTTTTGTTCTCCTTTCTTCTTTTGTAAATGTATTCCCTTCAAAGGTTGCGTACACTAGTGGGTAAACAATCTCCATGGGAGAACAGGAAAGCCAGCTATTTAATATGTGTGGTTCGGTGTCATGAGGTATAGAGTCACAGCAAATAATATTTTGTGATGACACTAACACTAATAAAGATGATGACATTCTCACGATTAGCTATATTTGTAGTAAAGGGAAATGAATGGACAAGACCGTTCAGTCTAAAGGATGCATACTCCATGCTGACAAACAGCACTGAGTTTCAGCGTAAAAGGGATGTTATGTAGACAGTATACATATGCACCTGACAGTACTGTTTATTTATATGCTATCATTCATCCAGTATTTTATTTTTACCTACAAGTTGAAATGTATTTACTTCATACCCTATTATAGGCCCATTTAGTCACATTTCTGTCAGATTCCACTTACATATTCAGCATTGAATAAATCAGTAGTTAATAAATGTCCTTGGAAATATGTTTAGAGATAAATAATGAATTACTGGACCTGGTCATAAATATACATTTTTTACTCTCAGGATCCTAAAAGAAACATATCTGACCCATTACATACATATATGGAAAAAGAGAAATAAATTTAGAGCAGTCATGTAAAACAATCCTGGTTTATTACTCTTTGAATGAATATGCTGCAGAGAAAAAATATTATCATAACTATTCAAAAAATTCCCCGGCAAAGGAAATACTAAATAAGGGTGGAGGGTCAACCTTTCCATCGTAAGTATTTTTTTGTCATAGCTCCACGGGCTTGAGGCACTGGGCCAGCCCTATAGCAGAGAGAACTACAGGAAACGCAGGATTCCAGCCCCACCATGCCTTCCTTCTTAGAGCTACTACTCCCGCTGACCACAGGCTCGCTTTTAATTTGCATCACGATGGTCTGATGAACAGACTGGGAGGGCAGTACAGATAGAAAATACAGATCAAGTACAGATAAAAATACGTTCGTTCACCTTGAAAAATACAAACAAGACTTTTAGGGAATAATGTACAGGGATGTATCTATTGAAAAACGAGAAGAATACAATCACTTCATTCTCAGGAATAGTTTTCACAATCCCCTTTACATTCTACCCCACCCTCTCCCCATAGTCCAATATCTGTACACTTCCTACATCTATACTTACTTAAATAATATAGATATACGTCCCCTGAACATACCTCATAAATGTCAACCCACCCCCTCACAAGCTTCTTGCTAACTAAGCCAGTTTCATGTTTGTTTTTAACATCTACTATGGGAGTGAGCCCTTATAGCACTTTGAAGTTCCATCTCTATTAAAAGCGAAGAGGGACCTTGTGTACTAAGAAGAGAGTGAATGTCAATGAGTGGCTGTTATTTCATATATTCCTGACTATAAAATAAATCTCATTGCTTAAAAAAAAAGTAGAACTCATGGGCCAAAGTTAAAAAAAAGGCAAAAATATAATGTAAAAGGTTAAAAGAAAACACATCAAATCTTGCCAAAGGTTTGTGTTTTACATAAAGCTGCAGTTGGGACCTCACAAAGGAAATCTCTGTGCTGTTTATTTCTGGCTCAGAGGATTTACATGCTCTTTCTGATCATCTGGGCCTTCAGCACTGGGTAATGTCTCCCAGTCCCCAGCTTAGCGCTCATGCAAAATTGAAGCACTTTGGAGGCAGTTCAGTAGCTGCAGATGAATCTCAATGTGCAGGAAAAGGCATAATGGCTGTTTAGCACATGCTAGGAGAAGCTGAGGAAATCAGGGGGAAAATCTATTGAACTTAAGCCATTGGGGAGGCAACCGGAGCAACTGCATTAACAATGTGTTCACATTCCTATTGTGTTGCTAGGCCAAGCAGGAAGGAGTGTTGGGTGTGTCCCCATGTATATGAAAATACGAAGTGAAGCTCTTTTGATTACATTGGCTATTTTGGGTTAATTTTGGCAACTACGTGGGGAAAGAATTTTCATGAGCGAAGTGGGTAGGAGGAGTTTCAGGTCTCCATGAGACAAGACCATTGCTGAAGTGTAGGGGTGGGCAACGGTGCCCTGGGCATGAGGAGCATGAATGACATGCACAGCCCCCCTGAGCAGTTCTTTTCCTGCATCTGGCTCACAGTACATTGTAACAGATTGGGGGCGGCTGCAGAAAGCTGGTACGGAACACTAGGGAATGCTTTCATTGCCTGTTACATTTGTAGTTAACTTAGAAATATTGATGAAAGGATGGAAATTAACCAGGTAAATACCTTCACTTTCAGCTCCCACCACCACTACTCACTCACTGCCACCATCATCATGGCCTTTTTTTCCAATGGTATTTAATACGTTAGTTTTAGAGTAGTTACAGGTTGCCAACAAAATTGAGAGAAAGGTACAGAGATTTCCCATACACCTCCTACCACCACACATGCATAGCCTTCCCTGTCATCCACATCCCCCACCAGCGGTACATTTATTACAATTGATGAGCCTACATGGACACATCATCATCACCGAAAGCCCACATTTTACATTAACGTCACTCTTGCTGTTGTTCATTCTATGGATTTAGACAGATGTATAATAACATGTGTCCATCATTATAGTACCATGCGGAGCAGTTTCACTGTCCTAAAAATCCTCAGTGCTCCGCGTATGCATGCCTCTTTCCCCTTGAACTCCTGTCAACCACTGATTTTTCTACTGTCTCCATCACTTTGTCTTTTCCAGGGTGGTGTATTGCGGGAACCACAGAGTGTGCAGCCTTTTCACACTGGCTTCTTTCGCTCAGTAATATGCATTTTAAGTTTCCTCCATGTCTTTCCATGACTTGACAGCTCATTTCTTCTTAGTGCTGGATACTATGCCATTGTCTGAAAGTACTACAGTTTATTTATCCATTCACTTACTTAAGGACATTTTGGTTGCTTCCTAGTTTTGGCATTTGTGAATAAAGCTGCTATAAATATCTTTGGTTTTGTGTGGACTTAAGTTTTCAACTCCTTTGGGTAAATACCAAGGAGTGCAATGACTATGTCATATGGTAAGAGTCTGTTTAGCTTTGTGAAAAACTGACATTTTACCTTCTCACAAGCAGTGAATTAGAGTTCCCGGTGTTCTGCATCCTTGCCAGGATTCGGTGTTGTCAGTGTTTGGGTTTCTGACCATTCTAATAGGTAGGTAGTAGTATATCATTGTTGTTCCAACTTGCATTTCCCTGATGACATATTATGTGGAGCATCTTTTCATATGCTTACTTGCCATCTGTACATCTTCTTGGTGAAGTGTCTGTTAAGGTCTGTTGCCCTTTTGAACAGTTACATTAAGTGACATTTTCTTGACAAGATGTCTGGTAACTATAGTGGGCTGAATGGTGTCCCCCTAAAAAGATATGCCCACATATGAATCCCCAGAAAGGATGAATGTTATCTTATTTAGCAAAAGGTCTTTGCAGATGTAAAGAAATTAAGGAGCTTGTGATCCTGAATTGCCCAGGTGGGCCCTAAAGCTGGTGATAAGTGCTGTTGTGAGAGGCACTCAGGTAATACAGACACAGACAAGGTGATGATGCGGAGATTGGGATGATGTGGCCACAAGCCCAGGAGTGCCAGGCCAGCCACCAACAGCTGGAAGAAACAAGAAACAGATTTTATTCTAGAGTTTCCAGAAGGAGTGTGGCATTGCTGGATTTCAGACTTCTAGCTTCCAGAACCGAGAGAATAAATTTCTGTTTCACTAAGCCATGAATTTCATGGTAAATTATTGTGGCAACCTGTGGCTAAGGGCATTTTCTCTGTCTCTACATTCAAGGAGTGAACTCAAGAATCTGACAGAGCAAAAGGTGAGAAAAAGCCATCTGCCATGGGTTGTTTTGCTGGTTTCACAAATGCCCCATGGAATAGGTGTAGGGAAGTAGTCTTTTACTCACTAACACCATTTCATACAGAGGGCCTCACTGTCTAAGATCATCAAAGCAGTAGTTATAAAAAAAGGCATGCCATTCATTCCCTGCCATTCCTGGAATTGCCTTGTACAGAATATTCCCCTGGGTTTTTCCAGCTAAGTTTTAATTCACTCAAGCCCTAGAGTTCCCCCTCTTCCCTCAGGAAGCTGCTATCCCTCAGCCTGAGAAGTTTAATAGGCAGAGACAGGAGGAAGAACATTGAAGAAAGCAGGCGCTCTCTGCCATGTAACTCTATAGCACAGAACTAACAAGGAGTTTCATGAATTTATTCTCATAATAAGAGGAGAACCTGAGCAGATGGTAAAGCATACTCTTTTTTTCCTCTCTTTTCCCTTCTCTCTTTTGCGTCTTCTAGACTGTGATCTTAAGTGTACCAGGTCTTAGCTGTGTCTCTACTTACAGCACCAAGTAAGATCTGGGCCATGGATTTTGGCTATGTAGCCTCTATGCTGTGTTTTCACAAGAGTGTCTCTCCTCTTGCCCTGCTTTTCAAGCCTGGTTACTTAGCATTACTAGAGACCTTAGAACACAGAAAAAGACAGCCTAAATACATAAATACATAGATAAATACATAAATAAATAAATAAATAAATAAATAAATAAATAAAATAAGGTATGCTCCCTTCCCAATTAAATTTAGGGGGTGCAGTCAGGCCATAAATGTTTTCAAATATCTGCCCCTTCATCCAGCCATGCAATTATCAAATGCAGCCAGGGTTCGCACTTAATGTCCTAATGGTTCTTTGTTGGTCTTGCCTTCATGTTCTTGGAGATTTTGTCCAAAATAGAGTTTTGATATCAGGCTAAACGCTCAATGAAATCAGAAATAAGTCCAAGACTTCTCTAATTTGAATTATTTTTCATTGCTACATATTTCACTTCCTACTTGCTGTGCTTGCTTTTTGGCCAGATCCTGATATTTTGCTAATTGCAGCTCTCTTGTTATGCATGCTGGTTTTGTATCTCCAAATACTGCTTTTCACAGGAATTGGCAAGGGTGGGTATTTCAACAGGCATCCTCGAGATAGCTCTGTAAATCCCCAGCTTAGGGATGGCTGGTACTGAGGAGAGAAGAACAAAGCGGCCAGGCGCAGTAAAGCCCGCTCCCTCAATTTTAGTGTTACATTATTCACTGCTGGTGGCATTTTTGACTAAAACATTTTCTGTTGTGCCTTTAAAAATACAAAAGATATGTTGAGGTGAAGAGAGAGAAAATAGCATCAGAATTTATTGACTCAGTTATTGAAAGAATATCGAATTTAGTGATACAGAGACTCAGAATAAATAACATTTTATGACATCACAGAATAAAAAGGGTAACAATTTAGGTCATTGTCTCATAATCATCAACTGGGTTTATTTATATTTAACACAATAGGTACAGACCCCACAAGATCATTTAAATTTTGACAGAAAGTTGTGGTCTTTTAGAAAGCTAAGCCTCTTTTAAACTGAAATTTCTTAAAATTCCTCAAACAAGATGATTAATCCATTTCATATTACAATTCAGAACTTTGTTAACTATGTTAATCCCTATGAAAACAAAGAACAAGAAACTCTCCTTAAAACCTTCACACATTTCAGCCAAAAGTTAGATTAAAAATACACTGTGACTTCTAACACTTGTGCTGTTCTGACTTTGAAGTGGTCACATTAAAACTCTAAACCACAGCATATGCATGGTTGCTGGGTGAATGGCAAAATCACTATAGCAACACAATCACTAGTTTTGCTCCTAAAATGCTCCATTTGGGTAGCAAGTAATCTAGATAGAGAATGGGCCTTGGACTCTTGCTTCTTATTGTACCCTTTGTGTGGGCCTGGGGGTGGGTAGTATTTGATTTTTCTCTATTGTACATTTGAAAAAATACACACACATAAACACACCCACACACATATACATAAGTATGTACTTACATATCTACTTAAATGCATATTCTTGACTAACCTGTATTAATCAATGTTTTCATCTTAGCTGTGGAAAGAAAAAAGAGTAATGCATTACAAGTAACCTTGCCCTAAGTGTTAATTGGCAGGGGAGAATTCCTTTGTGTTTATTACATTAAAAAGTCTCACTCTATGTAATTTAAGAAAATTTCTGTTTTCCTTTAATGAAACACAGCTTGCTTAAGACTTTGCTGAAAGGTGTAATGTTTTCTTGCCTCTACTTTACAATCATGTTCTGGGCTGGATCTGTTCAATAAATGCATGCTATTAAATTTTTCTATACAGTATGTAATGCAAACATTAATAATCTTCCCCATGAGATATCATTACATTAAATTACAGAGTTCATCAAATATGGTATACTCAGGGTATTTTGGAGTATATGCAGGGTCTATAATATTGGTATTTGCAAATACTGGAGTTACTAAAAATGAACAAATAACAACAATTAAAAACTTTACAACAATAATAGGTTAGAAACAAAAAGAACCCAAATTTGTAGCCTAAAAATTTTCAAGTCCTCACTTCTGTTTGTAAGTTAGGAAAAGAGCGGAAACAAATACCAGCTTTGTACACAGTGAGGGACTCCGAACCATTCATCTAGCTGAGAGTATCTTCATGCTAGAACGGAATGAAAGCAACAGCTAAAAGCTGCTCCCACCACAGTTTTATAATTGCAGCTGGGATGACATTGGCCATGTTAACCCAGGTTTCTAAATTCTTAATGTTAATATGAAATTAGGATGAATCAATTGTGAGCAATAATAGATGAAGAACATGAAAAACTATATATATTTCAAGAGAATTGCTATTTTGTTTCACCATTCTCTTGCCAAATTATCAGACTGACTTAGTGGAAAAGACTTCATGTACTAAATGGATCCTTGCCAATTTTCTATTTTTATTTTTGTTCTCATACTGAAAAGAAAAAAGTTAGCTTCTACAAGTACCTCTGAGAAGGTAATCAATAAATTAATTAATATTCCTGAATTATTTATCTTCATTGGTTGACAATATATTACAGATACAATGCCCTATTCTTACAAAGGTAATTGACTTAAATTTTAAAAAAAGAGATTATGGAATAAAATTCCAATAGAGCTTACAAATTTTATTCATCATTTACAAAATATAAGCCATATCATGCCATTCCAACCTAGTTGAAGAGACAGTTCTTATATATGCATAAATGTGTGATACATAAACTATATGTACTTATAATATATGTGAATAACATGATATTGAATGATAAGAAATTACCATTGTGTACTTCAAAAATGGTTGAATATTGACAATTTCACATGGTTTAACCTAATACACATGTAAAATTCACACAAATATAATGAAAATGCAAGTACAAATAAGAGAAATGTGGACATGTATGACTTGGGATTTTATAGAAAGATTCATCCATGAGACTACATTTGAGACACTTCTTTAAGAATGAGTAGGATTTTAACAGAGGTGGGGTGGGGGAAGTATGCTATCAAGTCATTAATTCATACCATACACACTTATTGAGCACCTTGGTACCCAACATGAAGTTAAGCATGGAACTAGAAGAGTGAAAAAGATACAATTCCTGATTTCATGGAGCTTATTCTTCAGCTTATAATGTTTAGATTGATGAGAAGATATAACTTGGGAAAGAAGCTGTGATAACTGGCCATTTTAGTATTAAAAATTAGTAAGAGACCAGAAGGTGAACAGATCTATTTCCTAAAGTTCCCTGTGACTTAAGTAGGACCACTAAGTCAAGAAAACAAAAGAATTAATCACACTCACTTTAAGGAAGAGCATACTGGTAATTCACCGAGCTTAAATTACTGTTGTAGTCTCACAATTTAGTTTCCATGATTCTAAGATACAACATTGTTTGCATTTATTTAATAACATTTTTAAAAATCGAACCTAATGTCCCACAGAAATTGTATAAACAGAATTTGCTAAACCATGCAATGGTGCAACCCGAAGATCTCAGGATAAAGATCTGTGAAAAAGATTCCAGTTGCCAAATGGGGGGTTAAGGAAAGTTTTTTCATTGCAAAACTGCAGGACTTTTACATGCAAATTTACTTTATTCTTTTTCTCCAAAAGGTAATATAATCATTGTAGTTTCCTAAATAATTTGACCACAAAACTTTTGTTTGTTTGTTTTTCCACCAAATAGCAATTATAAGACACTGGTGGTTCATTGAAAGCAGTTTAAGGGGAAAATCCAAATTGGCCTAGGATAGAGGGCACATTGTAGGGGAGAACCTACCAGAATAAGGCTAGAAAGTTTGATTAGGAACAGATTGTACTGAAGCTTTTGAGCATATGGCGAAAGAGGATGTTGTTTTTTTCCATGGACAAAGGAAAGCCATTATATATTTTGAGAAATGAAATGGTTTAATCACTCAGACTTGTGCTTAGGCCTATTATTACCTGGAAAATATACTGCTGAGAGAAGGGTTGAAACCAAGAAGGGATGGGAGGCTACTGAAATAAACTAAGAGGTGTATAATAGACACCCATAATAGGGAAGTAGCAGCAAGAACTACAAATGAAGGTTGTTTGGTGGGAAAATTCTGAGATGGAATTGGCAGTATGGGATGATCACTTGTCTGGAATTAGGAATGAAGGTGAGATTTCTATTTTCGGTGATGATATGGAGAGAAGAGGTACATGAAACAGGAATACAAGAAGAGAAAGAATTTCAGTTGTGCCACTCTTGAGATAAGTGGGGAATTGAGTGAGCACAGTGTATCTGTGAGAACTCCATGTTGAGGAATGCGATTCACTTAAGTTTGTGTCCAATTATGGCTTCTCTTTATCAATTTTTTTTCTGTTAAGACCCACATTTTACTATTTGGTCAAATATTAAATACCCTCGAGAATAAAATGAATCAAATCATAAGCACTCTCTTAAGTTATTACATTAAGGAAACACAAAGGCCACGCAAGGAAAACTTGACACGGTGAGGGAGGCAGAGGAAAGCATGAACGATGACAGCTTAGCTGACATGCCAAATCAGATTTCCTTTTCCTGAGAAAAGGGTTCATTTCATTACAGTGCTCTTTTTAGTCTGTTCTGTGTTCAGTAGTTTTGGTGGGATTTAGGGAGACCATGGGGTACAGGGGCCAAGAGCAAAGGCTTTGGAATTAGAGAGCCCTGGGTTCAGATCTGCCTCTGTCACCTCTTGGCTGTGTGAGTTGGGCAATTTAGTCTCTTTACCCTGCTGAGCCCAAGTATTCTCATTTACAAAATAACCCCCAAATTATCTCATAAGATTACTGTGATGACTAAATGACCTAATGCATGTAAGGCATTCATTATACAAGGTTTGTCCAGAAAGTATGTATCAGTGTACTACAAAAAATAGAGACATTTATTGTATAAGATACAAAAACATTGTGCATAGGACAATAATGTCTCAGTCTCCTTCAAAGTAAGCACCTTGGGACCTCACGCAGTTCTCCCAATTGCCATCTGCTGCCCCATTGTATTTTCCTGAATCTCATCAATGGTCTGAAATCACTTCCCTTTCAAAGGTGATTTTAGTTTTGGGAAAATTCAGAAATCACAGGGCACCAAATCTGGGCTAAAGGAGGGCTGAGTCATCTGGGTAATTTGATGTTTTGCCAACAAACTCTGCATGGACATGATGCCTGAGGGGGCTTATTGTTGTGAAGAAGCTGTCAATCACCAGTTACCCTTAGCTGCAGCGTTCTGAATCATCCAAATAGTTTCCACAAAAGAATGTTTAAGCTTAACACAAAATCTGATACAGATTCATTGCTCTACTTGCTCAGTCATTTTGAATGTGATGGCCACACAGTACACATGCTCACTCAATGGTGTCTACCACCCCCACAGCAAAATCCTCATTTCTCTAGCATGCACATTCCAATCCTTTCCCCTTGGTTGCCAGGTTACATTGATGTCACGCAAACCATTCTCCTTGTATTAACAATGGTTGGACTTTTTCTGGACAGACCTCACAAAGCTTGAAACTCTTTTTATTGTTGTTGTGCTGGTCCTATTGATAATATTCTTTCTGCTAATGTGATATGAAAGGGAAGATCTTGGAGATTATTGAAATTTCTTTTGGGAGTGACATAGAGAGAGATGCATCAATTTGTTTTTCTACTTATTTATGCATCCATTGATTGATCCTTGTATGTATTCTGACAAGGGATCGAACCCACAACCTTGAAGTATCAGGACAACACTCTAAGCAACTGAGCTACCTGGCCAGGGCCTTTAAACTTCCCTGCTTTTTCATAGAGAGGGAATATTTGCTTTTTGATGGTGAGTGTTGGAAACATGGAATGTTTTTCCATGTTTCAACCATGGAAACAAGGTTGAAAAGACTTCAAGTAAATAGAAAACAAACAGCCAAGTCTGAGTCTTTCTTAAAAATGTAACCTTAAATTTTTGAACAGATCAAGAATTCAAAGGAATTCTGAAGGATTATAGGTATTTATTACTTACTATATTACCAAATCACAAGCTTTTGAATATTGAAAATTTCTAAACCATCTAATATAAACTGCTTTTCACTTTTCTGTTTCTTATATTACATATTTGCAAAAATGCAAATGTGGTTTAAATGATGGCAAGGCAAACAATACCAGTAATCAATGATCTTTAATCAGTACATTTTATGATCAGTAGCATAGTTTTGCTCAGTGAGTACAAATAATTGTTTGCTTCATACTTCAGAGAAAGAAAGCCTATTTAATAATGCCTTCCTTATTAAGAGGGAGGATTTTGTAAGTTGGAAAACTTTTATTCTTTTCTTCAGTTTATTGTTTTATAGTTTTTCAATATGAAGTTACCTTTGATGAAGATTTAATTGAATGCAGTTGATTATTCTCAGTTTCCAGGCAATGTAGCTGATTGCCACTAAACATGCCTCCAATATCATTATTCTAAGGTGGAGGTATTTATAAAAATTAACTTCTTTGCAATGACTTCTCTCTGTGCTATTATCTGAGAACCAATTTGATTTTTTACATGCCAAGAAAATTTATCTAATTTGTAATACATTTCAATACTTAATGTACTCTAACATTTTCAAGGCTAGGAACCATTCTACCCCAAAAAGACTATAAACAGACTGTTTTAAGTGAAGCGTTGAGGGTCAGAGTTGCAGGTGTGTCCAGGTATGCAGCTTTGGAGGAAAAAAACAAACAAAAAGACAAGCAGTTCAATTTCAATACCATTCACAATGTTTCTGATTTTACAGGAAAGCAATGAGCTCTAAAATTAGAGACCTACAAATTTCCACCCAATACTGTACAGATTGGAAACTTATGACAACAAGCAAAAAGGTGCAATAGAGCGTTGGACACTTTTCAGGTTTTATTATTTATTATAAAAATAACACAATCACAGGACTGAAAAAATAGAAGAATAAAATAATTCTATCACCTCAGATTCTGAGCTGCCAACTGCTTGTATATTTCTCCAGAAAATTCCTATGCATTGACAAATATATGTGCACCCTCTTTCTTTATATAATGAGGATTTATTACATGTAGTGTTCTGCACTTTGGTTTTCACTTAAAATTTTCTCTGTAGAGATTTTTCTACAACTTCACATGTGGAGTAACCTCGTTGCTTTAAACAGCATCACAGTATTCCAAGCAAGGGATGAACAGTCTTTGATAAACTAGTGCAACAAGGGTGCAATGAATGGCCTTGTGTGCAATCTTTGTGTTCATTTGGAATTTTATTTTTAGATGGCCTAACTTTGCAATTAGTGAAGAAAGACTATACATATTTAAATATGGACAGGTATTTTCAAATTGTCCTTCAAAAAGAATGTACCAGTTTGCAGCCTCATCAACAAAGCATGGCTCTTCCCTATCCCACTCCTTTTTGGCACTGTATACTAACACCTGTTTTAATCTGGACATTTCCTTGGGTGCTTATTAATCACTTGCATTTCTCCCTGTATCTCCTGCTGATGGGAAGAGACTTGACTTGGGGTGGTGAACACACAATACAATGTACAGATGATGTATTTGTTTCAAAATTGCACACTTGAACCCTGACCCGTTTGGCTCAGTGGGTTAAGCATCAGCCTAGAAAGCAAAAGGTTACAAGTTTGATTCCTGGTCATGGCACATGCCTGGATTGGGGGAGATGTCCTGGTAGGCAGTGTGTGAGAGGCAACTGATCCTTGTTTTTTCTCCCTCTCTTCCCCTCTCTATGAAAATAAATAAATAAAATCTTTAAAAAAAAGGTACAACTGAAATCTATACAATTTTATTGACCAATATCACCCCAAAAATTCAATAAAATGATAAAAAAGAGATAGCTATATATTAATTAAATTAGCCCTTGATTAATATATGCCTACAGATATAATCAGGTATTTTTGGTTGTTTTAGGTTTTTATCCCCCCCAGGGTTAGAGTCCATACCTTGGCTTTGTGGGTTTTTGTTTTAGATATTCAAATTTAATAATGCTTTCTTATAAGCTTCTCAATTCTGTCTTCATTAAAAAGGCTTTGTCCACCACTGAAACCAACCAGCCGACCAACCAACCAACCGACAAATTTTTCTCCCAGTGATGATGGTGATGATGATAATGATGATGACAATTAAACCCTGACATCTAGCATTTATTTTATTTTAAAAAATGAGATGGAATCCAAGCTTTATTTATTCATTTATTACTTTTTTCAACTGCCTACTTTGTGCATTGAAAATCATCTTTTCACATCGTAAAATGTCTTAAATGTTTGAATATTTATTCTAATGTCCTAATCTGTACATTTTATCCTCTGCTAAGATCAAGCTCTTTTAACTTCCTTAATTTTATAATGTGTTTATAAAGAGCCAGGTCTCCCTTACTATGCCACTGTTTCAGAATTCCGTCAGCTTTTTTCACACATTATTTTTCACACAGTATTGGTGAACTTACATATTCATTTATAAACAACAAACATTTAAAAAGTACAGTTTTTCTATCCCAAAACAAGATATATCTTTCCACTTATTTAAGTCAATGTATTTTTTGTCTGTGAGTAAATTTAACATTTTTCTTTCTAAATTTCTACAAATTTCTGTTACCTTTATGACTATGTATTTTATTTTACATGGTTTCTTCAAATGGTATCTTTTATCCTATTATAATTTGAATTGGCTATCTGTACTTAGAAAGTTAATAGCCTATATAAATCTTTTATATGCCATTTTTCTGGATTGTCTTGATTTTTTTTTCAGATTTTTCCCTTGAAAATGCGGTTTGCCATATATACAAAACTTATACTATTTTTTTAAAAAAAGATCATTTTTTACTTCCTTTACAATTTTTATCTATTTTAATTATTTGTCTTTTATAACTGTACTGGCTAGTATGATGAGAACAATACCAAATAATAATGATGTCTGTGGACATCTTTGACTTTTTTTTTTTACTTTAAAGATAATACATCATCTGGATGCTGGCTTTCTCGTAAAGTTCTGGATGAAAATGAAAGGCAACAAAAAAGTATATTATATTCTATTCCATCCATGAGTCTTAGGAGGAATGTGCAAGTATTGGAGATGCCACATCTTCCCTGCTCTCATCTATCCTATTCTGAATTTGAATGAAAACATGCCATATATTTTCATTTACAGTTGCTTTAAAAGGTATTTTTAAACATTGGAGTATGCAATATTAATTAATTAATTTTATGTGAAAATAATAAAAAGTACAATGTTTTACAGAATGTGAAATATATACAATGTTACACACACACACACACACACACACACACACACACTAAACCAACCAAGCAAGAAGTTGTCAAGATCCTCAATATCAGAGCAGTTTTGTTTCTATTTCTAATCCTCCATCATAGGCAGTTTCATTAATTTAGTGAAGGCAAGCCTAAATGTGTTCGTGACTCTCATTTTAGCTTTTATGATTTCTCTTTTTTCTTCTTAGCATTAAAACTTCTGTGTTTGAAACCTTACAAATAAATGAGCTAAAACAAATAAAATTCAATTCCACTGAGATTTTGAAGACATCTGGAGAAGTTATTTGCTGAGTAATTAGACCAAGAGGTGGGACAATCCCCTAAAGTCATCCACCATATGGTGGAACACCCAGTCATTTCCACAGCCATCAGCTTGCATGCAGGAAGCACACCGATTCACAAAGTGACAATTAGGTAGAGCTGCCACCTGATTCTCTCGTACCATTTTTGTTGTAGAAATACATGCCTCACATGCTTTTTAGAGAGATGCTCCCTGTTAGCCCTCCCACAGCCTGTTCTATTTCTGAAGGGCCCATCACCTCAGTGTGTTCTTTATGTGGTTGGAGACATTGAACGCAGACCTCCCTCAAGTGCTGGACTTTGCTCACCCTTAATTAATTCCACCTTTGGATGCAGACAGGAATTAATTACAATTTTAATTTTGAAAACATGCATTCAACTTTGCTATGTGGAGATATTTAAGAATGAAAATGAAGATACAGTATTTAAATGCTTCCACTTTTGCCATATATGTCACTATTTAGCTTGGAAATGTTGATCAGTGAAGTCTTAATATTTAAAATATATGTCTTTATATTACCAAATAATAGATCTGGAAGGGACTTGAGAGTTCAAGTTGTTATTTTCCCTAATGGAAATCAAAAACACTTAAACTACTGTAGAAAGATATACATCTTTCCAATTTAAAACAACTCTAGGTGATTTCACAACTATCTTAAGTTACGTACTGAGGAGTAAATAATTTCTATCAAGAAAGTTCCCTTTATAGCTGAATGAAATTTCGCAGGTTATTAAAATGTCCTTCATACTCCTTGTGCTTTAATGTTACTGGTAAGGATAATACTTACAGAGCAATAAGGTCGGTAGTTTTAACCACGGCTGCCGGAGCAAAGGTGCTCTGACCAAGAAGCACCCAGGCAGGTGCTAGCTGCACTCGCCCTCTCTCCTTGCCCTGGGTCCCACGCTATCACTATTCTCAACCACCCTCCATTTAGCTTTAGCTAAATTATTTAATTAAATTCTTTTAGATGTAAGCTAAAGATGCAGGATACTTTGAATCTATAACATTTACAGATTTTTTAAAAGTATAAGGAGAAATTATGCTTGTGAATTAACTTTGGAGAATCATGCAAACATATACAGTTTATCCTTAATTGAATATGTTGCCCATTCTTGGGATTATTAGACTTGACACCAGACTTGACAGAGAAGTCAAGTCCAAGCGCATTTTCACTACAGCATTTGCTATTCATTCAGTCTATTAATTCTCACTATTTATCTTCTTAGCATGAACCATGTTTCAGTTCCATATTGTCCAGTAGGAATCAAGTCAAGATTTATGTATCTCATTTTACTTTGCAATGTATGGGGGGAGATCACCAAATATTAATCAAACTGATTCAAAATCTTTTGCCAAAGGATAACAACTCCATTTTCAATCATACTTCTTTAAAGGACAGTGTGACAAAACGCTAAAGTAAGTGAATCCTAAGTAGCAGTCCAAATGCAAAGAAAAGCTTACCAGAGGTTTCATCTACTCTCTCATCTACTATGTGGTCCTTCTGATGAACCCATTCACTGTTGCACTTGAAGTAGATCTGGGTGGCAGGGCTGGCTTTACAATACAGGTTGACAGGCTTATTCTTCACAATATAAGCTTCTTCAGGCTCAATGAGGAAATGTGGCAGAGGCTCAGGTGGATCAGATGGAAAGGTTTCTGGCAGTTCATGAAAAAAGTCGTCGTCTGGTAAATAAGAAGGAAATGGAAATCATTGAAAACATGATAAACATTTGCATTTTACTTGCTACTCATTTAAAAATAATCTCATTACCTAAGTAAGCAATTTGAGTGACTGCTATGCACTAGAAAGACAGTATGTTAGGTGTACTGACTGGATGCTCAATTAAGTATTTAGATTATTATTCTCATTTTTATGCATGGCAAAATTCAACATCAGGGAGAATGAATATCTAGCCCTGAGCACACAGGCAGAATATAGCAGAACTGCATAGGAACCAGGTTTATCTTCCACAAAAACTGATCTTCCAGAGAGAGCCCTGCACCTCCCACTACACATATTACCCTTGGGAGCTGGCAAAGGCAACAGCAACTGTATCAGAAAAATTTCTTTGAAAAATAAAAGGCTCACAGGTAAATCTTTGCAAGGAGCTGAGAAGGAATATTAGAAACATGAATTAAGGATCAAATATATCATTATTTTAAAAAAATGCCACTGCATGAAATATTCATTCATTCAACCTAAAATATGTATTAAGTTATGAATTATGCTAAATACTAAAAATATAGTCGTACAGAAACCGGGCAACAGTAGAGCTATAGTAGAGCTAGAATCTAATAATGCTGTTTGATCTTATTTTGAAACTACATGTCGAGTATCATATGTATTATATTATATGAGTAGTAAAACCTATTCTCAATATAATAGTACTGAATACTATCATGGAGGAAAATAGTGTCACCTTTTACATCACTGAAATTTATCAAGTATATTGTTGTCACATTGCTGTTCCAATACTGATGGATAAACAAAATCTAAAAATCAGTTGAGATATTTACACACTATAAGGTAGGTTTTCTTTTAACTTCGGTTATGCATCATTCCAAATTTAAAAAAAATAGAAAATAATAAAAGTCTTTTAAAAATCTTACTATATTTTACAAAAGTCAAGTTAAAAGATTGTCTTCCAATACACTATAAATAAATTAAGCCTGATAAATCTCTTTCTATGAGAAACAGGAGAATAAAATTATTGTCGATTTCCTAAGCTGATTAAGCACCCTAGGTTAATAGGTAAACTGAAAATTCTAAGGTCAAAATTAAAAGTAGAAGTGTTTACAAGTTCTTTAAAAGTATACATACATATGTATGTATATATATGTACATGTATACACACATATAAATATATATTCAGTAGCAAATATAGGCTATGGTATCAGTAGTTAACAATGGTTGCTCAGATGTTAACCTGGAACTCATTTAATCGCTCTTTCACTTGTTGCCCTGTTTTGGGAGACAGCCATTGGTTACATAGATATTTGCCCAGCAAGAAGCCTGGCCTTGGACTTTTTCATGTAGGTAATAGGATAGCTGTCAAACAGTGATCACACCAGGTCTTCACCAATTTGTTTTGCAGTAAAAATTGGCTTCGTTTGCATCCCAGACAAAAATAGTTTTCAAAGTTCTCCACAATGACAAATTCCTGACACTGAACGTAAATGATGTTTCCTATAGCTAGCTTTCTCACTGTAGTTTTTAAATTTCCTTTCTTTAGGCAGAGCATCATTTCTGATTTTTCTATTGTTAAACAATGGGACCAAAATTATCAGGTTACTGCAGGAAAACTTTGCAACAATTTTAGCTTCTTTAGTCAATACTCAAGAACACGTGAAACTGCTTAAAGAAACAATCATTCAGAAAGGCAAAGAGAGGGGGAGCTGAGGTAGTAGATTCATTAGCACGGAGGTGATGTGTTGAAGGCATTATTCCATTTTTTCTTGTTCTGTCTTTTATGCACTTTCTGTTATACGTAATGGTAGCCAGTACTGATCATTAACAATGCTTCAAAAAATATCAGATACAAATACTGTGAAATGTTAGCTATTATTATTAATGAAAGCAGAGGTTCAATTAGACCTTTTATTTTTTACTACTGGTGTATATTCATACACATAAGACTTGTGTATGCCTTTCATAGCAATATGTTCACTTAGGTATGCAAAGTATGAAATGCTTTTCAAGTCATTGATATAGAAGGTAAGACCTGTTCCTTTAGAAGGAATGACTGCAAGACATCAGATGATTGTACATTTCCTTACCTTATGCAACAATATAACAAAAATACATATACATTCACATCCTACAGAAAGATAGAAAGGCATCAAACATTGATTACCCTGCCTTGCCGAAGCATGTATTTCTTTTTTTTTTTTGAATTTTATTTATTTTTTATTTTTTTAATCAGTAGTTTTTAATTGTTGATATTGTACAGTTTTCTGTCTTTTACCCCACCCCCAGCCCACCATCCCAGCCCTCCCCACTTTCCTCCCATTTCCACCCCCCATACTTTTTGTCCATGAGTCCTTTATACTTGTTGCTCTAAACCGTTCCCCTTTTCCCCTGAAATTCCCTCCCCTCCCCTCTGGTCACTGTCAGACTGTTCTCAAATTCAGTGAATTTGTTTATATTATGCTTGTTTGTTTGTTTTGTTGATTAGGTTCCTGTTAAAGGTGAGATCATATGGTATTTGTCTTTCACTGCCTGGATTATTTCGCTTAGCATAATGCTCTCCAATTCCATCCATGCTGTTGCAAAGGGTAGGAGCTCCTTCTTTCTTTCTGCTGCATAGAATTCCATTGTGTAAATGTACCACAGTTTTTTGATCCATTCATTAACTGATGGGCACCTAGGTTGCTTCCAGCACTTGGCTATTGTAAACTGTGCTGCTATGAACATAGGGGTGCATAGGTTCTTTTGGATTGGTCTTTCTTCTGATTATTTTATTGTGAGCCACTGGAAAGCCTAATGGAAGCGGATAAAGTCACATATATATTTTTAAGTCAAAAGGGGTTCTGCTGGATGCTGAAAAAAATGGTAATGATTTAATAATGTATCTTAAAATGTATGAATAAACTGTGTGTAATTTGGGATTTTAAGACAAGAGGGTCACTACAACTCAAAACAGCCTGGTACTGGCATAAGAACAGATATATACATCAATGGAACAGAATAGAGAACCCAGAAATAAACCCATGTCTCTATGGTCAATTAACATTCGACAAAAGGAGCAGGACAATAAAATGGAGTAACAATAGCCTCTTCAACAATTGGTACTGGGAGATCTGGACAGCTAAAATGAAAAATGTAAAAAAAATGAAACTCAACCATTAACTTACACCATACAGAAAAATAAAATCAAGATGAATAAAGGACTTAAATATAAGTTGTGACACCATAAAAGTCCTAGAGGAAGACATAGAGAAGAAAGTTCCAGATATTCTACGTAGCAATATTTTCACCGATATGTCCTCTAGAGCAAGGGGCATAAAGGAAAGAATAAACAAATGGAACATCATCCAAATAAAAAGCTTGTGCATGGCTAAAGAAAACATCAGCAAAATGGAAAGAGAACCAACTGTAAGGGAACATATGTTCACGAAGGATACCTAGGAGAAGAGTTTGGTCTCCAAATTTTATAAAGAACTCACATGATTCCACTCCATGAAGACAAAGAATCCAATTAAAAAATGGGCAAAGGACCTAAACAGACACTTTTCCAAGGAGGACCTACAGAGGGCCCAGGGACATGAAAGGATGCTCAGCATCACTAGCCATCAGAAAGATGCAAATTGAAACCATAATGAGTCAAGTTTGGGCACAGTCAGGATGGTATGGCTGTAAACAAGCTTTCATTTAGAATGGAAGGGCAGATAAAGTACTTCTCAGATAAGGTCAAATTAAAGGAGTTCATCATCACCAAGCCTTTATTATATGAAATGTTAAAAGGATTTCTCTAAGTAAAAGAAGATAAACAATATGTACAGTAAAATGACAGCAAACTCATAATTATTAACAACCACACCTAAAACAAAAACAAAAGCAAACTAAGCAAACAACTAGAACAGGAACAGAACCACAGAAATGGAGATCATATGGAGCGTTATTAGCAGGGGAGTGGGAGGGGAGGGGGGAAGGTATAGAGAATAAGTAGCATAGATTGTAAGTACAAAATAGACAGGGGGAGGGTAAGAATAGTATAGGAAATGTAGAAGCCATGTATAAAACATGGACATGAACTAAAGGGGGGATGTGGGTGGGAACGGGTGTGCAGGGTGGAGGGGAGTGAAAGGGGAAATTGGGACAACTGTAATAGCATAATCAATAAAATATATATATATATAAAAGATTTTATTTATTTATTTTTAGAGAGGGGAAAAGAGGGAGAAAGAGAGAGAAACATCAATGTGTGGTTGTTTCTTGCATGGCCCCCACTGGGTACCTGGCCCACAACCCAGGCATGTGCCATGACTGGGAATCGAACCTGCAACACTTTGGTTCGCAGCCCGCACTCAATTCACTGAGCTACGCAAGCCAGGGCAAAATATATATATGTGTGTGTGTGTGTGTGTGTGTGTGTGTGTGTGTGTGTGTGTGTGTATTTAAAGATTTTATTTATTTATCTTTAGAGGGGAAGGGAAGGAGAGAGGGAGAGAAACATCAATGTGTGGTTGCCTCTTGTTTGTCCCCTGCCCAGAGCTGGACTGCAACCCAGGCATGTGCCCTGACTGGGAATCGAACCATGATCCTTTAGGTTCGCAGGCCTGCGCTCAATCCACTGATCTACACCAGCCAGGGCTCAATGAAATATATTTAAAAAATAAATAAATAAATAAATAATGTGGCGAATTACACTAAAAGAATTCTGGGATCAATTCCACTATATCATGTTTTACTTTTTTAATGTCCTACGGAACCAGTATTTTATTTAGGAGTTCTACATTTACAGTGATATGAAAAATGGGAGACTGTTTTTCTTTCCTTCTAATGTTTTTATTTGATTTTGGAATCAGATTTACGGTAGCCTAATAAAATAACGTTGAAAACACAATATTATCTGACAAAAACATAATGAAATATCTAACACACCATTTACATAAATTACAAATACATGTGAACCAAATCATACGTTTGGTATAAAATACTATTATTAAAAATAATAATGCATTTTAAGTGCATCTTCATAAAAATAATATATTAAACACAGTAAAATTATTGGAGGAGATAGGGAGCATAATGGTGATATAAATCAATCAATCAATAAATAAGCAAGCAAGCAAACAAACAAAAAAGAAAAAAAGAAACCACAATCAGATACCACTTCACACCGGTCATAATGGTCATCACAAACAAATCAACAAACAAGTGCTGGAGAGGATGTGGAGAAAAGGGAACCTTAGTGCACTGTTGGTGGGAATGTAGGCTGGTAAAGCCACTGTGGAAAACAGTATGGAATTTCCTTAGAAAACAAAAATTAAACTGCCATTTGACCCAGCAATTCCACGGCTGGGATTATATCCTAAGAATCCTGAAACACCAATCCAAAAGAACCTATGCACCCCAATGTTCATAGCAGCACCATTTACAATAGCCAAGTGCTGGAAGGAGCCTAAGTGCCCATCAGTAAATGAATGGATCAAAACACTGTGGCACATTTACACAATGGAATACTACACAGCAGAAAGAAAGAAGGAGCTCCTATTCTTTGTGACAGCATGATGTACCTGGGGAGTATTATGCTCAGTGAAATAAGCCAGGCACAAATACCATATGCTCTCATGGTTAGTTATATTAGTTAGTTATATTCATACATATCAGTGGAACCTAATCAACAAAACAAACAAGTGAGCAAAATAGAACCAGAGACATGAAAATAAGGAACAGACTGACAGTGATAACAGGGGAAAGAAGTGGAAAGGTCAAGTCAAAGAACAAGAATAAAACACCCATGGACAAGGACAATGCAGGGAGGATTGAATATGTGGGGGGGGGGGCAGAGCAGGGGAGAGCAATGGGGGAAGAATGGGGACAACTGTAATTAAACAATAATATACAATGTTATAAAATGATAAGAGGGTCACTACAAATAAAGAGAAATAATTCTGTCTTGATTTGAGCCTTCATATAGTGTTGATTTTTCAAGATGTTTATTTAATAGCATTTAATATGCAAGTTATTAAGGAATTATCTCTATCATTTGAAATGTTTTCATCATGTCATAAATCCAGTTTCTTCTATACATCATTCTACTCTGCATGTACCCATGTCTTAAATTTTATCTAGAGAAATGCCTTAATTAACTATTTATGCCTTAATTAATATTTAAATGCCTTAAATATTAATACTCTAATGCCATATTAGTTTATTAATATTTCTCATAGTATACATGCGGTGTATTTCAGTCTATGCTCTATCAGAGGTGTTCAACCCTAACCCACAGGCCGCAGGCCACGGGTGGCCCAGGATGGCTACGAATGCAGTCCAATACAAAATTGTAAATCTACTTAAAACATGATTAGATGTTTTCGTGATTACATATTGCAATGTATTTAATGTGTGGCCTAAGACAACTCTTCTTCCAGTGTGGCTCAGAGGCACCAAAAGGTTGGCATGTCTAGATGAATTCACATTGGACAGTATGGCACACCACTTCCGGTACTCAGTTTAGGTATTGGGAAAGACATTTAGGAAGATGATTTTTAAAACCCCGTGTCATAAGATATGTATACTGGGGTAGATATAACAAAATGCAAATAGACTGTTGTGAGATTCCTCACTCCTCCCTCCATTTTGTAACTGTGAGCTGAGGCACCCTGCCCAGCCATGGAAATCAGCCCAGATAACAGCTGCACCACCACCAGCTAAGCATGCTAAGGGAACGCTTCTCTTGCTCCAGACAAAAATGCTAGGTTGGCATTAATTTTCAAGTGTAATGATATTTCAGAAATGGCCCTTTTATGAAATGTCACCTGGATTTTTTTCTAGAGTGAGTTTTAAAAATCAAACAAGCAAGCCAATTCTCTTCAACCAAAAGTACAAAGGAAATCTTCTGAGTCTTTAAATATCCAGGATGATTATATCTATCTGTATTTATAATGAAAAAGTGATCCCCTCCAAATACCATGTCTATTTAGCAAGAAAGGAGGAATCATCTACAAATAGCTCTTCATGACATTTAGTTCCTCTGCACTATGCATTTGCCTCACACATATGTGGAAGAATCCTAATTTTCAGTTTTGCAACCAGTTTTACGCAACTATTCTCAATTTTCAAAAGCCAGGAATTATAACAACAAATGCTTAGCACTAGAATAAATGCCCTTTGAAGGCAGGGACTAGGTCACTTTCATTTTTACTTTCCACAAGTCTAGCATAGTGCCAGGTGCATTATGGGAAGTCAATAAAAATCTTACAGAAGCACAAACATTATAACGGCAACTTTGATCATTCCTAAAAGAGTCACAAGGTCTTTTAGAGTTTAGAATGCCTGAAATGCAGTTATAAACAAAAAGTGTTATAACAGTAGTATCTACAAACTGGACTGGCTACAAAATTTGGGTGGCTGAGCGTAGAATGAAAATCCGGGAATCCTTGTTAAAAATGGATTAGGAATTCAGGGATGGTGGTAGCAGAGCATTAAACCAAGTGCAGGTCCTGTGTGACAGGACTGGTCCCACAGCCAGGAAGCCAACCCTGTCTGCAAATGTCAGGGAACTGAGCATTCCGTTTCATGGAGAGCCTGAGAAATGAAATCACATCTTTATTAGTGAATATTCATTTTGTAATGCATTTGGTATTTCCCAGCTTTTTTATGGTGATAGATGTTTTCTAGAAGAAGACATGGCTTTTCAAACTATGAAACTGAGGCTCTAATCAATTCTTTAAGCATGTGTGTTTGCAATGGCATGCAAGTGAAAGTGTTGGTTTTATTGGTTTGTAGCTTTCCTTTTGGGCACACACCAGTGCCCGTCCTCTGGCATGATCCAAACAAGTCAATCCCTGCCACAGTGAGGGCAAGTCTTTCAGGCCACTAGGGGACTGTTTTATACATGGGGTAATAAGGTCGGAGGTTCTTTTTTGAGCTGGTAGACTAGCATGCAATTCAAATAAATAAACCAACTATGTAAATAAACCGACTTTCTGATACTATTAAGGTCACTGAAAAAACTGGAGGCTATACAAGAACAACTTAATTTTTTGGTAGAGGGTTCACTGAGTGCATTCTTTTACCACTTTATTTCTTAATAAAAATATCTAAGTCTCCTGAAGTTTTCAGGGTGATAATAGGACCTCAACTTGTAAACAGCAACGTCAGACTTTGAACCCATTTCTGGTAACATGCCACAGCTATTCCAAAGTGTCCTGTTTTATACAGCCCCACCCCAGATGTAGGTATTGATTGCATTGTGCTATTTGGACAAAATGATTGATTTCATTACATTTTGAACAAGTTTTCTACATGAAGTTCATTCAAATTAACAAAATAAAGTTCCTGAGTTGGTTTTGTTTTGTACATTGAATTCAGTATTAACTTCCAACCATAATTGCTTTTTTAATTTAGATACAACATTATTCATCATTTTGCTCTAATACGTAACTTAATTTTCTATTTTCCACCATTACTCAATAATAATATTGCCATTTTTATCTAGATATCAGGTAAATCTCGGTATTTCTTTTTTCTGTTATCTCATACAGCCTTTTGTTTTTTATTTACATACAAGAAGAGAAAGCTTTGTACCATGTATTATTTTTATAGACTTTCATTCCACCTAATTCTTGACAGGAAAATATTATGCTATGAACATCAATCTAGGAAGCTTTAGGTTGCTGGTTTTATTGCTATATATCAAGCCTTAATTTTCATCAACTTAATACATAACTTTCTATACTTCTGAATCATAAGACTTAAACTATTATTGCTTATATCATAAAATATAGGACTATTATCTCTTTGTCTGAGACCTGAAGCGTATTTTTCTGAAATGGAATTTACTTCCAAATGATTCAAGAGCAATTTAGAATGAATGACTGCAAAGCTAATTTTATCTGCATTTTGCTGCCCATCCATCAGAGAGATAATGCATGATGTATTACAACAAAAGGCAGCTGGTATTAACTATCTGAACGAGACTCCAGCTTATTTTTAATATCTTGATTAAAATATCCTTTGGAAGACAAAGGCTATGGTCTATATTTCAAGCTACATATTAATGGATTCATCATTTAAACTTAAGTAGCCAAATATATAATGCTTTAAATGTATTGTGCCATTTGAGGTACTGAATGATTTCCAACTCCAGAAGAGAAAACTTTTCAGCTTTTAAAGATATATTTTTCAAATCATGTCCGTACATCATTAACAGTGATGTGAAGTCAACATGTGAGTTGACATACACAGGTACCTCCTCTGGCTCCAGTTTAAGCCTTTATGACCTCTGACTTTTACTACATAACATTTCCGTGTGCATTTTCCTGCCTACTGTCTCTACCTCTGCCATACAGTCTACATTGTGCTCTTAGAAAAGGTTTTCAAACCTTTATTTACTCCCTTCTTCAGATAATTTAATACATACAATATAAAGCAAGATGGTGAGTTTATTTTTTTCTCTCAGATTTTGAGCTCAAATGCTGAATGATTGATGAAGGGTTAAGGAAATGTTAATTTGCATAGGCTGGTTGTGGCATAAATTGGTATTATAGTAGAGAAAATTCGACAATATAAATAAAAAATAAATCTCTGCATACCTCCAACTTCTTGGGATCCATGTTATAGACATAATGACACAGACACACGTGTACACACACATGTACATACAAAGGTGTTCACTACCACTTTGTTTACTAAAAAATAAGTGTTATATAATAACAGAAGGCAGTAGGAATTAACTATGTGAATGAGACTGAGAACAACTAAAAGTCAATTGAGGAATAGTTAGATAATTATTTCTGACACATACTCCTAAGAGAATACTGTTTCATCAATAAAAATAAGAAAGCTGAATTTTATGTATAAAACCAGAAGGGCAATCATATTGTTTTTTTTGTCCTCACCTGAGGATGAGTTAATTGATTTTAGAGAGAAAGGAAGGGAGGGGGAGAGAGGGTGAGAAACATCAATGCCAGAAAGAAATATCAGTTGGTTCCCTCTAGTTCATGCCCTGCCCCAACCTGGGACCAATCTTTCAACCTGGGCACGTGTCCTGACTGGGAATCGAATCCATGACAGTTTGGTTTATGGGATGATGCTCAAAAAAACTGAATCACACTGGCCAGGATGGAAGGACAACCATTATTTACTAAGGAAATAAAGCAAGTTCTTAGCCAATGTGTATAGAATGATGCCACTTGTTGTTAAGAATGGAAGGAAGGGTGTGTGTGTGTGTCTGTGTGTCTGTGTGTGTGTGTGTCTGTGTGTAGTTGGCTGTATCAATGTCACAAGAAGTTTAATGTAATGTCTAGAAGCACACACACACAAAATACTGATAGCAATTACTTATGGGGGGAAGAATTGGAGGACTTTAGAGGGAAATTTTACCTTCTGTTTGAACCTGGTTTTTCAAGTGCCACATTATTTTTTCAAATGCTACATTATTAATGATTTCTATTTTTAATGTATTTTGTTTTATTCACATTGAGACAATTAATCCCACGTGCAAACTATTGTATCAGTCTAGAATAACCACTTCAGGTTTCTTCAGTAAATTAAACCTTCCCAAATCAATTACACTGGAACCAAAACACCTTACGTGATGTCTCCATTAAAACTTGTGTTTGCAGGCCATGCTACTTGTAGCTATACAGCGTTCATTTCATTTTACCTCATTACAATTCATTTTCCTCTTATTTTCCCTTGCCCTATTTTTCTTATCTCTGTGGACTGTGACTTTGAACTAAAATAGTATACTATCTTTCTCACATTTTCTTCAAAAACAAATAATTTGTTGATGACGTTCTATAGGCTAAAACTGTTCTCACTGTATAGTTGAAGCCACACTTTCTCTCTCAATGAAATCTTTATCTTATGAAAAAGAAAATGAAATAAAAGATATTAAGTTTGTAATGATCTACATTTATAATAAAATTGGTACATTAGTCTGATTATAAAAGAAGATGTTTATGATTCATTAGTACTTGACTTGCACTTTGAAGTTCTTAATTTTAGGATGTTGGAAAGGTTTGCTAACAAGTGTAGAGACCTATATAATGAACTAAGGAAAAGTTTTTTCTTGCTCTGTGTTAATGGTTAGAGCTATAAATCCTTAACCCTTATTATGAACTTCAGGAATGTGAAGAATAAAACAAGATCATTCAGAAGGAAATTATAAAAATTAAACAATTATTGATAGATAAGAAAACATAAATTTAGGGGTAACTCTCATAAGTATTCGCAAGTTCAGTGTTATAATATATTCACATGACACATGCTGATCTCTTTCCTGGGAAACTCTCTGTGATGGTCAGTTCTATGTGTAAACTTGGCCAGGAATACACTCCTTGGTTGTTCAAACACTAATCTAGGTGTTGCTGTGCAGGCATTTTGTGGATGTGATTAAGTCCATAATTATCTTCCTTAAGTAAGAGAGATTATCCTAGATAATCTGGGTGGGCCTCATTCAATAAGTTAAAAGGCTGAGATCAGTGTTCGAATGAATTACAAGAAACAGTAGCCCAGCCAAGCTGACATGTAAGAGTGCCGTCATACTTCCCACAACTTCATCATCATCCTTAGTTAACTCCTGCTCATGCTTCCAACACCAGATACCTCTTCTTCTGAAGGCTTCCTGCTCCAAATCCTGGACATAAGCTCCTGCTATCACATTTCATTACTTTCTATTCTTCTTCTTGTTTATATTTCTTCCCTACTAGCAGACAAGTTCACAGCATGAAAAGCAATGTTTATCTTATCTTATTCATTTGTGCATTACTGCAGTGTCTGGCAAGGATTTCAGTATGTTTTTGTTTGTTTGTTTGTTTGTTCTTTCCATCTAAATTGCTATTCCTAAAGTTCTGTATGATAGAAGTATATAGGAATTACCCTATCAATAGAAATTATGAGGAAATCTTTGTACAAAATACAATAGAAACACGTATTTAAAAGCTGGCCCTTTCGTGTTTTTAAGTACAGAACTGGCTCCCACATTAAAAAAAAAAAAAAACAATTTACTGCTATCTTCTATGTATGTGTTAATGCCATATATCATAAGTGTACACAGCCTTGGACTAAGTATATTTCCTCAGTAAATAATCAAAGTTGAATTTAAAACATTTTGTGAGTGGGAAATAAAATGATACATCTGATTACAGTGCCTCTTCAACCTCTTGGCCTCATTTGACACTTGACTTCAATGCTCCACCCTCCTTTTTGAAACTTCTTCCTCTCTTGGGGTCTGTCCATTAGCACTAGATTGCTCCTCATCTCACCTCTTCGACCTTTCTCTTTCTTTTTCACTGCTTGAATAGAGTTAGACACTTACCAAGGTTCTCTCCTTTCGTCTCTCCCTTGGGCATCTCAGCCACAACATTAACTCAATTATCAGATCATGTTGCATGCACAACCTTCCACTCCACCCGCTGCTTCTCAAAACCCTCCCTGTCTTTGCATTGACGGGGAACGCAATCAGACTCTTTACCGAGGCCAACAAGGACCCACCTGATCCGATTGCTACTGACCACTCTCTAGGTCTCATTTTCTACCCTCCTGACCTTTTCTCATTGTTCTCAAGCAGATTGACTGATATTTGTGCCTTTACACCAAATCCAGTCCCACCCTCAGGCATTTGCACTTGCTTTTCATTCCTCTAGGAAAGATCTTCCCTGTTCTTTTGCTTTTTAGGTTTTGGTAGAATGTGTCTCCTGGACAAAGAGAGACTTTTGACCACCCAATCTCAATCTCTTGATGTTTCCCTCCATGAACACATCATTCTAATTGATGTCTTCTTATCACCTATCATCATCTTAAATTAGCTTGTTTACTAAGTTCGTTGCTTATATTCTTTACCCTTCCCACAAAACACCAAGCTTTATGGGATGGGACATTTTATTTGTTTTGCTCAACACTCTATCCTCAGCATCAACCTCAGATGAATGTATCTTTGCTCTAAAATTAGCTTTTCATTTTTGCCCAGCTCCTTATTTCTGACAGTATAATACCCCTTCTCGTAGTGAAAAGCTTCAAGTCACATCTCCCCATCAGACTGATTCCACCTACATGTACAATGCATATCAGCTCCACATTGTCTCCCTTGACATTAACCCCTATTCTTTTCATCACTGGAACTCAGGTTGGGGTCCCTACATTTTCATTTGGATTATTATAAGAGCCTTGTTCCTGATTTGCCTTGATCCTGACTTTCCTCTCTTAATTTCATCTATATACATTACTATGGTATATTGCCATTTCTAAACAGAAAGTTGAATCATAACAGCTTCTGCTGGAAACCTTTAGTATTCAACAGAACATGGCCAAAAATTTATTTTACTTTTAGCTTATTTACCAATGCTCCACCAAATCCAAATTTGGTCATTCCATATTCTATAAACAGCTTTTAAAAAATTTCCCCACTTTTGTATATTTGCTTTGCACATAATGCCTTATTTCCTACTGACTCTTCAATGCCTCTCTCAACGTCACTGAAAAATCTACTCTTAATCGTCTTAGGGAAAACCATTCCTTGCTGTTCAATTGTAAAATGTACTTAATACAATTTGGGAGTCTCAGTCATTTTTGTATTCCTTAGTGAAGCCAGGTCAACCATACATCTAGTAGACTCTAAAACTTTTATTTATTTGAAGCAAGCATCTAGAATTGACTACTCATTTTAAGAACTATGAAAGAAATGAATTTCATATCTATAGATAATGTTTTATGGTAATGCAAATTATCTAAATATAATTTATCTAGGCCTATATACTTATCAAAAATCTGTGTATTTTTAACTATGATAGAAAATTTCAAATATATGCAGAATGACATAACAAAGAACCTCAATTATATATAACCTAGCTTCAAGAAATTTCAACAGTGTGTTAATTTTGTTTCACACAACAAAAATTTTAAGCATTCAGAATTCATAAGTAAGAAACACTAAAAATATCACAGTACTAGTCTGAGATAGCAAAAGATAGAAATATCACCAAATAATGCTAATAATTAAATTTATAATATTGCAAATTATAAAAATAAAATCAAAGGTAAAATAAGAATACATAGTTTATGAGTACAATGTTCATCCATAAACTTAAGACTCAAAAACAATAGTGATTAAACTTTCGGCCAAGATACAAGCATAGATAGATACCCTGTGCCTCCTCGCAGAACCAGAAGAATGACAAAAACAAATTTAAAACTAAGAACAACCAGAACTGACAAAAAATCGAACTGTATGGCAGTCTGACAACCCAGCAGTTAAAAGAGGTAACATTCATCCAGATCAATAAGAGGGGTGGAGATGGATAGCCGGGCAGAGAGGACTCATGGCAAGGTGGTGGCTGGTGGCCTCGGTGGTCTAACACTTGCATGCAGATAAACTGGGAGAGGAGCAACTGGAGAGTAGCACAGACCACACAACCCAGGGTTCCAGTGTGGGGAAATAAAGCCTCAAAATCTTCGAATGAAAAAATTTGAGGGGTGGGGTTGCAGTGGGAGAAACTCCCAGCCTCACAGGAGAGTTTGCTAGAGAGACCCACAGGGTCCTAGAATGTACACAAAACCACCCACTTGGGAATCAGCATGAGAAGGGCCCAAATTTGCTTGTAGGTAGCAGCAGAAGTAACTGAAAGCTGGCAGAGAGCTGAACCAGCAGCATTGTTCCCTCTAGGACCCCTGTCCCACATACAGTGTCACAATGCAAAGTTGCTCTGCCCTGGTGAACACCTAAGGCTCTGCCCTTTACTACATAACAGGTACACTGAGACTGAGACCAAAAAAAAAAAAAAAAAAAAAAAAAAAAAAAAAGGCCCAAATGAAAGAAGAGATCAAAGCTCCAGAAAAAAATACAACTAAGCAACAAAAAGATAGCCAACCTGTCAGATGCACAGTTCAAAACACTGGTAATCAGGATGCTCACAGAATTGGTTGAATACGGTCACAAAATAGAGGAAAAAATGAAGGCTATGAAAAGTGAAATAAAGGAAAATGTACAGGAAACCAACAGTGATGGGAAGGAAATTGGGACTCAGATCAATGGTTTGGGCCACAAGGAAGAGATAAACATTCAATGAACAGAATGAAGAAAGCAAAAATTCAAAAAAATGAGGAGAGGCTTAGGAACCTCTGGGACAACTTTAAACATTCCAACATCCAAGTCATAGGGGTGCTAGAAGGAGAAGAGGAAGAGCAAGAAATTTAAAACTTATTTGAACAAATAATGAAGGAGAACTTCTCCAATCTGGCAAAGAAAATAGATTTCCAGGAAGTCCAGGAAGCTCAGAGAGTCCTAAAGAAGTTGGACCCAAGGAGGAACACGCCAAGGCATGTCATAATTATATTACTCAAGATTAAAGATAAGGAGAGAATCTTCAAAGTAGCAAGCAAGAGAAAAGGAGACAGTTACCTACAAAGGAGTTCTCGTAAGACTATCAGCTGATTTCTCCAAAGAAACCTTGCAGGCAAGAAGAGGCTGGAAAGATGTATTCAAAGTCATGAAAGGCAAGGACCTATATCCAAGATTACTCTATCCAGCAAAGCTATCATTTAGAATGGAAGGGCAGATGAAGTGCTTCCCAGATAAGGTCAAGTTAAAGGAGTTCATCATCACCAAGCCATTATTATATGAAACGTTAAAGGGACTTATCTAATAAATTGAAGAAGATAACAAATATGAACAGTAAAATGACAATAAACTCACAACTATCAACAACTGAACCTAAAACAAAAACAAAAATGAAAATGAACTAAGCAAACAACTGAAACAGGAACAGAATCACAGGAATAGAGATCACATGGAGGGTTATCAGCAGGTAAGGGGTGGGAGAATGGAGGAAGAAGTACAGGCAGTAAGTAGCATAAATGGTAGGTATAAAATAGGGAGAGGTTAAGAATACTGTAGGACATGTAGGAAGCTAAAGAACTTATAGGTATGACTTATGGACAAGAACTAAGGGGGGTGACGTGGGTGGGAGGGGTGGTGCAGGGAAGAGGGAACTAAAGGGAGGAAAATGTCATAAGGTAACAGTATAATCAATAAAATGTATTTAAAAATAAGTGATTAATGATAACATTACATGACTCAAAGTATATTTTATAAGACATAACCATTAAAAACCTCTAATCTGAGATTCCCCATACAAATAAGAAACTGTTTAGTAACTTTGGAGTAAATGAATTGTCCTTTAAATTTAGTGAAATAATTTATTAATAATACACCCCAAAATACAGTACAGTTAACCACTAAATAATACAAGTTTGAACTGTATGGGTCAACTTATACCAGGATTTTCTTTTCAATAAATACTCATATATACCGTACTGTACATATGAGGGGGAAACCTCAAAAAACAGAATTATGTTCTGGAGGATGGGCCCCTTGCAGTACAGGCTTCCCCTGCTAGGTGACTATTCTAGGAACCCATCTGTGTCAGTGCAGCAGCTGGCACTGTGGTGAGAGGCTGCATTGGGCTTCAGTGAATTCTTTCAAAGACTTTTTCAACTCATTTGCCCATTGCATGATGGGTGATTTACAAGTGCACCTGCCAACACTGCGCTGAGCATTCAGCATTTTTTAACCAAAAACAGCATGACCCCCATACCCTACCCTCCCATTCACGCAATCTTGAGCCGAACAACTGTTTTTTGTTTCCCCTGGTTTAAAAAATCCTCAAAAGTAAATGTTTTGCCAATTCACACTGGCAAATGTGAAATGAGGTGAGACCAAAAATGGCAGAAGCATTAAAAGGCATCAAAATCTATGAGTTCAAAAACTGTTAGGAGCAGTGGAAAAACTGTTTTGATAGGCATATTGCATTGAACGAAGAGTATTTTGAAGGTGACTGAAGTTTAAGCATGTAAGAATAAATACACAATTTTGTATAAGTAAATTCTGAGTTCGGAGGATTCCCCCATATATTTCCTTTTCCTTATGATTTTCTTAATAAAATTTTATTTTCTCTATTATTTTATGCTGTAAGATACAGTATAGTCTCCATATAACATAAAAAATACATGTAAATCCACTGTTTATGTTATTGGTGAGGCTTCTGGTCAACAGGAGGCCATTATTTGAGAGGAGGCCAAAGTTATGTGTGAATTTTTGACTGTGCAGGGTGTTGGCTCCCCTAACCCCCAAATTGTTCAAGGGTCAACTGTAGTGCATAAGTTGATATTAATGTGATTTCCTATACACATTAAGTTCATGTGTATAGGAAACTTCACAATTATGAAATCTCCATCTTTCTTAGGATTCCCTCAAGCTGGGAAATTTAAGAATTGTTATTGATTCTTTCTTTTCCCTCATTTTCAACACAAAAACAATCAACAAGTCCTACTAATTTTCTGACCCTCATACTTCTTGAATCCACCTCTTTTTCTCTATTTCTGATTCCACGGCTATCATCATTCTTTGTCAGAACAAAAAATTTAAAGCCTCATAATTGGTAATCCTTTACCTCCTGTCTAAAGGCAAGATCTAAGTCACATTGTTTAAAATTCTGAAGCTCCTTATTTCCTATAAGATAAATCCCAGCTCATCACCATGGTATACAAGCTCCTCCATGATCTGAAGGTTGCCTACCCTCTGACCTTCTTCTCTCGTTACTGCTGGCAACACAGACCAGCTACCGTCCTCTGGACACAGTATGCCCTTTCCACCCCTTGCCTGCAAAGACCTTCCTCTTCTGCTCTACCTGCTCCTCCTCATCCTCTAAGCCTCAGCTCAGGCTTCACTGCTTTCCAGGAAGTTTTCTTTCACTTTTCTCACCTGTTCTAGCATCTACCTCTCTCCTACCCATACCTTCAACTTTGTTTTATATATATATATATATATAATATATATATAATATATAATATTTATATATATATATAACTAGTGCTGTACTTTATAATGAACTTTGTAATTAACTAACTAGCTCAAGTATATATCTTTGTATACTTGGTGCTTATTTTAGACATATAATTTTAATTATATATTATATATAAGAATCTATGATTTTTGATTAAATGGTTGCAGGGCCTTGTGTATCCAGGGAAGAACACATACACTTTTGGTTCTCATAGACTAGGAATTGTGTAATTGCTACAAAAATAAGTCTTGGGAGGTCACAGACTTGGGTTTGAATCTTGGCGTTATGTCTACTGTGTACTCGACTTTTGGCATTTCATGTAATCTCAGTTACCATGGTTGTAAAATGGGTAGGTACAGCAATGTGGTGATAGTGTGTGGGTTATATGAACTAAAATAGTAGGAAGGATTAAGCATAGAGCTGACAACAGATAAGATCTCCAAGAAGGGGAAAGGTCGTCGAGGAACATGTATGAAGGACCCAAGGACAAAGACAATAAGGATGGGGAGAGGATTAAATATGGGAGGTGGGGGTGGGTAGGGAGAAGGAGAGTAATGGGGGTAAAACAAGGACAGGTGTAATTGTACAACAATAAAACAGGAAAAAACTTGCAAAAAAGTATAAAATACCATATGTAGTATGGCAAAAAAAGAAGTCAAAATATCTTATCAATAATTTTATATTGTTTATATGCTGAAATGATACTTAGAGTATATTGGGTTAAATAAAATATATTCAAATTTAAAAAATTTGTTGAAATCCAAACAAAACTGGAGTTTTGCTAATAGTAATATATCAATGAAAATAACAGCATAAAATGATCTTCATATATGATAACTGTTGAATATGTATTTGCATTATTTTCTCATTGTATTTCTATTGTGGATACTAAGCTGCTCTCATTTTCCTAAACACCCTTGAGGTTTTTAATCCATCTTTCTGAGATGTCTTTTCTTTCCTGTGTCTAGTATACTCTGACTCTTCTTTCCAAGTTTAGCTTGAGCTTTATTGGCCCATTCTAGGCGTCCCTGATGGATTTGTTGCCCTCTCTCTTCTAACACCGCACAAACATGCACTGCTACTTTGCTGCACTGATCACACAGTAAGATGCCATGTTGTGCTGTTCTGTGCCCCTGCTACACAAAGAGCTTGTTTGAACAAGATTGTCTGGGCTTCACTTATGAATCTACAGGACCCAACCAGACTTAGGACATAGCAGGACCAAAGATAAATAAAGACAACATTTGTTGACCGAACTGATGGAGAGGTATAGAAATTCCTAAAACTAGTAAGTTTCAAGAAAAAATTTAAAAATCATGTAAAAGTCAATACCCTTCATTTTTCTACTTTGTAACAAATTCAAAATTTAGATTTTTGTATTAGTATCTTCTTAATAGTCCCCATTCTTTCTTTTGACTATATAAAATAGTTTTCACTCACCTTAGTTTTCTGGCTTTTTGAATTTTGGACGTGATTTATAAATAAGTTTCTGAATTTGCTTTTTCATTAATGATCTCCATATACAAACTCCACTCCACTTACTATATCACTTCCCAAAATATGTTTACTTTCAGGTGTTACTTTGAAGGAGCAGGCAGGAGTAGTGAAAGGAGCCCTGAACTGTGAGTTGGGAACCTGATGCTAATCCTGGTCACTTTCTCCATGATTTATTGCTTCATACAAGTGATTGATAGGTAGGTTTGTATAATGAGAACAAAAATCCGAGATGTGAGTACGTTGTACATGTAAATAACAGAGCTTTGAGAAAGTGAGAATTCTCTAGAAGCCCCCTCGTTTAGATGTCTGTGCTTCTGTCACGTGACTGTAGGTCAGGATGGTGGGAGGAAGGCCAGGGGTACGAAGGTGCTATCATGTGCGTATTATGTGCCAATCACTGTCCTACACATTAGGATAAGCTAACATCCAATGTTTAAAAAAAATGAAAAAGCCACTGTACATTTATGGTTTTGGTAATGTTTTCATGATGCCCAAATTTCTATAGATGTTTTATAACAAAAACAAGCATCATAATCTTTATTAAAATCATTGTTATCTTTAGCTTCTGGATTCCTGTGTGTCTTTTTAGAAATCATAGTTTCTATGGAGCGTGTGATCAAATTCATATCTCATGACTTCACCAGGAAAGGACTAAAGGATTAATTCTGCTGGCTGAGTGAGGGTACCGATTATGAACCAACATTCTGAATTTTATCCTTTTTGATGATGCAAATTACAGTCTTCCATAATGTATTGCTTTGCGTGATCATACATCCAGTACACTGAAGAAAGTGGTAAGGGTGTGATTTACCTTCATGAAGGTACAGGATCCCACACTGTCACCTCCCCTGCCGCTGGGAATCACAGGCTTGACACCGAGTCACAGAGTCATTAAACCCAAGGGCAGCAGCCCCCCTTCTCCGTGTGGGACCCCTCTTCTCCCTGACTCTGTGCTCCTGCAGTCTCTTCAGGCTCCTGGCCTTCTCTCCCTGCCTGTAACCCACACAACTAATTAAATCTGGACAAGTCGTTGGTGAAAACAGTTTCTTTCAAAGTTATTCATTTAAAGTTCCCCTTCAGGCATTCTTTGTCACCTTCCATTTTTACATGAAGTTGAAAGAGGTGAACTGTTTTTTATAAGATAAAATCTTTCAAGACCTAAATCTACCTTAATGTTTCAGCTAAAGACTAGATTTTGAAATATGATAAATGCTTCAGTATTTCTTGGACTTTACAGGTAAGCAAAAATTTCCAAAGCCTCTGGTCTCACTAAAGACAGCTAAATTTTAAAAGCTGTATTATTATAATTAGAACTATAATTAAATTCTACAACAAAACCAGAAAAGAATTAAGTAAGCAGTATAGTTGAACTCATTCCCAATAAGTTTCTTTTGGGTACCATACTGAATTTCAGAGTTAAGCAGCAATTTTAATATTGTTATCAATTCAGAAAAAGACCAAAAAAATGAAGAGCAAAGGAAATAAGAAATTAAGTCTGGAAATACGGCACTGCTTAGGTATTTGGTTTACTGAGATAACACTAAAATTTGCCACATTGCCAATGATTTTAAACCTACTAACACATTTTACAAATAAACAGAAAATATTACTTTTATATTGTTTATAAATGTAAAGATGAGGCATGTCCCTTCTGTTGTTAATCAAGAGTGCTCAGCTCCAGGGCTAAAGAGCAAATGAGATCAACGCTGGGCTCCACTATCATGCGCTTAAAGCCAGAGAAGTGTTTTCTCAGGTTAGTAGTTGCTGCCTAGACAGTTTCTAGAAAGAGATAAGGGAAGTTTTCTTTATGAAACCATTTTTTCTATATTATTTAATGATATTATATTGCCATCTCATTTTTCAGCAATGCCATGGGATGTGGCTTTTTTATGATAAGTTCCATAGCATGAAAACTTATTTGTGAAGACAATTTTCTTACAGTGCTATTGTTAGTTAGCAACGGCATTTAAACAACTATAAGAGCATCAAACACTTATAAAGCACTTACAAAATGCCTGGTACACCACTAACTACTTTATAATTTATTCCCTCATTTAATTCTCTCAACAACACTATGGATAATACTGTCATCTCCATTGTAAAGGTGAAAGCACAGAGAAACTATTTAACTTGCCCAAGGTCCACACAGCTAATAAGGAGCTGAAATTTCTTTTGACTATCATTCAACACACAGACTTGGAGAACTACCTGATGAATAAGCAGCTTTGTGGTGTTTCTCAAGGAGGTAACGACATTTATTGATTAGTTCTAAGTCAAAATGAGAAATATACAGATGCTACTTTTTCAACACATAATTTTATACATACTGTGTCTGCTATTCTTGTCAGATATCACAACACTATATTCTTATTGCCCTTTCATTTGGTTTACTTTCTAACTTATACACCAACATATTTATAATGACTTCTTTATATTACCTGAAAAAGTTGATCAGTTTCTAAGTTAAAAAAAAAGGACTTAGCAAATCATTGTCCACTGCATTGGGAGGAACGATAAAACACAAGTAGCCCCAAATATGTGTAAGCAACTTGAACATTGTAACTGCTTCCCAGAGTAAGGTGTTAGCACTGTTTAAATTGTTGTCTGATAAGTAGTAATAACAATCTAAGATAATTTGCAAAAAGAATGTAAGAAACGTATTGTAAGATATGTAGTAAAACTCAATTTCAAAATTTAACAACTTTTAGCTGCTCTCTTTGAGCCCAAAATGTTAACTTGCATTTTATTCACCTATAAAGGGCTTCTTCAGAATATCAATTATATAAATACTGATTATGAAGTAATATAAGTGAGATGGAGGAGGCCGACTTGAATCAAGACAGGGGCACTGAGGACACAGCCATGGATTTTTCTGTTATAAGAGGTGGATTTCTTTGAACAGTATCAATTTTCCTTTCACCAAGGTCTCTGTTTTATCAAACCTCCAAAAGAGAAATAGGAGTTGACAATCTTTACAAATATAAAGAAGGCAAAATGATTTGTGAAAAGGAGGAATAACAAGGTTTCCTCATGTTAAGGAGCTGTTTATCAGAAATGCACTCAAGCCTAAAAATCCAGGACTCTGAGCACATGTGGTTATTCTCAGGAAGGCCTACCCTTTCTGTCTTCCACTTCAGTAAACTTGGGGAGTGAAGAACCATTCTGTGAATACACTAGTTCATTGACATGAGCAGCATATCATTTTCCAAAGTTTGAGAGAGCAATGGATTGATTTCAGGGTTCACAGTGGGGCAGGGCAGGACACATAGCTCATATGGCTTTCGGAAACAATATAAATTCATAGAACTATTTCAAGGTTTCATGAAGATGTGATAAACTACTGGATTGGGTTACACATTTCCTCCTGCAGGGACTATTTCATGCACTGCTCTTAGATAAGCCAGGCTGATTTGTTGTTTTCATGCTCTGTTTTTCTTCAAATCCACTTAAATAAGCAGGTTGATTTCAGGGCAGACTCCCTAACTCCTTCCTTCTTTGCAAGGGTTCAACTCAAGTTCTTGTGAACCCATTATACTTTTCGCACATTCCAGATTGACTGCTACAAAAAGTGAAACAAAAAGTAAGCAAAACTAAGCTAAAATAAAATGTGGTCATCTAGGATATGCTTGCTCTGTGCACATGTGGATGCAGATTTCGGCAGTATTCATGAAAATACCCACATGCACTGTGGGCTGCAAGCAGATTAAATGCCTGTCTCTAAAAATACACACAAGTCCCTCAGGCCAAAGTGCCACTTGACTCTCACCAAAACCAGAACCACATCCAAATCAAAGCAAACAAAATCCTGCCAGTAGTCAGGAGGGCAGAGAAACAAGGAAGCTATATGAATTTGATGTTGCAGTTGAAAGCATCACCAGTAGATTAGGAAAAGCTTCCACCTGTATGATCTGTCAGGAAGATTAAGCTGCCTTTTTTCATAAATTGGAAAATCATGTTGAATCATACTGAACCAAAGATTCAAAACTATTCTTGTGACTTATGAATTTACTCATTCACTGCTCAGTTTCTTCAGTATCCTGAGTACTGTGCTACAGGTCCAAAAACAGTCCTTACTGTTAATTACTCACCAACTCAATACTTCGCAGATGTGACTGAATGATGAGAAAGAACATGCACAACATACTGGACTCAATGTCAGAAGACCGATATGTCAAGACACATAGCCTCTCGGAGCCTAAGTTTCATCACCTGTTAAATGGAGGATAATGTGGTAGAAACATGTTTTTCTTTGCTCATCATCTATTTCCTCTTGTTTTGTGATGGGAATGTTTCCTAGGCTCCCAGGCCGTGTGGTTCAGTTTCCCATTCACATCTACTCCAGACCACCAGAGCACTCCAGTCCTGTAACCACAATTACTGGTTCAAGGTGAGCACACGACCCGAGGTAGTTTCATCAAAATGAAACCTTGGATTTTACTGTAAAAGAAGGAAAATGGTTGCTGCAAAGACTGGCTGTGAGTAAGGCGCCGTTAGCGGCCATCTGCCTGTCATGGGATGGAAAGGGCAGGCTGGAGTGGAGACAGCCTGAGAAGGGCAGAGATCGTGATTTGGGTCAGTGGATCTGGTGGCCACCGAAGGCAGGTGGATCCGTTTCCGGGACTTCTGTTGCCTGATCAACTAAATGCATTTTTTCTTTCGATTTAATCATGTTTGATTTGCTCTTCTTTCACTTGCGTCCCGAAGGTTCCTAACAATCATAGTGAGGACACTGAGCTGACAAACCAATATAAATAATATTTTTGCCAAGTTCCTGTTTAAATACAAGAGCCAAAATCCTTGGCTTTACAAAATATATTTGCGCTTTTACTCAATTAATTTAATAAGCTTAAAAATATTTTCTATGCCATAGGTCCTCTACCAGAGCTTTGCAATATGAAGAATATGAAAATAAAACTAATTCTAAAGGAGTTTATAGGCAAGTAGGAACGCTAACATGTATTAATAGGAAACTGTAAAAAAGAGGTAAAAACTCTGGACTATACTAAATGCAGGGCTACCACATTACATAACTCTAGGGGGCACTGTTTACAGTACAGTTTATGTAAATTTCATCCCTGGGTGTCCTACACAGAAACCTTAGCTCAACTACACCTCTGTCAGCTGCTAGACTGGGCCAGCCAAACACTTGTTCTAGCAAGTATTTTCAATTTCCATAATAGTTTTTGGCTATTGCATTTTTTTAGTGAACTGATTATTGCCCATTATATTTGAGTTTTTAAGGAGATTTCTGGCAGACTGCTGGCACCGCAGGTTAGCATTACACAAACCAGAGGCAAATCTTGCTGATCCTCCTTGGCTCTGCTATCATTTGTGAGCGGTCAGCTGGCAGAGGTGCCACTAAATCAAGCACGTGCAAACATAAAACGTCGCATCTCAGGATTACAGAAGTCTTTGGGCACTGGGAGATTCATTAAACACCAGATTAATTACTTGGCAAAACAAGTGGAGCTTTTATGACTCAGAGGTCATTTGCAACAACATACTTTCACACTGTTGCCTGAGCGATAATACTTCATTTTGAGTGGCAAAATCAAACTATAAGTAAATTAGTATCCAAATTAATCCAACAGCTGTGTGTTCTGATAGTGATTAATATGCATCATACAAAAGGCTTTGCATCTCTCTTGTTCTCAGTCACAAAAGACAGAGAGAGAAAAAGTTCTTTGATTTAATGCCCCTTCTGAAGCAATGCCAAGGTAGTTCCTTGTTTGGTTACAGAAAAATACTCTGAGACCTTCGGAGAGACACTGTTTTTCTTTTCTGATGGAATAATGGCCACAGCTCCCCTTGCCACCCTAGTGAGCTTGCCTGATGTGTCCCTCTTGGAGTCAAACTCAGACGAAGCCACCTCTCCTTCACATGCAAGACAGCTTCGGTCCCAGTCTGGGTTGATTGTTTTATTTTCTTTACATGCTGAAGCTCACTCTAACTCTACTGTAGGTCCAGCTTGGTTCGATTGTAACCTGTACTTGATCCAACCTGGACAAGCTCTTTGGATAAAGTATTGGGCTGCCATATCCACATACATTCAGATTTGTATTTGCCGCTAGCTTGGGTGCATGTTCATAATTATCCATCTCCAGCTGCTGCTCTTATCCCTGATGTGAGACTTTCCGAAGCCCCCTCTGGCCTGCATGCTGCAAAATACCAAAGGCACGGAGGCTGAAATGTTTGGCTCTAAGCTGGGCTGGCAAAATACACCTTTGTCTGTCTGGCTCATGTGCTGGTGTTCAGATGTGTGAATACTTTCAGGAACTATACGCCATTATTGATGTGGGGGCAGCATTTAACTCTTGGCATGATTGAATATATGATACACTGAGGCTTTATAAATATGTCCATAAAGTATTCTATTTTTTTATTTCCCTGGGGTGATCATGCTGACACTATGTGTTTCCAGCTTTGGTTTAGCTGCTAAGTCTGAGGACAGAATTTGTGGTGCCCTGTGAAAACCACTGAAGTCCATGTGCTTGTTTTATAGAGAAGGCAGTGGTGCTCAGGGGCCCAGAGCCCAGGCTTGATAGGCGTTTAACATGGTTCCGCCTCTTTAGCTCTGTAACTTGGAACATGTCTTAATATTTTCTTCATCTGTAAGATGGTCCTACTACCTTAGGTTTATTCTGAGGATTAAATGAGTTTCTACGTGAAAAGTGTTTACAACAGTGCCTGGCATTGAGTACACACAGAATAAACATACTGTCATCATCATAAATTACCATCATTGTCTTGATGATTTTCTTGCCCTACCAACTTCCCCAATGATTTATCTTACTCATTGTGGTTTATGTATTTTTCTAAGCATTGCCAAGTTCTTTATCGAGCACAGTACAGTGTAAACAAAATGAAATTAAACAAAACAATATACATAATTTATTCTTTTAATTTTCTAACAGAAGCGGTACTACACTTTGAGTTCACAAGCACATCCTCATTGAAAATTTTATTTCATAACGCTACTAATGCTTCACTTCATATTTAAAAGTGTTCTCCTCAACACTCAAACACATGCTGAAATGTCAAGTGAGCTTTTCAAACATGGTCTGTCTTGAATATACATAAAGTGTGACACTCCCTAAATATCAATGCATTTGAAAAATTATTGAGAATAAACAACATGAGAGGTTAAATGCAATAAAGAGACTTGGGTTGTCTCTTTATTGCATGACCAGTCATTTCCAGAGGTCAGAGTTCTAACACTCACCAAGAAGGCGGTGTCTTCCCTGTTATCCAGGATTTAGGGAACTGTCACGTACCACGTAAGTTTCCCCCCCAATACTTCTCCATACCAAGGCATTTCCTGAGAAGCAGTTCTTTCCCTATCCAAATAAGCATTCATGTTTTGTTGTTATGCTACATGAAGCCAAATGGAATTCGTTCTGTGGAATATCATAGAACAAAGGTGCTGAAAACCTGCTACCTGGTCTTGTCACAAAAAGAGTTGGGAATTACCTACTTTTCAGAAGAGAAAGGTAGAAGTTCATGATTTCTAATCAACAAAACAAACAAACAAGCATAATATAACCAAAGACATTGAAATTGAGAACAGGCTGAAAGTCACCAGAGGGGAGAGGGGAGGCAATTTCAGGGGAAAAGGGGAAGGGTTTACAGGAACAAGTATAAAGGACACATGGACAAAAACTATGGGGGGTGGAAATAGGAGGGAGGTGGGGAGGGCTGGGGTGGTGGGTTGGGGTGAGAATAAAAGGCAGAAAACTGTACAAGATCAACAATTAAAATAAAAATTAAAAAAAGAAAGGGTAAGCATTCTTTTTTTTTTTTTTTTTTTTTTAAAGATTTTATTTATTTATTTTTAGAGAGGGGAAGGGAGGGAGAAAGAGAGAGAAACATCAATGTGTGGTTGCCTCTTGCATGGCCCCCCACTGGAGACCTGGCCCACAACCCAGGCATGTGCCCTGACTGGGAATCGAACCTGCGACACTTTGGTTCGCAGCCCGCGCTCAATCCACTGAGCTACACCAGCCAGGGCTGGTAAGCATTCTTTTATATTAACAAAATATATGTAATCTTGAAAACACTGATCAATGTACAAATTATATTTCATTTGTACTATAAAAGAAGAGTTACTATATCCTTTTTTTTTTTAAACTTCTTGAGGAATCTAATCAGCTGAATGGTCTGACAACAGCAAAGACAACACACTTACAATCCCATTCATTTTCATGGATTCTTCTAAATTTGGAGACATTGCTTCATAGTCTAAAAATCTCCCACTTGAATAAAAAAAATCAAATAATTGAACTAGTCATATAGTTCATTGTAAAACATATTAAGGACGTTTGTTAACAAAATGCTAGCCGGACATCTAATTACAAAATAATTTGCTTAGAGATTCTGAATTAAAACCCTTGTGATCTTCTGATTAAATCCAGTCAAACATACCCTTGTATTTTTTTAATTGTAAAATTAATTTTGTCACATTAAACAACAGAGCTGAGCATTTAGTTTATTTTAAAATGACAATAACTTTTGTCGGTGAGGCAGTTTATGCCAAGATATTTCTTTTTGTGTCCGAGTATAATTTGCAGTGATAGGAGGTCTACAAGCACCTGAAGAAAGTGCAGAAATATTATAAGCCTTCAAAGGAATTTCAGAACTGAAGTTAGTATAATGCCTTTTGCATTTGATAGGCATTAAAACTTCAGAAAAACCTTTCACGCACCTATCTTACTTGATCCTCACTAAGACCTTATAGATCAGGCAGGGACAGATTTATTAATCCCTGTTTTACATATAACAACAATGAGGCTCAAAAAGCTTAACAATATATCTGCCAAATCACACCTCTGTCCAATGGCATGTCAGACCTCAAATCTGGGTCTGCTCACTTGTCCTCCAGTCCTCGTTAACACTGTGCCCTGTGCCACTTTATTTGAATTTAGATGTTAGATATTCCAAACATTTACATATTAAATATCTGTACTTATCCTCTGAAACTGTGATCTCCTCTTCTCACAAACCTTATTGGTTACTCCTGGAAGACTGGAGTACACTAAGATTAATTATGTTTTCATATAATATTCAGACTTTTGAACATTATTATTTATTATACTAATTTAATATTACCTTTCTTTTTCTGAAGGTTAAACTTTTTGCATAGGCTAATTTGGATGATTCATGTAGATTTTAGTTCATGGTATTGGATTACATGGCCTATCATACTTAGCTCATAGAAGTGGCTTAAGAAAATCTTTTTGAATTGAGCAGCTTCTATCTAGGAGAAGTTTATAGAATGTGTTTGAAATAGAATACAAGTAGTATATTCATAAAATTATTTTGCATTATCTTCCCAAGAAATGGCTGACAAATTCATTCTGATGAAAGACAGATACAGTGCAGTGAATAGATACTTTCACAGGAGCACCAGAGCCCAGGAAAGGAGCCCAGACACAGCCTAATTAGCCTCTGGTGTGCTGACAGCCTGCTCAGCATAGTGTATGAATGCCCCTTTCATGATTTAAAAACATTTTGATGTCTAAAATAACATTAAATCTGGTTATCTATAATGTATGAAATTGTATAACCGAGTAGTTCAGTTGAACACTGGGGTATTTGGAAACACAAATTCAGTAAGATAATAAAACTATGTTGTTTTCTTCCTCTACCTACAGAATCAAAGTAAAACATCTTGGGTTTTTATAGTATCCTTTTTTAAAAACTCTCCATTTCAAAGCACTTTACAAACTACAGACTATTACATTTCAGGTCAGTTTATAGTGTTGGGCAGAATTATTAAATAATTTTAAAAATATAAATACATGAAAAAGAAACAGAAACAAAACATTTCACAGAGCAATGTGTTGAAAGGTAGGCCAGCTCTGATGACTACTAATGTTTATTTATGATGCACTTCATTAAACCCTTTGACTTTTTCAAGGGGCCACCTGTAAACCAGTTATGATTTATACATTTTAAGAATGTGTTCTGAACAGTCATTACTCTACAAACCAAGTGTCGGAGACATTTCAAAAGTCCGAGGAAGTGTAATGACCTAAACCAGAAATACCTGATACAAATATAATGTAAACTACATAGGCAAATTAAAATTTTTCAATAGTTACATTAACAAAAATAAAAAGAAACAAATTTAATTTAATAACATTCTATTTTACCGAATATATTGAAAATGTTTATGTAACATATACTCAACATAAAAATTTATTGATATTTTACATTCTTTTTCTTGTACTAACTCTATGAAATCCAATGTGAATTTTATTTATAATTTTAGCAATCTGAATTTGAGGGCTAAATTTTCACAGGACTTACTTGATTTGAATTTGGTTTTCTCAAAGTTTATCATAAAATAACTGTAGTAGATTCATGCACCCCAAATGTCTCAAACATGCTTAAACATTTTTGATAACTGAATCTAGTATCAGTTTTAAGTTTAAATGAAATTAACTAAAATAAATAATTTAATTCTTTAGTAACATTAGCAATATTTTAAGTCCTCAATCATTCAGTGTAGCTAGGGTTATAATTAGACAACGCCAACCTAAACACAAACAAAAGTTTAAACTGCAACAGTATTTTTTTAACTTGACCTTTCTGTAATAAAAAAATAAATAAAGTTTGTGTTGACTCTAAAATACAAAGAAATAAGGGTGGTATTCTACAGGAAGAAAACAAATAGAAATGGTAATATGTATAAGGCTAACTTTTGTAAGCTTATCTGTATTTTGCCATGTATGATGCACACTTTTTCACCCAATTTTTTGGGGGGAAATAAGGACACACATTATACATTATAGTGATTACACACCATGGGTATAATAGACCCATGTACAATGCACATGAAAACGTGGGTGTGCATCATACATGGCAGCAAAATATGGTGATTTAAAAAAGAGATGTTTCCAATATTATTCTGGGGTGTGTGTGGTTTCTGCAGTAATTCTGCATCTGTTCAGTTTTTGTCCACAAGAGAATACAAGACAGAATTTTAAGGTCACATGGAGCTAATGAGTATTTCAAATTCTTTTTCTCAGCAACAAAATTTAACTTAGAAATCAATTGTCCAGGACTTTGGCATCTGGCCACACGGGACAGCCAGGCACTTGAAACACGGCTGGTTCAAACCAGAAAGTGGTGTGAGCACAAAACACACAGTGTGTCACAGGCTTAGCACAAAAAAAGAGGTCAAATGTCTCAGTAATGTTTTCAGACTTAATACATATTAACTTGTCACATTTCAAATATGCTAGGTTATATAATTATATTATTAATGTTAAGTTTTCTTGCTTCATTTGTTTTTAATGCAGCTACTAGAAATTTAAAATCTCATGTGTCATTGTATTATATTTTTACTGGACAACATTATCAAGATAGAGAGCTTGCATTTGCTTCCGTCAAAGAGCTGACTCCTGAGGCTGCATTACTTGGTTTTAGGTTTACTCTACGCATGTGAGTTCTGATATTCACTGAGTTCCTCTTCATCAGTATGCTGCCAAGAAAAGGCTACATATTCATGGCTACAGTGGGGCCGTACTACCCACTTGCCTGTCGCTGGCTTTTGCAAGGAAAGTTAGGATGGGCTCCTGATTTTGAAAAGGAGGGTTTATTTGTACAGTCATGTGCTACTTAATGACAGTGAGATATTCTGGGAAATGCATCTTTAGGAAATTGTCATCGTGGGAATGTTGTGGAGCACGCTTACACAAATACACAAACCTAGATGGGATAGCCTACTACGCACTTAGGCAATGAGGTACAGCCTATTGCTCCTACACGACAAATCTACCCAGCACATTACTGCACTAAATGCTATAGAAAAAGTACAATAAAATATGGTACAAGAGATTAAAAATGGTTCACCTATGAATGGAGCTTGAAGGACTGGAAATTGCTCTGGGTGGGTCAGTGTGTGAGTGGTAAGTGCATGCAAAAGCCTAGAACACTACTGTGTACTTCTATAGACATCGACACCATAGATTTAGGCTATACTAAAAACAACACGAGATTAAAACAAGCACAAGAAAATAGTGATGCAATCAAGAGATGAAGTGAGCATGAGATGCAGGAGGCTGCTGCCAGAGTAACATGGCATACGGTATTGCAGCAAACATATTTTTAATAAGTAGAAAGAGTACTCTCAAAACAATGATTAAAAAGTATGGTATAGTAAATACACTAACCAGTACATAATTATTTGTTACCATTATCAAGTATTATATACTGTACATAATTGTATGTGCTATACTTCTATAAGGTTTACAGTGCAGTGGGTTTATTTACACCAGCATAACCCCAAACAGCTGAGCAATACATTGTGCTCAGATGTTTCCATGGCTAGGACATCACTAGATGATAGTAATTTTTCAGTTCCACTATAATCTTATGGGACCACCGTCCTGTACGTGACCCATTGTTGACATTATGTGGAGCACGACTGTACTTACTGTCAGTTAATTGCTATTTTTATTCTGTTAACCTGTTTTGCTCACAAATGTTTGGCAGTTTGATTTGTGCTTTTCATTCTTCAGCAGTTGCAAAAGTAGCAAACTGCACCACCCACTGTGGGCGACTCCATGCAGTTACTGCATACAGCCTTACATTTTTTCACAGTAGGACCAAGGCACTATTAGACAAGCACTGCATGAATCATAGGGAGTTCAAAAGAGTAATGCAATTCAAAAGAAAATGCAGTTCAAAGTAATCGTTCATTTTCTTAAGAAGCAGGCAGTCTGTAGAAGGCGAGCTATAGTTTTATTTAGGTCTCCGTCTTCACATGGTCTGTCTGGTTACCATATATGTAGCACAGTCCTGATGTTGGCAGGAAAGTTGAAAGCCTGTTGAATTTCTCCTGGTGCCTGCTCAGCAACCCCTGTTGCTGAGCAAGGAGGATGGAAGAAGAGCCTCCACAGTGTTATACCAAGAGATACTAAGTGATTACTCGGATTCGGATTTCTTAGGTTGTGTGTACAGATGCTGAAGTGACATCTGTACATAATGCCTATTAAGGGGCATTATCGTAGCAGGTTTTTCAGGACCATCTTTGCTTACGTAATTCAACCACATCTGGCCTCTGCACTGTTAGCACATGGGGCTTTGTCAATTCCTCAAAGCAAAGTGACACAGAGGGTGCTTGCTCGAGATGCTGAGGTATCAACACCACATCTGATGTCATTTGTCCTTCATGGAGTTCGCTGACACCTACCAGGGACATAGAAAGTTTGCTTCCACACCACAGATGCTCGGTGTTTGCTTTTGAAAGGAATTTTGTCTGGATCCTTGGGGCTCTAATACGACACACTCTGGCCTGGCCCAGATAATGAGAAGCAGATTTCTACCCAGCCTGTAACACTGTGGTAATGCGCCTCCAAGGATCCTGTGAAGGAAGCCCTTAGAATACAAAATAGTCAAACTTCATTAAAAACACACCATTTAATAACACCATTTACAACATCAGACTTTCAACAGGAAACAGAAAACTAAGTTATACAGAATGATTGCCTACAGGAGGACCATCAACTTTAGTACTTCCTTCTCAAAGGTTGGTAAGGTTGCCTGTAAGACTGCAATGAGAAGTAACTAAGGTAATTCACCTTTTAAAGGTTGTTAAGCTTGATGGAAGATAAGTTGAATGGCAGTTTATATAAACACTGACATTAGCACACATGTGGTATCTATGTGTAATTCAAGAGCATATAACAATACATTCTCTAGTTTTAAGAAATGATTGCTTTTTAAATGACTAATGTTGGTGAATTTTAAGCAGAATCAAGCTGAGGTATTAATTGCATAATATGTTCCCTTTTCTCTCAAAATTGTTTACCTAAAACCTCAATTATAAATGGAAAAGGCATATCCTTAGGAATGGAAAGTCAAAGCATGAGATGTTGTTACACTTGTTTTTCCAATAAAAAAATCTGACAAATACTGGTATAGGTGGACAAGAAAAAAAGGAATACACTCAGGGGACCATGCCTAGCATTTGTCAATTAATTTTTGGCTTGAATAATATAAAGCTGACATCATTAACTAGTTTGATATCCTCTCCTTGTTGTTATGGTGAATATCTATCATCTCTCATTAATTTAATTGGCAGTCCTTTCTCAGAATTTCCAAGACTTTGAATTAAATGACACTACATTTGTCAAGAGCCCACTGTATGCAGGCACATTACTTGGCACTTGAATATGGTGTATGGTATTCTTAATCCTTACAACAGTCAGCTCAAGTATGAGCTTCCTGTACAGGCAGAGAAACCAAGGGTAAGTAAGAATGGGTTCCTGAAGCTCATGTGGCTTTATGCACAAGACATCACATTCTGCTCTGTTCGACTATAGAGCCTGGGGCTTTTCTTTAAGCTACACTGCTACTGTGAAAGAAGTCGCTCAATGAACAATATGAAATTTTAGAGATATTTTACTAATTGTTACCACTGACAGAGTATTAATTTAGGAATTCTGCCTGCATAAGCTCTCAGGCAATTGCTTCCTTGTAAGAGAAAATATTCTCAAACTTTTCTGGTGATACGGACAAAGGCATATTTCTTAGGCTTCTTTTCTATAATCTACAAAATGAAGACTCAAATATCATTTCAAGATTGGCCTAAGCCTTTGACTTCTATCAGCACACTTAAAGTTAGTAATTTCTATCACTTATTTCTATTGACTAGCAGACAAGCTGTCTTTATATTGAAAAAATTCACTTGAGATAAAGGTGGGTGACTGTTACCAACTAGCATTACCATAGCAATTATTCAAAAGTACTGACTGAGGTTGAGGTTGGTTTTTCCAGCTTGGTGATATATATATATATACACACACATATATATGTATATATATGTATAATTGCTTGAAATAGCATGCTGATTTATCTTAGAATTGATTGTACTGAACCAAAATTTTGGACTGAATAATGTTTACAAAAGCTATCAATAAGCTAGAAATCTAATCTTCATGATATTATCTTTTGCTTAAATAATGTTTTAAATATAGATAAAAATGAATAAACCTATAAAGAAACTACCACATGTTTTTAGTCATACAGAGCTCAATAGGTCTATATTGTAGTGACATTTAATGAAGCCACAACATTTTAAATCATAGGTTACCTTCCAACTGTTAATGCTGACTTTAAGCAATTCACCAATAGGTTACCCCAATTATGCAATAGAACAATCTTTAAATCGGTTAAACAAGAAATGGCACATGACTGATATCAATCTGGTGGTCCCTTCTGTATTTTGTCTGATAACAAATTGAAAGATTGTTCAGTGAACTACCTTCTATCCAAATGTTGAATTGCCCAAGTTTAGGGCCATCTAAAGGAAATGTCAAAACTCTTCTAGTAATTCATAATTTGATATGTGTATGCCTCCATTATTAATATACACATATTTCTGTATTATACTCTTCAGGTAACATGATAGGGCACTAAAGGAAAATAAGCCAGTTTTTTTAAGATTAAGTTAAAGAGTGAACTTATGTGTTTTTTCTCTCTGATTCAACTGTTGATTTGACCCATTCATGGATGAGCTTGAACAAAAAAAGAAGTAAAAGAAAATGTTCCACAATGAAATAATGTTAAATGCTTAGAACTATGAAAGGGATACTAACTAGTTTGATAATTTATGATTATATACATACTTCACAGCACGGTATATATAGACTGTATATTATAGTGTTACTTAGGAAAATTGTGGAAAAGCTTGGAAGGAGAATTTCTTAAAGACTTGAAATTTGAGTTAGCATTTCAATTCTTGTGATTATTGACTGAAGATAGTTTGGTCCCTTAAAGTTGACTTATTTCTCTGTTCTTTCCCTGCATACACTTACTCCCCTTTCTGATTTTAGTTCCATAACTCACTAATCTGTGTCTCTAGATTTCTATGGGTCAAGTGCAAGTTGCCATCTTATTGGATGTCTTTACTTCAATATGCAATTCACATCTCAAAATTCAGCCTGTCCAAGGTGGAGAGCAGGGAGGATGTAGAATGAAATGGTGTTTTTATGGACTTACCATACCAAAGTAGTTGTTTTATATCATGACCATTAGTGGATTCTCTTCCTGAGTTCCTCAGCTCAAATATTATTGATTAAATATAATTTGCTCTTAAGTGAACAAAGGTGAAAATATGGGAATCGAGTTTAATTCTGCCCTCTCCCTTACTCATGACCACTCCATGTTCAAGTCATGTCATCGGTACCTCTGACATGCATCTAAATTCCACCCTGTTTTCTTTCCTACCAGGTTTTGGTTGGCTTCTCACCAGCTGCACCTGAGTTACTACCAGGACCACTTATCTGTTCTTTTTTTTTTTTAATCAGTATTTTTTAATTGTTGATATTGTACAGTTTTCTGTCTTTTACCCCACCCCCAGCCCACCACCCCAGCCCTCCCCACCTTCCTCCCATTTCCACCCCCCATACTTTTTGTCCATGAGTCCTTTATACTTGTTGCTCTAAATCGTTTCCCTTTTCCCCTGAAATTCCCTCCCCTCCCCCTCTGGACACTGTCAGACTGTTCTCAATTTCAGTATCTTTGTTTATATTATGCTTGTTTGTTTGTTTTGTTGATTAGATTCCTGTTAAAGGTGAGATCATATGGTATTTGTCTTTCACTGCCTGGCTTATTTCGCTTAGCATGATGCTCTCCAATTCCATCCATGCTGTCACAAAGGGTAGGAACTCCTTCTTTCTTTCTGCTGCATAGAATTCCATTGTGTAAATGTACCACAGTTTTTTGATCCATTCATTAACTGATGGGCACCTAGGTTGCTTCCAGCACTTGGCTATTGTAAATTGTGCTGCTATGAACATAGGGGCGCATAGATTCTTTTGGATTGGTGTTTCAGGGTTCTTAGGATATAATCCAAACAGTGGAATTGCTGGGTCATTCTTATCTTGATCATCAAAACACTGCGCTGCCTAAGGTTTTTGTTTATTTGTTTTTCTAAAAGTCAGTCTAACCATATTACCAACTTCCACAAAATCCTTTTATGTTTCCCCTTTATCTCTGGCATAAACGTCAGTCACACTATATTTATATTCAAAGTCCTTTATAACATGGCTCTGGTCTAGCTTTCCAGCCTTATATAACACCTGCCACCCTACACTGATCATAAAGGACTTTTATTTTTGGCCTCAATTCTTAACTTTTGGCCTCTTATTCTTATCTTTAATCTAATTTATAATTGCAACTCCTCTCTCACACCTAGTATTCCCAATTCTTCTTGCTTTGCTCCACATTTCAAAAGAAATTCTTTTGAATCTTCACCTCAGGATGTTTATTGAGTTTTAGAGAGATAAGGGGGGAGGAGATTGAGAAAAAGAGAGAGCGAGAGAGGAGGAGGAGGAGAGAGAGAAACATCTGTGTGAGAGAGAAACATCAATTGGCTGCCTCTCATATGTGCCCTAAGCAGGGATCAAACCCATAAACTAAGTATGTGCTTTGACTGGGAATCGAACCTGCAACCTTTTGGTGCACAGTACAACACTCCAATCAACTGAGCTACCTGGCCAGGACTGCTCTACATTTTTCTCCCCACATTGTCTCTTTGCTACCTATAGATAATTTACTTATTTACTGTTACTTTTAATCTCACTATAATTAGGATCACATCAGAACAGGGATTTTTGTCTTTTTTGCTTATCTATGTATTTATCTTGCAAATGACTAAAATAGTTTCTAAAACATAATAAGTGTTCAGTAAATATTTGTTGAATAAATAAATTCCCTGAGTAGCATTATTCCTTTACCTTCTGTCTCCAGACGACTCTCATCCCTTGCCCAATTACCCATCCTTTAGCTAGAAAAATCTCATCTATCCATAAAAATGAAGATTTAATATTGCCTTCTTTTTGAGGTATTTTTTATTTTTTTAAGTGTAATTAATTGATAGCCATCCCATGCCTCCAGAACACTTAACCCAGTCTGACTTGGGCTATGGTTTGCTGTCTGCATCATCGAACTGAGAGCTGTGTTTCTTCCCATCTGGCTCACCATGCACACACACACAGTGGGCTGGATGCATGTTCATTAAATTGTTTAACCAGGTCCGTAACTGATACATAAACTGAGAAAACTGAAACTCGGGTCTATCAAATGGAATCATAGTAAGGCTATGATTTTATTTGAGAAGCAGCAAGGATGAAAGGAGACATGGTGTAATTTCCTAAACTTTTATTGACTTGAGAAAGAAAGAACTAGAAAAGATCAAATAATTTGTGTTAAGTCAATGAAAGAAACTTTGGAGACTCATCATCATCTAATACATTTAGAACAGCTGACATTAATTTTGGGTATGTATACTATACTTAAAAGGACACATGTGCCATCTATGAAAAGAAGACTTCGAGAGCATTAGAATGGTCCTTATTTGTTTTGCAACTCCCTTTGTCTATTATTGCTTAGCTTAAGAGATCTAACAAAATCACAGCAGTGGAATTTGCTTCAGGCCACTTGTGAATTCCGTGTGCTCTAAGTCACTACATGGTCTGTCAAATGTTAATTAGACAGTGAATTAAACCAGAGCTGGCTTTAGAAAATAGACAAGTATTGATTTTCTTTTCACTTTTTATTTATTAAAACACTATAGAGGAAACAGATAAACTTTCTTGGCTCAATATTTAGGACCAATTTCCTTCTTTTAACTGGGAAAAACAAGTGCCTTCAAAGGTGAATCAAAAGCCTGTTTTCAGTTATCCTTTTGGTAAGCAGCTTTTTCCCAGCTGTAAAGGGGTCCTCACAATAATGCCATTGGTAGATTTATTTATTTTTTCATAGGTTATATCTTGACAGAAATAGTGCCATAAAAAACTTAAGAGCTGTAAAAGATGAGAAAAATCCAGACTACTAAAAGTAATGCAGACACACTTTGCATAAAGCAGACTGTCACTGTGATTCAACATTTGCTGAACATCTAGTTACAAGAAAGAAATAAAAACGCTTAAGAGGTATTGTGTGTGTGCGTGTATGAAAGCAAATGGGATTGAGATTAGAATTGGAAAAGGGCAAACCCTTTAGTTACTTTGAAGGATTAAAATAATAGGAGCCACCATTAAAGTCTGTCTTTGAGAATAAATGATAACATGAGAAGAATTCTCATTCATGTGCTTTGTGAAGAATAGAAAACAAGACAATATGATTCTAGTTGATTAAAAACATATGCATATGTTCTTTACTTTTTGTTTTCCCCCATTTTCTACATCAAATGAGAATTTCTGTAAGTATAAGAAATAAAATTTCTTAAAGCGAGATAAATAAGCTCAAAACCTCAAAGCACATAGACATTTGAGAAGCAGTAAATCAAATGGATATTTAATTTAAATTTTCACTTAGTACATTTGTTCTCTTCCAAATAAATCATTAAAATGATAAAGACCATGTTCTGCACTTCTTGCCTGTTTTTGTGGTTTCTAGAGTCCAGAGAATTACACTGTTTTCTATCATTTATCTCTTCAATGCAATGTCTTCTGAAACCACTTCCTATAACATGTAGCAATTCTATCACATAATTGTGTAAAACCCAAGACACCCATGCTTGTTGTTTAAAGCTAATTTCCTTGAGCTTCCAGGGAGGAATTGCTACTGACTACTTTCATTAGGAAACTATTGACCCCTCTCCAGTGCAGCATCTTGAGAAGAAATTCACTAAATACGCCCATATTTCATCTTTTGACTATCAAGGTGCAATAGGCGTGCTGAAGGATATGGCTTATTTAATCCAAAATTAAAAATATATAGGCTACATTACCTCAAGTAAATTGTTTCATACATTTAGAAGAACAGCTGCTTTCTTGGTGTTTGGCATCCATGTAGTTGAGGCCTAAATTAGGTAAACCCACATACACAAGTGCAGACATAATGGTCTGCATGATATTTCCAATGTTATATCCAGTACACCCTCCACAACCACATGCACAAAAGCCATTTTCAAACAGGAAACATTTGCTTTATCAGGTACCATTGATTGCAAAAAGATTTATCAATCTTTACTCTCACTTTCTTAGTCTACAAAATTGAGAAATAGTCAAAAACATTTTATGAGATTAAACATCTTGACTTTCCATTTTTTCAGCCTTGTTTGGGTAATACATGTTAATTAAAAATTAGTATTAATTCCATATTCAGAAATATATCTGAGCCCTGGTTAGTGTGGCTGAGTGGATTGAGTGCCAGCCTGTGAACCAAAGGGTTTGATCCCAGTCAGGGCACATGCCTGGGCTGCAGGTCAGGTCCCCAGTAGGGGTCACATGAGAGACAACCACACATTGATGTTTCTCTCCCTCTCTTTCTCCCTCCCTCTCCCCCTAAAAATAAATTATATATATATTTTCATATATATATATATATATATGAAAAATCTTCCAATAAAAGTAGACAGAAGACATGGCATTTAAAATCAAGCTGAATTAATGTGTTGTTGGTAGTTTGTGAATACAGGGGAGAATTTCTTGCTCTTCTTCTAGGCAATGTACCCAAAAATCATTCTGTAGTGCTCAGAAGATGCAAATATAACACATGAATACAATCTAGGTTACTCTATAGTTCAGTGTAAGAGGTGGCAACAGACTCTAGACTCTCAGGAAGCTATACTAACACATGAGAGGAAAGTACCAAAAAAAGAAATAGCAGGATTCTGCCAGCACTCTAAAAGCTGATTTCTGTAAAACTAGATCTACCTCAAATTCAACCATTTCCTATAGAATCCTCTGCTACTCACAGGGTGCATGCATGTCATGGTGTTTTGTCTGTCCTGCCATAATTGCCTCTTTACAGTTCTCCCTACTTTGACTTGAAACTCTTATAACATGACTATCCCCCAAGATCACACTGATCTTCTTAAAACACAAATGAACACATGCCATGGTGCTATTACCATGGCCTAGAATGCCTTATATCTACCCAGCCTGACACTAGCTTCCCATCCTTACTTGCTACCATTCCCTCCCTCCTCAACTCTGTTCCAGCCATTCAGGCTTTGTGATGTTCCTCTAACACTCACCAAAATATCTCTTGGGTCAGGATTGTTTGTGGGGCTGACAGCCGGAACATTCTCTTTCTATTCCACTCTCTCAACTCATGCAAGACATCTTTCCACTGTCACATACCCAAAGAAGTCTTTCCTGACTATTCTCTGTCTCTGTATCTACTACTTCATTCTCCTTCATGGCCTTTCTCTTTACTAGATATTATGAAAATGTTGATTCATCAATGTGCTTTTTTTCTAATCCCTCCTTTCAGATGTCCTCAAAGTGTTTGTTTCACTGCTGTATCCTCAGCATCACCACAGTGACTGGCACATATTAGGTGCCCAACACACGATTCATAAATAAGTGAAGAGACCTACAGTTCATGGGAAATAAATGACTTTACTGTTAGATTATGGGATAGAGAATGAAAGGCACTGACTTATTTTACAAAAGTGGGGAAAGGGTGGAATACTTCCATTAACTCCATTTTGGTTGTTGAACTATGTTAGGCTTTAAAACAGGGGGTAAGAGTAAACATGTTCCATCTTGGTTTGTGAAGCAATTCTAAATACAACAGAATCATCTTCTTGACAATCCCTAATTGAATCACCTACATTCTTGTTGGCCTCCAACAGACATCTTTCAGTAAATCTGAACAATGAGTCTGCCTTACCCTTCAATTATATAATAAGCAGGTCTATATCCCAACACACAATAGGGCGGTGTGCACTCTGACATGAAGGAAAGAGGATGGGGATATCAAAGCAACATCCCTCAAAGTACTGATGTCAATAAGTTAGGAAAATATCCCAAGAAACAAAGGAAAATAATATTTCAACACAGACCTTTACCCACATTTGCAGGGCTCAGGACAAGTGTGCAAATAAACATCATATGTCTAAATAGTTCAAGGTTATTAATCAAGCTAACAAACTATTAAATAAAATATTTGTTATCATCTGATCTTGACAAATACACCTCCCAGGGATTTATCATGTGGTTAAGCTTCAAATTATCATTCCTTAAGTGCCCTGAGTTCCACAGTGAGTTCCTTGGGGTGTGGGAAGAGCTGAAACATTCCTTCACCCCCGGATCCCTTAGTTGCCATAAGTGGCTTTATGGGCACCTCCACGGCCATGGCCATTCTCCTGCGGAAGCTCTGCCTACGCCCTTTACAGACAGTTGTCCCTTGGCCACTCACTGGACCTAAGGATTTACACAGTGCCCCTCCACTGTGAAAACCTTTACACAAGGTTTACCCTTCAGAGTGCAGACTGAGGGAACTGGTAGGTGCTGGCCCTGGAATCAAGCTAGAGCCATTTGAGCAGAGAATTCTGGGCCACTGGCACCCATGGTGTAGGAGGCAGATGAGGAGAGGCACCCCTGGAGGAGTGCCAGATTGGGGCTCTTGGGAGGACAAGGCCCGGGGCAGTGAGCCCTCTCACCTGGGCCTAAGTGTCACATGGCACGGGGCCAGGCAGAATCTTTCTGCACAGTAGTTAAAGAAGAAAGCCAAAGAAGTGTGAAAATCAAACGCAGTGTACGGGTCGTGTAAAGTATACACAAACTTTTGGAAACAAGTCCCATTAATTCTCAGGAAGTTAATGTCATGAAGCTAAGTTACAATAATATAATAGGTTGAATTGTAACATTGAATGGTTAAATCAACACATCAAACATTAATAGCAAAACTGAAATGAAAAACAACAATGTAACATGCTCTGAAAATACTTAAGAGATGAGGAGTGGACTTTTTATCACATTTGTCTTTGCCTAGTAGCTTGTCACATAGATGATTCTTAATAAACATTTGGGTAAGAAGTAGATGAACAAATAAAAAGTTAAATTAGGAAAAAGGTGAGAGAAGGTGGCAAACATGGTATATTTCAGGGTTCTGAATCAACATAAAATGAACTAGAAGTGGTTATTAGGACATAATTGAAGAAACTACTTTAAAACTTAGATAAAATTAGCAAGAAGAAACAGTTATCAAAGTGCTTTTTCTTAAAACTTTTAATTACATCAAAAAATAAATTTTCTACTCTTCCAAAAGGGGTGAAAAACAACAGTGGATTACTTTAAAATAAACCATTACCCAAAAATATGTAGATCATCTTTCTGCAACAAAGAATAACAGGAAAATAGCAGGAATGCAAAAATGGTGGTTATAAATACATCAATACAACACACTAATCTGAAATTCAGGTATAAAATATGAGTCCTCACTACTTAATATTATTTTATATTTTATTATTTACAATATAAACTTATAGTATTTAATATTTATTATAAAATGTTTTTACATAAAGGAAGTAGACATAAAGATATTTGATTGATTTATTCATTTTCATTAGTGGCCTTGATGTACATATCTTTTTTAAATTTGCCCTTGAGGCATAGATACATCTTGTATATATGTGTACACATGCATCCCCACATAAACATACTTTTTGCTGTGAAATATGTTTGCTCTACATCTTCTATTGTTGAGCTATAAGGGGATTCATAGTTTTTACTCTAAAATGCAGGATATCTGGTATTAGAGACTAAAAGGAAATGGATTGCATTTAAATATTAAAATTATTCCCATGATTTTTATGAAAAATTAGATATGCTAGTATATCATTATTTATGTTGCTTTAAAACAGAGTCAGTTTGAGAACCAGCAATTATTTTTTACCTTTAAAAAACAGTGTTTTTATATTATTATAACTAGATTATGAATATATCATTTTGAATCAAATTACAGTTTTTTGACATTACATTAAACTGAAGAGGAAATAACTACACTTTGAAATTACATAGGATTTTCTTTGATTAAGTATTTTCAAATTCCTTTTAAGTATAAGTAATGTGTTGTCTACAATACACCATATATCCTTTTACTACTTTACTATTAGAAATTCAAATTTGATCATTTAGGGTGTAAGCATTTCTCTTGAAAATACAGCTTCATCTTACAACCAGGGAGAGGGCCAGCCCAGCCCAATGGCGTCCCCCTGGGACACTGTCAGACCGCTGTTTTGGTTTACCTGCTTTTTGCCTGGTGTTTTCAGCTAAAGCCAATGAAGTGCTAATTAACATCCTCCTTTACCCTACGCCCTAATCTGAAGAATTGTTTAACCTAAGACACTATTTATATTAGCAAATCATTATTCAGTAATATTCAGGGAACATAATAAGTTGCTTGATTATATTTTGGAATGTAGTACCACTGAGGGAAAAAGAAATCAAACAGCTATGACCAAAAGGGTAGTCAAGGAGGCTTTATGTGGAGGATGTTGTATTTAATATTTTTATTTTAAAATCTCACTTTTCAATTTTCCGCTTTATAATGAATTACAGCAAATTACTTCCCATCAACACTGATAAAAAGAGCTGTCCAACCACTCAACATTTGCTCTACTAATTGAATGATCAATTATTCAAATAAATGAGCCTCCCTATCACACTCCAAGGAAGTCTGTGTTGCTGTTCCAGCCACAAATATAACACAGTGTGGAGCAGTAAAGAGACCCAATCCTGATAGAATTCTAAATTGTTGAGAGAAAAATCCCTCTAACTGGGCTAAGGTTTAGAACAACTAGGAACTGCTTTGGCCTCTCATGGATTCTGACCCTTTCTGAGACTGCTAACCTCACCTTTTTTTGTTGATTCATTGCCAAGTATCACTGTGTTCCTTAAGAACACACACTTTGTTAGGTAATGGGTTTTAATGATTAGTCTAAATGTACTGCTTCCTTGCCAGCAAAGAAAGACCTCTCCCTAAGTTATCTTAGTCCCAAGAGTCATTGGTGGGGAGTGAGGGTCGGGGCAGTGGTGGGGGAATTCTCAGCTGACAGATGGCAAATGTGTTCTTCATTCATGCCCTACATTTAGATGGATTAATAGTAGCTGAAGGTCACTCTGTGGATCTGCTCTTTTGAAGGCAAAATAACTTTAAAAGACTCAGACTGCATGTGTATAAGCAGTTACTACTTAAGTGTTCGTAGTATTCAGGATTCCTTCTCTGTAAGTGACTAGCTTTAAATTACATATACATGCATCCAAGCAAGAAGGGCATGCCTTGTGGGATAGGGTTTCCTCTCATAATTATGTTCACACAGAGTCTGGACACAGTAGTGTGTTGAATAAGTCTCACCCTGGTCTTACCTTGCACAGAAACCTATATTCTTTTCTTTCACTGCCTTTGCCTATGTCTAAAAGCCACCAAGTTCATAGAAACTCAAGGTTTAGTAGTGTATGTAAGGAGTGCCCTAACTTTCATTGTCAGGTCATGCTCTTCCCTAAACTAAGAATATTGGAATGGCAATGAAAATTACAGTTTTGAGAATTCATATTGGTTTGCAACCCAACTGGCCAAATAAAAAGTATATAGTAAATGAAAAGTGTAACCTACTTTCAGAATAAGAACTAAAAATCAGATTCTCAATAGAAACATAATCTATGAATGGGAGGAACGTTTAATGAACTGGGAGGAATTTTATCTCAATCAGGCTAGATTCAAGTGCTTACTGATGAAAGCCTATGTAACTGTAACAATTTTTGGTATTCTAAGATTATTATGGCTGATCATCATTTCAGGAGCTAAAAAAAGAGCAGACTCTTTTTTTATATATTGCATGTACAAATAGAGCTTATGTAAATACCAGTTAGTAATAGCTTCCTGTAGAGAGTGTGTGAGGGATCACTAGAATATGAGCATTTTAGAGTTGGGGACTTTGACCCAGTACCTACTAGTGCATGGCATATCATAGGTCTCCCATAAATTTTAATGAATGAATGAATGAATGGCTCCATGGAGCTGTGACTATTTCAAACTGCACTTAATTGTCCTTTCACAGGAAATTTGAGGGAAAGCCTCTGATTTTAAAATTGTAATTAAGTTAAAACTACAACTCCTAAAATTTTACATTTGTGACTTCCTATGAATGTAAAACACAATAATTTGGGTTATTTAAGATTACATAAAAGTTGTCAGCTTACTGAATTTGTGTTATGTTTCTAGAGAAAACACCAAGTTCTTGGAAAAACTTAGAAAATTATCTAATATTTTACTAGTATTTTTGTTTTGAGACTTAACCCAATTGGTCACATGATAATCTTCTTGGTCTGAAAACTCAAAATTATTACTTGTTTTGAAAGTAGGAATTAAGGAGGACAGTTAAGGAATATTGAGGACAGTTTATTGGTTCTGATGCACATAATTTAAAAAACTATTGGTGAATAAGGGAAAAAGGATAACCAAGGAGTAGAGAGACAAATAGAGAAACAGTCTGATCAATAATAAATAGGATACTAAGAAACACCCCAGAGACTACATGCCTCCAAGTTCACTTAAGTCTTAACGTACTTTACATTTCAAATCATATCTCACGGAACAAGTGATAGGATTACACTGCTAAATCCATAAGCATTGATTTTTGTCTCAGTCACAGATGCATGCTATGCACTATTGGAAAATTTGCTAAAAGAGGTTTATGCCATATAGTGACTACCACATAGCAAGCATTATTTGCATAAACTTGCTGGAATCTTTAATAAACAATTATCTAAGCTTTAGAAAACATAAACAACATTATATTATGTGAACTCCTCTCTGAACGTGTTCATGGATCTTTCCCATTTCAACCATTTTTCATTGCTGCAGAGGCCTTCCAATTCCCCAAGCGGAGTATCCTGCTTTCTAAAAATCACAGCACATGTGTGTGAGCTTTCAAAGTGTTTTTAGGAAATATCCCCAGGGGACTCTGGAGAGCTTGCCTTCCGGTCAGAGAAAGAAGAAGCGCTCAAGTGGGCTATTATTTTCACTGATAGGTTGACCCCATTCCTTGCGGAATTTGGATTTAGTTTCACATGATTTAGTTTCACATGGTAGTAGATCAGTGCTCAGCAGCCATCAGAATAACAAGGACTTGGCAGTTTTGAGGCAAGATAAGGGATCTGGGCAAGCATAAGCCTAAGAGAAGGAGGTAACAAGATGGCAGTGCTGCCTCATGGCTTTGTTGGTCCTGTCAACTCCTCCTAGAGAAGGTGGTTGGATCGGGCCAGTGGATGTGTAAGAGCCATGAGTCATTGCTGAAGAGCTGTATTTTGCTGCGTTAGTTGCATTCATCACTTTGCTACACTACTTTTGCTACTAGGAAACTTTCTAAAACATCCTTTTTAAAGTTTCTGTTTTATAAATTCTTTTGTTCCTTCCTTTATTTTCATGCACTCTGTGTTGACTTAACTCTCTTTGATGGTGAGCAATCATATTTTGTCCCATTTTCTCATGTTCCAAATTCTGTTTCAGCTATATCCTCATATCTTTCTTTTCACGTACTTTAAGCATTATCTTAATTATTATTTTTATTTTAATGTTTAAGATAATATGGGACATTTAAAATTATTTAAAAATAAAATTAAGAGTACCAATTTGCATTTATGTCTCATTAATATACTTAAATTGGGATAGAATATAAATAATATATTATAAAGAACACCAGTTTCCTAGTATAATTTGTGTTACAAATTACTATTTTCCTTAGGTCTAAGAACTTTATATTCCCTATGTGGCCATCTTTAACATAACTTCTTAAAATCAGTCATTTACAAAACATAAACAAAAATAAGCAAATAACCCCTGCAACTGAATTCCAGATTTGCTGTGATGCTATCTTCCTTCCGTTTCTTTTTGTGTGTGACAAACAACTTCTTTTTGTGAATATCCTGGAGTAAAACCACACTATTTTCTCAGAATTCATTAAATGGTCATCTCTGATTTCTAGGATTAGGCATTTGGATTCAGATTTTGCATGTAGCTAGCTAATAGCACTATGCCGACTTTAATTAACTTAACCTCATTAAAGAAAGGATCTTTCTTCCAGGAACCATGTGAGCAGTGAAATGTTAAAGTTCATGTTTTGTTCAATTTTTCCATGCCAATTTAAAACCTGCACTTACTAATTATGTATGCAACTTACACTAGAGTGGATTTTACTCCATATTCATAAAAAAACAAGATCCTTAGTATTTAAATTTTAAAAAAATTCTAATACCCAATATCATCACTATTTATATATACTGTGTATATTCTTAAAATCTTTTTATTTTAGAATCATGTTTTTAACAAAATTTTTACTATTCTACCATCAGATAACAAGAAACAACTTGAACTTCTTACAGACGAACAAGGAGATGTATGCTTTGTTCGTGAGTATGAACACTCATAACTATTGAACATCACAGTGCTTCTAAGAGGGTCCCTTTGAATAGCTGCATCATGGAGCTGGTCGTGTTGACTGTATGTTTCTGTGAAATTATTCATGATGGAGCAGAATGACTTGAAGTTCCCAGTGGGTCTACTGTGAAAGAAAATGTGTGCATGTGTGTGTGTGCCGTGATGCTAGACAAAAATGGACAAAGAAGGAGTGACTACTCGTTCTTTTATCTCCTTATTTTATCTTTTCAGATGAACATACCTTTTTTAGCTTTGCTGAAAAAACTCCAAACAAAGAAAAAAACAATGAACACGCCACCACCCTATATTCCTGTCTGTGAGGTGGTAATCTTGATTAGAATTAACTTTAACAAAAAAAATGAAAATTTAAAAGATGTGTTTAAAGCTTAGATATTAGAAGATCAAATTAAATTGTACAACTTATCCGATACTAACACTCTGAGTGTTTCACTGTCAATAATGAAGAGTTGGAAATGCCACATAAAATACTGCATATGAAATGGTTGCCTCTTATCTAGGATTTTGCTTTCCACCAGTGGTTCAAAAATATTAAATGGGAAATTTCAGAAATGCAAAATTCACAAGTTTTAAGTTGTGTGCCATTCTGAGCAGTGTGAGGAGACTCTGTGCATTTCCTCCTTGTCCTGTCGAGGTGTTAATCACCCTTTTGGCCAGCACGTCTACTGCCCCTTAGTCACTTAGTGACCATCTCGTTTATCAGATCAGCTGTCCCAATATCACAGTCCTTGTGTTCAAGTGACCTTTATTTTACTTAATAACGGCCCCAGAGCACAAGAGTAATCCTGATTGGTGTGGCTCAGTGTACTGAGAACCAGCCTGTGAATTGAAATGTCGCTGGTTCAATTTCCAGTCAGGGCACATTCTGGGTTGCAGGCCAGGTCCCCAGTTGGGGGTGAGTCAGAGAAAACTGATCGATGTTTCTCTTACACACTGATGTTTCTCTCTGTCCCTTCCCCTCTCTAAAAAATAAATAAATAAACAAATCTTTAAAAAATAAAGTGAAAAAGTGAATGTTCTTCATTTACAGAAAGAAAGTTGTATACTGAAGAAGGATGTATACAACTGTAAGAATGGAGCTTCTATTTATGAAATTGTGAAGAAAAATAAATTCATGCTAGTTTGCTGAGAGATTGCATTCACATAACTTTTATACAATATGTTGCTATAACTGTTCTATTTTATTATTAGTTATTGTTGTCAATCTCTTAACTATGCTTAATTTATAAATTAGACTTTATTATAGGTATGTATGTATGGAAAAAACACAATACATATAGGATTTGGTACTATACGAGGTTTCCGGCATTCCCTGGGGGTCCTGGAACATATCCTCTGTGAATAAGGAATACTGTGAACTTATTAACCACCTAAATTACAATCTAAGAGCCTAGATATTAGGAAAAAACCTGCAAAACTTTTAAATACAAACGTAGATCTACAAGGCTATTAGGATTGTCAGACAATGGGATGGGGGCTTCTCATGGTGGTATGACAGTTTAACAGTGATTGGCTGTTGACCATAACATACCTAGGATGCAGGTATGACTGTGTGTGTGTGGGGGGGGGGGGGCGGGGAGAGGCAGCTGCTCACTGTCAGAGTGTGGCTAGAAGAAAAGAACAAATTCCAAAATCTAGGATTACTGAAGCATCCACCTGCAAATTTAGAGGCCCCACACAAAGCCGAGTAAAAATGTGATTCCCATGTTTCACAGGCAATCTGCAATTTATGGTGATGAGAGAGTTCAGGTCAAGAGTTGCCTGTTTCAAAGTCCAGTGTCAGCATTTGGCAAATGTAAAGTCCTTTTTACCAGCATCATCTTCTCTGACCTCCAGGAATATATCCAGGTTTTGTGGAACCTTAAGCTTAAAGAATTTGAGAGGCCTCACTAAGAAAAGTTTCCAAAATCATATATATATATATATATATATATATATATATACACACACACACACATTTTGATACAAATTAAATATTTTATTTAGAATGAGAGAGAAATTTATAACAAAATAAAAATGGAAAAGTGACAAATGCCATAAACAACACAAAACTCAGAAAAGTATCATTTTTTCTTCCTAGGTAACTGCTTGTCACACTTCTATAATATCGTACTTTTCTCCCTCACATTTGTTTTGTTACCCCACTCTTTGCTGGCCTTTCCATGTGACAAAGGTTTTGTACTGAATATGTATGAATCTGACTTGTTTCATTTCCCTAAGTTATAACATTCTATAATTTCAAGCCTGCAGTCCATTGTCTTGGTCTTTGAAACATTTCCCCCAAACGCTTGCCTTTGGCTACTTACTCTTAAGCACAGGTGCTTGATCCTACTTTTGATGGCATGCAGCCCTTATCTGGTTAGTACACCTGCTGCAGTGAATCACTCCTCTCAGGTGGTATCACTGCTAGCTTCTCATCACAGTTTTGCTATCTCTGCTGACTCCACTTTCCTTAAAGCAAGCTGGGGCACGGAGTGGGGATCTGAAAGCTGAAGTGTTTTGTTTTGTTCTTTTTAAGCAAAAGAACATAGGTGATCACTGTGGGAGGGTGGGAAATAACTCTCTGTAGTTTGCTTAATATGAAGAAACATACAAAGGTCACATTAAAAAGTGTTCTCCAAATTTGGGAATCAAAAGCATCTTTATTCCCTTCCAATCTTGTAACACTTTGTGGCCCACTATTTCAGATAAAGTTCCATACAAAAACATAACGTACACATTCTCCAAAGATCTTTTTCCTCTGAAGTCATGATCATCATCTTGCATATTTGATTACTTCTAGTACCCTGCATGAGAGACAATTTAGAACTATCATGCATCATTTTGCATAAATCAATCTTTTGGGAGAAGATAATGGCTTAGCTTTTAATCATGCTTATTAATATATGAGCAAGTTGGCACTCAAAACGAATTTATAAGGCATGGGTGATCCATTTCCTAATTTGGGTAAGTCCCAGGCAGAGAAATCCACTGTGGGCCTGTGTCCCCTTTTGGCAATGAGATAAATAGCCTCACCATCATTTGATTCTAAATTGATTCTCCTACTTAGCCACGGCTTTATCAATGCTTGGCTGAATGGAAAGCTGGAAGTGAGTGACTTCCTCAGGGTGCACTGCTTTTGATGGGTTAGCTGTCAAACGCTCCATTGTCCAAATTACACTGCTACTGTAGATTTCCTGCTAAGAAACAATTTACTGTAGCATTGGGCTATCAGTCTTGTGGGCTGTGTTAGTTTTGGGGTATGGAAATCTGATTAACTTACTGCAGATACACAGCAGTTCCTACTGTTGCTTTTCCCAAATTTCCATTTCCTGTATTGTTAGCGGGAAAACAGAGCTCTCTCTATACAGGAAACATCCTAGAATAAAACAGTAAGCACTGCTGCCAAAGTTTGATGCACTATGAAAGCTGAAGATAAGTGTGAAAATAATGAATAAAAAAAGAAAAAGAAGATGAAGAAGCTATATCATCAACATGTTCTCATATTTTTCTTCTTCCAACAAAGGACACATAAATTATCTGCTATATATTTACTTCCAGTGAGACATATTTTCCAAACTGATAAACAGTTATAAAGGATGAGCACTCCAAACTGTATATGCATGGGTTTTCTTTATTGTTGTTAAAAGCATAAAAATAGTGGGATATTACAAACAAATGTCCTTTGGTGATTTAATGTTTTCTCTTTTCAGAAAACTATGCCTGTAATAGCCATCATCGAGATTCCTGTTTTAGTGTGTACAGACTCAGTGGTCACTGTACTGACTCTACACAGCAACTTCATGATGAGCCTATTTACCTTTTCTAACTGCTTATGTGTATAAATACTTAAGAACAGGGTAGCGAGAAGATTTCTGTGACAAGGAAAATGCCAGACTGCTTACTCTTCATTCAATGTGAGGGAGTCAGGAACTGCAGTCAGTATGATCATTGCATTCAGGACGGGACCAGAATTCAGCCCTAATATTGCATTTGTGGTAGATGATACTGATGTGCACATTTGCTAACTTAATTGAAGCATGACAAGTAGCTTTAATATAAACTTCAGTTTTTAATAAGCGATCTGTGGACATTCTCATTACATTGGCAAATAACTGTACTCATAACCTTTTCATCTTAATTCTCAATAAGAACCACTGGTTACCACTTCACATCAGGATACTCAAGTTTGTCTCTTTCATTTTACATCTCAAAATGAGGTCTAAGTTCTTCCAAAACATGGTTTTACTTTAGTCCACTAAACATTTTGTAAGTAGCACTGATTATTTACTTAATAAAATGTTATTTATCAAATTAGTGGCATAGTGTTGAAAATGATTTAATCTAAAAGACAATAATAACAAGAACAGTATGTTTCAAACTCAAATATGTTCTTCTATATAAATATAACTAATTATATTTTAATAACTCAAATATATGTAACATATATATGTATATTTGTATATGTGGACATATATACAGTTGACCCTTGAACAACACAAATTTGAACTACACAGATTCACTTACACACAGATTTTTTTCAATAAATGCTGGAAATGTATTCTCTCCCCCTTATGATTTTTTTAATAAAATATTCCCTTTTCTAGCTTACTTTATTATAGGAACATAGTATATAATACATACAACATGCAAAATATGTGTTAATTGACTGTTTATGTTACTGGGAGGGCTCAACAGTAGGCTGTTAGTAGTTAAGTTTTGAGAAAGTTGAAAGTTGGATAGTGATTTTCTATTGTGTGGGGGGTGGATGCCCCAAACCCCTGTTGGTCAAGCGTCAACAGAATATATATATGTGTGTGTATATATATATATGTATATGTGTGTGTGTGTGTGTACATACACACACACACAAATATGTCCACCCTTGCTTTATATAAGACTTTGCCAATTTCAGGGTTAAGAAAATAACTGAATACTGTCCCAACATTAAAACTATCTCTGCTTACTTTTTAAAAAAATCAATTTTACATGGGAAATATTATTGAGTAATGATTATACAGGGTAAGCACAGTAAAAATAGGTTTTGAGTTAATAAAGCTATTGCAATAACCAGAAACTATATCTTTTTCCATACAAAAAACCGTGAATCTACTTTTGCCCACCCGTGTATATATTAGGTTCTGTGCTTGTTCTTGCAAATACATACATTGTGCTTATGGATACTCTTTGTTCTCAAGGAGTTCACAGTATAATGGGGAGAGAGAGAGAGAGTTTGAAAAGTAATTACGAATAAAAGAAGAACAGAAGTATAAAGCAAAAAAGAATAAGTTGTGCCTGCAAGGGAAGAGTCAGAGGAGATTATATCTTAGCAGAACCCTGAAAGATGACCTGGTTAGGGAGGTAAGTGAGTAAAGGGCATTCCATACACTTGCTGTGTTGCAGAAGCAGGGCACAAAAGAGCCGCTGTGAAAACTCACCAGAAGACTGGGAAAACTGGAACACTGGCCTCATGTCCATGATGTGGATAAAACCCACAGAATAAATAGGGCCTGGCAGATGGAATCAGAACTTTCAATGACATTTTGGCAAGAGGCCATTAAATAATTTTTCAGAGGAGATGACAAGTCCAGATTTCCATTTTAAAATAATTACTCTGGTGGCTGTGTAGAAGAGGAAATCAAAGGGGTGGAAGACAGAAAGGGGATATCAAATGTGCAGAAGACTATTGCAAATCAGGAGAGAGATTTTGGAAGCCTGTACCAAAGACTGGCTTTGGAGAATATGAGAAACAATATTTAAATGATCCTTAATGGCTGAACTGAGTTTAAATCTTCGCTTACAGGTACTGGAGGAAAGAGATGAAGTATCTGGCTTGGCTGATTGGTGCTACCAATAAGTTAGACAGAATGCATGGAAAGGGCAGTTTTAAAAGGGAGAAGAAAGATGAGTTTCTTCACATTGCATTTGCGCTCAGAGTGGTAGTGGCAGTGGAAGGTCTCCCAGAGTAAAGTGAAATGCCTTCAATGCTGGAGCAATTATGGGTTCCCTGGTCATATTGTCTGTTCGGTTGGTGCTTTATAGACTCTACATTGAAGAAAGACAAACTTTCATGCTCTTAAAGACTTCATTTTATTTCAGACATACTCTGAAAACACAACTGTGCTGTCCTTGATTTTCCCTTATTGAGTAGTTAAATTGGAGTGCTCATATCTACAAAAACTTCAGATTACAATATGCAGAAAGATAGAATAATTAATGTTGTACTGCTCAATTTCATTTCGTTCATGTAAAAATTTATATTTTCATTAGAATTCATTTTTTTATCATCAAACAAGTAAGAACTAAAGCCAAATAACTTTGAATGATGCTTCTTAGAACTATAGAACATCATCAGGGGAATTTTAACAGCACAGTGGTTTATTCTAGGGCACTGCCATTAAAAGTGGCAGAAGTTTCTGTTGCTATCAAGGGGATGGTTTTTACATTAGGAGGAAACAAAAAGTGCGTATAAACTCGATGATCTTCATATTCTTACAACAAAATCACCACACTTGCTGATGGCCATCCTCATTTTTCTCCAGTCTGGCCAGTGGCTGCAGGTTCAGCCCTGTGATGACAGCTGCTGGTAGACAGCCTGCCCTTAGGATCTCAGATTGCACGAGTTTAAGAAACATATGTCCCTACCTTGTTTTTCACTTTTTCACTTGTTTTTCACTACCTTTTTGAGCTCTACTATGTCCAGAATTCTTTTCCTTGGGCATATTTTAGTAATTACCTGAGAAAAATCAGGCTATATCAAGATGACAATTTTTGCATAAACCAGAACCTAGAAGTTGCTCATGGGCTTACACAGATTTGTTCAAAACGGAAACAACAAAAGCCTCAGTCTTCTCTAGAGGACATCTAATGTTCTTTTCTACATCAAGTCTGTTAAAGATGCCACTATTATTGCGGGTACCTATTCTGAAACTTGCCCCAACTCATTCCTAGTCATCTATCATAACTTGCAGTGTCTCTCCCTGTAATTTTTCCAATGTCTCTCTTGTCTGTTTCTTTATTCCCCCATAACTCACTCTTGTATTAGAACCATTTCTAACTGGTCTCTGGGAGTACTGTTAGGTCCGCATATACTTTCTGCATATCCTGTTGGCTAAACATTCATGTCTCCTCGTTTTTTTCCAGTCTTATCTTTTTCTTTACAAAAACACTGATCTTTGGATGCACTCAAATGGTCCTTTCTTCTGAGCCCAGTTTGAACATGAATACCTTCCATCATTCCACTGTCTCCATCTAACACATGTTCTCCCTAACCCATACAGAAAAACTTTGCTTTGGCTGTGACCTGCTGGTTTCTCTTGGGGAAAGATTATTGATAGTAGGAGACACTGTGGCCATGTTGTCCCTTTGTTGGGAAGAGTGAATGCTAGGGCTGTCCTCACTTGCCAAGAAAAAGACCCTTGTCTTACTCTCCTCTTATGCTTAATGTAATGTAGCAAAGTGTTTTTTCCTCCATGAGGATGTTCTTGAGGATCTTAATGGACATTCATATGGGTTATCCTCCAAGATTAGAAACTTATACAAGATGTCAACAAAATACAATATATATTATCAAGGCTTGGACATTTATGGCAATGTTTAAGTTAATCTAAAATCTGACCTTCCAGAAACACTTCTCCTTCAGTCTCACATAAGTAAAATGTGAGATTTTAAAATGGTAATTAAAATCTGGAAGAAAAAAATATATTCTAGCTCATAAAGAAATAATATTTTTAGAACACATTCATGTTTTATGTGACACAGTGCCCTATTTATGTTCAATACTTTAAGAATAAGCAGCCGTACCTCAAATTAAATATCTTGTTCCACTTTTAAAATGTAAAAAACCAAGTGCTCTGAAATTCTACCCAGATGCAATGCTAACAATTCAACATTAATGGTTTTAAAGACAATGCCAAATGCATTTTAAAACCCCGAGTGTCTGCCATTGCTGACCTGACTATGAACTTTGGTAATCAACCCTGTCAAAGAGCAGAAAAGATTTTTTTTTTTTTTTTGGCGTGTGATAACGCATCTTAAACATGAGTTCAGGGTAGAATTTACTTGAGCTGACAGAAACCTCCTCCCTAAAATATTTTTACTTGTAATAACCTGATTATCTCAATGAGTTTGCTGTTCCGTAGAAACCGCCTAAATGATTGACTGCTCCCCAAAAGTGTAAGAATGGTTTCCAAGCTATGTTTTCAAGGCAGTTAGGCAGATAAGCAAAGCCCATAAGAATTCTGTTCAAGAGATGGATGGTTCTACATTTGTTCCAGAAAGATATTTTTCATGTTCATTGAATAAGCACATTGGTTTTAACATTAAAAACTGCCTACCAGTGATGATCTATTTTTATGCAAACACCATAAACATTACACATGCCACATTAATAATAATACAGAAAAGGGTTCTGAAGAACAGGAATCTAGGAATGTGAAAGATGATATAAATTAAAAATCAACCACCAACAACAATGGTAGGATAGCAAAAAAGAACAGTAATTTACCAATCCAGCACTACATAAAACTCGTGAATATACTTCATGATGTTTATCTTTGCTATAATTTTCAGAACATAAAGCCATACCTTGATTAAAAGTCTGATCTTATTATTCATAAAATAATTTTAGAGAATTTGTTTATAAAGTCTTGCTTCAAAAAAGTGCAAACTAGAATAGGTAGACAAAACAAAATTTTCACAGTGGAACTGATAAATCATGTTGCCTTTTGAGAAAAACAGTTGCACACTCATTAAACAATGGCAACCACAAAATGAAACTGAGTTTCTGCACTTTGACTCCCCACTCTTTACTTAACCATGGCCAAGAACAGCAGTTGCTTTTCCTCTCAACCTTTGGAGACAGGTTTAAATTGTGATGATGCCTACAATTCAAGCAGTCTTGTATAATAATAATTCATATTCTGAGTATCTACACTTGGCCAGGTACAGGGCTGAAGGTATATACTCATTTAATTCCTGCAACCCAATTAATTATATTTTTTTCCAATTTCCATTCTAAAATGAGGAAACTAAGGCTTGGCAAGGTAAAGTAGCTTTGCACAAGTCCATGACATTTATAAATAGTAGAATCATGGTACAAACACAGCCAGTCTCACTCCAGAGCCGTGTCCTCAATTCTTTTGCTACATTGTCTCTACATGGCCCCCCAAACAGAAATCTTTTTAAAATAGTGATAATTAATAAGCCTAGATATTAAATTAAAAAGTTTTTTCTAGTCAGACAAAAACCCACTGTAAAACTGAACCACGTTTCTTTTCTTTTCTGTTTTTTGTTGACAGGTACAGGAAATGTCGCAAAAAGCCACCCTAAGTGTATTCCATGGACTTCCCAGTTGGCAATTTGATAGGCCGGTTATTATTCAGAAAACACTTGTCCCTAACCATACTAGAGCAATCAAGTGAAACAAAGCAGGTTACTTTGAAAGCATTTATAAAGCAGCACTCACAGTTATATAAACCCGCAAAGCATTCAAAGCTATTGGAAAGGAAATCTGGTCAATTAAAATACTAACAATCACAGTTAGGGCAACTCCCTAACATTTATCTTCCCATTGGTTTTTATACCAAATGTTTTACTATTCAGTATGAAAAGAAAAATCTAAATATTTGCTACAGGAGGTATGTGGAAGATATCTGCATAACAAAATAAAGCATTTGTCAATAAAATAAGAGAAAATAGATGGGTAGATGGGTTTCTGGCTATGTTTTCTCCCAAACAAAAGCATTGCACAGTCTTGTAGAACTGTGATCCTATATAGTATCCACTAAATTCATGTGGTTTTGAGCACTTGAATCTGACTAATATAACTGATAAATTTTTAATTTTTGTTACTATTAATTTATTTAAATTAAAAACTGAGTGATATTCAATTCAGTAACTGGAAATTTGTTAAATTATCTTTGGTACAACTTAGATATATAAATTTGCTTTTTCAAATGCAAATTCTATGAAATCAAATACAGATCATGTATTTCTAATGAAACTTTAGCATCTGAATTGAGATGTGCTGTGGGTATAAAATACATATTACATTTCAAAGATATAGCACAATCAATAAAATATAATTAAAAAAGAGAATGTAAATTATCTCATTAATAGTTTTAAGATATTGATTCCATGTTGAAATGATATTTGAGATATCTTCAGTTAAAAGTAATATTTCAGATCATTTTACCTGCTTTTTTTTACTTTTTTAGTGTGGCTTTAAGAAAACTTAAAATTACATATGCAGTGTACATTATAGTTCTATTGGGTAGTTCTGTTCAAGAGGGTAAAGTTCAAAGTTCATTGCTTGTTTTGAAAATACTTTAAAATTGTGCCTCAAAACTTAAGAAAATAACAACATTATTTCTCAACCACAATTTCCATTCCAGTTGTTGGACAGTAAGAAGTATTCTGATTCTTTATTAAGCAGAATTAACAGCACATAAATCACCTCAGATAACAGGGAACCCGGGAGACTCTGCGGGATGTCTAACTCATTCCATTGCTCCAGTCACCCACTGGTATGTTAAAGTCAGGATTTGGTTTCACCAAATCTGGTTTAGCTGGAAACTAGCCAGGCAACTCATGCCAGGAAGATTTTGAACATGTTCAAACTAGGCACACTCCCTAGAACTTCTAAACAGTGGAGTTTGTGACTGAAGAAATCTCAACAGCATTCTCATTCTTGGCGTCTTTTACGTTTTCAAGACATAGCTACAACCCTAAATTTCTCCAAGATTCCATTGGAATTTATCCTTTGAGCTACATTCTGAAGGTAAATATAACCAAACAAATAAACACACAAGTAAATAAATGATATAGCTCAGTGTGTCAAGAGGTATGAATTGAGGTCCAAGTCCGGTGTGACCTGGAGTAAAAGTCACTACCTCTTCTGGGCCCATTCCCTTACTTTCCAAGTAGAGACAGGGAGGTTCATTGTCTCCAAAGGCTTCTTACAGCTCTAAAAGTTGGTGAGTCTAACTAGAGCCCAGGAAGCTAACTCTTACAGAGTGCTTTCCATTTTTCAGAGCACCTTCCACGTTAATTCACAACAACCTGGTGACAGGCTTCTTCACCTGCGCTTGTACTGAGGAGACATGTGAGACACAAAGAGGCTGAATGTCGTCCATACTGACACATTTTTAGAAACTGGGGATGCTGGGATGACAACTAATCTAAATCATTTTCCAGTATATTATACTGATTGTCATTTTCTGAGAAGTGCAGAAATTACGCCGAACGATTTTTGTATATTAAATCCTTTACAAGAGATTGGCTAAACAGTCGGATAATTATCATTTCCTTCTAATATATCTTGCACTCTTTTTTTCATTGTCGACACCATGCATTTTATATGTAAACTCTTAGAATTCAGTGTGAATATCTACTTTTAATAATGACAAAATCTCTTAACTTTTTTCAACTACAATATTGTACAAACTATGAAGTGAATCATGTCCTCTTCATGGAGGAAAAAAGTATTTTTAAGTAATTAGGTTCATAAGTAAGATTTTTTTTAAAGTAAGTAGGTTGACAAATAAGATTTTTTAAATAAGTGGGTTGACAAATAGATTAATATAGGTTGACAAATAAGTTTTTTTAACAGAAATGTTATCTTTGAGGAATAGAAGAACTAAATAGCTTAAAAATGTACCTAATTTCCACTCAAGTATCCTCCCCCAAAAAAACTAGTTCATCCAGTTCATTATTGAGTAATTACACAGTTATCTCTAAAATTTTTGAGTAAGTAGAAAATATTATGTAACTAAAATACTTTTAGGCTAAGAGAAAACATTCCAGTTAAAATAATTAGTCATTAATTTGTCTAAAATAGTGCAGTGTTTTTTGCATAATTTCAACAATTGTAAAAGCAAATTTTTAAGAGAGTTTAGATTATCTAAATAGTTTTCCAACAGACTATTCAACTATAAAAATGTTATCACAGTGATTAAAAGTGTCAGATGACAGAAAATAAAAGAATTTTAATTTATCAGATGTTTTATAAACTAATTCAGCTAAACATATATTACTGGTTTGGAAGGACTGATGCCACATTGACTTAACCGTGATTATCTAGAAGTAAAAATCTCCCAGGAGACTATAAAGAAGATATATACATTTCATATCCCCCCCGGAAAATTCCTTCAGATCAGCATGTATGGTATTAGATGTCCACAAATGCACCCTTTAACCTGGAAACAAAAGAGAAAAGAAACAGAAGGGATTTCTACCCTTGGGGAAACATAGCAAGTCATTGGCTTAGATTTATTGTGCTGCTCTTCTATTACATGTCACTTTGTGATAAAATGCAAGGTGGGAGTAGGACAGATGGAGGAGTTAGATGGTTCAGAAGAAATCTAAAAGTCATGCCTGTTAACTGCAATGTTACCTCCCCCGCTCTGAGACATTAGGAGTTATTATTTTAAGAAGATCATAGGATAAAACAGAAAATGTTGAGTAAATGTAAATTAATTTGAATTTTCCAAGGTGGACTTCTGTGACCTGATCATAGTAGCTGACTGTAGAGTATTGTTGGAGGAATCAAGGGGAAAACATCAGGAAGGGAGGTAAAAGACCCTTCCTATAAAATATTTACAGCATATACATTGTGTGGACTGGACTCATAACTCATAGGACACTTACTGCATCTTGAGGTTCTCCTGTATTATTTTCTAAATTTTACTTGCTCCAATTGGCACTCAGAGTTGATTAGGAAGTTCCACTGAGTACCATTAACATTTCCAAATTTCTAATTTTTGTTGCTTCTAAATATTAAATGAATTTATTATTTCTATGGCCTAATTACCCACCCCCAACTTCTGAAATATGGACATGAATGTAATATTATCAGGCTTATATGGAGATTTAGCTGTTGCTACTTTCTTCCTGTGATCACTATTCATTTGAACTTAAAACCCTTAAATTGACATTTTTCTGATGTTTTATTATAGCCAGCTATTCCATAAATCACACAGTTGTTTTTTTAATAGAATTTTAAAAGCAGTTCCTCTACAACCTGGCTTTTTCAAAATCCTTTACAATATGTCTCTCTTCCAGGCATCAATCCTGGAAGACAATTTTGAATGTAAATAAGATCAAAGTTATGATATTGGCACTCACCTTCGAAAAACCTGTTCTCTTGTAGTTTTATTAAGAAATAGAGAAACAAATGAAGATGTATGGCTGGCTGGTGAAGGACAGCTTATCTGTAAACCTTGACTGAGTACTGTTGATGCACTGTCCTTGGTGGTGCTTTTGTTGTACAAAATGCATACTGATACTGTAAAATAAATCTACTATTTTCTGAACTATTGTTACTTTCTTGTTTTAAATTTTAAGTCAGCTAAGTTCAACTTCTGTACCCAGCTGCTTTCTAACTATCTGAGTCTCTTATCCACTCCTAAAGCTTTGTGAATAATTAGTGAAGGCACTTTCAATTTCACTAAATTTTTGAAAATTGGCCATGAAACCTCAGAAACTGGGGTGAGCTGACTGTGCAGTTAAGCCCTCCTTACACTAGCAATGTGTGTCCCTGGTTGGAAAACTCCACTTGGTAGAATAACCTATCCTAACTGCCAAAGGGTGAAAACTGGAGTAAGTAAACAGAGTTCACTTTAACAGCTAAAATATAAAGGAGATTTTTCCACTGATTTCCAGAGATAGGCAATGAATTGGGTTGGAAAACCTCAATACTGGGACAAGAAGCTCTGAACAGATTCCTTTCCATAAAGCGGAAGAGATGACAAAAATATACAATCATTATTCTGAAAAGGTGTTTGCTACATATATATTTTTCTCCACTGTCATTATCTGCGATTACTTTTGCCCTTTTTTAGTGTTATCATGCTGTTTGCTAGAAAGTACGCTCTGCATCAAGGTGCTGGCTCAGAGCAATTCAGCAGTACAAACAACATTAGAAGAATTGATGAAAAATGGAATAAGAATCTCCCCCCGCCAAAAAAAAAAAACCAAAAAACAAAAAAAAACCCCACAAACTTCACTCTGTTCTATTGCTAACACCTTAAACAGGAGGCTGTGAAAATGGTTTCATTAAAAAATAACAAACCCATGCTCACCAGGGGATAGATCAGGGCAAACTGAATCAAAAATTCCTCAATCACTGCTCAAGTAGGTCAACTAGAATTAATTCAAAGGGCAAAGATTCACAGTGAGCCCCCTCTTTCCCACCAGTCTGCTTCTGCAACCCCCCTCTCTGGCCAGGAGGTAAATGGTTTGGAGGAGCCTTGCATCATGCCCAGGTCATTTGGACAAGCCTCTTTTTGCATCAGTGTAAAAGTGGCCCCACCTCCTGTAGGCTATTAGTTTGAGCTCTGGGAGTTGTCTACAATGAAATGCTAACAGACTACTAATTGGATCCAAAGTTATTTAATCTTACTACCTTACTTTTCAATAGAGTCATTATTCAGTTGGATGATGCTGATCTTCATCACAGTAAAGCTATTTTTCTTCTTCACCAGTTCTGATAAAGCATGGTTAACTTTATTCTTATACATAAAACCATATTCTTTATTTTAAAAAAGTCAAAACTAAGTTTCTTTAAATAGAGCTTGAAAGGAATCAGTCTGGTTGGAGCTCTAGACTGCTGGGTCTTAGCGTTCGCCATGTCCTCAGTGTACAGCTGGCACAGCTCAGGGCTTTTCTTTTGTGCTGGCACCCCAGAGCTAGAGAGCCCTCCTCTTAAATAAAATGCAGCTCTAGAGAAAGTACAGTTCTCATTTTTAGTACTACTTGAGGAGTTTACAGTCCTGCATTTTGCTATTAAAAACATCTTGGTTCCTTCCATGCAAAGCCGATCTAAGTTTTCTTGAGTGCCCTCGGAATTGCAACAAAGATCCACTATGTCTACGCAAGATGGGCCAAGCAACCGTTGAGGCTGAGAGATGGTGAGAACGTGGGACTCCTTGTTCAAAAAGTATTAGGAATTTCAAGATAGTGACAGCAGAGAGCTAAACTAAGGTGGGGCCCTTCGAGCAGCCTTTTACTAACTGTCAGTACCCTCACGCTCTTTGGGTCTCATGCCAGGTATCACACCCAGGAAGCTGGCCCTGCCTCTGCCTCCTGATTAGCCCGAATGAACATGCTGGAGGCTTTCAGAGAAGCACAGTTTCTCTGACTCCACCAAGAAGCAACTTCTGTATTTCTTTTAAGCAGCCTCTCTGGGTAAAGCCCTAAGAAATAACTTGTAGACTATTGTAAACAGATAACTGATAAGCAGGGCAAGGAGTTTCAGGCTAAAATAAACCCACAGGCTATTACCCTGAGGGTTTGTGTCTTCAGGTCCCTGGGGAGATAAGGGGAAAGGAAGAGATCCCCGGTGGAGAAAATACATGCTGACCCCATAATATCGGAACAGTTGGATCCAGGATATGATGCTCCTTATAGAGAGAGCTGTGCGCTCTTGTGTAAGATTGTCCAACGCTCTGGGTCTCCCTTTTCACTTATAAAGTGAAAGAGTTGGATATGATTCCGAGGGTTCTTGGAATATTTACTAAGCCTATGAAATGACAAAGAGAGACATCTGGATTTTCTTTTCTCAAAGAGGGAAACATCTTTATTTTTAATGGGTATTTAATTTCACAAAAAGGATGATTATGTTGATATTGTGTTGAGCTCTGTTTAAGTGCTTTACATGTTACATTTAACTAATTTAGTTTGCATTTAGTTAATCTAACCTTTGTAAATACTTTATGCAGTAGACACTACTATTATTCCTAATTTTCAGGTGAGGGAATTGAGGCCCAAAGAGCTTAAGGTTACTGACATTTACTAACTAAGCTCCTACTGTGTGCCAGGATCTCTGGCAGAGCCCAGAGTTTCAGTGCACTCAAACCCTGGGAAGCCAGCAGGATGAGTGCTACTGAAGGGCCAGGAGAAAGGGGGAGGGTGCAAGCAAGGTCTTGTGTGTGTTGGCCAGTGCCCTGAGGAGTAGAATACAGAAGAAAAGTGGTTTGACAAGTGGAAAGTAAGAAAAATTTTCTTGAAGAACATCAGATCGGTTCCACTCATGATTCCGAGAAAGCCAAGTGCTTTACACAAAGTGAGAAAGTCTAACAAACTCCAAGGTTAATACATTGATGCCTTTAAATCTCTGCCAATTAGTTATATTTTTCAGTTAAACAAGTATTGGTATGAGAACTCACATTTGTTTTTCTTTTAATCTCATTCCACCAATTATTTTTAAGTAGTAACATCAGAGAAAAATCAGTAAGAAAACACTTAGGCACCTAAAGGAGTTAGTTAATTATACCCTGGACAAAAAAACTGATTTTCTTTTATCTCTCCTAATTTTTCATTAAATATTACACTAACAATTAGTTTTGAAAAAAAAAACACCAAATTTGTTCTTATCACAGAAAAAAGTACATCGGACAGGATATACTTCAAGTGAAAACTTAAATAGTTCTTTTGAGGTATTTTGTCTGTGACATTAGATGCCTAGGACATGCATGCGCACAATGTGACCAACAGCATCCTTACAGTTCAGTTCTTTGGACAGATGCCCATCTATGGAAGAAATAACACGTGAGGTTTTACAGCCCTTGAAATCTTTAGACATAGATGTCTGAGAATAAAGCACATTTACATTATCTGTGCAAAGCAGAGAGCAGAGATCGTCTCTTCCCATGGCATCAAGACAACTATCAAAAACATTTCTTTAAGACTCTCATGTATATTTTAGAGCAGAAATATTATCAATTGTCTGCATTCTGCTCCATCTTCATAACTCAATGTGTCCAATCATTGTAAACATGTTTCAGAAAATTGGCCTGTTTATTGCACCCTTGGGACACAATTTCCCAATAAGAACTAGCCAAATATACCTTTTTTTTTTTTTACTTCCTATGTAAAATGCTACAGTGGATAACATACATCCTGGGTTCCAAAGGGCAGGAAGAAAATTTGTATCGCTAATCACATGCACACCAAAACAAAGGAGTCCATGATTATAATCAACACCATTTACCTTGGTCATCAAAATGACTTGGGCAAGCAGAAGAGAGATCTCCTGGAATTTTAATGAAAAGTGTCCTCACTGCTGAGTAATTGAATCTATTCCACATTTTACCAAAGTTGCAAGCAAGAAACCACCATTGCCAATTGTCATACCAGTCCTGCCCAATTCTGGTGGCCAGATTTTGCACACCATCTACCAAGTTAGTGAGATTCAGAAGTCTAACTTCATTCAATCCCTTATTATTCATTCATTCAACAATTATTTGAATGTCAGTTAAGCACAAAGAAATGAGTAAAGTTATACCATAGCAGACAATGTTCCCCATTGAGTGTTCGAATCATTGTAAACCATTGCTGACTTGCTAAAACTGTCCATCTCAAAATAAAACTTAGATTTTAATTACTGGTTTAGACAAACCAATGAATACATACCTCTTGTTTCTTGTTTCTGTTGCAAATTATGTGTTTCTAGAAGACAATAGGGCATTGATTTCCAACCACAAGTAAAACAAGGCATCTGGACTTTGTCTTAATGAGATGAAGTTTAGTCTGCACTTTCTCAGTGGGATGGTTTTGCTATTTAATTGGCAGAAAAAAACTTCAGCCGTTCGTCCATTCTCTGCCAGCAGTGAATTCTATGTGGAAATGAGTTTGCTGCAGAAAGCTTTTAGTCAGAAAGGCAACTTTAGAACTAATAAGATAAAAATCACAGGAAAAATATTGTTCATTACTTGAGAGGAAACTAAAACATTATTTTACTCCATGAATTTCCTGAGTCATACAGGAAAAACATAGAACTTAGGTTCTGGTTTCTCCACTGAAGTCTTCTAAAATAAGGCCAATTTATTTTAAACATTCTATTTATAGTACAGTGCTTTCTAATATCTTAGACAAAAATAGAATACTAAATATGAATAGAAGTGTGTCACCCATAATGCTGTATCCTAAAATAAAAATGTAATCACTATAAAACAAGAAAAAAAAAAACATATGACACCAGAATTATCATGCCAGAAACAGCATTCTAAAAATGTCAGCTCAGACATGATTAAGTACCAACTACTTTAATTTACACAGGGACGTCCCTAGAGACTAGCAAAAAAACTTTGTTGAGAACTTCACAAAAAAGCACTAAGCTGCATTGCAACAGGCAAGAATCTTAGGTTGCCAAGGATTAAAAAAACATGGAAAGTATGTTTTCTCCATTTGTGTTTTCAGATTGTATCAGGCCTCTTCCCTGCTGAAAACCCTGCAATGGATCCTCGCTGCACTTACGGTAAATGGGAAACCCTCCCCATGGCATGTAGCTACCTCCTACCTCTCTGTCTTCACGCATCCAGTCTGCCAGCCTCTCTGGTGGACTTCCTCTTTCCTGCCTTAGGGCCTTTGCTCCTATGTTCTCCCCACCTAGAGTTCCCTTTCCTTCCTCTTGACCAGCATGGAGGCATTCTTCGAGGTCAAATAATATTTCTTTAGGGAAGCACGCCGTGATCGCCGAACCCGGAGTACTTTTCCTTGTTATCCTCTCTAGCACCCACCTGGGCTTCCTTCGTTAATCTTTTCCCTTAGAACCCTGCTCCTTCAGAGTACTTATGAGAAACTGTAATTATGTATGAGAGTAGGATTTGTGTTTGTCTTTAACATTAGTTTTCCCCATTAGAGTATATGTTTCTCAATTACAGGGACTGCGTCTCTATTGCTTACCCCAACCTAGCATAATGTCTGCATACGTTCACATATATACGTTTCAGAAAATAAAGGTTCAACTTTCAGTCATTGGTCTCAGTCCCTAACACTGCTTCAAGTAAAAGCAACCAAACTTCTACATATGTACTGACTACAGTGGGCAAAACTACTGTATGGGCATATCCTAAACTGATCCCTATGAATTACATCCTTGAATAATCCCCTTTCCTCCAGAGCAGGAGGCACCTGTGACTTGCTTCCAACAGAACACGGTGACAGAGATGGAACGCTGGCTTTGAGGAAACAGACTGCTGTGCTCTGAGAGGACCATGTTGACCACGGGCTGGGTGCAGACTGCAGGAGCTGCGAGCAGCCCTCACCTACAGTCAGCAAGAAAATGCGGCCCTTACCCTAACGTCATAATGAAAGAAATTATTCCAAACACCTGAGAGAACCTAGAAGTGGATCCCCAAACTCAAGTATCTGCTGAGAGTGTACCCTTGGCTAACGCCTGCATTGCAGCCTGTTGAAACCTTGAGCAGAGAATCCAGGTAAGCTGTGCCTGTACTCCTTACCTGCAGGAACTGTGAGATAATAAATGGGCACTATTATAAACTGCTAGTTTTGGATGGTGGAGCATAATCCTTTTTATTAGGTGATAATTTTCTTACTAAATTTTTTTCCCTTAATATAATCTTGGAGGTATTTCTTCTTTTCTTTTCCCTATGTCTTCTGATTTTGGGGGCTTTAACTGATTCATAATTAAATGCCTACTATGTGTCTTACAGGATTCATAAGTTAAGGTGCAGTCTTCAGGGGCAGGGTGAGCCTTTGGACAGAACACACAGTCCAGTAACAATACAGCTTAATAGTAGCACAAAGAACTCAGCAAATATATCCAGTGTCTCCTGATGATAATTTCATTCTAGTCCTCATCCTTGAAGCACTGGGTTGGAACCCCGGCTAGTGTTTGGATACAAGACAGTTGATGAAGGGCCTGAGAAAGGTGAGGCTGATTGGATCTGAGCTCACAAAGCTGTCTGATTCTCCCCTCCCTAGGAAGCCAGGGCGGATATTTTAATCATCTGTGTAACCCCTGGAGGCAGAGTTCATATTTGAGAAATATTGACTTTTAATTGAAAGCCCACGAGATATTACAGCATGATGGAGCTTGTCAAGGATAACTTCTTGAAAGCAGTATCTGACGTTGGTTATAGAGATGTGGACAATGTATGATTAAAGAGGAAGGAGAAATAGCTTTCCTCCTGTCTTTTTGCAATTTTGGGAACCTATTTTCTAGCCTTTTTCCTAAAATCTGTTTCTAAAAATCTATCATTGTAGTTTTATTCATTTTGTAAAATGCAATGCTTTTAAATGAAACATCTTTATTTAGTTCTACTTCTTCCTACCTGTAATTTTTATCAGAATGCTTTCCAATCAATGCTATTATGCAACTTACAGATATCATCTGTTTCACTGTGCTGGTTGAATATTTTAAATGAGTCCCCTCCACCACCACCCCGCCCCCCCGCCCCCAACCCCCTGCTGCAGCATCAATCAGATGTGCATTTCCAGGTTTCTCCCTTCAGCCTGGGCCTGCTGTCCTGGCACATTGGAGGCTTTGACATGGAAGAAAGAGCTCTGGACATGAACAAAGAAGTTCTGTGTTTAAGTCTCAGGGACTTATTTTGTGTAATAGGCACAATCATTCTTCGTTTGTTTATTTCTTGAAAAACTGCTTAGTTTTGGGAGGACTAAAAGTGCATGTAAATTGTTTCCCCTGCTTTTAATCACAGGAGACGTTGAGGGGACGATGACGAATAATCCCAGATGACTTTAAAGGGTTATGTAAGTATCTAAGTGTTCCAGGGTGGTTTGGGGGCAAATATAATGTATAAAAATAATTTACAAACTATAACAACCCTACATCGCTACATACATATCCTGTGGTAAAATATGTATTGTCTAGTTCACAGTTTCCTCCTCTCCACTTTAGTTCATGTCACTTCTCTAGAGTATTATCTCCACTGAGTGAAATCTTTCCAAGTCTGTTTGAAATCCTGGTTCCTTGGAAAAACTTCTCTAGAGTCTCTTAGTCTAAAGAGATTGCTCTTTCTTTCTAAAGTTAGAAACTAATCTAAAGCCTCTTTGGGACTGTTCTTCTGTGGTCCTAACTGTGATTGAAGTTCTGGGTTATTTACTTTTTCGTGTATTAGATAGCGATTCTTTAAAATGCATTGCAAAGTGCTAAGCCATCCTTTCAACTTGATAAGTACAAATTACTTCTATGTTCAAGAGGACGTCAAGAATTTTATAGCCCTGGGGACAGAAAGAGCATTTTAGAGAAGTGTGCCGATAATTGTGAGTGGAACACAGGAGTGGTATTTATTACAAAGGAAAGAGGAGAAAAAGATTGCGTTTGGTTGGGAAGTTCAAGTAAGTCTTCTCCAAATGAGGCCTTAAAATAAGCCTGTCGGCATTAATGAAATTTCCAAAGCCAGAGACTGGAGATGGCTGGGAAGAGAATGTCTGAGGAAATAGCCTGAGCAGAAACATGTGGGTAGAGCAACTGAGGGCAGGTTCTTGAACAAGGCAGCTCTGTTGGAACACAGCCCCCGTGCCGGAATCAGACCCACACCTGGGGACAAGCTCTGCGGGGAGGTGAGGAGGAGGCGTTTAATTTGACAGTCAGTGGGAAGCCACTGAAAGCTCCTCTGCAGGGAAGTCAGTAGGGTTCGATTTATATTTACTAATATTTCAGTTTTATTTCCACTACCTTTCGAAGCCCTGTCTCCCTTTGGGAGGCATTGTAAATATTTGTAAAAGTTTTATTTATTGTCAAAAGAAAATAAGTACACATTTTCTTTATTCATAGATTGGTCACTATTTCGCAAGTTTATTTCCTCCAGGCTAGGCCCATCTCCTTCCGTTTTCCTCGATGCCCATGTCACAGCCCTGTTCTCCACTGCTCCGTGGGACTGCGTCAATCCCTGGTGTCAACGAGTTGCTTCAGGTCATAATCAAAAAGGATAAAAAAGGGAAACACTGGTATGCTTCCTCAGTAGTGTTTCTTGAGTCATCATTTAAAGTTCTTGCTTATAGATTAATCAATAGTAGGATATTTCCAAAGAAGCCAGCATGGCTCACAGATGGATCGCTTTCCAGCCATAGAAAGCTACCTTGGGGGAAGGAAAGCACTTAGCCTCCTGTGTGGCAAGTACATTAGACATATATTACACAATAATTAAATTGATGAAGAGTCAATAGACTCTAAAGGCCTGAGAGGAAAGAACAAAAAGCACAGAAACATTCCCCTCCATTTTTCTTTAAGAATAACTTTGGTATCATCTACTAAAACAAATTAACAACACAATTGTTCACAATTCTGAAGTAATTTGCAATGTCTGCTAATCTTCATAATGCTCTCCTGGAAGGGATTGGGTTACACTCCATATTTCACTAAGGCAAATATCATATATTTAGACAAAACTACCCAAAGTGTGTCAAGGAAAAAAATGAATAGTTTTGAATTATTTGTATGAGCTCCTGGCATTGCTGAAGCTAGTCACGTGATGTCAAGTGCTCACTTGCCTGAACTTTGTTTCATTTCTGACTGCACTGGATGTAAAAATTGTCAGCATCCAAGCATAGCCCTCACTTCTTACAAGCTCATTAAGTTCAAGAACATCTTATTACAAGGCTATAATTTTATCCTGTGAAGAGGACCAAAGTAGACACAAGGTTCTAGGCTAAGGTCCAAGGATGCAAGTCATTCTTGATTCTCTTTACTCAGTTGTATGATAGTGAGCCACATAAGTTTTCTTGGACACTTCAGTTTTCCCATTTATTGAGTGTTGGTGGTAGAGTTAGTCCTTATGTTCATTAAGGGTACTACCCACTCTAAATTCTATGAAACAAAGTCAATCTGTTCTTCTATGATTCCTCTGTTCCTGAATGAGACACTGGATGGTTGTCATCAGCTTCTCCATGATTTTTCACTCTTCATGAGTTGCATCAAACCAAAAACAACCTGACATATGTCAAGTGCCAGAGAAAAAGATCCTTGAAATCACATTTGAGGGGTTTATGAAGACTTCTGGCTCCTCAGTTTAGATGAAGGAATGGAAGTTGGAAAAGTTGGATGGCCTGATTGTGTCATGTGTGCACATACTCACCCTGTCTTCTTGCCCTGGGCCAGTACTTCCCAAATCTCCGCTAAATGGGCTCCATGTTTATCATTTCTGATATATGTGCTTGCTACTTGAACTATTATTTGTGATTTTTAAAAACTGAAATCAATTCATGCTTTTACTTAAGTATATTTATTATAAGAGGAATCTGTATGTTGTCACAACAAATGGAAATCACTATCAACTGCCATCAACAGGTTACCATGACATCTAAAATGCATGCAAAAGGATACTTCATCATGTAGATACTTTTGCTTGCCGTAGGCCTGGAAATTAAGGCAAACTCTTTTTGTTGGAAATTAGAAATAGAGCTTAGCAAATGTTGAGAGATGTCAGCCATACTACTAGCAAAAAACAGAGAAACTTGCTTTAATTTAATGGGAATGAAAAACCGAAACGACTATGCTTTCATGATAGATCAAGGTCTGCACCTCAGTTTATTGCCTTTCCAGTGTCTTGACTTCGAAGGCCATACTCATATAAACAACTTACTGGTTCTAGTTCCCTGCTCTCCAATGCTCCGCTGTCCATCTGTTGGACTAAATACTTCTTCTGTATCAATGTTACCTTGGGCAAGAAATTGCCTGCCTTCAGCTAATAATATGCTACATCATATGCCATAAGCTTCTTGGAGGCCATGTCATGATCCCTAGGTACTGTAGCAGGTTTTCTGAAGACCTTGAATTCACCCTAAATGTTATTGCTTGATTCCATTAGGGCCTGTGCTGACCTCATTTCCCTACAGTAAAATGTGACAATTCTAGTTTAGGCATAGCTTCCATGTGATGCAACAACTCAGGTAGACTGGATTCATAGTCCAAGTTTATCAGAACGTGCCATATATATCTGATATACAACAAAAATAGGTCATAACCACAGACCTCTTCTACTGCATTAGTTCCTTAAGCCAACATACCTCATTATCAAAGCTTATTCATTCTTTATTTCCATATTTATGTTTTTGAGTACAATTTATAAAAACTCAAATGCTGAGGAATAAAATTATATGCTTCTGGAGAATTAAAGCAAAATTTAAGTCTTAATGCTTAAAAATATTAAGTAAAATCAACTTATATAATGTCCAAAAGCTGGTTTACTTTAAACTATATTTTCAGCAATTTCATTATTTTAAAAAATGCCAATTCAAAAACTTAAAAAACTGCTTTTAGAATTAAAACAGTTCAATGGTTATATAGGTGGTGGCAAATATAATAAATACATTAGTTGGGAATATTTTGGGGGGTTCATGAAGGTGGTATAACTTTTTGGTTCCTGAAACTCCTTCTTCTGATAAAGAAAAAGACGAACTACAAACGCACTAGAACAGAGAGAGTGGGAAAGTTGGAAACAGCAGATGAAGGTTGTAAAAAATGAGCTATAGAAATAAGATAATGAAGTATTTAAAGCTAAAGTTTTTCGATAAAGTACTTATCTAGAATTCAATATGCAGCACAATATCAATTGATGATTTTGGGAGAATGAAGACCTTTTCAGCTATATAAAGGGCACTAAAATTTTAAATCTCAGACTTTTCTCTTCTTAGGAAGATACTCAAGGGTGTGTTTCACCAACACTGGAGTGTAAACCAGACAAGAGAGGACGTGAGGTGTTTTCAGGAGGCAGGTTACCCAGGGAAAGCTAGAGGCAGAGCAACAGGCAAGGACGTTTTAGGTGTATGCTGTGCAACAAGGCTGGATGAGGCACCAAGAAGTTCAGACCTGGGACATGAGGCAGAGGGCTGCAAAGGGATTGGACCCAAGGGACAATAGGTAGATCACATGGTTTGTTTGGGTTCACTGGGAGGAGTTTTAGAATTCGGTGGAAATACCTGGGGCTACATTAACATTAGTACAGTGCTTAGAATTCTCAGGAGAAAGGGGGACAAACAAAGACAGAGAGAAGAGGGTGGAGAGAGACGCAGGGAGGCAACCGTTAACTTCAGTGGAACCGAAAAATAGTACAAGAAAACAAACACATTCATCTGATCATCTTTATACAATTGTGAATCTATACACAATACAAAATAAATCAAAAAGTTTTATTGTATTAGAGTGACAGAGGAAGAGAGCCTTTATGGTAGAAAAAGGTTATAACAGAGCTAAGCTGAAATTTGCAATAGTTAAAAGTCAGTTGTCAATGGATAAAATGTTAAGAAACAGTAGAATAACAGTTTATTAAGGAATAAATATTATAAAAACCAGAATGAATAAAAGAATTGACAGTGGTTGGCTCAGGGATTCAAGAGGTTTGGGTAAAGATTTGAGTTTTGAAAAGGTCACATATTTGACTATTATAATAATGTATTACACTTTAATAAATAAGTTAACATAAGTGCTTCTACCTTGTTAAATACATTTATTATTAAATGAATTGTTAAGTACTTTCTGTAAATATCTCAAAGCAGGTATTTTACCCCATTGAAAGCAAAACTGTAGCAAGACTAGTTCATTGTCATAGAATACATGTATTCTTCTCAAATATGCATTTTCTTGTAATCAGTGTTCTAAATCATTTAAGGCGCTTTTGAGATTTCTGAAGAATAAAAATGCTTCTGGTTGTCTGGCTAAAATCCTGTCTAGAAGACAACAGGAATTTTCACCTGCATCTTCCTTTTCTGTTCTTGGTCACATAAATGCACTTGGTCTATTCTCATTTACGCTTTTGCCTTTGGAGTTACTCACTCTGAACTTAAACTATTAAGCTATGATGAACTGGAGAACCCTTTTAGAAATGCTGATTTCCTGAAAGGTTTTGAAAGGAAATCTTGCCTCTTTCAATAGCAAAGCATTTGTTAGTATGAGGGAGCAGAAAATACATGTAAGGAGAAGAGAGAGAGAGAGGGAGGGAGAGAGAGAGAGAGAGCTATTCCTCACTGCTTCAGATATGAGGAAAGATGATCCTTTAAGCAGCCTACAGGGTATGACTTCCGCAAAGGTTAGAGGGTTGAGGATAATAGTCCCTTTTCCCTCTTGAGCCCATGATCTGACCCACATTCCCATCTTTCAGTGAAGTGAGCACAAGCTAAAGCAGCTGACACCAGGACCAACTTTATTCTAATAAGAAAGAACCCTAATCCAGGAAAAGGCAAGTGAAGTGGGTAGTTTGACAAATCTGTTTTTTTAGATAATCAAATTGAATTTCAGATGACTAGAATTTATTTCAAGCCATCGCTAATATTTGTATCTTTACATAGTTCAAATGCTTTGTAAGAAATTTCCTGTCAGATGAGTTCAACGTCATACAATCATCAGGAGGTTAAATGACAGATGTTATTATCCTCATTTCAACTGTGAGGAAAAAAAAAGACAAAAAAGTCAAGTGGCTTCTTTGCTCTTTGTCTAGTTGTTGCAAAAGGAGAAAATAGGCCTCAGGTCTCCTTTCTTCTCCCTCCAGTACTTTTTGTACTCCTCCAGTGATCCCCGACCTGCCAGCCACACGCAGCTCGGGGGACTCAGTGTAATTTTAAAGTGTCTCAATCCTTAGATCCAAATGCAAACATGGCACTATCTTCAGAAGAATCAATAACATATCCTACACATGTGTATACTTTGATTTTTCAAATGTGTGTCAGTATCACCCTGATGAATAAAATATACATTTGTGTAAAAGCTTTTTACTGAATTCACAGCAGCCTTTTATCTTTGTGTATTTTCAAATGGATGGAAATTAAATGTACGATTACTTGTTCCAGGGAGATGGTCAAATGTTTTTGATGTTGAAAGGGAAAACGAAGTTGGGGACTGGTCACCACGATCTCAGAGAGGCCTTCCTAGACCAGCCAAACTCAACCAAGGGCCCACTCGACCTTCTTCTCTGTTCTTTTTCTCTTCCAGGTACTCGGCACACAAGCACTCCAACAATCTTGTGACTTGTTCTGAAGTCCTGTGCACTCAGCTCCCACTCTCACCGTCACGAGAGGGTGTGGTCCATGAGGACAGAGGCAGTGCAGCCCTTGCTTGCTGCATTGTGCACTTAGGATTGCTCTGGCCCAAACGACAGGCATCACCCAGCTCTGTGACTTCATGTGGGAGGAACATTGCCTCAGGCATTGTCCCAGCTGGCTCCTGGCTCCACCCTCTTAGAAAGCATGTGATCTCAATCACAGTATAAGTAGAAAAACAACTGTGCCAGTAAAAATGATGACTGCTAATGATGTTTTAGCAGCCCTTAACATATCATGTTAGTACCTTACATATGTATTGTATGTGTTTCCCGGTCTGCCGGGTGAATATTATTGCCTCTGCTTTGCAGATGACAAAACTGATTCTCAGACGAGTTAGACACCATACTCTGTGCCACATGAGGAAGAGGTGCTGATGCACTTTTTAACATCTTAATGTTCCTAAAACTGTCTTAGTCCAGTGGGTTATGTTGTCTCTGGTACCACTCTAAGTGCATGGCACCTCATGCTAGGTCACAGCTTTCTTAATAAAAAAGGGAAGACCAGCAGATTCCACCCTTGGGGCTACCTGTCCTCTCTTCCTTTTATGATTTCACTATAAACTTGACCCCTGCTTTAGAATTTAATAGATGCTTCAGCATTAACTAACCCCCCCCCCCGCCATTATTTCTTCAACTCCTGGAGGATGGCTGAGAAGAAGAAGGAAAAGGAAATGTTCACAAAGGGAGTGTGTGATGCTGAATCAGCCTCAGAGCTGAAGCTCAGGCTAACGATGCTGCTGCCGCCCAGAGCAAATGAAAGAGCCACTTTGTTAGTAAAGGGAGTGAGTGTTAGGGGACGCAGCGTTCAGCTAGAAGAAAGTCAAGCCTCAGGCACAAATCAGGGCAATTATTGAACAAATCTGGGGGCATCACATTCACTCTGAACACTAAAGAGATGATAGCCTTCTGCTCAGAGGCAAACGACAGTGACAGCGTTCACATGTGTGTTCCACCCGAATTCTGCCCCGCCCCCTTTACCCAGTGTAAAGAATCAAAGGGAGTTCACAGTTCAGCCTGGCTCTGCCTCCGGGTTGACGAATGTGAGATCAGCCCCTCCTCATCGCCACCTGGTTCCCTTCGGATGCTCTAATGGTGCGGAGGGCAGAGGCATAATGCAATTTGTCAGGAAAGGGACAAATGCTGCAATAACAATGTTCATGTAAACTGAGCAAATGCTTGGTTTAATTGTCTCTACAAGTCAACCTCGCAGGAGTTCAGCTGGGAAAGCTGATGATCCAAAAGAAATTATTTTCTTATCTTTTATTGAGAATTTCAAGGACAACACATGCCACAGCCCCTGGGGACAAACCAGAGAATCACCAGGGCAGGGAAGATGGATGTTTTCCAATGACTTGACACATCTAACTTTAAGATATTGAGGACACTATCATAACTTTCTGCCTTATATGTCTTTATTAGAGAAACGAGATTTATGGTTTTGGTCTGGGGGCAGAACAAACTTGGATGCCCATAAAGGGCTCTGTGTCAGTACTCAGCCTATCTGATTAGGGGCACCCAGGGCAGAATTTAAAGAGTTATCTGCTTTGGGTGGCCAGATTTCTCTTCCTTACAATTTACTTTTATATATTCCCTTGCACTTTCTGGCACTATACTCGTATATATTTGTTTCTGTTAGATGTGCTTGCAGGAAATAGCAACTCTCTAGTTTCCTGATTTTCAACAATGAATGTACACATATGTTTAAAGTCAGGCTCCTGGTCCCTCCCACTCCCACCATAAATCTCTACACTTGAGGGAAAGTACAGATACATTATTTAATCCATATATCATAATATGAACCTGTATCACACTGAAGGAAATTGGGCAAATGAAAAAGTCACAATTTAAAGCGGATCTCACTCTCTTCTCTTACAGATAAGTTTGAAATTCTCATAGTTAGCTAAATGATGTCTAGAAGAATATAGCTGGTTATGTTGGAGCTCTTCTGATGGCTTTTGGCAGCGGCAATCACATACCCTGGACTAGTCATTATTTTCGCTCCCATAGATCTCCTCCTGTCTGCATCCATTGCTACTGCCATCATTAAGAACCTCACCACTTCTTGCCTAACAATCACATGACTCTCCTAGCTGGCCTCCCCTGGCCTCTTGTCCTCACTCCCTTTCATCAGTTCTCCCTAAGTGCTGTGGAGTTTTTTTTCTAAAACACAATTCTAATCATGTCATATGTATGTCCCCATTGCCTTCATGATGCAGAAGTTGTCTCCTGAACCACGGTGACCCAGCATCCCACACTCACTTCAGTCTCATCTCTTGTCTTTCCTCTTCTCTCCCCCAACATCTGTGTTCAAATCAGTCCAAGTGACATGCAGTTCTTCAAATGAAGCATTTTGTTTTAAGCTTCTTTATGTCCACACACACTACTCCCCATTCTTAAAAATATCCTCTCGTCAAGTTTCTTCACCAGGCTCATATTGCTTTACACAAAAGTCAGCTCAGATATTATCTTTTTCATGAAGGCTTCCTGAACACATTCTGTGTGGTCCAGCAGTCCTGTGGGGGTGGGGGAGGGTCCCGCTGGATCTGCTTTACTTTTCTCACACTTCCTTGTAATCTTTTGTTGGCTTCCCCTCTTCTTTCTGGACTGTAAGCTCCTCGAAGGAACTGACCTTTATCTTATAGTTGTCTTCAAGTACCAACAATTGTGCCTGGCACATATGAGCAGACAGTAGACAAATGCATGTTGGATAAGTGAATATAGAAAGAGGACACTGAGTTGAAAGTCACTGTATTGGGCATAATATGAGCAGCAGTGGGAAGTCAAACATCTCCGAAAATATGAACTGATGCTTAAGACTCTACCTACCATTCATGATTTATTTTGTAAATAATGTATTGCCTTATTCTTGGGAGACTATTAAAATGTAAATACTCTTTTGAGACTTAGCACAGCAAGTTAGCAACTCTTGACCTTGAATAGTTTTTACAGGTTCCCCCTGACCACAGGGAGAACTGAGAGAACAAGACTGCAAGATGCAGGTGGGGAGAGAAAGGGCAGATAGCAAAATGTTGTGGTCAGACTGTATAGGGAACAAAGGAGAAGAATAAATGTATATTTATCAGGTTCATCATTTTCCCTGCTACCAGCTCTTGCTTTCTATCTACTTAGCTAGGATTCTCCCTGTTTTTTTCACTTATGGTAATTGGACAAAAGTGAATGGGACAACTTCTCCTTTATAGGTACAAAAGATGTTGGTAAATAAAGAATGAAACAATCAATCCCATATGAGCCTCTGATAAACCCACCATGCCTCTTCATGAAACTCAGCTCCCCAAACTCATATGCCAATACCCTGACATTCCCCAGCCTCCTGGTCATACTCTCCCTTGATTTTTGGAGTTATTACTTACTTTAATATACTTGAAGCATGTCCCATTCAGTTTTTGTACAGCACATCCTTTGCTTCCAATATCTCTCATGAAGTCTTTAAATGCAACCCAAGTGGGCTTTTTTCTGCACTATCTGGAGATGCTAACTAGAACAAGGACCTGCCCTTCCCTGTCTGCCTCCTCAGCCTTGCTTTCTCCAGGGCCACCCATGGTGGAGCCTGGCTTCCCACATTTTCCCACAGAGGGCTACACTTCTCTCTAGAATTGCCACTCACCACCCTCATCAAATTCAGATCAGGTCTAACATCTAATTATTCTGATTATACCCAATTTGTGCGGAGGGGCTTATTTCCTTTCCACTTTATTGAAGACAACATGCTTCAGAATAATCAACCGAATCCATTCTCCCAGTGATGGGAGCGTAGGGTTGAAAGCTACACATATTGGTGAAAGTGTCTCCTAGCACTGTAATATACCTCATTTTTTCTTCTCATAACAATAATTTTGCATTAAAAATGTGTTTTTCCCAAAAAGTTGAAAACTTTTCTTCATAGCTTATTTGTAAGTATGTGCAACAGCCAAGGAAGCAGAAGAGCATACATTTCTTGCCCCTGAGTTGTCAGACCACACGGCTCCCAACTACACACCCCGAAAATGTATAGGTGTTTGAGTAACTGCAGAGATGGTGCCTGCAAATGGGAAGGAAGAGTCCCCACCTTCAGAGAAAACATGGTTCCTAATTTGCACTCAGACACAAATACACTGTCACATTTCTCTGTACTTTACTAAACAATGAAGGCACATCAGACAAATGTCAATTTCTTTTGATCAGATCTATGCATCACCTTGAATAGCACAGCAAACTAATTTGCTGTGCTAAACATATACAGTTTATATGACTGGTAAATAACATTCCGAAATTCTGGAGAAATTCTTTTATCAGTTCTTTAGAATCCCCTCAAATTTCTTATGCTTTAGTTTCCACCTCTTCCTGCGCCGCCCCCCTCCCCATCACCGCCCCCAGATTGAAGTCTTTGTGGAGAGGAAAGGCACACATGAAAAATAAAAATTAATAAAAATAAAATAAAATAAAACCTAAGAAGGAAAGGTGAAGCACCATCTTAACAAAGAAATTAGTCAAGCATCCCAAATCTATTCTGCTCGAGAAGTTTGACTGGTTTGACTGTGTGCTCCTAACACTTCTGTAATTGCACTCAGGTTTCTGAGGACACAAACTGAGCGTCTTTGCTCTAAAGACAGCCAGCAACGATTCAGATTCTGTGAGGCAGACGGGGGCTTACCTGATGTTAGAAAACAGAGTATAAAAATTCCTTAGTTACTGAGGTGCTTAGACCCACATGGTTTTGCACTTAACATGAATGCAAGGATTATTACTGTGACTGTGAACACTTCAGTAACTGTTAGTCCACAGTCTATTCCAATAAAATATACACGAACCTGTAAAAGATAATTTTAACATAAATACCCCTCCGTATGAGAAGATACATGTTTACAACCTGTCCACATGATGTAAATGGGCAGGCAGAAACTCACAGCATAATATTTTAAGGTGATTTTTTTTCAGGTTCAGTAAAATGCCTTTGAACTTCAACACATTTTCATCATGTAGATTATATAGTGCAATGAAGGAGAAAAAATGATCTGGATAATTATGCTGAAAATATAAAGAAATAATTTTAGAGATTATTGTGACCTTTCTTTTTCTAAGTAGGAAATAAAATAAAGTCCATATCTTCAGTACAATAATACTTTTTCATCATATTAAATTCATATAACCTTAAGCTTCTCCCTCGATTATAAATCCATCTGAGCCCTGGCACCAAGGCTAAGGATTTCTTTGTTTTCTTATCTTTTTGATACTTTAGCCTGAGCCGTTGTCACAGACCTCTTTAATTCTTAAAAGGAGTGCCAGAAGCATGAATGTAAAATAAGCAAGTAAATGATTTTTTTAATACTAGCCATGTGAAAGCTTCATTAGCCGTTAGTATTTGTTTCAGCCTAGTCTACCTTTCCTTACACCCTAATTCCTCCTAGCGACCACTTTATAGTTCAAAGTTCCCAAATACATGAGGACAGTGATCTTCAAATTACTTTGCGAACTCTTAAATTGTTAAACCTATAGCTTCCTACCCCAAACTTGACTTTCTAAAAGCAAATTTCAGATGAGCCTGAGAACAGATAATTCAGAGCAAACATTTGAATTTCCCCCAAGACACAGGTTAAAAAAAAAAAAAAACCAAGTCAGTAGAACAGAATGAATATGCTGAACTGCTTATTTGTTGATTGGGTGAATGTTTACTGAGGGTCTCTTTTGTGCCAGCCACTTTTGTACTCCCTGGGCACTATGTAGACACTATTCATAAGGTCAATTCCCTGGTTTTAATAAGTACAATACCTCATTTTAACAAAGACAAAGTTAATTTTTAAAAATAAGGCTTATTACATGTATTGGACCTTATTTCCAAAACAGCCTTGATGATTAATTACCTTGATGGGCGTCTATGATGAGTAAATTAGAAAGTGAGGTAGGGTTGACTTACTGTATGCTCAGGGATGCAGGTGCTAAAAGACAACCTTAAGTGTGACCCCATCATTTTGAAAAGAGACACTTATTCTGAGACCACTTTTGATTATTTTGAAAATCACTTAAACTTTTTCTTAAATTTAAAACTGTTTTTTATACTCTGGCAATAACTGAAAGACACTAATGTCCCTTTTCCTCCTACACTAAACTTCAAAATTCATGAGATTATGTATACCATAGTTTTCGTATTGTACAACGCACTGGACCATAAGATGCACCTAGGTTTTAGAGGAGAAAAATAGGGAAAAAAATTCTGAAACAAAAAATGTAGTAAAATATTTAATAACCTGTGACCCCGCTCTACTGCCGCCCCCACCCCACACAGCAAGCCAGGTAAGCTACCTTCGGACTATAAGACACACCTGCATTTCCTCCCAAATTTGGGGGGAAAGTGTGTCTTATAGTCCAAAAAATATGTAAACATTGATGGAAGAGGACATGTTAAGATTAAAATAGGAGGAAAAAAGGGAGAAAGGGGTCTTTGAAATAAATGTATTTGTGAATGTGTAGGGGCAGAAATAGAACTGGTGTGCAGAAGTTAGAAAGATTATGTCGTTGTGAGGAAGACCTTCTAAGCATCGATGTACGGAGCGGACTGGACTGCCAGCAGAGGTAAGGGGACCATCTGCCAGGGTTTCCATGGGAACTTGGACTACGGGTTGTGAAAGATACAGGCCATACACAAATTTTTAGAGTGAGGAAGTTCCTCAAAAGGTGTGCCCTACAGTTTCACTAAAAAATTAGAAAGTTTAATTTAAGTTCAATCTTTAGTACATTCTTGAACTGCGTTTGTTTTTAAAAAAACAAGTAGAACACCATATAACTAAAGACTACTTTGGGGACAGTGATTCAAACAAAAAAATTTGTATGAATATGATGATGTAAATTCTTTGTTGTCATGTATAAGTGCTACCTTGATCTGGCTCTAGGGGATAGAAAGAAAATGAATGTGTAAAAATTTAAAAGAGATATCATTTAATTCAAGATAAATGAGATTTTTAATGGCAATTAGACCAGTTATCTCTAGTTTGCTTAAATATGCTTTTATCAGCATTACAAAAATATGTCTTCTTTCAAAACTTCTAAGACATCATTATCAAAATGTCCACATTCCATGTCCAAGTCACAGAAAAACAAAATATCTGCCATAATTAATTGGCTTGTGCTTCTTGGAAAAAAGAAGCATTTAATAGTGTGTATACGACGCAAAGCTGTTTAAAAGGATCCACCATCTAGCAGAGTGTCCGTCCTGCCCAAGGTAAGCATTCCTCAATGATGTATGAAATGCATGCAGTAGAATTACATGGATGCTATCGTAGCTCTAACATCTGTTCCAGGTATTAAAAAGTGTTAAATGTTATATCTTATTTTTTCTCTAAACAGCCCTATGAAGTAGGTTCTATGACACTTCTTTTGATGGTAAGAAACTGAGGCCAAGGAACTTGCCCAAGCAAAGTGCTAGAAACAAGAAGGAAACCCAAGTCTGTTCAATGCCCCAAACCACACGCTTACCAACAGTCTGGGCTGAGTGATCTGCGTACACTCCTCTTACTCTAGCAAATGTTTCTTTATACATTGCAGACTGAGCCCCATTAGGACCTCTGCAGTATGAAAAAACTATAGCTCTAATGGCACACAGAAAAGTGAATTGTATATGGAAATGATTTTGCCAGGTGGAGATTTAATACATCTGTTTTACATAAATTAGCACTGTAAGTCCTTAATGTGCATTAAGTTTAATCATTTGTTTTGAATATGTCTCATCCCACACTCAGCTCTTTGACCCTTATTCTGTTACCTTCATTATTAATAAACTCCTAAAGTTTGACATCATGCACTTGTTGCATAGTGATTTTCACATTTAGTGAGCAGGAGAAATCATCTCTTTGATGACCATTTTGCAATGCTCCTTAAAATGTTTCCTCGGGATGTTGTTCAGATTGATTAAAACTAATTTAGGGAAAATAGGTGGCAAGCATCTTCAGTTCCTAAGCTAATTAGCATCATAGAAAGTCTGTAATTGACATAACATTTCGGAGTTGTATTTCATCATCCATACAATGATTATTCATGAAATAGAGCTAAGGCAGGATGGAACTGGGGTCAGGCACAAAGGGAATGGGTAGGTGAATGTGCGTGCTGGGGACTGGATGTATGCCACTGGCATTACGCCAAATCCAAATAAAAACGTGGTTAGCCGTCATTTTGTCATGGCTGCACCAGACATTTCCTCTCACCTGAACTGTGACCATGCACAATTACAACTATATATGAACACAGGACATACAAAGTACACACACACACACACACACACACACACACACACACACACACAGAGAGAGAGAGCCCTTAGAAATCCAAACATGCTTTATCAATATCATGCAAAGAATCCTGTATACAATGGGCATTTTAAGCAGCACATGTTTTCTCTCCCATAACATTAACTGCATAAAATTAGAGACATGCAACCAAACATTTCTCAAACAAATAATTTTGGTTTATCCATAAATGTAACTAAATTCTTCATGAGTCTGCTTACACTTTATCTCTATCTCATCAAAACAATTATAATCTGTTGAACCTAGTAATTTTCTTTATTTCATCTCCTTCAAACATCTTAGAATGGTTGCAAATTCTGGAACTTCACAAAATGGGTTTACTTGCTTACTAAGCTCTTGGAGAAAGTTAAAGCAACTGAAAGTTGTCTCCTGAGCTTCGGGCTCCACACCTTTCCTCTTCCTTATAGGTCACAGTCCCTCCAAGCACCAGACTGTCTCTGGATGCTGCTTCTCCCAAGGAAAATAACTTAACGATAAAATTAAGATATTTAATGATCACATACAGTGATTAGAAACTTTATTTTTATGCCTTCTTCAGTGTGAAGAAGGGATAGCTTAAGGATAAGCAAAAAGTCACGGGAAACTGTTTTCGGAATGGACCTCATCCTCTGAAATCATCCAAGAACCAACACCTCCATGTGGCTGAACAGGCAAAGAACCTGAACCTCCAGCCCAGGACTGCAGACTCTGATGGCTTGACAGCCTTAGTCTTGCTATAATAAATGATTTACATGTTTCAAAAACAACTGTGGCTTCCTTTGAAACATGAGTTTGCGGTTATTACTCCGTTTCTGAATTCAATTCTAAAACAACCCATGTTTGATTAGAAATGCCAAGACAAGGGGCCTCACTTTGATTTATTAATTTCTTTGGAAGCAAGGAGTTTTATGTTTTCTTCTAGGTGACTTTTAGAATAAGTTTGGTTAGAAATATTAAGAAACACAAAATTAAGAAATAAGTGACAAAAAGAAAATGCATTACAAGTCATCACGCTGGGATCCAAATTGTACAACCTGAATAGGGAGGCCAGGCGGGTGGATGGGAAGTAGGCCTGGTAACCCGACGCTTGTCTTCTACTACAACAACGTGAGTATCATTTACTGAACAAGCACCAGCTGCCATGGCTCTGACTCCTGAGCATTTATAAACAGAAAAGGTGGTATCCGACACTGCCAGCCACTGTGCAGGAAAAGCAAAGCTTTCAGTGCTAACAAGAGAAATTCTTTCTTTACGAAGATGAAAACCGATTACAAGACAGTCCCTGTTCTTCACCCAAATCAGAGGCCGACACCAGCCGAGTGTCCCGGACTAACTCCCTTCCTCCCCAGATTGCTGCCCTCCCTCACTGCCACCTTCCATGGCTATATAGAATGTTTTTCTGCCGCACTCTTTCTATATCAGTGCCTTCAGTTTGTTTTGGGAGATCCATTTCATTAGGTGAGAAAAAATAATCTTCGATATTTTTGACATCCCTTAAGTTCTTGTCTCATAGAGAAATATTTGGAATTGAGATAATATAAACAAAATATAGCCTGCTTTAGATTAAAGTCAATATTCCAACAGCTGAAACACTAAGATATCAAATTTGTGATAAATGATTGATGGAGAAGGAGTAAACTAAGTCCAGGTGGTTTGGGGTTGGTGTGTAAATCGTCCATCTCGCTCACCCAGTTTTATACCATGGGAATTCAGATGACGAGGTAAGCTTGCTATTATGTACACATGTGTATAGAGAATGTGATTCTTTATTTCTTAAGATGATGAAAATCACAAAGAACTGAATTATCTGAAAACCTACATTTTACTCCATTGCCTTTTTGTCCATAGACTCTTTATGATAATATGAAATTTGTTTTCTATTAAACCATTTTACTACTGATCAAGATGAAATCTTAACAGGTCTCACAGCTTGAGTCTCTCTTGGAGCAAAGGTGGACTCCTAAGAGAGGTTGTGTTCCCTCCGATTCCAGAGAGAATACACTATGGTTCTCAGCCAGCCTAATGCAGCTGGCTGCCAGCAAAGGGTTTCTGGTAAATGCTATTTATGCTCACTCAGTTAAACTAGACAGCTATTTACTGAGCGCCTCTATACATAAGACAGTGTTGCAGTTAATGTCCTAACACAGTCACCACCTGGTTACCCCACAGGCCCTCAAATGTTCCTCTTGCAGAGTTCCATACCCACAGCATGCACTCCTCAGGGGCGCTTTTCAGGGACATGTGAAACACTTACGGAATGCTAACTGCTCTTGGGGCTATAATGGATAGACTGGATAATATAAAACCCTGCAAACAAAGGATTCTCGCTTCCTACAACTTAACTTCTAAAATATAAGCTCAGAATAGTTAGAAATGGATAAAATGAATCTCACAGGAGCTTACAAATAAAAGGAACTTCATATGCAATACAATATTTCAATAATTTTTGATGGTTTTTTAATGAAGAAATGGCACTTTCAACTTTTCTGCTTAAGAGGTCCTGAGAATTAAAAAAAAAAACAAAAAACTGACATGAACACAAAGCATTGGTAAACATTTAGAATTTGTTAATTTATTCTTTACTTAGTGTGTATTTCTGGAAAAAAGACTAAACAGTGCGACCTAGCTGATATGTGCTATGGATCTGTACCCTCTAAACACAACGGAAACTCACTGAGCAGGGCCCAGACAGTGTCTTAGGTTCCAATTCCAGTCATGCTTTGCCGTCACATTCATTTGGGATGTCTAATATAAGACCCAGGCAGATTCGGTCATTTTACAAGCAATGTTATTGAGAATGTCCCATATATTTGTGTCAGAGGGGACATATTACAAAAAGAAATCAATGTTTTCGTAAGTCTAGAGATTCAACAAATTTAATTTGTTCTAGCTCCTAGCATTTGCAAACTTTTCTTTTTAAAAAGGGGATTAGTATTTTTAAATAAAACTTTATCCAACTATGTTTTATTGATATATATAATAAAATATATAGACTAGTTTTTAGTTTTCTAAATGGGTTTAAACTCATGTTTTTCATTTGGTCTCCCTTTTTTGCAGACAGGAGTCATTTTTAGATTTTACTATCATGCACTGGAATAAAAATGTCAAGAAAACATTTGCTTCAACTCAAGGCTCTGTACACATAGCAGACAACACACCCTTATCTCTCACGGGGGCATCTGCACCCTGCCGTTGTCAGTAACACGGAAAAGATACCCGAGGCTCGTGGTGCAGAAAAGGGAAAGGTAAACAATCCAGGTTACATTTTTAAAAGAGCTTGGATAAAGAAAATTTCCCAATAAAGAAGAATAAAATCTACTTTGATCCAATTTTAGAAAGTCATATACTTAGCTCTTAAGATTAACAAACCAAGGCCACCCCGGGATTTAACTCCAGGTCTACCATCTACTAGATAGTGGCATTTGGGGCCAGTTCTCTGAAAGGTCTAACCACTCTCAATTTCTACGATGCTCTAACTCAGTGTTTGCCCATATAAGCAATATAAATATAAGCAATGCTTTTCCATCTTTCAGACATATATTTCCCACTTATTTCTCTCTATACAAAATACTCTGCATCCTCAGAACATCCACATGATCTTTTTAGAACAGACTTTCCTGACTTCAGCTACCTTAAAAGTCTCAGTGCTATCAGATGTCACTTTGTAACTGTAGTGTATTCTTCCGAATGGTGAAGACCCTAAGAAACTACTAAAGATACTATCTGAATCAATGGCTTTGCAGACGGATAACAGCAAGGGCCAACTGAACACATGTCAGATGTGCTGACTGGTCCCCAAACAGCAGGCAACGTGCAACAAAAAAGAGAAGTTCAAGACCTCACTGACGACAACAAGCTGCAGCCACAGCTTCCCAGCTGAGTGACAAGGAGGCCCATAATGGAAACATTACTCCTTTAGGTAGGCACACGTGAAAGATTAATTTCCTGAATTGTCTGCATTTACACAGTAATAATAAGTTTATCTTCTTGGCTTGTTCTGACTTCAATTAGAAACTGTATTGTCAAACCTGAGATGGGGGAGGAGGAAAAGTGAAAACTGTAGAGAATGTCCCTCTGGAAACAGCAACACTAATGGAGCTTATCACTCCCATCATTAATTTAATCAAAAACCTTGAGGCAGAGGGCTAGAGCAATCTGTTAAGGAAACATTTTCTAAACTGAGAGTGCTTCCCATTTCAATTAGGGTCTTGCTCTTTTCCTCTCTTTGAGACATTCTTTTTCCCTTGTGTTCTCTTCCCCATCCCACCCCCATCCCTTACAATGATCTGCAACTGGGGGCTGCATTTTTTACTAAAGAATGCTTTCTTGCCAATGGCCAATTGTGCAATAAAATCACTTTCCTCTAAGCTTCTTAACTAACTCCGTTTTTTTTAAAAATGACGTCGAAATTAGTTCAAACCCACTGTGCCGAAGATAAAGTCCTTGCACCTCAATGAGAGAATGCTCTAGAGAGGATGGGGTTTGCTTCATAGTGTGCTTGTTAATATGCTATTCTCTTTAATTGTTTCACTGATAATGGCTGCCAGTGGGTCATTCTGCTGTACTTGTAGGTATGTACTTATATGAATTATAAGTTTGTTGATTTTCAAACCTCAGGAAAATCATTATTAAATATACATACAGCGGTGGTGGTCTGCACTCCACAATGAGACTTCTCCCTCTTACCTGCAGGCAATACCTCTACTGAGGCAGACAAAGCCTCTGACAAGTCTCCATTGCAAATATGACACTTTCTATATGAAAGGCTTGTATCTTCTGCTAGAGAGAATTTCCTGAGCCAAAAATCAAATAAGTATTCCAAGAAACATTGCTCTGGCATCTGGAGGAAACAAAAAGGCATTCTGGATCTCCGTGACACTGAAGACAGTAGCAGTGCGGCCAGGCCGCCCACAACACAAGGAAGCCCCTCCTCCACCTGCGCTCACTGGCAGCTTACCCAGTGGGTGCTGCTAATGGCACAAGAAAGCAAGGTGCCTTCTCTTGGTTCATCTTTCCCAATGCAGTTTTATTTAAAATTTTTTAAAAAGCAATAAGTAGCACTATGGAAGGATGAGGTTTTGAAATTGCATATAAGGGATTCTATTGATGAACCACTACAAACTCTGAAAAAAAAAAAACACTCATAAAATAAAATACATTGACCAGATAGAAAGTTACATTTTTATATTGTTCTTTCTATTCAAGTAAACATACTTTGAGGGGGTTGTTTCTGTCTTAGCTTTCAAAATTTAAAGTGCGTTTTGAAACTGGGGAAGATAAATCACAAATAAAAGATATCTTATAAAGCATTTAGGGAGAAATGCCCTTTAAAGTGCAGAGTAGATGGCCAACAGCATAAGAAATCTCAGCCTTTTTTTAAAGTGCAGACTGCGCACAGGCGTGAGAGAAGAGCCGGTGCACATGAGCATTTATTTGTGTTGCAGCGACTAAGAGACAGCGGCAGCAGCTTCAAGGTGAATGTTCTTGTCGCCTGCCTCTATCACCTTCTCAACCTGAAGACACACAGCACTGTGACGGAGCACTTCAGCAGGGCGGTTTCCTGAATCCACAGAAACACCCTCCTGGTCCATGCGAGATGTCTTAAGGTGGACGCCTGCATGAGAAACTCATCGGTTTCCACAAACGTTAAAAACTAACTGGAAAGGTCAGCATGGATTCACTTACATAAAAAGCTGTTGTCTTTTATATGAGGGGGAAGTTATCAGGGGTTCTATTTTCTCACTCTCTGATTCATGAAATTCTTAGTAAATCATGTTGAGGGATGAGAGACCTGGCCAGTGACTTCTGACGGTACTAAGCTAAATAAATAAACTGGAACAACCCTCCTCTCCTACCCACAGAAACCAAAGTTGAAGTACTACAGATATCATATATAGATACTGTTTAATGTATGAGAAATAGGTAATACCGATTTCTCACATATGTCGGGAACTCAACATATGTGAGATATACATTAAAGTGCTCAATATTCTCAGCTACTTTTACAGACAAGGAAACGGAGGCATGGAGAAATACAGAAACTTGAAGAGATTGCAATAGGATAAAAACCCCTAATTGCCAAACTATCCATTCTCTACTGGAGGGGAAAGAACTGAAATAGGTTTCAGGAAATTTGAGTCAGTGCATTCTTGCCCATTATAATGACACTGGACACCAATTTTCACAATTTGAAATATCTAAATTACTTGCAGTTGTGGATTTCTATGTCATTTTTCAGTTTCAATCTGCATAATTTTTCAAATTGTAAACTGCCCCCCCACCCCAAGAAGTTGACTGGTAAAAAGACATCTGAAATCACCAATTCCCAGCTCCTTCCTACCATTAAGGAAATCTTTTGTATAGTATCTTCGATTTGCAATCATTTTTCCTACATGAATTCTTCCAGTGAAAGGCACAGCCCTTCCCTGTGGGTCAGGGAAATTGTTAAAAATTTAGTTGTCAAAACATATTTTCTTTTTGTTAAGTTTATATCTACTCACTACATTTAAAAATTTACTAAGTTCTCTTGTTCTTTTATTCATTGCTTTTTATGTAACTTTCTACACACATAAAAAAATAAATTATGTAAAGTTCTGAAAAATACATGAACACTACAAGTAAATAAAAACCTATAATTCAACCATGCAAAGAAATCTATTAAAAATGGTTTTTAGCAGTTTGTTTAATATATGTATTTCAACTTTAAAAATTAAACTTTGATCTAGTGATCTTTTACTCAACATTTTAATATCAATATTTATCCATGCCAGTAACTATTCTTCGTGAATATGATTTATATAATTCCTTCAGCTTCTTTATATATTTTTTAATTTTTATTACAACTTTTAAACATTTTTTGAATAATTCAGATATTCCTACTCATAACTATTGACATTTCCTTCACAGATTCTTTACCTGAAATCATTCATTTCAATGCCAAAAGAAGTTAAATATTTGCTTCTATTTTCTTGTTATTTTTATGGTTTCTTAGTATTTTCCTTTAACAATTTCTTTAATCAATCCATCATTTACACTGGTGTATATTCCTGTAGTTGAGGAACTATAAATTTTGTAAAACTTTACCAATGACATTTGTCTATATCATAGGTCTTCAGATATTTGAAATCTTCAATCATGCCTGTCATTTCTTTTCTATCCAATAAGAAGTCTTCTCTATATTAAACATGACCAGAAAGGTTTGAAAAGTGGTCTCCTCTGTATGTTCCCAAATTTGCCAATTTTATTAGGAAGCATGCTGTTCACAAGTGGATATGATCTTTAAAATGTGCAATGTCCATGCATTTAAGGGAAGGAAATGATAATTCCATAAATACAACTACGATTAAATAGGGTTGTTGGCTACCACATCACACCCTTGGCACATATTCAACTGGTACTTAACTAAAACCTCCCAGATCTTTTTGACATGAACCACTAATGTCAAGCCTTATTTTCAGGAAATGCTGGCAATTAATCTGCAATACTTTTCATCTGCACAGCAGCATATATGCATTTGATACACATTGTGCTCTCTAATGGTGATTAAGTTTCTGATTTAAATAAGATTTTGCAATTATCCAGAAACCTAGAAAGGAGCTCGATGAATGGCTTTGATAGGGTGATAGTGTGGAATGTACAGATCTGGAGTCTCTATTAAGTAAATCTTCTTCATAAATGCACCAAAACGTGATGCCCAATGAGTGAGCAATATCTTCATTTAAAACACGTACCTATGGTATGATAATAGAGATATCAAGAAATCCCTTCAAGGACACCAAGAAACAAACTTAAACCTCCCCAGAATAAAAGAGGAGTTTCTGGCACCAAAAGAACTGAGCAGACCACTTTTTTGCAAAGCCTTTTGTGATCTTCTTAAGCTCATCTATTCAGAGTAAAGGTCAAGTGGGCAAACCCAGCAATTCTATTCTCCCACAAAGCTGCTACAGTTTTCTGTCTCCTGACAGCCTGGTCACTAGGAGTCTATTATCTCCCATTCTGTTGCCAGCACCACCCAGATCCTTAACTGGAAACCCACTAAACAGCTCCTTTCTTTCATGGGTTGACTTTCAGCTTCTTGTAATGGCTTCATGTTAGACATCTAAAAGCTTTCTTCCCATGCTCTGTTTGTTTAAGGAGGGCCATTTGAGAGAGCAAAACCCACCCTAAACAAGCATTGCCCTACTTAGTAGAGCAAATACAAGTGGATTTGCTAATGAAGGCCTCCTCTAGTTGGTTAGGTAGTACTTTCAAAGCAGCATTTAGATAACACATCTGAAACTGGTTTTAAAGACTGTCTTAAGAGTTTGAGTTCTACTTGAAGGAACACTTTGCATCTTCCTTTAAATAACAGTTAGTCATTCTTTCGAAGAAAACCCCAACTGAAGCTTACTCGGTCTCATGGTACTGACTGATTGTATCTGAATTCTCTCAAAGCCTTAGGGAGTAAAAGGTTTTTCTTGTCCCGATACCTGTTTCGATCAGTTGCTGTTTTGTTCAAATCTTAATCCAGATCAAGAAATGAAACACAAAATAAAATCTAGTTCAGAGTTGACAGTTACTTGGCAGATCAAAAAAATCACATCCTCCCACTTTCAAAGTTGAATGGAAAAAAAGGAGAGGAAACAAATTTGCTCCTGGGAGGCGCCAAGTTCCGCATTTGAAAGTGTCTGCACACCAACCAGCGTGATCAGAGCAGGGCCACGGAAGTCAAGTGCCCGGGTTGGGGAAGGGGGGTCTGCATCACGTTTCAGATCAGTTTAGCTCTTTTCTTACATTTCTTACAATTCAGTGCATATTTTCTTGCCATTTCCTGTCTGGCAATTCTCAACACATAGGCACAGATATAAACACACTCACCCTGACCAGGGAAAGAAAACAGGCATGGATAATTTGCTGAACAGCTAATGGCCGAAAGATACAGACATGGGGTTTCTCAAGTCTGAAGGTTAATGGGTATATTAACAGTAATTGGTGGAGCAAGATAATGATCTATACTTATTTATTTAAATTTCATGATAAAATGTATTTAAAATAAATGATAAAAAAATTTCCTGCTTTACCTTCAGTTACCAAGTAGAAAACAAACACGATTAAAAATATAAGTCACAGGCCCCAAGTGGCAGAATTTTAGACCAGTTTTTCCTTTTATTTTTGTTACATGACATTGTTTTACCACACAGTTATTGTTCTCTTCCTAATATTTATGAGACAGTATCAATGAAGATAGCAGTTTGAATTATTAGGTAGAAGTTATATTCAAATAAAATATAGTAAAAAAAGCCATTCCTTTCACATATTACATTATGACCTGCTATTTCTGTAGGGCTTCCACCCTTGGTGGTTGCGGTGGATACAGTGAAAACAGTTGCTTTCTTGAAATGATGACAGACCTAAGATTACTTGGAGCCTAAGAACATGAAAGAGAAGACTTCAGGCCAAGATGGAGGCGTAGGCAGACACACTGTGCCTCCTCTCACAACCAAAATTAAGGACAACAAATATTTAGAAACAAGAAAACAACCGGAACTGATAGAAAATTGAACTGTACGGAAGTCCAACAACCATTCACCCAGACTGGTAAGAGGGGTGGAGTTGCGGCAGGAAAAAGTGGAGGTGCGGACCCGGGAATGCAAGGAGCAGCAGCTGGCAGTTCCCAGGTGCACAGGCGGCAGCTGGCGGACCCCAGGCACAGGGGGGCAACAGTGCAGACCCAGTGAGACCGCACAAGGCGGCTGGCTGACCAGGTGGTCCCACATTCGTGCGCCCAGACGGTCCAGGCAGAGGGGAAGTGGCGGAAGGGACTTAATCCAGGAGAGAGCGGAGCAGGTGCCACTGTTCCCTCTCGGATCCCGCCCCCACCTTTAGCGTCACAACCCAGCGAATGGGCTGCCCCACCCTGAGGAACACCTAAGGCTCCACCTCTCACTACGTAACAGTCACGACCAGACTAAAACCAAACCAAAACAAACAAAAAAACCCCACCAAAAATGGCTCAAACCGGAGAACAAATAATAGCCCCAGAGCCAATTCCTCTAAGCCGTGAAGAGATAGCCAACCTATCAGATGCACAGTTCAAAGCACTGGTCATCAAAATGCTCACAAAATTGGTTGATTTTTTTCACAAATTAGATGAAAAGATGCAGGCTACAATATGTGAAATGAAGGAAGATGCATGGGGAACCGATAGAGATGGAAGGAAAACTGGGACTCAAATCAATGGAGTGGACCAGAAGGAAGAAACTAACAACCAAACAGAAAACAAGGAAGAAAAAAGAATTCAAAAAAATGAGGAGAGGCTTAGGAACCTCCGGGACATCGTTAAACGTCCCAACACCTGAATTATAGGGGTCCCAGAAGGGGAAGAAGAAGAGCAACAAGTGGAAAACTTATTTGAACAAATAATAAAGGAGAACTTCCCCAATCTGGCAAAGGAAATAGACCACCAAGATGTCCAGGAAGCTCAGAAAGTCCCAAAGAAGTTGGACCCAAGGAGGAACACACCAAGGCACATCGTAATTACATTAACCAAGATTTAAATGAAGGAGAGAATTCTAGAAGCAGCAAGGGATAAGGGGACAGTCACCTTCAAAGGAGTTCCCATCAGACTGTCAGCTGATTTCTCAAAAGAGACCTTCCTGGCAAGAAGGGGCTGGAAAGAAGTATTCCACATCATGAAAGTCAAGGATCTACATCCAAGATTCCTCTATCCAGCAAAGCTGTCATTTAGAATGGAAGGACAGATAAAGCGCTTCTCAGATAAGGTCAAGTTCAAGGAGTTCATCATCACCAAGCCCTTATTATATGAAATGTTAAAGGGACTTATCTAAGAAAAAGAAGATAAAAATATGACAGTGAAAAGACAGAAAACTCACAGCTATTAAGAACCACACCTAAAACAAAAGCAAACTAAGCAAACAGCTAGAACAGGAACAGAACCACAGAAATGGAGATCATATGGAGGGTTAGCAACAGGGGCATGGGAGGAGGAGAGAGGGGGAAAAGGTACAGAGAATGAGTAGCATAGATAGTGGGTAGAAAATAGACAGGGGGAGGGCAAGAATAGTATGGGAAATGTAGAAGCTAAAGAACTTATGACACATGGACATGAACTAAAGGGGGGAATGTGGGAGGGAGGGGGTGTGCAGGGTGGAGGGGAATGATGGGGGATAAACGGGACAACTGTAATAGCATAATCAATAAAATATATTTAAAAAAAGAACATGAAAGAGCATAGGAATGGTGGCAAACACACGCAGCTTACAGGAATTCTGGCAGTGGCTGGTAGGATATTTCCCTAAATCCTCAACTTGGCTGCAAGAACTCTGTAATCTGATCTCAACTCTTTCCTCCAACTTCATCTTCACATCAACCACTCACATATCATGCTTCATCCAGATATATCTACCTGTGGATCCAAGGAAGAACCATATTCTCTGAAACCCTTAAGTCTGAGCACTTGAATTTACTTCCACCTGACATGTCCTCACCCTCTCATCCCCAGCGACCCTGGCAGTGTGACTGGTAATTCGCACTCGACGTTCTGTACTCAGTTTGAATCACAGAAACTGCCATGCCAGTTTAGGTTCCCCTCCTGTGTAGTTTCAGGGCACCCCTTACTGACTCCTGGAACACTCTACAGTGGTGATAGTGTAAAGGAGAGGTTTCCAAAGTGTGTTCAAAGATCACGTGCATCAAAATCCCCCCAGAGGCCTGTTAAAACACAGCATGTCTGGACCCCCCGTGTGTGCCACTGGATCAAAATCTCTGGGAATAAAGCTGAGAAATCTGCACTTTAAATAAGCTTTCCAGGTAATTTTTATCCATTCAGAATTGCTAGAGGGGGAAATATATTCTCTGGAGGAGTAAGAACACAGATCGAAGATATTTTGCTTTTTTAACATAACAAGAGAATCATAGTAAAGACTCAAAAACATAATGATCCCTTAAAAATAGAATATAGCCTTTATATGGGCATAGAATCATGTATGTCTGAAAGTCACAAATCTCTAGATAATTTTCTTCCCTCTTTAGTCTAGAAAATGAAATCATGCTCTATACATGTCGATTCCATTCCTTTCTGCAATACAGAGAATAATGACTTCTTTAAAGAAGACTGAAGAAAAAAAATGTGTGTGTGTGTGTATTTCAGAGGAATACCTTTAAAAGAGACATTTTAATTAACCCCAATTTAATAGACAATGCTGAAACACTGGGGACTTAAGACATTCCTGACCTATAGCTTTTCAGTGGTAATGATGATGATAAATGAGGCTGCATTTTGTAGTCTAGAAATGCTTGTCACAAGCATGATTTCTTAATGTTTTCCTCAGTTCTCAGTGCCTCATATCAAGTAATAATGAAGTCAAGCTTGGGAATAGAAAACTGAGGGAAGCAAATGAAAAAGCTGTAAAAGGAAATGAATATAAATGAGGTGATGCAGCTCCGGATTCACGTATTAAAACTTAAGTTTCGATGAAGATAGTTTAGAAATCAGAATGACCCTCAAGATTGGTTTCACAGTGAGTACTCATGATTCCTGAACAGTTTTGGTGTTGTTTCTCAGGTGTTAATTAGCAGTGGTGGCACTGTGAAAGGATTCCCAGCAACTTCCCATACACTCCAGGCCATTTGCTCTCATTATGAAAGTCAGCTTTCATCGTTCCCGCAGTATCATTGATCTTAGCACAGTTGCTAATGCCAACAATCATCTCATTATTTTCTGTGAAACAAGGGGAATAAAAATAAGCTTCTCTGTAAAAATGTACAACATATTTTATTTTTAAAATGTCTGGTGGCCTTTCTGAAAAAGGCAAGTAACCGTATAGTTTTCTAAATGCTGAACTATTTCTTTATGTGTGTGTCAAAAACATTGATTTTGGCATTTTGCCTCCACCAAGAAAATCAGTGCTTTGAAGGCAACGAGCGGCTGACTACTTACACAGAGCCTGTTATAATCGCTCACCCCCTACCTTCTTGGAAAAGCAGAATTCACAGTGGTTGGTCAGAACTCTGTTTGGGGCTGGAATAGGCCAAAACCATTCAGAAGTTTCTAGAGCCAATTAAATACTCCTGATTTACTGATTTAATAAAGAAACTCTGTCTTCTGACCTCAAAGGGTCAATAAGAACAAACATCAATAAAAGGGAAATGTTTTCATTGAAAACATGGGGAGATCAAGCACGAGGTTCCTAATGTGATTCTGTGATGCACTAATTTATCAGTGAAATGTTCATGGTGGGGAACAACTCATGGAGGAAAAGAGCGATCTCTGTTCCACAGCTCTTGGGCTACGCTAGCTAAATTTTCACAGAAGGGTTAGATGTCAGACTATGGAGTACACCGACTCTCTTGGCCACACTTAGGTAACTTTCAAAGAAACAATAGATCGTTAGTTCTTTCTTTTATGCCATTTAGATCACCTACAAACCTGAAAATAAAAAATGTTAATATAAAATCTTTGGCAATTAGGTGATGACACTAATAGACTCAAGTGTGTTCACTTCCTTTTTGCCAAATGGCAGGTGCTTATGGCTGATGAAGACCTGTGAGTTCTAGTCTGAGTTATCTCGATCCTTACCCAAAGAACACCTCATTGAAAGACTTGATGGTTTAAGTGATGTAAAACCATACAAATAATTTGAAGTGCATTTTACAACTATAGAATATGTTATTATGAAATCAGGCACCAATTCCATAAAAATAAAAATTCACAGAAAAATAATCAAATGGTAATATACTAGAATAATCTTTCCTTTTGGATGTGGAATTTCACATGATTATATCTTTCCTTATTATCATTTTTGAACATTGACTTAACTTTTTCAACATTTTTACTATGATTATTAATACAAATATACATCAAATTTGAAGGAATTTTACAGAGAATATCTATGTATATAACACCTCAATTTTACCAGTAACTTTACTGGCTTTATTATATTTTTATATACCCACTGGTCCCTCTATCAATCAATCTTATTTTTTTTAATGCAAAACAAAGTAAATTACAGACCCCACTATACTTTTCCTTAAATATTTAAGGATGCCTATCATTAACCAAAGTTCAAAATTTGTTTAGTTTTTTATGTAATGTTCACACAAAACAGAGTTCAAAAATACTAAGTCTAAATTTTGTCAAATGCATGCAACCACGTCCTGACTAAAACCCAGGCCATCTACCAAGCATGATCCGCACAGAGCCTGCTTCGCTACCCACAGCCCCGGTTCGCCCGGCCCGCCTAGCTCAGCAGCTGCTGTGCTACTCTTCTTTCTGTTTCTCACACGCACAGCTGAACTTCTGCTGTCCTCACAGCCCATGCATCGATAGGTTAACTCTTCTTTTCTTTGTCCCTCTCATTCTTCAGTTGTCACCTTTAAATATCATCTCCTTAAAAACGCCCATCCTGACTGCCCATATGGATGTCTCCCCAGTTATGCCATGTAATAGTTTTTATGAAAACTTGCGTTATATATTTTATTTTACCTTTATTTAATATCTGTGCATTTTGCTAGACTGTAAGTTCTCTGATTTCAGGGACCATACATTTCTAATTTACTATATCATCTAACATAGTGAAACTTATTAGGCAGACAGCAGACAACTATTTACTACAAAATATTCTTTGATTTATTCTTAGACACTACTTGTTTATTCTACAATAATGCAGCAGATGATTTCTTAGCCAATGTGTATGTTGGTCTTTTATCTCTTCTTGTAGACAGAAGTTTTCAAGTTCCAATGCTTATTCATTCATTCATATATATTTATTAAGCACCTACTTTCTACCAGACAGTTAACTAAATATTGGGGCATTTAATAGGGAATGAAACAGACATGTTTCTGTCCTTATCCCGTAACAGAAAACAGAGAAATATAATATAGCCTCAAAAGTGCTTTTGGAATGCACTAGGGGAGACATAACTTGGATCAGAAGGCTAGGAAAGACTTGCCATTGAAAGTGGCTTCCAAGCTGAGTCTTGGAGTAGATCTTAGCTGCACTGTACTTCTTTTACACACTAAATCCAAGACCACCTTTTCTCTCATGTGTGAACTCCCTTTCACTTTTATCAACATGGACTATGGAGCACTTTTTCCTACATTGAGAAAGATCTAGTAATAATGTGTCAGAGTGCCTCACTTGGTTTCTAGCAAGTAAAATCCAGGACAAGTTCAAAGCTATGACTATATTATCTTTCTCCCCATTGGTCTCCTTCTTGAATATCCCATGGTGACTATGAAGTTTCACCTCAAAGAACTTACTATTTTTCTATTCTGTTCACTGAAGTTTAGCTTGAGAACATGAAAGCATATTGCAAGGACCACAGAAGCACTAAAGTCTGTCAAAGCCTGTTCCCTTCCAGTATTTGTTAATTTCTCTTAGAGTATAGTAACACATCACAGGAAATGTCTGCTGTTGCAGAAAAACATAACAGAAAAACATAACAGAAAATAGGACACTTTGCATGTCCCACAATGTCACTTTCTCCTTTAAATTCATTCATTCATTAAATAAAGAAACCCATGTTTTCTTGTACTGACTGGTTTGGGAAGCACAAATTCTGGAGGTCAGAGTATGAGAAAGCAGACGAATGAAAGATTTTTAAATTTTAAAGGAATACACAGTGGTTTTTCTGATTCTGACACCCTACCCAGGTAAGATGTTATTTCTCAATGTGAAACGAATTCAAGTGAATAAAATCAAGTTGGACAGAGAGGCTGAAGTTCAATTTTCATAACAGTAGACAGAAAGATCAAAATGTTGCGTATTAATTGTACTGATGTTAGTAATAATATTGAACAGTCACGTATTTTTACCACAAGGCTCATCATCTTCAGTTAGAAAGATCATGTGCCCATCTTTCAAATGTATAGTTAGTTCTCCTATAACTTTTTTTTAAAAAATGCAAATGCTCAATAGGGAACATTTTGAGTGTGACACAAAATTTCTCATTTGATTCTGCTGTATTTTGCATGTAAGGAACAAGAGATGGACTCAGAAAACTACACCCATCTGAACTGACCCACGTAGGGGACACACACTCACCCTTTGGGACCTGCCGGCTCCTTCAGTATACCTGTGTGTGAGGAGCCACACCCATTCACATCTGGTGTCACAGCTTCCTGTTAGATTTCAGGAACCCTCTTTTCGCCTCTTCACACTAATTCTCAAGCTGCAGCTCTTCCATAAGCAAATTTCAGGTATTTTTCTAGGTAAAGTCCATATTTATTGTAACTTTTAGGCATTTCATAACAATTTACCTGTATAGAACTATGCTACCATTTTAATTGTTTCCATATCTGTATGTGTGTGCATAGCTTGAATTCTGTGTGTTGTGCCCAACCCCATTTTTTCCATAAGTGCCCATGAATTTCACTTCATGATTTTGCATATTGAGGTTGATTTTAGGAACATATATATTGTATAATTTCCTATTGTTACATGTGTAATTTTTATGAATTCTTGTTCCACAATTTAAAGTGTCCTATAATATTAAATGCAAATTTAACTTAAAATAATTTTATACTAATAATTTCCTGTGATTATCCATTTGCAGGACTAGTAATAACTAAGAACATAATCCAAAGAGAAACTAACTGGAGCAATTATTAACTGATGTATTAAAAATAATAACCCATAATCTACTCCTCTGAAATTAAGAAATACCCCTCTATTACATAATAACATCTTCAAAGACTCCATGAATAATTTTCTTGGAGGTGGACTCAACCTTTTTTAAAGTTAAAAAGACTGTATTTTAACTTTACCTTTGTATAAGAGTGGGAAAAAAGCACAGTTATGAAATTAAAGACAGATTGTAACCTCAGTGATTACTTTAGTCCTGCACTGAACAGCGGTGCAGACCGCACACCTACAGAAAGGGCTTTGGATGAATAGTCTAGTTCTTGTCTGGGCATTTTTGAGACAGTCATCTTGCTACAATGTGAAGGCCGGTTAGCTCATTCATGACAAAGGCCCTAGGTTGTTTCTGTTGGCTAACTCTTGGAACAATTCAGAATTAAATGAACTCTTTCAAGCTACTGGAACACCAAAATAGTTTACCAATATACACTAGACTAATGCTAATTGGTCTATAAACAATAGAAATACAAAGAGAGTTAGCAAATTCTCATAAAAATTAAGGAAGCGTATGGGGTGGTGTCCCCATGACATTGTTCTAGAATTTAGTCAATATTATTATTTTAGAGAATAATCTTTATTGTGCTTTGTGGCTTATATAATTTCTAGTATCTGTTTCCTATGAAAGAGTGCCATGGGATTTTCCTAATGCTTCAGTGAAGGCAGGAAACTTTTTTGAAGTGTTCAAAAACTCTGAATAAAGTACTTTTAATAAGACTTAGATTTTTGCTTGCCTTTTTATTTCTTATTAAAAAAGGGGACTTAATATAAAACAGCAGGTCTGCAACTTTCTCACCAAGGAAATAAAAGGAAAAAAACCTGACAGAGCAGATCCAAACCAATTAAGCAGAACAGAAACCATTTTAAAGTGAATAAAAGCATAGCTGAACATCAAATCTAGGTCTAATATTTATCTGGAAAAAATATGCAGCTCTAATTGTGAAATTTACATAAGTGTATCATGTCACTTCTAATATGTTCATTATATTTTATTTAAAATATTATTAAAAATTCATGTTTAGATGCCCTGGACTTGAACTAGCAATGTTATCTACCCATGGTCCCTTTCATATTATCTAAAATTCTCAAGGGTTCAAAAAATACAAAAGATATTAAATTGTTAAGGTCAATTTTTTAATTTATCAAAGATTCATAAATCATAACATTATATAAATGAGAAAATAAAAGCCTGTCTTTATTCTGTGGCATATTGTATTAGGAACCTGCAACACTAGGAAATAAATCTACAATTTTATTTTTTTCAAAAATTTTATAAATATAATAAATTTATTATGAACACTTATATTTTTAATATTTACTTATCAATCAATAAGAACAGCAAGATATCTTTGATAAACACAAATACCTGAAATTCAGTAATTTTGCTTCACATCAATCTTTGCACCCAAAATGTTTTTTTTTTGTTCTACAATTCATTTCCTTTAATTTTTATTGTATTTTTCCCATTACCATCTAGTCCTCTTACCTGTCCCCTGCCCTCCCCACCCCCACACAATCACCACCCTGTTGTCCATGTGGTCTGTACAGAAGTGTATAGACTTTCCACTACATGTTGACATGATATAACAAGAAACTATAAAAATAAACTGCTAAAATTTTTTGATTAGCATAGATTACCATATTTGGTAGTGAGTGGAGTAGATAATAAGGGCTAGGCCAATGTAAAATTGTACCTGGCTTTCCTGCAACACTGTAATCTAGCAAAACAAGTTGAATAAGCTGGATCTGACTGGAATGGTACAGCTTCAACAATAAGGTCTAATGCGATGCATATACTTCTGTTATAAAAGCAAAAGTCCAACTAAGAATACTTTGCTAAATTGTTTTGCAGCATCAAAAGAAATAAAATAGAGCAGCAGGACCTATATCTAAGCCCATGACTTCCACACGATTAATTCCTCACATTTGAGTCCTCACATTTGGGTGCGGAGATAAAGGCAGAGGTGCTGGTAAACTCTGTACATTCATGCTTCCACATTCACTAATAATCCTTATGGATTATCTTTTCCATCAGTGTAACAAAACCCACAGTAAAAGACACTTTGCTACAAAGGAACTCCACTTACAAACATTGGCACTGTTCTACTAGATCAGAGTTTTGGGGAAGCCTGTCAGCATAACTGAAAAATCAAATTTGTTCTGCCAGGGATAGCTGTGTTTTTAAGATATTTCTCATAAATATAGCCCTAGACCTAAACCTGGTGATTCACAACCAACTCAAAGTGATGCAAGTAAAAATTAAAAACTTTATCTCTTACTCCTTTATTAACACAAATAACTGCAAACAACTATTTAGCAGTGAAGATTAGAAAAATTAATTCTAGTGGCTCTGGACTCAAAATGATTGAGAACAGGCACTCTCTAACTTAATATTTCCACCATGTAAGTTTGTTTTTGAAAATATCTACATAAAATGGTCATAAATGCATTTAAAAGTATAGTATGAAGCAAAAAATTATTGTTCGGAATAAAATCATAATTTGTGAAAAATGTTGTTAGCAGTAACTTTTTACTGCTCAAACATCCTTAAGAGAGAGGTATGTTCTTATTACCTGCTTTTGCATCTGAGAAATCTAAGCACACATTTCCTGAGATGTGCTAGAATAGAAAAATGCTTGCCATGTGCAGCTTCTAAACAGCTGCTTTTATTGATCCATTTATTTGTAAAATTTGCAAATAGTAGCTGTAGCTTCTGAAGAAATTTAGTGTTCCAGAAATGAGCTACAGATACCTTCTCCTTTTCATGTTATCCATAAACAATAAACTGAGGGCCATTACAAAGTACTAGGTCAAGCCTAAATGTTAAGTGTCTTTGCTTCTCCCCAAGTGAAGGTGATACAAGGTAGCTTTGTTTTTGATCCCTAAATTCTTATTTAAAACTCTAGAAGGAGACTTCAGTCTCCTTCTGCCCTGTCATGTAGCAAGAAAAATTGCACCTCTGGAGCATATCCAAGTTCACAGGCCAAGTTTAGTTTATTTTTTCTTTTATAGGCCCTTGAAATAAGCAGTACATTATAAACAGTCTTATTCATCAAGGCTGGCCCTAACAAATACAGATAAATAATGAAACATCCTAAGCTTCTAAAATGTAAAAGATTTATAAGCGTGGCTGGGCATGGCTGACCAGAAGGGCTCAGAAGCCATGTGAACCATAAACTCAAGAGGACAAATTGGAATCATAGAGCAAAAAAGAAGTGCTAAAGTGAGTTTTCGTTTTCTTTATTCTTTTCCTTTTATGTTCGAAGACAAAGACTATTTAACACAACACATAAACATCCCCTCAGTTATCTGATATGGTTAGGGTCATAGTTACGTTTCTGATAGATGAAAGAGGAACACTTTCAGAAACAAAAGAATTTTTATTTGAACTCTTTTGAAAGGAAACTTTCCAAAACATATCACATACTTCTCTGTGAATGTGGAACTCTGAAAATGTAACCAAACCTTTTGGGTTACTTAAAGCATCACGCCCCTAAGTGTGTTTTAGAACACTGGTTCTAAAAGTGGGATGTTAATGGTACAGAAGGGAAAAAACATGTTCTGAGGTCAAATGAGTTTAGGAGATGCTAATGTCAGCTTGGATTTTCTCAAAGCGCTGAACATTTCCATACCGACCGGCTAATTGGATGGGAAACATAAACCCACATGGCAGAGTGTGTAGTGGCCCTGTGAGCACAGAGAAACGGAATGCCAGTCGCTCTCTCGTCATCTCATGACACCACTGCTTCAGAAGAGAGGACCAGGCCAAGAGCTTTCACACCCGTAATACTTGTTTTTATGTTCTCTCGCATTTCTCTCCTGACTTCCAGTTCTCTGTGACCACAAATTTGGCCAGCTGTTGCTGCTTGTGTTTTCTCTTGGTGGTATTGCCACTTCTGTTCCCTAGTTGGCATGCTCCCCTCAGCTACTTTCACTGGTGTTAGTGTTAGGACTTTTCATAATCACAGATAGGCTCACTGTTGTCCTACATGGATAGAGATGCTGGAAATCTATGTAATTAGATAAACAGAGACACCAGATTACTTTGACTGGGAGGCGACTTATCTGTGTATTTTGTTTTTTTTACAGTACCCTATGCATTGGTTCTAGAGAAGGAAAGGAAAATGAAAAAAAAAAAAAAAACAAAAAAAACAAAAAACCAGATAGCCCAGATGAAGTTAGTCAAATATAAAGAAAGTATTTTGCTCTCTAATTATGAGAAATTCAAACAAAACAGACCATGGTGTTATAACCTTCATTAATAGTAAGTTAGTAGTGATAACTCAAATCATTTACCCTCAAGGGAGGATGGTGGATATTTTCCAATTATTCAATACTGTCATAATTATATGAAATATTTTTTAAATATTTTATTTCTTTATTTTTAAAGAGAGCAGAAGGGAGGTAGAAAGAGATGGAGAGAAACATTAATGTGTGGTTGCCTCTCACATGGCCCCCACTGGGGACCTGGCCCACAATCCAAGCATGTGCCCTGACTGGGAATTGAACCGTGAGCCTTTGGTTCACAGCCTGCGCTCAATCCACTGAGCCACACCAGCCAGGGCAAAATAATTTCTTAATAATTAAAGTGAGTGGCAGATAGTATTTATTTCTTTACACTAAGAAGATAATGGTGCTAATCTCTTTTGCATACATTCAATTGTGATATATATGTATGTCTATATATACATATATATAATGTTTTTAGATGTTAGTAATGATAATGGTTGAAAAGAGAAAATTATAATACCTAAGACTTGACACTAAAAAAAAAAAAAAAAAAAAAAAACAACAAAAAAAAAACCCAACAACAAAACACCCCCTTCAAAAAAAAAAAAAAGGAAGGAAAGTTTCCTGGAGTGCTTGAATAACATTTCACCTTGCCTCAGTTAACTTTCAGAAGGATTTAGGTGCAATTAAATTTAAAAAGTATTTATCAGCAAACATAACTCTAAAGTGGTTTTCTTTTTTTAAATATGTGCAGCTTTATTTTTTTTGTTTTTATTTTAATTGTTTTTCTTGTACAGTTTTCTATCTTTTACTCTCATCCCAGCCCACCACCTCCGTCCCATTTCCAGCACCCCCAGTTTTTGTCCATGTGTCCTTTATACTTGTTGCTCTAAACCCTTCCCCTTTCCCCTGAAATTCCCTCCTCTCTCCCTTCTGGTCACTGTCAGCCTGTTCTCAATTTCAGTGTCTTTGGTTATATTTTGCTTGTTTGTTTCTTTTGTTGATTAGGTTCCTGTTAAAGGTGAGATCGTAGGGTATTTGTCTTTCACTGCCTGGCTTATTTAGCTTAGTGTGATGCTTTCTAGTTCCATCCACGCTGTTGTAAAAGGTAGGAGCTCCTTCTTTCTTTCTGCTGCATAGAATTCCATTGTGTAAATGTACCACAGTTTTTTGATCCATTCATTTACTGATGGGCACCTAGGTTGCTTCCAGCACTTGGCTATTGTAAATTGTGCTGCTATCAACATTAGGTGCATAGGTTCTTTTGGATTGGTGTTTCAGGGTTCCTAGGATATAATCCAAGAAGTGGAATTGCTGGGTCAAAAGGCCGATTCACTTTCAGTTTTCTTAGAAAATTCCATACTGCTTTCCATAGTGAGTGATTGTACCAATCTGCAATCCCACCAACAGTGCACTGGGGTCCCCTTTTCTCCACAACCTCTCCAACACTTGCTGTTTGTTGCTTTGTTTATGATGGCCATTCTGACTGGTGTCAAGTGGTATCTCATTGTGGTTTTAATTTGCATCTCTCTGATAGCTAGCGATACTGAGCATCTTTTCATGTGTCTGTGGATCCTCTGTACGTCCTCCTTGGAGAAGTGTCCGCTCAAGTCCTTTGCCCATTTTTCAATTGGGTTGCTTGACTTCTTAGAGTGGAGTCGTGTAAGTTCTTTGTATACTTTGGAGATTAAACCCTTGTCTGAGGTGTCATTGGTAAATATGTTTTCCCATACAGTTAGTTCTCTTTTTATTTAATACTGTTTGTTTTGGCCTTGCAGAAGCTTTTTATTTTGATGAGATCCCATTTGTTTATTCTTTCCTTTGTGTCCCTTGCTTTAGGAGACATATCAGTAAAAATGTTGCTGCGTGAAATATCTGAGATTTTCCTGCGTATGTCCTCCTCTAGGATTTTAATGGTGCCACGGCTTATATTTAAATCTTTTATCCACCTTGAATTTATTTTTGTGTATGGTGTAAGTTGGTGCTCCAGTTTCATTTTTTTGCATGTAGCTATCCAGTTCTTCTAACACCACTTGTTGCAGAGGTTATTTTTACTCCATTTTATGTTGCCGCCCCTTTTGTTGAATATTACTTGACTGTAGAGACTTGGGTTTATTTCTGGGCTCTCTGTTCTGTTCCATTGGTCTACGTGCCTGTTTTTATGCCAGTACCAGGCTGTTTTGATTACAGTGGCCTTGTAATACAGTTTGGTATCTGGTATTGTGATCCCTCCTGTTTTGCTCTTCTTTCTCAAGATTGCTGCAGCTATTCGGGGTCATTTACGGTTCCATATAAATTTTTGAAGTGTTTTTTCTATGTCTGTGAAATATGCCATTGGTACTTTAATAGGTATTGCATTGAATCTGTAAATTGCTTTGGGTAGTATGGACATCTTGATGATGTTAATTCTTCTTATCCGTGAACACGGTATACATTTCCATTTGTTTGTGTCTTCCTTGATTTCTTTCTTCCGTGTTGTGTAGTTTTCTGCATACAGGTCTTTTACCTCCTTGGTTAGGTTTATTCCTAGGTATTTTATTTTTCTTTTTGCTATATCGAATGGGATTTTTTTCTTGACTTCTGCTTCTGCTGTTTCATTGTTGGTATACAAAAATGCCATTGATTTCTGGATATTGACTTTGTATCTGGCTGTTCGGCCAAATTTATTTATTAGGTCGAGCAGTTTTTTGGCCGAGACTATAGGATTTTCTATGTACACTATTATGTCTTCTGCAAATTATGATAATTTTGTTTCCTCCTTTCCAATTTGGATACCTTTTATTTCCTTTTCTTGTCTAACTGCTGTGGCTAAGACTTCCAATACTATATTGAATAGAAGTGGTGAAAGTGGACAATCTTGTCTTGTTCCTGATCTTAGTGGAAAAGATTTTAGTTTTTGCCCGTTGAGTATGATGTTGGCTGTAGGTCTCTCATATATGGCCTTTATTATGTTGAGGAATGCTCCCTCTATTCCCACTTTGCTGAGTGTTTTTATCATAAATGGGTGTTGTGCCTTATCAAATGCTTTTTCTGCATCTATTGATATGATCATGTGATTTTTGTCTTTGCTTTTGTTTATGTGATGAATTACATTTACTGATTTGCGAATGTTGAACCATCCTTGCATTCCTGGGATGAATCCCACTTGGTCATGGTGTATGATCTTTTTAATGTGTTGTTGGATGTGGTTTGACAATATTTTGTTGAGGATTTTAGCGTCTATGTTCATCAGAGATATTGGCCTGAAGTTCTCTTTCTTTGTTGTGTCTTTATCTGGTTTTTTGATTAGGATGATGCTGGCTTCATAAAAAGAGTTTGGGAGTCTTCCATCATTTTGAATTTTTTTCACATAGTCTGTGAAGGAAAGGGGTGAGGTCTTCCTTAAATGCTTTGTAAAATTCTCCTGTGTAACCATCTGGTCCAGGGCTTTTGTGTGTCGGGAGTTTTTTGATTGCTGCTTCAATTACATCTGTTGTTATTGGTCTGTTCAGGCTTTCTGCTTCTTGTTCATTGAGTTTTGGGAGATTATATTTTTCTAGAAATTTGTCCATTTCACCTAGGTTTTCAAATTTCTTGGCATACAGTTCTTCATAGTTATTTCTTACAATCCTTTGTATTTCTGTGGTGTCAGTTGTAATCTCTCCTCTTTCATTTCTGACTGTGTTTATTTGGGTCTTCTCTCTTTTTTTCTTGATGAGCTTGCTGAAAGGCTTGTTGATTTTGTTTATCTTTTCAAAGAACCAGCTGCTGGATTCATTGATCCTTAGAATTGTGCTTTTATTCTCTATGTCATTTAATTCTGCTCTGATCTTGGTTATTTCCTTCCTTCTACTTGCTCTGGGCTGTCTTTGTTGTTGTTCCTCAAGTTCTTGTGGGCGTAGGGTTAGGTTGTTTGTTTGAAATGTTTCTATCTTTTTTAGGTAGGCCTGTATCACTATGAACTTCCCTCTGAGGACTGCCTTCACTATGTCCCATACGTTTTGGGTCGTTGTGAGTTGATTATCATTTGTTTCCAGAAACTTTTTGATTTCCTCTTATTTCATTCTTGACCCATTCATTGTTTAATAGCATACTATTCAATCTCCATGATTTTGAGGGTTTTAGGTTTTTCCCCTTGGTGTTGGTTTCTAGTTTCAGTCTCTTGTGGTTGGAGAAAATGCTTGGTATGATTTCAATTTTCTTGAATTTGTTGAGGCTTGTTTTGTGTCCTATCATGTGATGTATCTTTGAAAATGTTCCATGTGCATTTGAAAAGAATGTGTATTTAGTTTCTTTGGGATGAAGGGCTCTATATATATCAGTTAAGTCCATTTCCTCTAGGACATTGTTCAATGCCACAATATCTTTGTTGATATTTTGTTTGGAAGATCTGTCCATTTTTGACAGTGGGGTGTTAAAATCCCCTACTATAATTGTGTTGCTGTCAATATCCTTCTTGAAGTCCTCTGGGATTTTCTTAATGTATTTAGGTGCTCCTGCATTGGGTGCATATATATTTACAATGTTTATGTCTTCTTGGTGGATTCTTCCCTTCAGTATTATGAAGTGATCTTCTGGGTCTCTCTGTATGGCTCTTCTTTTGAAGTCTATTTTGTCTGATATGAGTATTGCTACCCTGGCTCTTTTTTTCCTGTCCATTTACTTGGAAAATTTGTTTCCAGCCCTTCATTTTGAGTCTATGTAGGTCTTTTGTCCTGAGGTGGGTCTCTTGTAGGCAGCATGTGCATGGGTCATGCTTTCTTATCCATTCAGCTATTCTATGTCTAAAGTGGTTTTCTTGAATTAATAAAACTTACACTTAAAATGTGCATCACAGTTTCTTCTTCAAGATACTTTATAAGCATTAAGTAATTTTTATAACACATCTGAACGACTATTATATAGTCACTCACTTGAAGTATCTATTCACAAATATTAAAATGAAGCCATACTCAACTGATTTTAAAAAGGATAATGGGAAGAAAAACAATAAGAAAAACTGTCTGGTCATTGGAAATAGACTTGATGTAACATCAGAATTTAGAATTCCTGATATCTAAATTTGGTTTTTGACCACATGGAAGTATTTCTTCATGGAGGTGGCTTAAATTTAGGACTGTTTGAGAAACTAGTTTTAGAAATTGACACAAAAGGGCTAATTTAAGTTTAAAGCCACCAGGCATCCATTTTTGCACCTTATTTCTATCTACTTTCTGAACCTTCAAATAAGGCAATCTCCTGATTATCTAGCTTACTGAAAGGAAACAATGGCATTGCTAATGCAAGACATAACATAAAAATCATTCATAATGGACTTCAAATGAATTTATTACTCTACTGGCAGTAAATTTAATTTTTAAAATTATATGTTTCAAAAGCTAATATTGAAATTGTTTTATCTTTAATTAATATTGATGGAGAACTTGTTGGTTTGTGGTGAAAAAATCTGTTCAGAGTGTTATTTTCTTAAATTGATATTTAAGTAATAAGAAATTTATAAATTACTCTAGTCAAGTGTTGTCACCTGTTTAATATGTTAGTACTCAATATTTTATCCTAAATAACTCTACAAACCAAAGTTTCAAAGATCTTGTAAAAATAGGTATAGTTACCGTTTTATATATAATACAATATATAAAAATTATTATATTTATTACTCACAGACAAAAATAGTATTGCTATTTCCAGGATCATGGCAAGTCCACTTTTGGCCTCAGCAACCCCATTTGCAAAACCGGGATACTTGCTTGTCTGGCGATAGATAGCCAGAACAGATTGCTTTGTGACATCTTTTAGGAACCTGTACAATTACCCTATGGGACATTACATGTGCCATGGTTTCAAGGAGAATAATCCTTAGAACTAGAAGAGTGGATTAAAATTCTTTCTTCCATTGACCACTGGAACTCACTCACAGCCTCTGGTCTAGCTCCGGTATTCATATGTTTTAAGTAAATTATCACTGTTCTGCAAATCCAAGACTTTTTGCTCCCACGAAAGAATGAGCTGAAATACTATATGGAATCAATCTTCAATTATATTTAGAAATGTACCAAGAAGCATATAAATAGCCACTCTTGGTAGATTCATTCCAATGGAGCCTTCGTTTGGGGTTTAATAACATTGGAGGGAGCTAAACTGACAGCTGTGGAGGCAGAGCCTCGGGTACCTCATTCTGGAAGGGAAGGAGAGAGTAAATCCAATTAAAACTGACAAAGTTGTCACCTCACTTGACTTATTTTCATTATTAGTTGTCTTTTGATTTTCTATTTTTGCAAAGGCGAGACTAGAGAAATTCATATACCAACTGCATATCAAATTTCAGGGGATGCTTTGCAAACTAAATTACCAAGGCTTATATTTTTCCCTCCTTCCTTGTAAGTATATATCATTTCCATTCTAACTTTTTTCTGTTTAATTTAATCTGATCACTGTATCTCCTTTTCTTGTATATTTTAACTGTAGGGATGAATCTTTCTTTTTTTATTTGTGTGAGTAACAGTCAAAGCTGGAGAGGGGTGCAGCCAAATGCAGTTTGGGGGTATGTTCCACTCCATGTGGAATCAAGTAGGCCTTTGTCTCTCACCCTGGAATTGCCACAGCCAGAATGTAGACTTTCTTAATAGCACCTTGTAACAGCCTAGAACATGAAGTACAATAAGTCTTCACTTAAAATCATTGACAAGCTCTTGGAAACTGAGACTTACAAAGAAGCCAGTTTTTCCATATGCTAATTAATATAATAAAGAGTTTAGTTCCCACAGCATATTTCTGATCACAAAAACATCAGCAAGCTTCTGTATAAAGACCTCAAACACTTCTAATACTAAATATTGAAATGAATGTGAGCTGTACATAGATTTAAGAAAGACTAATCAAAATAAGCTAATGATTTTCCAAACCCCTGATTCCAGTTTAGGGTTGTGGGCAGCCAGAGCCCATGTGGGAAGAACAGCATGCCCCCCGCCCCCATTGCAGGGTGCGCTCACACCAACACCCACACTCACTCAGACGAAAACAATGTCAACGCACCAAGTTACTTAACATGAACATCTTGGGGATGTGGGAGGAAACCAGAGAACTCAGAGAAAACCCTCACAGAGGTGGGGAGAACTTGCAAAGTCCCCAGAGACAGTGGCCCAGCCAGGAACCATTTTTTTCTCTCACCAACATTATAAGGAAACATTAAAGAAAGACATTATTAAAAAACTTGTTATATGCAAATTCAGTCCAGTGATGCTCTTAGTAATGCTGCTTTATATAATGTAACCAAACAGTCAATCTGCAAATATTTATTTACTTGTCCATAATACACCTAATGCAAAGGGATGCACAGTACTTCAGGTAAGAAAGTGCAGGCTCTTGAAAATTTGGTTGCTAAGATAAGTCTAAATTAATTATGTACAATGAGTACATAAAAGGTAAATAAATGGGTTTTCTGAACCATCTGAGCTGGAGAAATCAAAATCAATGGAGTCATTTAGATACGTTGCTGAAGAAGGAGGAAGTGAGTGTTCAGTCACTTTGAGAAGGACGGGTGTTCACTGCAGGGGGCCGGAGAGGGGCTGTGTGTCTGTGTTGTCATTGGGCAGTCCCATCAGGAGGTGAATGCAAAGAATATCAAGGTTTTGGAAGACAAAGAAGCTGCAAAGAAGTTTGTTTGTTTGTTTTACAAAAGTAGATTTTATAAAGTATCTAGGATGAAGGAAAGAGATATTTCTTCTCGAGAGAATGCCTAAAAGAGACAGGCCCTTATTCAGAACCTGTTTTTTAAAAATAGTACCCTGTAATAAATAGACTCAGAACACCAAGTACAGCACTTAAAGTAACCAACACTTTAACAAGTTATTTAATCGGATTCACATTTGATACAATAGATAAAAAGTGGAAAATAAGAGCAGGAGAGTGAAGCCAAGAGTAGCAAGAGGGCAAATTGAAGGTAAGTTGTAAAGGTAGAAGGAAAAAATCTACCAAGCAGAAGATGAGAATCCAGAAATAGTTGCCTGAGTCCATTCAGGGAAAATTAGCACCTGTATAATGAATGAGGCACTCTGAGAGATCACTTGGTACAATAGTTCAAATTCTTACATGCAGTGAGTACTCAATGCTCAGTAAGCTCTGCTCTAAATGATGACTATTTAACGAAATCTTACTTGATGCTTAGGCTCATAAGTCAGAGTATACTAGAATTATTCAATTAAAAATCAGTATGACATGTCTTTAGTTATAATTTTAAAAATCAATCTAAGAAGTAGTTCAAAATGCTATGAAAATGACCCAGCAATCTATTCCTCAAGGGAAATGAAAACTTAGTTTTAGACAAGACCTGTGAACAAATGCTTATTACAGACAACTCTAGGGAAATTTAGACTGGTCAGTGGATAAACAAAGCATGATGCATCCATTCAAAGGAATACTACTTAGACATAAAAGAAGTTATTTATTGATACATTTGAAAACCTGGCTGAATTTCAAATAATTATGCTAAATGAAGGGAAACAGAGAAAAAAAAAGCTATATATGATATGATTACATTTATGTAATAGTCTAGAAAAGGCAAACTTTGAAGACAGGACAGAGCTGGCTGTTACCAGAGCTGAGAGAAAGAGGGGGTGCAGGCAGAAAGTGGTCACGAAGGCGTGCTTTGGAGGGGGTGTCCTGCGGCGACAGGCTGCCTGCAAGGAGCAGGTCCCGGATTGCAAGCTCGGCCTTCCCAATTCCCATTCACTGTCAAAGATAAATGCTCTACATCTTGATTGTGTTGGTTCTGCACTATGGTGGTCACATAACTGACTGTGTCAAACCTTAGTAACTGTAAAGTAAAAAGATCGCTTTTGACTCTATGTAAATTCTACCACGATTAAAAAGAATTTGTCCATTTTTTTTGAGGTTGCCTCATTTGTAAGAGGTGGAGCACTGAGTATGTCTGCGGACTGATTCTGACTAGAGCTCCACCGCACTCCTGGCTGTCCATTCACTAGCTGGTTCCCATTCATTCCTCCATCGGCCCTATCACCCTTCAGCAGTAGATTGGGAAAAACTTACCATTATCATGACCATCTGAGCTTATTTCTTTCTCTGGTTGACAGAATCAAAAAACGACACTATACAGGGAGAAGGATCGAGGGTGGGAGGTGGGGATGGCTGCGGTCGGGGGGAGTGGTAGGGGCAAAAAAGACAACTGTACTTGAACAGCAATAAAAAAGATACAAATTAAATTAAAATGACACTATTTAAAAATTATTTCTTAAATATATTAATAGTATCATGAACCACAGAGTCAATACAAAAGATTTCTTGATATTCTTGTATAATTCTATATCCAACTACTGTTCTAGATTCATAAAAAGATGAAGATCCAAATTAAACTCTTGTGAGATACAAAGGCCAAAAATAATAATAGCTACCATTTATTGAGCATTTACTGTAAGTCACATTTAACCAGGCTATTCACATGTTTTAAGGTTGAAAACTCCCCAATGTGGTGACCTAATTCACAGACAAGGAAACTTATGCCAGTAAATTTAGCAACCTTTCTGATGACACATAGCTAGTTAAAGTGGCACATCTAAGAATAAAATTCAGGTCTGCCTAATTCTAGATTCATTGAGACACAATGATAGAAAATAGAAAAGTCTAAAACAAGGCAGACTGTGAAGAATATATAGAATAGAGGAAAATGGGTCCGCAGGAAAAAGAATCTGCAGAAAAAAGACCTTCTTCAAGAGGCAGGGGCTCGGAGCTGGCCTTGTAGGGTGGATACATTTTGATACATTAAGGTGAGAAGAAAGACTGTGCCAGTAGAGGAAATGACCACATCTTTGCTGGGACTTTCCTACAGGCGTCCAGCTGGGAGTGTGGTTTCTCCTGTGGGCAGGATCTTCTCTCACCCCAAAAGGAGCCTGGTGACTGGACACTGTACTATAACACATGTGGAAAGAATACTGAGAGAGTGCTGCAGTACCGCACGCAACACTTGAGACCCATCACCAGGGGCAACCCATACAACCCAGCGGGGCCTTCGGTCCCTAATCCATAAAGGCAGTTCAGTAACAGTGTCATCTGCCCTGTTGACCTCTTGGAATTGTTGTGAGGATTAAATTAAATATAATTTCATATGTACATGAAATAAATTTTAAATTCTAATGAAAGCACATAATGGATCAATGTAAGGAAAAACTATTAAACATGCTTCTGTTTTTCTTATCTGGCTTTTCCAGAAGCCCAGTGGGCAAAGCAGGTCTAGCTCCAACGTGGAGCTGAGAGACGGGTGGTGGTAGATGCAGACATGTTGCAAGTGCTCCTGATGTATGGTGGTATGAGAGAGGGGGCAGAACCATGGAATTTTCTATGGACTTCCTTTGATAGGTTACGATGACCAGCAATACTTGCAGGTTTTTTAACATGGAATATGGTAATGTACTAACACCTGGAATGGACATTTTTACATAGAAAAGTTGTCAGCAACAGATACACTTTTGAAATGCACATTTTATCATTTTATGATTTACATTATTTAAAAAGAAAAAAATACTTCAAATATTGACACTTTCTTATAGACCAGGCAAGACCCGGGGAGAGCAACTCTATCTTGTGTCAAAAGGAAGGACGACTGTTTATCTAGCCAACCTCTAAACAGCAAACCATTTAAGATCCCAATCTGATGAGGTTTTTCCCTCTGTGGTTTTATTTATTTATATTACAGATATCCAAAAGCAAAGAGAGGACCATAGCTCTGTCACCAATACCAGAATTGCAGGCCTTTTATGAAACCATCCCCTAAAATATGTGTACTATGTTAGGTATGGGGCTAACAGTGACCAAGACGACAATTTTTTTTAAAGATTTTATTTTATTTTTTAGAGAGGGGAAAGGAGAAAGAAAGAGAGAGAAACATCAAAGCGTGGCTGCCTCTCTCACACCTCTTACTGGGGACCTGGCCCGCAACCCAGGCATGTGCCCTGACTGGGAATTGAACCAGTGACCCTTTGATTTACAGACCAGCCCTCAACCCACTGAGCTACTCCAGTCAGGGCCAAGACAACAATTTTTACCTCATAAACTTGGAAGCCCCCAGAGACTAATGCAGTACAGAGAATATATTTAGAAATGCCTAAAATACTGCTTAACCCATAATAGTTAATATATTTGTAGTGATGAAACTGAAGGGTATTACTTAATGTTGATCCCATATACTATAAAGATTATATGTGTTTCATAAAAATATGAGAAATTTATAATCTAAGCAGTCACTGACAAGGTGTTTGCAGCATTTAGAATTCTCCGTAAGTCTCAAACTGAAACTCTTGTAATTTTCATCCTGTTGGTGGCAACTGATTCAAATGACACATCTAAATAAACGGATCTACAGAGACCTTATTCAAAATGGCAGGCATTGCTGATTTAAATGAGGCTTGAAATCTACCATAGCAACTTGAAACATTTCCTACTCACAGCTGAGTAAAGTGATGCTCATTTCCAGAAAAAGAAACATTCGCAGAAACACAGAACCATATGAGAGAAAGTAGACTGTCATTTCTGAAAAGCAACAGAATAATAACAACAACAAAAAAAGCCTTATCCCACCATCTCCAAATGCTTGAAAATGTGAAGTATAGAAATATTAATTATCCAGCAATAGTGGTATAGTGATATCACTAATGTATACTGGTAAAGAAATTAGAAAATAGAAATTCTTTATATCGTAAATATACATCAGGGAATATAGTCAGGACTTAACATATGCTAGATTTCAATGATATTTAGTCTTTTATTATCAAGAAAAAATATTACCTTACTACTTTTGTCTGAAATAAGATGGATGACAAGTAATAAAATACTTATAAAACTGGTACTGTCTTGTTGCTTATCTTAGTCAAGCCAGAAAGTAACTACATTTTTCAAGAAAGAAATCTTTCAAAAAGGTCTGTTTACTATAATTATAAACATTGCAATATACTGAGATAAATGATTATTACTATAATTATTTCAGAAGCTGTGTTTGTTTTTTATCGTGTATGTTCTAAAAACTTAAAAACTCTGGCAGAATTTCCACTTGCGAAATCAATGTGACAATGATAGCTCCTGAAATATTATTCAAAGTCATAAGTCAAAAAAGTCCCATTGGGGAGAAAATAAGAAAAAGCAACCCCGATTTTGAGGATAATCATCTTAGGCAATTATTTGTGGTTCCTTAGCCATAGCACATCGATTAAAACAAGGTAGTAAAGGATATGGTGCATTATTTTCGAATTGCCAGTCCTAAAACTTTGCTTCAAAGCTGGATATACTTTGTTCTCACATATTAATTTTTCTCACTGGGCTATTTTCCCCTCTAAACCTCTAATGAGAAGTATTGGTTAACACGAAATGAATACGCTGTAATACTTTCTTTGAAACCCTGCAGTCAACCCTTTGCATATAACTTTCTAATAGAAAACAAATCCCACATACTTCATTTTCCCTAAAGAGCAGCATGAGACTTACAGTCCTTTGCTTGAACACATAAAATATTAAGAGCCAATTTTCAGCTGCACCTCTGTCACTTCCATTATCATTCTACACGTCCAGAGGTGATAATGGACTCTGTAAATTGCAGTCTTTCTCCATTCCAGACCACTGAGAATTTCAGCAGGGAACAGTTCCACACAAAGGGTGGCCCAGATGTATGTTAATGGCACAGAGCAGCAAGCAGCAGACACCCCATACAAGATAATGTGACGTGTTGTTACCCAGAGGAAAGACAAAATGAGCAGAAAACAGTATCCTTAGGAATTCAGTAAAATCAGCAACAGACTATTCTTTCCCACAAATCAAATATGTAGCACTGTCTTCACAGAACCTGGGAAACAGAAGATTAAAATATACTTCTAATGCCCCACCTAGGAAGGAATCATCTCCCTAAACCAACGCAGAATGACAGTTCATGGATATACACATTTAAAGAATTATGGAAAAGGCTGTTATGTCCCATTGACTTTTCTCAGACACACCAAACAGATCTGCCAGCATTAACAGAACTGTCTTCTAACAATACCCGCCACTCTCTACGGTGGGCAATTTGTCTATCAGAAGCAAGCTGTCTTGGAGGAAAATGAATGCAGCTGACACTGCACTTTTAAATAGTCATGTTTCCCACTATCCCATGCAAAATTAAAATTATCTTTTAGGGAAAATATACAGGAGGAAGTGATTTGGATCTAATTTCTCTCTCTTTTCCATAAGCATTGCTCTGTGTCCCTTCAGCTCTGGGTAAGTGTTCATTGATTGAACCCAACCAACTGAACACTGATGCTTTGGGCAAGGGGGTGGGACTGGGTTTGGAAGACAAGGGTTGTGCCAGAAGGAAAGAATGCCTAGAGCAAGAAAAGAGACAGAACAAAGTCAGATGGCATCACCCAGATAATTAAGTGTAGCTTTTTTGCCTATTAGACAATAATATGCATGATGCATCATCACTGCTAATATGTTAATAAAGCTACAGTTTGGATGCGTCCAAGTAAGGGCAATTTTTTTCTTATAAGTACATTTTGGGACCATTTTTGTATTCTTCAAAATAACTTTAGGGAAGTCAGACCTTGAAAACTAGCAACACAAAAAATACTGATACACAAACAACAGAGAAAGAAATGAAGAAGGAAAAGGAGCAAGAAAAAGAAAATGAGTAATACAGTATAGTAATTTCTCTGTTTACAGGTCAAAATGTTATCAGTGAGCTCTTCCTTTCCTCTTCTCCCCTCCCACTCTTATCAGTGAGCAGCGAACATTGAGAAGTCTAAAGGTCCTGTGCGAGACACTAGGGCTGCAGGGGAAAAGTACCCCAGTGACCACAATTTTGATTAGAAGACAGGCGAGCAAGCAGATCATCACAGTAGTGTGGTACTTGCTATGGGACAGGTATCAGGAGACTTCTTCTGATGATACTTTCCGTTCCTGCTAGAGTTTTCAGGACTTATTCTTAGGATTTTATATCCTTCTTCTCTATCTCTTTACTCAAGAAAAATGAGGTATGAAATCAATGCATAAACAGAATTTTAAATTTATACATATTTACATTTCAAACCACCAAAAGCCAGATTAGGCAAATGCTTAGTCATGGAAAGCCTATCAGTGGTTGCCAGGGGGAGGGAGGAGAGAGGAAGGGAAAGTGACTGCTTTCAGAGTACAAGGTGTTCTGGCTGATGAAAAACTTGTTACCCTAAAGAGCTACAGTGTGCACGCAACGAAATGTCACCGCACTGTCCCGTTAAAAATGGTAAATGGTATGGGAACTTCACCACATTTAAAAAGGTCTTTTGAAACATTTTATTTAAATTTTTGAGTCTCTGTTTGAAATAATCATTGTGTAGTATCATTAAAAATGTACAGGATTAGTCAGTCTCTTCTCCCTATTTTTCTTGTTTTTTTTTTCCATATTTGCAGAAAATTGTGTGATTCCCCTTTGAAAAAAATCAGAAACTTTCTATATAACTGGGTAACTAGAGAAAAGTTAATGCCTTGAGATACTTTTTAAAGTCCCTAAGATTGTAATAGTGCAGAAACATAACAGAAGGCACTATGATTATACATGCCAGTCTTCTCAAAAAAGTTCTTTTCTATGAATTTTTAATGATACAAGTAATTTTTCAAGATCATTGAGAGACAAGAAGTTATGACATTAAATTTGTTCACAGTTTTTTGGCAGCTTTGCAAGGCAACAGGCAAGTGGGATTTGTGGAGGAGGCAAACTGGTGTACTGAAGAGGTGATCGGAAGTACTATATAATTAGCTGCAGGTATAGTTGACTCATTTTTTTTAACCTGGCAAAAAATATCTAGCTGTTCTTGAGCATAGAATGGGACTTAGAACTAATCATTTTTGGCTGCAATTTTGGTTAAAGACACATGCATATACATTTTTTATAGTATCTATATCTATAAAACTCATTTTCTAATGATTTGAACACATAAATATCCTAATATCTGATGAACATTTGTAATTTTACAATTGAGGCTATGGGAAAGGCATTAAGAAATATATACTTGTCCATATTTGCAATGCAGAATAAGGCAGTCCTCAAAAACTTGAAATTAACAAGGAATTATATTGCCCTCTTAATGTTAAACTTAAAAAAAGGAAGCCAAATGCAACAAAAAAGGGGTATGCAAAGTATGCATATATGTCAGAAATAGTGTTTCAGTCCCTGGAAATGCAGAGGACCATTAATCATCCATGGATCATATTAAAGGGGGAGTCACAGAGTTTAATATTCAAAGTATCTTTCACACATCATTCAGGAGAGTATGAACTTTGGGCAATAAACTTCAAAAATTTCTTCCCATTGGCAAAGTCATGTCTAAGCTGGAGATAGATGCAGAGGATTGCACTCTTCCCCACCCCCCCATTAGTAAAATCTTCTCTCCTGCATTCGGTATCCATCTGCAATGGCCCAAAGCCATATGATTTATCTAATTCCCCTTCCCTGATTTCAAACTATTTTACTACTTATATTTCCATGCACATTTGCCTACAGAGATAAAATGCTTTTGTCACGCAGACCTTGATCTTCTGTCCTTGGGATATTAGGTCTTACTGTACATGAATAACTTGGCGTTCTATATGACCTGACTTCCCATGTATCTAGACCACGAACATAGAGGGAGAGTACGCACCATCATTGTCCCTGACAGTATTTCACTCCATGCAACAGTTATGTTTTTCATTTCCAAACTGGAATTTTAGGTTGGTACCTCAGCATACCCATAAGGGAAGATTCAATCCACTAGTGTCTGAAATCACGAGTGTGAGAGCCAGGCTCTAGACGCTAGTTTAATTATTAAGAGAACCACTGCTGTTCATGAGGCTTGAGGGTGATGATTGAGGGCTTCTCCCAGGTGAACAGCTTAGAGCTCTCAGTATTCCTGAGATACTGCATGTAGAGGTAACCCTTACCCCAAAGTTTAATTGCTGAGTGTATAATGGTTACGCCTATAATAAGGCAATGAAACACTAATTTAGAATATAATTTTAACATATGGAGCAGGACACCAACTATTTAAGAGATTAAAATCACAAAGTTGAGAAGATCTGCTCAAGTAAAATAAAATTACAGGGTAAGTTAATTTCACATTTAGGTCCTGTAGGTATAAGGAAAGTGTGCAAGTAGGATACTGGGAATGCAGGAAGTCACTAGTTGGGATAGAGAGCTCACTGAGTTGAAGGAACTTAACATAGGCCTAGTATGATGAAAATAGACTAACTTGTTTTGGTAAACTCCGCTGTCATAAGTTTAAACATTATCATTAGAACTATCTTGATTTTTGAATGCAAGAGATTAATTTTGTTCTGGTGTTTAATATAAATTCTAAAAATGAAGTGAGTGGCTTCAGATGACAGATATTGCCAGATTTCTTTAAAAAAAAAAACATTTCTTCAAGTCAACATATATTAAGAAAATTACAAATATTCAATCAAGGACTTATCCAAAATTTAGACATTGGAAATTTCTGGTAAGTTGAAGAAGGTGAAGTCATGTACCTATGTATAAAAAGGAAGCTTCATTTTATTTTATTTATTTATTTTTAATATAATTATATGCTGTCATATTAAATGGGTAAAGCACATTCACTGATGAGACTTAAACTAATATTTTTAAGAGATTATATTTCCTATGTAAATATGAAACAACTTTATTTCTTTTTTTTTTTTTTTAATTTTTATTTTAATTGTTGATCTTGTACAGTTTTCTGTCTTTTATTCTCACCCCAACCCACCACCCCAGCCCTTCCCTCCCATTTCCACCCCCCCATAGTTTTTATCCATGTGTCCTTTTTACTTGTTTCTGTAAATCCTTCCCCTTTTCCCCTGAAATTCCCTCCCCTCTCCCCTCTGGTGACTTTCAGCCTGTTCCCAATTTCTATGTCTTTGGTTATATTATGCTTGTTTGTTTGTTTTGTTGATTAGGTTCCTGTTAAAGGTGAGATCATATGGTATTTGTCTTTCACTGCCTGGCTTACTTCGCTTAGCATGATGCTCTCAAGTTCCATCCAATATGTAGGTGAAGGCATTTTAAAATTATATCAACTGATTTATAATTCATTCAAGGGTAATAAGTATAAAAATGCATAGTGTTTTCTGGGAACATTGAAGTTAGAGATGAACACAATATTTTATTGCTTATGTTACTCATATTAAATTTTTTGGTTTAAAGTACTTAGTACGTAGAAAATACTCCCATTTGCTTTTAATTTTCTAAAGAAATAAAGTTGTTTCAAATATGTTTCATATTTATTCACCTACATATTTATACACACATTTTAAGAATAATCTAAACCACACTTTTCAATACTGTTTTTTGAGTTCATTCAACTTGAATTCAGAAGCGTTAGGAATTCACTCATTTTCTGTTATTTCCTTTTTTCAAATCTGTTATGGACATTGATTTTAAACAACTATTTTTTAAATGGAAAAGGGAAGGGAACAATTTTCCATATAGAGCACAGACTTGTGATATACTCTGTTAAAAATGTCTCTTTAAATAAACAAACAAGCAAACATCAGGAGTACCTTCCCTTGGCTTCTTCGTCTATCTGCCAAACTTTGTTGCCAAATGTGGTGACCATATCAAATCCTTTTACAACCTGAGTCACTTTTAATTTGTCTGGAAAAGAGGCACAGGAGATAATACTCTAAGGGATCAATGCTTCTGCACCTCACATTTTATATTTGTGCATTTAATGCTGTTAATATTTCAGTAGCTATGGTACTGAAATGAAATTGAAATTTTTATCTTTTTAATCTGAAGATTGAGAATGACTGAGAGACACAGAGAGAGACAGAGATGAGAGAGAGAGAGAGCAAGAAAAAGGTACATTAGTCCTACAACCACAAGAACTAAATTCTGCTAACAATCAATGACCTGGGCTGAGGCCTTCAGCTGCAGATGGGACTGCAGCACAGGTTGACACCTTGATTTCAGGCTGAGGAGACTAAAAACAGAACCCCGCTAACCCACTTCTGGAGTTCTGTCCTACCGAGCTTAGAAATGTGAACGGCTTTCTTTGTGCTGCTCACCTAGAGGAATCTATCCTTAGAAGCGAGTAAAAAACTCCAGTCTAAGGTCAGTTTGTTTGCCTCATAAGCAATAGGAGAAAAAAATGAATAGCATCTGGTGTCTAGGAATATTCACATATTATAAAGATTATCTTCATGTTTTCATCTACAGTTCTTTAATGTTTCTGTTTAAACATGTGAGGGGGTGTACATGGTATCCTTCATTTATGATTTTTTATTACATTTTTCAATGCAGTTTATAAGAAGATGAGGCTCCAAACTTAATCCAGGGCCAATTATCATTAATCCAGGGCCAATTTTTTTAAGAGTATAGGAGTTTCACAAACTGACAGTGACCAGGGAGAGGAGGATAATGGGGGAATGAAGAGGCAGGGTCAAGTCAAAGAATATGTACAAAGGACCCAGGGACAAAGACAGTGGGGGCGGGCGAGTGTGGGAGGTGGAATGGGTAGGGCAAAGGAGAGTAATGGAGAAAAATGAGGACAACTGTAATTGAACAACAATAAAAAAATTTTTTAAAGTATAGAAGTTTCAAATTAACCAAAATGGAACCAGGGTAGGAATGGCAGGCCTTCCCAATAACATTAGGTTTTAAAATATTACACTAACAGTTATACATTATTATAATATTTACTACATTAAATGTTACATTTTACTTGTTTGGCCAGAAAATAGGGATCACTGAGATAAAAAGATGGTTTAGAGGGTGTCAATATACATCTTTCTACCAATAGCATTTTTCTGAAATGCTCTGATTTTTTTTAATTTTTTAATTATTTATTTATTTTTTAAAAAAGCTTTTATTTATTTATTTCTGGAGAGAAGGGAAGGGAGGGAGAAAGAGAGGGAGAGAAACATTGATGTGTCATTGCCTTTCACATGGCCATTACTGGGGACCTGGCCTGCAACCCAGGCACGTGCCCGGACTGGGAACAATACCAGCGACCCTCTGCTCCGCAGGTCTGTGCTCAACCCACTGAGCTACACCAGCCAGGGCAGAAATGCTCTGATTTTTTTAGTCAGGTGAAAAATAAACATAAGAATAGAATTTTCTGTTTTCTTTGCATATCTGTTTCCCTTTTCACAGAAACTAATACATAGTTTTAGTTTGTCTTTTCTATTTCTCCTATTTTTTTCTAAAATTGTAAAATTTGTCTCTCATATTTTCCCTCTTAACCTCAAAAAATAGAGGCCTTTAGCAGAGAAAACTGAAGAAAAGAAAAAACTTCAGTGAAATCTCCTTTAAGAACTTTCAAAATTAACACTCATTTCTTCAGGGTTGATTGATTATAAAAATATATCTTCTCCGTCAGACAGGTGATCCTTATAAAATTTTGGTTTAATCGAGTAAATGAATGATAATGATTGAACTTTATGGAGTACTTACTGTAGCTTTATAATACATGATATTACTTTAATCCTCATAGTGATTTGATGAGTGCTATTGTTACTGTTATTTAACAGAATGCTGAAGTTCCCAGTGGCCCCCAAATTTAAACAGTATGGCAGGAATTTATAACTATCAGTTAACTTTACCTCAAGCTTTTATCCATCAATACACAGATGAATGAATAAATTCTAAAATTACAATTTCCATTGGCTTGTTCTTAAAATATTTCTACTTCTCTTGCAGTTCCAGAAAAGGTATGTGGACATTCCTAGCACCTTTTCATTTATACCCCAGCTAGCCACCTAGAAATTTGCTTAAGTTATTTTCTTACTAAAAACTATTATAGGAAGATAAATAAAGTTAAAAGGAACCCTGTTTCCCATTTGAAAAATTTCTTTGAGTAGGGGCAAAAGTACTACAGTGGTTCAGTGTTTTTTCTGCCCCTTCCAACTCTTGAACTTCCCTTCATTTCTTCAGTCCTTTCCTATATTTAATATAATAAAATAAATCAGAATTCAATTCAAATCTTTTCATATGGAATTGTAATTATTACTGTATTCTTTGTTCTAAAATGACTTTGTATTGTACCAGAAGATTAAAAGAAAAAATCAAAGTGTACAGTCATTTCGTAGATGGACCCGATGTCATCCCAGTAACCAGTGTATTAAAGTCCCTACAGGCCCATTAAGGTGTCAGACAGCACTGGCTCCAGACCTGCCATTGTCTGCTTTGGCTCAGTAACGATTAAGTACGTGTAATTGATTGACAATATATCAAACTCATGAATCACACTAAGTGGATAGAATACGATAAGTGTATCCAAATAGACTATAATTACAACCCAGTTCAATACAATGGATTTGACAAACTTCTTTATAAGTTATAACTATTTTAAAAACCATATGAATGATTCTGCCCACAGTTTTATCACAAAAAGTAGAACTGAAGGCAAAACAGTCAATGTGGGTTCTACCTCTTTCGGTAGTACATGAGGGACTTGCAAGTCCTGTTAACTCCTCTCGCCGTGCAATAATGGTGGACCATGTGATCCCAGGAGGGCTTGAAAGAACTCTCCTAAAAAACCCTTGATGTGGAAGAGCAATCATTTATTGTGATAATATATGCTGCAGGACAGTGTGGTGAACGCATCTATTCCTTGAGATAACACTGTTCTCAACTTCACGTGCAACTAGCACTTAAACATGTCTATTTTTCAATAATTTTCTACAAGCATAACACATTACTTACTCATGGATTAAGAATTTATATGAACTACAGTTCATAAAACATTAAGTACCTTATTAATTAATTTAAATAGCAACTGAAGGTATTTTTCATAATTGCCAATGAATCAAAATATACTGGCAGGTACTAAATTCAGTTCTCTTTGTTTCTGGTGAAGACAGTTTTTTATTTGGATAAAATAGAGTAAAACATCATTTTAATAAGTGGCAAAATAACAAGGTACCAGAGAGTCCACAGCATGAATGTCCATGGTTAATACATCTTATAAGTCTGTTTCTGAAATCGTCTGCATGTATGATATCACAATTCAGACATTTTTTGGAGAAGTATGAAGTGTGTTTTTCATTTGTCTTTGTGTTAAACTTACTCCTTGAAGAGTTCTGTTAATTTATACATATAAATACATTAATAATAAATTTAAAATAATTTATTTTATGTACTATATTTTATATACTATATTATACATTTATATGTAATACATAATACCTATTTGTAAACATATAACATATAAATGTATTTGTATACTTGTAGTTAATAACATAATAATACCTTTATCCCTAGAGTGAGCAACATGCTTATTTCACTTTAGCTAACACAGTGTCAACTGCTTATGGATCTTAATTATAGCTGCAACCACCTTTTGCCAAATAATGTAACGCAATGATAGACGTGGCACCTTGTTATCTTCATGGGTTCACCCAGACTCAGTGGGGAAGGTTCTACAGGCTGCGCACTCAGGGGGATGTACTCTTGTGGGCCACCTCAGAGTTCTGCCTGCCCACATGTGGACAAAAGATGCTCATTATTTATAAAAGTTATAAATACCATGATATTGTTTACCTAGGCACAGTGGATGGATTAAAATATTTCAGATATTTTCGGATATTTTGCTTTATTACATTCTGCACCACATTTTAATTATTATAAAAATATTCATAATCTTATTTGAAAATTGTTAGCAGTGACACCTATTCTTCTTAGTTGAGTACTTTGCTGATGTAAACAGGTTCTCTGTTTATTCTTTCAGAAAAACTTTAATGGAAAACTTCTTAACACAAAATATCTTTTCCTGTAAGGATAGTGTAAGGCACAAAATTTATAATAATTCACATAATGTTACACTGATTTTTCCTATAAAGTTAGATGTGATACAGCCCTTTTCCAGCGTGGGGCAGAAGGCAGGAATGAGAAGAGAAGGTGTCAGAAGAGAGAAATCAGAGAAAGAAGGTGGTGCGCTCTGGGACTACAACACTGTATTATGAATATATTATAATCAAATGCAAGTATAAAAATATTATTCTAAGTAAAATTACACATTATTGTTGGCTCTTTTAAAATACAGTTAAAATCCAAAAGGGAATCATGCACTTACTTTAATGTGAATACCATTTCAGTTGTACCTTATCTCAGGATAATAAATGGGATTAACAGTAGTGTTTAAAATGATACATTTTCTGGTCAGTTAAGCATTTTCCTGTCCCATTATCCTTAGTCTTTTTCTCTTAAAAAACAACAACAACAACAACAACAACAACAACAACTTTAATTGGGTCTTTATTTGGATAAGTCTCCCTTCAGCGTGCCCATGCTCAGCTCCAACGTGTTGTTTTCTAACCTCTTGCCTGACCCACTGCCTGCACAAAGGAAGCAGCCCATCAGAGCTGCGCAGGTGATGATATGCTGATGCTTGTCAGGCTGCACGTAAAATCAGACTGCTCTCTCAGCCGACCCAGGCACCCTTTCACATGCAAAAATTTAGCCAAATTAAAGTAAACTCTTCTTTGCCTCTACTGTTTTTCTTATTTTCATTTGTGGGTATGTTATACTGGTAGTTAAAACTATTTATTGACTTTCTATTTGTGTACTGATTCCCACAATCCTGTATCCAATCAACTTGATAAAGCCTTGAGGTTATTTAGGTGAAGGAAGGGAGAGAAGATATGGCCTAATACCATAAAATATAACCACATTTCAAAAAGCTATGGCTGTTTTTTGCCCTGACTGGTGTTGCTCAGTGGGTGGGTATCATTCCGCAAACTGAAAGGTCTCCAGTTTTATTCCCAGTGAGGCAGGGCTGCAGGCCAGGCGCCTGGCTGGGGGCGTGTGAGAGGCAACCGATCAGTGTTTCTCTTGCACATCAACGTTCCTTTCCCTGTCTCTCTCCCTCCCTTGCCCTCTCTCTAAAAATAAATAAATAAATTCTTAGAAAGAAAAAGATGGTAAACTTTAAAAATAATAGTATTTCTGTTTTTTCACTGTTACTGAATGGGCAAAATATTTCTTTGATATTCACTCACTCTCCCTCCCTCTCTCTTTATAAATACCTCCTGTTTGAAATATGCATGTGCATACAGATTTTACTCAACTAGATACATAGCAAATAATTATACATTTACATAACAAATGGAACATGCAAACCAGTCCCAGGATAATGGCACAATGTACATTATGAATTTACTTATAAATTCAAAAAATACTTATTGAGTGATAATCATTTTATAGGTACTATATTAAGCATTAGGGATAAAGTCATAAACCAGACCTATTCCCTGTCCATGAAGGCCTAAAAGCATTCTAGTGGAAAATACAGTCAAGTTAACCTTGACAATAAAAAGGAAATCCTCAGGAGTAATTCCTAGTTCAAGGGTAAGTTCTTGGAATTACCACACAGGAGGTAATTCCATCTGAAGGAAAAGTCAGAGGTAGCTTTCTGGATGAAATGAAATGAATAGGAATTAATGTCTGTAATGTTTTAGACCTTTCAAAAAAAAATATATATATATAATTATCGTTAGCAATTACCATTATCCTGTGTTTGTGTTTCAAACTTAAACAGAAATTATGCAGATGATTTTCTTCCAATGTATTAAAATAACTAACTAGTGACTCTTGTTGGTAGGCACATTCAAAGAACTTAAGTATGTATAAGTGTACTGTTCGATTCTCCAAATTACTTGATTAAGGTAGATAGTCAAATCACATACTCTGAAGTCACCACACTCAAGCACTTGAACGTGAAAAAACACGCAGTTGGTGAACTGTTATGGGTTACAAAGGGGTGAAGGCCTTGTGGCTGTTCTGCTAGTCTTCAAATGTTTTAGGGTGGCAGTGTCTTTGATCTGTCTGTCTTTTAAACAAGGAAACCTGCAAATATCTCAGGCAATCATTTGATCTCTTTCTTGTGGGGCAGGTAGTCTGCCAGCTGCCACCCTCAGACATGCTGTGCTCTCCATACCGACTAATTCTGGGCTTTTATGTTGGAGAAAAACCAGGCTGCCAGCCACATAGATAGTTCCTACCACAAGAAAGGGCTGGTGAACAAGGTCAGTGATGGGAGTGGTAACTGGGCTGAAGGATCCAACTGCGACCTTTGCACAAGGAAAAACCGGTCTGAGGGACTGTGGAGCAGCTCAATGTGTAAAAGCATTCATATAGCAAGTGAGAACAAGAGGCTGCTGCTACTAAGAGGAAGGGTGCTCAGAAAGAAGTCGGGGAAGAAGCGGTTTCAGCTTAGGAGGACACCAGGCTCTCCTGATTTAAAGGGCAAGACTTAGCCCCACTGCACAGTCAGTGGTGAACATAGAATAAGGCAAAAGCAGAGGCTGAAGCTCAGGTGACAGGCCATGAGGCAGAGAGATGCACAAACCCATTCAAGTGGAAAGCAGGAAAGTGGACCCTATCACAGAAGATAGAGCTGGAAGCCTAGGGAATGTCAGCACTGAAAAATCCTCACAGTAGAAACTATGAGGAACCTCTGTTACTCACATGACTTGTGAGACAAAGAGAGAGGGTAATGGAGTTAGTTTATGAAAATGTGGGATATTGCAACTGTCAGTTACTGTCAATGTAATCTCAGCAGCTGCCTCATAGCAATATTTACATCCATTTAACCATTCACTTATTTACTCAACAAACTTAGGCTGACTCCTCATTTTCAACCCATAGTGTTGGGTACTCCATGTATAAAGATGACTAAGAAGCAGGTCTTGCCTTCTGGGCATGCTGAGGGCAGAGAAAATACGTGACCAAAACAGATATTTCTATCTTAAGTATTTTTGAACTCTACACCTATATTATTAAGTTATTAATATTTAGTTAAATAATGATTTTAATAAAATTATTGCTGAACTTTAAACAAGCTTTCTCAGGAAGGGCAAAATGAAGTATATCAATGTAAGTACTTTTATGCAAGCTGAAAATGTGAGCTTGCATAGAAAATAATGTGCTTTATTATTCACATGGTACCATTCTTTTCACATCACTGAAAAGTGCTGGGTATGTGGGTGAGGAGCAACATTTCATCTTTGTGACCCGATAAACTGTACTTGGAAACTATTGACACTGTCTACACCATCAGGCTCATTGAAAAAACTCTGTGTTGGTTGGCTTTTGAGGAAAAATATTTGGTGAAGGCTGAGTCATCCTGCTGGGAGGAGCTGGAATAACAGGCACCATTGGCAGGCTGCATACCAATGAATTGGTAGCTTCGGAAATGAAATTGTTAGTGCTCGTTTTGTCATTTACAATTGATTCATGTTCTGCATCTGGCATTTTAATCTTAGCATTTGAGAGCCATTCCATCTTTCTTTAGGACACAAGAATTAGTCAAAGACAGTTAAAGACGACAAGTATCGAGCCCAGCATCATTAAGAAGAGTCTGATTAGAGAAGTTTCTTTCCAAGCCTTAGAAGTTGTTATTTGATAATATCCTGTTCAGTATGTGAAGGGCATTTTTTAGCTAGAAAAGTAAGATAATATAAAAATAGTGCCACTTTAAATTCTTTAACTTCTGAACATAATCATATGTGCTCATGCATTACCCATGAAAAGTGTATTATAGGGTAACATTTCACTAACATTTCCAAATGTCATAGATGCATTTCTTAATTATAAATAAATTTACATCACTTTGTAATTGAAGTGATTTATGGGAATTATTTGTTTGACTTTCTCTTATAAATCACTGTCTTATTCCCTTATCATTAGCATAAAAAAATTCCAAATAGGCTTTTGTTTTAACTTGAATCTATCTAGAGTGTCTTCAAATGTATCCTTTGTGCAAATCATAAAATTAAAAAATGTAATAATAATTTCAAAAAGTAAATAAATAAGTCATTTTCAGAACTTAGACCATTTACTAATTTTCTGAGTGGGTTAAATGTTACATTTCAACCTTAGTAAAAGAAGTGATCCTGAAGAGTTCTAATGTTCAAATTAAATGATATAATTGGTGTTAAATAATGAAAAAAATTCTCTTGGAGCTTTTCACAGAGAGATGATCCAAGCTTAACATGCATCCCCAGCGATGGGAAATTCGTTCTTCCATTTATTTATGTATCCTTTGGTTGATTCTTGCATGTGCCCTGATTGGGGATCAAACTTGCAACCTTGGTGTATCAGAACAATACTCTGAATAACTGAGTTACCAGGCCAAGCTCCCAACCATACTTTGACTGTAAAATCTGACTGCCTCATATCTCACCCTATGCTTTTCAAGGTACCAATAAACGAGTGAAATCAACTGTGTTATACCCATGGGCCTATATCTGGGTAATAGCTGTGTGGTTCAACAATAGATATTACATATAAAGTCTTGAACACTGAAAAATTTCAGCCCAGAGAGAAAAAAATATTTTGAAGCCTATAAATAAGCAATAACTATGTCTAAACTAAATCCTTGCAAATGACAAGGTGCTGACATCTTTATCTTAGTAAAGATTTTATTTTAGTTAATTCATTTAATAAATATTCATAGAGTGTTTATGTTATGTGGAACAATATCCCATTGTTGAACATATGACCTTGAATAAAAAAGACAAAAATCTTATTTTTTTATGGTGCTAAAAATCTAGCAAAGATAAGGACAAGAAACAAGATATAGACAAATTGATAATCAACTGCTGTACTACTATATGATATACCACATATAAACTACATATGTATGACAGTAAAAAGGAGATAAATTGGGACGCTTGTAACTTTTACAACTAATGTTTAAAAGTAAAAGGAATAAATTCGTTTAATTCCATATCTCCCTATGTAACATTATTAGAAGCAGAGCAAGAACAAAATGTTGTCAGTTTATGTTTAGATGTTTAGGAAACACATCACAGTCTTTGGAGACAGTGATTAATTCTATAGTTACTCAACACCTACTATCTATCAACTTCTTGCTTGAATTGAATTATGCATACATGGGTGAATAATATACAATTCTAACTTTCAAAGGAAACTCATTAATAAATCTCATTATAGTATTAACTCCAGCAACTAGAGACATTTTCTTTCTCAATAAACATAGTGGTTTTAAGACATGTCCACAAGTTCTTTTATGCTACTCCTTTCAAGAAGGGAAGACTAACTGCATTCTTATTTGGTGTGCGCTGGGTCTAGCAACTCACTTCTAATGAACAGAAAAAGGTAAGTATGTGCGGTTCGACTTGAGAGCGTGGGTCATAAAAAGCACTGTGGCTTGCTGCTTGCCTTCTTGCTCTCTGTGAGATCACTTGCCCAATGGAAGGAGCTGCCATGCTGTGAGGACAAACCACGATGAGAAACTGAGGACTCCTGCCAACAACCATGTGAGTACTCTAACTTGGTTGTGGACCCTCCAGCTGTAGTCAAGCTCTCAGATGACTGTGGCCCTGCTCACAGCTTGACCACTACCTCATGAGAGATCCTGAGTCAGGACCAACCAACTAAGTTCTTCCAGGATACCCATCTTCAAAACCTGTGTGAACATAATAAATGTTTTGGGGTTTAGTTGCTCAGTTTGGGAGTAGCTTGCTATGCAACAATAGATAGCCAATGTAAACACATTTTTGGAAAGTAGAGAAGGCAGGGAATTCCAGGAAATGTGATCAGTGTGCATGTTTGTTTGTATGTGTAAGTGTGTGTGTAAATAGAATTATATGAAGACCAATCATAGATACGGGGGGTGGGGAGAGGGAGAGAGAGGCATATAGAATCTCCGCAATATGCATTTATTTTCTTTTCAGATTTTCCCTTGAACTTACCATCATTATTCTGTAGCAATATGTACCAAAGTTGCCAAATTACTGCGTAGATTCTAAAGATAAATTTTGAAGAGCCACAAAACTCTGTGAAAGTTAAATGAGGCCCTGAATAAAGTACTTTCTCCAGGAAACTCTCTGAAGAAGGACCAATATTTAAAACGGAAGGAAAGTTGAGCAAATTAACAGGGATCCATTTATCAGTTCAACCCGGACAATCTAGCCAGCAGAGGATGCCTCACACTGGAAACGCATCACAACACCTGGGAGAGATGGGGACTGCACTTGTGAAGGAGGGGGTGGGGCCTCCCTGAGCAGCTCTAGAGTTGGGGTGAGAATAGGGTGATAGGTAATACAGGGCAGAAAGAAGGGCCGGGGGGAGAAAACTGCAGTGATATACGATGGCAATAAATTGTGAGTACACAAAGTGAGTACTCAAAACAAAGTAAGGCTGTTTCATAATAGGTTTTCAGGTGGGTTGGATATTCATCAAATTTCATGCTTAAAACCATTTATAACCGGAACAGAAAAATGAGCAATATTCTAGTTTGATAAATATTTTAGGAAACTGATAAAGTAAAACCATTTCCAGCAAGTCCAAATTACCTTATGGTCTATTTGCTTAGATAAGCAGAAATTACTAATTATCCTTTATAAATTGCAGGAATATGCTTTGTTTTTTTTTTAAATGTATGAAATATTTAATCTCTCAACACAGTAGATTAATGGGTTGAAAATTTGCTTGCTAGCTATCATGGATGTCAGGAAACACTTAATTTTTTTATCCTTATCAAAGAAAAAATGCAAATATGGAAACCATTATCCAAGTAAAATGAAGCCAAGTTAAAAAAAAAAAAAACGTAAAAATACCCTCATACAGCTTCTTAAATTTAAATGTAGGAAGAATGGCTGAAACTGAAAACTTTTTTTCTGAGCGCCAAGTGTAGGGGAGGGACATACAGCAAGCCTGTGGTGAGGAAGGTGGAATTAAAAACAGCGAAAAAAAATACAAAGATTTTCCTTGAAAATCTAACATTCTTTGAATGCAAATTTTGTTTCGAAATTGGTTGGAAAAAATAAATGAATATACATCATAAGTATACATAAATAAGTATATCAGGGTCTCTTAAATCTAAACAAAATCTAGCTTTGCAGAAAATAGGAATCAGAGTCAGAGCATATTTGAATATTTTCCATTTATTTCTTTAAGAATACAGGGACAACCTGTTATTTACAAATCTATTCAAAATTTTCAAAGCCTTAGAACTGAAAAAAAAAAAAATAGGTGTGTATTGAAACACCTGCTGAGGGAATATCGAACAAAACTTATTTAAAATTAGACCAGAATAGAAAATATCTTGCCGCTTCCATGTGATGGCTTCACTGTAATAGTCTGTCGTAAATGTGTTATTTAAAGAAAATATTTTCCATTCTGAAGTATTTTAATTAATTCACCAAAGTGTAGATTAAATTCCTGTGATGAAGGAGTGTGAGGCCTTCCATTTCACATATCCATCAGTACTACTTTTCTATTTAAGGCTTCCAAAATATTCTTGCATGAAATAAATCCAAAATATTCATTTTATTTGCCTTTTTTGCCAAACCCCCTCAGATATGGGGATCCTGAGAAGTAGATGACTACTCACTTTTCAACTATGTGACTTCAGCCATCATTGCAATGCAAAGTTGTGTTTTTTAATAATCATTTTGTCTCATTATTCTGTCTATATTTAAATAGCATATGTCTCTGAAGTGAGGACATGAAGACTAAAGAATGGAAATCCAAAATTAATGGTTCCTTTTATCCTTTGCAGCATCATTTCACTGCAGCCTGTTCCCTGCGCTGAGCCCCATGGCACACATATAAATTCACCTTTCAATCATTTGTGTGGGTTAATGACATTGAGTAATAGCACATTAGCCAAGTGCCATTGCAGACACCAGCCAGGCATGCCAAACAGATAATCTGACAATCATTTCAGATTCATTTTCCACGAACAGAAACACTGTTCAGGCTTATTAACTAGCAAATCTGCATAAGGCACAGTGCAGAGCACAGAACCTCCATTAAAAGTAGCAATCTATCTCATTAATGTAATTTATGAGGATATTTGGCCCGTTCTATTGGTGTAAAATCTCAAAATAAAAAAATACGTTTCTGTTCAACAAAGCTATCCTTTATTTGTAGCAAATTCTTATCATGTCCCTTATGCTTAACTGAAATAAAAGGACCATACATTGTTTAATAACAAAACTGTTACTGAAATAGTTTATATTTTGCTGCCAAAAGTACAGCACATTTAGAATTTAATTCCTTCTGTACTCCTCAAATTTAATCTGATATACACTAAGCCGATAATTAATGCTGGTCCTCTTCTTTCGTGTTTTGACTTTCTACTCACAAATTATCTTAAATTTCCCCTTTGGAACATGTGATCAGGGACCTGTTGAACCTCAAATATATGTAACATGATTTTAATAAAGATACACTTGCTTAAGATTTCTACCCTATCTCCAATCTCCGTTCGTGGTAGCCTGGGGTCCTGCATTATTTTAACATCTATGAGTGGGTAATTCATCTGTGAATATTGAAGTCCTCATTATTGTCACTGAACAATATACTCCCTTTTTCTCTCTTGAGAACTTGCTTCTTCTTTGTGCTTTATGAACAATGTGTTGTATCTTTTTTTTCTTTTTGCTGGGAAATTTCCCTGCATTTATCTTCAGATTTTGTGATAAGAGCAAATTTCATTTTGAATTCATCTATTTTCAACAATGGTTTAATTTCTTTTCATATTTTCCTGATGCAAGTATAACTTTATGTTAAATTGAGGTGACCTATTCTTAAATATTCATTTTCAAGAAAGCTATCAAAATGTGAAGTCTTATTAGAGATAGTCACATGCAACCAGATATATAGAGGTAGTGACCTATGCTGAAATCACTCAGGAAATATTAAAATTTCCAATAGTCTGTGGCATATTCCAGGTCTAATATCACTTGCATTGACGAGTTCTTCATGAAAGAGAGAGTAGCCATACATGACTTAATTATGAGAGAATGTGGTCAGCACAGAGTCTTGGAATAGCAGAATTCTGGAAGGAAAATGCATGTTAGGATAATAGTTCCCACCTGACAATCTGTTTCTTTTCGAGGTCCAACTAACTACCTGACATAGATCACAGGCCTTTTCAACCCTGGTAGGCAATAATCCCAAACCACATTCTTCCTCAGCCTTCAATTTTCTCCATTGAGGAGAGTTATATTTCACATGATCAAATTCCTTACTAATATCACCTAAACTGTCAAATGAATTCTTCCTTCCATGGCTCTGTACCTGATATTTTCCTTTCATTCAGAGAACATTAGTGTCACTATTTTCCCCACTTAGTTTACATGGCACAAAAATATGCTTAATTCCTCAGAGTTGATTTGTCTTTGTGACTTGCCCTGTGCCAGAAAGTGGGAGATGCTGTCAAACTGGGATGGATAGATGGATGGATGGATGGATGGATGGATGGATGGATAGATAGATAGATAGATAGATAGATAGATAGATAGATAGATAGACAGATCTATTACCTAGATGGACAGATAACTAAGAAACCTCTATGGTCAGAGACCTCTATGGTATTAGTTTTTTAAAATTGTCACCCAAGGATATGTTTTTTTTTAAATTGATTTTAGAGAGAGAGGAAGGGAGAGGGAGAGAGATGGGGAGAGAGGGAGACAGGAAGACAAGGAAAGAGGGAGAGAGGGAGAGAGGGGAATAGAGAGAGAGGGAGGGAGAGACATCTAAGTGAGAGAATAAAACTGATTGGTTGCTTCCTGTACACGCCCTGATGAGGGATCTAACCTGCAACCTGGGTATATGTCCTGATCAGGGATCCAACCTGCTCTCTTCTGTTGTACAGAATGGCACTCCAACCAACTGAGTCACAAAGTCAGGGCAATATTAATTTTTTATACAATTAAACTGTCTTTTTAATTGTTTTAATTCTTTCTAGGTCTCATTTGTTTTGTTTGCCTTTTCATTTTAACTGATATCAAAATATTTCAAAAATATATAAAGTCAGGAGGAGCCCAGAATAAAAGCCATTTTGCATGATCACAGCAATTAAGTTTATTGTCCCTTTAAAGTCACAAAAAGGATTTTAAAAATCAGTTCTCCTATGCTGTTTGGCTGCCCACCTAGGAGACCTTAGAATTTACTATTAATCATCTATGTCAGCATTTTCTATCTTTTAGCACAATTAATAAAAAAAATTTCATGCTTGATTCTGAATCAAAACTGTTTCCAGCTTCTTCATTTCCTAAATAGGCAGCAAAATCATTAATGGTAAGAGAAAGTTCTCCATTACCTTTTTCTGAGGAATAAACTATTTGTAAGTGTTTATGTAATTATGCCAGGCACAACATTCCTAGTCGGATAAGCAAATACTTCTGAATGGAGATCAAATGATGCATTGTAATAACCTACTGAGGCCCAATTTATTCACTTTCATTAATATTCATTAACTTAAGTCAGTTTGTCTAACTTTTTACTTCAAACATATCATTTGATCTAAGTCCATTTCTTGGCCTTTCCTTTTAAACACATCCTTTCTAGAATGAAGAGACCTCTCTAGGCTCATTGCACACTGCCTCAGTAATGAGCCCGGTTTTCAGCTGTTCGCCATGCTCTTCCCCTTCAGATCTCTGATGCACGGATTAGCTTCTCAGTAAATATTTCTGTTTGAAAGCAGTTGGTCTCCAATCTTTGTAAAGTCTTAAGAAGCCTGGCATCTACCATCTCTGCAGGGTACTTTGCAGTTGTAAAAAGAAGGGGAGTTTGGGGATGAAAGGCAGTGAGCTATTTTTTATGCCCCCGATGATTACAGGTAAAACATTACACAAATTATATAAAACCTCACATAACCAAGAGGACAAGAATATCACTTTTTTGAACTGGGGTGTTCATTAATTTTGTCACAGAACATTTCCTTTACTAACTTTTCGAAATTTAAAAACATAAATGTCTTTTGATACAGTTTCCAAAATCTTATAATTTATTCACATGCTGCTAAGAGCTATATATCTCATATTAACCAAAACACACAAAAAAATCATATGTGAAACAAAGTTTGCACAGACTGAAAGCAGCTGATATAATGAGCAGGGCCCAAACTTCAGAACAAGATCTAAGTTCCAAGTTATTAGTGCTCGCTCACAGTAGGAAGCTGGGCAAGTTTTCCACATCCTCTTTCAGAAAATCAGAGTGGATTTGAGCTGCAACATGTCATAAAGATTTAGCAACAGCTTATTTATCTTTTGCTTTACATGTATTAACTTGCGTTTCATGACACAGATTAAGTGCCCAATAAAAGCAAACTATCATTTGTTACCAAATTGGAAACTTAAAACTCACGTATGTGTGTATCTGTATGAGGAAAAAAATAAATCCCAAATACATACTGCTTTGGGACAACAGTTTGTTCAGATCAGATTGATAAGTCAATGTGATCGTGTACATACATGGTTGATACTGTTCAGGCAGAGTTCAAAAAAAAAAAGCAAAAACAAAACAAAACCAGGATAGCTTTGAAAAGAAGAAAGGCATACAAGTACTTCTAATTTTCTACTAATAAAAATTATAGCTGTTTAATATTAAATGATGCATATTATAGCAATAAGAATTTCCTATACTTTTTTCATTAAGTGTTCTTAACTCTCTAAGGTACATACTATTCTTATTCCTAGTTCAGAAATAAGAAAACCAAGGCTGGTAGATGTTAAGTAACTAGATATGGTCCCTCACGGTTGTCTTGTCCAGGCCTGCCTGCCTCCAGAGCCTAGTATGGGGGAAAGCAATCTGACAGCAAATTCATTCATTTGCACATAATTAGGATCCGAATTATGACAGTCTGCGGCCATGTGTGTGTGCATTTGTACATACAGTAGACACAAGTATTAGAGACAGCAAATAGATTATGAATTTTAACTTAAATAAAAGATGTCTAAAGCTAACCATTAGGATGATTAAGCTGGAATGCTTATATATTTTGGGGAAGGATCAGATACAGGGGTAAAGATGAAGGGAGCCCTCTTTCTAAGACACTGGAGAGCAATTTTGCCTACTGGATATGACATCGATTAGGTACCCTCCCAAAGTCTCCCTTAGTGCAGTGATTTTGTTACTCTTTTATGTTGTATACATAGGCAGACTACTAATTTGAAAATAAGATTGCATTGTGAGAATTAAACTCTGAATCAATACAAAATAGGTCACAGGAAAGAAAACGACGAGATATTCTAAAGAGACTCTTGATTTCCACACCAAAAATGTCAATGATGATATTAACATAACTAAGAAAAGAACATGTCAGTGTCAGGGGAAATTCATGCAGACTGAAGACAGGGACGGTCTGAGAAATGGAAGCTCTGGAGTCAGGCTAAGCATTGCCTAGGGGAGAGGGTGCCATGCGCTCCCAGGCAGGTGTATTCCTACAGGAGACAGAGGTGTCAAGTGGTCAGAGCTCCACAGCTTCTGAACTAAGATGCCTTTGCATGCTCTTGCCCTGGTCCACATCCCCCAAGCAACCTTCTATAAGGGTTACTTGGTAGACAACACACTTGCCTTCTTTTTTCATCAAATATGTGTTACACTTGAACTTTGCTTAAATTAGAATAGTGTTATCTTTGTAGAAAGCACGACTTCTATGAAAAAAAGCTACCATCTAGACACAAATGGCTTCAGTTGTTCTCAGACTTAAGAGCACACGCATAAGTATGACAAGCACATATTAAACTTGAGGGCACAGGCCGTGGAGTTGGATGACCTGGGATGAAATTGCAACCTAGTGTTCACTGGTCATGTGACCCTGACCAAATGAGTCAGTCTCTCCTCGGGACCAATAGTAGTACCTAGTTTATAAATTATAAATTATCACATGCAAATGGATGTCATAATAAAGTAAGAATGGTGCATGGTGATAAATCACATAGTGATCAATAAATTTTAACTATTATTATTATTGTTGATACTATTGTTTTTACTAGATTTTTAGCTCAGTTCTACCACTTTTCAAACCCAATACTGAATCCTAGCCCTTTATTTAGCCTTTACACCATGCCCTCTCTATTCTGGCAACCTCCTCTACATTTCGGTTTTTGATTTCCAAGCTCTTTCTACCACCCCATTCGTTCTGGATAATATCTCTTCCTTTCTCTAGTAATCCTTGCCACTGAAGGAAGAACCTTCTAAGTGCCTCTGTCATCCACTGTCCTGATTCACCCGACAAAAGAGACTGTCATTCTCGTTTCTCACTATCTCTTTCCCCAAGATCACTCACCAACCTCTCCTCTTTCAATATTTGTACTACTTGACATTTACTTTCCATAACCAGCTAGTGACATTCTTCCACTTTTTCATATTCACCGTATATCCAATCCTGTCATCTTTAAGGATGAGGGTGTTGACAGTGATGATCCTTCAACATCTGTTTTCAGTGGTTGCTTCTATTCCACACCAATGTTGTAAATTAAACCGATGTGTATGTTTCCCCACAAGCAATTCACATAGCTTAGATTGGTAAAAGTGAATTTTTATTTTATCTAACTCTATCCATAGTATTCACAATGGTCTATTATGTCCAGGATCTATGGTCAAATTTGAACAACTACCCTTAGGAACATATATATGCATATATGTGGTATGCATATACGTTTGTGGCAGTCTGAATATTTGTGTCCCCTCCCCCAAATTCATATGTTGAAATCATAATGTTCAAGGTGATAATATTAATAGGTGGGGCCTTTGAGTGATGCTTTAGTCATAAGGATGGAGGAACCCTCATGAATAGGAGCAATGATCTTATTTAGAAAGCTCTAGAGAGATACTTAGTCTATGAGAGGGTACCAGGTATGAACCAGGAAGAGGGTCCTAATCTGATCATCTGGAGCCTTGAACTTGGACTTTCCAGCATACAGAGCTATGAAAAATAAATTTCTGTTGCTTATGAACAACCTGTCTATAGTATTTTGTTATAGAAGCTTTGGAGGACCTAACAGACTACTCCCATGTCTATTTGTATGACGACTTACATAAATTTTGACTTTCCAGGTCATTCCTAATTTTAAATATTTTCTCCTATTATCTTTATATGTACATTCTTTCTTGTCATGTCTCTATTTTTGGTTAAAAACTGCAGTCACTGTTCCTGTGATCACTGTTCCTGATATAGAATTTTAGACCACTGGATAAATCTCTGAGTATGTGATTAAAGATCATGCCAGACACAAAAGATATATTTTGTTCTCTGAGATATGGAAAAGTCAGTCACCCTCAAGATGAATGAATGCTAAGACATGTAAGGAATAAGGCAAAGAAATTAAGGATTTACAAAGGTATGCCCTGGGCTAGTTTTTCTACTGCAACTCCATGGGGTTGAAGCAAACTCTTTAAAGAAACTGTTCTCTGCTTCCTAAAACTGTCATGCAACAGTAGAGTTTTAATCATCCTTGAAAAGAGAATGGAATACAAACACAGTGTGAACTCAGAAGTGATAAATTTAGGGGTTCCCTGATTTGTCTAACCATCAGGTTCTGGGGAGCAATTAGGGGAGGTTCAGCCACTGACAGACTTTGTGAAACAATGATAGAAGTGAGGAACTTAGAGGTACTTACCAACATACTTGTTAGGAGCAGCAGAGAGACCCAGCAATGGACATTTGTTTGAGAGGGCCCAGGCACCAGAATCTAAGGAGGTAGGGAAGACCACTAGACTAGACATACAGGCAGCACTGGGCACTTCAAAAGCAAAAGGCAACTCAGAGTGAAAGGCTGTAGCATCAACTCTGGTTCAGGGGTTTGCAATACTGGGTGCCCATTAGAATAACTTAGGGGGCTATTACCAAGGATGCTGAGCTCCTCTCTGGTGAAACCAGATTCCATTGTTCTGGATAGCAGCCCAAAGATGGGTATTTTAAAAAGCTCCCTTAGATGATACTAATGTGCATCTAGGACTGTGACATTGTTGAATAAAAACTGGCAGAGGATAGGAACTGGCAGAGTGGACAATATTTTCCCCCCTCAATTACCTAAATGTACAGGGTGGGGAAAAATGTAGGTTTACAGTTGTTTATATGGAAAACAATACAATAATTATTAAATAATAATATAAGAATAAACTCTGTGTTTCGTGTACTCAAAACTGTAAACCTACTTTTGCCCCACTTTGTATATTTAAAACAATATGGAGGTTCAGAACTTCACAACTACAATACCCAATGGGAGGTCTAAAATGCCAAATGAAGTCCTTAATACAGATAACGGTCCTCATTTCCATAAGGGGTAGCTTAGTTTATTAGAGACCCAAGAGTATGAATGTGTTTTTCACACATGAACCTTCCTCCCCCATGAAATATAATTTACTTTTCATGGGTGTGATAGTTAATTTTACATGTCAACTTGATTGGACCAATGAGTTCCCAAATATTTGGTTAAATATGATTTTGGATGCCTATGTGAGGTTGTTTCTGTATGAGATTAACATTTAAATCAGTAGGCTAAGTAAAGCAGATTGCCCACCCAATGTGGGTGAGATTTATTCAATCCTTTGAAGGCCTGAGCAGAACAAAAAGACTGAGTCAGGGAGAGTTCATTCTCTCTGCCTGTCTTCAAGCTGGGACATTGGCCTTTTCCTGCCTCTACACTCAGACTTAGACTGAAACTTATACCATTAACTCTCAAGCATTCAGAGTCAGAATGGAACTTTACTATCAGCATTCTTGGGTCTCCGGTTTGCTTGTTGGACTTCTCAGCCTCCGTAGTCACATGAGCCAATTCCTTATAGTACAGTGCAGTATAGTGTGTGTGTGTGTGTGTGTGTGTGTGAGATTTCTCTAAAGAATTCTGACATACAGTGGGGCTTCAGTTTAGTACTTCCAAAATACTACTTTAGGAAAAATTTCCCTAGAAATACTAGTTGCCATGTCCTTAGAAACAAGCAATACATGCTACCACTTGCATGTGCATGTGGTGGAAACTGGCTGAGACATTTCTCAAAGACCACCCCCTGTTTTTCTCTGCCATTGCACACAGTCTGCTTGTTTCGCCTTAGATGAAAAAAAAAAGTAGAGGGATGTTAAGATGACCACAATGGAATGCACTGGAGCAGCAGCAGGGAGTTTCAGCCGTTCCCACAAGCCAGCCCTTTATCAGCACCAGCCCATCACTATGTTGTTTTCAAGACCTCCTGCTGATAGCAAATGCCTGGGCTACGGTTCTGGTTTATTAGACTGTCCACTGGCAAAGAACTCAAGTTCCGTTCAGGCATAATAAATCATCAGTCTCACACTAGCAAATAATTCACCCAGACTCCCTTCTGTCTTCCCTGTTTTGACTGTTCATCGCCTGTCAGGTGAACTAAAAAGGGTAATCATTTTCATCGTTTTGCAAATACTAAAGTCAAATCAGCACTTTTCACATTATCTTTAAATCTTTCTCTTTATTTTAAAAATACTGACTCCCTTAAATCTACCAATATAAATGTGCAGATGTATCAGAATGTGTATTTGTCTCTGGTGGTTGTATTAGTAAGGCAACTGTCCATTAGAAATGTTAAACATAATTATAATTTCAAGTTAGTAGAATATTACTTTAATATAAAAAAGTCAACGTGATTAGCTTTTCTCACTTCAATGATCAGTCTCATTCTAAGAATGAGTAAAATAAAGCTAAGAAACAGTTCCATTCATGGTTATATATTCTCTTATTAATTCAATTTGGCTCAGAAGCCACCTTAAATAATCATCCCAAATCAGGCCTCTGTTGAGCTGCAAGTTTCACTGTCCTTGACACAGTCTCTCAATATAATAAATGTACCCCAGGTTTGACTGTGATACCTCATTTTTACTGTTTTCAATCTGGATTCCTTTAAGCATAGAGGAAGTCCTTGTGTGAATAATTTTAGTAATAATACTCTCAGAAACGGGAAAAAAGGAAAGAAGAAAAACAATAAAAGAAAACATGGTTCTTGAAGAATAGTGTATAACAAACATATTAACCATACAGAGGAAATAAAATTCTCAATACAGTTCTTAAGACATCTCATTCATTCATTACTTCATCCATTCATTCATATATGAATGTCAGGCATCATTGTAGGCATTAGGGTTAAAAGGATGAACTAAATGAACTTTTGTAGCTTACAGTTCAGTAGGAAGAGACAATAGATAGGCAAAACCAATAACCAAGCATATTTATCAGTATAACAAAGAGTGGTAAGTGTTAGGGAGAAAAAATAAAACAGGTGATGAAGAAGAGTCTCTGATAAGGAAACATAAAGGAAGTGAGGGAGTGAGCCATGTGGCTGGGACCATGTTCAGCTTTGTGGGTCACAGTAAGGACATTGGTTTTCCCTTTGAGTAAAATAGGTAGATATTTAGTGATTTTTGAGTAGAGGTGTGATATAACCTGACACATAAAAATGATCATTTTTGCTGCTCTATTGAGACTGCCTTGTAGTAAGCAAAGGTCTGAGTCTTTGCTACTAGGTTGAGAGACATGAGTGCTCAGAAGTTTTCAGTTCTCTTTTTCTGCATGGGCATAGGAGAGGGTACATTTCCCAGCCCCTCTGCAGGTAGGCAGGGCTGTAGGCCAGGTGATGGACAATGAGATGGGAGCAGGAATGAGGTGTGTCACTTGTGTGCTGAGGCTTCAGGATTTTCTAGGCTCTCTCCTCCGTTATTGCTTCAACCGGTGACATTGTGAATAGCACAACCACTGTCCGCCTGGATCCCTGAGTGACTGTAAGAAGTAGCCCAAAGCCCCTCCATGTTGCCAACTAGCAGTAGAAATTTGTGAAAAGATATATGAATTTGTGGGGTGTTAAACCACTGGGGTTTGGAGACTTGAAAGTTATTGTTGGAGAAGCCTCGTATATTCTGATGAAATCAACCAGTCAGGGGGCTATTAACGATAACATCCGAGGAGAGATGACAGTACGTTGGAACAAGGGGAAAGGAGTAGAGTGGAGGTGAGATTCCAGGTACATTTTAAAGGTAAAACCAAACCATTTGACAAATGCTTGTTATCTTTAGAAGAAATTATTTATAAACCTGAAAATACTTTCCAAATCTGTGTGCTTGGTTGAAAAATGTTTGACAAGTGACAAATACAGCCTGTCCAAGCAAGCACACAGAATCCCTTTGGGCTGATATATTACTTACTGTAAGTGGTCTCAAACATACACCGTGGCGAGAACTTGACATTTATATTGTACCTTCCTTTGTTCAGTATAATCATTTTTTTAAATACAAATTTCCATTTAATGGAACATCTTATGCCATGAATTATATGCTCTGGCAACGGTTTTTCAATAAAAAGGCATACAGGGTCGGGCAGAAGTAGGTTTATAGTTGTGAGTGTGCCAAACACATGGTTTATTCTTGTATTATTATTTATTATTTATTGTACTATTTTCCATGTGAAGAACTGTAAACCTACTTTTTGCCCCACCCTGTATAAATAAATTAAAAAAAAAAAAAACAACTACGGCTCTAAATTGCACAGGACAGAGTATGACAATGTCCACTACTATAGTGATACGAACGAGCTGTCCTTAAAATTCTGCCTAAAGTTAAAGAGGTTCCTGAAGTTAAACACCATAAGCTATTATTTAGCAAACATATGGTAAGGAAACGATGATGTGCGAGAACCTGTACTAGTCACAAGCATCATGACCAATTAAGGAAACGGACCTTGCTAAGACCAATGCCTGCAGGCCTCCATTACCTCCTCTGCAGTGGTTTTAAAAACCTGAGGTATAAAAACCTTCATGTTGTCCCAAAGTAAAATTAATAGTGTTATAATATTATAGAATATAATCTCATATAATATAAATCTCCCTCCTTGCAAATCAGTGTAATTTTTCATATTTTCTCTATGCATTTCACACCATAAGCACTTGAAAACTGAATGATTATAATGTGGCCCTAAATTAAAACAGGCCAGATATACAATATACCTTGATTTTTAGTTATCGTTTATAAAGGCAAAGGGGGAAAATGTTTTGATCAAAGCTTGTCATTTTCTCCAACTTATATTTTGACATTTAAATTTTAGCTATGGTTTTAAGAGAGTTGAGACTGTCAGGTAGGGTTCTGTGAGCTGCATTTCTGCTCTACCCGGATGGTCACGTTCATGAGTAATATCAGTGATGGAATAGCCACAGGATCAACTATGCCTTTAATCATACAGTCTTCCAACATCTTTTTCACTCAGAATATTGTGATAGTTAAGAAAATGTTAGGTGATATTAAGTGATTTCATACATTTATATTGAAAATAAATTCTAAAAAATATTTTTTAAAACTATCAAGTTACTTAAGGGATAACCTTTTGCTGAAATATTTTTATCTGATTTAATCAGGTTTGACCTTAAAAAACATTATCAGGTTTACCTTTTTAGTTTTTGATTTGTTCAAATTCAAAATATCAAATATGCATAAAATAATATAAATGTATAATTTTAGAATTTATAACCATTAAGGAAGTTTTTATTATTTTAACCTTAGTGTACAAAATGTTTTTGAAAATACTGCATACCCATCACTGACAGCATCCCCTTTGTTTTCGACCTCATGTAAGCATCATTTTCTAGGCTTGGTTCCTAACCTATGAGTTATAGGCATTTACCATCCATAGTTTCTTCCTTCTCTAACATTCTTTGATTCCAAATCATTCCCTTGTGATCAGTCTTTGGCATCTCTTCTTGACATTCCTGCTGCCACTGCCTTCATTAAGTCTCTCATTATCTTATCCTTGAATAACACAGTGGCCTCCCAAATGTATGATATACTTGTCTTCTGTCTGGACTCATCACCACCAGCCTCCATATTGTTTTTGGAGTCATCACTCTCAAAAATCAATTCTGGTCATCTGACTTACTCCTTGGCTTAAAAAGTCTTTAATGTATTTCTTCTTCCAGATCCTGAAAGAATCCCACTGGTCCTGGGTCCCACATTTTTATTTGGATGCTCTACCGCCATAACTTGACCCCAGAGCATTTCTCTTTTATAGAATTTATCATAATATGCTATAATGATTGACTTATTGCTATCTCTCCCGCTAAGCTCCTGGAAGGTAAGTAAAAGATGGGATTGGGATCTTTTGTGTTTGGCATACTGCTTTTTACCTAACAGTGAAAATTATGTGCTTGTTGAATAAATAAAGGAGCAAATGAATAGCCATCTCTACTACCTGAATGCAAGGTTGTTTTTTTTTTTAAAGAACTGAAGTAGCATAATTTCTAACACTATAAATATTTATTCCTATTTGAAAATGTGCCCAGAAATCTCCAGCACATATTTTGCCACAAGAGATACAAAAAGAAAATGCTATATATACACTAAACTCTGTGGTATACTTTTTAATATTCAAACATAAAATCACTCAAAGTAAAACATTGCTTTCTGCCTAATTTATTCTCTTTAAACAAAGAAACCAGACTGGTTAGATTTATGAGATAGTTAAATGTGCTATGTACTGACTTACACTGTTATAAATACTTATGTGCCACCAAAATTTGGCATGTAATGAAAAGTTTTTCATTTTCAGAAAGAAACTACAAATGTAAAGTGATATATTAGAGAACTGCCTCCTACCACATCCTAGTTATTTTAAATGGAATCTAAATTTGGGGTCTAAATTAGGAGAAAACATGTAAGTTCCATGCAGTATAATTTAGAACAGGAAGTTTCCCTGGTAACCATACACAAGTTGGCAAGCAGCAAGAGAAACTATAGCCCTAGGTTCTTATAAAGAAATAGGAAATATACTTTATGACCTTGAATGCATTATTGGTTAACTCCTTCCTCCTGGACTGTGGCATTATAATTTTAGGTTTGTCTTTTTCATTTAAGTTAACTATTCACAAGTAGACTAAAGAAAAATTTCATAAATCCCATCCTGTTTTCTTCAACACTTTTCAGATGTTTTGTATTAAGACTAACAAGGGTGACAATCTTTCTTCTTCTTTTTGTGGTTAGTATACTCATCTCATCAATAAAGCAATCTGTAGTCTCTTCCACTCAAACTGCAGCGAGCCCAAATGACTTTTGAAGCCCTCTCCTGAAAATGTTATAGAAATTACCATTAGGTTTATAGCAGAAATATTGATGTCAAGCATCTCTTTACTTTGATTTCTGTGAATATAAACATAGAATTATGAAAAAGTATATTACTGAATGCAATATACTACCACTGTTATTCATAATATTATTTTATTCATAGTAAAAAATTAAAATACCATGTTTCAAAAAGTATTTTGAATTAACTTACTTGATATTAATGCAAGAAAAAGAACATAGATAAATTATACTTTATATACCTCTTTACAAAAATAATCCAGGTTTTTTTGGCTTTGTTTTAGCAGATTTTTAAAGAAAATTTTCTCAAGATCAAACGGTGTAATACTTTCATGGCTTCTGAAGTTAGTTTTTGTTAAAAACATATCTAACATGCCTTTAAGTATCTTAATACTAGTTCTTTGGTATCTCTGATTCTTTGCAATCATTACTCTAATTATTACATTTCATTTAAGGAGAAAAATGTATATACAGGCAAATTCTACCATTAACAACAGGAACTCATAACAAATTAATGGTAGCACATGCCCCTTTGTGGTTAATATAACATTTACAAAAGCTTTTTGTTAACTGTAGCAATATGCTGAAACTTCAGGACCATCTGGAAATAATTCTATTCACAGTCTCAGGAGGAGGCAAGAGTTATTACCAGAGAATATTTCAAATATTTAGATAACTTTAGATAATGATAATGCTAGGTAAAGCAGTAACTCACTCTCGCAAGGACAGCATGCTCTCCAGTCCTCAGAAGTATCTTCTGAAAAGATCAGGTGGAAAAAGGAGAATTTGACTAAACTCTGCAGTTTGGTGGGTATTTGTTTATTCTGTGACATGTTAAATTGTGTTATGCCCAGAGGACATGAAGGTTTAATGATGTAATAAAAATTAGAAAAGTGAGGGAGGGAAGGAAGGAAGGAAAAAAGGAAGGAAGGAAGGAAGGAAGGAAGGAAGGAAGGAAGCAATTAAATAAAAATATACTTTTCAAAATCTAAGAATTTTGATAGGGTAATGCAACAGAAATAATTGTTAAGAAATCATAGGCCATTCTACTTCTGATGACAGGGCATTGCATGCAGAGGGATCAAAGCTTCTAGGGCAGAAAGTACATTGGCATTTTTAAGAAGCAGAATCAAGGCAAGTGGAACTCAGTGAGAGATGGTGAAATACACAGTGAGAAAGTGAGGAAGGAGGCTGGGATATAGAAGAGGAGTTTTGGGAAGAAATCAAGAATTCTGTTAATACAAACAGCCTATTACAGGCAGCGAGGGAAATACAGCAGGCCTTCTGATAACATCATTTGGTTCAGAGTCATTTCACTATAACATAGATGAGAAAAAAATCAAATCCTGGCCAGGGCCATCATCTGTGTGGTGTTTTCACATTCTCCCCACGTCTGCATGAGTTTTCTGCTGGGACTCTGGTTTCCTGCCACATCCCAAAGATATATACATGAGGTGAATGGCATGTCTACATTGTCTCAGGATGAGTCCGTGTGAGTGTGGGTGTGAGTGGCCCTGGGATGGAAGAGCATCCTGTCTTGTGTGGGTCCCCACCTTGTACCATGAGCTCCTAGGACAGGCTGTGGCCACCACAACCCTGAATGGGAATCAGCGGGTTGGAAAGTAACTACAATTCTTGTTTTTCCAAAGAATAACAAGAATTTGTTATAATTCTTATAGTTCATCTTTCTCCAATGAATGTGTAGCTCACATTTATTTCAATGTTTAATATTAGAAGCACTTTGAGTATTTAGATGTCTGGTGATATTTTAGTGACTTAGAAATATGTCTTAGGAACTTAACTCCTATTTCTATCAATTAGCCTCTGGTAAATTGGTTTAATTATGTGTCATTTTGCTTGAAGTTGCAGTTTCCAAGAACCTATTAATAATGTTAAGTGAAGACTTACTGTATGTAGTTGACTATATAATTCTGGATTTCAGGGGGAGGTTACAGTTGAAATTTGGAATTCAGGAGTCATAAGCATGAAATGTCAATCCATGGAACTGAGATTACCTAAAAAGATAGTTAGAGCCATGGCACAGAACTCAAACAAATATATGATGCAGAAGCCTGAATAAGGTAGAGAATGAGGAGAAGAGAGACCCAGAATGAAGCCCAGAAATCTCAATTCTTAAGGCACAGGTGGCAAACACAAGACCCGTGGGCAGAATCTGGCCCTCTACCTTGTTTTATCCAGCCCAGCACCTTGTTTCTACCTGGTGCCAGCGCCGAGCTCCTTGCCCCTAGTTAAGGAGTAGTTACAGTTATACAGTCCTAACATTACATTCAGCCCTTTGAAGGCAAAGGAGAGGCTGATGTGGCCCCTGGTGAAAATGAGCTTGACACCCCTGTCTTAAGGATTGTACAGAAAAAGAAGAGTCAGTAAAGAAGGTTGAAAAGGAGAGATCTAAGAGGTAAAGAGATGAAATGAGAGGTGGAGGGAGAACATGATTTCATGAAAATCAATAAAAAGTATTTTGAGACGATGTAAGGGGTTGTGTTGGTCAAATTCAAATTATAGCAAGTTATCACAAGTCCTTATAGAAGTAAATTTAAAAAGGCATTAAAATGTGACAGTGCTAAATATTTTGAACTTTTCAAGGTATTTCTACCAATAAAATTCTTAAAGTTCATAGTAAAACAAGCATTCCAACCACATTTTATTGCTTATCTGAACTGCTGATCCCATTGTGAACTTTTAATTAATATATAAAAGGAGCCCCTACATTAAGGCATTCTAATCATTATAAAATAATTAACATCTTGATTATGACTCAGATTCTGCATGTCTAGAGCCATGAAGTAAAGCATAATTAACACTGGTATCAGAATCATCATCTGTTTTACTGAGTGACCTTATTGCTTCAGTAAAACCTTACTGAGATATCAGCATGACCATAAATATAAATGGGAAAGGAAACTACCATTCAGTGGTTATTGCTCAGTAATCTTCCTACTAAGGAGAAAATTTTGTTTTTGAATATATTTATGCAGTTAGCCATATCGATTGAAAGAACATCTAAGACAAAGTCCATCACACCTCTAAAGTTTTCATTTGTGCTAAAGGATAAATAACAGAATACTTTAAAAGGTAAGCTATTATGTAAATAAAAGTGTTTTAAATTGAACAAATATTAAATTATTATATACCCAGGCAGGTCTCATTTCACTTATTAGATCAATAATAGAATTTATTTCTGTAATTTTTTTATATATTTACTGTTTCTCCCACAAGTTGAAGGGATCCTCATGACAGACAATTTCATTAACCTACTTCCCAAAAGCTTAGCTCCTGGAATAGAGTAGGAACTTAATACATACCTGGGAAATGAACAAGTGAATGGGCAGGTGGTAGCATAAAAGTAAGATAGAGGAAATATTAAAAAATTGCCTTCCTTTCTAAGGTTTTAATATTAGCAAGCATTTTTCACTGGCTGGCAAACAAAAAAACCAGATTGATCTATTTGTGTGTGCGCGCGCGCGTGCATTAGGAATTTGCATGTAACAAGAAAGGAAATGTGAACATAAATTATTTAACTGGAGACTGACAAAATAATCACAGACACAAAGGGCAAATCTCTTCAGCACTGTACTGCACTGTCATTTTAAAGATGGAAAAGGACTGTAGTTTGTAGAATTCATCATATTAAATCATCGATATAGAAAAATTATGCAGAACTCAAGATAAGAAACATTCAGGGTTAGGCAAAAAGGCCAAATATAAGTTATTTTAATATAGGTCTTTAACATTTTAAAGACTTATATGTGGAAATACTGCCTATCTACAAATGGACAAGTTAGCAAAATATTCACTCTGTTTCTGGGCCACTTCATTCTGTTTACTGTAAAATTGTGATGGAGAGAGGAGGCTGCCGGACAGGCACATGCTCAAAAGAACATGCACCCAAATCTTGGTTCAGTTGCTCATTAGGGAACAAGTTTACTAGGCTAGAGGGTTAGAAGTAGTAATATTGGAATGGCATAAAATAGCTCCAGAGGTCAAATAAGACCACATATATGAGAGCAGTCCATAAATTATAAATATTGGAATGTGTTAGTGTTATGCTCCAAACAAAATCACATTTCTGCATTTGTTTTGTTCTATTTTTTATTATAATACATCTGAGACATTCATTTGTTCTACTCTCAAACAGAACTTATCATTTGTATATCAATGTGTGTCCAAATACTAAAATATCAATGTCACTGACATTGTTCAGGTAACATCAAGATTAGCCAGAAAATTAGCCATGAAAATGCTGGATAGGGGAAATATACTGAAACCTTTGAAATCAGCACATTAGTTATTTAGTTATTATTTATCATACAGAATTTTATAGGAGAGTTGGCTTGTGTCTGTGTGAGGGGGAGTGTTCAGTTGTGACAAAGATAAAGAAAGAAACAGGTGACAGAAATAAGTCTCTGAAGTAAAATGACATATATATCCTGTGCTATTTAAATACAAATACACGTGTATTTTAACAAATTATACTTTTATTTTAGGCTTGGTTGCACTATTTTAATAAAGTACTGTTTCTTGCCCTGAGTAGCCAAGATTATGATAATGTATAACTCTTCTTGTATGTTTCTATCATGCTTCTAACATTTATTGATGATCAACAAGTTTAGAATAAGAGTTTGCAGCATTTTGTTGTATAATGTAAAAGGTTACTTCTGCTTCCTGTTAAAATTATGTGTAATCAACTTAGCAGAAACCATCCATAGTTACTGATCTTTCAGCATTAGAAACTAGAATTACCTACCCTTTGTTTTTATGACAATCTCTTAAAATATATACTGCATAGCCAAAAGTTCTTTTTTAAGTATTTTTATTGATTATGCTATGACAGTTTTTCCCAATTTCCTCCCTTTATCCCCCCTCCGACCTGCACCCCCAACCCTCCAGCATTACCCCCACTTAGTTCATGTCCATGGGTTGCACATATAAGTTCTTCGAGTTCTCTGTTTCCTATACCATTTTTTATCTCTCCCTATTTTATGCCTACCAATTATGCTTCTTCTTCCCTGTACCTTTCCTCCCCATTGCTCCCTTCTCCCTCTCCATTGAAATCCCTCCATGTGATGTCCATTTTTCTGATTCTGTTCCTGTTCTGGTTGTTTGCTTAGTATTTGTTTTCCTTTTCTTTTAGGTTCATTTGTTGATAGTTGTGAATTTGTTGTCATTTATTGTTCGTATTTTTGATCTTCTTTTTCTTAGATAAGTCCCTTTAAATTTTCATATAATAAGGGCTTAGCGAACTCCTTTCACTTGACCTTATCTGGGAAGCACTTTACCCTTCCATTCCAATGACAGCTTTGCTGGATAGATTAATCTTGGATGTAAGTCCTTGCCTTTCATGACTTCGAATACTTCTTCCCAGCCTCTTCTTGCCTGCAAGGTTTCTTTTGAGAAACCAGCTGATAGCCTTGTGGGCACTCCTTTGTAGGTAACTGTCTCCTTTCCTCTTGCTGCTTTTAGATTCTTTGTCTTTAATCCTGGGTAACTTGATGATGATGTGCCTTTCTGTGTTCCTCTTTGGGTCCAACTTCTTTGGGACTTTCTAGGCTTCCTGGACTTCCTGGAAGTCTATTTCCTTCACCAGATTGGGGAAATTTTCTTTCATTATTTGTTCAAATAAGTTTCCAATTTGTTGTTCTTTCTCTTCTCTTTCTGGCACCCCTATAATTTGGATATTGGAACATTTCAGGTTGTCTTAGAGATTCCTAAGTCTCTCTTCACTTTTAATTCTTGTTGCTTCATTCTGTTCTGGTTGGATGTTTATTTTTCCCTTTTCTTCCCAATAGTTGATTCGAGTCCTGGTTTCCTTCCTGTCACTGGTAGTTCCCTGAATATTTTGCTTTATTTCATTTTGGGTATCTTTCATTTGTTTTTTTTTTTTTTTTTTTTTCATTTTTTGATCAAGCTCAATCAGTTCTGTGAGCATTTTGATTACCAGGGCTTTAAATTCTCCATCAGATAGGTTGGCTACTCCTCATTATTTAAACTCTTTCTGAAGTTTTGCGCTGTTCTGTCATTTGGGGCATATTTCTGTGTTCCGGGACCCTGTTAAGTTGTAAGGGGGCAGAGCCTTAGGTATCCACTGGGGCAGGGGAACCCTCCTTGCTGTGCTGCCTGTGTGGGAGGGGCCACAGAGGGAACAGTGCTGCTTGCCTGCTTGTCTCTAGTCCACTTTCCAATGAACTCTCATGCGAGACTGGGAGTTTCTCCCACCTCAGCAACCGCCATAGTCCATAGTCAGCTGTGAGTCTCAGTTTTGTCTGCAGCCTTGCCTTGGTTTCTCAGACAGACCTGCCAGAGTGGTCCACAGCTTTGCTGTGGTTTCTTACTGGTCTGGTTGTTCTGTTTGACTTTTTCTTTAATTCCTTGTTTGTCAGAGTTCCATGCAGTTTGATTTTCTGACACTTCTGCTTGTTTATTGATTTTAGATTGGTTGTTATCCTCCTCTTAGTTGTGCGAGGAAGTGAAGGGTTTCTACCTACACCTCCATCTCAGCTGGCCAAAAGGTTTTATATTTATGTTTTTTGTGTATTAAATGCCTTTAACCCTTTGTAAAATTTTTAAAAAGTATATTTTGTTCAGTGTCAAACAAATCTAAAATTTAATCATTCATCCATGTTAATCACAAAAAAAACCTCAACTTCACCTTTAACAGAGATTAGGTTACCAGTGGAGAGGATTGTGGGGAAGTTTAAACACTGAAGTTTAAACTGAGGTTTTATTGTGTACAATCTTTTTAAAGAGAGTTTTCTAAATGTATTTATCCAGCAATGCATTGGGTAGTGGATAAAAATAATAGATAGTGAGTTTTATTAAACTTTAGCAATTTTTAAAATCTGTGATTCAATGAATATTACTCCAAAATGTGAAAAATAAATATATGACATGTTTTACAATATATCTTTCTTTGAAATACTTAATTTGTGCTTAGGTGTTCATTTCCAATTATGTACTGTAGGACCAGAGTTGTCCATGTTTTTAAGACACTCAGTAATAGGGTCAGGAAATCTTAAAATGTTGACAAAAGCTTGCTGCATATTCCTGCTTGTTTCAGAGAGCTTTGAAAATCATTAATTTGTTAACTCAGTTAGATGGCTAGCTGACCAACAATATCCCGATCCAAAGGCCCATCCCATTATTAATAAACAATCTGAAAGCAAATGGTAGATAGGAAATCTCAACTTCTATTCCCAGTTGATATTCCATTCCAAGTACAATGCCATTATTTTAATTTTTAAAAACTGACTTTGCCAAAGATGCCAAACATGTATTTTTTATGATTACCTCAAAACTATGATATCAAAATTCAGTAAGGAGGTATTAGTACTACAGAAATCAGTTATTTCAACTTCATTCAAGAGTTCTTAAAAAGCACTTCCCAGATTGAAAAGAGCAAGAGAGAAAAATCACTCACATGATCAGTTAGTTAAAAAATAAAATGGAGGCTGGCTGAATATAGCTTAGATCAGGGGCTGAGGGTTAAGGAGTGGTACTGTTTGATGAATGTGAAAGCACAAATAAATGTTATTTGAATATTTTAATTTTATTTTTAAAATTATTTTATTGTTCAAGTACAGTTGTCTGCATTTGCCCCCCACCCTAGCCATCCCCACCTCCCTCCCTTGCTTCCACCCCACCTTGGTTTTATCCATGTGTCCTTTATAGTAGTTCCTAAAAACCTTCTCCTCCTTCCCCCTCACTATGCCCTCCTACCTCTCCTCTGGTTACAGTCAGATTGTTCTTAATTTCAATGTCTCTGGTTATATTTTGTTTGCTTCTTTGTTTTGTTGATTAGGTTCCACTTAAAGGTGAGATCATATGGTATTTGTCCCTCACAGCCTGGCTTATTTCACTTAACATAAAGTTCTCCAGTTTCATCTATGCTGTCACAAAGGGTAGAAGAGCAAACTGTTTACAATTTAATGACAGTGTCAAGAGGGAGTGTCTATGTATTCAAATGCAATAATAATAAATGTATCTTGTGATTCATTCAAATATTTCAGAAACATAAAAATAATTATTACTACTTGTCCTGGCCAGCATGGCTCAGTTGGTTGGGGGTCGCTGGTCCTGTCAGGGCACAGGCAAGGGTTTCGGGTTTGCTCCCTGGTTGAGGTTCATGGAGAGGCAACCAATCAATGTTTCTCTCCCACATTGATGTTTCTCTCCCTCTCTTTCTCCCTCCCTTCCCTTCTCTCCAAAAATAAATAAGTAAAATCTTAAAAAAATAAAGAATTCCTAATGATGAGATTTTCAGCATTAAGAATTATACCAAACAGATTCTGTAGTTTGCTTAGGGTATTAGAGATCATTTTTCAAATCTTATCACCATATCCCCTTAAGTATAGCTAACAGAAATCATTGCTTTTATCAAAGGAAGTACATGTAATGCTCTTCAAATTTGTACCTGTGTTTAGAAAGCTTTCCCATAATAAATTGAATTCTCAAAATTGAAGATGTAATATTTAGATGCAAAAAAAGCAAATTAGGTGAAGGAAGGAGGGGTGCCTTCTGTTTCTAAGAGGCAATGCTTAAGTTAAAACTTAGTAAACTAAATCTTAGCAAAAATTAAACCATTTAAAAATTCAATCTAAAGAGGTTCATATAATGCATTCATATGCTCTGAAAATACAGAAATGATACAAGTTTTTAAGTCAATACCTACTGTGAATGCCTTTGTTAATGTCAGCACCCAGAAGTAACTCTTACTTTTCTTTAAATTTGATTGAAAAAAATTAATTGGAGTAAAGAGCTGATTTTATTATAAATTAGACTATTTTATACATATACACTGTCACCATATATGGAAATATTTGGAACTTGCACTTATATAGGGTGTTTCTCGACATGTAATGATAGTGACCCAGTTATGTACATTTGTACATAACATGTATACAGGAATTTCTAATTCTCTTTCATGGAAGTCAGCTAGTCATTTTCCTTATTTCAAAGAGGAAATTGTTGCTTTCTATTTTTCTCTTTCTACATAATAGCTTATTTTATAAGCCTAAATTAAAGGAAAACTATAACAGATTTCCTACTACCCTCTTCTGGGAATGTTCATATCAGTAGTGTATTCTTTTTATCATCTGTAACTTCTGTCAATTTTAACATAGACAAATTATACCAGTACAGATGTCAGGCTCTGATGGTATAAAGAGGCCACCTTGAAATTGACAAAACTATTGTCTCTAACACAAAAGGGAAGAGTTTGTCAGTTTCTTGGCATTGACAGAACCTCTGAGGAAAAGGGTGCACACTGGAGTTGATATCCACCTGTTTATAATAGAAAGATAATAATTGATACCCATTTATCATAAAGATCACATTAGCTTTACATATACAATCTCTCTGGACCTTCAGAACAATCTCAGAGTGGAAATAAGGACGAGGGCTATAATCCATATATAGGGAGCCGAAGCTCCAGAAGATTAAACAGCTGTCCAAGTTCAAATAACTGTTAAATGGCATAGCTATGATTTAAAATCTGGAGTTCTGACTCTAATTCTCATGTTCTTTTAGTTGCCAACTCAGTCATTTTCATTTTCAAATTATGAATTTAATGGAAATCTTGCTTTGTTGACCAAGTAGCAACAACAATATAAAGGGCCGAAAAAGGAAGAAAAGCTTTAATATAAGGACTTACTAAAGTTCAAGTGCATGACAAAGAATATGGATTCCAGGGAACACTCTATTCTCATGGAGAAATTAGAAATTATTCAGGGATGCAACATTAATATTAATAACAACACTTTTCATTTGTATAGGATTTTTGTACTTCTTAAGGGGTTTTATACACATTATCATCTTTATATTGGACACAGGAGCAATTCAATACATGCTGGTTAAATTAAAAAAAAAAAACTTAATGGGAAATTACTACAACTAAAAACTGAAAATCCAAGGACTGGGAGACTATACTATTCTAAAGAAAAACAGTATTGGCCATTCTATACATAAATTGTCTTGCATAAATCTTTATGCAAGCAGAACAGTAAGCTGCTCTTTGAGAGTGCATGCATACTACTTTAAAGCAAATTTTGGCTTTTTATAGATTTTACAAGTAAGAAGAAACTAGGATTTAAACAAAATTGCCCAATAGCTTTCCACTTTTTTTTCAAACTAGTGAATGACTCAGATTGGCCAACAACAGGCATATTAGCATCTGATTAAGAAAATGTAAACTATTGACTATAGTTCAAACTGTACCATACCTGCATAGTGTCATATGTTAGGTTTCTGAAGAATACAAAAGCAGAAATGATTATAGGTTGTTTTTACTTTAACTAGGAAATTAAGGTTTCCCATCCTATCAATTTGTAAACTTTAACTTAAAATATTTAAAAGTAAGCTACTAATAAAGATTCACTTTAAGCCTATCCTGGGTTTATAACAGACACATTATTCATACCCAGGAGTACCCTAATTTGATCAAGTGACATAAAGAGAGGGTGCTATATGACAACAGTTTTGAGAACACGTACAACAAAAATATACAGTTGTACTTCTTTAAAAGTCTAAATCCATATTGATATATATCATGTAAGAAATTCATGAGCTTATATTCATTAATTATATGCTTATTTCACAAAGTCTCTATTATTAATGAGCTTTAAGAAAGACCCTGGTTTATTCAACAATTCAGGGTTTATCTTTTGAATACTATGGGCCAATCACTATGCTGGATCTTGGAGGCCACACTTGTGTGGAAATCACTAATGTTTTATAAACAAATTATAAGACTTAGTGAAATAAGTGGAAACTTATACTGGCAAAGACACACATGTGAAACAAATAATAATTAATATTCTTCATATACTCACTGGTTACTCAACAATTTGATTCATTTACTATTTAAATATTAGCATTTATGAGCAATATAATTATAATGGTATTTTAAAAAGTTTAGGACTTCCAGCCCAGATGGAGGGGTAGATAGATATACTGTGCCTCCTTACACAACCAAAAAGACAACAACAAATTCAAAAACAAAAAAACAACAGGAAATTTCAGAAAATCAAACTGTATGGAAGTCCGACAACCAGGGAGTTAAAGAAGAAACATTCATCCAGACTGGTAGGAGGGACGGAAACAGGCAGCAAGGACTCAGCAAGGACTGAGGCAGTGAGGATGCACAGCAAGGTGGCAGGGGAAGGACTAAGGAGCAGCAAGGCAGTGGACAGAGGATGAGGGTGCAGTGGCTGGTGAAGCGGGTCGTCCCACATTTGTGTGCAGATAAACCAGAAGGAACAACTGGGGAGTGAGACAGACCATGCAACCTGGGCTACAGTGAGAGAAAATAAAGCCTCAAAGCCTTTGACTGAAAACACCTGTGGAGGTTGAGGTGGCAGCAGGAGAAACTCCCAGCCTCACAGGAGAATTCACTGGAGAGACCCACAGGGTCCTAGAATGTACATAAACCCACCCACTCAAGAATCTGCACCAGAAGGGCTCAATTTGTTTGTGGATAGTGGAGGCAGTGACTGAAAGCCCACCAAGAGCCCAGCAAGCAGCACTGTTCCCTCTCAGGACCCTCTGACACGTACAGTGCCACAATGCAGCCACATGGGTTGCCTCACCTGGCAAATACCCAAGGCTCCACCCCTTATTACATATTATCATTGAGACCAAAAAATATGGCCCAAATGAAAGAACAGATCAAAGCTCCAGAAAAAAATACAATTAAGTGATGAAGACATGGCCAACCTATCAGACACAGAGTTCAAAACACTGGTTGTTCAGAACCACCCTGCCTAGTTTCAGAAGCTATAACCCTCCATGGCTAAGGTTGAGTGAGAAACCTTGAGACCCTAAGCCACTAAGGAGACAAAGCTTATCTCCCTGGCAGGAGCACTTCATCCTGTTTGGCCCCCAGTACATGACCAGTTAGCTAACGATGGGTAAGATTCCTCAAGGGAGGGACAACCTAAGACAGGCACAGTCACAAGGGGACTCTCAGGGAAGGACTTGGGGGGGCTATGGAGAAAGGGGGTGAAGGACCCTTGCCCTTTGGCTTTGACATAGCCTGAGTCCTCATTCTGTCTGTAAGAAATTTCCTAATCTCTTGGCTGCCTTACTTCCTCTTTTCGACCTAAGCCTGAAACAATGCTGGAGGTGGGTGTAGCCCTGTGCTGGAAAGATCAGGTTCCCCGGGGCAATTAGGCCTAAGAAAGAATGCATAAAATCCTGTGAAACCTGCTTTGCTAAACCCTCAGTTTAAATGATAAAGATCCAAGCCTGAAATCAATTTATTTCCCCAAAGTTTTATGGCCCTTTAGCTATTTGACCCTGACTCAAAATAAGCCCTCAGAGTTATTTGAATGATATGAGCTTTCCATATACACCCTGTATTCCTATGCAAATTAAAGCCAATAAAATCTTGTCAAGGTGGGGGTCTGGGCATTCTCTGAGAGAGTGGCCGATGTGCTCTGACACACTCTCCCCTTGAGAGAGTGGCCATGCCATCTCTTTTCTTCCACAGGACTTGGTAGTCCATGTGAATTTGTCTCATTTCAACCACAACACCGCGGACACTGCTTGTTGGTGTCCACAACTGGTACTAAGGATGCTCACAGAAATGGCTGACTATGGTCACAAAATAGAGTAAGAAGTGAAGGCTATACAAAGTGAAATAAAGGAAAATGCACAGGGAACCAACAGTGACAGGAAGGAGCAGAAGGAAGAAGTAAACATTTAACCAGAACAGAATTAAGAAACAAGAATTAAAAAAAAAAAAAATGAGGAGCAGCTTAACCTCTGGAACAGCTTTAAATGTTCCAACACCTAAATCATAGGGTTGTAAGAAGGAGAAGAGGAACAGCAAGAAATTGAAAACTTATTTGACAAAATAAGGAAGGAGAACATCCCTAATCTGGTAAAGGAAATAGACTTCCAGGAAGTCTAGGAAGCTCGGAGAGTCCCAAAGAAGTTGGACCCAAGGAGGAACACACCAAGGCACATCATAATTACATTAGTCAAGATTAAAGATAAGGAGAGCATCTTAAAAGTAGGAAGAGAAAAGGAGACAGTTACCTACAAAGGAATTCCCATAAGACTCTCAGCTGATTCCTCAAAAGCAACCTTGCAGGCAAAAAGGGGCTGGAAAGAAGTATTCCAAGCCATGAAAGGCAAGGACCTACATTCAAGATTACTCTATCCTGCAAAGCTATCATTTAGAATGGAAGGGCAGATAAAGTGCTTCCCAGATAAGGTCAAGTTCAAGGAGTTCATCATCACCAAGCCCTGATTATATGAAATGTTAAAGGGACTTATCTAAGAAAAAGAAGAAGATCAAAACTATGAACAGCAAATGACAACAAACTCACAACTATTGACAACTGAAACTAAAAAAAAACAACAACTAAGCAAACAACTAGAACAGGAACAGACTCACAGAAATGGAGATCACATGGAGGGTTATCAGTGGGGAGGTGGTAGAGGGAGAATGGGGGAAACAGTACAGGGAGTAAGAAGCATAATTGGCAGGTACAAAACAGACAGGGGGAGGTTAAGAATAGTATAGGAAATCAAGAAGCCAAAGAACTTATATGTACTACTCATGGACATGAACTAAGGGGGAGGAATGAGGGTGGGAGGGGTGGTGCTGGGTGGAGGGGAATAAAGAGGGGGACATGGGGCAACTTTAATAGCATAATCAATAAGATATATTAAAAAAAGAAAGTTTAGAAAGTACATTAATAAAAAAACTCAAAAACTACTTTCATCTTACATGTGTTTCCCCAGTCTTTTTAAATATATGCATTTTATTGTGACCTACATTTTTATTTACTGCCCCATAAGCATTTTAATATAATCTTACATAATTTTATGCTAAGCTTTAATAGCTACATAACATTCCATTTAGTGAGTAGATATTTCATAATCATGGCATAATGCAAAGCCCACTATCTTTCAAATGTCATAAACTTGGGTCTAGATTTAGATGATTGATTTATCATTTCACTATTGTTTTCTTTTTTTTTAAATGGGAATAATAGTACATATCTTCCAGACTTCTCAAATATCAGAGATTATTAGTTTATATGAAGCACCTATGACAGACACCAAAACTCAGTAGAGAGCTAAGAAATGGCAGCTATTATTCCCTGAATGTGAATGTTATCAAGTTGTTACGATATTTTGAACAATTATTCCTTTATTCAGGTCCACCTACAACTTTGCCTGCTACTTATGATGAACCTTGATTTTATTTTTTAACCTAAAAGCAGAAATAGAGTAATTACATTGGGGAAAAAAAGATCATTTAGGAAGCCCTAAACAAAGGGCAATGGTACTGTAGATGTATTTAAAATCAAACATTTCCCTCTGATCAGTTCACAAGTATTACATAAGAAGAAAAACATTAAACTACAAAAATATCAAATGAAATTTGTTAAAGTGTTCTAAAATGTTAAATGTGTACACAAATGTTAGCTAATACTATGAATTATAGGATTTTTTCTTCACTAATTGGATGTGGCTCTCACTTTGAGTCCATCTCCACATGTTTGAAAAGAAAGTAGAAAATCCTATTATATAATTTTATTTCTTCCAAAATATTTTCACATTGGAAAGTATAATTTTTCTGGGAGCCATATATCATTCTGAGTTTTTACCTTTAAATTTTTATCTTGGCAATGCTTTCTATGAAATAACATGTGAAACTTCACACAGACCCCACAATGAAGCAAATGCACAGACAACTACTACTTAAAAGTTGATACTTTGCAGTCTTTTGCTGCAGTAAATCTATTGTTCTATTCAAATAAAAATGTACTTCTCTATACTTAGAGAAGAAAAGTAAATTTAAATAATTCTTTATTAGTAGAGTGTTTTGATAACAAAGCCTCTTTCCCATTATGGAAATCGAGAAAAAAGTTTATCAAGGACAAGGTGAAATGCAGTCAAGTGAGGAAAATATTTTCAGGCATACAGTTTTAAAATATACTTCTTATTTAGGTCAGATCCTACTCATTGTTGGATTTCCAACTTGAAAATCAACAAATCCAAATGATACTCAGAGTTTAAGGTGGGAGGTGGATAGAAGAGGTGGATTAATAAGTCATCTTGATACGCTTAGGTAAGTGAAGCCTCAACTCATGTCTTCTCTTTACAAATATTTTCCACAGGCTGTGGAGGGAGGCTGGACATGGCTGCCAGCTTCGTTACAGGTTCTTGAGAGCATTATCAGGTCCTGCTTCTGCATAAGCAACCTATGCCTCTGTGGGAAACCCTAGTGACCTCAGGGAGCAGCAGCACGGGCAGGCAGCATGAGGGTTCTCTTGCCTGGAAACCCCACTCCGGTGCACTTTTCATGCAATCAATCAAGAGGGAGAAGTCAACTGACAGATTTCAAATAAATGATTCACTTAACTACTGACATTGATCTGGGCCTGAGAACTGAAATTATGGGGAGATAAATGGAGGAGCAGGGTGGTCAATCACAGGAAACCCAAATACCCTAAGCCTTTTAAAGAGACTACAGACATTCCAATGAGCTCTCTTGCCTCAGTCAGGGATATTTGCCAAAGCCATTAACATAAGTCCACGCTGATGTCTACTTAGAAGTTGGTGGTATGCGTGTGTGAGAAGTTGGTGGTATGCGTGTGTGAGAAGTTGGTGGTATGCGTGTGTACCCATAGGAATTGGAGGCACTGGGGAGGAAAAAACAGGAAGGAAAGGACAGTCAGCCCTTCAGTGTCATTAATAAGACAAGAAAGGTTAACTGGCTACATCCTAGGTCATTAAGTGCAAGTCTGGATTTTGGAAACCAGAAGGTACATGAGGATGAACTCCCCCTACCTTTGGAACACTCAATACACCGTTACTATTTACTTGTTAGTAGCTGAAGCACTCTGAGTAGTCTGTAGAACCAGAGCATATGGAGATTTAATATAAATAATATGAACTTTGGAGGCTTATTTTGTTTCTGGAGAAGCCAATCCTTTAACTCCTAGTTCAGAGACAAGTTGTGATATCATCTTTTTAATAGATTTAATTTCCATTTTGGTTCAATCTTAGCACCTTGTCTTGCCACAACGAAAATTAATGAAAATTTCTCTAGTTTCAAAAAAGCGAAGTTCCTAAAACCTCATCCCACCCATCTAGTTACTTCCCAGATAATAAACACCATGAGGACAGGGACCATATGTATGTTCCTCACTACTGCTAATATAACCCAGTATCTGGCCCATATTAAGTCCTAAATATATAAGCCAGTTAATGAATAAATGAGTTCCCAGGCATCTATGCCTATCATAGTCACATTAATTTGGTTTCTCCCCTAAACTTTCTATACTTATTTCATCAGTCATGTTTCTATGAGCTACTTTTGATTTAGCATAGAAATAACAAAATGAGCACCCTTAATCCAAGGTTTTTCAGCTGAATAAATAAAAATTTGCTTTTAGTTTGATTAAAGAGAGTCATTACATGTTTTTCCTCAAGCTATTACTCTGATAGAAACATGGTATAATTTATAAGTCCTATCAAAACTTTCCCTTTCATGAAGTGAATAGGAAATTAATGTAGTCAGGCAGAAAGCTCCTTTAGCTAATAGTTTTTAGCATTTTCTTCTTTGTAATACCAGAGAACAATTTTAATTTACTGGTTATTTAAGGATAGGAAGATTCAGTTTCATTGATACCACCTTGATTGGGTCAATGTACAAGTATGGTATGTTCTTTCCCTTGGACAAGCCATGTGCCAAAACGTACAAAAGATAAGCTCTCAGCTTTCCAATATTAACAGCTGTTGTAAATGGTATTACATCACCATTAGCAAGTAAACTCTACAATCTTACTATTTCTTATGTGTTAAGACATATTTGTAGAATTTATGTAATTGGGGTTAGAGACGAAACTCGTAGGCATTAAAAGAGATGTAATTCTAATTCTGTCTTGACACAGAGGTTCAGATTAATGTATTTACTACAGTTCTTAGAAAGTGTTTTGTGTGTGAAATACTGAAATAGATAATAATGCAAACCGATTTTACTTTTTAATGACACATTGGCATTAAAACCTAGTCCTCGGTTCTTTGTGGGCCTGTGCGTTCTTCAAAAGGTCTAGCTGGAGGTGTACTTCACTTACTTGGAACTCTGAGAACAAGATCATTGTTGAAGACATTCTTGTTAACAACCAGTATCAATCATTCTATAACTATGGTACTTACATATAATTTTATTACTTAATTGAGAAAAGTTGAAAGGAGTTTTCTTCCAATGAAAGCTAACCATCCCCATGTGCAATTTTTTTTATTTTATTACTGATTTGCTTAATGAACCCTTTCATAAGCAGAAGGTCATTTCCAGCACATCAAATGTCAGTACTATTACATTCTAAAGAGTGTAGAAATCTCAATCAGCATTGTTAACTTAATGAATCTTTTGACATTTGTTAGTACATATACAGCTGAAATAAAATAATTTTGAAATGAAAGGCTTTATAGAGGATTCTTTTGTCTGTTATAATTAGTTCCGAGGATTCATCTTTGAGGCAGTTTTGAATTTCACATCTGATACCACCCTTGAAAATATTTTTACAGTGATGAATGACTTTTTCCATGTAAACAGTTTTTTTTTTAAATACCTGCATATTTACCAAAGATTCTTTTCTCTTTTGTTGGAAATGTTTATTTTTTATTAGAAGCCTGTGATGGGAAAACATATTTGCCAATGATACCTCAGACAAAGGTTTAATCTACAAAATATATAAAGAATTTACATGACTCTAAGAAGACAAGCAACCCAATTAAAAAATGGGCAAAGGACTTGAACAGACACTTCTCCAAGGAGGACATATAGAGGGTCCAGAGACACATGAAAAGATGCTCGATATCGCTAGCTATCAGAGAGATGCAAATTAAATCCACCATGAGATACCACTTGACACCAGTCAGAATGTCCATCATAAACAAAGCAACAAACAGCAAGTGTTGGAGAGGTTGTGGAGAAAAGGGGACCCTAGTGCACTGTTGGTGGGATTGCAGACTGGTACAACCACCATGGAAAACAGTGTGGAATTTTCTAAGAAAACTAAAAATGGATGCGCTTTTTGACCCAGCAATTCCACTGCTAGGATTAGATCCTAAGAACCCTGAAACACCAATCCAAAAGAACAAATGCACCCCAATGTTCATAGCAGCACAATTTATAATAGGCAAGTGTTGGAAGCAACCTAGGTGCCCATCAGTAAATGAATGGATCAAAAAATGATGGCATATTTACACAAATGTAATTCTATGCAGCAGAAAGAAAGGAGTTCCTACTCTTCGCTACAGCATTATGCTAAGTGAAATAAGCCAGGTGGTAAAAGACAAATACCATATGATCTCACCTTTAACAGGAACATAATCAACAAAACAAACAAACAAGCATAATATAACCAAAAACACTGAAATTGAGAACAGGCTGACAGTGACCAGAGGGGAGAGAGGAAGGAATTTCAGGGGGAAAGGGAAAGGATTTAGAGCAACAAGTATAAAGAACACATGGACAAAAACTAGGGGGGTGAAATGGGAGGGTGGTAGGGAGGGCTGGGGCGGTGGGCTGGGATGGGAGTAAAAGACAGAAAACTGTACAAGAACAACAATTAAAATAAAATAAAAAAAAGAAGCCTGTGATGGTGCAGTCACAGATAAATGCTACTGTAAAATGAGAGAAATTTATTTCCTTCTATTTATTAAAAATGTCAAGTAAATATTACAAATGAATTGTACTCTTATGTTGACATATCAGGCTTCTAAGAAGTGGACTATTTTGAATTAAAAATATGCTTCGTTAGTTTGAAGAATCCTTGTGCTTTAAAATTCTAACTATGGTTGTATATTAATCCTTCATTCCTAGTTTTGACAGGATGTAATGAGTATTTGAATTTAATTTGGTTGGTTGTTTCATTACAATGAATTTGATTGAGCCCTCATCACCTTGTAAGAACTCTGGGTTAGAAACTCTGTTAGTTTAGTTCTCATCTAAAGGTTGTTGACTTCTACACAATTACGAAGTTACACGGCATGACAGAGAACAGTTCCATGACAATGCCTGATGCTCAGCATCAGCTTGACAACCTGTGTGGGGCACTCAGTAGATGTCTGCCACCATTTTTGCCATCACTACCTTTGGAAATAAGCAATTCCACTGTATGAAATGCTTAATAAAATAGCTCCCATAACTTCCTTTTAAGGCAAAGAATAGCTTTGAGCTTACGTTATTTTAAATATTAGAGTGATATAAAATATTACCAGAATCTTTAATGTTATTTGCCCTGCTAATATTCCCACACACCCCCTATCCCAGATTTTGCAAATCATGTTATCTTGGATGCTGACTAGCTTTATAGTCTCCCTTTCTTCATAGAAACACTCTTTTGACTTTTATTAATATTCCCAAAATGTACTCCATATCTTAACTTCCTACTGAGGAAAAACATTTAATTCATATGTCTTTCATTATCTTCATATTTGTAATTATTGGACAATATATCTAACTTTTCCCTTTCTTAACACTAATAGGCTGACATTCATTTTGATTCTTATTGTAATTTATTGTCTATTAGAGTCATTTGACATAATTCCTCTCCTAAGGCAATATATTCAGTTCTTTTTTTTCTAGTATTGTTTGGCTGCCTTTAGGACACAAGCCTTCTGAAAGCTATTGAAGTATAAAAACCAAGGGAAATAAAAAACAGAAAATTTATTAAGATCCATGAAAATAATAGAATATCAGTTATAAGATTTATGTATTTTATTTCAACTCTTCTAACTTGAGAATATGCAAAACCATCTAACTGCTCTTAAAAAATAACCCACAAAAACAACCCATGGCACCCATGTCTATTCTTCTAAATTCTTCAGTGTTGTCAGACAGTTAACACTGCTTCTGTTTTCTCCCACGTCATTTTGCTTATACTATCTCGTTGGAAAATTTACACTAGTAAACTCAATGTAACAAAGCCACTTTAGTTTCAGAGACCTATGTATCTTCTTCTCTTTCACCCGAGTTCTTAATTATCACTTTGTATCAACCTAAGAGGAACTTCAAATTAATGTCGTTAATCAATCACCACTACTTAATATCACTAAGAATCCTGAAAATTTGTTTCTTACAGTTTTCACAATGTATGATTTTATCTTCATTCCATTCACATTATACAGTAAAGAAGACTTCTATTCTTGAAGCCCCATTGCCATTTACTATGAAATGATGCACATTCAATGTTGGTAATAGAAGACAGAACTTCCTGGTGCTTGGATCCGGGAAAAGATTTTCCAATTTTTTCTGTCTTTTTTTCTAGCACTTCTCCTTTCCTACTCCTAACAGCATTCCCCTCTGAACAAGTTTACCCACTACTCAGTTCTGAACATAAAAAATAAACTGAAAACATAGCATTTCTTTGACCTCCTGTCTTCAAATCTCCAATTGTCCATGGGCACCTACCATTTCCTCTGGACCGCAGGTCTCTGGCAAATGTACGTAAAGAACATATAAATCTGTTCCACGAATCACATCTTTGTGAGCCTCACTTCTAATAGTACTGTTAAACATGGCATAAATTATAATCATGACTGTGGTAGTGAATAATTTAGGGAGTATTTCGTTACTGATTTCATCTACTATTTAAAGGTAAGTAGAAAATGTTTAAAAAGAGAAGAAAAACACACATCACTTGAAGCCTACAGACCTAGTAACAAAATTGACCTGTGGTTTCAAAATTAGTGCTGACACATTAGAATAGGTAGTGAAAATTAACCCTTGTGCCAAAATCAAATTTATAGCTCTTAAAAAAAATGGTTTTTGCAAAGACATTATAGATGAATACATGTGTGAATCATGGGCTAGTATCTTTGCCTTATTATTTCATATATTTTAGTTTAAATTTGGGGGTGATCTGTTTTATAATTTTATGATCTTTTCCTATGATATTTAATTTTAATTTTTATAATTACTTTTAATAAAAATGTATATTTTTTGAAGTATTTAAATTCAATTAGTCTAAATTCGAAAACTTAGTTTATTTATCTGACTGACTATTCCTGGTACTCTCTTAAAAAATAGCTTCGTTAGACATGACAGAGAATCAAAGAGAAAAATCAACAAATAGTCACTTCTTAATTTCAAAATTTTGCTTCTGTTTCAATTAGCCCATGATCAAAACTTTATTTTAATTATTTATTAACAGGAAACAATTTATTGAAGAAGAATAGCAACAAATGAACAATTTAAGGCTACCAAAGTGATACCACCCTCGTCCAGGTCAATAGAACTAGGCAAACAAGAAGCCAATTCAAGAGTTCCTGCCCAATTTCCTTCCACAGCCAGGTCTTTATGAGCAAGCAGTCATGGAAAAGATCCTAGAAAAATAAACTGTGGAAATATTTCAGCAACTTAATTGAGATTTTTGGAGGCTCTCAAAGCCTGCATTGTTATAGCCCACTCTCATCAAAGCCCATGATTCAGCTTTAGAAATGGTGCTATTCAAACCCTGCTGTATTAGCCATATATCTTAGGAATTTACTTCCTAATTATGCAGTATGCCTTATAAACACCTTTTTTGTTCTGTCATTGGGTGACATAATATTTTAAGCAAGTAAAGCAAATTGGTTTGATCATTATTATGAAAAGTTCTTCCTCAACACATGCCAGATTTAGGTTATAGAAATAAGGAACATTCCCCAAACAGATTTATCATTTACTATGCTATGGGGGAAAATATGTGTCCATATAATTTTATATCTTCTTACATTTTCCACTGCTCCTCAATTTGAAATACAGGGATGTTGAAAAGGCAAAACCATAGTTTCTGCAAGAAGTGAGAAAGTGTATGTCTTCTGGGAAGAGGAAGCCCTGAGGTCACAACTTTGATTTTATCTCTGTTCTAAGGAAGTCCAAGAGAAGAGTCAAAGAACAGAAGACTGAATTCATTTCAAGGGCGCAGAGAAACTCTAAAGTGCTTTTTTTCCTGGGAGTGCTACCAACAGACTAGGGTATGTTCTGATTTATATCTTTTCTCCTAATATCTGGCAAAAAGAAAACGATGAAGAATGTGTTTCATTTGTTTACATCATTCATCTCATTTTTATTTTCATCATAAATTAATTTTAATACTAACAAGTAGCTAAATTTATTTTTATGACCTTCCCAGGAAATGTAGACAAAGTAGACAAGATTCTGTTATATAAAAATAATGAAAAATGATTTAAAAGTAAAACCACTAGATAGTTGTAGGATATTCAACTCTGGGGCAATAAGTTCAGAGCAATAGTATTATGAGAATATTTGTATTTAGGGTGGCTTTTTCTGCCACAGATGAGAAAAATCATAAAGTACTAAATGTGACTGATGCCCAGTCATACAACACATTCCAGTCGAAATATGTCACCAAAAAAATCAACATTGCATGATGGTTTTTTGCCCCGAGGTGATAGTGATGTTAAGTGTAATACTCCAGAGTAATTTATCCTCTCACTCACATATTTTAAAGTGGCTATTTTGAATGGTCTTTGATGTCATAATATATTTTTACCTTATTTTTTTAAACCCAGCATGTTAAGTAAGGTTAATTGCTAGAGATTGGAAGAGGACCTAGCAAAATAACTATGTAGTTGGCTTAGACAGATGGTAAATCTGAGAAAAATTAATCAGAAACCACATCACCAACATTTTTAGTAGCTATATAAATAAGATATATACTTATATCTTATTTACACTATATAAATAAGAAGAATGAAATAGAATAAAAGGCTTGTGTACTTATATACCAGTGATGATATCTAGGATACATCTAATATCCTTCCATAATTATTGTCTTCTAATGGCTTCATTCTTTGACACCAATGACAAGCATATTAATAAAAACAACACAGGCAAAGTATAATCTGAGGGACATAAACAATAAGTGGTGTACATATGTGTGTGAATAAATGAAACACACTGTACACTTGAGGATTACAAATTGTACTTTAAACCACCTGAAAATCATTATTTTATTTTGAGGTACAGGTAGGAATATGTATTTGAGGACTTAATAAGTGAGCTGCACTTTTCAATTTTCAAAGTTTTTAATATTGTGAATTTGAGACTATTAAACATACAAAAAAGATTGGAGAATACTCATTTTCATTTCTTCTCTAGTGTAACATACTGAGAAAAGGAATGGACAGATGCAAAAGAAAGTGATTATCTATTTAAACTGACTGAAGAAAATGAGCTAATGACCCACCATTTGATAATTAGGACAGATGAGTGACAGCTGGTAACCCTGGAATGACTAAATTCTTCCTCTTGACAGCCCAACAGACCAACCCAATGAAAGGACTTAACCCTTCCTCCCTCGTTCTAGTTCCCTTTTTTTGGTCCTCCTTAACAATGTTGGGTGTCATCTTTACAAATATCTTTTTCATCACATTTTCTGTTTTCTAAAAATCCTTAGTTTCCTTCTCTGACTTTTCTTCCCCCACAGACTTGTAGCACTTAAGCCCCTTTTCTCTAACCTCAGCTGTTCTGATCCCCGAGTCCCCCTTAAACCCTTTGTACCCTCCCCTAATCTCAGTCATCACAGTGATGCTGTTGACTCCAGTCCTGTACGTACTGCCATGCTCCCTCCCAATAAACAGTCTCAGAATTCTAGAATGCTGACATCATTTCCAATTAAAGATCTTTAAAATTCAGACTCATCATTTCCCCTCTTATTGTTCCATCTGTACAAATTCCTTGGTTTTGTCAGTGGTATCATAATCTCTCCCCCTGAATGCCACAGTCAGCTATAATTGATAGGGGCAACTCCTTTACTTCCCTGGATCAATGAGAAACCATCAATTAGGAAAAAATATTTAGCTTTAATGTTTCCTTCTTATAATCTCTCACCTTCACCCCTTCCTTTCCATTTCCACCACCATCGCATTAAAAATGTTAGGATCTCACACTTGGTTTACTGCAAGAACCTCCTAACCAACCAACCTTCTTCCAGTCTACTTGCTTTCGGATGCCCTTTCATATGAATCAAAAGTGAACTCCTACACACACAGTCTTTATGCCACAGAACAGAGCTTATGGGCAAAGGTTCTGGAATCACGTGGCTTAGGAAAGCATGCATGCCAGTTCTTTCACTAAGTTACTAATCTTATAAAAGCACTTGACATGTTGTTGCCTTATTCCCTACCTACGAGAGGTTGAGAGAAATAAATGGGTTGACACAAGTAAAGCACTTAGAAAAGTTCTAAAACAAGTACTCAAATAATCATGGCTACCATTATTATTGCCATTATCATCTTCCTCATTAAAAATGTTGAACAGCTCCCTGTATACTATGTGATGAAGCCCAAACCCCTTCACCTGGCAATTAGGCTCTTTAGTCTGACCCCATGTTAATGGCCCAGATTCAGTGAGTACTATTTGCCAGTACGGATTCTCTGGTCCAGCCAGGGTGAACTAATAAAACATACTTTGAAATGATGTTTTCATTCTTGCTGCGACTCATGATGTTACTCTCTTTACTTAAAGTGTTTCCTAAGAGGGTGGACCAGATCAGCATTTCTTGTGGCCCAAAGTCTCTAGAAAAAGCGTTCCTCAAATTTCGACAGAGTTATATGTTATAACCCATTTTAGATATTAAACATGCACATTAATATTTAATGGGCTCTAAGAAGTTCTACAGTAAATAACTTTGTGAAAATAGTGTTCCAAATTTACTTGAAAATGAAAGCATTTCTTCCTTTTAGAATCTATTAGAAATGTAGATATAAATATTCCAGAGCCAGAATTAGAACTGAAAATCTTTAATTTTTTAACCTGTGTTTTACTCACAATATCTCACTATAATTCTAGATTCCCGAGGTGAATTCAAGTAACTCCTGGAGAAATGAAAATGTAGGAGACTGAATTTTCAATCCAATAAAAGTTTCAACATGTGATACCTAGAATAACAACAATAAAAATGTTTATTTACATCTAATTAAGTTTACTCTTGACTTATATCACTATGTCAATTAAAAACTTTGGCCCTGGCTGGTGTGACTCAGTGGATTGAGTGCTGACCTGCAAACCAAAGGGTCTCTGGTTGAATTCCCAGTCAGGGAAAATGCCTGGGGTATGCAGGCCAGCGGGGGTACACAAGAGGCAACCACACATTGATGTTTCTCTCCTCTTTCTCCTTCCCTCCCACTCTGTCTAAAAATAAATAAATTAATTAAATTAAACTTTGAACACCCAGAGAAAGATTTTTAAAGCTTTTTTTAGTAACCGTAAACATATCTACCCACATTCTTCAGTGTAATTATTATATCATATATGATGGCAGTTAGTAAAAAAAAGTGTAATTCCATGTTAATTGAAATTTCGTTTTATGCTACTCTATCCATGAATTGATTTCTTACAGACTCTTAGTCTATCATTCTATGTTCTTTTGCAGATGTTTCAGACTTTGACTCATTTCTAGGCCCTACCTTGTAGCTAAAAAATTCTACTTTGATTTCTATTATATAAACTATAAACTGAAGCAAAGAAAGGCAAGGAGATGCTGGCACAGAAACAAATTAGAGGAAGAAATTCAATAAAATATGAAGACTGACACCCAATTTTTAAATAACTGATTTAACTGCTGCTGCTTACTAAAAATGTATGTACCCTATTATTAATTCATTTAAAAATAATTGAAATCATATAGAGAAAAGACAATTATTAGACAATTAGAGAGTTGTTAAGAGAAAAATACATTGCTCAACATGTAAGTTTTATGAGTGTTCATTTTATTTTATTCTCATTAATTATCTTGATGTTAAAAATAGCAGGCCATTTTTATCCAAATCATTATTTGCATTATTGTAACTAAATGTGAGCAACAGAAATGACATGAAAAAATAAGCAAATATTAATCAGCCATGTTACTGTCTAAATTTATGTGTCATTTTTCTAAGTAGCTATAATTGGAATATTCTAAAAGAAGAGTATGTTTGCATTTAATGTCAATACTTATAAACCTCTGTTAAACAGATTTTGTTTATATGAAATATTTGATTCTTGCAAGACAGGACACAATATGAGCTACATCTGTATCTTATTTAAGGCACAACAAGTTGTAAGTACACTTATAATGATGTCATGCTTAAAATACCAATGTCACACATAAAAAAATCTGCATCTCTTTTGTTTTCAGTTTTCTAAATTCCCCGTCATAACTTTTAACATGGACAAAAGAAAAGTTTATATATATTATATCATATAAACATTATATATAATATACTATGGACATTATATATTAAACACTTATATAAGATATGTATATATTAGACACAAATAATATATAATACAAATATACTATTTATAAATAATATAAAATAAAAATACATTTCTACATATAAAATGGAAATTACATATATGTATAATGAAAATGCCCCTGTTATCCATTTATAAATACCTTATAATATCAAGTAAATGTTTATCTTTTAAAAGGAAGGCTAAAGTCTTATTTTTCTATTTCATTAAAACAGGCCACTAGAGGGCAAGCAACACTGATCTTAGTTATAAGAGAATGGATGTAGGTCCTTGAAATAAGTGGATAGTTATGCCTAATTTCATTCTTTCCTTTCTTCCTTCCTTTATTCTTTCATTTAAAAATGACTCTTCAGTGCTTACTCTGTGCCAGACACTGGAGATCCAGAAGTAAAACAATAAAAAATGCTCTCTCTATGCTTGCGTCTCTTTCTCTATATGCACTTATGCATAAAATGGTTTTAGTACCTTTATTTCCTCAGTGTGTTTTATTTCTTTGTAATTTCTTACCTTGAAGTTTTTGTCATAAGTACAGTGTTCTATTGCAAAATGAGATATTCAGACTTTACCAGACATGTTGTAATAGAGAAGTTGAACCTGCCCAATACTGAAAATCAAAGAGAAGTTTTTGGAATTAAGTATATTAATAAATAAAATCCATAGCCCATAGCGTGTTCTACAACTCTGTCCAAAATTTGCCTCAATATTCTCCTAGCCCATGTGGTCTCTTCCTTTATGAGGTGGTCCAGCATCAGCATGCAAAGAGAAAGGGGTCAAGCAACTGTCAGAGACAATTAAAGTCTTCTTCAGCTCCCCATTAGTCAGTGCCCTGAGAAACGGGCAAAATGATTTCATAATTATGTTGATTATTAAAGGATACTGATACCCTGGGGATATTGATTCAGAAAGACAGAAAGGATAGCTGGGGAGCTCTTTCAGTGACAGGGAAGTTAATGATTTTGTGATTCACCCAAGAAAAACTCTTACAAGCTTTCATAATTACAAGGTAGCTAGTGCCACTGCTGACCTCATCAAATTAGCAGGAGCTAAGATTTCTGTGGTAGAAGCCAAACCCAAATGCCACAAAGGAGTGATATTCACATATTTTTAAAATTGTGTTTGTATGTGTGTGTTTTCTCCAACAAGAGATCATTTTTAATCCTTGTTAATCCCGGGTTCAAAGTGTTTTCTAACCTCCACACTTTTATGGCACGCTACATATTCCAGACATGTTCTGCCAAATGACTCAGGAAAATGGAAGCTGCTTCTCTTACAAATGCCAAAAATAAGTCACACATAACTGGTGTTGTGTTAAATGCTCAAGCTAATTAAATTACAGAGAAGAAAATATCCCAAATACAGAAATTGACAGAGAATGTTCAACCAGCAGGTCATACCCTATGTCCATTCAGCTAGTAGTTTTTTCACTTAATAATTACACTTATTTCTTCAGAAGATATTTGCAGAGCTCCCATTTAGGTTCCATGGATACAGCAGTAACCGTCTCTGCTCTCATGCCTACATGGTAGAGAGAAAGCACATGGTCCCTGCTAGGTGCACATTTAAAGTTGATCAAAAGTCCCCTCTTTTAAAGGTTTTCCTCTCACATGTGGGAGAAAGACATAGGAATTCGGATCCATGCAATAGGAAAATAGATTAAAATAGAAGTATGTACCAACAACTGTGAAAGGAGAGGTGGAAGTCCTTCTGAGGAGCTGGTGATGGGGCAGTAACATCCTGGCTATTGTCTGGAAGAAGATCATGTTTTCAAGATCATCTCGTTTTAGAAGAAACTTGAAGGATGTGTGAAGAATGTTTGTTAGACAAGGAGGATACAGCCTTCCAGGTACTGGGCACCTAGCGGTTGAAGAGTATGGCAATACAAACAGAATATGGGAAAAAAAAAAAAAAAAGGCTGGAAAAGGAGGCTGGAGGCCAGACCAGACTGGGAAGGGCCCTCATGCCTACAGGACATTGTGACTTCATTTACTTGGTGATATGAGACCATTTAAAATTTTTAAGCAAAGACAAACTTGATGAGGGAACACATAAAAATTATTTTAAAAAATGTAAAAAATATATACTAAATAAATCAGCACTTTTGCATTTCATGTGTACAAAAATACAAGTGCTGGAGTTGTGAAGAATAGGTTTGAGTTCAGTAGGTCTTCCTTTGTATGGGTCAGGATATGGACAGGGAAACTGGATTGACTGTCCCGCCAAGCGCAGGGGTTTCTCATGCACGGCTAGGGGTTGTCTAATCCTCTTCTCCAGGAACCACGCAGCTAGGGAGACTGGGCATGAATCTGAAAAGAGTTCAGGGAGAACCTCATTTCTCAAAATCCGTGGGCATTTAAGTCACCTAGTGAAGAAACTTTCATATAAATAACTGAATGATTACCAGTGTTTTGAACTCTGCATCTGATAGGTTGGCTAGCTCTTCATCGCTTAGTTCTATTTTTGGAGTTTTGATCTGTTCTTTCATTTGGACCATATTTCTTTGTCTTGGCACACCTATAACTTATATGTACAACCCATGGACATGAACTAAGGGGAGGAATGTTGGTGGGAGTGGGGTGCAGGGCAGAGGGCAATAAAGGGGAGAAAAAAATGAGACAACTGTAATAGTATAATCAATAAAATATACTTAAAAATAACTGAATGATTTAAGTACATTCAAATTGATATCTGCTTACACACAACAAAAGAATCTCTGAAATTTTACCAGTTCTCACATTTTGACAGAGCTCAAAGATTCTTGACCTGAAATTATATTAGTTTTGTTAATGACTGTAATAAATTAGATTTTTTACTTTTCATCCCAGGTTCATGGAAACGTGCTCAGGTATTTCCCATTACTGCTTAAAAATAATTTTTGTTTTTAAGAATTAGGCTAACTGGTAAAAATTAAAACAAAAATCCATTCCTCAAGTGGTAAAAATCATTTCTCAGAAGTGTTCACCTATTAATATAGTCAATGTTTTTAAAGACATAAAAAATCCTTAATAACTTAGTCATTGTACCTTTTAGATACTGTGTGTATATACACTTTACCCTCTGGCAAAGGTGTCTCTCAGAAAAAAAAAATAACAATTTTCTTGATAAGGGTTAGGACAGCACCTCCACAAGTGGTTAGGATAGCACCTCCACAAGAACCACACACCTAGTTTTTGTTATGGCGTTAAATATGTAAAACACTCTGAATGATGGAGGCTAAAAGCAAAGTGACAGTTGACTGTGACTGCCATTAACATGGATCACATCCCCGCATGTAATGGAATTATATGACAGGAAACAACTAACGTGGGCTGCCCTAGTGGGAGAAGGGCGAAAATATTGGATTTTCCTTTGTAATCTATTTACATCTCAAAACAGGGGCATTAGTCAGATTAAGGTTCAGAATGCCAGACGCACATAGGCCCATGTGCTAAGTGGTACCATTTCTAACCTGATAAGAAGGTAATGGTTAGGGACATGAATACATTATGACCCCACTGAGTCAGGGGGCAATTTGCTCTCATAAACTTCCCTTTCTGTTCCACCATTTCAGAATGCAGACTGAAATCTTTTTGAACTTTAAAGATCTGTCAGTGTTATGAAATATCAGCACTACTTTTCCTTTTCTCTCATGAGTAAATAAATTATGTTGAATTTGAATTGTAATTCATATTTATTTTCACTCAAAGTTTAAGCTTAATATATATTATCAAGACACATGAACCAAACTATTAAAATGCACATCCCCTCAATTACTCTATTTCTACAGCTGAATACACCAAATTAGATCACACCAAATCTAAGCAGCAGGCGATGTGGGGTGGAGGGTCTCAAGGCAGCGGCGTTAGAACAGCTTGGAAAAGCTTTTCTCAGTATTCTGGGAGTTGGAAATTCAAACCTAATGTTTTTCTTGGATGCTCATGTATTACCAATAATCATGACAGACCTCCTAACTTGTTTCTCCCTATTTCCCAAAGCAGCTTCTGACTATAACCATTTTGCCAGTTTCAGAAACATATCCCTATTTTTCCCTGGCTTTTTTTCACCAGAAGACATTTATACATAACAATGGTTTGAAAATTATAGATAGCATATAATAACTCAAGATCACATCTACTTTAGGTAAGTTTGATTAGCTAAGGTGTAACTCAACTAACAAAATATAAATTTATAGTCAAAAGCCAATATACAGTTTGTGTATCTAAATTAAGAGAACAAAAGCATTTTATGCTCTGAATTAAGTACAAACTTAAAATAAAAACAGACACTTAAAAAATGTGTATGAGCCTGTGAACCAAACAGTCACAGGTTCAATTCCCAGTCAGGGCAAATGCCTGGGTTGCAAGCCAGGTCCCCAGTGAGTGGTACGTGAGAGGCAACAACACATTGATGTTTCTCTTTCTCTCTTTCTCCTTCCCTTCCCCTCTCTCTAAAAATAAATAAATATTCTCTGTACCTTTTCCCCCTCTTTCCTCCTCTCACACCCCTGTTGCTAACCCTCCATATGATCTCCATTTCTGTGGTTCTGTTCCTGTTCTAGCTGTTTGCTTAGTTTGTTTTTGTTTTAGGTATGGTTCTTAATAGCTGTAGCATAGATGGTGGGTAGAAAATAGACAGGGGGAGGGCAAGAATAGTGTGGGAAATGTAGAAGCTAAAGAACTTATGACACATGGACATGAACTAAAGGGGGGAATGTGGGTGGGAGAGGGTGTGTAGGGTGGAGGGGAATGATGGGGGAGAAATGGGACAACTGTAATAGCATAATCAATAAAATATATTAAAAAATAAATAAAAATAAAAATAAATAAATAAAATATTTTTAAAAATGTGTATGACCTTAGTATGCTTTAACTAATTTATAAAGCTTTATAGTTCTATTGGTCCTTGAAGTGCATGAAAATCTCTTTGTGCTGAATTAATTTGTGTCAAATAACCTCTTCCAGAACCCTTCCCTGGCAATCTCCATAAGCTATCATATGTTTCTATAATGTAATGTATCTTTCCGTTAAGACACTAATCACAATTGCAATTTGATAATTATCTGTATCACTCTTCACTGTTTACTTCTTACACTGGCCTGTGTGCTCCCGAAGGGCAGGAATCACACATCCATTCTACTTACATGACATCTTCAGGTATAAGGAATGTGCCTGGCAAACAGCACGGATTCAATAAGTATATGAGTAGTGGTTAATTCCTTGATATTTCAACAATTTAAAAATATACTGTCTTAAATATATTTAATTTTTTGTTTCTGAAACGAGCAATTCTTATGTATAAGTTGTATGGCTTTACCAAAATGTCTTGAGGCATCCCTTCCATTTGCATGAGACTTGGAAGATTATTTACAATATAAATGACAGGAAAAAGATTAATTGCTTTACATAAGTAACCTGAATAGTAATGATTTAAAAATAGTATTAAGAATATCTCATTTCTTATGCAACATATCTTTTACTAGTTCACATGTAATAATTTATTAATTAAAATCCAATTCCTAATTTACATTCATAGATCATACTGTTTTCATGCAAGCATCTTAGGGTACGGTGTCATTGTCTCTATTTTAAACTGAGGCTTAGAGTGTTGAGGATCCTGCTGAAATTTAAACAGCTAGTAGGTGTTACAAACGGAATAGAATCTGTACAGCTTTCTACTCTGAATGGAACCCCAGTGACAGAATTCACTGGAATTCTAAGTGTATCCCATAGCTTCCCCCTTAAAATAATGCATTTGTCTTAGTACCTTAAGTTTTCCTTCAGTGAGCCAAGGTTTTTGTTAGCAGAATAAAATGGCTAATTGAAAGCATCTAAAATTCTCCTTTATGATACAGAAAGAATAAATGTTAAACATAAATAATGCAGTTAAAGTTAAGTAGCTATAATCATCTACTATGCATAACCAATAGTCAACAGATGTTCAACATAGATCTAAGGGAAAAAATCCTACATGTCTAATGGGATTTTTAAAAAATAACGCATGTTAAAATGAATGCGAATTTTTGCTCAAAAATGATTTTCAGCAATTCGTACTTTTACAGATCACTTTTTTTCTATACTATAGGGCTGTTTGGTAGGTTCAGCCAAGTGAAACTTGGCAGTCTGAAGAGTGTATATAGATGCTGCAAATTTTTTATAAACATTAACTAAACATTCTGTAGATGATGTGGTATTGTGCATGTATACACACATTCATTGAAGAAGGGCATGTATGTATGCACACGTTAAACTTTGTATTACAGCTTGTAAACTGTGACTGCACAGGACAACTCCAGCACAAAACTAAGTAACTAACTGCACATACTTTTGGTGTGGGTCACCCATGCAGAAATATCTTCATTATTTTTTCTCAATATTATACTAGTAATGTAATACCTATATTTTCAATTCTAATTCCTAAAAGAAATCAGTTATAGTCAATCATTTTACTTGAATTAAAATAAATTATAATTAAAACTAGTTATAATTGATACGTGACTAAAGTATGGTTTCTCAACTGACCCCAAAATATAGTTCTCACAGGAATACCAGAAAGTAAGTTCTGAACAGGAGTGTCTACGTGTTAAGCAAGTGAAGACAGTATTCATGGGGATAGAGTACTCTATAGTTTGAAATGAATGTCAAGCAAAACACACTAAACACAGAGGATACAATGAAGAATAAAAATACATGGCCCTCAGTTTTAGTGGAACTACTGGAGTTGGGCCAATTTTTCGGATTCTGAAGATCAAATACCTTCTTTTAGCTGGTGGGCAGTGAAAGTTTGGGGATGAGTGTGTGTGACTACCTGGTGGTGGTCAGCTTCCTTGTTCAGAGTGTGCATATGACCCTTTGGAGTGAAAGGTATGGTACATTTGCAAAATTGAACACTGCTCCCAGAGCTTTCCCAGTGCTGCCTCTGAGTCCACTGCCCTTGTAATCGAAGTAACATGCTCATCAGCCTGAATAATTGTTACATTGATGCCTGCACCTGCTGTTCATCATCTTTTTTTAACTGAATTTATTGGGGTGACATTGGTTAATAAAATTATATAGGTTTCGGGTGTACAATTCTATAACACATCATCTGTGTTTTGTATTGTGTATTCACCACCCCAAGTCAAGCCTCTTTCCATCTCCATTTCTACCCCTTTTACCCTCCTCTACCTCCCCCTAATCCCCTTTCCCTCTGATAATCATCATACTACTGTCTGTGTCTATGAGGTTTTGGTATTCAGTTTTACTTAATCTCTTCACCTTTTTCACCCAGCCCTCCAGCTCCCCACCACTCACCTAACAGCTGTCAGCCTGTTCTCTGAGTCTATGAGTCTTGAAGAGCCAGGCAGCAGAAGGCTTCATTTCAACCATAAATTTAACAATCTCTTCTTGGAATGATACTTCCCCCATGCCCTAAAGGACCGACAGTGAGTGCCAAGTTCCTGTGTCCCACGGTACACACACATGCAGAGCACCACAGGAGGAGTACTGACGTCCCCAGAAGAGAGGTGTATGAAGCATGAAGTAATAGAAAAGTGGGAGAACGGAAAGAATGTGTTCATGGCTCAGTTACTCACTGATCAGTTTTCTCTTCTGCAAACTGGGGTATAACACCAATTCCTCCTTACTCAAAGGTGAATTCTGAAGGTTAAAGGTAATAACACTGAGACATTCCTTTATAAGTTGTAAAACTAGATACAAACAACTACTCTTCTAATGACTATATTAAGGTATTATTGAAATGCAAGGTACTATTATCTTGCTACTTAAATCTAACTCAGAAAATTCTTGCTTCCTCCAAATAACAACTTTTACTTCTTTGAAAGTTGCACTTTTTTCCATTTTGTTGTTCACTGACATTTTAATTTTTGAATTAGGAGGCTTCTAAGCCCCATTGACCTTAGGTTGGAATCATGCTTATTACAATAAATGTATGACAACCTGAGGCAGGATGCTTAGCACATGCAATGAAAAGGACAAAGAGGGCATTGCAGCCATATCATAAACACATACCCCCCAAAACTGAAACAATGCAGAAACCTGAAACTGAACAAAGAAAGGAAAACTGTAGCGAAATGCTCCTAAAATTAGGATAAAACAATTTTGAAAACTAAACCACTAACTTAATAGCACAGAGATACATTCTTCCAGGTTGGGATTTACTCTTTCAACCCTGGTACTGGAAAAGGAAAATGTTTTATGAGGCACTATATATATATATATATATAAAAGGATACCATTAAGAAGGGACATCTGGTCATTTTGGCATGATCACATTTCTGTTGCTCAGTGCAAATAAATTCTTTATGAGAATGTGCCATTGATTACATACTCTGCATTTTAGCACTGTTTCTAAACATACTGTAAATTATGTTAAGTAACTCATTGAGTCTCTGATTTAGCTTTTTTTTCCTCAAGCAGAAAGATAATGTTTGCTTCAAAAAGAATAAACGAGTAGACAAATCACATTTATAAACTCTGCCAGTGACGAGAGTGACGTTAAAACATCTGGGACATGTTAGAGACTGCATTAACTCGAATCATGGATCATGTGACGGCAGAATGTTTTTTCCTTAATGAGGAGGAAAAACGGAGATAGTGAATGTGTTGCCGAACATAACCCTGAAGTTCTTGTCCAAGAGCTGATAAAGCACTAGAGGGAAGGCCTCACCCAGCCAGATTTCCAGGGCTCAGGCTGTGCAATCTCCTTCATGTTTGGCCTATGTGTCAGTGTGACAGTGTGTGAAAAAACGAAGCCCATTTTCTCACTCCAAATAAATCACAGGCCAGCCAGTACCCAGTATTTACATTGCACAAGAAGATGATCCTTGTTCCCTTTCTTCTAGTAACACTCCATTTGTCTGTTGATTAATCTAAAGAAGAGGTCACTACAGACAACACTCCATATACAATGTTAAAATTTTAATCCCATAAACTATAATATACATGAGTATGTTATGATCTGACTTAGAAATTATTCTATATAAGATAGTTAAATATTTTTCAATATTGACTTTAAATATACACATTTATAGGAAAACTATATAATGATCCAATGCCAGATAGATAAATGTGGAATAAAAGAAATTAACCACTGCAGTAGCTCACTTTGGAAGAGATTTACCATTTCAAACATGTTGACAAGAACAATCGCCTTATTTTAAAAAGTGCTTTTCAGCTATTTAGTCTTTAACAATTATATCTTTATTTATTTATAGGAAAGCAATGAAACCTGCTTTGTGTTTGATGACTGAGCTCAAAGTAGTAAAATATGACTATCCTTTTGATGAAGAGGTTGCTTTTCTAAGATACAAGCCCTTATAAGTAAACTTATGTATTTTTCGAAAGAGGCATAGATGAGACTTCAGTAAAAAATACACACACACGCACACACACGCACATATATATAATGTAATATTGAAAAACATACTTGTAACACTCACAGAATACATCAACTTGGGTGTCTCAGTGCTAGAGTAATAGAGAGACTGGTTTACTGTATTATTTCCAAAAGTATCTTATTTGAAATTCATTTTGAAATTGAGAGAAAGAGAGAAAATTTGACCAAAGAATCAGTGCCTGTTTTCTATGAATCACACTTTCAGAAACATTGCTTCCAGTTCAAATCAACATTTGGGAAATGCTGTTTCAGGACACAGAGAAAAGGGAGTTAAAGATAATTTTATGATGATGCTGGTACATTGTTAACCTGTGAGCTGCTGATTAAGGAAAAAATCCAGGAGATTGGTAACTGACACCTGAACCTTCTCAGCAGCAGGGCAGTGCATGGCTTCAGAGTAAGGCCAGCAGTGAGTTTGAATCCCCTGAGAAGAAAGAATCCATTTGGAGGGAGAAACCAGAGATCTCCCTTCAGGCCATCATACCACCCATCATTCCAGAGTGATTAAATGATTTCTCCCCTTTATAGACCATAAAATAGACTTAAGATTATTTCATCATTTTACCATCACCATTACTTAGACCTGCTGACACAAAACATAGCTTCACTTACTAATTCAGAAAACTTGCACAGAAACACAAACATAAATACAGACCCCACACACACCCACACATTTTCTTTCTTTTTTAAGCTTTTCCTCTTTCAAGTGCTGATTGAAGCAAATCTTGACTGGAACTCACTGGAGTGATGTCCAGTCAGCCTACCTGCCTAACTCACAGCAAACACTTCCCAGTGTCAATACAAGTGATGCGATTAATTGTGGGAGCACTCCTCAAATGTTTTAATTGTTCAGAATGCATAAGGGAATGGTAAGAAGAGACTTTTATGAATTCTCCAAATCTTCCACTGTCTGCCCTACTTACCTTCAAGCCTAAATTGCAAACACAGCTGAAGGTATTTTTGTCTTCCATAGTTGTAGCTGTCAATGCCTGTATCTTTAATAGGAATAATTTACAAAGAGATTTTGGAACATGCTGACTTTCTAATGAAGAAGCTCTAGTCCCAGGGCCATCATTAACCCTGAAATCACCAGTGCCCAAACCTCCGTGAATCATATGGAACTGTGCTATGAGAAACGCCAAGATGGATTTTTAGCCTTTCAGATAAGCTAACGTATACAGGAATCGCTACCAACCCCCAATATGTTTGTACAGATGAAAAAAGTGAAGCTCCAGAAAGGTAAAATATTTTCTCAAAGTCACAGAGCTTCTAGGGTCCCTAGATACCCAACCTAGAACAAGATTTTTAGATCTCTTTATATACCACACATCTTCCACATGCAGAAAATGAAATGCATGTGTAGGTGTATTGATGTTTTGTTGTATGATTGTTCTAAGACACTCCAGTTAACCAATTAACTCAAGACAAAGGGGTAAGAATTATCTCAGGTAAGATTTAAACCTAAGTTAATGGTAAAAAATTCAAGGCTTACGTTTTTCATTTCTTTATGATTGATTGACACAGGTTATATTCGTTACTATAACAAACTGCAAAATCCAGAATAGTGAAAACATGATAGAAGTTTATACCTGAACTCTGATATAAATACTTGATCCAAGGAGATAGGTAGTCAGTGTCTCAAAGAGGTATTCATTATCTCTTTGAATAAATAGAATAACATGAAACAGATTTCTTAAGTTATCTAGGACGCTGAATTTTAAAAGCTATTTTTTCAGAAAAAAATGTAAAGTATATGCTCCTTTTTTGATAATTTGGGTGTTTTCTACTATGTGGTCTTATAAAACAATAGTACTCTTCTTTGTGGTGGTGCCCCCAGCAGAAACATCAATAGGAGAGCGTGAGAAGGGCGCTTTGATCTCCATCAATTTTCCAAAATACCTGATAAGAAATGTGGACTCTAGAAAGAAATAAAAATCATCTATTTTTAAAGCTTTTTATCCATTTTTATATATCACAGAATTCAAGGGAAAACAAAATGACTAAATTATGAAAAAGTATACAGTTTTCTATATAATTTTTTCACTCAGTTTGGTCTTGTGATAGTGAATAAGAAAACGGGTGAATTAAAATTATGTATGAATAAAAACTGAAAACAAATGTTAAAAATATGCAGTTTTTTCCTAAGGAAAGACATGAGCAAATTTCTCCCAGTGATTTATTTCCAGGTAAATTTAATATCAATATGTAATATTATTTTAAGTATTTTATAAAGGTATAATTTATATATTTGATTTTCAGATATTAATTTATATGCAAGCCGGTGTTTGAAAAATACCTTTTCTTTAAAAGAATTGAAAACAAAAAAGCCTTCATTTTGAAAGTGTAATACTAGTATGTTTTTCAATCAAAATAGGCAATGCTGGATGAAAGCCATCCCAAAAGAAGGCATGAACGAGAGTGGAAGCATCCACAGTGTGAATGGGAGAGGTGAGGGAGGGAGGATGACTCTGGGAGGAAGCAGGGGGAGGAGATAGAGAGGGAGCAGAAAGGATGGGGGAAAGGAAGGGGGAGGCAGAGACAGAGAGGTTTTATCAAAATGTTAACAATTTAATATTTACGAAGAAGGTATTAAGATGAAAAACAACCTACAAAAATGTAATTTTTTTAAAGCCCATGGAGAAAGGAAAAGTGTCCTGCATTTTCAGTCTTTTAAAGTTCAGGATTGAGAACGCACCTTCAAAATCACAGTGGATTTTTGTTATTACCCCTAACCTTCAGTGCCAAGTGCTACTGCAACCCCCAGCAGAATTCTTAAAATCACCACAGTATTTTCAACTTAATCTTTTCTTCCCAACAGTGACTTTGTAGTAGAGACTGCTGGGGAAAATCGCATGTATTCCAAACTATGTTTTGAGAATTATTCTAGTCAAAAGTTCCAAAGTCTTCCATAGGTCCTGGTTTTTAGCAATACCAGGGACTAGGGGAAAGAACAAGAAATTAAGGGGCCCCTCACATTTTCTAGCAAATTACAACGTATTTCAACAACACAGGTACTCTGGTACAAAACAGGTACACCACAGTTTTGTTCCCACCTTCAGGAAACCTAAAGGAAAGGCAGCTCCTGGTTCAGTCAAAGGCACTTCTTTGAAGAAAGGGACAGCTGTGATCCTTTAGCCGCCAACATCACAGCAGCTGGGGGGTGTGTGCACTGGGCCAGTAAAGGAGATCAGAACAGGGAACCAGCAGCATGCACTGCAGTCCGGTTCCTCAGAGATCTCCCATCACCTCTCTGTTGACATAACTGATCATCTCTGAATGTAGCAGAAACAGACGTTAGGACAGATGAAAAGTTATGATTACTGTTTGAAATAACATGTGGTTGTGCAATTGATTAGGGGTATAACTTGGGAAAGAATGCATGGCTATACTGGAGAGACGGGGGAGGGAGAGAAAGAGAGAGGGAATCAAAATATTAGAAGTAATTTTCAAAAATATTATACTAGTGTAACTAAACTGAGAATGATGCAATGATGCTACTGTATTCAAAGTTGAAAGAACAAGATAATTAATAACAAAATAATTTTAAAAATTACACTTAAAATAATGTGCAGTAAAAGATCAAAGGTACACTTAGAGTCAGAGTTCCAATTCCAAATACACAATAAATCAAATTGAAACATCGCTACCTTTAGCATAAATGTCAAAAGTATCAACCCCCATAAGGTTTTTAAAAGCCTTAATTTTACCTCTGTTAAATGTATACAAATAATTTATTGATTTTTTTCAGAAGACAAACGAGGAGACATATGTGTCAACCTAGATAGGAGCCAACTGAATAAGCAGTTAGAAATTTATTACACCAGAGAGGTGATTCAAATTCTAGAAATTACCATGGTCCATGCTTAAAATAATTATTAGTTTCCATGCCTGGATTGTTCACCAGGCCAAATACCATGCTTTGTGCAGTGTAATCCTTCACCTTCATCTTCACACAATGCTTTTTTACATAGTGGCAATTCAAAATGTGTTTGAAAAGCTGAACTGAAATGGAATTTGGAAAACTGTACGGATTCACCAGTAGCTTTAATTCAATCCAGTGATGGCTGAGCCATCAGGGAGGCCAAAGATTGTGAGGATGAGATTAAAAACTGCAAATCAGACAGGTCTAGGCTTCAATCCTACCCCTGGATTTAGCTGTTGGACTTTGACAAATTACTTCAGACTGGCAGAGCCTCAGTTTCCTTATCGTCAATACTTCCCTGCGTTGTTGAGAAGATTAGAAGAGATAATGCATAAATGGCGCCTTGCATGTGCTAAGCAACAGGGCCTGTTCTTGCAGCTGCTGCTGTCAGGGAGATGAGAAACATGCATTTAAGTGGAGGTCACAATCTGGCAGGTGGCTGGCAAAAGTCCACCTGCATGCAAGTTTTCTAGGACGTGCCCTGCCCGAGAAATTTCAAGTAAGGATTGAGATTTCTGGGTTTTCTTGACAAACTGGAAGCTGTCACCATACTGGGCCCACACTCCTGCAGCGAGGACCCGGAGCCTTCCGTGTCAGGCAGGACTGTGCTCTCTGGTTTGCCATAGTCCCCAACAGTGTCTGTCATCCTCCACTCAGCCCCCTGACAGGCAACCTCAGTGGTCGCAGTAGGCACTGAAGCTAGGGACCCCTGTGTTTTCCAAGGAAGAGTAGGTAGGACACAGAGGCGTGAAACGGGAATTTGCACAGAGCAGTGGAAGATGCAGTGCTGTGTCGTAGGAAGCAGCTGGATCCAGGAGCCAGGGGACGGGAACTGTCACCCCAGTTCTACATTAACACCTGTGTTAACTCTGGGCTCTGTGGAGGTCTATTTCCTTATCTGTAAAACATATGTGCTAGGTAAGTTAAGTTTTGGAACCCAAGGCAAGTCAGCTTCCCATCTGGGTTTCAGCTTCTCATGTGTTCCTTTTTTAAAAAGATGCCAAATTAGTGGGTTCACTGAAGCCTGGCTGAATCAGAGAAAGCCCTCCCTCCGCATGCCCCTGTCAAAAAAAAGAAACATTGCATACAGAGTCGATGGAATACATTTGGAAGCTCAAATGCCAAAAAGAAGTATAATGTACATAATAGTAGCAATTTTGAGAATGCCCTTCCTTGTGTGGCTGGCCTTATGCATTAGTTCTAATTGAGTAAACAGAACTGTTTCCCCAAGTTTATTCTTCTTCTTAAAATATCAGTGAAGTCTCAAGGACTAATGCAAATTAGATCTGCTTTATAATTCTTCTCAGGCAAAATTCCAAACTTATCCTCTTATAACTTTGCAGAACTACATTTTAAAACTTGATAACTATGAGTATTTAATCGTTACTGATTCTTTTTTTGTTTTTTATTGTAGAAATTCTTAATAAAATAACTTTTGTAAATACCAAAAGATAAATATGTGTAAAACACATGTAATTCAAAATGCATCACCCAAATCCTCATTCAAAATAAGTACTAAAAAAAAATAACTATGCAATCTTCATTATCAATGATCTATGAATATTTCTAAAAACAGACATAGCAAACATAATCTGCCATGTCCAAGATAATTATTTAGAAATACTACTTCTTTTCAGTCCAAAAATCTGTTTCAGTCCTTCCAGTGGAATTTCTATATGCTCTGAAGTAGAAATCAACCAAAACAAGTAAACCAACTTACAGCAGCTCACCCAAGGCTTCCTCTGTTCTGTGTTCTGCTGTTGAGTAGCCATGGAGCTGCCCCGAATCAACATGTTGACGGGGCTTCTCAAAGCAGATGGCCATCTGGTGACAACTCCCAGTAGTGAATGACAACTCACTAGGATAGGAGACAAGTGGGCAAAAACCAACCCTGGCAAAATATATTCTAGTTTTTTTAAATGTCTTAAATTCTATCATTTAAAAAAAAAAAACATCTGTTACTGAAAGGAAACTGTTTTACTCCCACAACACTTTACATATGTTTAATATACATTTATCTATAATATGTATTATATATATATATATATCTCCATCCGTGTAGGCTTCAGGAAGAGTGAAGGTGCACAGGTGAGGCACACTCTATTTTTGGACTTGGGCAAGAAGATAGCAGTTCTGGTTAATCAATGATTCTCTTCGATTTCATGAAACTAAAATAACCTTTCAAAAACTTGAAATAAGATACTGTATGGTTAATTCTAAAACCACTGTGAACATACACTAACTTTCCCCGACTGATTTAGAAGCTGTTGCAGGACCTTGTGGTCAGTCTCCTGGTAGGGTGATTACTCTCCCCATTTCTCCAGGACAATCCCAGTTTATGCTTGTTGTCCAGGAAAAAATTCTTAATAGCTTTCCCTTTCACTCACAAAAATGACCTAATTTGGGTAACAATTACTACCCAGTGGTCCCCTGCCCTCTGGGTCACTACGCAACGCACTGCAGAAAGACAGGGGTACAGGGTCAGTGATAACATACTTGATTTAAAAAATGCTCGGACAATTTTGCCATATAATATGCAAATAAATATACTTCTACACAAATTTTAGTTAAGAAATAGTTAAATTTAGGTCAATTTGGTAGAGAAAACACTTTTTAATGGAGGGTCAGAAATAATTTACAGTAACTAAATTAGGAAGTGATAGCAGAACGAATGCATTGCTTGCGATATCTATGAAGTTTTCCATTTCAGTCTGACAATCCAAATTGAAGCCCAAAGTGTTTAAGTAATCATAATAGAACAATATTCCAAACGCTGCATAACAAATTAATTCAAGTTAATAACAAAGTTGACCAGAGGCCCTAAATGAAGCTCTCATGTTCCCCAGTTGTAATAATGTTCTCACAGGTCAGTTTTGCCTTCTGCTGGGGTCTCCGAAACTACTCACGTAGACTGGGAATAATCAACATTACAAACTAACAAAGAAGCCCCAAAAGAATAATTTTTGCATTGATCACCCTTGAGTAAAAGCAGCTGAGCGCTCAATTTTAAATGCGTTGAGAAAAGAAACTCGGCCCTGAGGAAACCGGCGGTGGGAACCCAAGCGAGCCTCCATGGCGTCGCACGCAGGACACGAAGCACGGAGTCACAGCCTTCTAAGACAGGGTTTCGAGTCAGGGGACAGTATTTAAAAAAAATCAGTATAAAAACTCTACGCACAAATAAAATCAAAATACAAAAGTTGACTAAACTCAAGCAATGTGGCCAACTTCAGTTCCAGATATTTTAATAATTAATGATGAAACACACATTGATAAACAAAATACATCAGTGTTTTCCAAATTTTACACTACTTAGGGCTTTTCATATTTTTCCTACCTTTGATGGCTTTATACTAACTGCTTAATAAATTGTATTTATTGACAAATAATGGATAACTCCCTTTTTATCTATAGGTTTATGACCAAAAATTGGGTCTTCTGACCAATGCTACCACACTGAGTTAATAATGGTCAATTAAAAAAAAAGGTTATTTGATCTAGATTGTCTCTTGTTAAGCTGTGTGACTTCGGGATTTGAAGTATTACTTTTCAGCCGCTGTAGCTTCATGGTCTTCAAGTTTTTTAGTCTACAGCAGTGATTTTCAACAGGTGTGCCACAAGAATTTTTAAAACATGTAATATGTGACTACTTAGCGAGGGGCACCAGCATCTTTTCCCTTAGAGTATAAATTTAAAAAAGGACAACAGGCAACACAACAGCCGTCTGGTGTGAACGAATCAAAATTATACCCATTTTTTTGTCAGACTGGCAAAACAACATATTTTTGGTGTGCTGCATACATTTAGTAATTAGTTTATGTGTGCCATGAGATGAAAAAGGTTGAAAATCACTGGTCCATACAGTTATCAATATATTTCTGTATCTATACATTTAACACAATAAAGCATTCATAATTGCTTTTAGAATATTTTCAAATATTTTAGAAGAAATTTATTCATAGACATGATTAGTGGGTCAAATGAGAAATAATAGCATTTGTTAAGAATTATAAAGACTTCATTTCTGAGAGAATGTAGGGTGATTTTCTTATTGACTTAAAATATAAAGTTTCTTTATATGTATGTTTTAATCCAATCACTTCAGGAATTTTTAATAAGATCCTACCACATGTGTGGCTGTGACACTAACTGCAAGGTCACTTCACACTCTTTTCCCATATTCTTCCCACTTTGTTGTTTTTACTTTTCTAAACCTGGAAAATACCAGAGCTTCAGAAACATTCATTGGCATCACAGATACTGTTTACCCAGCAGTACTCTAAGTGTCTCCAAATGACAAAAGGCATACGAAAAATATTTCAAAGCCTTTACTAAAGGGAGAACTACCGAGTAAGAACATTATAGCTCTAAAAACTTACTACATTATCAAATTTAAAATTAATATTTATGAATTATGTACCTCTGCCTCTATATTTTCAAACATTTGTGAACCACATTAGGCAAAACAGTCTCATGTTTCGAATTTAAAATCTAAGTTGCAGAATGATTCACATTAAATCCCTCTGACTTTTACAATTTAAAGTCATCTGAATTATTTTAGTTAATGATAGAAGTTTCTACAACTAGCTTTGAAGTAGTTCTACAGGTTGATAATGCTTAACTCCGTCTGCTCTCCCACCCTTGGAGACGCACGCAGTGGCCCCGCACCCCTACATACATCCGGTAGAGAGCAGGGGAAACATCTAACACAGCACGACTCTACCTTCGAGCACTGATGTCATTTTACAAACATCAGGGCACCAAGGAGACCATTACTCAAAATCCAAACAAGTTTTAAAACATGTAAAACTGGATTTAAAAGGAGACAACAAACCTGTACAACTTGACAAACTCAGAGTGTTGCTGAGAGATGTGGTAATGTCTGGCCTAAAGTAGCTTAGCCACAGCGTGTGTAATAAAACAGCTAAAGTTGGATTGGAGACTCATTTTGCACTCTCCGGTGTAATGTGGCCCTGGGAGAGCAAAGGCAAAGAGCCACTCAGGAAAGCAGAGACCAGGTCTCTGTAACTCCTCACCTGAAGGCAAAGACAAGAGCTGTTAATAGGAAAAAGCTGGCAGGCAGAATTGCTCTTGAAATTGAAAGGGGGAGAAAATGGGAAGAGGCAACGAGAGAATTGAACCTTGCCCAGCTTTAACAAAACATTTCCAGTGGCTTTTAAGTTAAGTGAGTGCAGTACTTGATCCCTTTCTCAAAATGGGCTAAAGAGTGTATCCCAGCTGAAAATTCTAGTACCAGATCACATTTATCCCTTTTCTCTCTTTCAAAATACTTTATTTACTCTTATGTCAGTTTTCCACCTTGTAGTTTCATATTTTATCTGCAATATTTCATGTTTGTAACAAAATTTTAATGTTCTTAAACAAAGGTGCAGTACGCCGTACTATTCTATCTCATTTATCTCTGTGGGACATCGCAAGTAATACTTCCTGAGTTGAGCTGACCTCAGGAGTACCAAATTTTTTTCTCCATAAACAAAGTTAAGCTGTGCTGTGGTTTGAGAGCATATACTACATGTTAAAATAGTTAGAAATGAATTCTAACTCTCCCATCTTCGAATTCTAACCGCATCTCCTCCTCCTGGAATTTTACATTTCACTAGTGAGAATGCAGGTTAACTACTCAGGTGCTTTGTTCACCTGTATAAACTAGGGCCTCATGCAAGGCTTGGTTTAACTTACTAGGCAATCTGAAGAAAAACAATTCCACATGTCGAATTGTGCTGATAAATTACAAATTATAAAAATATTATTTCCACCCCTCCTTTCTATCCATCTGTTGTGGATAATTTTTGAATCTCTCTCCCATATTCGGTGTCCACTTTGAACAAGGACTGAGACTCTCACAACTTACGTATATAGTTTTACACGGAGTCATCTTGAGCCTAATGCGTCCAGTCTGACTTAAATTTATTTTAATTTAGCTACAGAGATCTTTTCCTTTGCATTTTTGAGGGCTGGTATGTACTGGTAAACTTCCAGAATAAATCTTATGTCTTCCTTTTAAGTAGGGCAGTATCTTGACATACAACTACTGTGAGAGCTAAAGGCATTTCTGGCAAAAGCAGTGAGTGACCGACTTCCCCATTTGTTTTCATAGTGATAACTATATCGTTAGCATTAGGCAGGAAAACAAACATTCCCCCAAATATGTGCGAAGCACATCTGAGAGTAAATGGGGTCATACAGATATATCATAACTCCTCTCTCCATTAGAAGGTGTTCCAGTCTGTGAGGTTCATTCACTCCCACAACATAAAACCAGCCAAAGTGTATGCTCACTTGGAAAAGAAAGAAAAAGAAAGCTACCCATTTGAAAACATAAAAGACGACTCAAGCAATTACATTTCATTAAGTTTCTTTAGTCTGTTTATGCCTCATGTAACAGAATTTCCTGTAAGCTAATATAAACTCCAGCCTCTGATGTATACATTAAGGTGAAAGAAAAATATTGAAATAACAGTGTATTTCTTAAAGTAGACCCAGCATTTTATAAATCACATTAAACATTTCTTTTATAACTTGATTACACATTTTTATTGTATGGATCATTGTTCTTTCTCTGTACCACTTAGAAAAGATGATGATATTTTATTTCCTCTAGAAAAAGGTGAAAATCGAAAAGTGTTATCATGGAAGGGTGAAATTTTGTGCAGCAATGGACAAATACCTAGTAATATGTAGTAAACTACTAAAATATAAAAATGTATATAAAAGTACATGTATATTAAATACAGAATTTATTTTGTTTTTATTCTTCAACTTAAAAGTTACGACAAAGAATATTGTTAACTTATGTAATTGAAATAAAAATTTTTGGTCATACACAATTATGAAATCAATGATTTGGCATCCTTTGAGGCCATGAAAATCCATATTGGAAAACAAACTAATTTTTCATTCATTCAATTTATTCATGTGATACTTATTAAAATAAAGAGCAAAGCTTTTAGTTACACAATAAACAAAACCTTTTAATAACTAGAAAATATCTAATGTTGTTAAATAACCCTTTTCTAAAACTGGAGTCCCACCTTTTCCAGACCTCATTTCTTGAAAATGTTTAGGCATGTGAAGGATGGGGTTAATTTGGATAAAAGGAATGTATTACATTTTCTTTTGTTTCCAAAGAAATATTCTTTTAATACTGCTCTCGAGCCAGTTTTAATTTGATGTCTTTTGGTCTAAACTGACAGTCTTGAAGTCTTTCCTGAAGTAATATTTGCCTCTTTAAACATCCCTCTGGCATTCCATTATGGGCACCTGCTGCTGATAATTACAGGTCTGTCTCCTAACCACTTCCTCTGCTTTATGTCAAGGCAGGATCCAGGCTGCTTGATTACAAACAACTACCAGTTAAAGACCACTGCCATAGCTCTCTGTGGTAATTATTCAGGGCAAGTTGGGCCTGTGTTTACTGAAGTCTTAACAAAAATGAGGCAGTTACTTGTTATAATTTCCTCTTTGCTGGCAGTGTGACATAATCCATAACATATTTTGGTCACCTTAAAGGTACATCTGAAAATATCTGATTCAATCATGCTTATAATGATAACATTTTACTATGTTATTTTCTAAAAAACAATATATCCTGCCCAAAGATAATATAGGCTGTGGACCTAGCAAAAACAAAAAAAAAATCAGACAATGGTCAATTATAGGGAAACAACTGAGTTTAGTGTGTGCTACAAATAGATTTATTGTTCTTGACTCTGGCTTGCTCTGTCCCTGCAGTCTCAAACCCCTCCCCCCGACTTTATATTCATGCCATCATACTATTACAGTCAAAAGTGTCTGTGTCCCCCAAATTCAAATGTTGAACTCCTAATCTCCAAATATGATGCTATGAGGAGATGGGGACTTTGGGACATACTTATGTCATGAGATTCAGCTTCGTGAATGGGATTAGTGTTCTTATAAAAGAAACCCCACAGAGATCCCTTGCTCCTACTGCCCTGTGCGGACACAGAGAGAAGCTGGCTGTTTCTATGCCAGGGAGTGAGCCCTCACCCACAGGACCACTCTGGTGCTGTCCTCTCTGACTCCCAGCCTCCAGGACTAGGAGGAATGCATTTTTGTTGTTTAAAAGTTACTGGGCCTGTGGTCTTTTGTTCTAACAGCCTGAATAGACTAAGACACACCTGGCAGTAAACTTGCTTATTTTACAGTAGAGAGAAATAAGAAAAAATACTCTGTAGAGTTTGATGTAAGAATAATCTTAATGTAAAACAAAATTTCATCTACCAGTAGAGAGTGAGTTTATTTTAGCAATATTCCATGATAGAATTCTACAACTGAATAATAGGAACAGTTCCCAGGGGTTTGACCTGTAGACCTCTGTAACTCCCTCTCGATTCCGTGTCTAGGCAACTAGACCAAGGCAGTGAGAGTCCAACTGTGCTCATACTGCTGACCCGTCAACTGTCTGAGGTTTATTTCCTTCAATTACAAGAGAATCCGAGTTCTGTATTACTAATAGACCCAAATTACAGGGAAGGCAATCTGAAGTTAGAAGTGGATTTCTGAAAGAAATTGGCTAAGGAGATTGGCCTTTTAGGCAGAATCTAAGAGATGATGAACTTTGTCCTTGAGACTTTCCTCAAGTTCCACCTTCAACTTCATATTCAGTTCACTCTGTTCAGTAGCTCTCAAAAGTGGGTGATGGAGAGAACCTGGAAAGGTCTCACTTAACTCCACCACCACCACCACAAAGAGTCACCAAAAGCCCTTTGAAGATACCCTGCTTATGCATGAACAAAATAGGCATTCATCCGACATCATTCAAAGAATCTACATTACACGATGATTGTGTATCAAGCACCTGGTCACAGATGGTACAAGAGTTGCCATGATGAACAAGGTTCCTTTCCTCCTTATGCTGACATACTAGCTGAGGACACAGAAACAAAGAAAATTACCATTGGGTGTGGAAGGAGCCTTATGAAGAATGCAGCCATCAAGAAGGGATGGAACTTGAGGAATAAACACTTGTTCACAGCCAAGGAGTGTAAGCCACCATGCTCACTCACTAACCTCTTGTGGAAAACTCTGAGGGATGTTCCCCCCTGGGGCTACACTGGAGCAACCTGTGTGGGATTCGGGGGAGGTGCCCAGTCTGAGGAGACTATAGCCATAAGTTCCGGGAATGGAATTAGAGGCCTAATAACAAGTATCATTGTCAGCCAAGTTAACAAATTTAGATCTGATTCTAGATGCAGTAGAGTGACATCGAAGGGCTTTAAGAAAAAAAGCTATACTGATGTAATCTGTTAGAATTTGACTAGCAAATCCTCCTCTGTGGAGGCCAGAGGAGAGGGGGCAAGACCGGAAGCAGAAAGAAACTTCTGTAGTGATCCATTTGGGAGAAGTGGACATATTTGAAACATATTTGGGTAATATATGTCATCTTTTCTAATAGAATATCATTAGAAGGATGAGTATGTTTAAATGTTGCAAACATAAATATGAGACTATGAAATAATAAGTAATAAACATTCTGGCACAAAATAAATATTGTTCAAATAAATTTAAAAACACAAAATCTTCAGTAATCACACAACAGATCTTCCTAAGACAGTTTAATGTCCAAAAAATAAAAATAAAGTTTTGAGAAGCTTGTCTTTATTAAAACAAAAATGGGGGGGGGAAGGTATAGCCTAGAAGAGGTTATAAATAGTCTCAACTTTTTAGTGGTTGTAGGTTTTTTCCTCCTTTGAAAAATCTTCAAAGAGAACTACTACAAACCAAATGTTATACACAGCATAAAACCCCAAATAAGCAGTATAATCAATCATTAAAAGCAAACTAAGTTCTTTAAGCAGAATATGATCCTATCAAGACAAGAGGTTTTCACAACTATGTAGGAACTGAACCATACTGTTGATTCCTGAGCTTTTATTACTGTGCCTTTAAAGAGTGGGATGTTTCCTACATCGACACACTTGGGGAGCCAGGGGAGGAGGGTTAGAGTTAAAAACTGAATTAAATTTTGCTTTTTGGAAAAAGAAAACTACAAAGGAGTAAGTGTTCAATGGGCCAATTAAAATTGTTTCCTGTGTGGGTATCATTTTGGTGTGGTTAGTTATCTTTGTTTATTTTGTTAGTTACTGCATCTATTACATTCTTTAGCTTAAAGAATGTAATAGATGCAGTAATTAAATAAGTAAGCATTTACCACATTATTTTGGATTAAAAATGTTTGGAGTTATGTTCTATCAAGTTAACACATTTTGAGAAAAAAGTTATATTTATATTTTGTCATATTTTAAATTTACAATGAAGCATTTTAAAGAATATAAAACAAGGACAAAAAGGATTATTTGAAGCCACAGTAAAATATACAATACTGAATACTGGTTGTAGCTGAAAGCATTTTCTATGCCCCTGTTTTGTTTTTTTTTTTTTCAAAATAAAGTTGTTACTTAAAAAAACTATATGCTTCCATTTTATAAATACATGCTGGAAAACATTTTTCAAGCAGAACTATGAGCTTCAAATAGTTTCCCTCTCCCTTCTTATATATCATAAATAATACATGTATGCCTATACAAAACTATGGAGTTCAGTCACAGTCTGTTCATAAACTAACCATTAGAAGAATACTTTATTAAATACAGTGTATATCAGCCATAACATATATACTTAGCAGTTTAGTATCTAATTTCTCTTCTTGCCAATATTATAATATGTCCCTTGCTCATGAAAGAACATTGGCCTTTCTTGGAAATAGCAGTTTCATAAATTTTGTGTCTATCTTAGGATCAATAAATGCGTAAGTGTGTCAAAATTTTGGATATAAGTGAAGAAGTTTGTCTCTATTCCTACAGAAAGAATTTAAATGTTAGCAAAAGTTAAATAATTTGCTAATTTTTTCTAGCTTTTTAACTTTGTCTTTACAAGTATAGCCAATATATAATGGAGAAAGTATAAGCTGATTTTTTCATTGAAATTTATTAGGTTTTAGCTTTAACAAAATATATTCTAGATCCAGAATATATATACATGCATATATCTAATATGTTTTTAATTCCCTAACAGTCAAGAAAAAGGAAATGTTAAACTGCCAAAAAGAATGAGAAACCTAAAACCACTCATGAACTATTCTGAACATTTATGATAATCACACTAAGAAATGGACATTAAATATTTTAATAAAAAGTTTCTAAGCATAAATAAATTTAATTGCACCCAACTATACTATATATTATATTCACTTAAATTTTTAAAATGTAATTCTTCATACAAAAAATAAAGGTACACTTGTAAAGCTATCCAAAAAAGTAGCAGTGTGTTAATATTGCAGGGTCAGTTTTTCTAAAACCTATTCCAAACTCTAATGTAATAAGTCTTATTCCAATCACTCTAGCATCATCTTGTTATTTTCAACATAATTCAGTTACATCATACTAGTTCATAGACATGTACAAAAGCATTGTGTGGCAGAATACAATGGCATCCTTTTTCATCTTGCAATAGAATTGTATTATGCATTAGAAAAGGAAAACATATGAAAAATAGTCACTTTTACCAAACGTTTTAACCTGAAAAGAAAAGTTGATTTAGAATTAGAAATCAAAGCCCATTGGTTGAACTGAGGCATATTTCCAGCTGTTATTAATGTTTGAGTTACATACTAAAGATGAGATTATTCATCAAGTTCCTCATATAATGCATTAGTAAATGGGATTTTGGTTAGGAATGTAATTGCATGAATTCTGTTCATGTAAGCTTCCAATTCATCCCAAACAACCCTTTACACTGGCCTGGACTGAATTAAAACAGTTAGCAACACCAAAGAGTACTTCTTGATTTTATTAAGAAATGCTTGTATGAAAATCTGTGAACATAAAAGGGAGATTTCTGCCACCCCATTATGATTAATTAAATAGTAGTCCTTTTCTACTTTCCCCCTTTTAAGTGATACATGGTTACATGAAGGGTTTTTTAATATTATAAAGAAAAATTGACTTAATTTTAAAGGTAAATAAATAAATAATAAGTAAAGTGAAATCTCAGGCATAAATAAATTCTCAGGTTATAAATGGTAAATAACTCTTAAGTACTGGAAAATGTGATAGAATTCAAGTGACTACTCTGAAAATGTACACAAGGCTCATGCCCAAGTGATCAGGGTCATAAGCTTAAGCAGGGCTCCCCATTATTGTACAGGCTTTCACTAATGGTCTGATAATGGGGAGTGGGGGTTCAACATGGAGGTTCTCATAATACTTTACAGAGACTGGAGCATGGCAGCCACTGATTAATTACCGCCCTGTTCTCAACTCACATTAGATTACTGAGCAACCGCCCCCTGGTCTCCACAATGGCCTCAGTGTTATAGAACACCATCGTAGCAATTTCTTCAAGGTGACATTAAAGAATTCTTGGATTCTAACACAAATGTGCAGTAAAACTTTTTGTCTCTCATATAATTAAAATGGAAATTAACAATATTAAAAAGATAAAAATGGGGGGTATTATTGACATTTCAACCTTTGATTTCATTGCAAGCAGTACTAATAAATATATCCTGATGCTTTCAACACATTACTATAGCAATCACCTTCAAAATATTAACAGATATGAAGTTGTACCGCTGTTTTCACTTGTTCTCTTTTCTCAATTGCTTGTGTCTCCCACTCCTCACCGCACACTATTTAAATACATAACAGTGTCTAAGGAAGGGACTTCCTGTTGCTTCAAAATGCACTGAAAACTAAACACTGAGGCTAATAGTAAAAAAAAAAAAAAAAAAAATCACTTTAAATGAATACTTCAGAGTAGGACACATGAATATGTGCTTCAGTGAAAACAACTCTTTTTGGATGTCAGCTTAAGCTTCTCCATATGATTTGTCTCAAAAGCTCCCTCTTAAAACCACCGCTGTCATTTATCATCTCCTTGTTACATAGAAACTGCTACTTTTGTTTCATCGCCAGTCTCTGCCTGTTTAGCAGCCCAGCCACTCCTATCAGATGACATTTGTTTTACTTAATGTATGTAGTTTTAGAAAAAAATATAGAACTGCTATTACTGAATTATATGAAAAAATTCCAACATACATTTAGCTGACACTGCATCAGCTGCTATTTAAACTGGGCTTAGCTAATGGACTTTTAATGTCAGCGGGGTTACGTGCAGTTACTGGCTATTAGCAGAAATGGCTCCTTTCTATAAAAATCACTTTTCCTCAAGTGTGTTGTTTGAACATTCCTTTCCCTAATTTAGTGACTGGCACTGAATGCAAAACAAACTCAAGGACTCTGGAATCTGCTATTATCTTTAAGACCCTCTTTTTAAGCCTTGCATTCCCCATTAAACAGGCAACCTCCCTCATTAGCATTTAGGCTTGTGATCACAAAACTTTGTGAGGCATTATTATTTACAGTGTTGTTCTTAGCAGAGCACCACATGTTTTGCTATGAAAACTCGGGGTCATCCATGAATGTGGTATAGGTATGACAGAGAACATACAAAACAATGTTCTAAACCCTAGAATTTATGTGTATCTTTTAAAATCCTAGTTCAGAAATGCAAAGTGATGTAGACATGTGGCAATAGTTAATATATATTTATATGTCGATGTATGAATACTCATACATTAACATGAACTTGAATACAATAGTGAATATAAACAGGGAACCATATTATTCCTCCATCCCAAGCGAAGTTCTGTATATTCTATCATTCCTAACAACCTTCCGCCCAACCCTTGTGCTCCCCCACCCAACAAGCCTTATCTTTGGTCCATTAAATAAAGCTTTTCAATTCATGTAATGGATAAATCTATCTAGCATATGAAGGAGTTCAAGAAAATCAAATGTCCCCCATCCTGGGAACATGACTCCACTTGATTAAGAACTTGAAACAAACCTTTGCAGGACAGAGCAACACACTGGCCTCAGATCAGCCCACAGAAGAGGTCACCTCCTGCAGACCGCCTACAGTGGAAATCACACCTTTCCTGAGAGCACCCTGAGACGGAATCCCATGTGTGGATGAAAGATTCTACCAGTGCATGTGTGAAAGTTGACTTTCTCCTTCAGTCAACGAATCTAGTCTACTCTGTTAAGGAATACGGGGGAAGTCTTCCACGCGTCTGAAACAGACCAGTGATTGGGAGATTTCCTCAGTCTATGTCCTTAGAAGAGGGAAGAAAGTCGTTCCTATCAGATAAGCTACTGCGCCAATGAGCAGAGGCGTCTCTGCTGTATTTTGTACACCACGAAAATGACTTAGGAGCTGCTAGAGAACAAGGCACTGTTTGCACAAAAGTAGGATGTAATTTTCAGTTATGATCCAATGATTTAATCTAATTTCCTACTCAATGACTACCTTTACAAACTTGTTTTATAAGCAATTTTTTTTTCATTTTCAGAGGTTCTGTTTGTTTTCTTAAGGGTATTGCCAAGGTTATTTGAAAATGAGCTCTCATTTCTAAAACAAAAAAGGTTACACAGACACACACATACAATTTCTGTCAACATATATATGCTCACAGGGAATTATTGAACTATATTTGTCTTCTCCTTGTAACTCCTCATTTCATTAAGACTCTGCCTGGAAATACCCTCCTAAGAAATAATTCCAAATTATTTAATTCAATAAAAAATGATGTGTGTATCTTTCATGTGTATCTTTCATTTCTAATAAATCCCATAAACTGATTACCCCCATTTCTCTGAAAACATTCCTATTGTTAAAACTTTTCCTAGTCATCCTTTTATTTAGTTATTTTTCATCATGTAATAGTAAGTAAACCATAACTTCTTCACTGTGGTCTTTTTAATTCTATATAGATATATGTATGTGGGTGTAAATGTATACAAAATATATATCAAATAGATCAGCATATGAGAGAAAGGTATTGGCAACATTTTAAAAAAATGTATAATAATATATTGAAGATAATACTCCACTTAAGGAAATTCTTTCCGTGGACAAAGAATGCAATTCAATTCCTGATGTACAGGCGAGATTTAAGATACAATGCTGGTATTGTTATTAATGACAATGTTTAACAGAGTAGCTCAGAATTTGGCAATGCATTATATAAAGACCACTGAAGAATAATTGATTATGATTTAGAGGAATCTTCTCACAGATACTGTATTCAACATACTGCTGATTCTGATTTAAGTCTGGATTTCTCAAACAAGCACACCCTAACCACATAGGCCCAAGTAAAATGCAAACGTAACTCCTTCAATATATACCTTTTAAATATTGTCCAAAGTCTTTTACTCTGTTAATTGAAATAGGAGCAGATGAAGACTCTATTTAGATAAAAGTGTCCAGTCAGATGGCCTGTTAAATAATATTATGATGAAATACTGATCTTAGGTTTATCTTCCGGATAGCACAAATAAATCATTTGAACATGCCTGTTTTTCCTCAGCCTCTGAGAGCAGTTACTGAAATGGGCTTCTATTTTCCACCAGGTTGCATACTCTGTTGGTGATGGCTGTGGATAGCTGGGAGGGAAACATCTTAGGCTCCTTCCATCCTTGGATTTGATCCATAACACATTTTTAAAGCTTACACTCTTTCATTATCTTATGGAGATCCAGAAGGAAGAAGGAAAGTTGCTAAAGAAAATGACAGACAATGTAATTACTATTTTATTCAGAATGACTTTTAGATTGCTGCTTGCTAAATTCGTACACTTCCACTGGGTGGCTACAATGTGAGTATCTGGCAAACTCTTCAGTTGCTGGAGGATAAAATATATCATTTTTTCCTTTATCAAAAGCTAAGTTCAAATGTCAATGTATTTCACACAGACATAATCCTCAAAGTGAAATTACCATTTTTGACTATGTCTTCACAGTCAAAGTTTTTATTGTCATAATAATTTGGTTATTTGTTTGGTATGGATTATAGATAACATAGGTCTCTGAAACTCACTTTTAATAAAACAACAGCTTTTGTTATTGACTATCATTTTTCGTTCCCGTAAAAGTTAGAGGATATCATTTGTCACAGAGTACTCTTTAATCTAGATATTAAAATGACTTTTTGGGTTCTTGAAATTTTGAAAAGATATTAGAATTATATAAAGTATTCAATTTAAATACAAGTAACAAATTTGTGCATTCACAGAAAATAGAATGGACCCTTTAACTTTAATCTTCTACATGAATGTATTTCAGTATGCCTATAACTATACAGGAGAATTATTAGACCATGTGCCCTGTCATTTTGCACTAAACTACTATTGTTTAATAGAGTGTATAGTATGAATTAATTTAAAATGATTACTTTTCTAGAAAATGGTATACTTTTATAGTACTCTTTAAAATTTTATACTATTATAAACACTAAGTTTCTTCAATTTTGAAAGACACCTGAATTTCCACTCATGGACATATACAGCCTTGTGACTGGGCTCCAGTTGCATTTTAATATGCAAGCACTAATCTATTTTAATTGGAAATAAATGTTCATATATAAGGTTTTCTTCTGGATAGGAAAAAAAAAAGAAGACAATAAATTGTAGTTGAGTTCAGGCAGTCCATGATTAAATAATCAATTAAGACATTGACTAAAACCGATAAATGTTAACATTCATCAATAAACTTGTTAAATGTGCTGAGGGGGTTTCTATTGTTTAACATCCTCAGTTAGAAAGGAGATAATACATGTTCATCTACGTGGGCATTTTTATGGCTCTCATAATTGCTGAGATATGAAACTAGCTACAGGATCCAAATGACAATGATTAATGAAGGTTAAAAAACCCCTATTCTCACAACATTTTTAAATAAATAAGACTTGTAAGTCTGGAGTTAAATTTGATTAATCAATATCATCCATTAACATGATTATTTTGAGCCCTCATATTTAAAATAGAACTCCAACCAACACATCAACATAGCAGCCTCATCTGGCTCACCTGGCTCTCACCTTGCACTTCCACATTAGCAATGAGACAAGGTTAGTTATTTAGTTAAAAGAGGATATTCCCCAAGCATTGGAGTTTTCAGATGTTAGACTTCACTTTTTGCCACAAAAGCATTTTTGAACCACTGCTTAGGGCGAATAAAAGGTACACTAACATAAGGACAAATATCTGCTTATTTGGCACTTTCAAGGCTATAGTTTGCTTTCTAAATTATAACTTCAATTTAATTAATGTCCAAGTAATTAACACTATGAACTCCATGTAGAAAGCTGGGTATGTTTTAAGTTACTATAAAATCTGGAGACAGTCTTTTGTTTATTTCAAAACCTCATTAGGGAATCTTAAGGGAGCAACTTGTTAGGGGGCAGGAATGGTCAAAATTAGAAACCATATTACAATGTCACCTCAAAACATTTTTTAAAATTCTGAAATACAGAATAATATTTTCCAATATTTGACTTACAAAGAGTCTAAATATTTGCAACATAATATATGTTTGAGGTTTTCATAAACAGGCAGGAATTCTGAGAGCTCTTATGAAGTAGAGACTATAAGAAAGCTTACTATCTCTGATTTTGATATCTCAAAAATTATTACTATGAAGGTTTTTATTTAAACCTCTAAATTTGGAGATGACATATTTGAAATAAGAGAAAGTATAAATTATTTAATTATTGGATTTCTTTCTACAAGCTAAGATAAAGGAGGTAGTAGAATTACAACACTGCTCAAAGCAAACTTCCTCCACTTCAAAAAGTTACATAAAAAAATGTGCTGAGTTTCTGTGAGTGCAACTTCAAACATCCTTGAACTAAGTGATACTGGGGCAATACCCAAGGCCTCAGATTCATGTGCCCCTCCTACATAAATACATAAGCAATTACAAATCCAAATAAAATGTGAAATAAATCCAGGAGAGTCCAAACATGGCTTTAAGAAGTTAAGGTTTAAAAAAGAGAGAGAGTGGAAAAGTTTGGGCTCCGTAATTGTACACCAGGCAATCAAAAATTAAAAGCAGAATGAAAATACTATAAGAGAATGAACTGTCTCATTTAAAAAAAAACATGCAATTCTCTAGTTTTACCATAAAAGTTTACAAAAAACATTTGCATGAAACATGAAAAAATAGCAGTAACCACTAAACAAGTAGAATTAAATGTAAAACTTTCAAATTCTATTATTTACATTATTATGTTATTCTAAATTATGATACTAAAACTTTCTATTGAAAACAATTTGAATATATGAAAGGCCTGGTGAATTTGCTCTGCCTTCAAGTTAACCTAATTTTCTATACATTTCTTTGTGTTGTTTTAACATGTATTTATTATGTTCCTCAGACTATACATGTGCCCATTTTTTAAAAGAAAAACTACTCACATTTTATAAAGTGCTATTTTCTCCAAAAAATAAAACATGAAAACATGAAACTTGACCTGTTTTCTTTTAATAAAAGTGTTTATGTAACTATAAAAAGGTTTTTTTTTTTCTCTCTCTTCAATATTCACTGAAAAGAAAGAAAGTTGCCCTGACTGGTGTGGCTCAGTTGGTTGGGCATCATACTGCAAAGCAAAAGGTTGCTGGTTCGATTCCCAGTCAAGGAACATGCCTGGGTTGAGGGTTCAGACCTTGGTTGGGGTGTGTATGAGAGGCAACCAATTGATGTTTCGCTCACACATTCGATGTTTCTCTCTCACACCGATGATTCTATCTCACATCAATGTTTCTCACCTTCTCTTTCTTCCTTCTCCTTCTCTAAAAATAAATAAATAAAATCTTTAAAAAAAAGAATGAAAGTCAAGGGAAGAGCTCATAGCCAGGACTTAACTGGCAGTGACTTAACACAGCATTCTAAGAACTGGCACTGGGTTAATTTTCTCAGAGAGCAGAAAGGAGAACATGGGACTATGAGAGGGGAGAACTTCCACATGCTGTTCAAAGAACCATGCACTCACTGTCCAGGAGTTTGCAGTGATACTCTCGGGGCATTTCCTCAGACTGCAGCACATGCTGCTTTCAGGGAAACAGTATCTATAGCCATCCCTCTCTGAGTTTAAAATTATAGACCTTTAGCCCTGGATGGGTGACACAATTGATTGAGCATCATCCTGTACACCAAACGTCGTAGGTTTGATTCCTAGTCAAAGCGAGTATCTAGGTTGCAGGTTCCATCCATGGTTTGGTGCATCCAGGAGGCAACCAATCAATGTTTCTCTCTCAAATTGATGTTTCTCTCTCTCTCTCCTCTCTCCCCTCTCCCTAAAAATCAATAAACATATCCTCAGGTGAGGATAAGAATAAATTATCGACCTTTAATTTCTTCAACTTCTAGTCAGTGGTTTACACATTTGGAAGACAAAGAATACTGCTGTAATAATACTTTGCATGTATTAATTCATTCACTCCTAATATGACGTGTAGTATATATTATCCTCATTTTGTATTGGATGTAACTGAGGCACAGGGACACTAAATAACTCATTCACGGCCAAACACCTAGGAGGGGTGGAGGCAGGATGTTGAGATAGTGGTAACAACTAAGACAACTGAAAGAATGGGCACATAACACTAACAGCCTTTAGTTTATGGCTTCTGCAAACCAGACCGAATATACGTTAAATCAAAGTAAGACTTAATATATGACAGTTGTGATGGAAACTTCCCTCCAAACTGCCACCCTCAATTCACCCTGTGCAGAAATGCTGGAACCCTCACCACCATTTACTCGCCTGACCTGGTTTACTGTCTTTGAGTCTGGAGTCCAGAAAGTACTATACCTGTGCACATTGTTACATTTCAGAATGTGAATTATAATGATATGGTTATAAACGTGTCTTCCTTGAAGGCTGAAAAACTGTCTCATTCAAGTCCGTGTTCCAACAAATAGGATGCAACCTGGCACATAGTATGTGCACAATGCTTGTTGGTTAAGAATGTTACTTCTAATACTGCCACTATTCAAATGAGCCAGTGAGTTTTTAATTTGTGAGGAAACATGAACAGGTTTGTTTTTAACTGCCACAAAGACAAAAGTCAGACTGAAAAAGCTGTAGGCTAAAATTGGAAGGCAAGAGTGCTGCCTCCATCCCTGCCCCCACGTGTCCCCAGCATTATCTCCCTCAAGTGCTTGCAGCCTGTAATTTTAATGTTTCTTCTGAGAGTGACTCCCTCTGCTGCTCCAGCAGAGCCATGACCTAAATCAGAAAAGTGTTAAAGGCAGTTCAGGCCTAACATATCACACTCTGCCTGTTCTGTTTGCACTAATTGGAGAACCTAGCATCCATTGGAGAACAGTTACTTTTAAGTCTCAACAATAATTATAAATAAGCTAAGAGGGTTTGCCTAGTAGAACTCACACCTCGTTCGTGTTCATGTTCATGTTCATGTTCATGTTCATGTCCTTGGGGGATGGCTTAAAAATATTGATATGGATTCTTATTAAGACTATAATGGGAGATGCTCGGGGACCCTGTATTGTGGAACTGTGAATCCCCAGTATCCAGAACACAGAAGGCCAAAGTCAATAAATGTTAACAATCTAGTGGTTCCTCAGTCTTTGCAAGTACTTGAGAAGTTTGTTCCTTGAAACTGTGTAAGCATTCCCCAAGCAAAAATACATGAAATTATTTTTCTAAACAAAGGTAAGCTAACCTATTTTTCCTTATTGCAAATACCAACATGAATTTGCTCTGTTTCTAGAGTGGAAAAATATATAGTATAATTTTAACAAAATTCAGGGGTTTTGTCATGCCAGTTGTCTGGCTGTACCATACCAATATGCATAAATGCATGAAAGTAATTTTTACTCTCTTACAGAAAGTATATTTTATTTTTTTAAAAAACAAAACAATTTATGACAGAGAATTATCCTAATATGATGAAAATCTTCAGTGTATTTCTGTTCTGAGTTTGGTGGTGTTAACACTCAAAACACTAGTTGGTGCTAGATAAGCAGAATATCAATGCTGTGCAGTCCAGAAATAAAATGCATTTATAAAACAGAAGGGTGCTAATTCTAAGGCACACTGTTCAAGCACGCACACACGCGCGCGCGCGCGCACACACGCTTTTCCTCCTGAAATCTTTCATTCTTGGAAGTCAGAAACACCACAAATTCCCTAGAGCTCGGAGTTCCCAGCAATCCTGAATAAAACAAATAGGGCACAGCCAGAAAGAGGACAGTTGTTGCCTAAAGCCTAGAGAATCTCCCAAGGATCTGTTTAAAATGACTGCTGTCTCTCTTTAAACCACAGTTACAAAACACTGCACACTCACAAATAACTCATGTTTTTTTCATCTTAAACATCTGTTGTTTTCTTGACTATCTGTGAAGAGACATATTTTCTAAAACTTCTAATTTTTCCAGTACTTCTCTAACAACAAAATGAAAGCCTCACCCACAATGTAAAGTTCTTAAATTAACTTTCTCATCTTAATTGCGTATGTACTGCCATTCATAAAAATGATTCATTCTGATCTTTAAATCTTCAGCACGTGGGAATCATACCTTGAGGGAGCAGCAACATCTTGTGTTTCGCTAGTATTCTAGTCCAAAGACAGGGGTGGGGGGTGGAGGATGAGAAATTAGAAGGAAAAGGAGATCTGACCATAAGACCATGATAACTTTCTGATTCTGGGAAGGGATTATCACAGTGGTGGGACAGTAAACAGGCTGGAGGAATGGACTTGAGTGATGGTGATGGCAGCTGATGGTAGAGTTTGGCACTTTTCTACATTTTTGATGCCTGACAGACAACGCAGGAAGGGCTCCTGTCGGGGAACATGGAGGATAGCAAAGATAAAAGTGGTGGAATAATGTCTTTCAAAGAGCACAAGATTCAAAAATAAATAGTTTATTCATCAGGAACTGAAAGAACTAAATAAACCAAATGGAGGAGAAGAGCACTGGAATGCACACACCCAACAGAATACATTTTATTTTTCCACTTATAATCCTAAAATCAGGTTCATTCTCAACATCTGTCTTGCCTGGTCTATAAAAAGAAAAACAGTGCAAGTGGCAAATGCTGTCTATCCTGAGCATCTTTTCATTTCTTCTCTCTTCTCCTTTCAATATTAATCCACTTGTAATCTCCGGTTTGATTATCTTTATTGATCCTTTTTCCTAGGCAGTCTTTCTAATTTGGCTGTAGTAAGCGCTGGGCAGGGATTTCGGATCTCCTTTTTGGCATCTTTGGGGACTTTAACTTGTCCTCTCACGGCCCGCCCCAGCACCCACCCCAGCACCCACCCCAGGCTTGTGCACCCAATAACAGCAGACGAATTCCACAGGGAGTCACGACGCTGTTGATTCCACAACTATTCATCAGGTTGCCCACTTAAACTTCCGAACACCCCCTCCCCGCCCCCAGCCCAAGCACCCCTGGCTGCCGCCCTGAAAACTTCTTAACCAATTTTAAGAAATCCACAAGTTCTCATGAGCCTCAATGGAGAGTCCTTTGTAAAATGGACAGATGCGCTCTGGAAGTATGCACAAGAAAACCAGGGCAGAACCTCCGGATGGGAGGCATCTGGCAAGAAGGAAAGGATTTATGAGCATGGCCACTTAGCGCGGCAGCAGGAAAATTTACTCCTGAAGTAGCTATGGCTAATTCACAAAGCCTTGCTAATCACTTACCTCCCCACCCTGACCACACTCGCCTGCTATCGGGGCTTCCCCTCCACCTCCCACGCCCTGGCTCCCAGCGCCCTTGCAGATCAGAGGGAATGCTGTCAGGGGCCACCAGTGTCTGAGCAGCGCCCAGGGAGTTTGGGCTATCGCGGCACCTTCTCTGCTCTCCCAATTTGTAAAGAAATGGAACCAAGATGATGGGATGGCTGAATTACCTCCGAATGCTGCAGAAGCTTCCTCCATTCCCATCCCCAACCTCACCCCCCGCCGCAAGGGAAAGCCGAGCTCTCCCTCCAGAGCCAGAGACCACCACAGAACCGGTCTGAAAGATTCAGGTTGGCGCTCTGGTTGGCCGGAGGTTGGGGGTCCAGGGGACCCGAGAGAGACAACGGAGGGGGGCAGCGTGGGCTCTTTCCTCTCCGCCTCCCTTCCATTCAGCTTCCCGGGCTCAGAAGGCTGGGAGCTGCCGCTACCAATTCAAACTCAGGGAACGAGAAGGGAGCCAGGCGATCAGTCCCTGTCCCTGCCCTCCTCCTCACCCACCCTCAATTCCCCGCCACTCTTCTCCCAACCCAGGTTTTGCCCAGGGCCCCGGACACTTATTTTAAAGCTCAGGCGCGTTAAATTAAAGTGTCAGAGTTATAAACTAGACGGTTACCCCGGGGAGTTTCGGATTTGGTTTGAGCGACCAGTCTGCTTCCCCAGAGCTCTGGTGTTTAAGTTTCTCGGTGGCCAGCTGGAAGGGAGTCACCGAGAGACTGTGAGTTCGTAGGCGTGCACAACCCCAGGGCCTGCCGCAGGCAGGGTCGCACGGGTCCCGCGGTGCTCCGCGTCTCTAAGGCGCCCTGAGCAGCAGCCGAGGTGTACCAATGCTGCGGGGTCCTCAGCCGTAAAGGACGCATTTCCTTAGCTGAGCGCCCTTCCGCGTCTCAGAGACTCACCGAAGATCCTGCAACCTCGGACTTGGCACAGTGCGGGGAGCTCCTGCGCATCAGGATGCATCTATGACATGCCACACAAACCCGCACCGACAGTCCTTCCAAACCTCTGTGTGTACTATATGCAACAACGCGTGCGTGTGGAGCAGAAAGTGCAAAAGATACCCACGGTGCCCACATGCCCAGAGACAGATAAGTGTCCACACCCCGTGCGTCCCTGGTCCACCCATGCCCATCTCGGAAGACATTAAAAATAATAAACAAAGATTCTTGACTAGTTGGGAAAGTGGAATTTAAAGTGATTTCCAGTTGAGTTCAACGAGACAGATTAAGGAAGCCTGGAGAAGTGGGGTGGAAGAAGAGGGGAAAGGCAGAAGCGAAGGGAGGTGCCGCGGAGCTCTGCGGACCCCCTTACCTTGAGCCGCGGAGCCGGTGCCACTGGCGCTGAGCAGGGCCAGGGCAGGTAGCACGAGCGTTTGCAGCACGTATCCCAGTCCCAGTCCGCAGCGGGCCGCTGTCGCCCGCAGACCTTTCCTCATCGTCGACAGAGGTGTGCTGGGGGGAACCACACACAGACTCGCGAACAGCGAAAGCCCCACTGGGCAGCAGCTGAATCTGCGAACCGAGAGGCAGTCCGAAGAAATAATGAGAACCAAGAGCCACACTCCACTTTCTCCAAGGGCAGGGGCCAAAAGGGGGTGGAGAGGAGACGCTGAGGAGGAGTTTGCAGGTCCCTCTTTCCCAGTGCCTTCTAACTGGCAGATCCGAGCGCCGCGGCTCTGCCCCCACTTGGGGAGTCGGGGAGGCGCAGGGCAGCTACCTCGCCGCTCCTCCCCAGCAGCAGGAGCAGCCACAGCTCCGCTGCGTGCCGATCCTAGACTGCTCTCCCGGTCCGCTCGCCAGTGCCGAACACACACAGGCACCCGCGGGCGAAGGTGGGGGCGGGGGGAGTGGAGTGAGAGAGAACTAGGAGGAGGAGGAGGGAGAGAAGGGAGGGAGTTGGGCACAGTGAGGTGCTCGGGTCTCCAATCCCTGTGTTCTCACGCCGAACGTAGACATCCCGACTGTCGCTGCTGGGTGGTCAAGAAGGGTCACCTCCCAGTGTGGGGCGCCTGGATGCTCCAAGGAGCTAGCGGAGAAGGCGTGGAGGGCGCAGCCCAACTCCACTGGGGAGTCAGCGGCAGCGGGAGCGCGCTCGGCCTCCTTATGTAAGCTAGGATTGGAGAGGGATGCGCGCCCAGCGCAGGAAGTGGAGACCGGTTGTCGGTTTACCGGCGGACACCCAGAAGGCAGAGACCAGAGGGTACAGAGAGACCTGCGGGAAGGGGCGGCTTCGGAGAGTGGGAGTGCTTGCCTCCCGCGGTGCGCCAGACCCGGACTTGGAGAGCGCGGCGGCGCGCTCTCATCCTCCTGGCTGTGTCCTGTGGAGCTCAACCCAGCGCCTGTGGGCTTCTTCTCCGCGCCAGCAAAACCTGAGCCAGACTCCCCGGGTCTGGACTCGTTCTACAACTTCGGGTCCTGAGGTTGATTAAGCCAGGCTCCGGCTGAGGCTGAAGTCCCGCCTGGTGGGGAAGAAGGCATGAAGCAGAAACAGTGCCCCAACCGGCTGCATTCTTCGGGTTGTCGGCTCCACTTAGACTGCTTTACGTCCTAGGCGTCTATGGCCTCTCTGTAGCGGAACAGAAACAAAAAAGCTCAAGGAAAACTCATTCTCTAACAGAGCTTTATATGCATGCGTCTTGGTGAGATGTTACCGATACCAGGAGAAACTCCTAGAAACGTTGCACAATATTTGTAGAGAGAGACTCACTGAAAGTGATGGCGGAACCAATGACCTGTTTTCCAAACTCCTAACTGTGTATGTAAGGACTCAAACTGCTATGAATTTTTTTAACCTCCTTTTTTTTGGTTTGTTTGTTTTTAATTGGCTGGGTAGCTAAGGAGGAGTGTGAGAACGAGTGGATAAAATAATGGTTAGACAAAAGAAAATGGATGGATTAAGAGGTCAATACACACTTGCACAGCCAACATTCTGGGAAGGAGGAAACCATTTCCCAAGATTAGTACGTTTTTAAGCTAATAATAAATAACATATCAAGAAAAATGTAAGCTCTTTGTGCCAAGGGGGCAATGTGGAAACACACATACACACAGGCAGGAAGCTTGCTGTCTAATCTTGGCCGTGGTCATAACTCGCTCTGTCATTCTGGACAGGTCAGGTAAACTGCATGTCTCGGTTTCTTCATCTGTGAAATATTTCGGTGGATGGTCTCGAAGTTCTTTTCAATTCTCACATTCCATGATTCTGCCTGCTAAGCTCCATCTAAACCTCTAGTCAATAAAAAGTGTCTTGGATGAGTCTGATAGATCTGAAAAGGTCATACTCGGCAAAGACGTTGACAAATCTGGTCACTTCTTATTTCTATGAAGACACTGTTGGCCATGCTAAAATCTCTTCTTCACTCTTTTTAGCTTCCTCATAGAAGATATGATATTTTGGCAAAGAGGTGGGGTCCAAAACCGGACTGGCTGGCTTAGCATTTCTTATTTCTAGTTGACAGGTATTAAACAATAAAACTAAATACCTCAGTTTCCTAATCTGTGAGATAGGTATAGTAACAGTAACTACCATGGGGTTTTGTGATAAATAAATGAGTTAAACATATGTGAAGTGTCTAACACATGAAATTGTTAGCTGCTATTTTTACCATTGATAAAAGATTCCCATCAGCTGTCTACTGTCTAAACCAGTGCTGTCCAACAGAACTTTCAGCTCTGACGAACATGTTCATACCTATGCTCTCCGAAACGGTAGTTATGAACACATGTGGCTATTGAGCACTTGCAATGTGACTAGTATAAATTGGGAGTTTTAATTTTTATGCAATTAATTATAATTTAAATAGCCACATGACTAGTGACCACCATGTTGGACAGTGCATCTAGGCCACTCATAACTTAACATTTATTTTGAGCATGACATCACCAGAAGGGATTGGGATTATATTTCATATGTGTCTTCACAATTTTTCTAAGACAGACGGCAGTAGCAAGAAAGAAACCCCCACAGATATCACTATCATATTACCAACATCTAAAAGTTGTTTGTTTATTCACTTATAATTTTATTGCCTATCTTCTCTAACTAGAATTTAAGTCTTTTTAAGGCAGACATTTGTCTTGTTCATCATATCATATCCAACTCCTAACACAGAGAGCCCAATATATATTTGATGTTCAGTTAGTATGGGTCGATTGCCATTAAACGCACAATAGGGGAAAATCCTCCAAGTCTAGTTAGTTAAATAAAATTAACTAGCATAATCAAGTCTGGGGCACTGAAGTACTCAATGGCAGGTACTGCATGAAATTAATTTTTTTAAAGGAAAAGTAAAAGGTAAGAAGGGGAGTAGTAGATCAATACAGAAATTCAGCCTAAAGAGGGCAAGAGACAGGTTTGAGTGATAGTAAATGGAGATGAAGTGGAGAAGGGAGGGGAGACAAGCAGGTGAGTTTCCTACAATCCATGGTTGCTCATGAGACTTTCCTTGAAACATCCCTCCTAGTTTTTTTCATGAAAGAGATAATGCAGTGTTGCATATCTTCTGAGACAAGGATTGTGAACTAACTTCACTTAGATCTGGTCTGAAATGTCACTGCTTAGAGAGACCTCTAACCAGCTACCTAACATAGCAGTCACCTCATCATGCTCAATTGTGTTTACCTCATTTGATTTTCCATCTAGGACTTTTTTTATGTAGTCACATATACATACATGCATATATACACATATAGGTATATGTAGAAGACATAAACATATATGTCTATATGTATGTATGTACTCTCCAATAGATTGTGTGCTTCTCATGAGGAAGGATTGTTTTTCTTATAGTTTCAGTGCACTATACATACAACCTAGAAAACTGCCTGGCACATAATAGATGGTCAATAAATATTTATTCAGTATTGAATGGAAGAATGAGACCCAATGGACTTTAAAAAACTGATCTATGTCCTGGATTAAGACTTCTTTTTTACCTAAGACAAATTTTCAAATTTTGAATACATTTTTCTAATTGTTGAATAAGATCGAATTTGGGTGCATTTTTACCAAAAATAAATTTAAATATGAATTTTTAGGGTTGAAATATTATAGGTGTTTAAGGAACAAACATGGAATTCATCTCATTCTGAAAAATAAAAAGCTTAATTTAAATCCATGTACCAGGGCTTCCTTTTTCTTGGCTGCAGTGAGTGGAGAATTAACTCTGGGATAATAAATCCCAGTGACAGGTGCTAATGGGAATTAAGCATGCAAATCCCCTGCATATCCCTCCAGAAATCGACACCAAGAAAATTATGCTATTCAGCATGTAGGCCACTTACTTATAATATTATTTATGTTAAGTTAGCATGGGAAAAGTTTCCAGCTTAAGGTTTAAGAAACAAAAAGCAATAGAAAATGTATTTTAATTATAGGAATATTTTCTCTCATTTTACCACTCTCATGTTTGATTTGCCACTTTTTGTATTTTATATATATTTACAAGAAATTATTATAGCAAGAAATATAGAAGAAGGAGGATTTCCATGAATACAAACAGGATGGTGATGAGGAAACTCTTTTGCAACCTAGGAGTTGGAGTTGATAGACCTCAGGTAAAATTACTGAAAGACATCAACTAAGGGGAGCCAGATGGTCCAGGGTCAGTTGGTTCAATCCCCCTTCTCTGCCTCAACCCACCGAAGGGAATTTGGCCTGCCATGAACTATATGCTCTGAGGCTTTATGCGTTATATTAATTGTTTGAGACAAGACCCTCTTGGTTGAAAATGATAGAACCCCAACTCAAACCAGCTTAAGCAAAAGATAATTTATTGCTGTACATAACTCAAATGCCATAGATTAAAATGTCTATACTAATGAAGGCTAACATTTATCCATCATCCTCTGTGTCAGGTACTGTTCTAAGTTTTTTACATGTGCTATCTCATTCAATCCTCAAAACGAAGATTGCATTGAAGTCATTTTCTACATGAAGAAACAGAGTGGTTTAATAATTTTGCCCAATTCACAAACAGTATCTATGAATGCCAGGCTAATTTCAGAGATTGTGTTCCAGATCTAAAAATTTAAATACCCCCACTGACAGGACTTTGTCCCCCCCCTTCCAACTTCTTTTATTTTAATCTTTTGGTTCTGCTCCTCTCGCTTTGACTTCATTCACAGACCTATGATGTCCACCCTGGGATTGGTGGCACCTCCAGGTCTCAGCACAAAGAGCCATTTCATTCCCAACTAGCAAAGAAAAGTCCCAGAATTATGTTCTTGGCTCATCTTGGGTTGCATACCTGTACCCGAGCCGATTACCATGACCAAATGGTTGGAATATACTGAATGGCAAGGCCTGGATAATGTGCCAATTTCTAGAAGCCAGTAACTCTGAGTGAGAGTGGGGAGAAGATATTCCCCAAAACTAAAATCAATATGGTGAAGAGGAAGCATAGATGCCAAAAGAATGGACTCAGGGCTGACAAATAACTATGCCTATCCCATGGTACTGGGAGCAGAATGAGTTCTTTTCCAGGCTTAGGTTTTATGCCACAAAACATCACTGTAGCAAATGAAGAGGATTGGTTAAGAAGGACTGAAGACTAGTCCCTACCAGTTACTTGTTCTATTGACTGAGAGAATTGAATACCATTCAATTCAGTTCAGCTCAATGCAATTCAACTCGGTTAAACTCACCTCAATTCAATTTAATTCACAAAACTTTTTTACTCTGTCCCTATTATATTGCAGTTACATCCCAGAATCCTTGGGGAAGAGTACTTGTGCTCCAAGTACTTATAGACTAACAACAATATAGATGAATAAACAAAAGGATTCCACATAAAGACCAAGATATGATGGAACTATAAGGATATGAGAAAATTTTAAATATGGGAATCTAGGAATAAAATTACCTAGAAGTAAGATTTAAACACTTGGGCATTAGTAATGCTAAACTTCACACAAAGGATGTATTTATCTCTAGCAATAAGAATTATGGAAGCAGTTTTGGCTGGTGTGGCTCACTGGAGTGAGAGCCACCCTGCAAACCAAAGGGTTGCCGGTTCGATTCCCAGCCAAGGCACATGCTTGGGTTGCAGGTCAAGTTCCCAGTGCGGGGCATGTGAGAGAGGCCACCACACATTAATGTTTCTCTCTCTCTCTCTCTCTCTCTCTCTCTCTCTCTCTCTCTCTCTATCTCTATCTCTATCTATCTTTATCTCTATCTCTATCTATCTATCTCTCTCTCTCTCCCCCTTCTCCTTTGTCTAAAAATAAAGACATAAAAAGTCTTTAAAAAATAAATTAAAAAAAATTTAGAATTATGGAAGCAGGTGGTCCAGGGCATTATGGACTAAGAGCAGCTTGGTTAGTTATGCTCTTTTTATTCTTTGGCTCCATGTTCCATAATGTGTAGCTTTGGTTATCACAGTTGCTTGATGGCTTTTCCACCTCCAGGCAGGAAGATGGAGGAGCAACAGGCCCACAGGGATGCACCCAGCTTAGGTGCCTCCCCAAAACATTTCTGGGAGCTGTCAGCCAAGCAATTTGCATTTTTTCCATGGCCATCCTAGACCAGTCACCTGTGGTGGATAAGACAAAGAGTGTTGTGAATGCTGGCTGAATCATGTCATTTGGATGCAATTCTGTTGGATTGGAGGGCACAAAGTTGAAGATGAAGACAGGAAATGACAGGGTATATTCAGAGAATTGTAGATAGATGGACAGTGATTCTATCTTTACTTGAGTAAAAAGGGGGAATCAGGAAATAAAAGGATGGAGAAGACACTATATTCTTTAGTACACTAAAGTATACTTATTGAACTTTTGGGAAGTGTGTAGCACTGAGTATCGTCTGTCCAAGAAGTTTATAGTTGAGGTGTAGAGGTAATATTTACAAAAAGAAAGAAAGAAAGAAAGAAAGAAAGAAAGAAAGAAAGAAAGAAAGAAAGAAATATAGCCCCAAAATAAGGAAAGGTGATATGGAAGACTGAGGAGGAAGAAATAAAAGAAGGAAAGGAGGAGGCATGTGAAGAACAAAGTAAGAAAGAAAGGGAAAAGGAAAATAAAGAAAACAAAAAGAAATAATGACAGAGAAAGAAATAAAGTTCAGCGTAATTTCTGCATTTGTGTAAGAGGATGTAATTGCTATAAGAGGGAGAAAACAAAGAAAGGCTCAATAAAATTATAAGGAAAACAATAGGATATGTAATTTAGAAGAAAATTGCTGGGGATAGTTATTATAATTGTTGACAGTTAGAGCTTTTTACATGCCTCATTTTATTTGAAATTTATCTGCCAAATTGGACCACAGTCATTTTTCTAATGTTACTGATTGAAGAAAGAAGATACTCTATAAAATGTTTGGAAGATTCTGAATCAGTAAACATAGATTTATGTCTCCATTTACCTAACTTATTTCTCAGATATCCCTGTAACTTTCTTACACGGAACAATACGAGCACATAAAGATGCCCTGAAGATGAAATGTGTCATTACTTAAGACATTATTATGATGAGGTATGTTCTATAGTATTCATTTTACTTAATTTACATAATCATCTGAAGAATAATATTAATGAAGTGAATTATACCATGCTAATATAAACTCCACGATGTTCTCCATATCTCCCTCACTTTTGCCCACATCGCCTATTCAGTTACTAAATCCAAGCAATTTTACTTAAAGATCTCCAGGACTTATCCCATGATCTCCAGACCCACACTCTCAATATATTGGCATGTGCCATATGGTATCTTGCCATTACTTCCTTAGGAAGCAGCGTGCCCTCACATTGCAATCCATGCTCTCCACACACCCCGGCATGACATAATAATCCAGTGATTTTATTTTCCTAAAAGCCTGCTCAATGATTCCTCGTTGCTTTAGGCCACCATTCCCAAGTTCATTACAGGGAACTCCTGCCCTTAAAAAATAGGTACTGAAGTAACTATAGTGAGCTAGATTGCATTATTCCTGATTTTATTACCTCTTCCTTGTTAATAGAATTGTGTTTTGCCATTGCAGTCCTACCCACCATAGGTGGGATGGACTTCCCTGCCCCACTAATGGTGTTTTTTGTCAACGAATGTGGGAAGATGCTCCAGTGTGCCAGTTCCCTCGATTGCATACTTCCACTTGTTTTCATGTGTTCCTGACAGTAATCATGAGAATAATATTCCCTGGATAACCATCAGTCCCAGGTGAGTGCAATATACATAGAGAGATGTGCAGCCTCCTGTCTGGAATCCAGAACCTGGGTCCAGTCCAGCTTAACTGAGTTGTAACAGACCCAGTAAGACATGAGTAAGAACAAAAAATGCTTGTTGTGTTCAGATACCATGTTCTGGGGTGATTGTTTTTATGAAGCATTATCACAGCAAGAAATGTCTGATATGCATAGTATGAAAAATCTTGTCCTCAGATTAAATTCAAGAAAAATCAGATGATAATCACCCCTATAGTGCTAAAAAGCTAGCAGAAAATAAGACAGAGTTGAGAACTGAACAGGGTGATTCTGAGAAGTGCAGTGGGAGAAGTATGGCTACATGGTCATGAGAGGTATGTTCAGTTCAATTCAATTTATTTTAAATTGAATTGATCAGCAGTCTTAAATGAGATTAGATTAGACCTCATATTTGAAGGATATATACACTTTTTATTTGCTGAGTTGGATGGGCGAACATTCCAGGCAGAAGAAACCACAGGGGCAAAGCAGAAAAGTAGAACATGTATGTCAAATACTAAGTGACTTATTTTGGAGCCCAGAAAGCATTAGACTTAATACTATTACTAATTATAGTTTTAGAAAATTCTACTGGTAACATTTTTGTACTCACATTAGTCAGATATTACATATACGTATATGTGTGTGTGTGTGTATTCCCTCTAGAAGGTATCCAACCATGTAATATGAAAAATAGAGATATTTTTTTGAAGAAGATACAAGAAACTTTGTACCTAGGACAGTGATGCTTCAGTCCCCTTTAAAGTAGGCACCTTGGGACCTCACACAGTTCTCCCAATCACCATTAGTTCCCCCATTGTATTTTCCTGAATCTCATCTATGTTCTGAAATCTCTTCCCTTTCAAAGGTGATTCCAGTTTTGGGAAAAGCCAGAACTCACAGGCCACCAAATCTGGGCCACGGGAGAATGAGTCACCCAGGGGATTCGATGTTTCAACAAAAAACTGTGGGAGATGTAATGAATGAACAGGCACGTTGTTGTGATGAAGCTGCCAATCACCAGTTGCCCATAGCTGCAGGCTCCTGAATCGTCTGAATAGTTTCCATGGAGGAATGTTAAAACTCAAAACAAAATTTGATGCAGATTCATTGCTCTACTTGCTCAGTCATTTTGAATGTGACAGCCACACAGTACACATGCCCATTCAACAGTCTACTGCCCCTACTGACTAGTACAGTGAATTTGTCATTGTTCATGCGTGAGTTTTCCAGTCCATCTCCTTGGCTGACAGTTTATATCAATGTCTCACAAACTGTGCTCGTTATAGTAACAATGGCTGGAATTTTTCCAGACAGACCATATATATGTACATATGTGCATATACATGCATACACACATACATATAAATGCATATGCATATTAATATAATACAACAATACTATGTATGAAGTAGGCATTATTTTTATCTTCATTTCAAACATGAGCGAGAAAATAAAGTCTCAAAGGAGTAAAATAACTTGCCTAGCTAAATTCTTGTCAGAATATGTTCTGAACTCAAGTTCATCTCTCTGGATACAGGCAAATACTGAAAAATAAAAATTTGGACAAGAAAATAGGATTTTTGAGAGGAGTAAAATAATTTTTGAATGGCTTTTCATGGTTTGCTAAGTGGTCACTCCCACATTATGCATATACCATAAAAGGGCTTTGGGAATGAAATGCTATCATGATCATATCTTGCATCAATATGCAAAATGTATTAAATCTAGAGGAAAAATCACAGTCTATTCTAATAATCAGGATGATAAACTGAGAGCTTGAGTATAACGAGTAGTAGAAAACAAGTGAAGAGGATGTATACACGATGTTCATTTGGGATGGTAGTTTAATTCCAGAACATAGTATGAAAAATTTGTATCATTAAATATTCATGATATTTCAGCTGGTGTGGCTCTGTTGGTAGGAGTGTCACCTGTACATGGAAGGGTTGTGGGTTCCATTCCTGATCAGGGCACGTGCTTAGGTTGTAGGTTTAATCCCTCGTTGGGTGTGTGTGCAGGAAGCAACCCACTGATGTTTCTCTTACATCGATGTTTCTCTCCCTTTTCCTTTCTCTCTGGAATCAATACATATATATATATTTTAAAAATTAAATACATATTCATGATGTAATTAATAATAAACTATGCAACCCTAGACAGCTAAATGTAGTAAACTATCCTCAACTAAATTAAAGGCATTAAAGAATTAAAAATAAGATTTAAGGGTGAGAGGGATACATTAATTTATTGGGAATACATGTGTTAATTGGAACTTGAAATGATTTATTCAATAGATATTGTAATTATTCACTAACATTTTGGTTACATGACCAGGTTTCTTTACATAGCCCCTAACACTGTGCCTGGCATAGAAAAGGTAATCAAAAACCATTTTAAAGGTAAAGAAATAATATATAAGAAAAAGAAGATAAAAATATGACAGTGAAAAGACAGCAAACTCACAGCTATTAACAACCACATCTAAAACAAAAGCAAACTAAGTAAACAGCTAGAACAGGAACAAAAGCACAGAAATGGAGATCACAGGGAGGGTTAGCAATAGGGGAGTGGGTGGAGGAGAGAGGGGGAAAAGGTACAGAGAATAAGTAGCATAGACGGTGGGTAGAGAATATGGGGAGGGCAAGAATAGTGTGGGTAATGTAGAAGCTAAAGAACTTATGACACATGGACATGAACTAAAGGGGGGAATGTGGGTGGGAGAGGGTGTGCAGGGTGGGGGGAATGATGGGGGAGAAATGGGACAACTGTAATAGCATAATCAATAAAATATATTTTAAAAAAGAAATAATATATAAGAATATTTTATAATATACAACCAAATTAGTTATTACATATTAGAAATCTTTTACTTTCAGCTCATCTGAATTTATTTATAAGCTCATTATTAGAAATGTTTTGTGCTATATCTTATAGAAACATGCTATAAATTATGAGCTAGAATTCAGTCTACAAAATCCTGATAATAATGTATAATTTTATAGAAAACAATAATATTGCAAAGTATATAATTCAATCAAGAAATGAAAGCATAATTTATAATTAAATTAAACAAATATAAAAATGTGATTTTTGTTCTTTTGGTAGAAAGAACAATAAAGAAGAAAATATAAAATAATGAGATTTCTAAGCTCATCTCATGATATTTCCAATAACTCAACAATAAAGTCATTCCTGCTACTTCATGTCTAATTTCAGTTGTAAATAGAGTATTTTATTTTCTTTAACATAGAGCTTGCATAAGGCTAACTAGCCTTATCTTGATCACAGTTGGCTTTTGGTTCATATATTGAATTAAAAAGAAGAAAGAAGATAGAAAAAAAATAATTTTTTTCTGACAAAATTGATTTTCATTTTAAAAGAAATGAAAAATGTAGGGAAAGAAATAAGGAATAAGACAACTCATGTGAGAATTTTCCAGAAGTATTTTAAACAGAATTGTGTGAAACAAAGTTAAAAGGAATGAGATTAAGGGAACAAACAGTGAGGAAGCAACAATGGTTAGATTATCACCCATGTGGTCCACCAGATGGCCACGAACAGCCTGGAATTGTACAGTAGGAGTCAGCAGGCAACCTAGCATTAAGATTTAGGAGAATGTGTTATAATTAAGTTACTTTTAAGGATAAAGCCCTTGTTTACATCTGTTACTTCTCTAGACTTTGAGTTTCTCAAGAATGATTTTACTTTACTATAGTAATATTTGAATCATTAACATTATTTGCTCCAATGTCTAACTTTTGGAAGAACCTAGGAGTGGTTGTTTAATGAAAAATAAATAAATAGTTGAGCAAATGATATAATAAATTTACGTACATTTAAATTTAATTAATGAGTTTATTTCCGTTATCACTTACTACTTTATTTCTTGTTAGGACCAGGAAAATCTCTTTATTATTATTCTCAAAGGTATATTTCATTTTACATTTCTGACACTAGTGAGGTCAATGAAAACTGTTTGTTTGTTTGTTTGTTTGTTTAGTCTACTGACATGTTGCTTTTTAAAAATACAAACAGATAAATTACATGCAATGGTTCACATTTCATCTTTTTTCTTCTTATTTACTGCCCCAACCAAAGGCTTCAAATTACACTGGTTATAGATTCAGAGGTGTTTATTGAACAAATTTGTAATTGTAAGAGACAGGACCAAATAACTGAAAGAAAATCTATTTCAATATCTGAGAAGGCTAAAATATCCCAAGAATATTTAAATAAGTTATTTGAGGAGTGGTTTTGGCATCTGGAGACTAGTGTAAGAACCTTCCTTCTGCTTCCAAGCCCTCTGCATGGCCAAATTCCATTCTCCCAGAAATCAAGTCTTTAGTCCAGTCTCCACCTATTACCTGGAAAATTGATACTTTCAAGTCTCTTTGCATTTTCTCATGACCCTTGCTTTCCTTGAAATTTCCTTCCTCACAAGTAGATGAACCATTCAGATCTAGTTCATATGCTAACCCAGTATGAAGTTCCCTGCAGCTAGAAGTGCTCAATCTTTTTCTGATGTGCTTTTATATCACCTGCTATGATATATCTATAATGCATAGTTTCCTTATATTAATTTATACAGCATTTATAGTTCAAGTTTGGCACCAGACAACTTGTCTCTAAAATCAGCAAACTGATTGGTCAACATATATTATATAAGCAGTATTTTTTAAATGTGTCAGTAAGCTCTTTTTTGTCTTTTCATGAACAGAATAGTTTCCCTCATCTTGCAAGATACTCATTGACCTGGGGAAAAAGGAAAAGGTCCAGGAAATAGGTATACCTATGGTTAGAGCAGAAATCCCTAAGCGAAAGAATTCATATGTAGTTTCTGAACTTCAAGAATGAATTTCTATATCTGTAGGCAAACAATGGGCTTAAAAATTAGCTTGTATATGCCATAAGAATAGGATGACCCTGGCTGGTGTAGCTCAGTGGATTGAGCTCGGGCCTGCGAACTGAAGGATCGCGGTTCGATTCCCAGTCAGGGCACATGCCTGGGTTGTCAGGCCACTTCCCGTCAGGGGACATACAGGAGGCAACCGCACATTGATGTTTCTCTCCCTCTCTCCTTCCCTTCCCCTCTAAAGATAAATAAATAAAATCTAAAAGGAAAAAAAAAATCTTAAAAAAAAAAAAGAATAGGATGAACTCTTACCATTTGTGACAACAGAGACACAGAGGGTATTGTGTTAAGTGAAATAAATCAGATAGAGAAAGACAAAAACCATATGGTTTCACTGATATGCAGAATCTAAAAAACAGAATAAATGAACAAACAAAACAAACAAATTCATGGATACAGAAAACAGTCTGCCAGATGGAATGGGGACTGGGGGGCTGGATGAAAAAAGTAAGTAAAGGGGTTAAGAAATTCAAATTGGTAGATACAAAATAATCACATGGATGTAAAGCACAGTATGGGGATTATATCCAATAATATTGTAATTACTATGCACAGTGACAAGTAAATATTTGACTTATTTGGAAGATCACTTCATGTGTTATATAAATGTCTATTATACAGTACTATTGGGGGACACTGTGTGGTTTTGGAGATTGGAGCCCCGTGAGAGCAGACTCTGAAAGGACAACATTGATATGCAAAGTAATAGTGACAACATCACAGGCAAAGGGCGTTTTCTATCAGTCTCAAGGGACAAATCAATCAACCTCCAGCTTGAGCTATGTCAACAACTTCAGGACATTAAGTGACTCACTGAGCAGGAGGTCTTTCAGACCCTGCATGACAATTTACAATGCCTCAATCCAAAAACTTTGTTCCAGAGACTAAATTTGCATGTCTGGGTCATGGAGGCTATAGGATGCCTCCTAATCATTGTGGTTTTTTGTGCCTTGAAATGTATATACAAATTGTTTTTCAGGGATTGTATACTCGAAGAGCAAGTAGCAGGCTTCATCAGACTTACCACTATGTCTGCCATAATAAACAAAAAAGGGTGCTGGGAACTACCCTTCCAGGTTTCAGGGACTGTAGCCTCATTAACAGACAAAAGAGTACCACAGCTAGGGCTGAGTGAAAAAGCCTTGGGGCCATGAGCCATTAAGGAGACAGACCCTATCCTCCTGGCAGGAGCACAGCCCCTGCCTCCCTCACTTCACCTTGCTTGGCCTGGGCAGATGACTGGTTAGCCAATGACAGGTAAGATGTCTCAAGGGAGGGACAACCTAAAACAGGCACAGTTGTGAAGGGCCACAGGGGAAGGACTTAGAGGTCTATAGAGAAAAGGCAGAAAGACCCTCACCCCTTGGCTTTGTCATAGCCTAAATCCTCATTCCATCTGTAAAAAGTCTCCTAATCTCTTGGCTGCTTTTCTACCCCTGCCTGACTCAGCCTGAAAATAATGCCAGAGACAGCTGTGGCCCTGTACTGGAATGAACGTCTCCCCAGGGCAAATATGGCCTGAGAAAGAATGTACATTTTATCCTTTGAAGACTGCTCTGCCTAGCATAACCCTGTTGATTACAGGGCACCAGTCTCTCTAGTTATGCCTCTGTAACTAACAAAAGAGAGGGAGATGTTGGGAACCACTCTGTGTGGTTTCAGAGATTGCAGCCCCACAAAAGCAGGCTCTGAAAGGGGCTAGTAAGTCTCCCTGGAAAACCAGGTAAAAATGCAGGTGTCAGGCATGACCTGTCTCTAACACCAAAGGTTCCCATGGGAATCAGGCCTCATAAATACACTGTATCTTTTGAGGCTTGCTCTGCTTTGTTTTGTATAGCCCTGGTGATATAAACTGGATGTTTAAGTTCAAAGCATAAGGAGTAAACTCCTCATCTCATCAAACACGTCTTAAAGAACCTCTGGTGTCAGCATGACTAACAGACCCTGACCTGTGACAAATGTAAGTGTTCCTTTAATTGTCATCTATAGATAATACCTGTTTTTGTATGACTGAAGCCTTTTTGACATTGATTGATGGACTACGTATGTATGATGTATACACCTACACATACCATTCCCAATAAAAGCTATTTGGGAGAAGGGCTTGGGGTGTTCCACTAGAGGGAATCACCACCTCCTTTCCAGCTGAAACAGCAAGATTGTGTCTCGGACAACTTATTTCTCATCCACAGTGGACAGGAGGAACTCTGCAGACCGGAGTTCCTCCCTCACTGTACACCTAAGACTAATTTAATATTGAATGTCAAATGTAATTTTTAAAAAAAATTAAATTAAGATTGAGGCCATTAGACTTGCTGATTTAATATGGGGAAATGAATAATCCAGAAGTCCAAATCTCACTTTATCTCAAGGTACCATGTAAAAAGCAGAAAGAGAAGGGAAGAGCAAAGAAGTTAGGCATTGTTTCCATTGCTCTACACAGGGTTCACTTATGAGGGAGGGGTATTTAGAAACTCTGTGGAATAAGAGGAAGAGACAGCAAGATCACCTTGTAGCAGCATCATGTGCCTTGGTGGAAAATAACCTAAAAAAGGAAACTGTTCTGCATTCTGAAGGCAATTTTGTGTCAGTGAAGCACACAGAATATCTTTCACGAAAAAAGACACGCAAGGTAGCACCAATTTGAAAGCCATGGCAACTTTCGTGATACCCACTCTGGGCAGCACGGGCATGGCTGGGAGTCACTGCGTTCTGTGGGGGCGAGGCATTCAGCAGGTGAGCCGCAGAGCACTGCTGGCCCTTGACAGTTGTCAAAGGTTTTGGAGCACACACTATGGCTAAAGTGCCTGGGCTCTAATTTCTGCTCTGCCTCTTTGTGATATTAGAAAATATCATACATTTTTCATCAGCACTCATCTATCAATTTAGATTCTAATAGTACCTACCTTAAAATGCTATTATAGGAGGTGAACAAATTAATTCACATAAAACACTACTCACCATGCGTGGGATTGAGTAAACATTAATAAATGTTAGCTATCTTAAAAATATGATTTTATTTCAGTAAGTAAGAATCTATCTAAAAAGAGGTTTCAGAAATCTTTTAGTCATCTCACAGATATAAACACTTGTTATATCAAATATATTTGTAACATTTTGAATACTTTAATTCCATAAGTATTTTAATGTGCTATCTACATTTATACTAATATTTTTACTTTTAAAAGTGAAAAATGTAATTTATGAATACTTAGTTTTAAAAGCTTAATATATTCCAGATATTAAGTAAAGGCAAACTAGAATAAAATATTTCAATTATGTCATTACAACATTAAAATAAATTATGAGCGGCAAATTTGTTTACTTTTTTATTTTTTAAAGATGCATCATTTTACTTTTTAATATATTTTTTCCATTATCATTTATCCTCCTTATACTCCATTCTGCTCTGCAATCACCATGCAAACATGGACTGATGTCCATGTCCATGAGTCCTTTTTCCTTGATCCCCCCACCTGCTAACCACTCCCAGAGCTGTCATCTGTTCTCCATCTATGAGTCTGTCTCTATTTTGCTTGTTAGTTCAGTTTGTTCATTAGATTCCATGTATGAGCAAAGTCATGTTTATGAGTTCTGTGGAGGATGCAACAATATCTATAAATCCTCACTATGTTCTTCAAAGGGAAAAAAATACACTCCAGGAACTGTGGCACAGTCATCATAGAAATTTAAGCAATGGGAAACATGTGTATAATAAAAATGGCTTTTAATGCTCCTTGTGATATAAAGTTTAAGTTACTCATCCATCACACTTTTCTAATAGTAATAATTAATTTGAGCTAAACCTGCCACATCTATTCCACAAATGTTTGTGTTTATAAACACAATTCTACAAATGTTTGTGTTTATAAAAGTGTCACAGAATGAAACCTGATTTATAGAAGACTCCCAGAATTAAGATTATGGACTTATAGAGTATTTAAAGTAGCAATATTTATCTTATTACTACAAGGGGTTAACCACATGAATATATCACTCAAAAAATAGATACATATCCATTTTTAATGTCAGCATTTAATTAAAAAATTATGTCACGGATGCATGTTTCAGATCACTCCCCACCCCCAATACATGTTAGAGGCTCATGTGCAGACTCCTGCCCTTTTGGAGATAAAAATGCCTATTTGTAAGTGAACAGATGGTATTCTTCAAGTTCAGAGACATCTTAGGCAGAATCTCAGGGGGAGAGGGGTTGGGATCGAGGGTTGGTGTTGTTTGAAAAATCTTCCTGGGTGATTCTGATAGCTGCCCACCTTGCCCTCCTGGTGTAGTGCTGATTTAAAGCTTAAGGACACATAAATGTCATGTAGAGGCTGATAGGAGCTGCAGAGTAAAAAAAAAAATGAATTCTTCCAGGTAGAAAATTGTCTGATTACATTTCTTTGCATGTCATACTTTGCAAAGCCTGAACCTCCCAAAAATATACTATGATTGACTTATTAAAACCTTCTGATTAATTCAAATATGGCATCATTTCCATGTGTATGGTAGCCTTAAATGGCAGGTCCCACTGGGCATTCGAAGATAACTTTCATTTTGGGTATGTTTCCATATACATGGGTCACACTGAAAATTGGTCACATTGCATATGGCATTATAATGTAAGCACCCATATCCACAAATATTACTAGTGGAGCCAGTGAAGTAAGTTTTGAAATTCAGAATAATTAAAATAGTTATAGCATAAAAGTCTTTAAAAATAAATGATAAAGAAGTATATGTTTTGTGTGCATATGTGCATAAATTTATCCAGTAATTCTTATGCATGATAAAATTTGAAATCTTATTTATTTAAAGGAAAAAAGGAAAATTTTTATGTGCAGATATCTGAGCATTGAAACTATAACTTTCAGGTGGCTCTTCCAAGAAATAAGAGGTGCCAGGGAGAGGTGCCAGAAAGTTACCCTGGCATCCAACAGGGAGCCAGTATCTTTGCTGTCTTCCCACAGAAACACCAAAGGTTCGAGTCCTCAGGAGAGTGGGAGAAGAAACTCCACTATTTTTGTTTAGATAGGGTTGGAATTGAATGGATTTGGGATCCCTAAACAGAAGAAATTTGCAGAACTGGATGAATAGGATATAGAAAAGATTGCATTTGAAATTCTGGTTTGGTGAGGCAGTGGAAGCCACAGCCTGTCTTGGCCAATTTTAAGCTCACCGTTTTCCTGGGTGGCAGGGAGAGGGGACTATATATGTTTAAAGAGAAAAAGACTGAGGCAAATGAGACCCATGCTAGAATTCATAAGTGCTGGCACAGAGAAATCTAGCTTATAATTGAGGACTAAATGCCACTTGGCTGCCAATGGTCTCTGTATTTTGTGTTTGCCGTTTGGGGTTAATAATGGGGGTGGTGGTTATGTATGGGCATATGTATAGAGAGGGTAGTCAATCAACTTTTTCTTCTAGGATTCAGGTCAAATAATTCTGTTATTAGTTTTCCAGTGTTTTATGCAATGGTTCAGTAGACTGCACACATAGATACACACACACATGTATATACACTCATAACGTTATCCTCCTTGCAACCTGGGTCTCCCAATTCCATTCTAACATTTTTAATCTCTTATACTGTATACTTCTACCATCCATTTTTCTACTGCATCAGTATTTCTATTTCCACACTTTCTCATCTCCTCTCCATCAATCTTCTATAAAGAGCCAAAGCATGATTGATTTTTCTATCACAATTAGAACTAGACCCCAGGGAACATAATTTTATAGATAAGGAAAGTGATCTTCAGAATGTCATATTAACTTGTCAAAGTCAAGACAGTTTAATGACAGAATCAGTACCAACAGTGATGCCTTCTGACTTCTGATCGTATAGGGAAGATTGCATAACAGTATATATCTGATATCAGTTTTACTTTTGATATTTTGTAGTGGTATTATTTTGGGAAATTTACTTAACTTAACCAAGTAAATTTTGTTTACTTTGGTCATGTAGGAATGGTACATATTTGATATCAGTTCTACTTTTGATATTTACTACTTGTATGATTTTGGGAAATTTACTTAACCAAGTATATTTTTGTTTACTTGTCTTTAATTATGAAGTGACTAAAACCTGACTAAATAGAGTTGTTATGAAGCATCAACATATGAATGGATATAAAATGACTTAATACGATACATGGAATATAGCAAGTGCCCAATAAATATGATTTTCTTACCATGTTTGATGTTTTTTTAATGCCACATCACCTTGCAATGTGCCTTTTAGTTTACTCTTTTTCTTCTGCAAAATTACCAAAATTACTTTTTTTCGTATTATTTTACCATCATTTCTCTCATTTGGGTGTTCATACTCAGACTTCAGAAGCGGAGAAATCTTTCCCAAACCTGTTAGTGGCATCTTGAGTGATAGATGAGCTTTGAGTCTACCCCAGCTCCTCTGCAGTCCAGCAGGAAAGTCATAAATTGGCAGGCCCTGCAGAGTGCCTCTGTGCAGCTGAGCACTGCACACCAGAGCTGCCCGTGGCTTTTCCTCCTGTAAGTGTTTGGGGTCTTGGGTGTCTGACCTCCCTCCAGGACTTGACTTTTGCCACCGCGCTCTCACAGCAGCTCTGCCTACCTTTGGTCATTAGTAGAAAAGCACAGAACTTGGGAAGTAGTCAATGAATATGCATGAAATGCAGGAAGGAATAATGATTGATGGATATGTAAGTCCTTGCTTCCTTCTCAAAGCAGGGCAGAGAGAATGTATTTCTGTGCAGGAATTCGTGTCTTCCATCTGCTGACCAGGTTGTAGACTCCCCAGCACAGGACTCTCAAACAGTAGGATAGCTTAGTGTCATAGAAGCAGTGGCCTCCCCAGCCCTCCCAGATCCTGTTTTCTTCACAGAAGGATCAAGGTATTCAGATTGATTCTTTATCTACAAGGACACTTTCAAATTCAAAGGCAGAGGGCAGAGTGATATTTTGGGGACATTTCTAAACACTCCTGAATTTTCCACTCCCTACTCTCAGCCCCCACTTATGCTGAAGTCCACTTAATTTTGGAGTTTTCCTTGTGCTACCACCCGTGGCCTCTCCTAGGTTTAATATTTTGACTTAGACATGGACAGCAGCCTCTTTCCCTCAAAATACTTGAGACAATACAACTTTTTCAGAAGTAGATTTGCTGTGGTATAAGGAAGTACAAAATATAATATAAACAGTAGACATACAGTCATGTTTCAACATTGCAGGTTTCTCTTCCTTCTCGATGGTGCCACTTTGCCTTTGTAAGCATCTCATTTAACTCCATGCCCTCTTGGGTCTCTGGTATATTTCATGGATGATAGCTTTTTTCCTGACATCTTTTCTACCATCTTTTCTCCATCACTCTTTCCTATCTCATTCTATTCAAGGCCAAATGTAGAAGGCTTTGTCCCACCTTCTTTATACCCTCTAACTCTGTATAAACCTTCCTTCCCAAAACTATGTCTTCTATAGTCAGTGGTTAGACCGGGGAATGGTGCAGGGGGTGGGGGATGAAGAATATGTGATCTCATTCTCCTTCTTCAGATTAACTGTTTAACCCAGCCCTCTACTTCTTAAGATATCTCTTTGCCGCATGTAAGGAGAAGAGAACTTGATGTCCACTTGTTATGGAGTTTCCTGTTATTTTACTATTCATCTGCCAAACAGTTCTTAGTTCTTAAGAACTATTCATCCATTTAGTTCTTGTCTCTCAAATAGTCACTGATCCTTCCCTGAGAAAGAGATAATCACTCCCTTTTCTGGGTGTATTATTTATTTGCATATCTGTGTCTACTTCAGTGTGAGGACACTGAGAACAGCTTTCATGGTGTTGAGCTTTATATCCCCAGATGCCAGCAAAGTCCCTGCCAGAGTGAGACACCCGCAAACAATACAGCACTCAACCTTTTCATCTCAGGGCACACACACACTAATTACTAAATTCTGCAGCACACAGAAAATATATATTTTGTTGATCTGACAAGAAAAGTAGGTATAATTTTGATTCATTCATACTGGACAGTTATTGTTATGTTGTGTGTTGTCATTTTTTTTTTTAATTTTGGCAATCTAAGGGAAAAGAGGCCAGTCCCCCTAAGTAGTCAGATATTGTACGGGGGGGGTGTTCAAAAAAGAGAATGATCTTTTGGAGGGGGGGTACCTTATAGTAATAGGCTTCTCCTGCTAGGTGTGTGTTCTAGGAACCCATCTGTATCAGTATACCAGCAGGTGTTATTGTGAGGGGCTGCATTTAGCTTCAGCAAATATTTTTGAAGCCTCTTTCAAAGACTTACCAGTTTCATGATAGGTGATTTACAAGCATACCTGCCACACTGCACTGATCGCTCAGCAGGTTTTGACCCCATGCCCCACTTTCCTTATTCACCTGATCTCACCCCCAGTGACCTTGTTTGTTTCCCTGGATGAAAAATGTCCGCAAAGGGAAATGTTTCACCAATGTGGAAGAGATGGAACAAAACATGGCAAAAGCACTAAAAGGCATCAGAATCGACAAATTCAAAAACTGATTTGAGCCATAGAAAAAATGTTTCAAATGGAGAGTATTTTGAAGGTGACTGAAGTTTAAACTTGTAGGAATAAATAAACACTGTTTTATAAATAAATTTCGGGTTTTTGGATCTCCACTTTTATATTTTAAAAAATCTCGAGGCACACCAGCGTGCCACCACAACACACCAGTTGCAAATCGCTGGCTTGGAGTTATACCAACGCTGAGATCCATCCGTTTAAAAACCGCACACATACAGTAGCAGGACTGTGTGCTCTGATTCACCCGGTATTTTTGTAGTTTTGATTTTTCATTCACCTGGACCTGATATTAACTCTGGCCTTTCAATTCTCATGCTCCTCCCCTGTAGAAACTAGTTCTGGTGTGAGACCCCTTCCTTGACAATGGAGATTTTCTTTATCAGATATACTAGTCAGTGTTAACTGGTTCTGACTTCTGTGAGTCTTCCCATTTCTACTATCTCCCATGATAAATCTCGAGTTCTATGACAGCCATATTTCTCCACATAACACAGGGGTAAAAATGAGAGTCTGGCTGAAGAAAGAGAACTGAAGGAAACAGAAGAAAATGGAATAGTAATAACTTGCCTTTCCTTTAAAAAAGGCAGGGCAGGAAAATTTGTAAAATTAGACTGAGTCAATTAAAAGGATGACAGTCCTGTAGACCAAAGATGAATCAGACTTGGCAGGTACCTTTCACTTCATTACTACAGCTTCTTGCCCCCAGTGACTCCAAGAGGTGTTCCCTAATCAGCTACCCAGGGAGAGTGCCCACCTCCATCTCTGCTCTTCGCTGCACTTTCCCTTTCATTTCTTTCTTGACACTCACCACTTCTGTTGGCTTCTCTGTTGTCTCCCACGGAACGAAAGCGCCATGAAGGCAGTGACCTTTCTGTCTTGTTCTCTCCTGATTCCACAGCGCCTCTCCCAGCGCCTGACACATGGTAGACACCCAGGAACTCCTTCAGTAACTAAATGGAAAAGTGTCACTTTTTAAGAATCTGGAATTTTAAATTTTCAATTCACTCAGTCTACTCTGAATTAATAAGTATATACAATTATTAAATATTAAGACATTGACAATAACTTGATATTTTTATTTAATACAAAAATTATTAGAGTTAAACCTTAGCTTTATTTTGTGAATGCCATTAAAAATATCTTATTTGGAGAACATCTTAGGATAAAAAGACAACTGAAGGAAAAATCGTATTGCAACTGTTATGATAAGGACATGTTAGAATGTGAGAAGTGCCCTAAAGGGAAGTAATGTACTCTGAAGATAACAGCCTCAGTGGAATACATTTAGCAAAATACATACCAGTGGTTAAGTGCTCAAATGAATGGGTGTTGCAGCCCGCACATTAATCATCCCTGCTTGAGTGTCTGCTTAAGTGGATAATGCACAATATTTAAAATGCCATATTCAAATATATCGTTGTTCAAATTGATTAAAAGAAAAAAAGGCTTAATATCGTAATTAGTATAGAGATGCAGCACACACTATTTCATTTAATGAAATAAATATTTTGTTTCATTTCTTTGTCAAAATCATATTTTCAAAGTGAAGAAAGCAGACAAAGAAAAGAAATTAAAATCAAAACATGATAAATCATCCAGACGCCTTGTATTAGCAGAGTCTATGTAAAGGCAGAGAAAAACACACGTACACGTGCGTGTGCATGCATTCTGGGGTGCAAGTCATTTGGATATAAAGGAGGCAGGTGGTGGGGTGGGGCAGGGTGGGGTAAGTCACACAGGTAACAGGGACAGCGGGGGAATGGAGAAACACAGGTTGGTGATCAGGACCCCTATTTTCAGTTCGTTGTGTTTCTTGCCATATCTGAGGACCCTGTAATAAGTGCCTCTCAGTATGAGCTTTACTTTCTCTGCCTTTAAGCTTCTGATCTATTTTCTGTTTGGCTTTTTTTTATAGGGCAGGTCCCCACAATGTATACATACATACACACTCTGTGGCAGTTGGTGCATCAGTGTAAGTGGTAGAGATGACATAAGGCTGAAAAACTGGCAATTGTTACAGTACTTCCAAAAAAGAAAATGGGTAAATCCTAAATATTTCATTTTAGAAAGCTTATATTAATCCATGGAAGCATTCTAGCTCATGTCATTTGTGAGTTTTTATGTAAGTAAAATCACTAGTAGTCAACATGAGCTAGTAAGAAAATTTTATATTTAAGTAACACCATTTTCTTTTAACATGGTTGTTGTCTAGATTAGCTTAATGGAAGGCCATAAATATAGGGTCCGATTTTCTCAGATACATGTTTGGACAAGATGTTAAAGTGTGACCTATATAATAATGAAGTGGATCAACTATAACCAGCATTATTAGTGAAACAAAGTAAATTCAGCCAATGTTGTTGAATCTTCAGCGATTGCAGAGATGGATCTCTGACCCTGAGAGATGGATGTCTGTGTTTGGGGATGGGAAGGGTGGAGTCTGTCTTGTTAATATCGGTTGGAGCAGGGAGTCTTCAAGATGGTGTGACCTATTTATTGTTGTGCTTAATCTGATTTCTGTCCAGAACAGTTAAGAAGAGTTGGAAATTCAGCAAAGCTGGGTAGAAAGTTTGACTACTAGTGTGTAGAATAAGAAACCCTTTCTCCACACTGCAGTCATTTCTCTAACCCAAGAGTATCTTGAACATTGACATTTGAATTAAGCTAATATAGACATGGAGGACTAGCAATAGCTATTAATATCCCTCAAAGTTGTCTTAGAATGGATTATGTTGATAGTGGAATACCAGTCTGCATCAGAGGTCTTCAAATTTCCTTAAGTATTAGAAAACAAAACAAAACAAAAAAGGTCAGCCTGAGTAAGCCTCTGTACCTAACCTGGTTTCTTCTCCTACTCCTCCCTTTCTAACTATCCTCCTGTGACTTCACAAAAGGAAGTCATGCCTCTCTCCATCCTGTGTCAGAGCCACTGCCCTACTCTCAGCACTTAATTAAATGACCATTACAAATTTTTGTATTTGTGCTGATGAAGTAAACTAATTTTATAACAGTACCAAATGCATGTGCAAATCACATGAGTTCTAATTTTTTGCTTTCAACAATTTTGAAGTAGTACCTAATTAATTTACTACTTGATGACAGATCTAGTACAATAGAACTGATAGTGAACTCTATCTTACTCCAGCAATAAATAATGCTAATCACTGCATATACAAATTAATTGGGGAATAAAACTAAATTTAGTTCATTAAGAGATATATGAGAGGGGTAGCAAAAAACTAGAATTTATTTATTAAAAAAATTGGGTATTTATTCTTAAATTTCAGTTACCTTCAAAGTACTTTCTATTTCATGCAACACACCTGTGTTGTGACCCTTCAAGGCTGGACTGGTCCATGGTATTCATGCAGATGGAATAATATTCACGGAGCTGTTGAGATGTCTGGAGTGCCTTTATTCACAAGTGGGCAAGCCACTCGTGCTTCAAGCTATGTATCTATCTATATGTCTCATGTTGTGGCCCTTGCTCCCCAGCATGGCACCCATTTTGGCACCTGTCCATCATCACTGCCAGCAGGGTTTTCCTACCTGTTTAAGTACTAGAGAGGAACAAAACTGGAAAACTGCCAGAACATCACATAATATAACATAATTGTGCTCATGCGAGCCCACTTCATGTTATGGGAACAGTTTTTTGGACCCAGGCTCAAGGCTATGAGATCACTGGTTATCAGGCCCCTCCAAGGCTATAGGAGCACTGCTTCCCTTAGCTACCCAGACACCTGGGTGAGGAAGCCAGACTGCCTCCACTTACACTACAACACCTATTGAGACATTTTTTTTTCCCACTGCTCAGAACAGCTTTTAAATTTGTCGGTTTTGATGCCTTTTAGTGCTTCTGCTGTTTTTTTGTTTTACCTCCTCCACATTTGCAAAATGTTTTTTTTTTTTGAGAACTTTTTCCTCCAGGGAAACAAAAAGAAAAAAGTCACTGGGGGCAAGACTGGGTGAATAAAGGATGTGGGGCATGAGGCCATCCTTTTTTGTCAAAAACTTCAGAACAATCAGCACAGTGTGGGTAGGTGACCTCATAAGTCCCCCATCATGGACTGGGCAAATGCATTGAGAGTCTTAAAAAAAAAATCACCAAAGTGGAATGCAGCCTCTCACAACAACATCAGCTAGTACACTGATACTGATGGGTTCCTAGAACACTCATCTAGTGGGGGAAGCCTGTACTCTAAGGGGCCTGCCCTCCAGAAGATAATTGGTTTTTGGGGGGAGTCCTCCCTCAGATTTTCAATAAAATTTTGCAATTTATGTATGATTATTAAATAACATGTAGTGTATCATGTTGTATTATTCCAGTTTGTACCACAAATAATTGTAGTTATAACTTGATTCAAAAGATTCAGTTCACATAAATATTTTACTGCAGAAAATTATGATAGGAGATGAATAAAGGACTAATACCTAATGCTTTACTATTTCTTTGTAAACTTGGCTGGGGAACTGGAATGGTTGTATGAGTTCAAGAGAAAATCATGCTAGTAAATTTCTGACTGTTCATTGAAACTTTCTTTAATGTATCTTTAACATAAAATATAGGATGTATAAGATTGCTATGATATTTAGATTCCATTTGTTACATTTTAAAAAGACACAAGACTATTTAATGTCAATAATTACAACATATTAGAAATATAAATTACAACAATTTAAGATTTTACAAAGAAAGTAAGCATTACCCATGCTGTCAGGAAGGGATCTGGAGAGCATTATGCTAAGTGAAATAAGCCAGGTGGTGAAAGACAAATGCCGTATGATCTCATCTATAAGCGGAAATAATCAACAAAACAAACAAGCAAGCAAAATACAACCAGAGACGTTGAAATAAAGAACAAACTGACAGTAACCAGAGGGGAGGGGTGGATACGGGGGAAAGAAGGGGAAGGATCATCAAGAAATATGTATAAATGACACATGGACAAAGCCAGCGGTGGGAAGGATTGGGGGGTGGGAATGGGGAGATGGGTGGGGCAGGGGAAAGTGGTAGTGGCAAAATGGAGACAACTCTACTTCAACAATTAAAAAACATAAAATTAAAAAATGAAAGTGAGCATCAACTGAAATTGTGTGAAGGAGTATATATAGTCTTTCAGAACTCGTAGTTCCTAAGTATTGAACCAAAAGTTTAAAACCATTGGACCAGCTCTGGTGTTCTGGTGTATTTATAAGATGTTTCTTGTCCACAATACAAGAAAATTTATTCCACAAATAGAAGTTACAACCCAGAAATGTAGATTAATATAAATGGATGAAACCTCAAGATATCATCTGGTCTAGTTGTGAGATGGTTGCCTATATGGTGTTTTTTCTTTAATTTTTTTCTTTAATTTTAATTTATTGTAACTAATAATTATACCACATGCACTTGTTATATTTAAAGAAACTGCTTTGAATATGAATCTAAATTTAATTATATTCAGTATTTATCTATTGAAAAACTAATAGCTGTTCAGCCTATAGAAAAATGATTAAAAAATATATGCACCCATGGAAACACACACATATATATAATATAGTTATACATAGTATATATGTAGAGTACATACGATTGCTAAATATAATTTATGTATATCATTAAATATTGTTAGTATTAAGTTATATAATACATAATACAATAGATGTTTACTTAAATATTTTGTTAATATATTACTTACATATAGTAGGTACACAGTAACAATTATTTCTTATAAAATAATTGTTAGTTTTATGATGTATTATGACATACATTTTCCTTAGTCAGTTTCAGTTTCTCTGTGTATATCTACATCAGCAGCTTTACAAAATTATGCAAGTCCTATTTTATCTATTATTAGAAGAGCTTATAAGAAGAGTCTTGGGTGAAGACCCAGAAACTTAGAAAGGAGCTCTCGCTCTGTTACAGAGTTCTGGCCAAGATTGGAGGCACAGGTAAAAACCCTTCACTTCCTTGCACAACCAAAAGGAGGATAACAACCAATCTAAAATCAACAAACAACCTGAAGTGTCAGAAAATCAAACTGCATGGAACTCCGACAACCAAGGAATTAAAGAAAAAATCAACCAGAAGAACCAGAACAGTAATGCAGTGGATGGGGCCAATCGACTCAGAAAAACTGCCTTGAGGCAGTGGACCAGGCAGGCGGGGCTGTTTCAAGGGGAAACTGAGACTCAGAGTTGATGTGGGATATGGTGGGGGTTGCCTCGGTGGGAGAAGCTCCCAGTCTCCCACAAGAGAGTCTGTTGAAAAGTGCACTAAAGATGATCAGGTGAGCTCACTGTTCCCTCTCTGGTCCCTCCCACACAGGCAAGGAGGGCTGCCCTGCTGGAGTGAATACAAAAGGCCCTGCCCCCTTCTAACTTATCAGCTGTGTCAAGACAAAGAAATATGGCCCAAATGACAGAACAGAACAAAACCTCAGAAAGAGAACTAAGTGATGAGGAGATAGCCAACCTATCTGATGCAGAATTTAAAGCTCTGGTAATCAAAATGCTCACAGAACTGACTGAGCTTGGTTAAAAAATGATAAAACAAATGAAGGATACCCAAAGTAAAATAAAGCAAAATATTCAGAGAACCATCAGTGACAGGAAGGAAATCAGGACTCAAATCAACAATTTGGAACAAAAGGAAGAAACAAACATCCAATCAGAACAGAATGAAGAAACAATAATTCAAAAAAGTCAAGAGAATCTTGCAAGCCTCTGGAACAACCTGAAGCTCCAAAATCCGAATTATAGTGGTGGCAGAAGGAGAACAGCAGCAAGAAATTGAAAACTTATTTGAACAAATAATGAAGGAAAACTTCCCCAATTTGGTGAAGGAATAGACTTCCAGGAATCCCAGAGAGTCCCAAAAAAGTTGGACCCAAAGAGGAACACACCAAGGCACATCATCATTAAGTTACCCAAGATTAAAGGCAAAGAGAGAATCTTAAAGGCAGCAAGAGGAGAGGAGAGAGTTACCTACAAAGGAGTGCCCACAAGGCTATCAGTTGATTTCTCAAAAGAAATCTTATAGGCAAGAAGGGGCTGGAAAGAAGTATTCCAAGTCATGAAAGGCAAAGACCTACATCCAAGATTGCTCTATCTAGCCAAGCTATCATTTAGAGTGGAAGGGCAGATAAAGTGTTTCCCAGATAAGGTCAAGTTAAAGGAGTTCATCATCACCAAGGCCTTATTATATGAAATGTTAAAGGGACTTATCTAAGAAAAAGATAAAAAATATGAACAGTAAAATGACAAAAAACTCACAACTATCAACAAATGAACCTAAAAGGAAAGAAAAACAATGAAAACAAATACTAAGCAAACAACTAGAACAGGAACAGAATCAGAGAAATGGACATCACATGGAGGGATTTCAGTGGGGAGGGAGAAGGGACGAATGGGGGAAGGTACAGGGAAGAAGCGGCACAATTAATAGGCATAAAACAGTTGTGGAGGGATAAAAAATGGTATAGAAAACAGAGAACTCAAAGAACTTAAATGTACAACCCATGGACATGAACTAAGGGGAGGAGGAATGCTGGAGGAAGGGTGTGTGCAAGGTGGAGGGGGAGTTAAGGGGAAGAAATTGGGAAAACTGTAATAGCATAATCAATAAAAATACCTTAAAATTTTTAAAAAAGAGCTTATATGAAAAGATATATTGAAAAGTAATACATTTCAAAGTTAAAAGTTTCTTAGCATTGTCTCATTTTATTTATTATGCTAATGTTAATACTTATAGCAGTAATTATCATTTAGTTGTAGATATTATAGTTTATAATGGATTCTGATTCAGTTAGATACCACAATTAACAACCTACTCAATTATCCTATAGTAATTAGATTTCAGTACATTAGAAATAATGGCTAAAATAAATTATTCACATCTGGGTTGAAAAACTATAAACAGATGAAAATAGTAACTATCCTTAATAATTGATATAATTTTGTTTATGTGTTTTAAACACATTTTATGATTTTTACTTAAGTGCTTATTAGATGAAGAAAATAACTATACTAGTGGGGTTTGTATTATTATCCTAACTAAAATTGACAAGGTTCTCAATTGAGAATTGTTTCTCAGAAAACATGTATGCCTTCCTTGGATGAATCATATTTTATACAGAAAGAACTTGACTTGAGCCCTGGCTGGTGTGGCTCAGTAGATTGAGTGCAGGTCTGTGAACTAAAGGGTTGCTGGTTCGATTTCCAGTCAGTGCATATGGCTGGGTTGGGGGCCAGGTCCCCAGTAGGTGGTACAAGAGAGTCAACCACACATTGATGCTTCTCTCCCTCTCTTTCTCTCTACCTTCCCCTCTGTCTAAAAATAAATAAATAAAATCTTTAAAAAAGGAGAGAGAACCTGATCTGCAATGACATTATCTAAGCTTCCATATGAAAACCAGCCAAATTTATTAAAAAGTATTGGCACTTAAGTACTTTAAGATGCTGCCAGGAAGTTAGAACACACAAAAACTGAGCCTAAAAAACAAAAACAAACTAAGCAAACAGCTAGAACAGGAACAGAATCACGGAAATGGAGATCATATGGAGGGTTATCAGTAGGCAGGGTAAGAGGGAAAATGGTATAGGGAAGAAGAAGCATAATTGGTAGGTACAAAATAGACAGGGGGAGGTTGAGAACAGTGTAGGAAATGGAGAAACCAAAGAATTATATGTATGGCCCATGGACATGAAATAGAGGGGGATTGCTGGAGGGAAGGGGATGTGGGGAGGAGGGAAGAAAGGGGAAAGAAAAATGGGACAACGATAATAGCATAATCAATAAAATATACTTAAAAAAAGAAATTAAGGTTGACTTTGAAGCCAATACAAACCCCTCTGGGAAATGGCCTGGTACCTCACTTGGTCAAGCGGTCCATGACAGTCTTCCTAGGTAAGGAGCAAAGGTTACTTTTCTGAAAGATGGCGTGGGAAGAACCTCAAGACACTTTGGGAACCTCAAGAACTTGATAAATTCACCCATATCTGTAGGTATGTCAAGCAAAGCCATGACAATGGTGTGGCTTGCCTTCACAGCCCTGAGGGGCTAATTAAAGTTCAATCTAGAAATTCCTTGTAACATTCCAGCAAAGTAGATTTAAGAAAGCCTATATGACAAATGCTGTTCCTGTTATGTTTATGCAAATAATCAGACCAAATTAAAACTGTAATTAATACAGTAAATGAATTGGTCTTGATTTAGCTCTTTGATAAAAATAATTTTAGGGGAAAATTGTGTTTCAATAAAATCTATTGTACACACACACAAAAAAAGATGCTGCCAGGAAGTTAGAAGTATATTAATAATTAATATCAGTGGAAACATTATGGCGAGGATCATTTAAACTTCCGATCACCATGTTCCTGTTGTGAAGAATGGTAATGTTCACATGTCATGGGAATTAATCACATAAATATAAGCATAAGCTGTGAATGAGGAGATTCCGTGTGACTTGTCTTCAGTCAGTTTTTAGTTCTTTTAAATTGTTTACAGGAAATTCTAAACCTATCACACAAAATGTAGTCAAATCACAATTGCAGCATTGTGTTGAATATTTGCTTCATAAATTTATTTTTAAGTATATTTTATTGATTATGCTATTACTGTTGTCCCATTTCTTTCTCCCCTGTATACTCCTCTGCCCTGCAGCACCCCTCCCACAAGCATTTTCCTCCCACCTGAGTTCATGTCCATGCATGGTACATAAAAGTTCTTTGGCTTTTCCATTTCCCATACTATTCTTAATCTCCCCCTGTCTATTTTGTAGCTACCATTTATGCTTCATCTTCCCTGTACCTTTTCCCCCATTCTCCCCTCTCCCTCCTGATAACCCTCCATATGATCTCCATTTCTGTGATTCTGTTCCTCTTCTAGTTGTTTGCTTAGTTTGTTTTTCCTTCTGTTTTTTAGGTTTGGTTGTTGATAGTTGTGAGTTTGTTGTCATTTTACTGTTTGTAGTTTTGATCTTCTTTTTCTTAGATAAGTACCATTAACATTTCATATAATAAGGGCTTGGTGATGATGAACTCCTTTAGTTTTACCTTGTCTGGGAAGCACTTTATCTGCTCTAAAATTTTAAATGATAGCTTTGCTGGATAGAGTAATCTTGGATGTATTTCCCTGCCTTTCATGACTTGGAATACTTCTTTAAAGCCCCTTCTGCCTGCAAGGTTTCTTTTGAGAAATCAGCTGATAGTCTTACGGGAACTCCTTTGGAGATAACTCTTTCCTTTCCTCTTGCTGCTCTTAAGATTCTCTCCTTATTTGTAATCTTGGGTAATGTAATAATGATGTGCCTTGGTGTGTTTCTCCTTGAGTCCAACTTCTTTGGGACTCTCTGAGCTTCCTGGACTTCCTGGAAGTCTATTTCCTTTGCCAGATAGGGGAAGTTTTTCTTCATTATATTTTTTCAAATAAGGTTTTAATTTCTTGCTCTTCCTCTTCTTCTTCCCGCACTGCTATGACTTGGATGTTGGAACTTTTAAAGTAGCAGAGGTTCCTAAGTCTCTCCTCATTTTTTAAAAATTCTTGTTTTCTCATTCTGTTCTGGTTGAATGTTTATTTCTTCCTTCTGGTCCAAATTGTTGATTTGAATCCTGGTTTCCTTCCCTTTACTGTTGGTTCCCTGTACATTAACCTTTATTTTACTTTTCATAGCCTTTACTTTTTCCTCTATATTGTGGCCATACTCAACCAATTCTATTAGCATCCTGATTATCAGTGTTTTGAACTTCTGCATCTCATAGGTTCACTATCTCTTCATTGCTTAGTTGTATTTTTAGAGTTTTGCTCTGTCTTTGAATTTGGGCCATATTTCTTTGATTTGGTGCACCCATTACATTGTAAGGTCTGGAGCCTTTGAAGTTGCCAGGGTGGGTCAACTCACATCGCTGCACTGTGGCACTATATGTGGGAGAAGGGTCTGAGAGGGAACAATTCTCCTTGCTCAGCTCTTGGCTGGCTTTCAGTCACTTTCCCTGCTACCTGTGAGCAAATTGGGCTCATCTGGTGCTGATTCCCAGGTGGGTGGATTTGTGTACTTTCTAGGACCTTATGGGTCTCTCCAGTGAACTCTACTGTGATGCTCGGATTTTTTCCCATGGCCTCAAACCTCACAGGTTTTTATAGACAGAGGTTTTGAGGCTTTCTTTTCTTGCACTGGAACCCTGGGTTGTATAGTCTGTCTTGCACACAAATGTGGGACCGCCTGGTCTGCCAGCCAGTGGCTTGCCCACCCAGTCCTCTAGCCTCCACCTTGCCTTGCATCTTCTCCACCCCAGCCGCCCATCTCCGCCCCTCCTATTGGTCTGAAGGAATGTTTCTTCTTTAACTCCTTGGTTTTGGGACTTCCATATAGTTCAATTTTCTGACAGTTTTGAATATTTTTTGTTTTTATATTTTTGTTTTATATTTTTTGTTTTTATATTTATTGTTGTCCTTCTTCTGGTTGTGCGAGGATGCAAAGTGTATTTACCTACACCTCCATCTTGGCCAGAAGTTCTGCTTCATAAATTTAAAAATGTATATATAAAATATGATGCTAAAAAAGCAAGTTATTTGGAAGCCATTGAGATTATCTAATGTTGAAAAAGCAGACTTAGCAGAGTCATCTTTAAATATATAAACAACTTTGAAAATAATAAAAGGATTAGATTTTTTCCAAAATTGAGAACTAGGATTAATAGTAAAAGTAAAAACAGTAGGTATTTGTCTTATCATAAGAGTTAATTTTAAAGCCTCATTTTTGGGAATGGAATATATTGCCCCATGAGATTTGCCTCGTGAGATCGTGAGCTACTTATGTTGGAACTACGTAAGTCAATTTTCTTTTAAAAACATTGTAAAGCATAGTAAACTTTAGAATTCCTATTATTTAAGGTTCTCGTAATACTTTGAAATTTATAATTCTAAAATTCAGTGTTTCATATATATTTTGTTAAGAAAATCTCTCTTTACTTTTATGTACGGTAACAAGACTGCTTTAATTTGGAATGTACTTTCATTTATTCAAACAACAGATACTTAAGGAGCAGTTGCTGTGTTAGGTAGGGTGGTGTTAGGTACTGGGAAAGAGTGGAGAGCCAGACTACACATACTATCAGCCTTATGGAGATCAGAGAACAGTAGAGGAAGTTATTACTAAATAGTTATATAAACAAATGAGCAATTGCAAACTCTGCTAAATGGTATGGGGAAAAAACACGACACTGTGACCTTATTTCAAATGATAAGCTACTTTCCATTTCACCATTACCATCTAGTGAATCCCACATCACCTCTTACCCGGAGTACCCGCAGTCTACTAACTGGGCTCCCTGTTTCTACTTATTGCAAGAATAATTCCCTCAAAATGTAAATCAGATTATGCCTCCACACTCCCTGACATCCTGCAATGCTTCTGATTGCTCTAAAAATAAAGACCATCACCATAAACAGGGCCTGGAAACATTTTTATAGTGTAGTCCATTTCTATCTTGAAGAAATCACCAATCACTGTCCCCATTTTTGGTATTCTAGCCTCTCTGAGAATTTTCAGCAATGACTTATTGCTCATTTATTCTCTTCTGCAACTGGGCCTTTGCACAAGTTGTTCTGCCTCTTTGCTAAGCTCTTTATTCCTTCTTCTTTCCCTAGATAACCCCATCACATGTAAATTCACATGTTGCCTTCTTGTACACAATCAAAAGTCTTTCTCTTCCTCACTTAACAAATATTGATGGAGATCCTATTAGGCACGAAGCATTATTCTAAGTGGACTACAGAAAGAAACAAAACAGAGAGAATTGCCCCTGACAGAGAATAAACAAAGATTCCTTCTAATTTATAATATACCTAGAAAGTTAAACCATTATCTATATGCTTAGATTAAGTAGTTGATTTCATTGAATATACAACTGTATCCTCACAGATTTTTCAATGCAAAAGTTTCTAATAATCCCTAGAAATATCAGATTAGAAGGAAGACTATATAAAAGTGGTTCTTTGAGCCCTGGCTGGTGTGGCTCAATGCATTGAGTTCCAGCCTGCAAACCAAAGGGTCACTGGTTCGATTCCTAGTCAGGACATATGCCTGGCTTGTGGGCCAGGTACCCAGTGGGGGACGTGCATGAGATAAACACATACTTTGTTTCTTTCCCTCTCTTTCTCCTTCCCTTCCCCTCTCTCTAAGAATAAATAAAAAATATTTTTAAAAAATTGTTATTTGACAAAAACACCCACAGTTTGCCCTGTGATTTCATAACTTAGTTGATAATATTCTAGCATATGTCATATGTACATGTATATTTTATGTGTCTATATATATAGGGTGAGGTAAAAGTAGGTTTACTGTTGTTCTTATAGAAAATAATATAATAAATAATAATACCAGAAAAAACTTTTGCACATTCACAACTGTAAACCTACTTTTGCCCCCAAATATATTAGTATTTACAGTGCATATGTATATTGTTTATGACACCATACATAGATTCTATATTATTCCCCACAGAAGAATGCAAATTAATAATTTTCCTTGAAAGTATTAAATTTATTCAAAATTAATTTTGTTATTAGGGAAATTAAAACAATGATTTTATAGATAATGATTATAAAATTTACTTTCAAAGCAATAGGTAATTAATTAGTTAGTTATGTTAGGAATCCTTTATTTATCGTATTTTATTAAGCATGAAAGGAGGCTTTTACGAATTAGGAATCCTCCTCACTCATCTGAGGAATTCAGTCCACCTAAAGAAACAACACAAATGAAGCAATATGAGGCAGTATATCCACAAAGCACAACAAAGTATAATAAAAAGTGACCATAAAAGAAGAAAACAAGGCAACTTTTCCTCACCCCAATTATTTTCAATACACTTCCTTATTCAGCAAGATAATAGCAAGTCCAGCCATGAATTTATGTTGCATTAGATAAAATTTACTAGCGCGGATGATTTCTGCAAAGAAATAACTGCTAACTAGTGTTTTGTAAAATTCAAAAAAAAAAAAAAAGAAAAGAAAAGAAAATGCAGAGGCAGCAACCTGAAATCTCCAGGAAGCTTCTTGGCACATTTGATTGTGATTGTATTCTCTTATGATCAGGATACCTCAGTCTGAAGGTTTTACAAGTTACGGATCTTAGGAGAAAAATAACAGTTCAAGGAGAGTTCCTCCTTTGTAGCTCACGGAGATGAGGAAAAGGTCAGAGGCAGTCCAGCGCATTTACAACTGCTGGGAAAGTAGCTGTGTCAGTGGAGGCAGCGGCCAGATAGGATCTGCTGGTGGTAATTGCTGCTCTGCTTTCTTTGTCACCCTGACGGTGGCGAAAGCCGAGATCTTGGAGCAATGGATTGAGGAAATACCATGAAATGAAAGAACCACTGGTCTGGATAAAACTACAGTCAGTAAAAATGGAAAATAAACTTCCATGTGTTTGGCCTTTAGCAGCCGCAGAGACTTCAAATAACATTTTCCCAAATTGCTTTTGAGTCCTTTATAGTTGTAATGCTTTTTCTTTGGGTCACTTGATAGTTTAGAAAACTGCTGGCAGTTGTGAAATCGCATAAAAGGGATGCAGTATATATGTACTTTATTTTTTCTTAAATGCTACTTAATCCAATAGAATTTAGGCCTAGGGGACATGATAATTTTAAAAAGTTATTATCAATTTTTACTTCCCATGATAAGGATAATGTTAGTACTCTAAAAATATCTTTATTTGCTTCAGGATTGGCCAAAACGAACTTGTTTCCATTGGCCTACATATCATTGTCGTAGGGCTCAATCCCATCAGCTGAACAATTTAGCATTACTCTAGGTTTCAAGTATTATTTATGCTAAATGGTTTTGTATGTAGGGCTTACTGTTTACAAGGGTGCACTCTGTAATATTAAGTAACATGAAAAATGAATGCTGAGAACAGAATTTAAATTTGAAAAAACTAACATGCTGACAACTGACAAATGGCCCAATTAACATTACAGACATTTTACCAAGTTGAAAAATGAGAAACAAACAAACAAAAATTTACTTATATTGGGAGCAAAATTTAGAAGTTTATAAAAATTATTTTTTCCTATTTTAGCAAAATGACTTAGTATTATTTGTTTTTGAATTGTTTACCTTTGGTGGTTTAGAGAAAGCATATGATATGTAATTAATGACCTAACAATTTAGGTGAGTTTATTGAAGAGATTTCATATAAATCGGATATATTTTATATCTTGAATCACTTTGTGCCATTGGCTCAGTCTCTAAGTTTACAACAGCAGGTTGTCTGGCCCCTTGTTGTAGCCCCTAGGAGCTCGACAGTTGTGGGCACACAGAAGATTCGTAGATGCTCAAGACGTTTTTGTTGAAGGTATGGATGATGGCCATAAAAAGAAAGTGAACACAGATAAGAAAAATATGTCTCTGAACTGGAAGCATTCTGGGCAGACTATCAGTGAAATTGAGTTCAGGATGATGAAAACAGGGTTTTTACAAATTGATCATGTAATATGAATAGAAGATGTTATATTTCTCCCAAATAATATTTACCATTAGCTCTGTAGGAAAAAGTAAGTAATAAAATAAAAAAAAATTGCTCTAAAGATGAACTTAAAAGTACTTATGTACCTCCAATCATAGTTAAAGGGAAATACTTAAAAAGAGCACATCATTTATTTTCTGTTTTGGGAAATTGTTCTTTGGTTAGAAAAGTGACTGGAAGAAAAGAAATAAAAAGGTGGTGAATCCACAGCAAAACTGCAGCACAGCATAGTTGGTTTCACAGCTTTTGTCAAAATTTCTTACTAAAGGCTAGTTTGTTCATTCTTTTGCTCCTTCTTTCCTCCTTTCCTTCCTTCCTGTCTTACCTTACTCAAATGATGCAATATAAAAAGATTCAAAGATCTACTACTGGGATTTGGACAAGCATAAGGGACTTTTGGCGGACTACTTATTTTAACAAATGTTGAGGATACAGCCCAGTGAAGTATAGGAATTTGGAAATGAAGAAGAGCCGGAAAGATACAAATCACCTATTTTCCTTCACTTGCTCATGCCCTTCACAGTTCCTCTCCCCTATGATACTTTTGCACTAATACTGAAACATCTAGTGTCCATAATAGACACCTTTCTTGATTCTCTACATTTTCTTGGTCCTATAGTTACCTTTATTGAACAGAAAATCTTTTTTTTTTTTTATCATTTAATTATATTTATCCAAACCTTTAAGGGGTATCAGGATAGCATAAAAAAAAATCTCATATTAATAAGTCCAGGCTTGTTCAAGCCTTAACTGTTTGTCATATGTCTCAGAGCCATGGCTTCAGTAATTTTCTAATTCTTGAGGCACACTCTTTTCCAGAAAATAATGCCACACTTTAATAGAAAACATCAGATTGTGTCTCAATTTGTTGGTACTGGCTAGCTTTCCTGGAAGTGCATCCTCTGAGCGGCTGATTTCTTGAAATGACCTTAGAGCACGAGAGCATCGGGATCAACACTTCTTTTGTCACTGAGATTCTGTTAGGGATTATACCTAAGCATGAAGGTGCAACACTCTTTAAAAATCTCAAAGGTTACCATGGTTAAATGAAATTGGACTTCTCAGTGTCAGGATTTTTAAAGTAGGTTCCTCTACAAAATCAATATGGACACAAGACATTTACTGCATTATTTCATTATACATCTATACCTCAAACATTTAACATGTCAGAAATAATACTTTGAGCTCTTAAACCTTAGCCAAATGTAAAAACAGGGACTTACAGAAAATTAAATCTCCAGTGAACCAATATATCAAATTATATGATTTTTTTCCTATTTATTCCAGTGAACTCATGAAAAGTAAAGGACCAATCAAAATGACTTAAAATGTGAGTAGAATTTCAAAAAATGTGCCAAATAATAGAAGTATTTTTGGAAGGGTCACTGACCATATAAATGCATCAATTAAGTGGAATATCTAGTTGACTCAATAACAACAAAAAGCAAATAAAGAAAAGAAGAAAGTAATAATTACAGAAGGTGGTGATAGGAAATATATTGATTTGAAGTAGTGCATTCCTGATAATTTCCAGCCTTTCGTGAAATAGGTCATATAGGACAGATGTGTGGTAATAAAGTGGCTGTCATAAGGATGTTTGAGGGCTAAAGAATGGTGTGAGTTGCGCAGACTGACTAGTAATGATGTTGTCTTGCATGGGGTAAGATAGATGAGTGCCTGAAGAGTGTTAATCTGTGAGAGAAAACCATGTACTAGATAAAGGCATATTTTATTTGCCTTGACCATTAAATTCAGGTATAGATGAAACCAAAATGCCTAAATGAAGAGTAAAACATCAATTATGTGAGTGTTAAGCTTTATAAAGTCTCTCTACTCACAAGACAATTTTCTGGATAACCAACATTTATCTAGTATAGGCATGTAGTAGGGTTAGAAAACAACACAAAAATAAAACCAAACAATATCTATTACATCATGTTTTATGTAAAACATCCATTAGGCTGTATTTTTTTTTTTTTGTCTATACTCTACAGGTTTTTCTAAGTATTGAGCTGCATAAATGTTTCCCTGCAATGTGTTCTACTTTAAATAATGTTGGAAAATATGTCCTATCAGCAAGGTAGAATTTATAGGACATTTTTTATGACTCAATTTAGTGTATAATCAAATACTTGTATTTTATAAAAACATTTTTCAATGCCTTTTCCTCATCCTAAGAATTCAAATTCAATTATTTAAAAGTATTAAGCTACTCCTATATGTACACACATATATATACACGTATATATACACATATATAGGAGTAGCTTAATACTATATATATATATATATTTATATGAATGCATTCAATAAAAATAAACTCAATTGATCACCTTGTTGTTTATGTTCAATTCTTAAGGAGAAAAACCACAAGAAATAAGTAGATATCAGAAAATTAGGTTTTTCACATACTTATTTTCATTTAAAAATATTTCTAAAATCTGGGGTTAATATATATACAGCCTGATTTTCTACAACTTTTGTTTCTACATTTACTTTAATTAAATTTGATGCCTACTCTTAACTTTTAGAATATTAAAATCTATCGAAATACCATTTTTTGAATATTACAAAAAAGAAAGATATATTATTCCTATGTCTTATCCACATGAAAAAATATATTGCAGTACGATAAAAGGCAAAAAGAATATTATATTTTAATACTGAATATAATCTTTAAGAACAGTGATGCTGCTACTGTGGTTTGAAAAAAAATAAATTTCCCTCCATGGGTAATAATTTCATGTTTGTTTGATGAACCAGTATTAATATTTTGATAAGAGCAAGATTTAATATGTAATTTTAGATGATCAAAAACTTGTATTGAACATTAAGCCTTTTTATGAGCAGCATACTACTCTGACCAAAGGCAATTTTTTTTTTCTGTTTGGAGATGCTCTGATCCTTGAAAAAGTGAACATGCACAGAACTGATGGCACAAGTCTGCGAGGCCCGAGCTCTGTATTATAAAAGCTAAATAATGATCTTGCTATTCATTGAAATAAAACAGGTTAAATATTATATATAGCAGCAGCTGATTATGATTTTCATTTATATAATCCTCATTCTTTTCATAGCAAACATGTGAAAGTTTACTTGCCTAATTTCCTAGGATGGTGCTGGAGCGATGCTGTCTTTTGATTATTTAATCATGTTATCTCTTCTCCAGTATATATTGTATATAGAAACCATTAAGAAATAAAATGTTGAGTCCGAAAGAGAAAGATTATGAGATTATTATGAAATTATGTAATTATAAAATCAGTATTCTAGTATTTTACCACATTAGTGACTCATAAATTTAGAATGAATTCAGTAAGTAAATCATCATCTGAGAACCAGAAGTAAGTTTATACTTGCTTAGTAACTCAGAATTTCTTTGCTTCCTTGTGATTTTTAGTTTGTTATTTGGTCATACTCCTTTCTTCAGTATAACCCATCATATAGAAATCAAATCTCAATAATCTGTACTGACAGGAAGTGTGAGGAGATCTGAGTTGTGAAACTAGCTGGCCTTTGGAGGTAAGATGTTTGCGTACACTGAGAGGAAGAATATACAAATAAGTGCTAAGTCAGAGGGAGTATTGCTATGACGACTCTACACAGCCATAATCATATAATGAATCATTGGGTCTCCTTGAGAAAATCTAAACAAATACTATATTATGTTAATGTTTTAATTAGAAGCAAAGGTATTTGAGGTAGAAACTTGATTTTGTTAAAATTTCTCACATCCATTGCTGGCCCCCTATCCTGAAGCTAACCCCCACATTCCACCTCCTTTGCCCTTTCAACTGCTTATTTTTTTTTTCTATTATTAATTTCAAACATAAATTCACCTTTAAGTCTCCTGTGGATTTTTTCACATATGCTTTGAGCCCTCTTGAAGCACCATGCTATGTGCTTTATAAATATTAGTCCATTTACTCCCTAAAACCACTCTACGGTTGATACCATCCTGTTTTATAAATGAGGAAATTGAGATCTAGTGAGACTGAATTATTTGCCCAAATTTATGCACCAGAAGTTGTTGGAGCCAGGAATTAACCTCGTCAGTCAGACTCCAAAACTTATAGTCTTACCAGTACACAAACTTTTAATATTTAAACTCCTGGGCTTCACCCAAGAGAAAATCATGGCACTTCATAAACAGCATTAAGATTAGTCATAAGTGGAACCTAATCAACAAAACAAATGAGTAAGCAAAATATAACCAGAGTCATTGAAATAAAGAACAAACTGACAGTAACCAAAGGGGAGTGGGGAGAGGGATAACGGGGAAAATAGAGGAAGGGCCATCAAGGATCATGTATAAGGGACACATGGACAAAGCCAAAGTGGGGTAGGACTGAGGGTGGGGGTGGGGATGGGTGGGCCAGGGGGGTGTGGGGGGGGGGAAGGAAGGCAACTGTACTTAAGCAACAATATAAAAATAATAACATTTAAATAAATTAAAAGACATTATTAAATAAAAAAAGAAGTGCTTGCTAAGTACCTTAGGTGAACTTTCTCCAGGAGAAGAAATGATTAAGACCTAGGAATCTCAGATTAAGTCCTGCTTGTGCAAATTACTTAAAGTCTTCATGTTTCAGTTTATTCATCAATGTGGTATAATTATGTTCACCTCATGAGCCGTTGTGAAGATTCAGTTTGAAACCCATTGTAATAGTACCTGGCACATAGTGAGGAAGAGCTTTGAGAAAGGACTGTGCTATTATTAGGAACAGAGTCTTGTGCCAAGTGGTAAAGTTTAGTGGGTAGAAAATTTAAAATATAATTGATGTACAAAATGATTTAGGGAAATTGTAGAATTGTTGAAATTATATATATATACACATACATATATATGTATGTGTATATATATATAATTCTACATGATGACTAGTAACAAAGTAATGAGAGATTAGGTATTAAAGAAGATTTCTGGGAGCAGGTACATTGCAATATTTTAAAGGTTTAGTACTTCAGATTCAGGGTATGGGAGTTAAAGAAGAAGCAGGAGGGGGCACTAAAGAGGAATTGGGAGGCCCAAATGAGATGGAACCTTGAGGTGTTTCTAGTTTATCTATCCTTCAAGTGAAATAATAGCTAATAATGGTTTAGTGCTTTCTAGGTGCCAGCACTATTCTAACAACTGTGCTGAGTCCTCACTACAACTATATGAGGGAGATTCTATTCTTGTTTCCTTTCCACTTGTAAGAAAACTGAGGCACAGAGGTGCTGATTGCCTTGCCTAGAGTCACACACATAGGGAGCAGCAGATCCAGAATTCCAAAGCCAGGATTTTTAACTCAGGCAGTCTGTTTCCAGATTTTAAAGAGCTTCCAGAGAGGCACTTACACACTGGGGGCCAGGGAGATGTGACCATAGGAGGGTGCCATTTGGAGCCTAGTTTAAGATGAAGGAGCAGACCTGGCTGGTGTAGCTCAGTGGATTGAGCGCGGGCCTGTGAATCGAAGGATCGCGGTTCGATTCCCAGTCAGGGCACATGCCTCGGTTGCCAGGCCAGTTCCCGGCAGGGGACATACAAGAGGCAACCACACATTGATGTTTCTCTCCCTCTCTCCTTCCCTTCCCCTCTAAAGATAAATAAATAAAATCTAAAAAAAAAAAAAAAAAAGATGAAGGAGCAGAGATGGGTACAACTTACTATGTTGATTGAGAGTTAAACCGAAGTGCTTCCTGCTTAATTCCTAAGAATCAGAGGATCTGAAGCCTGTCTTTGGGATGTAAACCTTTTGGTGATTGGCTAGGAATTTTCCTGCAGAAAATGATAAGCAAGTTGGATTAAAGAACTAACTCCCACCTCGGAGAAAATCACAAAGAATATACCGTTCAGAGAAGAGGGGATGAATAAGAAATGTAAATCGCATTACAGAAATCCACATAACTGGGGTCAGGATGACGCTTGGAGAGAAATTTAGAAGGGAGAAAGGATATTTTACCTAAGATTTAGTAGTGAGATACAGATGGCAGGTTGAGGGGCGGGGATAGAAAGAAAAGAAAGGGACAGAGAAAAGCCAGGCGCCACCTTGAAAACCCTGGGGTTTCAGTCAGAGTAGCTGGTGATGTGAAAGTGCCATCAGTCCTGGGCAGAATTAAAAAGCTAAATTAAGGGCGATTTCAACTCATCCATGAAATACACTTTTCTTAGAACAACTTTTATATAAGTGTTAAGTGTTTTCAAACACAAATTTTAATGAAGTACTTGTTGACAAGTATGAGTAATAAAAATGCTTGAAAGAGTATGAGAAAGAGACACCGAGTTTATTTGGTGTGGGAAAAATAAGGCTCAAAAGTGACCAAAATTTTCATAGACAGAATTTGTATATATATGTATATATGTAGTGATCAATTTATCATTTCCAATGAAAGCAGAACAAGACAAATTAGAGGGAAAAGAGGTATTAAAAACAAGATCTGAATATTACGAAAAGTAGCCTCTCTGTATGTGTATCACTAAAATTGAATTTCTATCTGTTTGAAATATTTTTGTACATTTCAGTAAGAGTAATCTGCTATATCCTTCCATTTGTTAAGTTTTGTGCCTCTGGTTTTGCAACGGGGTGCAGAGCATGGGTTCCCTGATAATAAGGGAACACCCACACAATCTTGCTAACTTGACATTGACATTTAAACTTAACATTTAAACTACCAATCCTATAGTGGGGACAGTGGAAGGTACAGCGTTTTAAGACACATTACATAACAAAAGCAAGTTAACAGCCTGTGTCTTCCTTGGAGGAAGATCTCAGAAGCTTCAGAATTGTGTAGATGACTGTGAGAACATGAAGTGACTAGTGACAATGTCAGGCCAAATGCCCTCCACAGATGCCTGTGAATCATTGGGAATACTTGCCCTGACTGAAGATGACAGCTGAGAGAGAGTCAGAGACACTGGGGAGCTGACACAATAGTGAACATTAATGCACCACAGGAAAAGCTGGATGTGAGGTCATGCAAGGAGTTCTACATAAGCATTTAAATTAGACTGGGCTGCCACAAAGTCTGGAGGTCAGCTGGTCTGCCTGGAGGTCTGTCTGTGGGTCTGCCTGGAGGTGTGCAATGAGGTTTGAAGGTCTGCAGGAAGTCAGCCTCAAGGTCTGCCTGGAAAAGATGGCGGTAGAGCTGATGGACCTGCAGGGGCCCACCAGGCTAAGCATAGACATGTGAGAGGCTCTTGGAGCTGACCTGTGACTGGGAATGCTGAGCTGCAGACTTCTGCTTCTCTGAAGGATATACTAAGAAGTCACTCTCTTGGTATGGGGACTCTTGGTACAGGACTTTGGAGCTTGGGTAAGCGCGCGCGCTCGCTCTCTCTCTCTCTCTCTCTCTCTCTCTCTCTCTCTCTCTCTGGGCTTCTGGACCTCCTCCCTGCACATGCAGGAGTGCTCATGGGACCAGGAGATGTGGGGTCCACTAGGGGCTTAGACCCCACATGGGGGGAGCCAACTACTGGAAGCAGGGTCCCACGCAGGGACGTGTGCCTCCCTGGGCTCCAGCCTCAGAGACACCATGACCCAGTGTAACAGGGCACACGGTTTCCTGAACTGTTACATGGAAGCTGAGAACAGAGTACCCTCGATCATGAATGAGGGAGCTGCTGAGAGAGGATGGCGACTCTGAAACCCACAAGTGCTCATTCCTGGTGGGATAGAGATCTATTTACATGACCGGCTGATGGACAGAAGAGGTCATGGGGAACTCCTGGGCATGGTTTTGGCTTATAGCCTTTTGGAAGCAAGGGAAGTTCTGGATCTTGTGGGAGAACAGGGTTCTGAGCAGGAGTGCTCTCAGCCCCTACCCCCACCAAGGTTGGAACCCTGTTAATAAAAAACCTGTTTCTTTCCTTCAGCACTAATTGTTGAGTCATGTAAATTGAAGGCACCAAGTGTCTGAGACCCAGTTTGCACAGTTACAATTTCACCGACTTTGCTGTTGTCACCAGTTCATAGCCACAGCAGAACACCACTATCCTCATCACTGCCTAAATACCTCATACTGGACATTTGTTCCTGTCTCCCTTCCAGGCCCTGCCCATCTACCTTCCCCAGGCCCCCACCAATAGTGTTCCAGTGGACACTGATCTAGCCCGACCAGAATTCTCGTCTGTGTTATTTGTGTATGTATTCATCCCTATAGTGGTGGTTATTTTAAAATATCATTTTATTTGGTCTTCCCATCCTAGACAATTGAGAACTGCACCTATCACCACAATGATGGAGCTCTGCCTGCAGTGAACATTCAGAATCTTGTTCAAGAAAGGACCTTGGAAATCATCTCCAATAAATAAAATGTAGTTAAATTAAAAAAAAATGTTTAAAATTATAATTAAAAAAAGCAACTGCCACAAGGCTGGAGTTTGGAGAAACACAAGGCCTCCTAAATTCATATAAGGAGTTCTCTAGGCCTTTGAACTGTGAGGAGTCCTAGGCTCCCTATCTCCACTCCTGGCAGCCTTTCATGGAAGACGGCAAACGAATGATAGCAAGACTCTGAAACCCACAAAATTTAATGCAGAAAAGCCTCATGAAATGATGGCTTTGGATTCACATTTGTGATTAGTGCCCTACACATACCTGAGCATCAAAAGGGTATCATCAAATTTATGTTTTATTTCCTCCTCCTTTTATATCATGCAATTCACAAATGGTTAACCTTTGCTTACGGTGGTAACCAAGGCGGGCCATCAACTATGTGGGGCCCTTGGGTCCTTTCTCTCTGATCAACAACCCAAAATTGATTTGGTTGACATTATTCGGCTCTCTAAAGGGAGATTCGGTCTGTATCTTGGTTGCAAAATTGGATTTTCTCCTTTGATGGTTGTCTTTTCATACATGTAATCTTAAGTGAACTGATCTTCAAGGGTGACAGCTGTGGTTTGGTTATCAGAGAACTGCTCAGGGTGTTAGAGGTTAACTTGTACATAGAGGCAAACTGAACTCTTAAAAGCACTCAGCTTTCTAATTAGCTTCACTGGGGGCTGTTCTCCCCAAACCTTTAACTTAAGAGATTTTTCTATCACCACTACCTGCAAATTATTACTACTTGGAACCATACTGCGCTTTATCATAGATCAGTGATTTTCAACTGGTACGTGGCTGCAGGCACAATACTGTGCCCCAAGAATTTTTAAAACATGCAATACATGACTATTTAGTCAGGGACACCTGACTGCTTTTTCCCTTGATTGTCAAGTAAAAAATGACAACAGCCAACACAACAAACCTGTCTGGTGTGAATAAATCAAAATTATAGCTTTCTTTTGGTCAGATCTGCAAAAAAATATTTTTTGGTGTGCCTCAAAAGTTTAGTAATTAGTTTTTGTGTGCCACGAGGTGAAAAATGTTGAAAATCTCTGAAAATAAACTGAAGTTAAGTGCTATCAACGTGGAATGATCGTCATGTGTCCTAATACTTATGATTTTATGCTCCACAACTTAAAGTGAATAGGTTGTACTATTACTATATGATTTTTTTAAAAGGTGCTCCTTACTTATATTTGTATGTTTGTACATACAATGAGGCCTGTCCAGAAAGTATCCGACCATGTAATATGAAAAATAGAGACATTTATTGAAGAAGATAAAAGGTACAAGAAACATTATTCATTGGACAATGCTGCCTCAGTCCCCTTTAAAGTAGGCACCTTAGGACCTCACATAGTTTTCCCAATCGCCACCAGGTGCCCAATCATATTTTCCTGAATCCATCTATGGTCTAAAATTTCTTCCCTTTCTAAAGTGATTTTAGTTTTGGAACAATTCAGAACTCACAGGGTGCCATATCTAGGCTGTAAGGGGACTGAGTTATCTGGGTGATTTGATGTTTTACCAAAAAACTGCATGAGATGTGATGTATGAGCTGTCATGGTAAAGCTGCCCATCTCCAGTTGTCCATAGCCATAGCTGTTTTTGTTGTATTGCATCTCTCAACCATCAAAGAACAATGAGGTAGTACTTCATATTAGTTATTTGACCTGGAGTCGAGTACCCATGATGGACAACACCTTCTGAATCCAAACACACAGTCAACATTGTCCTGATCTTGCTGCAACTTTGCTGTGTCTTCTTCAGGCACGTAGAACCAGGTGACTTCCATTGGGACAATTGTGCCTTTGTTTCTGGATCATAGCAGTAGACCCACAATTCACCTTCAGTTATGACCTTCTTGAGGAAATCTGGTTCATTGGTAATGGTTTGAATCAAGTCATTAGCAACTGCAGCACGGTGTTCCTTTTGCTCTGGTAGCAGAAGACACAGAATGAATTTTGCCATGGCATATTTCATGCCAAGATCCTGCATCAAAATCTTAGACACAGTAGTTTTTGGAATCCCCAGATCAGCTTCAAGTTCTCACAATGTCAGTCGCCAATCTTGGTTGATTGCAGCCTGTACATGATCAACATTCTCAGGTGTTCTGCTTGTTGCAGGCCTTCCAGAACATGGATCGCTTTCAACAGATTCTTGACCACTTCTGAGGCATTTGAGTACACGTTTATTTGTGCTGAACTCATTGCTGCATCCCCACAAGCCTTCTGAATCATCTCAATAATTTCTCTGGAGAAATGTTCAAGTTTAATGCAACACTTGACGCACATTCGTTGTTCTATTCACTCAGTCATTTTGAATGCAATATCCACGCAGTACACATGCTCACTCATGGCATCTACTGCCACCACTGACAAATACAGTGAAATCATCATTGTTCACACATGCACATTCCAGACCACACTCAGCTGTCAAGTTACGTTGATGTTGCACAAACCATTCTCCTTATATTAACAATAGCTGGGCTTTCTCCAGACAGACCTTGTATATCTCTTTTGGTAGATGCAACATATTAAAATCACTTCAATAATGGTTATGTAAAAGTTTCTATTTATTATAGCATTATAATTACTGTTTTATTCTTTTTAACTCCTAAGATATCACTGCCTTGCCAGGGGAGGTACTGTAGCCTGGTTTCTTGGTTTTCAATAATTTTTTTATATGTCTGAAACAAACAAACAAAAAGTTCTGCCTTTTCTTGCTCTTTTATTAACCTCCAGTTCTGGCTCAGACACCCTTCTAGAGGACTTGGTTTATTTTAATGGAACACCATGCAGGGAAAGATCAGAGTATAGGTGACAAAAAATCTGGCCATATTGGCCATAATACTGGTGACTGGGTGAGACCACACAGAACTATTTTTTTTCAGGTATTTATTTATTTTATTTTATTATAATTTTTAATTATTGTTCAAGTACAATTTTCTGCCTTTTCCCCCCACCCCAGCCCAACACCCCAAGCCTCCCCACCTCCCTCCCCTGTTTCCACCCTGCCTTGTTATTGTCTATGTGTCTTTTATAATTATTCCTGCAAACCCTTTACCCTTTTCTCCTGAAATTCCCTCCCCTCTTCCCTCTGGTCACTGTCAGCCTGTTCTCAATTTCAGTGTCCTTGGTTATATTTTGTCTGCTTGTTTGTTTTGTTGATTAGGTTCCTGTTAAAGGTGAGATCTTATGGTATTTGTCTTTCACCACCTGGCTTATTTCACTTAGCATAATGCTCTCCAGTTCCATCCATGCTGTTGCGAAGGGAAGGAGCTCCTTCTTTCTTTCTGCTGCGTGGAATTCCATTGTGTAAATGTACCACAGTTTTTTGATCCATTCATTAACTGATGGGCACCTAGGTTGCTTCCAGCACTTGGCTATTATAAATTGTGCTGCTATGAACATTGGGGTGCATAAATTCTTTCGGATTGCTGTTTCAGGGTACTTAGCATATAATCCTAGCAGTGGAATTGCTGGGTCAAAAGGCAGGTCCATTTTTTAGTTTTTTGAGGAAATTCCATGCTTTTTTTCCATAGTGTTTGCACCAGTCTGCAATCCAACCAACAGTGCACTAGGGTTCCCTTTTCTCCACAACCTCTCCAACACTTGTTATTTGTTGCTTTGTTTATGATGGCCATTCTGAATGGTATGAGGTGGTATCTCATTGTGGTTTTAATTTCCATTTCTCTGATAGCTAGCTATACTAAGCATCTTTCCATATGTCTCTTGACCCTCTGTATATCTTCCTTGGAGAAGTGTCTGTTCAAGTCCTTTGCCCATTTTTTAATTGGGTTGCTTGTCTTCTTAGAGTGGAGCTGTGTAAGTTCTTTATATATTTTGGAGATCAAACCCTTGTTTGAGGTATCATTGGCAAATATGTTTTCTTATATGGTTGGTTCTCTTTTCATTTTAATGCTGTTTTCTTTAGCTAGGCAGAAGCTTTGTATTTGGATGAAGTACCATTTTTAATTTTTTTTCCTTTATGTCCCTTGCTCTAGGGGACATATCAGTGAAAATATTGCTGCATGAAATATCTGAGATTTTCCTACCTATGTTCTCCTCTAGGACTTCAATGATATCAGTACTTATATTTAAATCTTTTATCCACCTTGAATTTATTTTTGTGTATGGTGTAAGTTGGTGCTCGAGTTTCATTTTTTTCGGCATGTAGCTGTCCAGCTCTCCCAATACCATTTGTTGAAGAAGCTATTTTTATTCCATTTTATGTTTCTGTCCCCTTTGTCAAAAATTAATTGACCATAGAGACTTGGATTTATTTCTGGGCTCTCTGCTCTGTTCCATTGGTCTATCTCTGTGTTTTTATGCCAGTACCAGGCTGTTTTGATTACAGTGGCCTTGTAATACAGTTTATATCAGGTATTGTGATTCCTCCTTCTTTGCTCTGCTTTCTCAAAACTGCAGCACCTATCCAGGGTCATTTCTGGTTCCACATAAATTTTTGAAGTGTTTGTTCTGTATCTGTGAAATATGCCATTGATACTTTAACAGGTATTGCATTGAATCTGTAAATTGCTTTGGGTAGTATGGACATTTTGATGATGTTAATTCTTCCGATCCATGAACATGGTATATGTTTCCATTTGCTTGTGTCTTCCTTAATTTCTTTCTTCAGTGTTGTGTAGTTTTCTGAGTACATATCTTTTACCTCCTTGGTTAAGTTTATTCCTAGGTGTTTTATTTTTATTGTTGTTATATCAAATGGGGTGTTTTTCCTGATTTCTGCTTCTGATGTTTCATTGTTGTTATACAAAAAATGCCCTTGATTTCTAGATATTGACTTTGTATCCCACTGTTTTGGCCAAATTCATTTATTAGGTCAAGCAGTTATATGGCGGAGTCTTTCGGGTTTTTTTTATGTACACTATCATATCATCTTCAAAGAGTGACAGTTTTGTTTCCTCCTTTCCGAGTTGGATGCATTTTATTTCCTTTTCCTGTCTGATTGCTGTGGCTAGGACTTCCAATACTATGTTGAATAGAAGTGGTGAAAGTAGACAACCTTGTCTTCTTCCTGATGTTACTGGGAAAGATTTTAGTTTTTTCCCACTGAGTATGAAGTTAGCTGTAGGTCTTTCATATATGGCCTTTGTTACGTTGAGGAATGCTGCCTCTATTCCCACTTTGCTGAGTGTTTTTATCAAAAATGGGTACTGTACCTTATCAAATGCTTTTTCTGCATCTATTGATATGATCATGTGATTTTTGTCTTTGTTTTTGTTTATACAATTTATTACATTTATTGATTTGTGAATATTATACCATCCTTGCAACCCTGGGATGAATCCCACTTGGTCATGGTGTATGATCTTTTTAATGTATTGCTGGATGTGGTTTGCCAATATTTTGTTGAAGATTTTTGTATCTATGTTCATCAGCAATATTGGCCTGAAGTTTTCTTTCTTTATTGTGTCTTTATATGGTTTTGGATTAGTATGATGCTGGCATCATAAAAAAAAGTTTGGGTGTCTTCCATTCTCTTGGATTTTTTGGGATAGTCTGTGAAGAATAGGGTTAGCTCTTCCTTAAATGCTTTGTAGAATTCTCCTGTGAAACCGTCTGGTCCAGGGCTTTTGTGTGTCATGAGTTTTTTGATTACTGCTTCAGTTTTGTCTGCTGTTATTGGTCTGTTCAGGCTTTCTGCTTTTTTTTTTTTTTTCATTTAGTTTTGGAAGATTATATTTTTCTAGAAACTTGTCCATTTCACCTAGGTTTTCAAATGTCTTGGCATATAGTTCTTCATAGTAATTTCTTATAATCCTTTTTATTTCTGTGGCATCAGTTATAATCTCTCCTCTTTTATTTGTGATACACACAGAACTCTTTAACTGTGTCAGTAGACAAGGAAGAAAATAAAATAAAATAATTTTAATATAATAAACTTGAGTTGATGTTTAGAAATTACCTGCACAAAACTATGTACTTTCCTCTTTAACTATTGCTTTAATATGATCAGTTGAGTAAGGCATCATATATATATGATATATAAGCATATATGTATGCTAAAGTTAACATTTTAATGCTGGAAGTTGCTCACTGGCTTTGCAAGGATTAATATAAATTACAAATAAAATGTACAAGTAAAGGCTTTATTGGTATAGTGCAGGAGTGTCAAACTCATTTTCACCAGGGGCCATGTCAGCCATGTGGTTGTCCTCAAAGGACTGAAAGAATTTTAGGACTTAAATAATGTATAAATGTAACTACCCCTTAACTGTTAAGGAGTTGAAATTACATTTGACCCTTTGAAGGCAACTGTGGAGGCTGATGTGGCCCCTTGTGAAAATGAGTTTGACACCCCAGTATAGTGCGATAACAATGCTTTTCTGCATTTTCTTTTTTTTTTTTCCTTTTCTTTTTTTAACCTTTAGTTATGTACCTGGATAGTGACCCAGGCAAGTGTGGTTTGACCTTTCCTGTCAAACTCACTAGAGCCAATTTCCATGCCTGAAAAGAGAAAGAAATTCCCAACATGGTCCCCAACCATTAAGAAATAAGGTCCCAGTCTGACAAAAGAGCCCATAATTTTGTACCTGTGTTATTCTTTTGATGGTATGGGGGTGGTCCCCTTCCTTTTGTTTCCACAAGTAGTTTTAGAAATGCTTATTTCTTTGTTTTGAAACCTTTGTGCACTTCAGCATCACTATGAAACAACATCATTCCCATTCTTTCCCAGGTAATCCCCTTTCAATTTTTATTATGAGTGTTGTCTGTGTTTTTTGTTTCCTATATAGTCTAGAGGTTTGTAGTTTTTCCAGAGGGGGAAAAAAAAGCAAGCTTTCCTACCCATAACTAAGCATCAGATCTTACTACACAAACAAGTCCTAAGCAAACATTGTTTTATAGAAAATTAAGTTAATTTTTCCAGATGACAAAAATATCTGAGCTAGTGAGGTTTTCCCAGTGAAACTTGTACCCAACCCTGGTTGCTTATTAGCACTTGGAGGACAAAATTTGCAGCCATATACATATGGTGACAGAAAGAGATTAGACTTTGGGTGGTGAACATACAGTACACTATACTGATGATGTGTGATAAAATTCTACACACTATACATTTGAAATACATATAATTTTATTAAATAATCTCATGCCAAAATTAATACAAAATTTTTCAAAGAATTTCTGGGGAAAAATTTTGTCTAGCACTAGAACATAAAAACTCCCAGCCAGAATATTCTCATGAAAAAATTTCCATGGAAGTTTTTAAATCACATCCAGCTCTCAAAAAAAAAAAAAAAAAAAAAAAAATCAAATTGCCAATGTCTTAATTACGCCGTACTTACTCTACAGTATCATAATCCCATTATAGGGAACACCAACCTTCTTCCTCTCTCCTTCCCTTCCTTCTTTTTTTTCTTCCCCTCTAAATTCCGAGATGTTAAGAGTCAATTGTATGACAAACATTGAATATTTTTGTGCAAGTATTCAGATTTTTCTTTTTTGAGGATTACAAAAATCACATACTGACTTGGGAATTTGTGTTTAGTATTAGTTACATGTTAATACAGTATGGAATCAAAACCTCACCTCGGGAACATTTACCTCAGGAGGGATCATCAGGCAAGAAACTCTGAGCTGAGGAGTCAGTGAAACATTTCTCAGTTCGTATGCCATATACGTTTGGAAACTTTAAGAATATAATAAATTATAAAAGTTACTTATATTTGATATTCTCTGAAAGAGGAAATTTGTTGTTTTGGTTCCTTTTTTCTTTTATTTTTCCTCTTTGTATATTTCTAGAACATGTTTATTATTTATTTATGAAAATTATTTTATTGTTGTTTGAGTACAGTTGTCTGCTTTTGTTTCCCTTTTCTTTTAGAGTAAGAGATAATGTCCTCATAGGAAAAATCAAAAGGCTCAAATCTTTAGCCTACTAACTCACTGAAGGCATATGTCCTTTAAAATTCATTTGCATTTTATCTGTAGTTGACTCCACCTTACTGAGTCATTAGTTTTGATGCTAGCAAACTTCTATGAATTAGAAATGGAAATTACCCCTACAAAGCAAAAAGAGTATCTCCCTCTTGAAATAAAACAAAGAAAATTTTTACTAACTTTAAAAGAGATATATTTACCCACTCTTCACAAAAAGGAACATATGCATACATTTTCTTAAAAAAGTTCTCCCAGATGGGGAAATTATACCTAAAATAAGAAAAGAAAATAACAAAGCGTGTGAGTTAACTAACTTTGGTTTAATTACTCAGTGACCAGACATTTCTCTAGCAAATCTGGATGCCAAGTTGTGTGATTTTTTTTATGAGCATTTGAAAGATTTAATTGTTGAATGTGTGTTCTTGACAAATGCAAAAGGAGGGAATAGGGAACAAATGTGAGTGGAACTCTGGGGACCAACCAGTCTACATAACTGTTACAAACCACATTGCTCATAGGGGCAGGGCTTTCAAATATTTAGACAATGAAACTTTCTATTTTCCAATGAAAACTCCTTTTTATTTTTTAATGCTGCAGTTTCTGAATACTGAATGATTTTTTAACATCTTTTCAAGTATACCATAGAGATTTAGAGTTTATTTTATCCAGAGGAAAAAGCTTTTACAAAAGATATTAAATGCACACAGTTTTATAAAACATGATTTAGAAATAAAATTTGAAACTTGGCATGAATGTAGGTATCCAGAGTATAGAAGTGAAGCCCAGAAACCCAAGGATCTGTTTATCCCTCAGGTGAGTTCTGGCCTCAGGTGACACATTCAATGGCCTTGACTTCTACTAGGGGCCTATAGATTGATAAATCCATGTCTTGTTTCTCTACGGAGTTGTGACTGTAAATTGAAAAGTGACTTAAATCAGAGCCTTTCAGGCTAAATTTTATCTAATTAAGCAAATCTATAATGATATGTTATCATTTTCCATTTTTATTTCTCATATTTCATATTAATTTAAAATTATAATTATCTCCAGCAATTACTTATTGAGGAATTCTTCTAGGGACTTGTTTTGAGTGCTCCCCAACCTCTGGCCTTGGGTCTTTCCTGGGTGACAGTGAGGTTGCTTTCTGGTGGAGTTCAGAAAATGATTAATATCAGCTATTTTATTGACACGTGTTAGCTTCAGTGCTTGCAACAATCGGAAAGCTGGTGAGGATACTCCATGCTCCCAAATTGACTCAATGTCCTATATATGGTTTGTGTTTGGTTTATTGGCTTTGTCTGCTGCCACCTCTTGCCTGTCCCTGAGCTGCAAAAGACTAGGGTGGGTAAGATGGAAAAGATTTGGATTCCAGTGAAGCTGTTGCTACATGAGGACTCTTAGGGTTGCTTCTTAGTTTCCCAACCTTGGCAAGTATACCTTCATAATAACAAGGTGGCTAACAAATGTAGAGCTATTATTATTATTTTTTTTTTACTCAAGGAAAGGCAGTAAAATCACAAAGACAGTTGAATTTAATTATTATTGTTTGTTATTTGGTGGTCTGATGATAGGTTGGCTATGTCTGGATGACTAATAAATTCAGGTAAAATCATACATTTTATATATTTATTTCACAAAATTTTATTTTTTGCTTTGATTTTAATATCACTAATTAGGTTATTATATTTAAGATGTTCATGTTTTTTGTTAGGCATTTGTTGAAGCTTTACAATTCTTATATATTTTTAATTTGTAAATTTTAAGTTAGAGAATTTTGTCTTGGCTGAGATAGTAATGAATGGAATAAAATTCTTAAACCCATATTTAAATATAAATTAAATAATAAACTTGATACTACATATATTATAATGAACTCAAATAAAATCATAATTACAGAAAACACTATAAAATATTTAAATTTTATCTTACAGTTTGCCAGCACATCACAGTTTTTCTGCTACAGCAGTATACGAGTACACACAGTGTTTATTAAGATATTTTTCTTTTAAGTACTTTAGTGCCAGGATAGTAGAGGAATTAAATAACAATGTATGGCTCAATTTGGCCACTTACATCTTAACTAAAGACTAAAGCTTGATCTGTAATATACAGAAAAATCTCTATAGAAATTAATTTCAAAATTTAAATGTGATCTAATTGCCTTATATTTTATTAGAATGTTATATATCATGTAAAGTTGATTTCAATTTAGAAAAACATTCCCTAAATCAAAACAGATTTTAAAACTTTAAAGTAAAACAATCAAGTTTAAATTAGTTTATATAACCTACTGCTCTCATGATCAATACTATTAATAGTTCATACCAAAAAACTGTATGTAGCTGAAGTTAGAAATAAATTTTATTTATAGCAAAAAAACATAATTTGATCATGATTTGAAGAATTTTAGCATATTCTAATGAATTGTATCTTGTCCACATTAATTATAGTGGTATTAAAAATTAGCATTCTCTAATATGTCTAAGAGTCATTATAATATCAAATAAGAACACGTTTCATTAAGTTTTTCCACCTTTGGGCAGATCTGGAAAATATCATATAATCTTGAATTGTTTCAAAGGTTGTTAAAGCTATTGGCACAATTGACATCATGTGCTTTTGAGGCTTGGCACAGAAATTTAGAGTTTTAGCCAAATTCTGGCTTGTAGACCCTTTCCTTTGAACCATTATGTAATTTTCTTCCAAATCAGTGCCCCAAACTGAAAGTTGTTTTCTCAGTCCATCATTTCATTCAAAACAACCTTTTTACATTAAGTAGAAAACCAATAAAAATCTCTTTGATTTCTATATTTTTATCTGGTAGTTCAATAGTTTGCGTAATAAATATAAGTTGTTCAAGATTATTTTGTTCCTTACAAACTAGTTGACCTGTGTATCATCTTTTTAAATCTTAGCTATGATATTTTCTCATTTTAATACCCTTTACTTTACTAATATTATTCTGAATTTTTTATCCTAGATAGTAATCATCTGCTTTAATATTTTTACCTGTCTTAATATTTGGTTATTTTATCATTATATTTCTAAGTTACTTTGTTAAATTTAGACATTTTCCATTGTTTTTCAAAAATAATGCACTGCTCTTACCATAAAGGCATTATTGTGCTGAGTTAAATATTGCAGAAACATTATTAAGAACAGCATTGCTATGTTTTTTATTGGCAATTACTTGTCTGTGTTAAATGTTTTTGATTCCTTAGTATTTATTCATTCTTTCCTTAGCTCCCCTGCTTCTACTAATTTCTTGCATGTATATTGTCGGGTTGCATTTTCTGTTTTATTCTTTTTTTATGCCAGTTTAAAAGTTTTTAATCATAAATGGAGTCCTAAAGTTGATCCTGAAGATTGGTTGTGAATAATGTTATAGTAGAAACAAAATACTTTGCTTTTGGGATAAGGGAAGAATGGGTAATTACTGTTTAATTGGTACAGAGTGTCAGTGTGGGATGATATCAAAATTTTAGCCCTGACTGGCATAGCTCAGTAGATTGAGCACTGGTTGTGAACCGGAGTCACAGGTTCAATTCCCAGTAAGGGCACATGCCTGGGTTGTGGGCCAGGTCCCCAGTGGGGGCCACACGAGAGGCAACCACACACTGGTTTCTCTCTCTCTTTTTCTCCTTCCCTTCCCTTCTCTAAAAATAAATAAAATCCTTAAAAAATGTAAAAAACATAAAAAAAACTTTAGAGATGGATAGTGGTAGTGGTTGCACAATAATATGAACATATTTAATAACACTAAACTGTACTAAAATAATAAAATGGTAAATATTATTATGTTTATTTTACCACAATTTTTAGAAAGCCCACTTCTACAGTTTTTTCCTCCATTTGCAATAATTTTTACATAAAGTTAAATATATATTCTGCTAGGATAATAGAAAAATTATAATAATAAAATTGAATAAGGTTATGCTTTGTTACAAATATTATCAAGCTCTCAGGATGATATGATTACCATTTCCAGAATTACCATCCAACAAACATAGTACAATAAATGATAAAGAATTTTTGTGGTTTTATGTTTAACTTACCAACTTCATAGATACAATTTTTTTATATTCTGATATAGAGTCTAGGGTTGCATTTGTTGGTTATTAATTGTAATTTTGATATTAGTAATTCTCTTTTTCATTCTCATTGATTTCAGCTGACCTATTTAAGCTGAAAATTAGATGATAAATTTTTATAATTTTACAATGTTTATTTTTATTATTTTGATTAGTAACTAATGCATCATGAAATATTTAGTAATGTCCCATTTGTGGATTTCATATGTCATATTTGATAGAAGTCTATTCACTCTATTGTTGGTATTTTTAAAAATTTAAGCAGATCAACTCTAAAGATTTTCTTTTTTTCTTTTCACCATTTTTGAGCTGAATTTACATATCTTTTATTTCTATCATGATCTCAACTTATATTTAGTCACACTGATGTAAAACTTTCAAAAATTAAGTGCAATTGCATTAAAAATCAAAATTTAATATATTTAATGAAATATATAATGTAAAATAAACATAATGTAAAATGTCAAGAAGTTAAAATTGTATTTTATGTATATGTTGGTTATTAAATTACTTTCTTGATAATACTTGATTGCATCGTATAGGAGAGAGTGCCCTGAAGCAATGCAAGTTCTACCCAAGAAGGCACAATTAATGTTTGAATCAGTGACCAATTAATTATGTTATTTACTCCTATAGCAAGCATAATTGATTTTGGAATCAAGATTGGATGTGGAGTGGATCTTCTCATTATTATGTCTTAACAATATCCCCAGAATTGTTATGCTTTCATTCTCTGGAGTTAGGTTGCTTTGGAGATTTTAGTTCTCAAAGGAGAAAGGCTTCTGCCAGGGGCCATAGCAAGAGGTTCATGAATTGGAATGCTATGTGTCCACTCAGGACTTTTCATAGCTTTGAACCAATAGATGAAAAAAAAATTGTGGTTAGAGTGGGTGTGTGTGTGTCTCTGTCATGGATGTTGAAATGATTACAAAGACATTGGAATCCTTTTTCATAGCAGGGGTATAAGTGGACCTTGACTGAAACTCAGTTGATTCCCCAGGGTTCTTTTTAGTATTTCCACATCAAATAGTAAAAGCTAATGGAAAACTATGCCAAACAAAACACACACACACACACACACACACACACAAATAAAGTACTGAGGATTTAGATTCTTTAGGAATTAAGTTTTAGATCACTCCAACAGGTAAAGAATCTCAACAGTGAAAGGGTCCAGCTAAGGACAAAGGTGGCATAAAATAAACAGTGAAAGAAAGCTAACCATGACCTCATGACCCGTTATGGAATGAGGAATTTAAACTCTGGACCTATTTTCCCTTGCTCCTTTATGTATGTATGCCACCTTATTGTTTATATAAGGTTGGTTGGCATTATTTAATTTGTCACTGAAGTCTAGTGATTAGAGAATATTCAGGTGGAAATGTGACTGATTTCTAAGAAGGTATTAATAATTCCCAGAGAACAATACTGTGATTGTCACAAAGTGCATGCTCCACACACAGTCCATCCACACAGTGACAATAACTGTTTGCATATATGTCTCATTTTTTAGGGAAGACAGTGAGAGTTTTGTTTAAGGAAGACATATTTTGGTAAGCAAAAGAGTTGTTATTGTTGCATGGAAGTTCAAACATATGCAGAAAGAAGGTAGATGTTGAGTAGTCAAGGTGTATAAAATGTATAGGTTACTAAATTTTTGGTTCTATGCTTCAAAACCACCTTTCTCTATACCAAACTGTTATGCTGAGACTTGAACTTGGCAATCCACAATTATTCTTCTTTTTTATTTTTATTTTTATTTTTGTCAGCTGGTTAGCTGTTAGGGTCTTCTAAAGTTATACTAGAGGAAGACTGGAAAGCAAGAGGAAGGAGGAGGACTAGTAGCCATTATAATTTTAATTCCCGTTCCTCACAGAGTCTCTCTGAGCAGTGGTTCTGCACCTTGATAGTTGCTGTTGGTTTCAGTTTCATTTCATTTGTTTATTTGTTTGTTTCACATTCCAGAACTAGCCTTGCTGTGTCCGCTCAGAGATGCCAGCACCAGAAAGCTAGTGTATGTTTCTCACATCTGAGTGACAGCTCCATGGGAGCGATCTGCCAGGCTCCTGAGAGGCCGGCCTAGAGGTTTGTGTCCCAGCTCTGCAATGCTCCACATAAACGCTAGGCTCGAAAACGTCAATCTCACCAGAGGGAAGAGGGGAGGGAATTTCAGGGGAAAAGGGGAAGGGTTTACAGGAGCAAGTATAAAGGACACATGGACAAAAACTATGGGGGGGTGGAAATGGGAGGGAGGTGGGGAGGGCTGGGGTGGTGTGCTGGGGTGGGAGTAAAAGACAGAAAACTGTACAAGATCAACAATTAAAATAAAAAGAAAAGAAAAGAAAAGAAAAGAAAACCTCAATCTCTTATCTTTGTTCCCGCAGCCCTAAAAGTGGTGGCTTATTTTAGCAGTAACTATTTCTATTTTACTCAGTGTTACATTTTTGCCCTGTTAATCCTCTGAAATCTATTTAATATATATTTATATTTAATTATTTCTGTGAAAAAAATGTACGTATTCTGTTTTCCTGGATAGGCCCTACTGTTACTAAATATTAATATAAATACAAATACAAATAAATATATATTCTTTGAAAGTATTCCAATTATTACTTCTAAATTTTAAAGAAAATATAATAAAAATAAAATTGTAAAATCAAAATGATTTAAGTAAATCTGAGGATTTTATATTTAAAATAAAATCTCATTAAATATTTTTGTAAAAGTGATCAATTGTAGCATTTAATTTCCATCTAGTTATATCTACACATAGGTATACACATATTTTAATGTAATGTAAGTTCATAATTTTGCATAATGTTCTCAGCCATCTTGTGTGAGTGTTTTAAATACTACTCAATGTCAAGAGTACATCCAGAGGCATTATTTGCAAAACAGAGCAAAACAATGCAATGAATGCTTGGCATTACTGAGATTGATTATTTGTTACACGAGGATTTATTTGTTTATGCTATCTCAATGGAAAGGTTTGACAAGAAAATTAATTTATTCTTCTTACTTGAACAATGTTACTACTCAAATCCTTCCCACTCAGGGACTGTGTTTTTCTCTTACATCAACAGCTGCACAAGACTTCATGGCATTTGAACATAATGACCTGTTTTGAGGTCATTGGATAAGAGACACAGAGTATTTTCTGTGGTTTCTTGATGGTCATCCTGTGTCAGTGCCGAACACAAGACTCAAGTGTGTAGTTTCTATGTGTGGTTTACAGCAGCGATGTGTGTGTGTGTGTGTGGGGGGGGGGTAACATGGGGGCTGGAGCAGGAGCTCCTCCATCTAGGGACCTTGGGATGTTACAGGTCATTGTTGTGTAATGAGGTACTGCAGTGTTTACTGGATTTTGTTTTTAAGACCCATAAACTTTGAAAATCTTTTCTTGAACTTTATTTTATTTATTTCCTCTCTTTCCCAAGAATCACTCTTTCTTCCTTTCCTAAATTTTTTCTTTAAGTTTTACTCTTTCTCTCTCAGAGAGTTTTATGTTTTCACATTTCTATGACATAACCAATGCTAAATGTCTCTTTTTGTTCCCTTCATTCTGGTCTTCTAGTCCTCTTTAATTGGCCCATTTTGCAAAGCAGCATATGACTTACTGGTAGTTTTCACAATTCTAAGGCTCACATGGCAATACATACTCACTATGTACTTACCTGGATTTACATCTTCCTCAATGGCCTGCACTGCAATTGATGGATTTGTCCCAGGACTCAGCGCCTCTGAAAACCTCCAGCACAATCATTTTCCCTTTGACAACTGACTGGCCTTACGTAGAGCAAATAATTTTAAGGATTGACTAGGGGCCCCCATAGTCCTTTTTATTAGGCAAAAGAGTTAAACATCTACACCTGAAGTTATGAAAATCTGGCTTCACTGCTATTACACAACCACAATCATTCACCTCCACCACCCAATGAACACACCCGCTCATCTTACGCTTGGTGTGCTCTGTGGCCTCTGAAGATAAATCAAATCCATACGGATGCCTCCTAATCTCTTCATTCCCATCTCGTGGACTTTTGCAACAAGAAGTGAAGGGGATCCCTGATTTTCAAATATCCAAATTAAGGAAGTGGCCAGAATACAGTCCTTGAGTTTTTCTGCAAAACCCAATCTCTTCTCCTTCCCTCTGACAAGAAGTCCTTGCAGGGTGTGTGGCCTGATTACCAAGTCTTGTCATGGCAGGGTGCTACTTCTTCCTCTTTTAAGTGTTCCCAAGTGTTCAACTTGAAGCTGCACTCTTGTCAGAGCTCTCTGGCCCATATACACTCTTCTAGTCCCGGAATTAGCTTACATAAGTACACTTCTTTTACATAAAAGTATTTAAAAGCATTGAATATAATTTTTGGTTTCAAACTTTTATATTTTGTTCTATCTCTCATGTATTAAACTCCAAAATTAATACCTATTCACCATTAACCTTTTAAGACATCTACATTTAATATTCTAGGCTAGTCAAATAGAATTAAAATTAATTTACTAATTAAAAGACTATAATAAATTAAATTTATTAGGAAACAAAAATATAAAACTGAGCATACATATTAGACCAGAACAAACATACAAAAGTAAATACTCTCCAGGCATTTTACCAAAGTAATTATTTTTTCTGTATAAATGTAGAAGGTGATGCAATATAATCCAAAGTTTATTTTAATATCTTACTAATATAATAAGCTACTGAAACAGAATATACTAACATCCCTTTAGAGTTTTTCATTTAAAACAGAATGTTTGAACTTTTGTAAAGTCATGTACTTTCTTTACCATTTGATTATGTCAGAAATTAAATAAGCCTGATGGTTCTGAAGCTATCTTAAAACCTTCACAGAATAATTGTGAAGTATAACTCACAATCTTTTTGTTGACAAGAAACTATTTGCCTGTGTATAAGAGTATAATATATAACTTTGTTCACAAGGTAGACAGAATAGTCAGTCAAATTCTCATAGAGATATGAAAGAATTTCAGGGAGAATGGAGCATGTCTCATTTGAAAACATAATTTTCCCTTCACCAAAATCCCCAAATGCAGTTGAAAATCACTGATGTTTTTGCAATTCTATTGTGTACTGCACAAATTTGTTCAAAAAGCAGTGATTGAAAATGCTATTAAGAGCCCTAATATCAAAAAAAAAAAAAAATTGCCGAAGTTTGAGTTTGATATTAAGGTGCAAGGAGAAGTCAGCTATTTTATCAAAATCACCTATATACCAAAAAGTACAATTGCAAGGCTTCAAATCAAACACATTTTTAAAAGCTGATGTTTTCAAATCCTGCAGCTTAAGCAGAGCATTGATTTTTACATGGATGGTCTGAACCCGATGGCTTTGCCTCATCGTGGAAGCCCCTTGCCTGTCTCTGCTGACTCCCCCCACCCCCTGCTCTGACTCATGACATATTTTTTAGGACAATAATTAAACTACAACTTAAAATGAATTAATTTAAGCCCAAACTCAGCCATTCACCCATGCCAGGTATTTAAGATAATATTGATATAAATAAAGGTTAGAAAGATTATCTGTTAATGAAGACACGTACAATTAAACATGTAGGAATGATTCTCATCTGTATCAGGGAATGGATGTGGGCAGTGTTCTCTTTACTGCCTAAATTAGTCCCTGAAGGGCAGGTAAGCACAAGACAAGTCAACATTTTCAGATTCTTGAGTACTGGTTCCTGTATAATTGTGATGTACTCCACCTACCTGCACAGAATGCATTCTCAAAGAAACGATGTAACTTTCTTTACACCCTCTGAACTTGCAGTGCAGACTTTGGCATTGGATTTTAGGCAGGCAGTGTATAATGGTGATTAAAATGTGGGCTTGAGGCAATGCAAGCCTAGGTTTCAGAAAAACATTTTCATAAATTATTAGTTTTCTACCCATGGGTAAGTAAAATTTTCTCTAGTTTTCCATTTCATGACTTCTAATTACAGGATATTAAAAGTAGCATCACAAGGTTGTTTAGTATTAAATAAGATAATGAGAGGAAAGATTCTTGCTCACAGTAAGGACTCAGTAAGTGGTAGTTATTTTTGTTGTAATTATTCTTATCATTACTACAGAGTTTTTCTACAGAGGGAAATTGAAGAAAACAAACAAACAAACAAACAAACAAACAACAGAATGTCAATTGTACTGGAAAACGCACTGAACTAAAATGGGAAGATAAATGGCTAGTTGTGGCCCTGCCAAGAAGTTGCAGATTCATTCAGTGACTCTGTAGAAGTCAATCACACTGGACATTTTTTTGTTTCCTCATTTGTAAAATGAGATAAAGATATTTGAGTCCTGAAATCAGTTGGTTGCGAGGGTAGACAGATAACATGTGAAGTTATTTTGGAAAGTATCAACAACCATCACGTTTAGTCACAGTAGAATAATAATTAGAATTGGTATGAAACTGTTACATCATCAGTGTTTTTAAATTATGAAATAGTGTGCACAATGGGAAGCACATAAGGTTACGCATATAAAGGAGGGAGCAAAGAACCATGGGAGCATCCAAGCAGAGACACAGCACATTCACGTGGGTCCTGTCTCCACCACACCCACTGGCTCCGTAAGAGCTGGCACGATCTTGACTTTGTGCTTATCATTATCTTGTGCATGTACTTATTACCATGAGTATGTTTTGAAATGTATAGAAATAATATCACATTATGGGCATTCTTTGTGACTTTTTTTAAAAAAAAACTGCTTTATTGAGATACAGTTCACATAACACAAAATTCACCAGTGTAAAGCATGCAGTTCAATGGTTGCAGTATATTCACAGACTTAATGCAAACCATACAACCTAATTTTAGAACTTGGAATTACTCTGAAAAGAAACCTTGTATCCATTAGCAATCACTTTCTCTACCACCTCCAAGGCCCTAGCCCTAGGTAGTCACTGCATTCTACTCATTTCACTTGTCATTATGTTTCTGAAATTCATCCATGAAGAATCAAGTGATGTTAACCTATTTCATTGCTTGTTTTTCCAGCTTTGTCCTTTAGCCACAGGGAAAGGTGTATGAAAATCTTTACTTATAATGGCTGATTTTTCAATATTGAAGCCATGTTATTGAACACATACACACACATTTAGAATGATTGGATGCTTGGTGATTTGAAACTTTAATTTTCATATAATAATCAAATCTTTTAAAGTACTTTTTCCTTAAAGCCTATTTTATTTGCTATTAATAGAGCTATAACCATCTTTTTTTGACTAGTGTTTGGATGTATATCTTTTTGTATACTTTTACTTAGGACTTAGGTATGACTCTTTAAAAAACATATTAGTATTTATCAGATTTTGAAAAAATATCATTATCTTTTTAGAGAATTTAAGAGTAGAGATTTAATCAACTTATATACTTATATTATATTTATACATATATTTACATTTATAATTATATTTATCTTATCATTGGTTTTCTAGCCTGACCTGTATTGGCTTAAGCGGTCAATAGGCTGCATAAGAAAAAGGCTTGATTCTTTTGGATGGTTGATGTGCTCACCTTTGCTGAGAATGTTATTGTATCTCATCAAAGCAGGTGTGTAATCAAGGAGAGCTCATGGTATTAGTTTAGTTCATTCATTTTCCAGTTTAATCTCAAAATGGAAGTCCTGAATATAAATGCGTCACAAACTGGAAGCAACACATTTTCTAGTGCTGTTTTGTACACCCTGGAAGATACAGCGGAACAAACAAGCTCTAAGCTGAAGTCTAAGGAACTTTTCAGAAGCAAAATATATGGGTGCAAGAAGCCAAGTGTATCTATTAATAATACAGATACTTATGTTTGACTATAAAGTTATTTTAAGTTACTGTTTCCAGGCTTTTGAGCAAAACTCAGTTTGTGTGAACAAAAAAATGGAAGTTTCAGAAAGCAAGCTAGAATATACACTCTTGAATAGACTTAAATAAGAATCATTCACAAGGGATGCGAATCCAAATTGACTCCCTAGGGAGCAATGACAATGAGAGAAGAAAATAACGCTGTCAGACACGCATGGGTGAGGACATGGAGCTGCCCGCTGTGGCTTTGCCGGCTCCCTGTTCACATTTGTAAAATGGGGACTGCAATGGTACTTGTGTCATTTGTGTCACATTTTTATTTTTTGAAAAGTACTTTTTATCATTTTATTCCTAAAATGTATTGAGTGTTAACTCTATACCAAGCACATTACTACATGCTTGTCTTGAGCTATTGGATTTACAGGTAGGTGCCATTATGATGCCCATTAGTACTCAAGTGAGAAAACGGCCAGAACTGGAGCCCTCGTCCGTGTAATTCCTAAGTGCTGTGCACCGCTGTCTCACAGCACGACGATGCTACATCGTGTGTTCTTCCTATTCCCGTGAACTCTTTAATTATAGCTCTTCAAGTAGATTTTCTTTCACTTGCTACTTTCCTAAATTCCTTCCCTTAATCCTCTTTCTCCTTATTCTGTGATACTCAATGATCTCATCTTCATGTAGGTCTTCAGGATTTGCCTCTCTTAATTCTGAAATTTACATCTCCGGCCTGAGGGCCCTCCTGTGTTTCTGATTTTCAACTATCTACTGAATAAAATCATGATGATGTATTTACACTTCAAACTCATTATGCCAGAACCTAACCTCCCATCTTTCCTTCCAAAAACCACTCTTTCTTCTGGCTGGATATTGCTATTCTCCTGAATACTTCAATTTGAAACTTAAGAAATGTCTTTCACTTGTTCTCCCTTAACACTCAGCCAGCTGTGCGCCCTCCTTCATGGCCACCACTGTGTGCGTGTCCCATTTCTCCTCCACTTGCTAGATCTGTATCTACTGTGGCTGATACCATTGCTACCTGGGTTATCCTCAGCAGCTCTTGATTAATTTCCCTCACATATTAGCTGCTTCCTCAGGATTTTTCCTGAAGCCTGTCTTTCAGATAAAAACAAAGCCAGAAATACTACCACCGAAACTGCAGGGTCCTATGATTCACCAACTTTAGATCCATATGTTAAAAGGACTCTTCTAAATTGTCAAGATCAATCATAATTTGATGCAAATTCACCTTTCCAGGATAGTCTTAAAGAAGCTCTTTTCTAAAGTAGTCTATTTTTCTGGTATCTAGACTATTTTCATTTCTTAAACGTATCTTGTTCTTTTAAAAATGTCTCACATAGTTTTCTAATTCTACTTCTCTCTCCCCCTCTTTCTCTGTGACTTGCCTCCCTTAGATAAATCTCGGACATCACCACCTCCTTTCCAATAGGAATTTGCATGTCTTTTTAATAAAATTCGTACAGTCCACTTAATTTGTCTTGTGCAGACATATCTCATCTCGTCTATTAAATTTTGGTGGCATATAGAACTAAACTTTAATGAGGATTCCTATGGAGCAGGTACAGTATCTAGCCAAGGGCTGTATGTGATGGCCTTAATTCCATTGTACAGTGAGGGAGGCTCAGAAAGGTTGGATTGGTGTTTTGATTGCTACTTTGAGACAATGCTGGTGAATTTTATTCTCACGGTGAAGAAGTTTCCATGTATTAAAAGAATGATTCCTCAGTTCTCGCCATAACATATTTGCTTCTTACTTGACTTTTCATAATGGAGACATCTGCAGTGGTGAGATTGAACTATGACTGAAAATTTACTTATTTGACTTTGTTCTAATTTTCCTCAGCACTTCTAAGTAGTGACTTCTTGCCCTTACATATAACAGTTCTAAATTCAATGAGGAAGATATTTACAGTTCTATAAATATCACTTTGGCATTTTACATCCTGTAGGAAAGAGTTTTTAATAAGCAGTTCATTGCATAGTTTGAGGTTTTTAAATGCCAACTAGAGACATAGAAAAGAAACCTTTATTGCAGAAAACATCAAGTTTCATATTCAACATTGAGAAATGTGTAAAACTTTTAGGGGTTGCTGTGAAGAGTGAAGAAGTTATTTGATGGAAGAACATAGAGCTTCAGCTTATTTATTGGGTCACAGAGGAAAGGATGGGACAGCATTTGAAGAAGAGGAGGGGCAGTTCTGTACTCTGTGTCCTTTATATTCCACTTACATAATCGCCTAGAACATTAGACAGTGGGTAGGAATCAAAATAGACAACCCTGGGAAGTTGCAATTTCTTTATATCTACATAAATTGTGGAGACTTAGAGGTATACATTGCTGATGTAAAGCTTTTAAAGGTGGATCATATCACTCTGCCAAAAATCAAAATTCAGTAAGTTTCTAATTGGCTTTATTAAGAGATTCATGAATCAAGCAGCATCCCATCCAGCAAGAAGTGCACTCCAAGGAGTTGTACAGAATGGAAAGTTTTTCGTAAGAAGAAGGGTGAAGCAGGGAGCTATTAGCAGAAAAAAAGAAAAGGTTGTTTTTAGGCCAAGACATCTTTTTTGGCAGGAAAGGGGAAAGCAAGGTATTTTTTTTTTCAATTACAGTTTACATTCAATTTTCTTCTGTCTTAGTTTCAGGTGTACAGCACAGTGGTTGGACAATCATGTACTTTACAAAGTGGCCCCCTGATATTTCCAGTTCCCACACCTGGCACCAGACATAGTTATCACAGTATTATTGACTACATTTCCTAGGTCTTACTTTACATCCCCATAACTATTTTTTAACTAGCAATTTGTACTTCTTAATTCCTTCATTCTTTTCACCCAGTCCCCCCAAACCTTCACCCATCTGGCATCCGTCAGCCTCTTCTCTGTACTATGAGTGAAGCAGCAAGGGTTTTATTTGGTAGATTGCTTGCTCTTCATATATGTGTGTGTTGGGACAGGGAGTATTGAGAGGGCCCAAGTGACAGATTACCTCATTGGTTTTCACACAAAGATTCCAGACTGGTTGCTGAAGGGTGAAACTGCAATTAGGTCAGGTATGATGTCCAGGTTTGGTATCATGGCCTTTGGCACAAGTGATGCCAGTTTGGGCCTGTGGTTTTCTCTTTAACAGTTTATTCATAATCTAGAAAGAGAGTTCAAAAAATTAAGTTTTCACAACAAACGTTTAGACATTCAGCCTGGCTTAAGGTTTTCCTCAGATTATTATTGCAATATAATCAGTCTATCTGACACATTCATGATAAATTAATTTTACCAATAGCTTTTATCTGTCATATGAAGATTGTTTCCATGGTATTTTTGGAATTTAATTGTGAACAGTTTTGCTAGCTCTAGGTAAGCATGGATCCTGATGCTGGTTTGGAAATGTTGATAATTAAAATCTTATTACAATATCAGGTTTACTACTCCTACCTTTATTTAGGGAAACAATTAAAGGATTGAATTTTAGCTACAATTGTTTCTCTCGTTATTTTTTGTTGTTTTTGTAATGAAGCATAACATATGATCAAAAACCACAAAACAAAACTTACAAACAAAAAGCTCTGTTTATCTAGCTGTTGCTGACAACTTACCTTTTCCCAGAATCCAGAAATGTTATCTTAAACATAGATCACAAGCTGTGACATATGCAAGTTCTGCTTGTGTTGTTATTTTTGGACATATTTTTAATAAATTTTTAAATGATTTTTTTTCTGAAGTGTTGGATGATGTATGTTTATGCTGTTTGTTGAGTGATCCTGAAGCTACAGAGTGAGAAAGGAGCATAGTTTGGGTGTGCAATTTCACAAAAATGCATGTTTAATAAACTTTGTCTGAAAGAGCAAATGTGTCCACTTTTTCTCCTGGCTTTGCCTTGTTTACAGATGTGTGGCATGGTGATGCCTGGCCTCTCTAGTAATGTTGCTTCATTCTCATGTCAGAGGGAAGCCCGCTGTCCTTCCACTTGATACCCTCCTGCCCTCCCACTTGGGGAAGCTGTCCAGCACTCTGTTGTGCAATTTCTTTGGGAAGAATGAACCAGAAAAAGTGCATCTAATGTGTATTAGGACCTTCTCTCTACCTCGCTCTTATAGTTTTAAATCATAGGGATCAATGTCTCCTTTACTTGCTTTCTTGTGTTTTCAATCAAAAGAGTCATGACATCCTTTGGACTAAATAACACTTATATAGTAGTTATTTCTCATTAATGTTTTTGGCATATGAGTGATATTTTCAAGTGCTGATTTCTATTTTTATAATATGTTGATAATTTTCCGTTATATCTGGAATGGGTTGAAGGTGAGGTGAGTTAGAAGTTTAGGTTCAACGGGCTATTTTATACAGATTTTTAAAAATAATTTTTTTTCTTGTCTTGTCAACAAAATTTAATTCCATTATATAATCTATTCTGTTATAGGCTTAATAACATCTAGAAAAATTTTCCACTCAAGAATAATTATCTGCAAATTTTTTGACTATTTATTTGTCCTTCCAAAAAAGCTTTAGTAAATTAGTGAAAACTAATGTCTTGATCTCAGTGGGCTGCATTTCTGAAAATAGCACTATGCCTATGCCTCCTTGCCATGGAGGTAAGGCTATTTTTTGGAAATTTCCTGAAAGTTGGAACACATCTTGGCAAACCGCTGCTGGTTCTCTGAAAGTTGATATTTGTATGATAAAGGACCATAACATTGATCATAGCTTATACAATATATACTCTATCAAGTTCATCAACTAACGTAAGGCAACCAGTACATCTACCTAGTCTCCTTTACTTCGTAATTGTCTGCCAAGAGATTATTTGAGATTGGAATATTCTATAAATTCTTTTCAATAAAGGCCAAAACAAACATTAAAGAGTCTTTACTATTTCCTTGTCATTCTTAAGCATAAAGACCAAATGGCCCCAATAGTTCCAGCTGTAAATTTATTTAGAGAATTTTTTCCACCAACTCTTTTACATGGTAAATACCAAGTAGAAGTGTCTAAATGTTCACACCCATGTTGCTATTCTTTATTATTTGTAAAATTTTCCTTAAATGGTCAGAGCCACTTTTCGTTTCCCCCTTCAGAGTTGCTTAAATAAATATAATGTCCATCAAGAAAAATGTCTATCAAGATTAAAGGAGAAGGCAGGTCAAGAGGCACGTAATGTAGAGTGAGTTAATAGAGGACCTGAATTACATAGATTTGGCTTGAATCTGTGAGCTTTAGATTCTTGGATATAATGCTTACTAGTTTTGAACTTAGTTTCCTTATCAAAGAAATGTGCAAGTGATCACCATTCATTTTAAATTAGATAATGTGTGTCAAGTATCAAGGTCACTGCCTACACTTCTGAACATTCTCCATAATCAATCATTCTTTGATTTATTGCTATGGTTGCCATGGTGTTATGACTGTGAGTGAGGGAGGGGTGGAACTGCATACCAGCTGCAGACAATATGAACAAAGAAGGCACAGAACTTTGCAAATTATTGGTGTATTCAGGGACCAGTATGCCTAGGGCACAGGACTTTTGGAGGGCATAGTAGTATATGAGTATATAAGAAAGGAGGATCCGTGGTTAATCATAAATGGAAAAGAACACCATTCTCATGAATTTGGATGTTTTTAGACCTGTTGACAGTGAGAGGCTGTTGAAGGGTTTTGAGCCGGGCAGAGATATAAATTGCTTGCCTTTTTTTTTTTTTTTTTACTTTTCTAATCTTGTGACTGTTTATCCAACTTCTTACTTTACATTCCCACTTGGATGTGTCACAGACAGGTTTAGTGAAACCAGGTTAGGGGAAAATTCTTGATTTTCTTCTAAATCTTCTTTTCCTGGCTTCTCTATTCTAGAATATGGCATTTTCTTTTCCCTAGGCACTCATGCCATAATGCCATTGTTCAAAATACTCTTCTCTCTATTTGATCTTCTTTTTCTCTTTTGTCAATACTGCTAGTGAAACAGGTTTCAAACATTCACGCTTCTCTCCACCTCCCTTGCTATCACTTCCAGTTCAAGTTACCAGCTTCCCTCACCTCGATCCCTGAAATTTATTCTACTCTTCTCATGTTCCACTCTTGCCCCCCCCACCCATCCATTCCCTTACACCAAGATTAGCATTTCCAAAACAAAAGTAAGTGTATTTATGCTCTGCTTAAGTTCCTTCAATAACTCCTTATCACCTTTGAAACTGAATGGGAAATCAACGTTATCAGCAGACTCTATGATACATCTCTCACCTACATTTTCATCTCTTGCCTCTTTTTATTTCACCTTTTAATCTTCAGCCATATTGACTTTCTCCCAATATCTGAAATGATGCTATTTTTAAATGCTCTTCTTCTCCAATTTTCTTTCTGGTAACTGCACAACATTTGATTTCAATTAATATCATTTGTAGAGAATTCTGCTTTAAATGTCCATCCAAATCAAGATTATAGTTTAATTTCTATTGTATCATTTCCTTTTTTATATCACAGTTTGTAATTATGTGTTTATTTCTTTGCCTACTTGTTTAATGCTTGGCTTCCCTGATAAACTATAAGCTCCATAGTCAAAATCTGTTCTGTTTTTTTTATCAGTTGCCAGCTGGTAGTCCAGTGACAGTAACACAGTAGGTTCTTCTTAAATATTTGTTGAGTAAGTGAATTAAAAAATGTCAGTCAATGATATGAAAGCCAGGCATCAAGTTTAAAGAAATACATTATGTAAATACATGGTAATAAAAAAGTTGGAATTTGGTGTAGTCGTAAATTATAAAAAAAGAGAAATTTACTACTTTCACATCCTAACCTAGCACAATATAGCACCTCCCCAGTCATCAGATTCCCAGGTGCCTGGGAATATATTTTACTGCCCTGTGTTCCCAAGTGTGCACTATGTGAACCAAGACGGCCACACAAATTCTACCAACAGGTTCACATCGCAGTAGAGAAATGGAATGGGAGGCAAGGGCATGGCCCCTCTCCTTAAGGAGATTTTCCAGGGTTCCCAGAAAACACTTCTCTTTATAGCTTCTTGGACAAAGATTAAATAGTCAGAGCTAGTTTCAAAGGGGCTAGAAGTCTGATTTCCCAGCTACAATTTATGTTCTGTTATCAAGAAAGAAGGAGAGAATGAGACTGAGATGAGTTTAGACAACTGGCTTTCTGTCATAAGGTGTTTACAATGAAGATAGAGGGAGTGAAGCAAATATGGGCCACTTCTTAGAGGTCCTGAGTGCTCAGTTCTGATTGGATGCCCTCTACGATGTCTCGTTTTGTGAGTGAGAGACTCGCAGTCGGTTAGAATTGACATCTGTACCTACACGCTTCCTTACTCTCCACCAGCCTGATAACCTAAGAATCACTCTGGTTAGCAAATGGTTTCACTTATGCTGACATTTTCAACAAAATTCATTTAAACTAAAGCTTCATAAGGAGTTCACAAAACTTTCTCAAAATACTTAAACAGTTTGCACAGTGTAAATATTTAAGACAAATATATCCACATATACAAACACTGATTGTCTCATCTTTCTTGTAGATAATTCCAAATGTATCAATGTAGGCAGTGAAAAGTCAGTTATCTTTGTTCAGATGTTGTTTAGCATATCCCCAGATGCAGTGGAAACATTTGGGGGGTGTTCTTTCCTTTCCGTTAATCCTCTTTATCACTGTATAATGCTTCCAAATTTGGAGAAATAATTACGCTAATGGAAAATGTGTCCAACTAAAATCTCATCCATATAAGTCTGTCTAGCTAACAGAACAAAAATTTAAAATATCAACAAAGGTGAAATACTGAAATATCAGCTATTATTTTTGTGTTACAATATTAACTTATTCTAATTAAATACCATTCTATGCTTACAAAGTACCTGCACATGTAGAATGGTATTTAATTAGAATAAGTTAATATTGTCACATCTTCTGTTCACGTCTTTTGTTTTCTCTTTAGGCCAAGTTTGAGACTTTCTGTTTAGTAATATTTTCTCACATAAAATAGAAGTTTTTGTTAAAATTCTATCACAGTGAAGTACAGATGGTCTTCAGCTTACAAGGAGGTTGCATTCTGATAAACCCATCTTGAGTTGAAAATATCCTAAGTCAAAAATGCACTGTTTTACACCTAACCTACCGAACGTCATGACTCAGCGTAGTTCAAAACACGATCTTCAAACACAATGACAGCACAGCACACTGCAGTGTCAGTTGTCCGCCTTCATGAACATGCGTCTGCCTAGGCGGTGTGGCTCACCGCCGCTGCCCGGCTTCCTGACAAAGAGTTGTGCTGCATGTTGCTAGCCTGAAAACATTCAAACTTCAATGCTCAGTTTCTACTGAGTGTCTATTGCTTTCCCACCATTGTAAAGTAAAAAAAATCCGAGGTCCAAACATTGGAAGGGACGGACCGTCTGTGCAGTAATGTACTGATATAATATCCAGGCACAGCCATAACACCGTGGCAACAATAGCAACGAACCAAAGAATGATTGATTATGGAGTACATACAGAAGTGTAGGCAGTGACCTTGATACTTGACACACATTATCTAATTAAAAATAAATAGTGATTATTTTCACATTTTGTTGATGGGGAAACTAAGTTAAAAATACCAAGCATTATATCCAAGAATATAAAGCTCATAGAATCAAGCCAAATCTATGTAATTCAGGTCCTCTATTAACTCACTCTACATTATGTGTCTCTTGACCTGCCTTCTCCTTTAATCTTGATAGATATTTGTCTTAATGGACATTATATTTATTAAAAACCCCAGAGGATATAATTAAGGAGACCTGGTTAATTTGTTTGCTCTCATGGAAAGTGTGGGTCCACATCTTATCAAAGATTCTTCATTGAAAAGTCCATTGACCCCAGTGGGTTTAAGAATATACTTCAAAGCCTGTGAACATCCTGAACTTTTCTAAGTTTATCTAGGAGGAGTTTTCATGGCCTTCATCAGATGTTATAAGTATCTGTGCTTTCTAAACATCTAAGACTCTAGGGAAAAAAATCAATAAATATTCATGAATGATGAATATGACAAACTAATAAGAATCGTGTTCACGTATTCCTTTGAAATACAGTACTGTTCTTTTTAAGAAGCCTGAGTTGGTAAGTGGGTGAGACTTACTGAAATCCATCTACTACTTTAAATTACTATAGGAGAAAGGTTGAGTCAGTATTTACTAGAAGCCGGTTGCTCCATTGGAAGGTACTGGAGCGTGCAGCAAGAACACAGGAGCAGAGGCGTGAAGATGGAATTCAACTTGGACTCAGACTGTTCCCTCTCTGACTTTGGGGTAAGGTTCTTAATGATTCTTTCTCTCAGTTTGCTCTTCCGTTTTAGAAAACGAGATAATGGTATTAGCTGCAACTAACCAATGGGACAAATAAGATCATAGATATAACACACAACTATTATTAACTTCTCTATTTCATTCTACACTATATAATGACAAAGTAGGGAAGTCACTTTACTGATCTGGGACTTTGATTCCTCTAGAAAAGTGAGAAAATATCTTCCTTCTGCCTTACTGAAGCTATGTTCAGAGTAGTGATTAACTACAAAGTGATATTCAAAGTTTATATCTTCGGCAAAGCCTGCCTGTCTGAAATAGCATCATTTATTAACTCAAAATAAAATAGATTCTTCAACTAAATGCTTGAATTAAATGATTTAATTAGAACTAGAATTAGAATAATGAACTAAGGGCATCAAATGAGTAGTTTTAATTCAACTCTTAAATATATTACCTAATTAATTCAACAGTTTTGCATAATTCAATATTAGTTCCTTCTTCCTTGACTATGATACATTTACTACCTGGTGTTATTTAAGCTATTCATTTGTTTCCTTGTTGCCTGTTGTTTCTTGGCCCCAATACAATGGAAAATCTATAAAGCCCATGGCTTTGTTTTGGTATTTGCAGTACCCAGAATAGTGCCTGGAATATTGTAGGTGCTAACGGATATTGTTTTACGAATGTTGAGTAACATATGCACAAAATGCTTTGAGAACATTAAGGCAAATGTTAGTACCATTTACATGCAAAATATTATTACTCTCTGACTCATTTCTTATATGTCTATTACTTTGTTCTGTGATTTTTTCCTTTCTTCTCAGTTGCTGATGATTTCTGCATTAATGTCTTATTACCTCCAGCATAAATTCCCCCCCATACCTGTTGGGCACTGCCATGTCACTGCTGCGAACACGATGCAGGAGCCAGACTACGCAGTGACAGCGGCTCAAGCTCTGGGTGTCAGTCATGTGTGGGCATACAGGTGCTGCCATTACGAGCTGTGTGTTCTCGGAAAACTTGATTAACCTTTTCAAGGCTTAGTCTTTTCTAATCTCTAAAAAATGTGTTTTCCGATTTTGAACAGAGCAACAGAGAAAGAAAATAGGAAAGGGGGAACCACAAAATTTACCTTGACTAGACAGCAGAGACTAGAATATCTTAAAAAGCAGTGTTCATTGCAATAACCTTGATTTCTATTAGCAAAAGGAGTTGTAGAATAGCAGCATGGCTTTTTGTCAGATTTAAGGATCAGCAACAGCTGTTGAAACTGAGAAAAGCTGTTATATCTTTCAGTAACTACACGAATAAACCCTTCTGTGGTTGTTCTTACTGTTTGGACTTTAGCAAATGCCCTCATTATGTATTTTTGTGGGGAGGGAGAAGAGCTGATTACCTTTTGAAGCACATCAGGAGCTCCTATGTGGGCAGAGACACAGATTGCTGAGGCCATATGGGCCTGTGGACTTAAGTATAGTAGCATGCTAAGAAACCTTCTCGGGGTATTTCTCCCATCCAAAAAACTCCTACTTTGTGCATGTTCCTCCTTCAAATCATAGCACATAAGCCTTTTCATGCTGAGAGCTCTAAACTTTCTCAACAGGAAGGTGAAGTATGAAGATATGTGGGATGACTCTGGGAGAAAATCAAGTTATTGCAGATGCTATACTTATTGGGTTGATCATGAAGTCTGTTTAGGATTTTTTTTACACAAAATAAAAGACACATTTTTTTATTTTCACCAGTTACTTTATTAATTTTGATACTTTGAGTGTGTCGGCTATCTCCCACTATTGGTTTCTAGTGGGTAGAGGCCAGGGGTGCTGCTAAACATCTTCCAGTGCATAAGACAGCCCCACTGCAAAGAATTATTTGGCCAAAATGTCAATAGTACCAAGAAACTTTGAAAACCACTTTTGGCATGTTTGATCAGTCAAGATACCTTCTCCATACACTGCACAAATCTTTTTTTTGAGTTTCAGTTGCATTTTTACCTTTCTTGAAATAATAAAGCATAATATGCCCAGAATGCTGCATTTCTTTCATCTTTAATATTAAAATGACTGCACAAAACTTCACCAATTTTGATAATTTTTTTAAATGCACACTGACATGATGGCTGTCACAATATGATCTAACAAAATTGTTTCAAATGACATTAAAGACAACTAAGCACTACTAGAGCCATCATACTGGAAAAAAAAACAAACACACACAACACAATGAACTTCTTGGCCAACCCAATAATAAAAAACTTTGGTGGGAACACAAAGTCCTGAGGTCAGTTGTGTGCCAAGGTAGAGTTAGTTTCTTACTTTTAAATAGCAAATTAGACATTTTATTGAGGTCTTTGGGCTGACACGTTCTAAAAATTGGCTGGGACATCTTGAGTGATAAATTTAAAAAGGGTTAGGGAAATGATACCTATGTTGGAGGCATCTGTGAATGTAATCTTCCTGCACTAGATGTGATGAGATGTCCATTTTTTAATATGGACTCCACATATTTTAACAGGACTGATGGCAAAAGTGAATGGTCTTTTATTTTTTATTTTTTGAATTGTTTTGATATTTTCATTCAGCTGGTCTCCTGATGAAAAATAAATAAAGAAGCTATGAACTTAAGTTGTTTGCTTAGTAAGGCAAAAGATACAATGTCTGCCTGCATGCATATTTGCACCAGTGTAGGTAATCTGTTTCAAAATGACAATAAATTTATAAGTGGTTTGGATTGCCACAATTTGGGCCTATGCTGGTTTTGTCATAGAGTGGCGGGAAAAGGCTGCGGAGTCTACCGAAATATGGGAGTGCACCAGTTCCCACAGGTGCCTTGCCTACATCTGCTCGGCCCTCACCATTATTTGTATAGGCTAATACATTCTGATTACAAAGGACCTACGATTCTTTTCTTTTTCTTTTCTTTTCTTTTATTTATTTTTTTTTTTTGTGGGGCAAGCTGGAAGTGCCTGATTGTTAACAATTCTAAGAGTAGACCTTAACCAGTGGTGGACAGAAGTTGATGGGTAAAAATGCCTTAGTCCTTATAGAAGTCCCCAGCAAGACTGAGCCCTGGCTGCACATCACACCATGATAACCTACTCCTTGACGCACTCTGTATAAACTTTCTTTCCTATCTTACTCCCTCAACCCAATACTTAGGCTTCCTGGAGTCACTTTCTAAGTAAACTGTTTCACTCAAATCAGTAGCTTCAGTTCTTCTCCTGGAGGCAACCTAACCTAAGGCAGGGATTCATGAAAGGATGCAGAAGCATTGTGGTTAGTTAGGATGGTCAGAAAGAGTAACTTATGGATAAGGGTAGACCATATTCATTTCTTCAGGTATTCATTCATTCACTTACTCTACATTGACTTGGTGAGAGCCCACAATGTACCTATAACTGATGTAGAGTTTGTAATGAGAAATAATACTTGGTTCCTGTTTAGCAGGGGGGGTCATAGTTAAGAAATATCAGGTCTTTTAAAGACTGAAACTATTGCAATTTTTTTCTTCCTGTCCTAGGAACCAAACCCTCAATGGACAATATGGGATATGAAGGATTTGCTAACTCTTCGTCTACAAATGATGGAGATTTTAAAAATAAGCAGAGGGAAGAGCTAATACAGGGCCCTCCCTGCATGGACTACCAGTTTTGTTTCATGTGCAAAGGGAAGTCATTGCCATAGGGACCCTCCACATCCAGCTCGTAAGGGTGTCATTAGTGAATTCTTTTTTGGGGGGGATTCCCTGGATTTAAGATGCTCCATAAGTGCAAGGTGTTTTGTTCTCAGTCCTTAGTATATATATATTTTTTTCTTAAAAATCAGTTTTTGTTTAAAGTAGCATGTAGGAGGATTTCAGAAAACACATTTTATTCCCACTCTCTTGTTCTGTTCCCTCAGTACCATCTGGTACAAGGGAGAGCCTCCCTAATCGACACTAATGACTGGGAGATCCATGGCAAATTACTGAATTTTGCAGATTAGCAAACATGATTAGACAAATCGAGGAGTCTGCATTGAACTAATGTACTTTGTTGAGAACTAAGGAAAAAAATTTAAAATGTTATTATAGCTTAATCTTTTAATGTAAATAGATAGTTTATAGGGGTTGATTGTACCACTAAGAAACACTGGGACATAACATTCTGTAGAAGAAATTAATCGTAATTTAAAAAGAAAATGTCTTCATTCTTTATGTTTTTTTTTAACTTTACCAATATTTACACTACTCAAGAACTAAGACTAAGGTAGAATCATTTCCTGAAAAGCTTAGAGGTCATCTGTTACCATTCATTTTGATGTAGAAAATGTGGAGATATTTGTGTCTCTTTATGTTGCATCTTATTGCTTTATAATATCACTACTTATGCTAATGGAAATTTTGTGGTTTGTAAACATTTTAAATGTCAGCTGTTGAGGCTCTTAATGTTTATTATTCTCAATTCTCATTCCTGTGCTATCCTTGCTTTTTATCAGGCAACAAAATCTCTTGATTCCTCCTACACACCAGTGTAAATAGTTTCAAACACACAACCCATATATACATACAACTTTCTTAGGCCCAGCTGCGTGTTCCTTCTGCATACCTCAGGAATTCTAGTAGGGTGGGACAAGGAGGTGGGTTGGAGGGGGGAAATAAGTGTAAAGAAGTGTAAAGAAGACAGTCACAGAATAGATAATTTTTTTTACCTTTGTGTATTGCAGTATCCAATACTGCATATTGTAATGTCATAATAGTATTGTCAGCTCCTTAAAAAAAAACCTTTTAAAGAGTAAGACCCTGTTCCTCTACATATGGCCCTATTTCTGTTTAATGCCACATATCCAAGTTGATGTGTGGTATTTTGTGCCCCAGAAATAGGTGCTGTGACCTAGCTATTTTTCTGATCTCAAGGAACTGGGATGAAAAAGTTCACAGTGCTGTTTACTTCATGCTGATGCTGTCAAAAGTCAGCAGGAGAAGCATGCCCAGCAGAGGTGGTCAAGAAGTAACCCTGTGTATCCTGTCCAGCTGGGACCTGCACTGCAAAACACCCTAACTTGCATGTGATAGGAAGTTAATGCTTTCAAAACTAGGAGCATGAAGAGGAGCAAAAGATGGGCATCTGATCGTATGGCTGACTTAAGAGAAATAATGTCATCTATTGCTTTAAAACAAGCGATGCTATTTAAGCCTTTGCCTATTTTTCTTAGTCCAGGTTTTCTCTGATATTAGAGCTCTTAATTCACATTTGCTTCTTTACAATATGTTTTCTTTAAACATTAAAAACGTATAAAAGCAGTTATAAAATCTACATTATTTTGGCACAAGAGGGAAATTAAGAGAGAATGCAAATACATAACACAATTTTAACTTTTTTTACTTACTTAATCTTTTATAATCAAGTTCTGCTAAACTTTCTCATTTCTCACTGAATAAATTGGAAAAGATTAGAAGAGATTATCTTAGTCTTAGATATTATAGGGATTTAGTGTTCCCCTTTCATTGTAATTCTTTAAGATGTTTTCTCTCCTTTGGTGTTTTAAACACTGTCAATATTTTTGTTTGAAGGTTGTTTTGTAGTGGCAGTGTCCTAAAACTGGAGACTCCTACAGGATTTCAGATCGTAAATGTGATTTAGTCATTGAATGGATTATGCAGATAATAACTAAAACCTCACAGATCTTTCCAGCAAATGTGCTTAGTTTCATTAAAATTAATCCAGAGAGAAATTTTGATACAAATGGATCATTCATTCATATTTCTTAAAAACAAGTGAAATAAAACAAAAAGTAATCATTTTTGAGCACTTAGTATGTGCAAAACTCTGCAAGATTAGGGGAAAAGCAATCTGCATATGAATGGTTAGAATAATGAATTTTTCCTATGATTATCTACACAGAATGTATCCACTCTATGGCATCCGACTTTTTCTTTTTTAACTTTATATTGTTCACCTCACTGAAAGAATTGGGAAAAAGACCACACAAAAGAGAGGTTAATTGCTTCAGCTTGCGTTGGAAATGCTTGACAGCCTGTGGTGGCCCTGAGTATTTCAACTCAGAAAACAAACTGAGAGTTAGACCATATAGCCTTTTGAAACTGTGGTGGAGAAGAACGTGCAGCATATTTTCAGGAGTGAAAAAGGAATCACTGATGCTCCAATCAATAAAAGGAAAAAAGAGTGAATGGAGAGAAACTAATTTTTTTGCTTAGGAAAATATTTGCTTGATCTGAATAGGTAAGTTGGTAAAGGAAGGGGCTAATGCTGAATTTTGTTTGGTATTCCATCCTGTCCTTATTGCAGTTGAAAAGCAGTCATTTCTAAGAAGCTGAGAGGTATTTCTTGCAGTCACCATAGTATTTACCCTCAGGGATGGGGGCCCAACAACTCCAGCAACCAAATTGGCTTAAAAACATTCCATCTCAAAAAGTCTCTGTTACATTCAAAAAGAGCAAATCCTCTCTAAATCTACTGTTTAAATTGAAAGTGAAAGAGAGTAGATATTAACCTGAGGTCTCCACTCCAGTCACATCACATAATTGCATTAAAATGCCCTGGATAGAATGGTAGCCTAAAAAACACCCTGTGCTGCTACTTTAAAATGTTAATCATTCTCTTTGTAGACCTGAAGGATGGTATGCAAATAAAGAAACAGTATAGCAAATGCAGGTGATTATAAGGACATTCCACTCAAACCTTGGGAAACGTTCTAAGCAATGTGGAAAAGTATTCAGACCAGAAAAAGACTCTCCTTGTATAATTCCACTGCTCTGTACTTACTCAGCACACGTTGTTTTTGTCCTACTCAGATTCTCTAATGTAGGCATATGTTATTCCCATTCTAAAGATAAAAACAGTAAGACACACATTTCTTTTTGCTATAACTTGACATTGATATTCTTAGTAAGATAGAATTAAAATGGAAGAGAAGATGAAATAGATCAGCAAGGAAGACACAAAAATGAACTTCTGAGCCAGGCTAATCACATAGATCTCTTGAGTCTTAGGCTTTTGCTTATTTTGTCATGTCCTACTGCTTCTTTCTTTCAAGCTATCAACCATTCTTCTAAAAAGACTGTTTCCCACTTTAAGATATTAGTGAGAATGGTGCTTCTGAAACCACATGGACATAAAATTGTCATGGTGCAATGGGAGACATATGGGACATACCCTGTCCCAGGGTATCCTGGACTGTTTGTGAGGTGTTGTGAGGTTCACCAGAATCATGATCTGCTTACCAACTTGTCTCAGCACCTTTGAGCTTTTGCAACATCAGGCACTTAGACTAGTCATACAGTCAGTGTCATCTAAGAGCCGCAAATAAATTACTCCTTAGACAAAGCTAGGTAAAACGTTTGGGAAAAGAAGGTGCGACTTAACAGTAAATCATCTTGGTTCTTGGGCAAAGATGATTTGAGGTCTACTTCATAGTGACCACTCTCCAAACTTCCCATCACTTGAGATACAGAAGCAAGGACATGCGCTGCAGTTTTAGTTAGTAAGTGGTTGTACTTAATGATTTTTCTAACCTCTCTGAGATGTATTTGCTTTATAGGTAAAAAATACATATTATAAAACCCAGTTCACAAAGTTGCTTTGAGGACTTAATGTTGTAATGCTCTCAGCGAAGTCTCTGATACAGTGAAGCTCACTAAATGTATGTTCTTTATTGCCTTTTCTTTTTAACTGCAGTAACCGCAGCAGAGTCTGAAAGTGTGTGTTGTGTGGTGGTGGCAGAGACAGTGTTTTCTTTCAGGCAGTATCTCTAGCTCCTGGAAAACTGTCTGGGAGAAGATGGCAGGAGCTCAGGAAATGAGCTGTCTCATTTCATAGCAGCGTCTCTTGGTTCACCATGCCCCAGACACAGTGTGGCCTTCCCACGTTTCCTTGAATCTTTCGAATTAATTGCTGTATCATTTAAAAACTTCTCTTTCCTTTGCTGGACTGCTAGTCCCACAGTTCTTCATATTGTGGCCTTCTTGTCATTTGGGTGCCTGCTTAATGATCTACTCCTTGGCAAGACCTTCCCATGTCTATGTATATATAAACAGTTTCCTTCTAAGTGAAGAGTCTATCTCAGGCCCACATCCTCTGTGTGATCTATCAGGCCCAACCACAGGTAATCACAAGGCTTTGAACGACAGACCTCATTAGGCTGTGCACTCCACCGCAGTTTTCCAGAGGGAGTTCCTGTTAGGACTCAGCTCCTCCTTCCCCTGACCAGGCCAACCATGCTTCTACTCTCTCACACACAGCTGCATGTCTAGCTTAGGCTCTTCTATTCGGGGCCTCCTTATTAGGGTTCTTGGCTGAGGCACAGATATACTTTCACTTAGTACCTTTCTCCTCCTAGCTCTTCCCTCTTTCCCTCCTCCCAGCCCATGGATCTGTAAAGACAAAGGAGCTTTTTGTATGGGGCTCCTCTTCATTGAGATGATTCCCCCACCTGCACTTCATCCATCTGACCCTTGTGCTATTTCTTGGGGGGGGGGGGGGCGGGGATGGAACATTGGTGAGCTGGTACTTTTTGCCTCTAGTTCGAACTGTTGCAGTAAGTGAGTACAGGCTTGACTGTTACTTTCAGTTTGGCTTATTGTCCAAAATTACCATCTCCATATATGATGTCTTAACACTAAAGACTTGACACTATTTGAAATTATCTTGTTTACTTATTGATCTTGTTTACTGTCTCCGTTTTCTGACTTGAATGCAAACTTCATGATTCTAGGGACCCTGTCTGCTCTGTAGATTGCTACATCTTCAGTCCTAAAGGAAGAAGTGGCATGTAGTAGGTCTTCAATAAAAATATGGCCGCAATAAATGACAGGTACACAACTGGTAAAGTACTTCACCTGGGATCTTCCCAGCAGGCAAATCTCTGTAAATCATGCTTTTCACAAGGACAGGATTAATATTCAAGCCTTTAATACCTATTCTCAGGTCTTTTTTTTTTTTCCTGATGTGAGATCTATCTTATACCACATCCATTGTCTACCCACATAGAACTTCATCTGATACCTCTTGTAGGACCACTTGAAATAAAATTCCATATAAATTACTGTGGTCTACACTTTTCATTCCCATTGCCTTCTCTGCCACTGACTGTTAGTTGGCTACAACATTCCTCAGTTGCTTGTTAATTATTGCTTCCTTTTTTAAATACCTCATCTCAATAAGACTTTTCCTTCCCATATCCTAGGAATTATACATTTGACCCATAATACTTACTACAAAAAGATGCTAAACACTAAAACAGAGGTCAGCAAATTATGGCAACGTGTCAAATGCTGCATGTGACCTGTTTTGGTGTAGTCCTGGAGTTAAGAATGCTTTTATATTTCTAACAGCTTTTTAAAAAAAAGGAATATAGGAAAGAGATAGTATGTAGCTAGTAAAGCCTAAAATGTTTACTCTCTGACCCTTTGCAGGAAGAGATTGCCTAATCTCTTCTAAAATTCATCCAGTTAGCACCATGGGCCAACACTCGTGGATCCACTTACTATCAGCCAAAAGGTTGCAGTGATATGGATAGCTAACCTCCAAAGGAGGCTATTACCTAGCTATAGAAGAAATTAGCTCTACTGTCCTTGGCTTCTGTACCAGGAATTTAATTTTTCAGAGTGATTTTTCTATGTACAGCTGGAGACCAAGTTTAACTTGCCATTTCAAATAGTAAGCAAACCTTATTACGTATCATATCTATGCTTGTAATCAGAGCAGAGGGTTTAAGTACTATTTTCAACTGGACAGTTATAGTGTTTGTGACATTAGTTCTTTGAATCTTAGGTCTGGTGGCAATTATTTGCAACAATTTACTATGAAGTTTATAGGAAATCATTAATAAACAGTACTGAGATAAGTTTCTAAATTCATACTGGCAAATATGAGAAGTGTTGGCAAAGGTAGGAAGCTAAGGGGATTACAAAACCAAGAGAGCCAATTTACTAAGACACGTTCAGCAGAAACACAAAACTGTGTATGTGTCCACTATGTTTTCTATTATTTTGATTAAGATGCATGAAAAGAGAGTTGACCGCATTTAGAAAACATAGAAATGCCCTTTTGATTGAGAAGAACAGTGATCTTTATCCATTCAATAAATATTTATGGAACATGTACTATTTACTAGTCACTGTTCCATGTGCTGGAAATAAAACAATGAACAAAATAATGCTTCATGTTGACTCTTCCTGTTAGTGTGGGAGACTGGCATATGTCATGTGGTGGTAAGTTCAATCAAGGTATAAAATAGAATAAGGGAGACAAGAAGACTCAAAGAGGGAGAGTTGTTATTTCTCAGGGAGAATTTAAGGAAAGATGACAGATTCATGAGAGGAAGGAGTGTGAGAGTTGATATTGGAACAAGAACATTAAATGCAGAAGGAACTGCAAGAACCATGACACTGAGGTGGCAAGTTTTGTCTGTTCAAAGAATAGCAAAAAGGCCAGTGCAACTGAGCAGAAATTAGCTGCACTGGGGGAGAGTGGGGAGTGCGAGGTCAGAGAGGCAGCAGGGAACCAGATCTAGAGGACATCGTTACCTTCTATTCTAAATGAGGTAGGAAGCCATCGGGGCTTTGAGTGCAGGAAAGGAATGATCTGACCTAGATTTTAAAAGTATGGCTGTGACTTCTGTCTCTGGAGAATAGATTTGAGGAGGGAAGGCAAGTTTAAACACTAGGATTTTAGTTAGAAGGTCATTTCAATAATACCAGAAATGATGATGGTCAGAACCAGTGCGGTAACAGTAGAGTTAGTAAGAAATGGTTATTTTAAAAGATAGACTATATTTTGAAGCTATATTCTATATCTTTTTTGATGGGTTGGATGAAAGCTATGAGAGAAAGAAAGGGTCAAAGATGACTCTAAATATTTTTTCCAGAACAAACAGAATGATATGGACATTTGCTGAGATGGAGAAAAATATGGAAGAAGCAGATGTAGGGTAAATCAAAAGTGTGGTCTTTTAATTGTGAGATGTCCACTGAATATCAAAGTGGAGATGTGGAAGACACAGAAGATTTATATACAATTCAGAGAGAGGTTTGGGCTGCAGATATATATTTGGGGACTGTCATTTTTAAGTTTGTTAAAATCATGAAATGGAATGAGTCCCTCTAGGAGGTCAGTGTGCTTAGAATGAGAGGGATGTCTGAGAACCGAGCTCTGGGTTATAGCTACAGAACATGTGGGGGACCAGTAAGGGAGACAGAGAAGGAGCAGCCAATACAGTGATGGGAGAACAAGTGAGATGGGCTGTCAGAAAACGAGTGAATTGAATATATCAAGAAAGGTGTGATCAATTCTGTCAAATTCCGAAAATATGGATTAAAGTGAACATTGGATTTAACAATGTAGGGGCCATCAGTTATCTCTGGCGGCAAGCAGGGGACTATGAAGTGGATTAACAGAGAATGAGAGAAAAAAGTAAGAATTTAATTACTATCTTGAGTTAATTACTCTTTAAAGGGATTTTATGATAAAGGAACATAAGAAAAATTGACTAGCAACTAGATAATATATACCTTTAAGGGAAGCATTTGTAAAGAAAAGTATTTTAGTATATGTAGATGCCAATGAGAATGAGTTGCAAAGAAAGTGTTTAAAATGCTGAAGAAAAAAGGATCATGGCAGGAATTGTGTCTCTTAAAGCATGATATTGAAAGATTAGAGGGATTGACCTTTGATAGGTTCATGGAGAATGCATCACAGTAAAGGGGAAATACACCTAGACATGAAATGTGGCAGTAAGAGTTGGTGGAAATGCTTCAGATTGCTTCTACTTTCTCAGTGAATTAAGAACCGAAGTAATCAGCCAAGAAAGAGGATGGGAGAGAAAATATTGCAGGCTTGAAGAGTGACTTTGGAATAAATGTGAACTAGGTAAAAAACTGGGTTGGGAGCTGAGGCCAGGTCACGGGAGAGGTCCTTGCAGCTGCTCATGGTGCTGTGGTCCTACAGTGTAGATAGAGCAGAGACCCAAAGGTGTTATACTTTTCATCTGTTGTCAGATCAGCATTAAGTTTCAGATTCAGGTGATGTTAGGGGATGAACTTAGGTGGGCTATGCAAACATGAAAACTTATGATAACCCATTCTCTTTATTTAACAGCAGAAAATAATACCTATTCTAATTTTGAAAGGCCTCAGAAGAAAGTGACTACTTCCAGCTCTGACAGGGTTGTTGATTCTCTAACCCTCCCATTGCATGGAAGTCAGTCAAATTTACGTCTTTTTCTTTATGGGAAATGATCATGAGGATAAGGTGATGGTATAAAGAGTGTGGGCAGGAGGGGGGAATGTGTAAATAGTGATAATAGATTAAATTAAAACCAAATTTTTCCTGTGCTATTTTAATAGAGCAACAAATTCTGTCAACTAAGTGAATTCTGGGTACAAATTAAGATCTTAGAACTTCCATGAACTTTCTTCCTTTAACTGGCTTTATAATGAAGCTCTCTAGACTCAATTTAGTCATTTCTCTAGGACGGTTGTTAATAATTTCCTTGGGGGGTGGTTTACAAAATTAAGAGAAGCACATCAAAAGACACCTAGTTAACATCACCATTTCATTGTTGGTTGTTGACTGTGTGATTATTTTCTTAAGATGTGGATGTGAAAATTAAATGCATGCTTCATTTTATTTACAAACATTTTGTGAATACTTATTGTGGTTTTTTATTTAGAGTGTAACAGCTCTGAGCATTGGAAGATCATGGAGTTACAACCACCTTCAAATTGAATTTTATGAACAAGAAGATGTTTTTAAAATGCTAGAGTTTCTACTATATTGTGTTTTAAATTTGTACTATTAAATGACTTTTTCATTCCATTTATAATCATGCTAAAATGAGATATTTTCCTCTTGTATCATTTTTAAGTATTAGGAAAGCCTTTTACTTAGCTGGCTCGAAAGATCAATTGTCAACATTTAATAGATATATTGCAAGTATAAAGACATAATCTTATCAAACACTTGATATGGAATTTCCCTACATTTTATAGCTTAAAATTTTATTTCTTCATTACCCAATAAGAATATTGTTCAAGGTGAGACTTTGCTATTCTGTAGTTCTTTATTCAACATACTGATATTTGAATTAGAGAGGAGTGGCTATTATAATAATGGCTATTATTATGTGAGACTTAATTGGGAAGAGTCATTTGTTCATAACTGATGTTGGTGCACACCAATATTAACCAAAGTTTTTCATTTAATTTTAGCTTAAGAAAATTACAATGATATATTATTATAAGACTCTTTGTTTCTGTCTACCACAGAACCAAGTTATATAAGGAGAATTCTGGGGCTGGTGCACCTTGTGTATGTTCCTTAACCAACCACATCTTCGGTTTCTTTCTCTGTACATTAAGGTGATAAGTGAGAGGACTTTGGAATCAAAACTTTTGCATCTCTAAGATCCCATGAATCCATTTGAAGTTACACAAGTCTTTGCACATCTAAAAGAGAAATGTCTAAGATTTATATACTTGGTAAGCAAGACTGACCTACTTATCTAATTAAATGTTTCTTAGATTCATTATTTACTCTCCTCTTTCCACTGCCACTTCATTGGCTTCCAGGCTGGTTTTTCTGTTTATTCTGTACTCTTATAATAGGCTGTTAATTAATTAATTCATTAGCTTATTAAATGTCTAGTATGTTTCAGGCATTATTTTGCCTCAGCAAGTACACAGCTTAACAAAACAGACAAAATCACTTTATGTCATAGAACTTAGATTTTAGTGGAGAAAGAGAGACAAAAATCAACCATTAAACTCTACATGTGATGCATAGTCCTAAATAGAGTGAGGAAAATAAGCAGGGTTGAAATTCCGGAAAAGTACGGTGGGGTGGAGGTATAATTTTTAATAAGATGGTCAGGAAAAGTCCAGTGATAAAATGACTTTTTAACTGAGACTGCTCAAGCATTTATCCTGAGTACCAGACTTAGTGAGCGTCAGATAATGTGTTGCCATAAGGCATTTGCAAGAGAAGAAAAATGCATAAACATAATCTCAAAATTCAAGATTAGAGACAAGTGGAGATGAACAAACAAAGCATGAAGTAAAAAGAAAAAAAAGAAGTGTCTCTGATACAGTGCCAAAAGTAAAAGTTCAGATTCATTCTCTGCCACTTACCAGTTGCATAATCTGGGAAAATTATATAACATTGCTAAACATCAGGGTGCTCATCTATAAAGCTAAGATTATAAAAAGGTGTTCATCTATAAAATTGAGAATATAACTAAGATTATAACCTGTATCCTAAAATAAATACAAAGGCAGGTTAAATGTTCTCATACATTCTTTTTCATAGACTTAAGGCTATAGCCAGCATAGGATGAGTTGGCACTTACTAAGTTTTTAATGATTAAATAAAAGAACGATAAATTATTTTTCAAAAAGTGATTTTTGTTTTATGTTTTTGCCTATTGTACTTAACAGTTACAGAATTTTTACATGATAAACCTTGGTTAAGTTTTTAAATTTATGCTTAGTTGTTGAATTAACTGAGCTATAAAATAATCTGAGCATAATAGCACCTGTGAACTGAAAACCAAAACAGTCTTAAGAACAACACTGATTAAAATTGTAAATCTTTGCTCTGAAAATATAATTTTCTATAAACAAAAATAAATGCTAATGTTAAATTTACAGTTTTTTTTAAAAAAAATCACAGCCTCCCAGGCAGTGTCAAAGAGCGTTGTTTTGCAAAATGAATGGGTCTGTTTCCTTGTGCTATGGGAAGGTTGTATCTCTAGTACTTAGGTAACCGCATTTACATATTAGTTTGGAGTTGGCATTTAGTATTATTCTCAGACAGAGGAAAATAAGATATCTCTCTTTTTATGCTGAAATTCAGTTAATCAAAGACATTCATCAATTTTACACTATAAAAAGATAACATGAAAATAATGCATGAGTACTGCTATATTTGCTTTGTTCCTCAGCCATGTAGCAGAACTGTCGAGACCCATAACACAGCATAATGTAAGCAAAACAAAGTGACTTTTTATTTCACACTCTCACATGTTTCAGTGTCTTTACATTGAGTCATATTCAGGATTGCATGAGAAGCTACAATCCTTCCACTTAATTCTTATACTTCATACATTTCCAAAATGGTCAACCTGATACCAATAAAACCAGAAAATTTTTTTTTGATGCATAGCTTTTGCATCAAACAATATTGAAATAAACACTTAAGGCAAATAGTTGTCTTTCAAAACATTAGCAGCTTTTTTCTCCTTCACAGAATATGTCAGCTTTTGAAGACAAATAAGGCATTCATTTGAAAACAGAGGTCATATCAGAAAGAAAAGACTACATGCATGACTAACAAAATCCTCTCATTCATGAGAAAAATTTATTTAAATTTCAAAGCAGTAGTGAACACTATTCAAACCCTTTTTGTCCAGGAAAGAAAATGAACTCTGAATTTCTATGGAGACAGTTTGTGAAGCGTAACACGTGATAGATCTTATATTCCTTAAGTCCTTGCTTACCACTGGAAGGTGCTGTGGGTCATGAAAAGTACAGCACGACTCTATGTTTAGTTCAATGTGTTAGTGCCCATCACCTACATGGAGCAAAGCAGGGAATCCTTGATTGGATCCAATCATAACAATTCCACTACCCTTAAGTAAACCCTTATGTTACAAACTGGGAAATGCTTTTTTCATTGTTAAAAATAGGCTTTGGTATATGTTGTTAACAAATGAGTGTAAGTTAGGTTGAATAACAGAAATTCACTATTCCTTATTTTTAAACATGTGACAGGGTTAATGTCAATTTAAATTTTTATATCTAGCATCTTTATTAGCTAGCCATCTTTGAATTTACACACACACACACACACACATATACATATATATATATACACACACACACATATATGTATTATACAACTGGTTTGGTGAAATACTTATAAAATATATTATACAAAACAAAAGTTAACAGAACATTTGGGAAATAAAAAAATGTGTTATCAGATATGGTAGTTATTAAAATCTTCAGTCTGAAAGTGACTTAGAATTAAGCTCTGCAGACAAAATTTGACAATGTAAAACACATAAGAAAGGTAGTCATGTTAACAATTTCTAGTTTAGATATTTAGCATTTTATAGGCCACATAATTAATTATATTTTTCAATTTCTCTCCAAAGTTTGCCTTGTATATGCATTGTCTGCCTGGAAAAACTTTTGGTAAAGCACAGGTTATATGATCTGGGCAACATATTTTCCCTTGGATTGCATCAAATTTACATGACTACCAAACTGCTAAACATAAATAACGTATATTAATAACATAGAGAATAATAAAATATAACTTGCTGGAGGTGTTTTGGAGAAAGAGAGCCTTCAATAGCATGCATTTTCCACACACAAGTTCCAAATCAGAATCAGGCAGCTAGAAACCAAAATATCTTTTTTATTGATATATTGAATATTGAGAAATTTGACTCATATCTGAAGGAAAGTGAGCTTCTTAAAAATATTAAATAAATCACAAATTAGATGGGACACCTCCCACAGTGACAGAAATTTCCTTGAGGATCAGGCCTGTTCTCCTATGAGAAAGACAAACAGAAGGATGGAATTACAAGTGTACAGTTTCCTCCTCCGTGCTTACTAGTAGAAAAATCACTCCACTTGAGATGCAGTCAGATGTGCATAGAGAGGGCAGAATATGGATAGCCAATGGAGTTTCCTTCTACACATGAGAAGCAGCAGGAGTGGAGAAGCAGGCTAACCTTTGCTTCACACAAAACATCTTTTGGATATGGGATAATAGTGCCAAATAAGGAATAATGGTAAGGTCGACAAAGAATTTGTGACCGAAATTGCCATTTTAATCAATATTTAGCAAGCAATTGCCATATGCTAAAAGGACAATTCTTCATAAAGATTGTAGCAATGAGGTAAAAGAATGATAGAAAAGCTCCAACTGAACATAAAAATCAAAGTCCAAGTTAATTGAGATAACTGGTGCCACAATTCCAGTAGTCTTTAAGGTGAAAAAAGACAAAGAAAACAAGCAATATTCAGAGCTCTAATTTGTCCTGTTATGTACAGTTATATTTTGGTACTTTTCAGCTTTAGAACTCATCCAACCCTGTACTTGTCACATTTTGACAAGAGAAAAAAATGTTTCAGCACTGGGTGCTTGCTCGGGACTCATCGTACTTGCTAGAACTTTTGTGAGTCACTCTGCAAGAGAAAATGCTTCATCATTCAGTACTTGTTCATTTTGGTACTCATTGGTTTCAGCATTCTGTTGGGAACCACCCTGCTTGGTTTCAGAAGCTATAACCCCCCCATGGCTAAGGCTGAGTGAGCGACCTTCGGACCTTAAGCCACTAAGGAGACAAGGCTTATCTCCCTGTCAGGAACTTCATCCATAACTGGCCCCCAATGTTTGATCGGTTAGCCAATGATGGGTAAGATTCCCTAAGGGGGGAATGAACTAAGCCAGGCATGATCATGTGGAGGCCCCAAGTAAGGACTTGGGAGGCTACAGCAAAAAGGGGTGATGGACCCTGGCCCCTTGGCTATCCTGACATAGCCTGAGTCCTCATTCTGTCTGTGAGAAGTCTTCTAATCTCTTGGCTGCCTTGCTGCCCCTGACTGACTTAAGCCTGAGACAATACCTTAAGCCTGAAACAATGCTGGTGGTAGGTGTAGCACTGTGCTGGAAGGGGTGGGTTCCCTGGGCAATCAGGCCTAAGAAAGAATATGTAAAAACCTGTGAAACCAGCTTTGTTTAGAAGGCTCTCAACTAAACAAGGGTCCAAGCAAGAAGTGAGTTAGTTCCTCAAAGTTTTATTGCTCTTTAGCTACCTGACCCTGACTCAAAATAGGCCCTCAGAGTTCTTTGTATGTTATCTATTGTTTGATGTTCACTTCCTGATAATGGTTAATGAGCCTGTATTTCAATGCAAAACGACCCAATAAAAGCCCATTGAGGAAGAGGCTCTTGACCCTTCTCCTCTGAGAGATCAGCCACCTTTTCTCCCCCAGCAGATCATGTCTTGGTAGACTTATTCTCATCTGTGGCGGCCCTGGGGGGACAGGGGTGAGGGGGTGCACTCTGAGTGTGGAGTCCCCCTACAGCATACTTCATGAGTTCCAGAATGAATTAGCAAACAGTACCGAGCTAACACTGTCTTTAGTATCTTTATTTGTTTTGTGGTAGATCACAAGAAATGACCTCAAGTCTTCTCTGCTACATTTACCCATGGTCTTTTTTCATGTAACTACAGTGTTCTAGGATTGGCCATGTGGCTTGTTTGGGTTAGTAGGATGTAGCAAACAAGACCAAGCAGAATGTGACAAAGCACTTGAACGTCCAGACTTGGCCTCCCTCTTGCATGCTTCCATCACCATGCCTGGTCAGAGCCTGCTGGAATAGAAGAGACGTGTAGTAAAGTCAATTTATTCCAGTTGTCCCATCTGAGTCCTGCCTAACTAAGCCCAGTGCTGGTAGAATGAGAGCAACAAAGTTCAGGAGCTTCAACTAGAAAGCAACCCAGGCACTTGGGCATTGAAAGCTTATTGCTGTATGCCATTGAGATTTTATGAGGTTTTTCTGTTTCTTTTTTACATTAAGTATGATGGCGGCAATAAATGGTACAGCTTATTGTCCTTTTTCTTCCCTCCCTTTCTCTATCTCTTGTCTTCAATATCTTTTTCTTTCCTTCCTTCAGTGATAAATTGCAATTTATTTATCATTTGCAGTGTGCCAGGCATATGCAAAGAACTGGAGTAGTAAGGATAAGGCACTAACCCAAACGCTTTGTCTGTATCTATGTCGATTCTACTCTCTACTCTCCATAGTCCATGTTCTCCAGTGACTCTCAAAGTCAATAAGCTATAAAATTAAAGACTACCTACAGCCAAGTATAATTTGGTTAATTGTTGAATACAAAGCTCTTTGAGCATCTAACTGAAGGTAAATAATAGAAAGTGCTTAGTCATTACTTTCATTGTCAGCTCCAGCCTTGTGTCAAAGCCTGGGCATAAAGCCATGTGCTAATCTGTAAGGTTGTTGGTATCTGAAGTGCCAGGAAAAAAATCACCTGGAAAATAATCTTAGATGTTACCAGAGAAAAGGTATGTACTGATGTGGGTTTGTTTCTATAAGATGTGATGATAGAACTATCAATATTAAAAGTCACACTTTTAATGGCCTTATAAAAAGTCCAGAGTGTACACATTTATATTTTAATTAAAAATTTTATTATGAAAAACTCTAAGTATAAATATAAAAGTAAAGACAAAATGTAACTTAGTGCCTTATGCCTATTAACCCAAACTCAACAATTATCAACTCAAGGCTGATTTTGTTTCATCTAAACCCACACTCAGCTCCCTGTATTTTATTTTGAAGCAAATCTATAATTCTATCTACATTGTTTTATCTACAAATATTCAACACATATTTGTCAGATAAAGTTTTTAAAAAACATTAATGTCATTACCACACTAAAAATAATAATTTATTTTTAATACTACCAGATTTCGCAATCCATGATCAAACATTACCACTTGTCTCATAAAGTTGTTTAAATCAAGATCCAAACAAATTTTAAACATTGTAATTGGTAGTCTTTGAGCTCTCAATTTTAAATTATTAAATCATTTTTCTCTCTTATTTCCCTTGCCATTTATATTTTTGCAGAAACAGAATCATTGCTTGACTTCATGAAAGTTTAAATTTTGCTGTGGAATCATACAGTGTATTTCTCTGATTCTGGTATTTTCTGAAATATGGGAATTAGAACTATGGGCTTGATCATATTTAAGTTAGAGTTTCTTGCAAAAATACTTCAGAGGTAGTTTTGTGTATTTTCATCAGAAAATACTGTTTCTTCTCTTTCCAAATCTATTAATTACCTAAATCTATTAATACATTAAGGATTTCAAACCAGTGATATCGTATATCTCCTTCACTTACTAGCTAGAACACAATTATAAGGAGAAATTTCTCAAGACACATTTGGTCACCTGGGATACAGTTGGTATAGTAAAAGGTGGATAAGTGTTTAATTCTTCTTGTATTAATCAGTTTTCAAAATAATTAATTGCTGATTTTGCATCTTCCAAAAGGGAACAATGACTTCCCTATATTTTCTTTTTTCCCTTTTTCTGTTTTATAATTATTTTAAAAAGAACCATAATGTCCCATGGATTTAATCATATTCATTGTATTTTAATTCACTGGCCAGAGGGAGATACTTCAAGTTGGCTAAGGTCCTATTAATTATACCCCAGCTGTCTTTGATGGCTTCTTTTTCTTTCTGGTTGACGGAATGCTCCAGACTGATCTTGTACATTTTCTCCTCTGGAACTGGGATCAGACTTCTTTTATAAGAGCCCCCTGATCCTTATGTATGAGAAATTATGTTCTGAGGCTACAGTTTGAGCACTAGTGGTATCATGCAACTAGGCTCAACACAGTTTCTAGGCATTTTCAATGGAAGAACGAACAAGTATACATATAACACTTAGTTCATTTACACGCTCTTTGAATTCAGATTTAGTACCAACTGAACTGGAATTGTATTCATAACTTCATTGATCTTGTATCTGTATCTCCTATCGACTGATGCTGAAAATTTATGTTCCCAAAGACTGCAGTATAATTACTTATTGCCTCTATTCTATATTACACATATAACACTATCAGAAAAACATTGTCATCACTAACAACAACATGATCACACAAAAAGCTTCAAAATTATATTTTCAATTCTTTTGGTATTTATAATATATCTAAGAATATACAGTTAAATTTTGTGTTTAGTCAATTTAAATGGATTTTCTGGGGGGTAGCCCAGCATCCAGAAAATAATTAACATATATAAGTATTTAAAAGATAGCTTCAGATTTCAAGACATTTATATATCATTTTAATTTCACATCATGTTTATTTAGAGTGTTTTCATTATTTTAAAGTCAAGTTCACAAACAAATTGTTGTAGCCAGTCTTCAAAGTGGCACCTACAGATCTTTGCCTCCTGGTATTCATGCCCTTGTACATTTTCTCACAAAATCAGGTTAATTAATATGACCAATAATATATTTTGGAAGTGATCTTGTGTGATTTCTAAGGACAGGTCACAAAAAACATTGTGATTTTATCCTTCCTTTTTTTGAATCACTCATAGGGGGAAACCAGCCACCATGTCTAATTTATTTCTCAATATTTAACATTTTATTAACAGACACATCCTGAGGGCCTACATCCCAATGAGTGTTGAGTGTGCAATTGTATGTAAATCTACTTCCAAATCCATGTCTTCTGAAGCCTTTAGATTCTCTCTTCTATAATATACTGGAGAAAACCAACTTTATTGATAATATGTTACTCTTAAGTCAATGTTTTAGTTTAAAGTGAGCTGCTTCTACTGCTGGAGCCAGCACATTAAATGCAGAGTCTATGATACATGAATCCATATCAAACATTGGGCATAATCAAACATTTTATTGTATCCCCTATGATTTAACACACTTAAAATTCATTACCACATATATTTCCTAAAGTTTCTGGTGATATAAGTTAACAAAACATTGCAATTATATTGAGGTATAAACTATTCTTTGTTAGACTTCATTCTTGTTTTCCTCAAGCCTGCTGAGATATGACACCAAATATAGATTACAGGCAATAATGGATAGTTTGGGTGGGTCTTGAGGTGCACAGCATGCTACCGCCACACTAAGTTTATAACTGGTGTTCAAGCAAGGCAGAGCTAGTTTTTTCAGACATGGGAGGAGGGCAAGCTTTTGCTGGTAAAGGAAAACTACTAGGTTCAGGATTCTCAGCATTATTCAAATTCACCCATGTGTTTCCGTTCCAACCTCAGGGTTTCAATCTTTTCCAGTTAGTGAATCTGTAAGTTCAACTTACATTTTACTTCTTAAAATTATGCAATTAAATGTTGGGTCTTATTTTTAGCAGTCTCGACTCCAAGGCTATAAGGAATAAGTGATTCCATTAGGTCTGCCGTAGAAGCTGTCGGGTTCTTTGTGATCTTCTTTTTGTAGATGCAATAAGAAATAGTCTTCCATCTTCACAGCTCTTAAAGTTACCATTATCACTGCTTTATCGTTGTAAAGTGCAACAATCACTCTATCTGCCAAAGTACTTAACAGACTCTTAGTCACAAACAGCTGCTCATGATTTAACTTACCATGATGCCTCTGGATGCTATGGGTTGCTAGGATTCTCTTTCACATTGGCATGGAATCTAGCCTGCATCAAAAACATTGCCAACCAACCCAAGAATCTTCTTAGTTGGGTTCTATACAGCAACAGAACAACCCAACTAGGCATTTTGACAGTGGGAATTGAATTACATGAATTGATTACACAAGTGTTCAATGTCTGAATGAGCAAACAGGAAACACTGGGGTAACATAATAATAACTGGTGAAACACAGGGGAGGAGTGGGGTTAGCAATATATAGAAGCTTAAATAAAAGCATCATATAACTGTAACTCAGAATTTCCTGTGTGAGGCCTAACCTCCAAGACTAATGGCAAATGGGGACAATGGAGTAGTTCTAGGAATGCTCAAGGCAGTTGGAGGCTGGAACCAAGTTCTTCTGCTATGGTGAAATGTCCTGGCAAGGGCATTACTATTAGGAATGGTATGAAGGCAGGAAAAGAATGAATTCATTTTCCCTTGCTCTACCTTTAAGTTCTACAATAGTAACTCCTACTATGCAATGTAATGGAATTCCAGTGGGCAAATAGTATGCAGAGTCTCTGCTCCAGTCTATAGAGCAGAGTGTAGAAGATAAACTTGAATTTGAGGGTTAATAGGTAAAAGACCAGCACATTTATTATTGGCTTTTCTGTTCCCTTAGTAGAGGAGGGATATTTGTCCAGCTTCACATCCCAGGATTTCTCCCTCTGATGTTAACTCTAGTTGTTCAAGAATATAGACTTGTGTCTCCTCGGATCCGTGGTGTCTGCTCCTCTCACTAGTCTTATCTGGAACTTGTTTTCCCTTTGCCTCAGTGTCTCCTTCCTGCTTAATTAAGTTTCTCTTCCAGTAGTTTCTCTTTCAGGGCCCAGGCTGCCATGTGCTACCCACATGCGTCTCCTTTATTCACCTGTCAGCTGGAACCTACATATTCTCAGTGGATGTTATCAATTGCCCTGATAAACTCTGAATGCTGATAGAAGACTTATTGGTGAACGAATACTCATTGACAGTTCACTTCATGGAGCTGCTGACTCTCTGGGCCATTAGAAGTCTCTTTGCCTCTTTGGGGGGTCTCCCAGCATGGTTCTTGCTACCTGCAGATCTTTCGGCAGTTGCACCTTGGCCTCACCTTTGTACTGAGTATTTCGTAATACTAGGGATAATCTGTCATTGATTTTGCTGTAGCAGTTGCCTGTGGGTTTTTCTTTTCGACAGTCTTATTTCACATACAATACAATTTACCCATTTACAATGTATAATTTAGTGGGTTACGGCATATTCACAGAGTTTTGCAAGCAACACTTGATCAATTTTAGAACAATTTTATCAACCCCCAAATAGACCTATTAGTAGTCACTTCTCATTTCCTCCAACTCCCCCACTATCCCAGGAAACAATTGCTATTTACTTACTAACATTACAGATTTACCTATTCTAAACATTTTATGTAAATGGAACCATATAATATGTGTTCTTTTGAGATCACCTTCTTTCAGTTAGCATAATGTTTTTCAAGGTCCATCCATGTTGTAGCATGTGCCACTGGGTCATTTCTTTTTATTGCTGAATAATAGTCCATGTATGAAAATATCTCATTTTATTTATACATTTAGCAGTGGATAAGCATTTAGTTTGTTTTCACTTTGTAGCCATTATGAATAACAGTGTTATAAATACTACTCTACAAGATTTTTTTGTGTGGATATATTCTCTAGGAGTGAAATTGCCAGGTCGTATAGTAAGTTTATGTTTAATATTTTAAGGAATAGTCAAGCCTTCTAAAATAACTATGACTTTACATACCAACACTGTATGAGGGTTTCAATTTCTCCAAATTTTTGTCAACACTTGTTATCTGTCTTTTTTATTATAGACATCATAATGACTGTGCATTGATATTGCATGCAGTTTTAATTTGCATTTCCCCAATGACTAATGATGCTGAACATCTTTTTATGTGCTCATTTGTATATTTAATTTAGAGAAATATCTGTTTAAATCTTTTGCTCATTTTTTAAGTGAATTGGGGTTTTTTTTTTATTGCTGAGCTGTAAGAGTTATTTAAAATATATTCTGAACACAGGTTTCTTAGCTAAATGTTTTCCAAATATCATCTATTTTCTAGGTTGTCTTTTCACTCACTTGATGGTGGCCTTAAGAGCACAAAAGGTTTTAATTTTGATAAAGTCCAAGTTATCATTTTTTCCTTATTACCTGAGCTTTTGATGTTGTATCTAAGAAGTATTTGTTTAATCCAGGGTCATCAAGATTGAGTCCTGTGTTTTATTCTAAAAGTGTTAGAGGTTATGTTCCTACATTTAGGTATACGATATGTTGTTGAATTAATTATTGTGTAAGTGTAGAGAAGGTTTCCAACTTAACTATTTTGCATTGTACATATCCAATACTTCCAGCATTCATTATTGTTAAAAAGACCCCCCCCCCCCGCCACCATTGAATTGTCTTGACATACCTCTAAGTGTTTAGTTCTGGACCCATGATTCTGTCATATTTATCCTTGTGCTCTACTCTGTATTGTCTGTCTGTCTTGCTTGCTTAATGTAGTTTTGTAATTAAGACTTGAATTAAGATATGCATTAGTCCTCTGACATGTTATTTTGTATTTTCAAGATTGTTTTGGCTATTATAGATTTCTTGGATTTTCATATAATTTTAGGATCAGATTGTCGATTTCTGCAAAAAGTGTCAGCTGAGCTTTTGATAAGTACTATGTTCAATCTCTAGACCAATTTGGAATATACTGCCACTTAAGAACAGTAAGTTTTCTGATTTATCAACATGAGATTTCTTTCAAATTTTTAGATGTTCTTTCCTTTTCTAATTTCTTTCAATCATGTTTGTAGTTTTAAGTGTAAAAGTCTTTCCTTATTTTGTTAAACTTATTAAAAGTACATAATCATACTTGACATTTTTGCTAATTCATTTCTATTTTAGATTTTTATTGTTTTTGTGTGTTGATATTGTATCCTGTGACATTGCTGAATCACTTCTCAGTTCTAATAGTCATATTTATAGTAGATTCCATAGGATTTTCTACATAGAGATCATCACCTGCAAATATAAATAGTTTTATTTCTTCTTTTCCAATATGGATGATTTTTATATCTTTTTCTTGCTTAATTGTCTTGTTAGAACCTCCAGTAAAATGTTGAATAGAAGTGAGAAGAAACATCTGTTTTTTTTGCATGATTTTATAGATTGAAGCATTTATTCTTAAACTATAATGTATAATGTTATCTCTGAGGTTTTCTTAGCTCCTTTTATCAGGTTGGGAAAGTTCCCTTCTATTTCTTGTTTGTAGAGTACTTTTAATTATGTGAGATTTTGCCAAATATAAATCCTGTGTCTATTGAGATGATTATGCGTTTTTCTATTAACATGAAGTATTATGTTGATTGATTTTTGCTTATGAAACCAACCTTGCATTCCAAGGTAAAATCCCTGTTGATAAAAGTGTGTAATACCTTTTTATGTTTTTGGATTTGGTTTATCAGTATTTTGTTGAAAATTTCTCTTTCTATATTCATAAAGGGTATTGGTCTGTAGTTTTTGTTATTTTGTAAGGTCTTGTTATCATGGAAACACTGGCTTCCTAGAGTAAGTAGAAAGTATTCTATCCTTATCCACTTTTTGGAAGAGTTTTTAAAGAATTGGTCATTATTACTTAACTGTTTGGTAAAAGTAACCCCTGAAGCTATCAGGGCCTTGGATTTTTATGAAGTAAAAGTGTTTTGATTATTTATTCATTCTTTTCACTTCACATAAGTTGATTCATATGTTCCATTTTTTCTTGAGTCAATCTGGTAGTTTGTGTCTTTTTAGGAACATACCCTTTTTACCTATGTTACCTATTTTGGTGGCATAAAATTATTAATTGTGTTCATTATAATAAATTTTATTTCTATAAATTAAAATAGTGATGTACTTTAATTCCCAATTTTCTTATTTTGATTTTTTTTTTCTTTTAGTTAAGGTTTGTTAATTTTCTTGACCCACTTGATAACCAACTTTTGGTCTTGTTGATTTTTCTTTGTTTCTGTTCTACCCTCTATCTCATTAATTGGCTGACTAATTTTTGTTTATTTTGCTTGTGGTTATTTTTAATTGTTTGTATAGTCTTATTATCTTAGTAGTTCTGTTCTAATGGGAGGATTTAAAAATGACTTTCAAGATACTGCCATTTTGCTTTGCACCAATATAAGACATGTTAAAACTACAAAAAAAAGTTTGTTTATATATATTTTTGACACCACTTTTAGTAATATAAAGTTTCTTATAAACTTTTCTTAGTTATGTGATTGTTTATCTATTATTAAAATTAGACAATTTCCTTAGCTGTTACTTATAAAATCAGTGACTATTTTGAAGTTGGATTGATTAGTTAAAAATTATTCCATTTCTAGATTTTATAGATCCCAGTTAGCTAATAATTAAGCCAGATTCTGAATATATATTTAAACTTATATATTCATAGGTACATACATTTCTATATACATATTATTATAAACATAATTATTTTTATAAACATTTATGTATACAAGGTATGTCCAGAAAAGTCCATTTTTAACATAATGAGAACAGTTTGTGCAACATTGTTGTAAACTGGCGGCCAAGGAGAGTGGACTGGAATGTACATGCATGAACAATGATGACTTTACTGTACTTGTCAATGGGGCCAGTAGACACCATTGAGTGAGCATATGTACAGAGTGGCTGTCACATTCAAAATGACCAAGTGAGTACAGCAATGAGTCTGCATCAAATTTTGTGTTAAGCTTGAACATTCCTCCATGGAAACTATTCAGATGATTCAGAAGGCCACAGCTATGGGCAACTGGTGATTGGCAGCTTCATCATGACAGCACACCCACTCATGCATCATGTCTTGTGCACAGATTTTTGTTGAAACATCAAATCACCCAGGTGACTTAGTAACCCTACAGTCCAGATTTGGCAGCCTGTGACTTCTGGCTTTTCCCAAAACTAAAATCACCTAACAAAGGGAACAGATTTCAGACCATCACTAAGATTCAGGAAAATACAACAGGGCAGCTGATGATTTGGGGAACCGTGTGAGGTCCCAAGGTTCCTGCTTTGAAGGGAACTGAGTCATCATTGTCCTATGTATAATGTTTCTTGTATCTTCTTCAATAAATGTCTCTATTTTGCATATTATGTGGCTGGATACTTTCTGGACAGAACTTGTGTATATTATACACATTAATATACGTACATATGTGTAGTTTATATATACATTTATATGCATATGTAAATATGTATATACTTTATGTGTATATATACATATTATTTACATATGTATATATACTGTCTGCACATGTACTGCTTCTTTTCCTTGTAGTTTTATGCACATAAAAATGTATCTATGTACAATTGTAAATAATTTGCATTATTATACAACTGCTATTTTTTTTTTAATGAGATGGCTTTGGGAAAGTTGACTTTTTAGAATATCACTTAAGGAAACTATGAATTCTTAAACATGTATAATTAATAAAAATAAGAATATACTTTAAAAAGTATGAGGTACATACTTCACATATATTGTCTCACGGAATTCTCACTATTCTGGAAACTGAGTATCATCTCCATAGTAAAGACACCGAGGCTCAGAGAGGTAAAGAACTTCTGCATCACCATATAGACAGAGATCCAAACAATATTTATAGGATTCCAAAGGCACGCTATTGTTTTTCTATATAGTGCTGCAACATCTTGTCAGGATTGGTTGTGAAGTACCTTCAAGTACATTTATCACCCCACATGAAGGGCATACACATTTCCCATATTTAATGAGAGTGAACTGAAGAACATTTGAGATTAGCTGACTAGACTCATTCTGTCTGTATAGAAAATTAAGGCATTTGCATCATAAAAAGGTGAATTAAAATGTAAAACATAGAAAACTGACATTGTATCAACATGTATTTCTGCAGGTTTAAGTGGCTGGTATGCTTATAGCTCTTTCTAATCACTGAGATTTGATTTTATGGCCATGGGTTGCCAGATTCTGCTGTAATAAAATGGCTGCAGGACCTTCCAAACAGCAAGTCACTGATACTGATTTGCAAAGCCTTGGCACAGGTATAAAGATCCCGCGTGCAATTGTGAGAAGAAACATAAAGAACTAAATGATGATTGACTTCTCTATTCTGGATATGATTGATTATGGAAAGTCACAAATGATGTGAGAATGAGCACTAAATGGAATAGCCTCAAGGAGAGAAGTCTTTTGTCCAAGAAGATGAGTGTAGGAAGAGGGTACAACACTCTTTATAAATCATAGTTTGGATTATAACATGATAAATGATATCCTTCAGTTGATATTCACTGGAACCCATGGGCTATTTGAGATGGTTTGGTGATGGAAATGCCTCAGGAGATAGACAGCTGCATGATAAGAAGGGTCATTAAAGTACTTTAGTTGACAAGCCTTTTCTTTATCTTGTTTAGAATGGTGCATTCTGAAAGTTCTGGGATCATCTGCATATTGCAATTTTGTTCTCTCAATCTCCCTCCAACCCATTCTCCTATATATTGACCATTTTCAAAGAAGAAAAGAATTACTAATATTCTAAAAGTCGGCTACGTGACATTGTAAAAGGTTCATTTACACTTATATTTCTTTTTGCTGTAGTGTAAATATTGCAAAATTTTACCAAAAGAAAACAAAACCCATGAGCTCCTCTTACAGCAAAACATATTCCATTAATAGAATGATGACTAGTTTTGATGCCTGCTTACGAAATTTGTGGAGTATGTGAACTACTGTCATGTTCTTCTCTTCTCCCCACTCCCTGCCACTACACAACTGCTCATGATCATCAAACTCTGAAGCCTGGGGTTTTGTTCCTGTTTTCCTGTCCTCTGGGGTATTCACCTGTCTGTTATGTTTACTAGACACAGAGGGACTCTTGTCCAATTTCAGACTCAAGGCAATTCTCTTTGCTCTTTTTTGAGATGAAACTAAAATTGTTCAAATGACCTTGTTCTCCTAATCAGAATTCTCTTTGACTTGTAAGCATAATGAAAACTGTCAGAGGAGATCTTAGCCTCAAACTGTTCCTCCTATCACCCACTTTCTTTGTTTTATTCTTCAATTTTCTTCCTGAAATCCAACCCTTTCAAGCATACACATGACCATCCTGGAATTTCTTGCTGTATTTTCTGTATTTGTTTCAGCTCTTAAGTAAAGCACTAGGACCTTAAAAAAGCAAACAAATAAATATTTTCCTTTCTCATTTTCTTTTTTTTACATATTGCAAGGTGGGATGGCTTCATTTTTAAAAAATTGGGGTAGACAAGTTAAAATAAAATGAAGATATAAGTGATTATGTGGTTGTGAATTTAAGAAGAGGAAAACATCATCTAACTGCACAAAAAAACACTGTGCCAAGCACTTTAACTCATGCTCAAGTAAGACTTTTAGTTTTGTGGGCTATCTTATCCATTAAGAAGCAAGAAGACAATGAACCAGACCAGAGGCTCCAGATATTATTGGACTATCTGTTGATTTTTATTCTCCATGGAGGAATTGAAGAAGACTTTAGGGGGCAAGATGTTGAATAAACCCAGTAAGAGTTTGTGACCTCGGGAAGCTTAGAATTAACTACAGAATGGACATGTTTTGAATAGTCTCATAATTCAGTCAGCAAGAAGAAAATTTAAAAGAATACGATTCAAGTGTCAGAGCAGATAATTTTTATTTCCATCACTCTGTACACCCATACTAACTGAAGATGATATTGAGAAAGGCATTCTTTTTTTTTTTTTTTCCCTCTCTTTTCTCCCTCATGAGCTTGGATTCATGATTTCTGGCAGTGCGTGCGTGCGTGCGTGTGTGTGTGTGTGTGTGTGTGTGTGTGACTTTGGACTAATATTTGCTTTTTCTTTCCTTTAGTTGCACCAGCATTAAAATGAGGTTGGTAATATACTAAGATCTGCGAGAATGGTAATTACATAATGCTTATCATGTTCCTGTGGCCCCTATCATTTGATGCAAGCTCATTTGTAAATGACTAAAGATGTAAATATCAAGACTTAGCTTGACATCTCTTCATTTATATTATAAAACTTCTTGTATGTTGGTATTTTGTGTTCTCACAAAATACTATAGGACTCTGAACTATATTCAGGGTCAAACCTAAGACAAAGCAATTATTATTCATCATGAACAAAAGTTTTACAAGGAATAAAAATGTGAATATAAAATAAGATTATTCACAATTTTAATGTGTTTCATGATTAAAAGAATAAAGTCATTTGGTAAAAGTAGAGAAGATATCTCAGTATTTAATACAGGCTGGCATTATGTCTCTACAGGCTCCTTTCTTAAATGTTTCACATTCAAAATCTTAAAACCTAATTTAATTGGAGGAACACTTGAACCACAATTTTCTCAAGAGAGTTGTTTTCCTTTAAACTGTAGCTTTTACCCTTTATTGGATCACTGATCCTATTTAGTATCTATTAAAAGTGGAGAGTTGGCTGCTGAGGTAAAGTGCAATGTCAATCAAGGGTCTTCACTGAAAACAACGGAAACCAACTCTGGTTGGTTCAGGCAGAAACATGATTTACTAAAGATTGTAAGTAGTTCACAGAATTTTCGAGTGAGACAGAGATTTAGGTTTGTGGGCTATGCAGTTCAGAACAACGCCCAAACGTACCACAGAATGTCGTTGCCCATCCAGGGCTGGTATCATCAACGCTGGATGCTAGTGCTGGAAACGACTTCTGCCAATTTTAGAAAATAGTTCCCATTGATGCTACCTTTGCCATAAAGTTTTGAGACCTCAAGTGGGTAAGCATTGTGGATAAGGCAAGTGTATGGTCAGAATTGAATAGGCTGAGCCTATCAGTACCTAGATAGCAAGACAAGAGTGAAGAAACATACTCCTTTATTGACAATATCATCATGAAGGCTCTATGATGCCTATTGAGCACTAGGGAAATCATAGGGAATCACACAAGATAATAGTCTGTGGATTTTACAAAGTTTTTGAGACGTTGGAAGATGATTATGGCTGAGTGAAAGGGATTTTGTAAGAATAGTCTGGAAGTATCTGACACTGTTGGCAAAAGGTGTACAACTGCTTTGGGAAAATGAGCTGAGGTTGCATCTGTAAAAACAGATCTGATATCATCTCTAAAGTTACAACAAATGATGGGAAATCCCAAGAAACAGGTAGGCAGAAGCCCAGAGAGTGGTGATATGAAGATAATATTCAAAATGGAATTTAACAATGGCTTAAAAAAAGAAAAAATAAAATGAGCAAAAATTTGAATAGGCATATACCTGTATGAGGTTGGTCCAGAAAAAGTCCAACCACTGTTAATATAATGAGAATGGTTTGTGTGACATCAATGTAACCTGGCAACCAAGGAGAGTGGACTGGAATGTACATGTGTGAACAATGATGACTTCACTGTACTAGTCAGATGCCATCGAGAGAGCATGTGTACTGTGTGCCTGTTGCGTTCAAAATGACTGAGAAAGTAGAGAAATGAATCTGCATCAAATTTTGCATTAAGTTTGAACATTCCTCTGCAGAAACTATTTGGATAATTCAGAAGACTGTAGCTACGGGCAACTGGAGACTGACAGCTTCATCATGACGATGTGTCCGCTAATGTATCATGTCTTGTACAGTTTTTTATTTTTTTTGATGAAACATCAAATCACCCAGGTGACTCAGTTCCCTTACAGCCCAGATTTGGCACCCCGAGACTCTGGCTTTCCTCAAAATAAAACCACCTCAGAAAGGGAAGTGATTTTAGACTGTTGATGAAATTCAGGAAAGTATGATAGGGCAGCTTATGGCAATTGGAACTGTGTGAGGTCCCAAGGTGCAATGTACAATGTACAATGTCCTCTGTACAGTGTTTCTTGTATCTTGTATCTTCTTTAATCAATGTCTCTATTTCCACAGTACGTGGCTGGATATCTTCTGAACATACCTCCTGTATTTAGTCTTAAAAACCAAGCAATGAGTTGCAACACTGTATGAGTCCATTTGGGCTATGAATCAAAATACCACTGACTGGATAGCTTACACAATAGACATTTATTCTCATATTTCTGGAGGCTGGATGTCCTAGATCATACATGGTCCATTAGGGTTCAGTTTCTGGTGAGAGTATTCTTAAAAAGACAGCTACTTTTCCACTGGGTTCTCACATTGTCTTTTCCTTTGAGTGTGTAGTAAGCGAAAGAGAGGTAGAGAGAGAGCGCGCTCTGGCATCTCTTCTTATATAAACACTAATGCCATTAAAGCATCTATCCTTATGTCTTTATTTAACCTTTATTACTTACTTCTAAGCCCTGTCTCCAAATAGTCACATTGAAGTTTAGGGCTTCATGTGAATGAAATTCATCCTCATGTGAATGAATCCTTCATGTGAATGAAATTGTATCCTCTCAAAATTCAACATGTGAATATTGAGAGGATACAATTCAGTCCACAACTAATATTTAGTATTTATATAATATTGTTGATATTTTATGATGTTACAAATTTTTGTAAGCATTCTTAACCCAATCACATGTCATTGTGAGGTATGTTGGAGCAATATATATTTTTGTTATATATGATCAAATATGTAGTCAAACATTTTTGACTTTAAATACTTTTTTATTTTTTTGGCTACAGTTGACAAGCTATGTTATATTAGTTTCAGGTATACAACCCAATGATTAGGTATTATATAACTTGCTAAGTGATCCCCCTGATAAATTTAGTACCCATCTGACACTATACATAGTTATTACAATATTAATGACTATATTTCTTATTCTGTTCTTTACATCCTCATGACTATTCTGTAACTACCAATTTGCACTTCTTAATCCCTTCACCTTTTTCACCCATCCCCCATCGTCCCCTCATCTAGCAACTGTCAAAATGTTCTTTGTATCCATGAATCTGTTTCTGTTCTGCTTGTTTGCTTATTTGTTTTTTAGACTTCACATATAAGTAAAATCATATGGCATTTGTCTTCCTCTGATTTATTTCACTCAGCACAATACCCTTTCTTGTCCATCTATGTTGTTGCAGATGGCAAGATCTCCTTCTTTTCAATGGCTGAATCATGTTCCCCTGCATACATGCACCACTTCTACTCATCCTTCAATGGACTCCGAGGTTGCTATCATACCTTGGCTGTTGTGAGTAATGCTGCAGTGAACATCTGGGTGTATATGTCTTCTCAATTTATTATTTTGATTGTCATAAAAATACCCCCAAGTGGAATTTCTGTGTTCTATTTTGTTTTAAAGTCTATATTTGTCTGGTGTAAATATTCCTACTCCAGCATTTTGTTTGTTAGCTTGTTTCCATTTTCATAAAATATGTTTTTCTATCCTTTTACATTCAGTCTGTCTGTATCTTTCAGTCTGAAGTGAGTCTCCTATAAACAGCATATGAGAGGGTCTTGTTTTGTTATTCATTCATCCTTTATATGTCTTTTGATTGGAGTATTTAATCCATTTGTATTTAAAGTAATTATTGATAGATATGTATTTATTGCCTTTTTATTCATATTCATATTATTCATATTTTTCTTCTTCTTAAAGAAGACCCTTTAACAGTATTTGTAATACTGGTTTTGTGGTGATGAACTCCTTTAGCTTTTTCATGACTAGGATGCTTTTACCTGCCTTTTGATTCTAAATGATAGCTCTGCTGGGTAGAGCAATCTTGACTGTAGGTTCCTGCTTTTCATCACTTTGAATATTTCTTGACAGTTCCTTCTTCTTGCAAAGTTTCTGTTGAGAAATCAGCTGCCAATCTTATGGGAAGCCCCTTGTAAATAACTAACAACTTTTTTCTTGCTTTTAAAATTTTCTCCTTCTCTTTAAACTGTGGCATTTTAGTTATGATCTGCCATGGTGTGGGCTTCTTTGGCTCATCCTCTTTGGAACTCTCTTGTATGTCTATTTCCTTCTTCAGATTAGGGAAGTTTCCATCATTACTTTTTCACATAGGTTTTGAATTCCTTGCTTTCGTTCTTCTCCCAGCACTCCCATGATGCAAATATTGGTATGCTTGAAGTTGTCCCAGAGGCTCCTTGTACTATTCTCATTTGGGGGGGATTCTTTTTGCTGTTTTGGTTAGATGTTTTCTGTTTCCTTTTCTCCTGAATCTCTGATTTAATCCTCTACTTCTTCTATTGCACCATTGATTCCCTGTAATGTGTTCTTCATTTCAGTTAATATATTCTTAATTTCTGATTGGCCCTTTTTATGGTTTCTATCCTTGTTTTTATGTTTCCTACCTCTCTGCTGAAATTTTCACTATGTTCATCTACTCTTCCCCTAAGTTCATGGAACATTTTTATAACCAGTATTTTGGTCTCTGCGTCTGATAGATTGCTTGTCTCCATTTTGTTTAGTTCTTTTTCTAGAGTTTTGATCTGTTCTTTAATTTGGGACATGTTTCTTTGCCTCCTCATTTTGGCTACCTCCCTAGGTTTGTTTCTATATATTAGGTAGAGCTAGTATATCTCTTTGGCTGGTAGAGTGACCTCAATTAGTATGTGTCTTTGGGGTCCATTGGTGGTATAGCCTACCTTGTCACCTGGGTACTCCAAGTATGCTCTGTGTGGACTGTGTCCACCTTCCTATTGTAGTTGAGACTTGATTATTGTTGGGACCTCAATGGGAGGGATTTACCCTCAAGCTATGGGCTTTGAGGAGTGGCTGAGATCATTCTGGAGGATTGGCTGTGTGGGGGCTGAGCCCACAAAGTAGGACTTACTTCAGTGGGACTCTGGTGCCTGCTAAGTCCACCTTTTGAGTGTGTTGCTTGTGGAGATTGTTTGGTGGTGCTTGGAGGTGGTCTGAAGCTGTTCACTTGGTGTGCTAGCTCTTCGGCCTCCTAGCAGGTATAGGCCAAGATCCTCCATCATCTGTGCCTTGCCCAGAGCCATTCAGCCTGAGTTACAGAGCATCTGCAGTTTACTGCTACTTTTGCTGGGTTTGGAGATACCTGAGAAAAGTAGTTGCAAACCAAAGCTGGCTGCCACTAGTACCTGGCCTGAGAGGTACAGGGCATATGGAGGCCAGATATTGCTTATTTGAGAGATTTCAGGAAAATCTGAAGTATAAGCCAAGACAGGCTGCCTATATGGAAAAGCCAATGAAAACAGCTTTGGTAGGCCCAAAAGTTGGGTGTGGCAGGATCTCAGGGAATAACCATGGTGGGGCAAACAGTGTTAGCTAGGTTGATGGAAACTCAGAAATGGCACTCACCTGCCAGCATTTTGTGGGGAGTGTTTAAGAAAAAGAACAATGGTGTCTTTCAGTAATTTCGGTAGTCAGAAAGCTGCCCCTCCATCTCTTGCCTGGATGTCAGACAATTTAGTTTCTCCAGTATATCCCTGGTGCCTTTCTAGCTGCTACCCCAGCACCATACTTCAGAGCAAGTGAGTCTGAGTGACTCCATGTGTGGGCCCTTTAAGAGGGACTGCCTGGGGCTCCTGGAGCTTTTTGCTTCAGTCAACCACAATCTCAGCTGGTTTTTATAGCCAGAAGTTATGGAGACTTCTCTTTCTGGCTTTGGATCCCTGAGCTGAGGGGCCTAGTGTAGGGCTGAGACACCCCGTTCCTCAGTGGAGGCCTAAACAGCTGAGCTATCTCTCCTGATTGTATTCTGCCACATGCGGGTGTAGGATCCGCCCTTTTATGTCTACGCCCACCTACCAGTCTTGATGTGACTATTTTATATTTTTAGTTGTAGAACTTCTGTTCAACAAGATTGCAGGTGGTTCTGAATTGTAGTACATTTTTAAGGAGGTTGCAGCTGATCTGAGAAATACAAAAAAATTCTTTTCTTAAATATTGTTACATATATCAAGTACATTGGTTCGAGGTCATGGCTAGCTATGCATTTGTATGTGACTGATATTAAGCTATAACGTGTAAGCCCTCAGTTTAGTTATAACATGTGTTTCAAAAGGGTATGTGATATTTGAGCCCTGGCTGGTGTAGCTCAGTGGATTGAGCGCGGGCCTGCGAACCAGAGGATCGCGGTTCGATTCCCAGTCAGGGCACATGCCTGGGTTGCAGGCCAGTTCCCGGCAGGGGACACACGAGAGGCAACGTACATTGATATTTCTCTCCCTCTCCTTCTCTCCTACCCTTCTCCTCTTAAAAAAAAAAAAAAAAAAAAAGATAAATAAATAACAAAAGGGTATGTGATATTTGATAGTGAATAGTATCTGAGGAACACCACTTATCAAAATATTTTTGCAAGTGTTGTGGAAAGTGTTTATCCCTTGAACATAGCAATGTTGTTTGCGATGACTGTTACAAATGCTTTGAGAAGTCAGCTATTGAAGATTCTGATTAATTAATGTTAAAGACTTTGGCTATATTTTTAAGCAATAGCCATGTTCCATTATTTGAAAAAGATAAATTTTTATTCTTTATGTTTTTATATTTCTATGTTTAATAATTTTTAAATTGTAACTGAAAATAAATAAAATTATGTATTTTACTATATAAATATAATCCATTCAAATTTGCAGTGTTTTTTAAATTTTTGCCTTTCAACAATACAGTAATAACTGTTCCTCTTGGATACACATGACCTATGCTGTACTTTTTTTGATGGTGATCTCCACAAGGTTAAATTCACAGTATTTACTCAACACCCATTCTGTACGGTGGCCACAAGCTAGGCATTTTTTAGTACTACTTTTCAGTTAATGCACGTAAGTAACTTATGGCACTCTATTCATGTTAACTGGGATTGAAAATTGTCATTGGGGAACCACTCCTACACATGGGAACATGGTAAATAAGATATAGTACAATATAATATGACTTTACCATTTGTCCCAGGGGATTCTTGAGAATTCTAAACCACAGAAACTTGCAAATTGTTGGGATATAATTATATAAGTTTGGGACTTACAGAGGGCTAGAATAATACTCTGGATTTCTGGATAACTAAATTTCTTGGTTGCTCTTAAAAGTATTACCTGACTTAGAATTTGTCAACTATCTTTATTTTTACAGAACTGCATACTCATTTATACACAGGAGAATCTCAAGAGCATATTTGCCCTTAATTTCCTTGATATATTCATGCACTCTAAAAGAGGTGGGAGTAGCAGCAAGGGACACTGGTTTCCTGGTTCTAATACCTTTAACATGCTCCCCAAAACCCAACTGTTGTTGAACACAGAAAGGGTTTTAGCAGCAATTACTCTGAGAACTATAACTCCACTCTATTATTTAGTTTGGCAGACTGTAAATTTAAAGAGCTTTAGATGTAGTCTCTTAAGGCATTTTCAAATTTAAAATCTTCATTAATATAGCAAAAAGGTATAATGCAAGTATTAAACATCAATTAAAAAGCAGCCAAATATATATACAACCAAAAAACTATGTCATATTCATCACAGTTTGCAAACTAGAACACTGATTATATCATGTCAGTCTTAGTGTATGTATTTGTCTTCTTCTAAAATAGTACTTGTATATATTAAATTATAATTTATCATGTAACATTTACCCCCCACCCAACTTAGTTCAGAGTGCACAATCGAAGTTTTATTTGTCTGATATGATTTTAGGTAATATTTGTTATTTGCATATCCTCAAATGTTGGGACCTGTTTCTTGTTTGCCTGGCTAGGGTCACAGGGATTTGTTGAGCTGATTAAATGATTTTTTCCCCCTTAAGGTGACACTTTTTACTATTTAGAGCAAAAAATCCCCACTGTACTATTTGATTTCACAAAAGATTGATTTGGCCATTTCATGGACATATTTATAATGGTAGATTCTTTGAAATAGAGCAGGTTTTTGTTTATGATATATTGTGAGCATTGTTAAATTGGTAAAGTGACAGAGAGACAAACTGTTTTCTAAGAGTCCATAAATATATATTCGATAATGTTGACAAAACAATAATTTCTACCTGAAAACAATGCATTTATAGTTTTGTAAAATAATAAATATTTTTAGAGGTAATTTTAAGTCAGATAAACTTGCATTTATTTTTTTGGAGGGTGGCGTTTGGAACAATGAAGTAAAATCATGTCTTTTATTCCTATTCTTTTTATCCTAAATATTTTACCTTAAAACATGTAAATTGATAATTTATTTGGCTTTTTATTTAGAAATCTAAGTAATAAACTTGTCATATCATATTAACATTTATTAATTTTCAATAAAAAAAACCTTTTTATAAAACATGAAGCCGACAATGTTCCTGATTACCTTAAGCAATAAGGAAAGGCTTTTGGTTCTATTACTAAGAACCTTTGGTTTTACTACACAACCAATTGGAAGATAATAAAGTTAAGTAAATACCAGTTGAATTTTAAATATATTATATCTATATTAAACTGTGTGTTAACAGTATTTTATTTATAATATTGTTTTAACTTATAAAAACTATATAATTGTAGTAGTGTTGACATAAAGATAAAAATTAAATTTTGTTTTATGTGGCAGTATCTTTGAAAATTTTCTAAATATTCAAACTAGCAGTGTGATTAAGATTTTACAATAAAACCCTAAAATTCAATATTTGTGCTGTCTTTTTTTATCCTTCTAATCCCAATTTTTTGTTGAGATATTTCATAGAAAGAATAATTGTATCCAAAGGTAGGACATCTACATCCTAATCTCTGGAAGGTGTGAATGTGTTACATTACATGACAAAGGAAAATTAACAGATGGAATTAATGTTGCTAATCACAGGTGACTTCAAGAGAGGGGGCTTTTCCTGGATTATTTGATTTGGTCCAATGTAATTTCAAAGTTTTTTTAAATATGGAGGAGGGAGTTAGAAAAGGTCAGAGAGACTCAATCTGAAGAATTGACCCACCCTTACTGGCTTTGAAAGTGGAAGAAGGGGAGAGGAATGTGGGTGGCCTCTAGCAGCTAGAAGAAATAAGGGAACTGATTCTCCGAGAGCCTGAAGAAAGGAATACACTGTGCTGATACTGCTGTCAGCCAGGACTCACTCTCAGTTCCCAGAAGCTACTCTCGAGTTCTAGCCACTGGGCCTCTCACAACATTAAAACTCATTTCTTCAAACTTTCCAGTCTATTACAACTTTGTCTTATGTAATGTGATCTAATTATAAAAGAGATTACTCCTTCATACCCATAAATCCTGCCAACACTCAAGAAGAATGCACATACTGCTTGCATGCACCGAGGTACAGGAGTCTTGGCATCCTGTCTACCACACTTTAGTTTTCTCTTTTTCTCCCCATACACACATGTACATAGTACATTTTTTTTTGTTTTGCCAGTGTAGACATATCAGCTTGCTATATTTTATTTTTTCAATTGTTTTTTACTAGTTCAGTCATAATAATTCTCTGTTTTAATTACCAGGTTCCTGCTGACTTGTAAAAGCCCCATGAAGAAGATAAAGAGAATTTCTCTGGATATCCTTCCCTTTAAGATATCCAGTTGCATATGCATTATAACCCAAACTCCACAATTACTGACACTAACGTTTCAGATCATCCCTTTTAATACTTATTTATATTACCATTTTAATTTATGAGAGTTAAGTAAAAATTAATGTACAGCTCTGTATGTCTGGTGACAGAAACGTGTGAAAAATTTTTCATATTGACCTGGCACTTTATACTCTCCATGAATCAAGTGATTAATTAAATCCTAACTCTCTTATGAAAAATAATTAGGTAGTTTTATAAATAGAAAAATTTACAGCTAAGGACTTAAGTCATTTTGATGGCCCAGGATTGCATACTCCCAAATTAAAGATTTCTAACACAGAAACTATTAAAAAGTTTTCACTGAAAGATAACAGTTGATGTTATAATATATTTATTATATATAGTAAATTTATAAAAATGTGCAATAACTTTATGAAGTAAAAAGAGATTACAGAATATGTGGATATCATGCAGTTACGTGTGTGTGTGTTTCAATTTTTAAGTGCAGTTAGAGACATGAGTGGGAACCTAGAAAGCATTAGTTCTGCACAGGTGTGATCAACTCTCCTTCCCCAGTGCCCAAACCAAAGTATCCTGATCCAACTGAATGAGCTATAGACTAAAAATGAACTCCTTTAGCATATTGTGAATAATTCATTTTTTGTTAGGGCAACTTAAATTTTTCTAAAAATATAATAGTAAAAAGTGATATGTTTAATGAAGTATGTTGATATTTTAAGAAATAAACTGCAGTTTAAATACATGTTATCATTTTTTCAGGATTGCAATAGCTTTTCAGAAAAAAAACTTACCTTTCTGAAAGAAACTTATGTATTTAACTAAAAAATGGACTTTTCATTACAATCAGGGGTCCCAGGCAACCACGCACTATTCATCCCATTTTGTTACAGGATAAGAAAAACATCATATTGATTGTATAAAAATCAGAAGAAAGAAAAGAAAAAAGTCACTAGAAATCGTATTACTATCTCCCCAAATACTACTGTGAATAAGAACGGATTTCCTTCTGGTCTTTATTCTTTCTCCCCAATGTAGCTGCCATGTGGATTGAACATCTCTTGTGTGATATAATCACAAAGCATCTTTATTCTTGTCTCCTCCTGACATTTTTCATTTATTCTGTTGACTAATTCTCCTCCTAGACTAGTTCTTTTCCTGGATGAAATTTAGGGCAAGTCCCCAGGCTTGTCTAGTCCCTTTCAGATAATGGAATCTTCTTCAAGAGGTAATTAATGTTTTCAGTCCACTGTAATATTCAACATTTCATCTTCATTCCAGGCACTTTTCTAGATCATGCCTGCTTGTAGGCTGGGCAGACAGTGGCAGAAAGGAGTGCTCTCTTCTCTTTTCCTGACTGACTGAGGCTTGTGCCCCTCCTTCTTCACCTTGTCAATCATAATGCCTGAACCCCTGCAGCAGGATGTGCAGGAGAAGGAAGACAAGAGAGAAGTCAGATACTCTTTTTTGAGTAATACTTTTCAGAGATGGAATGTGGTCATTGGGCATGGAGATATTTGAAACTAACTTTTCCTTCATTGCATACTGTCTTGGGTTCTTTGGAGAGGGATCTGCATGATCCGCTGCCTCACGTGAGTTTTCAGCTGCAGTTCCCTTGACCAGGCGATGGTTGCTTTATCCTGGTTCCTTTTTCTCTCTGGTTCTCAGTGTTTCACTATCAGCTACATTTTCTCTCCTTTTTAGGGTCTCATTGGCCCTCTGGGTGGCATTCCTTGGCAAAATCAGGACAAGCCCACCAGACTGTCTCTCATGTGAGGCCTATGTTTGGTCTCCTCATAACACTTTGTAAGGACAATCTTGAGGAGACAGGCAGATCCCAGTGCAGAAGCAGAGCCTCTTGCCTGGGCAGATTAACCTGTCAGAGAATCACTCCTCCTCAGATTTCTCAGACTCATTCTGACATCTGTTTACCAGGCACACCAACTGCAAGGGACAAATATTGAGTCCCTTGAGTAGTTTGATTATTGCCCTCTCTCTTTAATTGATGTGAAAGGAGAAGTTCATTCATTCTTCAGGGAGAAGGATAGATGGACTCCATGCACAGGAGCACATCAGAGGCTTTAGCACACTCTTCTAATTTTCTACTTCCTTTCTTTTTTTTTTTATTTTATTAAAAAAATTTTATTGGTTTTCATGTAGAGTTGTCTCCATTCCCCCCCAACTCTCTCAACCTGAGATATCCCCACTTCCCACCGCCCATCCTACCTCCCTTTGGCTTTGTCCATGTGTTCTTTCAACATGTTCCTTGACAACCCTTCCTCCTTGCTCCCCATTAGCCCCTCCCACCTCCCCTCTGGTTACTGTCAGTTCCTTTCTTGATGTGAATGAGAAGGCTAAAAACAAATGGTTTTCTACAGCCTCCTCTCACAAGTTCCACAATATGGCCTCACACTTCATTTTGGAATGTAATTTCTATTTTCTTTGCCCTCAGCAGAAGCTAAAGAAAAATAGTTTTGTTTTAATGTTGTATTACATTAGCTTTAAAAATAAACTGTATATTAATGAAATGTATAGTTTTCTTAATAATCTTGTGATTTGATTCAATTGTGTATCATGTTTTATTTAATTTTTAAATTCTAAGCATCTTCCATCTTGCTACATGTTATCTGAAAACATGACTTTAATGACTCTACAATAGTTAATAATAAAGATATACTGTCAATTATTTAACCATTTCCCATTACAAGGCATTCATATAAAAATCTGATTTTAGGTTTTATGGAGTAATGAGCATCCTTTTGCCAGGCTTTATTTTCTAAAAGAGATAATTTATATTCTCACCAGTACTGTTTAAGAAAGTCCACTTTTGCAAAAGTTGACCACACTTTTTTAAATTTTATAGGTAAAAATAGTATTTCATTGATTTGTCCATTTGCATTCATTTGATAAAGTGATGTTGGAATGTTTTTGCATAATTATTGGTCCTTTGTCTTACCTGAAATGCTCCATCTTTTAATAGACAGGTTTATGTTTCATCTCTTTTCTACTTATATTTAATTTTAACGTTTGATTTTATAATTTCTGCTTGTAATCCTTTCCCTTTCTTTTCCATCTGTCTTTCTCTTCTTTTGATTTGAGGAAGCTTTCTGCGTTCCCTCCTTCCCGACCCCACCTCCACCTTTTGTTCCCTCAAATGGCTTGAAGCTCAGAATTTAATTCCTCTTTTGGAGGTTATCTTAAAATTTTTTAAGACAAAATCTTTACCAAATATTTTTTAAAGAACTCTTATATTTATTCAACACCTCTTTTTTCCTGAATAAGACAGCTAAGTTAGAAAAATTTACATGCCTAGTAAACAGTCCCTATCACACTCTCCTAAAACTGTATTCTCCTAAAAGTTTGTATCAAGAATTCTTTAAATATACCAATATGCTTTACCATGAGATTGCATTTTATTGGATCCTACTAGTTTCAAAATCTTCTTAATGAAAAGCATCTTCTAGCAGTTCTTCATGAAATGAAATGTTAAGCCCTTCAAGTTAGCACTGCCCAATAGAGATACTATGAAAACCGCCAATAGGAGCAACACAGGTAGTTTAAAATTATCTACTAGCCACACCATAAAAAGGAATATGATCATATTAACTCAACTTAGTAACTTATTTTAATTTATCTAATATATCCAAAATATTGCCAGTTCAACATACAATCAACCAAAAATCTTATTATAATTTTCATTTTTGTACTATGTATTTGAAATTTAAAGTGTACTTTGCATATAAGGCTCATCTACATTCAGAGTATATTACAAGTACTTGATAGTGTCGTAGGACTAGAGTTATAGAGAGTACAGTTCTAAGTCTTCAAGAGGCTTTAATTTAAAAAATCAAAATGAGAACAGTCTCTTATATAAACCCCTACTTTAACCCATTCTTGTGTTCTCCTTCCCTGATGTTCCAACTTTGCCTCTGTTATTATTTTCTTTCTGATTGAAGAACTTCCATTAACCCATCCATTTAATTTGGTCTGCTGGCAGTAAATTATCATAGTTAGCATCATCTGAGAATGTTTTAATTCCCCCTTTAATTACGGGTTAAATAGAAATTTCTTCTTTGTTGAAGATCTTTGTTTTCAGCCTTGAAACATGTTTTATCAATTTCTTTTGGTTTTCAAAGTTTCAGATGAAAAGTTCACTGTCATTTCATTTGTTGCCCTGTTACAGGTAATGTGTCATATTGTACTAGCTCTGTTCAGGAAATTTTTCTTTGTCTGTAATTTTCAGAAATCTGATTATGATGTATTTTGGTGTGGATTTCCATGCATTTATACATTTTGATATTCATTCATTTTCTTGAATATGAAGATTTGCACCTCTTGCCAATTTTAGAAAATCATTGGCCATTATTTTATTTTATGTTTTTTGTTTTTTTAAGATTTTATTTTTATTTATTTAATTACTTATCTTTATTTATTTATTTATTTTAATATGTTTTGTTGATTATGGTATTACAGTTGTCCCATTCTTTTCTACCCTTTATTCCCCTCTTGTACACCTCATCCCACCATCATTCCCCCATCTTAGGTCATGTCCATGGGTCATACATGTAAATTCTTTGGCTTCTCCATTTCCCATACTATTCTTAACCTCCCCCTATTTGTACCTACCATTTATGCTTCTTATTCCCTATACCTTTTCTCCCATTCTATTCCCTCCCCCTTACCACTGACAACCCTCCCCATTTCTGTGAATCCATTCCTATTCTGTTTTCTTAGTTTGTTTTTGTTTTTTGAGGTTTGCTTGTTGATAGTTGTGAGTTTGTTGTCATTTTACTGTTCACAGTTTTGATCTTCTTCTTTTCCTTAGATAAGTTCCTTTAACATTTCATATAATAAGGGCTTGGTGATGATGAACTCCTTTAACTTGACCTTATCTGAGAAGCGCTTTATCTGCCCTTCCATTCTAAGCTTTGCTGGATAGAGCAATCTCGGATGTAGGTCCTTGACTTTCATGACTTGGAATACTTCTTTCCAGCCCCTTTTTGCCTGTAAGGTCTCTTTTGAGAAATCAGCTGATAGTCTTATGAGAACCTCTTTGTAGGTAACTGTCTCCGTTTCTCTTGCTGCTTTAAAGATTCTCTCCTTGTCTTTAATCTTGGGTACTGTAATAATGATAAGCCTTGGTGTGTGTTTCTTTGGGTCCCACTTCTTTGGGACTCTCTGAGCTTCCTGGACTTCCTGGAAGTCTATTTCCTTGACCAGATTAGGGAAGTTTTCTTTCATTAATTGTTTAAGTAAGTTTCCAAGTTTTTGCTCTTCCGCTTCTCTTCCTGGCACCCCTATGATTCAGCTGTTGGAATGTTTAAAGTTGTTCTGGAAGTTCCTGAGTCTCTCCTCATTTTTTAAAATTATTATTTCTTCATTTTGTTCTGGTTGAATGTTTATTTCTTCCTTTTGTTCCAAATCTTTGATTTGAGTCCCAGTTTCCTTCCCTTCACTGTTGATTCTCTTTATTTCCCTTTCCATAGCCTTCACGTCTTCCATTTTGTAACCATACTCAGCCATTTCTGTGAGCATCCTGATTACCAGTGTTTTGAACTCTGCATCTGATAGGTTGGTTATCTTTTCATCGCTTAGTTGTATTTTTTCTGGAGCTTTAATCTGTTCTTTCATTTGGGTTTTTTTTTTTTGTTTTTTTTTGTTTTTTTTTTTTTTTTTGGTCTCAGCACACCTGTTACATAGTAAAGGGCATGGCTTTAGATATCCGCCAGGGTGGGGCAACTCACATTGCTACATTGTGTGCTGTATGTGGGGGAGGGGTCTAAGAGGGAGCAGTGCCATTTTCTAAGCTCTAGGCCAGCTTATAGTCACTTCCTTCACTCCCCACAAGCAAATTGGGCCCTTCTGGTGCTAATTCCCAGGTGGGCGGGTTTATGTACATTCTAGGACCCTGTGGGTCTCTCCAATGAACTCTTCTGTGAGGCTGGGAATTTCTCCTGCTGCCTCAATCCCCAAAGCTTTTTTCAGTCAGTGGTTTTGGGGTTTTATTTCCACACACTGGAACCTTGGGTTGCGTGGTCTGTCTCAGTCCCCAGTTGATCCTCTTGGTTTATCTGCACAGAAATGGGGACCAAATGCTCCACCAGCTGCTGCCTCTCCCATTCCTTCAGCTGCCACCTTGCACTATGTCCTCTCCACCTGAGCTGCCCATTTCCACTCCTCCCATTGGTCTGGATGAATGTTTCTTCTTCAACTCCTTGGTAGTCAGACTTTCATACAGTTCGATTTTTTTGGCTGTTGTGGTTATTGTTTTATTTTAAATTTATTGTTGTTCTTCTTTGGTTTTGTTAGGAAGCAAAGTGTATCTATCTATACCTCCATCTTAGCTGGAAATTGGCCATTATTTTAAATATATTTTTTGAGACTGACATGTTTCCTCATCTCCATGTGGGATTTAATGACATTAGCTTTCTGTCCTTTTAATTGTCTATATGTCTTTAAATTTCTGTTTATTTTTAATTTTCTATTTTCTTTATGCTTTCTGATCAGGAAATTATTATTGACTGGTTTTCAAATTTATTAATCTTCTGTCATCTCTATTCTGCTTATGGAGTACATTCAATAAGATTTTTTATTTTGGTTTTTGTGTTTTTCCATTCTATGATTTCCATTTGGTCTTATTATTTTACTATTCTTCTTTGTGAAAATTCTCTATTTTCACCCTTGTTTCAAGAGTATTTATAATTGCTTGTTTAAGTGGTTTTAGATGAGTACACTGATCTCTTGATGAGATTGTGCTGAGGTGATTTGCATTAGGGTTAATGTTTACTAATTGTCTTTTTTCTTATTCCAGTTGTTACATATCTGGTTGTTGATACGATGAGAGGTTTTCAAATGTATCCTGGACATTTGGTGAGTTATGTTATTAGACTTTGTATCATTTTTAAAATTTCTTTTTCAGAAGGCAGTCACCTTGTTTAGGTTTAGCAACAGATTCTGTTTAGTTTTCAGTCTTTGCAGTGCTATTCTTCTCTGCTTTTGGTGTGTGGTACCCAGAGGCTAGGCAGTGGTTTTCAAACAGTTGTATGGCTCTCAAATATTTTGCCATGCGAAATCTTTTCAGTTTCTTACGTGGGCTATATTCTGGAGTCAGCTCAGGGCTAAATATATAGGTTTTAAAGGTCCCTTTTGCTAGTTCCCTCCCTCAAAACTCTAGTTGGCAGGGGAGGGAGTCCCTCCTGTCTGTTACTGGGTTGGTCTAGGCTCTCCATTTAGCCTCTGCTAACACTAGTGTAATTTGAGTAGTGTAGTGCTACTTGCTAACACTTTTCAGGGCTGGTAATCCAGGCTCTCTACTTGGCTTCTGATAACATTTGGCATGGGTGCTGCCAGGAGGTAGGAAAGAAGTAAGAGGTGGATAAGGATGAGGTGGTGAGAACATGCCTTTTTCTTCCATTGGCTGAAAAATTTTCTATTCTTCCAAGTTGCTCTTTTCCTGATTCTTTGGCTAGGGAGAACAGTCTTTTCTTGTGCTTTATTTATTCACTTGTTTGGTTGGTGTTGGTTCACATTTCTCAGTTGCCAGTTTCTCCAACCCCCAGTCTGGAATATAGGGAAAGCAAAAAGATGACCCATTCCTCAAAAAACAAGATCTGCCTTCCTCTCCCCACCTTTCAGACTCTTATTGTTATCTGCTCTACTATGTCCCTAGTGGTTACTTGTATTTAATAGAAGAAATTGTTGTGAAAAGAGTCTGTTCCATTTTGTCTGGAACTGGAACTCCTATTGCTCAAACCCATTTACCTTCAATGACATTATCAGTACCTCTAACGAATTACTTAAAAACAGTTTACAGATATATTAACTTTCACAGGTGTTGTATTTCCATTTGGTATATATTTATTTTAATAGTCTGTACTTTAACAGCTAATCAAGTTAAAGAATTCTAGTTGACATAAAAATAATTATCCTTTACAGTAAAACTGGTTTATCAATTTGGTAAATGTTCTTTACAGATAAGAAGTCATTTTCATTTAGGTAGCTTTCCTTGCCAATGATATTTAGTCTTAATACTAAAAATAAAACTGGAAATTTGAAAATAATCCATCAAAATAGCTAATCTTTCAAATGCTTTAACAATTTGAAAAGAAATGACAAAGATTATTCATGGCTTATGCTGTTAAGAGGATCTAATTATGTTTAATCATGTTCTACTAGACTTAATATTACATGTTGAATGAACAGACTTGTTTATCAGAAGGGTTCATGCCTGAGCCTGCAAACATTTTCACACTGATTTTTGCAAAGATGTTTAAGGTGTTTCAAGGATATGTCCTTGAATCATGTACATGTTTCTTTTTTCTTTTTACAATTTTTATATCTCTAAAAATTGCACATAAAATATTAAAGGAGCAATATATTATCATATGCTTAAGACTTAAACTAATTCATATTATGCATAATTTTGAAATCTATTTTATACATTAGCAGTTGCCTCTAGGTAACATATATAATTGCAGTTTTTAAATTTATAGTATTATTTAACCTATGAACTGATATGTTATTGGCAGCTGTTTCAGGTACTCACATAATATAGAATAAATATCACAATATATTTAAGCAATTAAATATTTTATAATTATGTTAAGAATCTGAAGAAATATTTTGTTTACATTCTGTTTGTCTATACAATTTAATTGAGAACAATGTACATACTATGTATTTTATATGTCATCTCAAAATTAGAATTTATGTGTTCAGTAAAGCATATTTTTATCACATAAGTATATTGGCTATTGATTTTTATGTTTTATTACTAGTGTCTGATATATAGCAATACTTCAAATACATAATTTTGAGTTAATAGTTAAAGTGAGTGGTATTTGCAAAATGAGCAATGAAAATTACAGGTGTGGTGCTTTTTAGTATTTTAAATATCTGGGGTTTATGACAGTTGTGCAAAGAAAAAAGTGGTATAGAATTGTGGCCAGCAAGCTATGTTCTCAACTCTGCTCTACGAATGAGTGACTGATCCTTCAACCCATATGATAAGGGCACTAATATATTAACCCTCTCTTTCAAAGATACTATCGAATATTCTCAAAAGAATTATCAATGCCTTAGAAAGGGCTATTTTAAAATTTAAGGAATTATGTTATTAAGAATTTCAGTCTCCTAAGGATAAAGGACATGTACATTCTCACACCTAAAATACCCTTCAATGATCAAGTCTCCGTGTATACAGGCAGAGGTGTTGCAATTCTATTTCCTTAGCAATAACGTGGTTGAAGATATTTCAAATCCATCTCTACAGATATTGTGTGAGATATTTCAATATGTAGATGATATAAAACTTCCTATCTTCCCAACAACAAACATTATTTGTATTTTTTCCCTCATGAATCTTGTGTTTGAAGATTTTTTTCTCTACCAAATCACCAGATTAATTTACAGTCATTTATTTATTAAACAAATACTGCTGGTGGCCTGCTATAAATCAAGCATGATTTTAGAATCTGTAGACACAATTCACCTCCTGTAGCTAAAAATATTTCTCCATTTCACAGTAATCAAAGACAAGCAAATTTCTAACAGCTTCTGATCCTTAAATAAAAGCCAACGCTATTATACTGGCTTGATAGAACACCAGGCAAAAGCAAAATATCTTGGTGATTTGTTTTTCTTCTTTAGCTTATATATCATGTTTCTAAATTTAGGAAATAGCCCCCAGCCTTTCATTACTAACTTCAGGCACCTAAGGGTACGGAGAATTCTTTTGGGGCATTATGCCTAAGGCTTGAAACTCTGCTGATTTAAACACCAGGATCATTTGACAAAACTTTATCTTGATTTATTCTCCACTCTATTTGGTTAATTATATAGTTGCTGTGTTTTGCTGAGCACTTTTAGGGATGAAATTGCACAAAGGCACTACGACTTTAAAATTGCTCATGTTAATTTCTCTCATATTTTCTCCTTCTGCTTTTCACTGTATTCTGGATTTTAATGCTATCCCTACTCCTTACAATTTTTAATGAAATACAGTCTACATAGGAATGAATTGTCTGCATGTTATTAGTGTAGCATGAGATTCTCAAAGAACAAACCTTGTATGTGCATATGTGTGTGAGGGCTGATCAATAAAAAATTGACAAAACTCTATGTTTACATTTCCCAAACAAGCATGTTCTTTGTTTAAGCCCTCTTGACTAAGATTTATGTCACAGACATGCAAAATTAGTTTTACAATTAAAAAATGTTATATGTAATAAAGCAGTAGTGGCTCTTGACATCATATTAGCTTATCCTCTTTTTTAAAATATTTTTCAAAGTCTTCTATCTCTATTCCTATTTCATCTCTCTTTCATTGTATTGATCCAATTACTTCAGAAATATAATTTTGGTGGACCACCTTGCCATGTATTGTCTCAGTGGTCTGTGTGAGGCTAAACTTGGGGGAGGCTCCAGTGACACATGCCCCTTGATAGTCATGTCCTTGTGAGTCCTCTCCCGTATCAACTCTGGGCACGCCCATATAACTATCTCTGGCTATTGCAACGTTCATATTAGAAATTAATCTGTCTTCTGGAAATATCCCTCATGGATTCCAGATACCATGATATATGACGAATGCCAAGTAGCCATGTGGAGTGGTTCACATGAAGGAGAACTGGTGCCCTTGGCTGTCATCTGCCGAACTGTCAAGCATGTGAATGAAGCCATTTGGACCCCTTTTGTTCAGAGGCCTACCTGATGCTGCATTGTAGTGTAGGTGACCAATTTGTTTTGGTTTGGCAAATGTGACTCAGCTCTGTATAGAAAACTTACAGAAGCGAAGTGGTGGGCAGGAGCCAGACCTTCAAACCGAGTTTTCCCGTGGGAATCGGGCCTAGAAAATGCATACCTACTGTTATGGCTTGCTCTTGCTAAAACTCTATCACCCTGGTCTGAAACAACAAATGTGTATTGTCTGTCTTCAAGGTAATTCCCAAAGCCTGTGTGAATTCTCCCAAGGACAGAGCTAATCGGCTCATCACCTTTCCCTTCTACACGTTATTTTCATTTCCTTGATTGTACCTAAAATATAGACAATAATATACTTTGTAATAGATAATAAATCCTTCTTTGATGTGAAACCCAGGAAAAACAATAGAAGCCTGTCTAGGCAAGGGTCGGGGTGCTCTCCCCTTGAGACAGTAGCCCTGCCGTTTCCTTTTTCTCCACAGGACTGCTGTCACCTGTGCATTTATTCTCATCTTCAGTCACAACAGGCAGACTCTGTTGGCCACACAAAGTGGGATGCTTCCCACATTGTAGGGAAGAAAAGATTCTCCAACACTGAAGAAACTACCTGAGAAGAAAGCTTTGATACTTTTTAGACAAAGAAATAATGAATCTGGGAAGAAATGACAAGACAAAGGAGCTTGAGATAGGGTCAGTAAATTGTGGAGAAGTGAGTAAGTGATATATTGGGGGATGCAAAACTAGTAGAAGGAAGGGTTTTTTAGTAAGTTTATAGAGACTCATTTCAGCATGAAGTCCCAGTTTCAGGTGATCTACAGGAAGATCACCTTTCTCATGGGAAGTGTTATAGCCTGTTTTAGGTAGAAAAGGGTAGGCCTGAGGGCCTTTCCTGCAGCTGTTGCTATTTCTCAAGTGTCTTCAGCTCAAAATAATTAATACACCAAAGAAGCATATTTTGGGGTGGCATGTCCTGAACTCCGTCAACATGGAGCAAAGGAAATTCATGGTCAATGCTCCAACCCACATAATCATTAATACTAATAATTTTCTATTATTTTAACCTACCACTTTAGAGTAGTTCATCATATATCAATAGATAACCTAAACATAGTATGATATTTTGTTTATTCCCCTCACATATAGTTTTAACTCCTTGGAGCATCTTTGTCAGGCTACCTAGCCAACAATTGTATTTCAAAATACAAACTACACTTTAGAAAATATGAAAATGGAAGAGAAATGGTTTATTTCCAAAGGAGCTCATAATCTAGTAGAAAAGCTATGACATGTATAATTAAATTTGAGACTGAAAGAAATGTTTCTTGAGAGTTTCAGAGGTAAAGTGTTTTGATGGTTCGGTTGATGATGAGTGAAAATGTCACAGAGGTGTGCGGTAGCCATGAAACTGCACCACTCAGATCTTGTGCTGAGAAGAGAATGGTTCTCGTAGCTGACCCTCTGGCCCCACCACTGAGGGCCTCTCTTTTTACCAGCTCTCACCAGCCAGTGACTGAGCCTGATGACAGTCCTAATTCTGGTTCATTCTTTTGAGAAATACAGTTGCTCTAATGAGAGATTTTGAATTGAGGATTTCACTTTAACTTGGCTGAACTTTCACAGACTTGTATTGCATGATTCCATTACTACCTCATATTCTTTCCTTTTACTTTTCCTTCACTTCTCGCAGACTAGTATGTTCTTACCTTCTTCTCCTTTGTTACAGTTTTCACAAGAATTTGCCGCAAAAATATCTTTTGCATATTTAATCAAATTTTGGAATCTGTTCCTCAGGAGAGCAAAATTAACACACCATGTGTTTGGGTTTCAAAAGACAGGATCTGAATACCTTAAAGAGGAATTGTGGTGGACCGTTCAGCCTGGTTTCAGGAGTTGTAACCCTCACCCCATGGTGGGCTGTGTAAGAGCCCTAGGGACCCACTTCATCTGGGTCTGTTCTGTCAAGAGGACGTGACCTACTAAGGAGACAAAGCTTATCTCCCTAGCAGGAGTACTGCTTCTGCCTCATCCATCTCTGGCCCCAGTGCTTGGTTGGCAGTCAATGACAGGTAAAACTCCTCATGGGAGGGGCAACCTAAGCCAGACAGGACCACTTGGGAGGCTCTCATGGAAGGACCCAGGGGGCTGCAGCAAAGAGGGGGTGATGGACCCTCGCCCCCTGGCTACTCTGACATAGCCTGAGTCCTCATTTCCGTCTGGGAGATGTCTCCTGCTTCCTAATAGGCTTAAAGCCTGAAACTGTGGGGGCCAGTGGTGCAGCCCTGTACCAGCCAGGACAGCTCCCTGGGTGATCGGGCATAAGAAAGAATTCCTAAAGTCCTGTGAAATCTGCTTTGCTAAGATTGCTCTCACCTAAGTGATAAGTGTCCTAGGAGGAAATGAGATTGCCTCCCAGAGTTTTACAGCCCCCTTTCCAGACAGACATTGACTCAGATTAAGCCTTCAGATTGCTTTGAAATGTAAACGATTGTTTAATCCTTGTCGCCTGACATACCTGTATTCCCATGTATTTGAGCCCAATAAAAGCCCAGTGAGGAAGGGGCTCTGGGTCATTCTCCTCTGAGAGTTTGACCACCTTTCCTCCCCAAGCAGATCATGTCTTGGTAGTTTTTATTTTCATCCGTGACGGAGGGATGGGGCTCTGTGGGTGGAGCCCCCCCACATCTGGTGCCCAGGACAGGGGCCCCCCGCATCTGGTGCCCGGGACAGGGACCTGAAACCTGCCTGACCAGAGGCTACGAGCCATCAGGACCTGAAAATTTGTTGCAAAAATATCTTTTGCATATTTAATCAAATTTTGGAATCTGTTCCTCAGGAGAGCAAAATTAACACACCATGTGTTTGGGTTTCAAAAGACAGGATCTGAATACCTTAAAGAGGAATGACATTCAAGGTGATAGAAATGAGGTACAAAGTGTCTAGAAGGAGGAGAAGGTGGTGACTCATATACAGGACAAAATTTGAAAAGAGAATAATGAATAGGAAGAGGAATCAAAGGAATAAGATTAGTAAGGCAGGGTGTGCTTTTGAATGTAATGCAAAGGAGTGTAGACTGTGAAATAGCAAAAGGGGAGGCATGAAAGATTTTCCATAAAGGAATGAACCAATCTGAATTTTGCTCTAGAAAAAGTAATCTGAGGAAGGCTGAATTCGAGAAAGAACAGATGCAGAGTATGAATTAGGAGATTGTTGCAGTCTCCTATTTCTCCCACTCAAGTTGGAAGTTCAATAAGAAGCCCGAACTTGTAAACCAATGGAAAAATTTGTACAGCTTGGCATGAAAAATAATGACAGCAAAGATAGCATCTTACATTTGTACAATGCTCTGGAGTTTATAAAAAGCATTTTACATATCAGTTAGGGAGTTATCAGTTTAGGGAGTTATTTTTAATATCCATTTTATAGAAGTAAAAACTAAATTTCAGAGACTCAGACACATAATGTAATTTAGTTATAGTGCAGAATTTGTAGCTAGCAAAACCATGGTTTAACACCGAATTTTCTAATTCCAAGTCCAGGGCTCTTTATGGTTATACCAAGTTTTAGATCCATGAAAGACATGGAAGTAAAGTGAGACAGTTAACTTAATGGAGGAATTAAAACATGCATCAGAGGTTAAGATTGGAGATGCATCTTTCGGACCATATCTACAGTGCAGTCGGGGGTAGCCATGGGAGTTGCTGGGATTATTAATGAAGAGAGGTTAGATAGAGAAGAACAGCTGGACAGGTTTGTTGAACACTTTAGTTCAATACTGAAACAAATAGAGGAGGATCTAAACAGGGGAAGAAAAACAACAATAAGTGCTCATTTAAAAAATGTTTATTGAACACTTACCATTTACCAGCCTGGGATAAAGAGTAAGAAAAATGGACAAAAATGACTTCCATCAAGAATCTTATATTCTAGAGATGTTAAAGAAACAGGCTTTAAAATCTTTAACATTTATCAATGAAGGGGCTGGTTTTAATAGTTCATTAACAGACATAAAAACTACTCTTGTATTCTTGATTGGAAAACGTGAAAGCAATGTACCTTTGGTGAGGTAATGTAGAGGGCCTGCCACTGTAGTTGTATAAGTGTTTGTAGCTTTTTGAGGTTTACAAAAACAACGCATCTATCTTAGGATATTGGAAAGTTGCCTAGGTTTTTGTTGACTTGAAGATCCTGTCATCCTAGAGAAGATTTTTATTTTTTTAATTAGAGGATAATGAATATGGCTGCTGTTTCACAGGATGCTGTTCCTTGGACCTGTGTTTCTATGTTCTTACTGCTTTCGGTATTACCCAGACATGTTGTCAGATATAGCCAAGGATCAGCAAAAGCATTTAAGTCATGTTCAGAATTGACTGTTTATAAAAAAAAATTTACTTAGATTTAGAAGATCATGTAGATATTATATTCTTTCCTCTTTAATTTTTTTGAACAGGTACAGTTTTTGATATGTTCACTAATTAAACTTAAGAAAGTATATTCTTTAGAATTCCTGAATTTCTAAATTGTCCACATTTATGATTGCAAGCATAAAAAGCATTCATTTGTGTAACACACACACACATACACGCCCTATGTATCGATCTGAAATAATGGCTTCAAATAGTAAAATGCTATAAAAACTAACTATGGGGGTGTTAATGGGAACTTCAGTAATGTAGGAAACTGCCCACTGAATAATGCCTCTCCAGCGAGCCCTGCTGACTGCGCCCCTGCTTCAGTGAATGAAAGCACAACCTGCGCTTTATTTCACCCTTCACCCTTAAAACTGCTTAGAGACCTCATTCTTCTTATTTTGATATTTCTCTCATGTGAGTGACAGACATATACGTGAGATGATAAATGTGTTAATATATTCTGCTTGGCAGTATTTTTGCTGATGTATTAATTCATTTCCTTTCATGTGCTATATCAACATCACGCTAACCACATAATATGAGATGGCTCACTGAAGTGAAAATCAAGGCAATGAATTGTTTAATATGAACTAATGAAAACCAGATATAAAAGGCTTTAATAACTGATTAGGAGCTTTAATTGTCAAGTGGCTGTAAATTCTGAGCACCACAAAGTTAAGGAGTGGACAGTCATGAATAAATTGGGATCACTTTGTGATAATTGGTTTAATTAAATAGTCATATATACAATGATGTCTCAGATGAAGCCTCTGAAACAGTAAGGGGAAATGTTGTCTCCAAAAAGGGAGATGCACTTTGAAAAGGAAAGGAATACAGCATCATGTTTATTTTTCTTTCCATGGTTTGAGAGAAAATCATTATTAGCCTGTCATAACCTTTTATATAAACTACACTGTGTTCAGAGAAATCCATAAGAGTATTTCCAATTTTTTGAAATACAAAAACTAACAAAATATTTCAAACTCCTGTTGTGGGTTTATGGTTTTAATGTGATAAATTTGTGGGTGGCCAAGTGATTATTACAATGTACAAAGAGGTGCTACAAAGAAGACAGATATAAATACAGCACGTGGGTTGTTCTTGGATGCTAAAAAGTTTTTTATTGTACTAGCATAGGCATTATGTATAACTAACTGACTCAGGAAAAGGTGACCAGTGAATGTTAAAACTATGGGGTCAAAGATTTTTAGGGAATAGGATATTGGTAGAGAGGCAAAGTATCATCACACAGATAATTTACTGTAATAAATGCAAAGAAAATATTACAACTTTAGGATGAAGATTTCTATAGATCATACCTGTAAATAAGTAAGCATAATTTTTGATATGGTACAATAAGGAGTATATAATATCATTTATGTAATATTTGTGCTGAAATACAAAAAAAAATGAATTGAATAATGAAGAAGTGAGCAGACAAATCCAGTATGTGGTGCACTCTGCAATTAGCCTAGATGCTAAACAAAAAACCCCAAATCAAACCTCCCCCACAATGTCATAAAACACAAAACAAAACTTGTTTGCGTATTTGTTTATGATGGCCATTCTGACAGGTGTGAAGTGCTATCTCATTATGGTTTTAATTTGCATCTCTCTGATGGCTAGTAATGCTGCACATCCTTTCATGTGTCTCCAGGCTCTTTGTATGTCCTCCTTGGGAAGTGTCTATTCAGGTCCTTTGCCCATTTTTTTTTTTAATTGGATCGTTTGTCTTCCTGGAGTGGAGTCATGTGAGTTCTTTATATATTTTGGAGAACAAATCATTGTCTGAGGTGTCATTGGCAAATATACAAGTGTTGGCGAGGTGTGGAGAAAAGGGAACCCTAGTGCACTGTTGGTGGGAATGCAGACTGGTGTAGCCACTGTGGAAAACAGTATGGAATTTCCTCAAAAAACTAAAAGTGGAACTGCCTTTTGATCCAGTGATTCCACTACTGGGATTATACCCTAAGAACCCTGAAACAGCAATTCAAAAGAACTTATGCACTCCAGTGTTCACAGCAGCATTATTTACATTACCCAAGTGCTGGAAAAAGCTTCAGTGCCCACTAGTAAATGGGTCGAAAAACTGCAGTACATTTTTACACAATGGAATTCTATGCAGAAGAAAGAACGAAGAAACTCCTACTCTTTGGGACAGCATGGATGGAACTGGAGAGCATTATGCTGAGTAAAATAAGCCAGGCTGTGAAAGACCAATACTATATGATCTCACTTATAAGTGGAACCTAATGAACAAAACAAGCAAAATATAACCGGAGACATGGAAATAAAGTACAAACTGACAGTAACCAGAGGGGAAAGGGAGTGGATGAAGGGGAAAGAAAGGGAAGGAGCAAATCAATGAACATGTATAAAGGACCCATGGACAAAGACAATGGGGGGAGGGAAGGATTGAATGTGGGAGGTGGAGATGGGGTTGGGTAGAGCAGGGGAGAGTAATGGGGGGAAATGGGGACAACTGTAAATGAAAAGCAATAAAAAAATGAACAAAATGAAGCAAAACAATCCAAATACAGAAAAGGACAACACATCATTTTAATTTAAAACAGAACACTAAAGGCAATGAGTGATTCTTGGATAGAAAAAGAAAGATTACAAAATACTGCCTTTAGGAATATTGAAATGTGTGGTTTATTTTGGTAATTATTGCATAATACTGATTTTCTTAGTATTAAGAAATTAATAGTAATGTAGTGATATTATGGTAATATAGGTAATTCTCTTCTTTTCAGGATATGTATGCTGAAGTAGTGTTTCAGTATCATGATAGCTGTCAAATGGCACAACACCAAAAACAACAACAAAAGAGGAAGAGATAAGCAAAATACAAATGAAGAATACATAAGTGCTCCTTGTAGTAATATTGCAACTTTTTTATAGATTTAATACCTTGAAAATAAAAAAAATTGGGAAGCTTGACACTGCATATGGCATTTTTAGTTAGTGATAATGTATTCAGGGCATGCTGGATATGTGCACACTTTATTGAAGAATTTAGATTCCATTGTTACCAAGCATTAGTCAACTCTGGCTGTTGAACAGTTATGTACAGATAAATTAAATCCTTCAAGGTGGTAATTATTTCTTGAGAAGTCACAACTCAAATTGTTGATAAAATAAAAAAACCATGACATCAGTTGTTTTTTCTCAGTATCAAAACAAGAAAATTATTTTTAGGTTTCATAAATTACATAGATGAAAAAATTTCAAAGAGATTAGTCAATGCATACCTGTGATTCGATCAAGAAAAGTTTATCTTTGCACATTTTTGAGAATGTGTAAATAAAGAAAAATAGCCCTCATTCTTTAAAAGGCATTCACATGCATTCTTTAATATAAGCATTTAAACAGCCTTGGAAAATAAAGAATTCAGTCATTTATTTTGTTCATACCATTTGTTTGACTCATTCTGTTCAATAATTTGACTTCTCTTATTCTTGTAAATAGATTCATTTAGATATTTGTCAAAGATCATGCACAAAAGTGATGTTAAGAGCAACATTTTTCATGGCAAGTCTTTCTAATATAATTATTTAGTGCAGTTTTGAATTTTTGTGTTTACATGCCCAATGTGTGAAAGACTTCTCATAAACATAGAATTGAAAATAGCCATGATGTTGTTTTTCAAAATAGTGAAGTGCCTAAGTATGGAAGTGACTTTTAATATGAGTTTTATTGCATAACCTTTATGTTTTGTTAACCCAGATCACCACTATATGTGATCTAGGAGAAGCCCAGGCAACCAAGGATGGTATATTGCCAAGATATAGACTAATTTTACATATTTAGTCAGTAAATTGAATATGTTAAATCAGGCTTTTCAAGAGACCCTGAAAAGGCATTTGAAAATATTCAAACAACTTCTACTGAAGATATAGCTATCATCATATTTAACAGTACAACTTCAAAAGCACTTCCAATAAAATCAGAAATATTTAATGATTGACAATAATACCACTATTTTTAAAATCCTTTTGGGGGAGGCAGATTTTGAAGGAAACAATTAGACTTGAATAAAAATGAGCACACACACACACACACATATGAAATATGTATATATTTGGGAAATGAGTAGAAAAAAGCATTATTACAAAGTATATTAATGTATACTTATATATAAAAGTAATTTAATGGAAGAAAATAGACACAAAAGGAAAATTCAGTAAAGACTTTATATACAGTATAATAAATAATAGCTTTTTTAAAATTAAAAAGCAGAAACTAGTTAGAAAATATTAAATAGCACCTTAACTTTCCACAACTGTGAGAATCAAATTCAACAGAAAATTATACAGAATATATGTTTGGAAAGTTATAAAACTGATAAATGTATGAAGATTTGAAAAACACAAAACTTTCTATTAATGGAGAAATAGCTAACTTGGTATGTCCACGCACTGAAATATATGGGGACTTAGAGAGGGTTCAACAACACTGTCTTCCCTTCTGAACTCTGAACTAATTGAGTAACAAGCTGAAAGTGTCAGTATATGTAAACATTCTCCCCTCCAAATTTATATGTTGAAGCTCTAACTCCCAGTGTAGCTATATTTTGATGTAAGTCCTTCTCAAGCAGTTAAATAAGAGTCTAAAGGTGTGGCCTTGATTGATAGGATCAGTGTCCATACAAGAAGACTCCAGGGACCAGAGAGTCAGTGCTCCACTCTACATCTCCTCTCATGCACAAAGAGGTCATGTGAGCACACAGGACATGGTTGTGCTGCCAACAAGCCAAAAGAGACCTCAAAATAAAGCCTACCTTTGCCAACATCTTGTTCTTAGACTTTCCAGCTCCCAGACTGTGAGAAATAAATTTGTGTTTTTTAAGCCACCCAGTCTATGGTATTTTGTTATAGCAGACCCAGTGGCTTATAAGGGGAGAAGGAGAAAGTACTTTTTTGATCTTTGATAGATTGTAGACCAAGGGTAGTCACCGAGCACCCATGCTCTTGGAATGAGATTAATAATCTTTCTACTTGTGTGCTAAATGCCATCCTCTTTTCTAGTTTAGGATGTCTCTCTCCAGCATCATCAATTCACCCTTTTCTACTGCATCTTTAGCAACAGCATGTATTCAGAATCTGACCACCCCTCACCTTCTCCACTGCTAACATCCTGGCCATGCAAAATCATCTCTCACCAGGCAGACTACTGCTGTATCATAACTGAACTCCTTTTATCTCTCTTGCACTTTTCAATCCATTCTCACCATTGTGACTCTGTTAGCATGTTGTTCATCTATATAAAATCCCTCAATGTCTTATTTATTTCATGGTAAAAGCTAAAGTTCTTACCATGACCTGAAAGGCAGACCACCTTAGCCACTATTAGCTCCCTGACCTGATTTCCTACTAGTGTCTTTTTTTTCTCACCATTTTCAGTCATGTGGTCCACTTTGTTGCTTTTTGAACATACCAGGAATGCTTCTTCAGGACTTTTGCATTCCCTATTGTGTCTGCCTGGAAATCTTCTCTCCAACATATCCCCGTGGCTCATCCTTTCACTTTTTTTCTGGTTATTATTCAAATGTCACTTTTCTTTATGAGATCACTCTTGGCTATTTTATGGGTTGAATGGTGTCCTCTCAGAAAAAAAAAAAAAAAAGTCCTAATACCCAGGAACTCAGAATGTGATCTAATTTGGAAATAGGGACTTTGTAGATGTAATTAGTTAAAATTAGGTCATACCGGAGTAGGTTGGCCCCTGATCCAATATAACTGGTGTTCTTAAAAGAAGACAAACATGTGAACATATGTGATGACAAAGGCAGAGATTGGAGTATAATGTCAAGGAATACCAAAGACTTCAGGTAAACCACCAGAAGTCAGGAAGAGGAAAGGAAGAATTTCCTTACAGATTTCAGAAGAAACTTGACCCTGCTGACACCTTGATTTCAGACTTCTAGCCCTTGAACTAGGAGACAGTTAATTTCTGTACTTTCAAGCCATCTGATTTGTGGCACTTCTTATGGCAGCCTTAGGAAATAAATCCAGCTGCCTCATCCGAAATGGCAATTCCAGGAGTTTCCTATCCCTTCTACCTGCTTTATTTTCACTTTGGCATTTGACATCATCTAACCTATTATGTTTTACTTATTTGTTTCATGTATTTCCTGCCTTACCATCCCCAAACCCTACCCTAAATGCCAGCCATATAAGATTAGGAGTTTTTCCCATTTTCTTTATTGCTTGTCCTCAGGACATGAAACAATTTGCTATGTTGCACTGATGCTCGAAATGTGTCTACTGGCTAAAGCAATGGAGATATGAATAAATGAGGGAAAAAGTCAGGTCATTTGTTCCATCTTTGTGAGGAAGAGTGAAGGATGTTTCAAAATATCATGAGTGTTTTGGGAAATTGCTCCTCTTAACTGTATAAAGTATGGTAAGTAGAAAGAAATGTTCCCTTTTATAAAATATTACATAGGAATTAAACATAATTTTTGAAATTTAAGTTACATGATAAATTCTTACTGTTTTATGAAAAAGATGGTTTATAAAATAGTTTCTACAATATAATCATAGCTGTAAAATAGACACTTCAAATAAAAAAAACTAGAGGAAATATTCTAAATAGCCAATGATAGTGAGTTTTTTATGACTACATACATGATTATTTTCCCTTTATTTTGTAATTCTGAAACTTCTGGACATCTTGAAATTTGTATAATTATAATTGACTTTGAAACAATGCTTTCATTTACCTCATTTAGCCTTATGGCTGTGCATGAGTTTAATATCAGGAAAGAAACCAGGAATGAAGCTGTGATAATTCAATGATGAAATTTCAAAATCATATTATAAAACTAAGCCACTGTAGTTGCCCTTGCTGCCATCATGTTTTATAAATTTAGAAGCAGAAGCTTCCACCAGACCTTTTTCCTCCAGAGCCTTGCTACCTACAATCCTCCATTCTTTCAGCCAGAAGCTGCTGATCTAGAAGCCTCTGGTTGAATCAAGGAACCACAACTGATTCAAAACCCTCAAACTTCTAACCATGAGTAATTGCCACAAACAGACATGTTGTGTTCTGCCTCTATCATCTTGATAATTTAAACTAAAGTCTTTTCTATGTGATTGGCAGTACCTAAACTATATAAAGATTCCTACCTGCAAGGGAGACTGGAAAATGTTTTAAATTCTACTGCCTCTGCGTATTAGAAGCTAATTAGAATGCATGGTGATTGTCCTTTAGATGAAAAATAATTTTGCATAGTGAGTAAAGAGGTAATTGTACTTTCATTTCCAACATATATTCAGGAGGAACAGGATATCCAACGCATGGAGAATGGTGAAACGGAAAATAAGACTTCATTAGGACTTATCCTCAAGAATTAAAGAAAGCTTCAGTTCCTTGGTTCATGGTAAGTAAAAACATCTTCTTTATTGTCAATATAGTGAAGCAGATCCTAATTGCTTTTAGAGAATATACAGTAGAATTTAATGAAACTGAAGAACAAATGTTGGCTACTTTCATTGGTTATGGCCGATTTTTCTACTTTTTCAGACTTTCAACTTTGTTTTATGCCCAATTTTTCTTTCTTCCTCATGAAGATGGAACTAAGCCAACCACTTAAAATGTATACATTTGGTTGGACAAGGATTTAATTCAATCATTAGAGAGATTTTTGAAAAAGAGCTTTTAGGCTATAATATAAAGGAAGTTAAGCCATTAGATTAACAGGAATCAGGCCTATATATTGATAAATTGAGTTAGGCCTGTGTTGTAGGGGGAAGCCAGGAAGAGTTGCTGCCAATAGGACAGAATAGTCTTACAATACTCATAGAAATGTTAAAGAACCTTTGTAATTTATGAATAAGGGTGGAAAACAGGGGTAACTAAAGTAACTATAGTCTGTCTCTTCTCCTACTACCTTACCTCATTTGTCCTCAATATTTTTTTGTTTTGACAGTGAAACTAATTGGCTGACTGGCCAAGGATGGTCCAACTTCGGTGTGTTCAAAGGAAGTGGAACACTGACATTTCACTAATTCATGTCTGCTTTTATAATCTTTGTTAGTTGAATGTTGATTAGGTACCCCAAGTGGGTTATAAATGTAAAAAATCAGAAAATATTGCAACTTATGGAAACTAAATTTGACACTAAATATAAACTTATTTCATTTGTTAATGAATAAGGTTTAGAGAAAGTTGCCCCTTGAAATAAGAAAGACTGCAAGGGTTAACAAGAAGTTTGAACTTTATGGTGAAGTGAGTGATAGAATTAGAGCTACATTTTATTTTATTTCTTATTTTAATTTTTTATTAGAGCTATAATTTAAAACGAGAAACAGTGGGATGGCAGCCTGAGTAATCAGTTAGACTTTTGTATGATACATTATGGGAGCCATATCCAAAGCTTCAAAAAGAATGCAGCAGATGTAAGGAAACATATGTATAAAGGACCCAGGGACAAAACCAAACTGGGGAAGATGGAGGGTTGGAGGTAGGCGTTGGTGGGTCAGGGAAAAGTGGTGGCTGGAAAAAGGCAACAACTCTATTTGAACAACAATTAAAAAAAAAAAAAAGAATAGCAATCACTTTGCTACCTCATTATCTGCTCAATACTCTTTCCTTATTCTTCTCTCTTGACATTCAAAATTTCTGGCTTCATCTTGCCTCTTACCACCTACTCAGTTATCCATTTATCTGCCTTTGTATCACTTTAATGTAAGCATAAGAATCTCTTGGGTTTTTGCTCTGGAGGTCTCTCCAGATTCCATTTTTTATTTCCTCTCTTGACATGGAGAATTTTTGAGTTACCATCTATTTGGGAACAATGTTCCATGGTTTTCTCATATTTCTGCATGTCTTGTGAACGAGGCACAAATTGCCCTTCATTTGGATTACCTTCTCACATGTTTGTAAAGCAAATAAATAGCCTTGGAACTTACAGATAGTGTCTTCCTTCAGAGCAAGGAGCCACTTTGCCTACAGCCTTGGGAGGCAGAGATCATGTCTTATTCTAGAGAAAAGAGCAAAGTGGGCAGATTTTGTGCCGATTATAAAAGATTCATGTTTCCTAAGCTCAAGATCCACTTACGTAATGCAATTCATATTTGCAGGTATCCATTTAGGCCCTTCTCTGTCATCCCATGAAACTCAGGGGTAAGAAGAATTGAGGCAAATATGATGATGTTCGTGCTGTTTTCTGCACTGTAATAAAGTCACTTTGTCCCCTTACCCAGGAAGCCTGCATCTTTTGTCAGCATCCTTGAGATGGTGGCAGGCTGTTTTCAGCATGCAAGTATTATGAAATCTCAGACTGCGTGTTGTTATTCTTTTATCCCGTCTTGGATTTTATTTGAATAGCTTTCTTGGAACATAATTCATCAATACAGAGTATACAACTCAAATGTTTTTAGTGTACCCATAACCTAATTTTAGAATATTTCCATCACTTCAAAAAGAAACCCTATACATTTTAGCTACCATCAACAAATCTTCCTATCTCCCCACCCCAATCTAACTTTTGTCTCTACATATTTGCCTATTGTGAATATTTCATATAAATCAAATCATATGCATCTGTGTCTTCAAAATTCATGTGTATTATGGTTTCATGTTTATTGATATTAAAAATATTCATGTTTATTGATACTTCATTCTCTTTATTGTTGAGTAATTTTCAGTTGTATTTTTTAGCAATTTTATCTTTCTGTTCTTTAGTTGATGGATTTTTTGGTTGCTTAATTTTTTGATACTATTCATATTTTTGAACATTCATGCACAACATTTTGCAAAAGCATATGTTTCATTTCTCTTACCAGCAGTTTTATTTTTTTCATACAGATTTGAATTACTGTCTAGATTTGCTTGCTTTCAGTCTACAGTTTATTTTTCATATTTCTTTTAAGGTAAATCTATTGGCAATAATTTTTTTCTTTTTGTTTACCTGCAAGTCTTTATTTTGCCTTTTGTTTTTGAAACATAGTTCTCTAAATAGAAGACTCCTGATTCATAGGTGTTTTGTTTATTTCTAGAACTTTGTATATGTCATTCTACTGCAGGTGGCCTCTATCGTGTCCGATGATGTCAGTAGTTGATTGCATTGAGTTTCTTTTATAGGTGATAAATCATTTTTCTTCTGCTGCTTTCAAAATTTTCTTTTTGTATTTGTCTTTGAACATTTTTTTCTGTGATGAGTCTGGGTGTGAATCGATTTGTATTTATTACACTTGGAATTCATTGAGCTTCTTGGATATGTAGATTGTTTTTCACTGGGGGAATTTTGAGCAATTATTTCTTTAAATGTTTTTCTTCTCCTTTCCCTCTTTTCTCTCCTCCAGTTATTCTCGTTATGTATATGTGAATGTGGTTAATGGTGTCCCACATTTTTCTGAAGCTCTGCCATTTTTCTTTAACTTTTTACTCTCTTCTTCAGATTGTGCAATTTCTATTGATCTATCCTTAAGTGCATTTATTCTTCTGCCAACACAAATCTACTTTTGAATCCCTATAGTGATTTTTTTTCTGTTTTTATGATGTAAACCCTAGAATTTTCGTTTGTTTCTTTATTAATAATTTATCTTTTTATTCACTGTCTCTACTTGATAAGACATTATCATCAGACCTTTCATTACTTCTTTAAACATGATTTTGTACATATTTATAATAGCATCTTTGAAATATTTGCCTGTTAAGTCCACCAGCCGGGCTCCTTCAGAGATGATTTCTATTGTTTGTTCACCACCCTCTATGTATGGATCATATTTCTCTGTCATTTTCATGTCTGGTGATTTTTTTCTTTTGTTGAAAACTAGGATTTTTAAATACTACATTGCAGCAACTCTGGATAATTGTCATTGTCAACTTTTAGAGACATGTTTTTGTTATTCGTTTTCTTGTCATCTGTTTAGTGTTTCGGTTGCACTATTTTGGTGAAGCTGTTTTGCCTGCAGCCACTCCTCAGAAGGCACAGTCTGGAACATGTGCCCAGTTTCTCTGGGATAACAGTGATTTCTCTTTACAAGGAACCTTGGCATGGTTTTCTTTGAGTGTCTCTTTCCCTCATCTCTCTGTTAAGCTGTCTGCCTCTGTTGGCATCACACACAGTTGTTAACATCCGCTAGTTTGCTGCTGCTGATGAAAATGATAATTGCTGACTGAATAGCCAATATTCTCATTATGCTTAGACCAGGACTCATAGTAACTTCTAGTTGTCTGCTGATGCTAGGATTAACAGAGCAGCTTTTCTTTATGACCCTTAATTTCATGGCTTGCTTATTTTACTTATGTACTTATATATTTATGTGTTTATTTATTTATTTGTAAAGCTTATTAGCTGCTCTTTTGAAAGTACAGGCTTGAGGGGACTTGGGGTTTAGATAGAGGTGTAGTTAAACATAGCTTGCCTCCTTGCACAACCACGGCAAAAATTACAACTAAACTACAAAAAAAAAAAAAAAAAAAAAAAAACTATCTTCTGGAATCATTAGAAAATCGAGCTGTATGGAAGCACAACAACCAAGGAATTAAAAAAGTACCAATTCATCCAGACGGATAAGAAGGGTGGAGATATGGAGACACAGAGACATAGAAGGGCGGTCCCACACCCATGTGTGGTGGATAAAAACTAGGAGGGACACCTTGGGAGTGAGGGATCCCAGTCCCACACCGGACCACTCAACCCAGGGTTCCAGTGCCAGGAAGATAAGCCCCCATAACTTCTGGCTGTAAAAACCAGTGTGGGGTGGGGTGGTGGAAGAAACCCTGGGATTCTCAGGAATCTCCTCTTAAAGGGCCTGCAATGGACTTAAGACTTTCAGTCCTAAGAAATACTCTTAGAAGTGAGAGAAAAGAAGTTAGTTACCAGAAGGTTGCCAGATGGTAGGGAGAAGGGGAAGAATGGGTGAAGAGGTGAAGGGATTAAGAAGTACAAATAGGTAGTTACAGAATAACCATGTGGATGTAAAGTACAGTATAAGAAATGGAGTAGCTAAAGAACTTATAGGCATGACCCCTGGACATAAACAAGGGTGAGGAGATTACCTGAGGGAGTAGGGGGTGTTGAGTGGAGGAGGGCAAACAGGGAAAAATCAGGATCATTATAACAGCATAATCAATAAAATATAAATAAAAAATACAAGAAAAAAATGAGGTAAGGCGTTATTTGTGCTAGACTCTGTATATTAAAAAAAAAAAAGAAGGAAAGAAAGTATAGGCTTCAATAATGGGAAAATTTTTACATAAAGTGAGGCAATTTTTCTCTCAAGTATTGAAAGCTCTCAAATATACACGTTAGAAACTCTACTAGCTGCACCTGGTCTTTTGAATCATACATTTTGGTCATACAAGTGCAATTGATAACAGCTGAGGAAATGTCCTTTCAACTCTGAGTTACTATAAGCACCACTTGGTCTGCTAGCTATAGAAATACTGACTGAATACACAGATTACTGTTTCATCTGTGCCGTGTACTTCCTGCTTAAAAAGATACACTGTGCATTCCTTCAGGATTAATTTAAAATAATGATGGCAATGCGCTCAATCCCTCTTTTTGCTGAACTTTTTGTATTATTGGTAGACAATAATACATTAGATGTTTTAAGTCCTTCTACCTAAAGATTCTAGAAGAATAAACCCTAACCTTATGACACATTGCATGCATTTTAACATTTTATTTTAATATATATTCTCTTTGTTTATATTACTATTATTTTAAACGTCTTGAAAGTTCTCTTGCTCTTCATTAAACATTAAATGAACTACTTTCAATATACTAGTAGAAATTGTAGCTTTAAAAAATTGCTATTTGCTTCACAACATTTTATTCATCAGAAAAATAATTACTTTTCAAGGAAGAAATTATATTTGTGAGAAATTATCAAATTACTAAGATTTTACTTCTAGCCATGCATAGTAAGTACTCCAAAGTACACTGGAGTATCTACCGGAGAAAGCACGCTCATGGAACTATCTTTGTCAAATTAGCACTGAGAATGCGTTAATACATAACAAAGAACTCTGAGGTCTTTCATGGAGATTTTGCTGTTATTTATAGAAATGCCTTTTTCCTGCATAGGTACAAATACACACAAGAATACACATATATTAAATCCATTCCTATCCTAGTAGCAATACAAATTTAAAAGGAATTGTTGTGATCAATTCATTAATAAATAAAAGATACATTTTTCTTTTCAGAAAAACTAATGTTGTAGATGAATGAGTCCATAAAATAAATTGTCTCTTCATAGAGATCTGTTTTTCCTTTCTATTATACTAAATTCTTCCACAGTCTATTCATTGCTTAAGTTAGATTTTAAAAATCATCTTCATTTTTTTTAACCCACATGTATTAATTAGTTATTAAAGCTAGTAAATCCTGTATTTTCAGTACTCTGAAATCTTTGTCTACTTTCCCTAACATCACTCTCTTGGTCAAGCCCATTACTGTCTCTCCCCTATTATGAAAATTGTTCCTTCCTGATCTCCATACTTCCAGACTTCTTCACATGGTCATTTACAAGAGGGACATTTATAAAACACCAATATCATTTTCAGGCTCTAAAGCAGTCCATGGTTCCCTGTTATATTAATGATTAACACATAATTCCTTAGCATAATATGCAAGACCCTTCAGGACCCAACATCAACTCTTCTCAATAATTTTATCAAAGGCCCTTCTTCACTCCCCATGTATTATTCTCCAGTTTAAAAATCATTTCCAGCTCTCTAATTTTACTGTCTTCTCTTTTACTCTCTACTCATTTCTCTCTTGCTCCCTCCTCCCTTCTCTCTGTCTCTCTTTTCATTCTTCCCTTGTGAACATTACATATTCTCTGCCAATAATGTCCCTTGTTCTTAATCCTCACTTGCCTACTTCCTAAATTGCTATATGCAACCATCCCACTTCATTTTCACTAGTTTATTCCCCATACCCAAAATGGCATTTTCAAAACACTGATATCACTCCCCAAAGTTGTGTAGCATGCTTCTAAATACTGGGTCTGTCTGTGAGTTTATCATTTTTGAAGGTTTTATGACTTTATGTTATTATTGGTTTGTCTCAAACACATGGCTCTAATATTCTTCAGGGATAGGATTATGCTTTGCAAATGTTATCATCACTAGTTCCAATTCAATACCTGAAACGTAGTTGGGACACAATAAGCATTTAATAAGCATAGTGGTACCTTTTAATGTATTTTTACCAAAAGGGGAGTAAATAGAAGTTACATCTTTAAACACTAATTGCAAGTTTATTTTTAAGTATATTTTATTGATTATGTTATTACAACTTTTCCAATTTTCTCCCTTTAGCCCCCCACTCTGCCCTGCACCCTGCAACCCTCCAGCATTTCCCCCACCCTGGCTTAGTTCATGTCCACAGGTCATACTTATAAGTTCTTTGAATTATCTGTTTCCTATACCATTTTTGACCTCTCCCTAACTATTTATGCCTACCAATCATGCTTCTTATTCCCTGTACCTTTTCCCTCCTATCTCCCCTCCCGCTTCCCACTAAAACCCTACAAGTGATGTCCATTTCTCTGATTGTGTTCCTATTCTAGTTGTTTGCTTAGTTTTTGTTTTCATTGTTTTTCCTTTTTTTTAGGTTCATTTGTTATAGTTGTGAGTTTGTTGTCATTTTATTGTTCATAGTTTTTTATCTTCTTCAATTTTGTAGATAAGTCCCTTTACCATTTCATATAATAAGGGCTTGGTGATGATGAACTCCTTTAACTTGACCTTATCTGGGAAGCACTTTATCTACCCTTCCATTCTACATGATAGCTTTGCTGGATAGAGTATTCTTGGATGTAGGTTCTTGCTTTTCATGACTTGAAATACTTCTTTCCAGCCCTTCTTGCCTGCAAGGTTTGAGAAATCAGCTGATGGTCTTGTGGGCACTCTTTTGTAGGTAACTGTTTCCTTTCCTCTTGCTGCTTTTAGGATTCTCTCCTTATTTTTAATCTCGGGTAACTTAATGATGATGTGCCTTGGTGTGTTCTTCTTTGGGTCCAATTTCTTTGGGACTCTCTGGGATTCCTGGACTTCCTAGAAATCTATTTCCTTCACCAGATAGGGGAAATTTTCCTTCATTATTTGTTCAAAAAAGTTTTCAATTTCTTGCTGTTGTTCTTCTCCTTCTGGTACCGTATAATTTCGATATTGGATCATTTCAAGTTGTCCCAGAGTTTCCTAAGCTTCTCATTTTTTAAAATTATTGTTTCTTCATTCTGTTCTGGTTGGATAATTATTTCTTCCTTTTGTTCCAAATAGTTGATATGAGTCCTGGTTTCCTTCCTGTCACTGTTGGTTCCTTGAATATTTTGCTTTATTTCACTTTGGGTATCTTTCATTTGCTTTTTCACTTTGCAACCAAGCTCAATCAGTTCTGTGAGCATTTTCATTACCAGAGCTTTAAATTCTCCATCAGGTAGGTTGGCTATCTCCTCATCACTTAGTTGTGTTTCTGAAGTTTTGCTCTGTTCTTTCATTTGGGCAATATTTCTTTCTCTCTGTGCAGCTGATAGATTTTAAGGGGGCAGGGCCTTAGGTAATCACCCAAGCTTCAGTGCTGACTGTGGGGGAGGGTCCAGAGAGGGAACAGGGCTGCTCACCTGCTGGTCTCTAGCCCACATTCCAACAAATGTTCGTGTGAGACTGGGAGTTTCTCTCACCGTGGCAGCCCCTGCAGTAGTCCACAGTCAGCTCTTGAGTCTGTTTCCCATTCAGCCAGCCCCGCCTGCGGCTTGTCATGGTTTCTCTCAGCCGGCTCCTCCTGTGAGGTCTGCCACCTCTCCGAGGGTTCTCTCAGTCCTCTTATTGGTCTGGTTGGGCTGGTTGACTATGGTCCGAGTTCCATGCAGTTTGATTTTCTGACACTTCTGATTGTTTGTTGATTTTAGATTGGCTGTTATCCTTCTTTTGGTTGTGTGAGGAAGTGAAGGGGTTCTACCTATGCCTCCCATCTTGGCCAGAACTCTAATCACAAGTTTAAATAGCTTTCAAGGAAATCAGAAAATATCAATATGATTACATAATTAATCATTCTTGATATAAATCCCCTGTAAAAATACACACACACACAAATATGGAAAGCATTATTGAAATAAAAGCAACAAGTAGTTATAAAGCTTATTTTATAGCTGTAGAATTCTGATAGGCCAACTTCAACTACTTTGAAGGTTATCATAGTTCTCTATTGTGTCTTGTGAAGTAATAACCATTGGTGTTAATATTAACTATTCATGTGAGCTTTTCTGTGTTTTTATTTTATTTTTTGTTTCACTGGAAAGTTTAGAGACTTTGTAGAGATATGGTAACAAGATGCAATTTTAAACTAGCAGAAGCTGATACTATTATTATCTTCATCCTTTCCTTTAATTGACCTCATGGATCCCCGTGCAATCCCATAACCTCACATTTACCGGGTTATATAATGTACTGTTTTTCTTCTATACTCGAACTGTTAGATCATTGTGAAAATATTTAATTATTCTCTTTATCTTTGGTGTCTGGCCAACATACTGTGGTTTACAAGCCATTCCAAGATGTTTTTCAGTGAGTGAATGGAATTCTTCATTTGCCTGAAATAATGTGATGATTTATGGTATGCTCACAAACTTTTATTTTATTATGGAAAAATAAGACATTACACACTTAGCCATTTGTTCTGTTTTGTCTATTTTGATGATTAAGCCCTAAAGGCAGGGGACAGGGTCAGCATCTTACAGTTACTAGGCTGTCTATAACTTGCTCCTAGCAGAATTGTCTCATTGAATGACAGGTATTCATTTTTTTAAAAAAGTAAACAATAAATTGCTTTTAAAATATTAAATTTCCACTAAGTGTCCAAGTTACCACATTTTTTCAAATAAAATCCTATAATTAATTTGAAGCAAGTTAAAATTGGTAGCCCCTGGGTGTTTCTGTAGTAAGTTGGTCTGTTTGTGAGCTTTTGGCTTCTCAAGATTGATATTTGAATTGTGTTGTAGTGAAAACTACATCATGGGAAAAATTTTGTTGGGTTCAAGAACTATTTATCCATATTTCCACAGGATTTAAAGTACTAGAGATAAAAGGCACTGTCTTATATACATTCTTATGATAACCTACAGATTTTATCATGTGAGGTATCTGCTACAAAAAGGTAGTTTCATGAGCATGTCATCTACCATTTTCCAAACATATGGGAAATATAACCCTGTGATTGATTAATACCTGTGTTATAGGTTGAATTGTGTTCCTCTCCCCAACCCTCATCAAAATATATGTTGGAATCCTAATACCCAACACCTCAGAATGGGACCTTATTTGGAACCAAGTCTCTCCAAATGTAGTCAAATCAACCTGAGTTTATTAGGGTGGGCCCTAGTCCAATATAAAAATGACAGATCCTCATAAAAACAGGGTGCTTGGACACAGACATTCACATAAGGAGAATGCCCTGTGAAGATGAAGATAGAAATTGGGATGGTGCATCTATAAGTCAGAGAACACCAAAAGCCATCAGCAAATGACCGTAAGGTAGAAGAGAGGGAAGGAACAGATCTGTCTCAAAGCCCTCTCAAAGAAACCAACCCTGCCTACATTGCGATCTTGGACTTCTAGCTTCCGTAATTGTGAGACAATAAGTTTTTGTTTTTGATTTTTCTTGTCACACTCTTTCTGATACTTTGCTATAGCAGCCTTTGGAGGCTAATAAAAAAATGTATCCCAAGTAATGAATGATACATATCATTTGTTCATTGAAGGGTTTTGCATTAATTAATTCAGGTTATCAGAGAAACAGATATCAAAAAAAGAGATTAAATATGCAAGTTCTTTTTAGTAGGAGATATGCCTGGGTGAAAGAAAAGAGGGAGGGTGCCACCTGAGGCTGGGCAGCTGGGTAAGGCTTGGAGAGCTTTCAATCAGATCACATGTAAGTCTCACCTGGGTGAGAGGAAAAGGAGAAGATAACGGATGCACAGTTCCTATGCAGGCTTGCAGTGTAAGGAATATTCATTTTGGCAAAGTCTATGTGGTTTCTTCAAGTCAAAGTCACATATTCAAGGGACACCTTGGGTTTTCCTGGAAGAGGTTGGCCTTATTATCCCCCCAAACTCATTTACTTACTGTGAGAGCAGCTGCGCAGATGTGTCCTCAGAGCAGATAAAGTGGTAGAATTCCAAAGGCAGTCTGAGGTCCTTGGTTAATTCTACTCCCTGAAGGAGGGGGTCTGTGAGGCAGTTGTTACCCAATAGCAATTGGGGTCCCACTTCTGCTATTACCCTCTAGGCAAAATTCCAAAGGCAAAGGTTTGGTGATAAAGGAATGGAGTCTTTATTCAAAGTCTTCACAATTTTGGAAAAACAGCTTTCCACATGAAGTAGTCACTGAAGCCCATCAGTTAAAGCTAAACTCATTAACTATTTAAGTACAGCTTTAATCACTTAAACCTATCAAGGCTAAACTCTAATGCCTGAGTTCTCCTATCATTTTCCAGGTTAGTTTTAATTATCTTATTTTTGTAGGTTTAGTTTACAAACTAAAACAACATAAGATACAAAAGCTGTACACAATTTTGGAAGGATAGCAGACTTCTGCCTCAGAGCCTGTCCCCTCTAGAACACTCAAAGAAGAATAACCCTGACATCCTCTGCCAGGCCAGCCTGATACTAGGCTGTACCTGGAGTTCCTTCCTATTCAAAATATCATCGGTTGGGAAATGCAGGCAGCTACAGCAAGATCATCTAGGCATCCTTGACAAAGAAAACCCCAAGAGAGAGCCAGAGAGAGCCAACACCAATTTGAGAGCCTGAGGGCACTTCTTTTGCTCCAAATCTTCTCACCCATAATTCCATGTGCTCTGGAGGCTTTCAGCTTCTCAACCAATCCCATCCCAGGCTGCATACCATTGGCTTGGCAAACTTCATCCTATGGCCCCTCCCTACTTCTCCCCAGTGATCTGGTTAGATCTCTCTGTATCAGTGCCATGGCCTCCATTTCCCCAGAGATGCTGCTGCTCAAGTAACTGAAAAACTGATACAGAATTTGATTCTTGATGAAACTGAATCAACTGTAGATAGCTGTACAAAAATAGAAGAAAAAAAAAACAGTCATCTAGACTATAGGTTAAGATAGACTAGGTTGTGAAAATAAATCAACCCTGACATGTAAAGGCTTAAGACAATAGTAAGTTTTTGTTGCTCATAAGACAGTGTAGTGATAGGAAACTTGAGAGTAGGGGTGAGAAAATTTCTCTGCTCCACACAGACAAGGAGAAGACATGTAACAGCAACTCCCCCATCTTTAACATGCAGTTTCCAAGTTTGCCCAGGGGTGCGGTTTGTGGTCACTGCCCCAGTTAGCTGGAAGAAAAAAGCATGGAGAAAGATATATGGAATGTCAAGGCCTTGAAATGGCACATGTTTGGTGCACACGAGTGCACTTTTCACTGGTTAAAACTCTGCCACTGACCTGACCCAACTGCAAAGTAATCCTGAAATATGCCTGAGTTGTGTGCACCCAGGAAACAAGGAGCATGTACCCTGGTGTACATATGACCATCTTTACCACTGCAGGGTAAGTGGAGGCAGTCTGGCTTCCTCGCTCAGGTATCTGGGTAGCTAAGGGAAGCAGTGTTCCCATGGTCTTGGAGGGGCCTGATAACCAGTGTTCTCAAAGCCTTGAGCCTGGGTCCGATAAACTGTTCCCATAACATGAAGGGGGCTCGCATGTGCAGAATTATGTTGTGTTATGTAATGTTCTGGCAGTTTTCCGGCTTTGCTCCCCTCTAGTACTTAAACAGGTAGGGACTCCCTGCTGGGGGCTGTGATAATGAGAGATATGAAAAGGGGACAGTGCCAGGATAGGTGCCATGCTGGGGAGCAGGGGCCATGACATGAGACATGCAGATAGACATGCAGCTTGCAGCGCGTGTGGCTTGCCCACTTGTGAATAAAGGCACGCCAGACATCTCAACAGCTCCATGAATATTTTTCCATCTGCACGAATACCATGGACCTGCCTGGCCTTGAAGGGTGGTAAACACAACCACTCTTGAAAATCATCAACTATCAAAGTTTGTTATCAAAATAAAAAAAGTTTCAAAAGATTGATTAAATTGTCACTTTTCATCCAGCTGTTTGGCATTGTGCAAATACAGAAAATAATCATTAATATTAATGCTCTTAGCATTAAAGGTACCTACACTTACATATACATTTTATAAATTAAGCAAACACTAAGGGGATTATTAAAATTTCACGTTTCATAATTACATAATTTCCCCCATTTTTATAAATAGAAAAATGCAATTAAATATTCTAGAAATAGAATTACAGATGGTCCAAATGAAAATGTATGGAGGTGGATACATGTGACATGTTGAATCAGTCCTATATATACATGCCTCTTCAGTTTTGTTTTACAGGTTTTTGAGTGTGTTTTCAGGCTCATCTTTATTTTATTTTTTTGGGACTATCTGTATTCTAGGTGTGTATGCATTCATAGGATTGTAATAAAAAAGTCATAAGGGAAAGGAGTACAAATTATATTTTAGTGGCAAAACAGTAAAGATATAAATAAGATAAATGAGGACTGATTATTGTAGAAAAACAATATTAATCAAATCTGGACAAGTCTGAAAGTTCAGAATTGAACTTTAGCATGGAGTGCCTTGCTATCTATTTCTTAGTTACTACTCCATCCTTGCCCTACTCTGCATTGTGTAGGTAGGAAAAGATTCCATCTTTTCCCAAATAGCTCTGAAACTCAGACTAACAATTATTAGCATGGTCCGTATTGTCTGGTGAACTTAGTTTGGAAGGCCAAATGTATTACCTGAGAAATTTGTAAGTTCCTCACATTCTCTAAACCTAAATTTCTTTATGTATCAGATAAGAATGACAATACCTCCTCATAAAGTTGCTGTGATAAATAAATGTAGTAATTTAGACTTAGCGATTATTACAAACCTGACATATGGTCACTGTTCAACTGTTGTAAATTGTTACTCTTATCACTAATATTATTACTACTATATATGTATGTATGTATATATATTACACATGCATATTTTAACTTTCTACTCCATGAGTTAGTGATATCCAGAAAACAGTTGTCAGTATAAGCAGAAATGTTTAAAAAATTTAATTGACCTCTTAGTGTTTCATCTACATCATCAAATGCAGGTCCCTCAATAACTCTGTAGGAGAGTGGTCCCTGTGCATAGTTTTTGGGGAAGTTCAGATTTCACAGAGGCTGCCTAGGTTTTTGTCCTATGAACTATGCAATCCAGCAGGTATCTGCTTTCCAGCTTCATTTTTGCGAAATACTATCTGGAGGCTAGACTGAATCTATCTATTTATATTTCTTGTTTTACTTCTGGTCCCAACAGTCCACACTACTCCTGCCTGACAGAACAGGCACCTCAGCAAGGACTGCCAGTGGACTGGAGTTACAAAGGCCTGATGTTTGAAACTGTCCTTTGATTTAAGATCCCTTCTTGGGTAACTAGCACTACCCTCAGAGTGTGCCAGTTATTGCTGTCATGTTTTCCATGGTAATAACAGCTTAGTCTCCCTTCACATTTTCATGAGAAAAGCAACTGTTTGATGAACAGCTGTCAGAGGGGAGGGGAGAGGTAGGGACTGGATGAGAGAAGGTGAAGGGATTAGCTAAAGAACATATATATATATATATATAACTCATAGACACAGAAGACAGTATGGTGATGGCCAGAGGGAAGGGGGCTGAGGGATGGATAGAGGCCAATAAAGGGGGGGAATGGGAACATCTGTATTAATGTCAATAATAAATATTTTTTAAAAAGTAAATTATTTTTATCTGGTGGAAATATTGTATTATCATGATCATTTTTTTCTGGGATAATTTCTTTCTATATTTTGTTTTAAAAATCTACATATCAGATTTAGAAACCTCTTATTTATAAAAGGCATTGAATTCATAAGAAACATTTTTGCCTTTGTTTACCCATGTTCCAATGGTTACAGCAAACAGTGAGATTACCATATATTCTAACTTTGATATGATGACATGCAGTTTTTCTTTTAGGTTCCCCACCACCCCAAGTGTGATATACGTATTGTAAAATAAGAATACATCTATCCTTTCATATAATGTATTTACTTTAATATCACTGCATCTTGATACTACTCACATTTTAATTTCAGAAAAAATACTATATCACATAAATACTTTTCTTTTTTGAATCATGAGTATTAATTCTTTTATCTGATAATTCATTTTTTAAATTTTACGTTTATGTGCCAGGATATTATATTAGATGCTAATTTTTAAATAAAGAAGATAGAAACTGTTCATATTTTCAGAGAATATAATCTCTAGCAGTCCATGAAGCTAAAATAACTATCTTTAAGTGGTATGTATTTCATTTGTGAGCTCATTCATTCTTTCATTAGGTAGTTATTGAGCATCTGTTTGCTACATGCACTTTTTCCTAGGTTGCTGAAATTTAGTGGCTAGTAAAGAAATCAATTGTCACCATTTTTTGAACCTGTACTAGATGAAATTCAATTCTTCTGAGTGCAGTGGATTTCGGAATACACAGAACTTCAGTTGTACAGAAATGGGGAACTGTAGAGATGAGAACAGGGCGGAGCCTCTCACCGAGTCTTGTCTATACTGCACTGCACAGCTCTGCTTCCTCCCTGTCATCACCATTCTCCTACTTTTGGGGAATTCGGATGAAAATGGCCAAATCAGGTTCTGTTTCCAATCCTGTTTTTCACTAGCCATTTTAGTATAGTGAGTGGATTGGTGAGCTCTACAAAGCAAATGCCTGTTTCTTCTCCTGGAAATAATATTCCACACCAAAAACGAATGTGTAGAGGAAGTCCTGTCAGTGTCTAGTAAGCCACAACATCTCTTGGATTGTCATTTATGAACATGTGAGGTGACAAGTTTTTTTTTTAATGGACTTCTTTTGAAGCATTAAGTAAACTGAAAAAAAAGGTGCTATTACATAATCCTAAGCAACTCATTATACTTAAGGTAAAAGGAACACTAATCTCAAATAATAATAATTATTGAGAGTGTCAACAAATTAGAAACTAGAGGCTCTTAAAATGGATCTGGTCTTGATTGCTTTCAAAGGATGAGTGCAGAATTATGCAAATGGAGAACGTTATACTTTTAGAATTTAATAGTGATCTCAAGAACTAAAAAATGCAGCTCCAACTACTTAAAATATTTCTTTACAACTACAAGCATTCGTCTATATAATTTCAAAGCTAGTAAAGTTTATATTTTAGCTACCTAACAAATAACTGAGATTCTCAACTTACCACATTGCAGTTGACTGTTAATTAAAAAAATTGTATTGGAGAAAAACGGCAAGAGCAATGTTCTATATTCACTGATTTTTTAAAAAGTTTAAATGCATTTTATTTTTAGACAACCTACATGTCATGTTTTTCTTAAAAAAAATGCCTCTTCTCCGAATAAATCAAGATGAAAATAAATGAAGAGCTCAAGACAATAACATTGGTCCCATTTGTCCTAGTCCTGGTGTATGGATGAAAAGCAGCAGCCAGTTATGATGGCAGGTGATAGATGCAAATTGCTACATCGTTAACATTTTTCATTTCTAAACCATCCTTAAAGAAAATCATACTTGGGGTCCCACCATCCTCACCATAGTCCAGCAGAGCCACCATGCCATCCTGAGTCATGTGGTCACCAAGAAGGACCTGACCTGGTAGTGTCTGAAATGAGCAAGGATGTGCTAGGTTTGCTCTGCAGCCCCTGCATAAAAGGTTTTACTTTTGCTGGTCTCTGTTCTTCAAGTTTCCCTTTGAGTTCATGTCATCATCAAAGTACTTCTTGTAGGTTTCTTTTGTGTCGCTGGTTCCCTTCCCCTCCACCTTCAAACACAACCTCTTTGCCATCTCCCGGATCTTAGGGATGTGGGAGAACATCTCATCACAGTGATGAGGTCCTGGTCCATGATCATGATGGCGGCTGGAAGGAGACGACAGTCGCGGTTGCCTTGGCAGGAACCCTGAGCTCAGCTGGAGCAGCACGGCAGGGGTTGCGGGGGTGGAACGGCTGGAAAAAATTTACTGATTTTTTGAGTTGGGTAAATTTTACCTTTGGAAAAATAAGGTAATATCTTTAATAAATTTAAATATTGGTGATGTTACATGTTAAATTCTGACACAGAAAACCCATGTACAAGTGAAATTCACTTATTTGCATTTTTATACTAATGATAATATTGTGTGTATATATATGTGTATATATATATAAAATATATATATATTCAATTTAATTTCAAATTAGTGCAACTGATCCAATGACATAAATGACATAGGATCTCCTCCATTCTCTTCTTTTTAGAACTGATAGACAACTGTTCTCATGAATTGCATTTGTGTTCTCTATTTATTCATATTTGTTAAAGAGATAAAATATTTCTTCTTATATCTTATTAAATAAAGAGGGCCTTTTGCTTCATTCTTTTTAATTTATAAATTTAGAACTCATTGTTAGGTCCAAGATGAAAAGGTAGCACAGCTCACACTTTTCACTGACACAGATTTGGGCAGCTAGTGACAATGCATCTCTCTTAATGATTTCACCTCTTGCACTGTGTTTCTACCAAAGGAAATAGAGCTTTCAGCTTGAAGTATAAGAAGGGGGAGAAAAGGAACAATTGAACCTAAGTCCTGAAGATAAACTAAGGTTGTGCTTAGCACCGAGTAGAGAAATGACCTCTTACCCTCTGCAGGGTCTGCTCTCCAAATTAAACCTGCAGTGAGGTTTTTGTCTGGCTTCATGCCTCTAGGTATCTTTTTTCTCACCTCAGGATAAACTGTTACAATGGATTTTGAGACTTTTAAAAGAGAGATTATGGAATGTGTCATTTCCTCCTTTTTTTTATAACTGTTTAAAGAGAAACAAACGGAAGAAAACAAAACTCATTAAGTCAGCTGCTTAAATTAGCTATGCTGGACACACCTTCATGACATTCAGAAAAATAGACAAGGGAAGGGATAAAAAATTTCTTTTAAGTTCAACAGGAAAATGAAAAAAGCACCCTATGTTTGTGAAGTGTTTCTTTGGAAACATTAATGTCAAGAAAAATATTTTTTCCCTGAGCTATTTATTTTCAAATTACAAAGTGAGATAAGAGAAAATTATAATACATGCATACATATATATGCACATTAATATAGTATATGGCATATAGTTGTGTATACATATCTTACACATTCACACTAGTACACACTCTCATACATCCCTGGTGTTATCACTATTTTCTTTGTTTTATTATGGTACAGCTTTGAAATTGTAGCAGCATCAGAGATGGTCACAAAGTCATCCAATATATGCCCTTGCTAAAAAGATGTTCTCCACAGTATGTTTTTCAATTTTTTGCCCACTTTATGTTTATATCTCTTAGCCTTTGGGACCTGGAGCATTTCCCTTGAAAAAGTGTCTCATAGGCTGACACATTAGTGTACAGAGATGCCCCAAGATTCTCAATCTAAATTTTCTCTCACTGGATTTTAGGTGGCTGTTTCTAGTCCTGCCTTATTTCTACTACCTTAAAATCATTTTTAACATGATCATTACCCTCATTTATCAGGGGGATTATTATTATAAAAGCACCCTAGTTAATCATTATTTCACTTGTTACACCTACCAAATTGTTGGCATCGCTTCATTTAAAATGCCTTACTTGCCCCTTGGTCATGTTTTGTTATTTGGATAAACTATCCTCATTACTGCAAACAACTATTCATTACATAATTGGTTTTGTTGTAATTTTAAATTGAATAATTAAATCTTATTTTGGAAATTTTTCAGCTCTTGAAATTCAGAAATTCCCATGCAGGTGGTGGGTTCTTAGGAGGTGGGGACTAAGGCTACTCAGATCTTTATCCCTTGCTGTACCACTTGTGTAAACAAGATACTTAGTGAGACAGTTATTGAGTGAAATCAAAATCTTGTCCTCTCAGGCTGAAGATCTGTTGAAAATATATTATTTGCTGTCAGAATTTTAAAAATCAAACCTGTTTCTTCCTGCAAAACTGGCCCTTCTGTTATATTTCCTTTAGATTATCTCCCATTTCTGGTATTATTTCATTACTGCTGTATTGGATATTGCCCTAATAATTTCTGTTTGTATTTGCTATTTCAACACTCTTTTTTTCTCTACAGTGATGCTTGTTGAAAGGCTTTGAGATAGTTTTGAGCAGTGCAATTAAAAAGGGGGACCAATGATAAAATTAGGGATCATACCAAATTAAAAAAAAAAACCAAAAAACAGCTTCCTGGGACAAGGAAATAAGCAGGCTCGGTGGCGTCATATGGACTAGCTTTCTAGCTTTTTCTTCCTCCTCAGGTTTTAAATGCTACATTATGGTGACATTTGATACTTAGTTGAACTAAATATTATACTTAAATTCCATGAAAATAGAATGAAGTTATACAATTTTTATAAAATATCTGTTTTTGACTGGATATATTCTCCTGCTGAGGTTGTTACATATTATTTTACACAAAGATTTTCTTGCCCATTCCTGGGCATCTCTTCAACTTCTGGATATTGAAACTCATGGCATCTCTCTGGACGTAGTTACGAGTTCTTTGTGGATGTTGTTGACACAGGCACTGCATTGCCATTATGGCCATGATAATACTTTAAAATTTTCCATTACAACTTTATTGTCTAATTAGATGAACCTCCAACTTTGGGACCCACAAAACTTACCATGTCTCAGGCAATATCTTTCACAAGGTCTCTGTGGATACTGACATGCCTGACATTATCCGCCATCATGGTGGCCTGAATAATACCTACACATGGGACTCTTAGCCCCTCCTCTCATGATGGACAACTACTTTAGATACTACAGGATTCTGACACAAGATCAAGCCCTCTCAAAAGCTTTCAAAAATATTGTTCTATTAAGTACTTCATGATTATTGTAGTCTTAACCAAAACTGTGGGAGGTTGCTGGAGGGATAACATAAAACAGTACACAATTCCAGTACAAGATTTCCACTTAACATTGTTTGTTCTTGGCCATGCCAAAGGGTTTCTGTGTTCCAAACAGTACCAAGTCTTTAAGTCTCAACTATTGTTCTTGTGAGTTTTCCCCATGATTTCAAATTCCTCTTTCTCTCTATAATACAAGATAATGTTTTGACAATCTTTTACCATTAGAGTGAGCCCTTGGAATGACTCTACTACCATACACTTCTACCATAAATATCTAATTTGTTGTTTTTCCCCAAAACATTATTTCTAGAAAGGGATTTTGTGAATTCTACTTGATATCACTACAGATAAAATAAATAAATCTGAGATGACTGAAATTCAACTTAACAAGGGTTTGATATGATACTATGCCAGACAGAAAGAAAATGGGGTAAAAGGACATGGTTTCCAGCTGGTTATTTATTGTTGCATAAGAAAAATTATCGCACGCCTTAGTGGTTTGAAACATTTATTATCTCACAATTTGTGTTCCAGGAATCCAAGCATGGTGTTTTCCCAGTCAGGATTGCTGACAGGGCTACAGTCAAATCATTGCCCAGCTTTGCAATTATCTCAAAATTCAGCGAGAGCAGGATATGCTCCCAAGCTCACTATTGCTCCTTGGTGGGATCTAGTTCCTTGTGGGCTACTAAAATAGAGGCCTTAATAGGTATTGCATTGAATCTGTAGATTGCTTTGGGAAGTATGGACATTTTGATGATGTTAATTCTTCCGATCCATAAACACGGTATGTGTTTCCATTTATTTGTGTCTTCCTTGATTTCCTTCTTCAGTGTTGTGTAGTTTTCTGCATACAGGTCTTTTACCTCCTTGGTTAGGTTAATTCCTAGGTACTTTATTTTTCTTTTTGCTATATCAAATGGTATTTTTTTCTTGATTTCTGCTTCTGTTGTTTCATTGTTGGTATACAAAAATGCCTTTGATTTCTGGATATTGGCTTTGTATCTGGCTGTTTGGCTAAATTCATTTATTAGGTCGAGAAGTTTTTTGGCCGAGACTATAGGATTTTCTATGTATACTGACATGTCATCTGCAAACAATGATAGTTTTGTTTCCTCCTTTCCAAGTTGAATGCCTTTTATGCAGCAGAAAGAAAGAAGGAGCTCATACCCTATGCAACAGCATGAATGGAACTTGAGAGCATCATGCTAAGCGAAGTAAGCCAGGCAGTGAAAGATAAATACCATATGATCTCACCTTTAACAGGAACCTAATCAACAAAAAAAAACAAACAAACAAGCATAATATAACCAAAGACACGGAAATTGGGAACACGCTGAAAGTCACCAGAGGGGAGAGGGGAGGGAATTTCAGGGGAAAAGGGGAAGGATTTACAGGAACAAGTATAAAGGACACATAGACAAAAACTATGGGGGGGGGGTGGAAATGGGAGGGAGGTGGGGAGGGCTGGGGTGGCGGGTCCGGGTGAGAATAAAAGACAGAAAACTGTACAAGATCAACAATTAAAATAAAAATTAAAAAAATAAATTAAAAAAAAAATAGAGGCCTTAGTCTCCATACAGACCACGGGCCAGAGACCAACCACCCTCTTGGTTCATTGCTAAATGTGCCTCTCCATAGGGTGGCTCACAATAGGGCAGCTGGCTTCACTGAAGTGAGCAACACAAAGACAGAGGTCATTAGGCAGTCGCAGTCTTTAATAACTTAACCTTGAAAATGGCATTTCATCATTTTTGCCACATTCCGTTTGTTAGAAGCAAGTTTTTAGATCCAGCCCACACTCTAAAGGACGAGACTATACAAAAGGAGAATAGCAGGAGGCAGGGATTACAGAGTGCCATCTCAGAAGAATGTCTATTGCATTCAATTGCAGCCAGGATTGAGAAAATGGTAGCCAAAAATCTGATGTAATATAAATTACTCTTCGTATGAGCTTAGTTCCTTATCATCCCTTTGGTATAGGGTACCTACTGAATATTGAGTATTGCTATTGTATTGGTGCCCAGATTACCTTCTTCCTATATTGAGCACCGAAGTTCTCATTCTTCCAGCTGCTGGGGGTGCTAGTGGCTGACACCTCTCAGCAGTGTCCTTTTTGGAAATTGGCTTTGGTTGAAGACAGCTGCATTGCCAAAGGTCACTCCCTTCTTGGGGGAAAACCTACATCTGATGACTAATCAATGTTGAGTTTTAAAGGCCCAGCTCCCTTACCTCAGTGTTGGACAGCTCAGCAGGCCAATTCCAGCATCAGGGCTTGTTTCAGAGTCAGCTGAGATCTTTGTGGTAACTGAACAGCAGTCCAACTCCTCTCCCTACACAATCTGGCTTATTTCAGTGCCCCATAAATGGGGACCCTCGAGCCCTCCTCAGTGACCTTTCTGCATTCAGACCTGTGACTCACAGTCTATTTCTTAGGAAACCCATCCTGCAACGGTTATATTTTTAACTTTTTCTTTCTGTGTAAGGGAAAATAGCTAACATCTTAGTGCTGAAATGTTAACATAGAATTTGTATATTTTATATATTTAAGACCTCTTAAAATGATGTGGAAATGCATCTCTAAGCATCTCAAACCAAGTTGTTAGAAATTTACACTGTGGTCCCTCTTAAGAATTTAAATGCACTTTAAGATCATACCCTATGCAACAGCATGGATGGAACTTGAGAGCATCATGCTAAGCGAAGTAAGCCAGGCAGTGAAAGATAAATACCATATGATCTCACCTTTAACAGGAACCTAATCAACAAAACAAACAAACAAACATAATATAACCAAAGACATGGAAATTGGGAATATGCTGAAAGTCACCAGAGGGGAGAGGGGAGGGAATTCCAGGGGAAAAGGGGAAGGATTTACAGGAACAAGTATAAAGGACACATGGACAAAAACTATGGTGGGGGGTGGAAATGAGAGGGAGGTGGGGAGGGTTGGGGTGGCGGGTTCGGGTGAGAATAAAAGACAGAAAACTGTACAAGATCAACAATGAAAATAAAAATTTAAAAAAAAAATCAGGCTGGGAAAAAAAAAAAAAAGATCATGCCCTTGGTTTTTACAGAACACACAACCATTTTCATTTACTACAATAGCTGTTACTATAGATCTGATTTATTATATTCTTTCTGTCCCTTGTAAGTAAAATGTTGGTTGCAAAGTCTTCACCCAATATTAGGTGTGTATAAATTTATCTCCTTCTATGTCCTGATTTGTTTTATACTTCTAATCTAGACCATGGGAAAATTTCTAGTTTTCTACAGGAAATCATTACACAGAACAAAAACAGAACCCAAACACCAAAACCTCTTAATATTATATATGAATGTTTTTTGGAAGTAAAGTTAAGATTATGACATATATCAATCATAACAATCCTCAAAATGTGGTTACAACTTACCTATTTTATTAAGATGGAATTCCCACAAATCTTTATTGGGCAATTTGGCAATTAAGACATTCAGAGATGGAAGACAGTCTAGAAAGCATCCTCAGGCAAAATGAAAAGGACACCCAAAATAATGAGACCTACAGCATGATATCTGCTAGGATTCACAATTTTACCATGATTTCCCTCTGGGCGTCTTACTGTCTGATCCGTTCCTCATTCTTCAATCACTGCACCAGGATCTTGGTAGAGAGCTGGCTTCTGAAGATTGTGTCAACTGCCCTGCAGGGAGAGCAAGTGAAAGAGGCTGCGAAAAAGGGGGGAAATGGTGCAACCTTCCCTCTCTCTCTGCATTGGGTGGTGTCAGCAGCAGCCAGTGCTGCTTCTTGGTGTCTCTAGCTCTCATCTGCCTTCCCTACAGGCTGAGCACAGGTAGCACAGCCAGCCCCCTACGTCCTGCCGACCTAGCCAGGGCAGCTGCTCTGCTGTTGATAATCTTTGGTTTGCTCCACCACCCCCTTGGGCTTTTCAGCTCTTTTCTATTACCTGGGCAGTGAAGTCTCTGTTTCCACCTGATTTATTTATTTAGTTATTTTTTACTTTGAATCTATATTTATTTTAAGATTTATTTATTTTAATAATTTTCATTATTTTATATCATTGGTAGACCTATTAGAATGAGACTTATTTTTTAAAATTTAATCTTTGTTGTATTTTTTCCCATACATAGAAGGGTTTGTGGTTGTACTGGATGGTCATAACTCCTGTTTACTCCTGTTTATTGCAACAAAAATCCCAAATACAGATGGCCTTAATACCATTAAAGAAAAAAAGTGATGTTCTCATCCACATTTCACAGAAAAGAAAGGTGACTTCAGCATTTGGCTAGTGATTTCATATGCAACACATGGCTCACATGAGGAGTGTGGCCTGGAAAGTCAGAAAACCTGGATTTGATTCATTCCTTAACCACTGTGCTTAGTCTTCTCATCAGTAGGATGTAGTTATCAGTCATAGCTACCTCGAAAATGTGAATATTAAATAAATTAATACATGTTAAAGTTGGTAGGACAGTTCTGGCATGTAGTATATGCTCAATTAAAGTTAGTTATTGTTATTAGTCATACTGCTTCGGTACCGTTTTTAATTACATTGAAAATACTAACCAAGTTACAGTGATTGCCCTTGGGGTTTACGGCCCATTGTATGTTTTGAAGGGAAACATTTATAAATGCATGACATGATGTTATATTGAGCAATAATTTCTAATTTGGTTAAAAATCTAGTCTTCTACCCTTGATTATTAGAACAATTTAGAAAAGGAAGATTGATTTATTTTGTGAAATAGTCAAGAATTTCACAATGGCCTAAGGCACCAAATGATCGCAAACCCTCATTCTGCAGTTAAATGGCCAGAGTTGACCTGCTCTTTATTAAACATTAATCTTTGGCTTCTTCTGAATGCATCAGTGAGTTCAAGGTCTGGATATGTATGACTCATGCTAGCTTGGTGCCATTAAGCTGTTTTTATAGGAGAAAACTATTCTTCATTGCATTGAGCCTGACACTCAAAATTCTTTTTATAATTTGAAAATTGGCAGTTCAAAGTATATTTAAATGTAAAATGCTAGCATTTGTAATCATCGCCCAGCTGAAAGGAAGTGTTTCTACCATTGAAATAACTAAAGAAAAGACTGTGGGCTAAAACTAAGTTAAATTCTGCTGTCTATTTGCAATATGTAGAGAAAAATGAAAGCAAATGCATATATTGAAAACAAATTTTTTGCTAAATAATATTTCATTGAATATTTTGTAATGTTTTTAAAGGCACGACTATATCTCTAATTAATTCAAAATTAAGAGTGGGTTGAAATAATCTGAGTAGCTGGACAGATAATTGTACCAAACATTTCAGTTTTTCAGATTACTTTAATCCTAATGATATGTTTTCACCACCTGCAAAAACCTAATTGCTTTGTATAGAAATTTCTCCCAGTATCTTCTTCTCTATAATTATACCTTTTATATGACTATAAAAGCTACTCTATGGCAATTTTAGTTATTTTGACTAATGAGTGAATATTTAGGAGATTTTGAAAGTAATTTGTTAACTGAGTGCCCTATCAACCTTGGATATTAATTTTAAACCTATGATTTTATATATAGAGAGTAAATATTGTATATACTGTATAATACATTATATAGTATATATTATATAATTTATATTATATAATAATAGTGTATATAATATATATTATACATATGACTTTCTTGCATTAAAATTATTTTCTAGGCTGAATCATACATATAAATAGATGTATGGAATATATAGCATTTTTCTTCTGCTACTTTTTCAAAGCACTAAAATTACACTAACAATACCTGGACCAGCGTTATTGATTTTTATGCATGATTTTTTAAGCAGTTACAGGAGAACAGAACAGTTAACTGATGTCATTTTAATCTACGGAGGGTTTTTTTGTGATCATCTGTGATAAAAGTATGTTATCTAGTCTTATGATACAGATAACTGAAGTCATATCCAAATTCACTGTCAATTTTGTATTAAATCGAGGTTGTTAAATCAGAGTCTTTGAAAGGAAATACAATACATATCCAACTCTCACATATTCCAGGCATTTAAACCAAAAGTATAAGCAAACAGGATTTATAATGGAGTAGAAAGATGTAGGCAGAGTTTACACTAAGTATTTCTAAGCATGAAATTTATGAGGACAGGGAAGCTTGAAGGAAACATTTTAGAAAATATTATTTCTTTAAAATTTAGAAAGGAAAGAACTACTCTTAAATATTTAAAAATAAAACATGAATCCTCTGTGCAAATATTTTCATCCATAGTGTACATGGATTAACAAAACTAATGACATACCTCAGAGATCATTCTCCCCAATTTTTGGTGACCCCTCCCCTTTGTATTTTTATTTTGTCACTATTGATAAAATATGCAGAATGTATGCATGATGTGGAGTCACATGTATTCTAGGCTTAAAATTCTCTGTTAATAGTTGCTAAGTCCCACATCTGATTTATGGTCATTCCCACCATTCCAACCATATATTCTATAAGAAGACCAAAACTCTTGGTTTTAAAAGTGATTACTATTATGTAATAATAATAATTAATAATAGATAATAGTAATAAATGTTGGGCTTAAAAGAATAAACTTGGGAACTGATTGTTGAGTTTTATATGAATAATATTTTATTTGTTCTGAAGATAAGACATAGAAAATGATGCATAAAGGAAATATGAAGATAATCACATCATGGACTTTTTTGCTGGACTTGTTTCCAGCTCAGAGAGATCTGATCAGAGTTTTTCACAGCAGCAACTGAAGGCTCTAATACCATGCATCATATACATCACGGATGTATGTAACTATATAGAACATTGCTCTTTGAATCAGACTTTGGAGAACAACAGTGCTAGGTACTTTGTCATTTACTGCTTTCTGTGAACATGTGATCAATGTAATATAATTTTTTCTCAGATCTTCTGCGATTCATACCTTGGGGCCCAGGGGCTGGCTGGTGGGCATTCCTGAGGGCGACAGCAGCAGTCGTGGGCTTTATGTTTGTCCTTGTGGCTGCGGCTGTCCACAAGCTCACACACAATTTCAGCAAAGCCTTCTAATAATAAAAAATAGCAGCTACTCTTTGGTGAACTAGTTTGAATTAAGGACTGTACTAAGCCATACAAATTATCTTACACAACCTCAATATAAACCTACAAAATAAGCCATATTATTATTCCCATCTTAAAAAAGAAAAAGAAAGTGACTATTATTAACTTGGCAAAGGGCCTATAGCTGGAAGTGGCAAAAAAGAGGATCGGGCCTGTTACCAGATTCCAAGGTCTTGGTCACTATACTTTGTTGCCTCCTACCCAACCTGTCTTTATTGTGTTATTTTTTAAATGAGTATTTGTTTAAGTCATGTGATAGTAACACAGGAACTTTGCATTAGTTTATGTTTGGTCTGAAATTTCCCTCGTGAAATTGATTACCATTTGGAAGCTTACTGAAAGTTCAATTTTTAGAATACAATAGAGACTTAGTTATTAATTCCTGTGTCTGAAGCTTCTGTGTGAAAGCATTTTCAGACTTGGAAAAGTTTTTGAATTTTCTGAGATTTGGGAATATGATTTTTTTAAGTCAAAGACTACACTATAATTTTCTCCACATGCATGAACTAAAGGCGTAAAAGATGGAGATAAAATAGAAATCAAAGGAGCACCAGAGTAGAAAAGCTAGTGGCAAGCAAAAATTCAGCTCCAGTCAATGAATTGCTGATTCATCAGTTCTTTTCTTTGAAGTTTTCATATAGCAAAAAATAACAAGAAAAAGAGGCTGTGGAGGAAAACAAAACAAAACTTGCTTCAATGAGAGTAAAACTAAATCTAAGTTAGGTATTTTGGTCTTTTCTAAACACCCCAAAGAATCCAACTTCAGGATGGAGTATAGTTAAGAAACGGGACGTCTTCTAGGCTCTTAAATGAGAACAGAGGACACTTTTTATATTTGAAATAGCCCAGTATCAAAGGCAGTGTCCCTTGATTCACTTATGACACCAATCTGATTCAGATGCTGTGATCATTAATACACCCCATGGAAAACTCATTTGACAATTCCTTCAGAAATAGAAAGATGTTTGGAATCATTTATAAACAGCCTCATTTAAAAACTGTGGCTCTGTCCTGGTTGTGTGAAGAATGTTAATCACACCCATTTGGGGAAATTTACTGACATGATCCATACAAGCAGAAAGCAGCTTACTGAATTATGTGAATGCTTGAGACAGGCAAAAATGTATAAACCACATGGGGCTTTAACAAAAAGCAAAGGAAGGCTAGTTGTATGTATTCTATTTATTTATCACCTGTTTACTGAGTTCTGTGGTTGAAAATATGAAGGTGTCTTAAAGGAGGGAGTGACCTCAGAGTGCTGAAGGGTAAATAGGAGTTTTCCAGAAATGTGGCGGTGTATCATAATTCTACGCAAAGGAAAAAGCAGGGAAAAAAAAGTGGAGAAATAATAAAGGGTCCAACCATTACATTAGAATCTCAAATCACATACAGTATAATCATTTGGAGTGTCTGTTAGAAATGAAGTTACTGTGTCTTGCCTCAGACCAAGTCAATTACAATCAGTGACAGCAGCAGGCAAGAATGTTCACTTTTAATGTCACACCTAAGTTGTTTTTATAAATGTTAAGATTTGAGAATTGTGACTATAGGTGATAGAAATATCCAGCTTCAAGCAACAGAATTTCACAATGTACTTGCCATTTACAAAAGATTTTTTAATGGATGAAGAATAAAAAGAGAAGATTGAAAATGAAGAAAAGAGCCCCTTACAGGAGTGATGGTCCTTACTTACCTCCTTTTCCCTTGCAGTCCACTTCAGTCAGGGATTTGTTCCTAAACTCTCTCTTGTTAAGGTTACTGAGGATCTTTAGCTTTCCACTTCACTAATTTTCAACCTACATCTCAGGAGCATTGAAAAAATCGATCACCCACTCTCAAACATTAAATTTTCTTTACTCCTGAGAAAGCAGCTGGTATTCATTCTCTTTATGCTTCATAGACCTCTCTTTCTCCTTTACTGGATCCTCCAGAACATTTTCTTCTCTTTTTCTCTCTCCACATCTTTCATCTCCTTTCAAATAGAAATTTAAAATAGTAGTTAAATAGTCATTTATGTAATTAGACCCCCACATATCTCTCCGGGTCTGTCTCTTTTTCTTGTACTTTGCACCTATACGTTCAACTAGCTACTCAAATTCTCCACTTCTAAGTGCAGAGGGAATTTCAAATATTTATGTTTAAAAGGGGAATGCTTAACACAAGCCTGCTTCTCCTTTAGTCTTACCCATCTTGGGTAATAACACCCTCAATTTATCAGGCTGAATACTTAGTAATAATCCTTATTTTTTCACATTTCATTTTTGATCCAAGAGCAAGCCACTGAAACTTTCTTTAAACTATCTCCCAATTCTGACATGCTCTTACCAACTCCATGGCTACCATTCTAGTTCAAGTGGCCAGTATCACCTGTTGCCTAGACAACAGCATTGGTCTCCTCAGTGACCTCCTTGCCTCTATTCTCACCCCACATGGTAAATTTTCCTTAGTGATCCTAAATGATCTTTATGAAAAATTAAAAGATGCCACCCCTTGCTCAAAATTTTCCAATGGCTGTCATACTTAAAGGAAAACCCGAAGAGCTTACCAAGTCTCACAGGGTCATCTGTCTCTCTTAGCAATGTTCCCTATACATCTACTCTAATTTTACTGCTTCGGCAGGTATGGCCTCCTTGCTGTTCAACACACGGAGTTTGTTTTCCTCCAGCTGGAATCTTCTTCTTCGAGATGTCAGTATGTCTCTCTTTTTTATTTTGTTCTGCTGTTAATGTTTAACTTCCTTCAAATGTTCTTTAATGTTTAGCTTACCTAGATGATTCTCCTCCATATTACTCTATATTCTCCTAATGCTTTAGCTCATAGTTTTATTACTAACATTGTCACTGAGGTATTTGCTGGCTTATGTACTGTCTCTCTTCCACATAGAAATACAAACTCTATAGGAGTAAGTGCTTTATCTTGTTCATGTTTTTCATCCCTTGTACTCACTCAGAACAGCCTAATACATAAAAGTAAAGAATATGTGTTAATTGAGTAAATCTTTTATACGTAAAATGCTGAAGCCTTAAAAATGGAAATAAAAGTAGTAAGAAATTGGATAAAGAATGATTCTGCTTTGTGAAATTAAAGATCATTTTAACTAAAATACTGTTTTACTATAAAATGAAGAACTAGAAAATATTTGAAAATGTCAACATTTCTATGAAAATTACAATATGAAGGATAAAAATAATTAATCTTTTCAAAAGAATGGGATGTCATCAACCATTCTGGGTTTGAATGGTTCTTGAAGGTGGAGTTGTGCTGGAGGAATGGAAAACAAAAGAGAAGAAAATGGGCAGAGATGAGTTGAACAAACATTGTGAGCATAGGGATATCCATAAAACATCATGAAATTTTGGAAAACTGTAAATGATTTATCAGAGTGAACCACGGGGTAGGAGACTAGGGGAAATTTGAAAGTAAATAATAAAAGAAAAATCATCATATTCCAGGTTATATGTAGCTTGAAAACTGTACCTAAATCATTGGGATTATTTTAAGCGAGGATGAGGCCATTAATGAGTTTTAAGCAGGAGAGAGATCTTTGGTGGATATTTGTCATTTTTTGTCAATGCTGAACTGAATAGCATTGGGGAGTCCCAAATATTGTAGTATAAGAATCTCAACTCCAACCCTCCTGACACAAATGGGACAGAAAATACGTCTCCTTGCTTTCTGAAAGCCAAGGCAACAGCATGTGGTGTAGCAAACTGTATGTTTCTACCTGAGATTTTTCCTTAGAAACAAACAGTATTCACAGTAGTAGTGGAAGAAGCAAGAGTTCAGGACTATGGTGATTGGTGTCTGCATTGTAGCAACACTATGAAGTATTGGCCCAGCTCAGTGGTGGAGATCAGAGCACAGCATTCTTAGTCCTTAAAGATTTAAAAGACATTTTAAGGTTTCTCTTTCTTTCTTTCTCTCTCTTTCTTTCTTTCTTTCTCTTTTCTTTTCTTTTCTTTTTTTTTTTTTTAATAAGACAGTACATGTTGACACTCTCAGAAACCAGAAAAGTCACAGATAGATAATGTTGGGGGAGCATTGGGAAGGGAGTACATGATGTCAAAAGATAAATGGTAATTTTTGTGAAGTTTTAAAGTTTTGTGAAACTTACTATTAGGGAGCAATGATATTAAATGGTATCCTACTGGTTTTAACAATTGAAATTCCTAAATCTGAGCATTGGATTTTCTTATATTCATGGTGGTCAACTCATATTTGACAAATGTTTGTCAGATAGATGAATGTAGACAGTGCAACATGAATTTTTGATTGTATAAATTGATCAACTTATTAAAAATATTGTCATACTTTCATTCTATGTTATATAGAAATGAAACTTGAAATGAAGGGCTAATTTTGTTAAGATGAATTAATTTTTCTAGCTAATCTATAGTCAAATGGTTCACAAAGAATTCTCAGAAAAAGGTAAGTAAACTTGAATACAATCCATTGTAGGACTAGACCCAGTAATAATAATTTAAGTGTAAAGTACTTTCAAGGGATCTCTGCATATAATTAGCTCTGATTAACAAAACCATAGGGTTGAATAGTTTAACATTGAGCTTTTCTGACTAGTAACATATTATTAATGATTACACTGCTAGATCACAGAACTTTTATCAAAACTTTATTTATTAATTTTATTACTCGTTTTCTGTACTTAATTTATCCTTAGATAACAACTGATATTAATAGCCTGATTTATTTAAAATTTACTCTTAGAATTTTAAATATCATAGATAAGCTCATTTGTTCATTGTGATTATTACCTCACCCTTCCAGTATTTTGGACATCTTCAGGGATTGTAACATTGAGCACAATTTAATGAACATCAGTGGAAATGTATTATTTGACAAGAATATAGCTATATGATGCCATTACTATTATAAAACTTTGTAAAAGCATGGCATCTTTTATTAGTCAAACATTGTATGTATTTACTTCAGCTAAACCACTATAGGCAGTTCATTGCAAGCTTTCATCAAAAAGAGATATAACATTTAGAAAAAAAGTCTAGAGGTAAAGAAAACTGAAATTTCAATTCGATTGTTGAAAGCTGTGGTAGTACTATTTTCATATGGAAGTACTACAAGAAGCAGTTCTCCTCTGAATAAACTGACTCTTCATGATTTAGCAGAATCAGTCACTTTGCAATTGATTCTGACTACAGCTAATAGTTGAACTTTAAGCCCTGTGATCTCAGGATTTTACCTAAGGGCAAATATGAATCATTCAGGGTTGCTGCAAAATTTTGCACAACGTGCTCAATAATGATTCCCTTTGCATTAAAGACACGTTCTTCAAGCCAACCTTGAAAGGGTTCAACTATGACCTTAAGGTATGGCAGCCTTTTACATAAAATGCAGGGATTGGGGAAAATTCAGCATCTTGTAAGGAAGCTCATTAACCAGAGCAATAGGACTCACTGGGCATTGGTGAAAGTTTGATAGTGGAACATGTTACACATAATTACATATGGATCCTTCCTAATCGATAGTGAGGGCATAATTACTTTTCTCAAGGTTAGTTAGGCAGGGTTGTTTGAGGGGACAGAAACCAGAGTAAAGGGAGTCAAGAAGACATACGAGGGAAGCATGTATTTAGAAGCTGAGGAGGCTATTAAGAGCTTTGGCACACTTGAGAAACCAGACTGCAATTTTATCAGTAGTCTCATTAAGGAACTATTAGACAAGGTCAAGAAGGCCTATGAGAATCGATGCATATATTTAAGCTATGCCTCCTTGTTTCACCACATTGCTCAATAATAGCTGCCAGATTTTCATGTTTCTGGAGAAAAACAACTTACATGAACGTCTCAAAGTATTGCTCAATTCTGCCTTCTAAAGAATGTCATTATTTTGCTGTGAAATTATCCGTAATGAATTAACAAATTTTTCTAATAGTGAATCGAAACTATTTCAACCACTGACTGTAAATCACAAGGGAGAGAAATATATACTTACGTATGTGTTGCTCTTTTAAACATGTCTTCCCCAAACCAGACCACTGTGAGGGAGGAAAATATGAAGAGAGAGAACTCAACAGCTTAGTCCCATTAAGCATATGGGCTAGTTGCATTCTTAGAAATGTGCCAAAATATTTTATCCTTCCTCCTTCCCTTCCTTTTTCTCTCCATAGGTAACTATTTATGGAGCACCTTCCATGAGCCAAGCATTGACTATAGATAAGCATAAACAATTAATCTGAAAGATGTAAATGATAATGGTGGCCATAAGGCCGATTCTGAGAGTTTGTCAAGTGTCATCAAAATTTTCTTATTATACAATAAAAGGGTGACTTGAGCTCTTAAGCATATGAGGCTATAAAACTATCTGCATATTAGACTTTAGTTATAACAATGTGTGAAGGGATTTCAAATTTATTTCAGGAACAAATAATGGGAATTTGTGTTTAAAGAAAGATAATACAGTTCTGAAACTTTTTTCACAACATATTTGATAGAAGTTCTTATTTCAGAGATTTTTTTCCCCCAGGAAACTTATAGCATTCTTAAAGTAGTCTAAAATTCTAACAAATAAAACCCTTAAAGCACTTGTTTTTCTTACTTTCATTTCCAAAATTTTAATTTGCTCAAATTAATTTGAACAAATATATATCATATTTTGTAACTACTATGAAATGGTCAAATCTTGATGAGATAATATAGGAAGATATATAAAACATTTGGAATTAAATAAAGCTTGAGAAAGGAAAGTCTCTTGGGTATTATTTACCAGGCTTAACTTATCTGTATTTTTAAAATAAAGCACCAAGTTTGTCCCCACTGGACTTTTTCTTCCTAAAGCTCATTGCATTAAAACATTTTTAATTTAAAAAGTCTAGTTTGTCAAAGAACTGGAGAGAATATTTAGCCATTTTAATAATGAATATCTGTTATTTTATCTATTCATTAATAGTGTCTTTGTAATGTTATCTGGCACTTGTACCAGATACCAATGGCTACTCAAAAAGGTCATTCTCACCTGCTCTGTGAGCAGAACTTCATTCCTTTTTTGCTTTTCAGGTGTCTAGCAAAGATCTCAGGGAAGATGTGCCTCACACTTAGCCTAGGGTTGGGAACTTTGTCAATGAGATGTGTATGCAGAGGGAGAAACAAAGACAGAGAGGAGATGTGGGGGATGGAAAGGCAGACGAAGAGAGAGGTGGAGGGAGGTGTGGAAGGAGGAGAGAAGAAAGAGGGAGAAGGCAAGGGAGAGGGAGTTGAAGGAACTGGCTCATATAATTGTAGGAGGGCAAGCTGGAAATCTGTAGAGCAGATTAGCTGGGCAGAAACTCAGGCAGAAGGTGATACAACAATTTTGAGGCAGGATTTCTTCTTTTCAAAGAAATGTATTTTTGGTCTGAGGCCTTCAGCTAATTGAGTGAACCCCGCCCCCACATTATTAAAGGTAATCTCCTTCACTTAAAGTATTGTAAATTATTACATTAACCGCATTGCAGATATTAACCACATCTACAGAATACCTTCACAGGTACAGCTACATTAGTGTTTGATTAAATAACTGAGAATTATACCATAGATGAGTTAACACGTAAAACTAACCATCACAGTACTGAATGATATTTTCAGAGGTTAAATTCCTTTGCAGATAGTCCCTGCAACTTACCAAGGTATATGCTGTATACGTTCCTTTAGAACTTCACCAAAAAAGACACTTACTAAGATGAAATTTTATAAGAGGAAAGAGAATATCCAGATCTTACAGGAATTAGTGGAAATACTAGCTCCTATAAGTATTTCAGGTTCTGAGTATTTCAGTTCTAGGGTGATGCTGTATTCTGGGGATCTGAAATTCTCAACTCTATCATAGCCCATAGTGGGTTTTGGTAGTATGGTGATAAATGGAGTTTTGACTCAAGTTTATTGTAAAATGGGACCAGCAGACCCACAGATAGCCTGTCCTTGTTTTTCCAGTTCCTTACACATTTTGTAATTGACTAGTTAGCAACAGAATCTCCTTATTGATTCTCTGACCTATGAAGTGATGATTATAATGAAGGAAGAGCCAAGTATATGCACCTGGAGCTCCGGTGTCCGCAAACTCATCCAATTAGTAACCCAGTGTCAATATAAGAAATATTCAAACGCATAGAGAATTTTTGGTCTAAGCCAAACTGGCAACAATTGCCAGGAAGCAAAATTTCAAGGGATTGAGAAATGATTAAAAAAATGGCAGTTTTTCACCTTATTTAATACATTATAATCAAAAGAGGAGGTGTAAGTGGTTTCCAAGAAATCTATTGGTGATAGGTTAGGGAGGTGGGAGAAAGCAAAGCAGAGAAACCTCTGGGATTGGATAAAAAGTAAAATGATAGACACTTTTACCCAGGTGGGTGCAGGATAGTTCATAGTTAACAATCAACGTGAAACAATAACAATAAGGGGATGTATGATCTCCTTGTGGATTGCCTGTGCTTTGAGGAAATTTGAAATTCCAAAGGTGTGTTATCTTAGAGGCAAAAAAGACAAATGAGAAGCTCAGTTAAGGTAAAAATTGACTGTTGTTAGGAAAATATACTGGCCCAGCACAGGACTATCCACCAAGATTTTTGTTAGAAACTTTTAATTTCAGACCATCCTACGTGGTTAGCTTAAGTCTCTGGGTTTGTAACGCTGCCTCGCAGGCCTGCCCTGAGTGTGTGGCAGTGGTCTCTCTTCTTCCACACCAGTGTGAATTCTGTTTCCTAGAGATGAGTTTCACCATAAAAACTTTGAAGACACAGAGGTGGTGATTCCTACTATATCACCTTTAATGTTTCTGATTGACCTATAAAATAGCTACATGAGATTTTGAGAAAGACTATAAATAATCACAAGTTTAATAAGATGGTGATAAAATCTCAGCTATAAGAGGACTTTTTTCAAAGAAAATTGATCCAGTTTCTGACACTTGGTGAGTAACATTGATTTAGCACAAGCTTCCTCAGTTCCCGTTAGCAAGGACAACAGGAAGTGTTTGCCTTCACCCAGCAGCGGCAGCAGTATGCTGAAAGATGTCATAATGGAGTCTGCAGGAATATTGATTACCTTCATAACCCAAAGAAAACCAACTAGTCCTTACATTATTGGAATCATGCTAATGAGATCTGGGAATCAGAAACTAGTAGGTATCCTAGATGCATTTGAAAGACACATGAATACCTGGGGTTAAATAATAAACTCCAGAAAATTCAGAGATGGTTATCAGTCAGGGGTCTCCAGAGCAAATGCCCCAGTAGGATACATACACACAGAGACTTGTCTTATGGAATCAGCTCACCTGGACATCTGGTCATTTTTTTTGTTGATTCCCTTAAGTCTATCCTTTTAAAGAGTGCTTCACTGAAGTCTTTTCAGTTAAACTATCTGAGTGTAAAGCAGTACAAGACTCAGGTCAAGATTGTATGTATATATAAACCTTTGTCTCATCCAGGCCTAATAGTGAGGTGAGTATTTGTAAGGTAGCCAATCAATATTTGTTGACTGATAATTATCATAACAGCCACCTGTAATGCAGGAGGTTGATCCTGGGGATCTTGACTGCTTGTCTGAATAAGCCGAAAAAACCACACAGAGGACTGGATGGAGCAGACACAGGCTTTATCAATCACATTCCAGGGAGCATAGACAGTGGCAGATTGGCGAAGCAGAACCGCACTCCCCTGGGCCTGAGACTTGTTTTAAGGGGTCCCAGACAAGGGGGCTTGCATTTTGCACAGTGACTCTAAACTGCAGTACCTCAGTGTGTATATGCAGAGGGACAAGCTCAAGAAGCAGTCACACAGGATCGGAAGCCATTTCCAAAAGGAGATAAGGAAGGAATTATAATCCATTTCCAAAGTAATATACATTCCTTCTGTCCAGGGGCCCTCTGTCCAGACTTCCATTACAGGGTTTGGGAGACCCACGTCCCATGCGATACCACACCACCATTTACTGAGGCTTAACCTATTTAGCAGAAACTATGCTATGCTTTTTACATTTATTTTGCTTTAGCCCTCATATTAACCCTAAAAGGATTTTACAGACAAGAAGACACACTCAAAGACTTCACTTGGATTAGAAGAAACCAAAAGTAAGTGGTGTCATAGGAATTTGAATTTAGATATATTTGTAATAATATTACAGCATGCATAATAAACAAAATCCCATTTATTTTCTTTATATAAATTTTTATTTATATATGAATTTATAAAGAATTATTTAAATTCCTTATATAAATTTTGTTTATATAAATAAACAAAAAATTATATTCTTTGCTGCATGACATACTCAACACATATGCAAGCAATTCTAATTCCATTATTTTCTGGAACACACAGTCAGTCCTTCTTTGCCCCCGACTTCCTATATAGGTCATTCACAAGATTTGACATATTGTCCCCAAATCACACCATTAATACAGTGAGATTGAACAACTAGGAGTATATTTGCTTCATACAGGGTGGGGCAAAGTAGGCTTATAGTTGTGAGTGTGCCAAACAGAGTTTATTCATGTGTTATTATTTATTAATTGTTGTATTATTTTCTATTGAAACAACTCTAAACCTACTTTTCCCCCCACCCTGTAAAAAAAAGTTTTTCCTTATTGGTATAAGTGTATTATACCTATTTCTCTAAAAATTTCTTGGGTTTTTTAATATAACCATTAAAAATAGAGAACAAGCCAATGTGATTTTTTAAGCTTAAGGATATTGTTGGCACTACACTATCTGGCTGTAAAGAATCTGAGGAAGAGTAAAACTTATTTTTCTGGTTTAATATGGGAAATACAGTATTGTGGTTCCAAAGTATTTTCAGGCCCATTCCATTACTGTTACATTTATTTGTATCATAGTAACAATGTAGGCATTCAGGGTCCTCAAATTTATCTAATAGCCACTATCTTGTCACAGGGTACAACAGATGGTTGTGAGCAGAAATGGAATAAAACCATCAAGCCAATATCTTATAATAAGGAGCTATAAGACTGTGTAGAGATTAGGACCACGTCTTGTAGCTTCTTCTAAGATCTGACCAAAGAGGGTCAAACAGGGAAACTGACAATAAAATGTTTATTCGTTTCAGAACATGATCCGTGCTTCCACCAGGAATGACAGATTAAATTATGTCCTGAAGGACATACATGACATTTATGTAAGAAGCTGCAAAAATAGTCAATTTTGAGTTGAATGCCCATAGTCAGCAAGCCTGTTGGATCTGAGCCCCCACTTATTGAGCCATTAGTGATGCTGTGTTTCATTTAAATTTAATCTAAATGTTACCATTTTTGCTTCTTCCATTTTCTATAGTTTTATCACCTTAGTTTTTAAGAAATAAGCTCCATTTCCATTTGCCATTTCTGGCTTGTCTGAGCAAAAGTTTAAAATGAATTCAGATTTTTTAAAAAAGATTTACTACATTGTGATCTCCATTAATACAACAAAAACTTAATTTACTAGATTAACGTCAATGCATGTAGGGGTAAAGCGACTTGCTCAAGGTGAGGGAGCAATGCAGAAACAAAATCAAGGGGATTTCAGGAAGTAAAGAAGTACTCACAAACACCAAAGGATGATGGCATGCCAAAGGGGTGTGGGGCACAATGTGAGATAACTCCTATTGGCCAAAGCTGGAATAATTTATACACACACACACACACACACACACACACGTATAATGTATACACACACACACACACACATATATAATGTTAGGTATTATGGAGGTAACACTATTATGTTAATTCCACACTAGAAAAGAAATATCCATAAAACACATATCTATACTAATATAAGAAACAATTAAATAAGTAAATCAATAGGGAAGAAGCAATACATTTTTTATACAAAACAATTCCAAATGATTTATGTGGACTGATTACCACATCTCTCCAGGAAATGGAACTTGATACCCCATCTCTCCCCTTTCTGATGCAGTGTGGACTGTTTAGTGACTTGCTTCCAGAGGACACTAGGGAAACAACTGGAAAACCAAAATAACTTCAAGTGCAGTAAGCCAGGTGATCAGGGTGAATTAAGTGAATGATAAGCGATGCGTCCTTGATATATGGAAAGTGTGGCACTTCGCCTCTGTGGTTTTCCTCTAAAAAAATCTATAACCCCAGTCTAAAAATGAAAAAAGTAAGACAAGCCAAAATTGAAGAATATTCTTGAAAGAATCTGACCAGTACTACACAAAACTATGAACATCGTCAAAAGCAAGGAAAGTATGACAGATCGTCACACACCTGAAGAGACAGGATGACTGCACGTAATATGATATTCTGAAAGATGTGCTTGAATAGGAAAAGGACATGGGGGAAAGATGGAGTTTCAAATGAAGTGTGGAGTTTAGGTAATAATTGCATCCCCATGTTGACTCCTTAGTCGGGAAAACTGTTCTGTAGTAGCATAAGATATTAACAATAGGAGTAAGAGAGTGAGGAATATATGGGAATTAATTCTCTCTCTTTGAAACTTTTCTGTAAAGATCAAACTTACCTAAAATAAAAATTTCATGAAAAATATCAAGGAAATTACTAAAGGTTTTGTAGTTCTAACCAATTTTTTATTAAAAGGTAGAAGTGGGGATTTTTTTTTGTCTTTTTTTTTTTTTTTTAGTGTATTATTGAGTAAACTCTACGAGTTTCTGGTTTACATGGTTCACATTCCAGTGTTAGAAAGAAATGCTTATAGCATGGAGTAAATGAAACATCACTGAACACATTGCCTTGTGTAAAATAAACCCTCAATAAATATTTATCAATTGATTAAATAGGATTGCAAATTATTTTTCATCTTGGCTAAAGGTACTTCTTACTTTGTTCTGGTTTCTTATGTAATAAGTGGATGGGTATAGCAAGAAGCTTTTTCAAATATGAAACTGCTAATCCTGAAAACTATACTAGTAAGAATCAATAAATAATGTACATAGTAGGTTAGCCATCCAGTGAAATAATTCATCCTCTGAAATGGCTGTCTCAGTTTATGCTGGAGGAGATTCGAGACAAGTCCACCTAATCAAGGTGATTGGAGAGTAGGTTCAGGAGTGCATAACTGGAATGGAATTGATATGAAAGAAAAATAGGTGGATCAATGACATTAACATTCCTCAAGATAGCATAGTTAGCCAAAGCATGAAGAAAGAGGACTCCGAGAAGAGTTATTGTCAGCATTTCCCCAGCACTCTCCATGGATGCCTCAGGCTTGATGTCATTAACTATCAGGTTCATTCAACTAAGCTTCTCTCCTTGCTCTGATTAATTTTATTTCCTATGCAGATTTTTCAGTGGAAAGGTAATACTCTAGGGCCACTTTGCTAGTTATAGTTCTCATGGTACATTTGTAGATTTGCATTCTGGTTTACTCACTAGCTTCTTGGGCATTTAATTAACCCAGTTCTGTTTTGTGCCAAATATACATAATATTATTACCTACCCTATATATTGACTTGAAATTAAAATGAGTGATAAAATGTATCGGTGTTACTTAGTAAAATGCCTTGTATGAGTAGTCATTAATTCTTGATATAATTGTTTTTTATTGTTGTTATCGAGCCATTTTCTATCTTCATCCTGATTTTGAGCCATGCTGAGAAAATTGAATTCTTTAACTTGAAAATCTGAGAAGTAGATTATCAAGCAGTTATCCTCGGACAGAATGCAGCTTCGCTTGGCCTGCCCGAGCAGCCGGTGGCTTCCCCGCACATCTCTGTCCCTGCTCTGGCTTTCAACACGGGCACCTGAGGATCGCATAGTACTCCTTATACACTCATGGCAGGTAGTAACAAGCAGATAGGCTACTTTACAGGAACTTCTTAATTCATCACTGAAAAAAGGCACGTCTGGAGTAGAACATAAACATTATTTAGCCAGCAGGTTTAGTGGCTGTGATAAATGATGTGTGTGATTTAAATTTGAGTAGGATTGTGTTTAATTGAAAATTTGGCCACTATGTGAATTTTTTGCTGCAAAGATTAGCACAGCATTGCAGGACTGACAAGGGTGCCAAGAATGTGAATGAAAGAGCTACTTAGGTTACTATTTCATGAAGCAGTCAGTGTTTTATGAAGCAGATTTCTAGAAACTGTGTTCCTGGACCCTTTCATCAGAATCACCTGGGGCACTTGTTAAACTGCAGACCCCTTGGCTTCAGAGAAGTTCTGCTGGATCAGAATCTCCCTAGGGGGAATCTAGGAATTTGGAGCTTTTGCAAGTTTCGTAGGTAATTCTTGTATGTCCTATAGCCTGAGAACTTGGTTTTGCTTTATAAATCAAGAGAGAGCACTTCCTTCATAGTCAATGTGTTGACAGATTTTATTTACAGTGTTCACACCTTTTTAGGAAGTCTTGAACTTAAAACTTACTAGACAAAGAGAAGGACAAAATGGTGTTCCATTATTGTGCCTTATAAGTTCATGTTTAAAGTAAAATATTGTTAGAATATGTTTTGTAAACTAACACTTGTGCTCTGTATTTTATATAAAGGGTGCTTTAATTACAAAAGGCTTTTGCTTCAGAAAGTTTACCCATTTTGCACAAACATGTAAACAAATTATATGTTTCTAGACAAATAGCAATTCCACCAAGACTGACTTTTCTTTGTTTTACATCTGTGAGGATCCTTCCATATTTGAAGTTGTTTTGCTTTCAATAAACATTGTATTGAACACATATCAGAATCAAACTCTATCAAGCTTAGTCTCATTGATAGCTGTCTTGTTTTGGTTAATGTTCTCAGGTATAAACTTGACAGATCTGCTGTGTTCATTGGCCAATGAATCCTGATAATGTCTTTGTGTTTTCAACTTCCACAAAGTATGCCATAAGGAAAAATATACAAGACTGGTTTATTTGCAATAAAATGTTCATTATAACACTGTGCTAATAGAACCCATCACAACAATCAGCCACTGGAAACAACCATGGAAATTATTTCCCTCCGGTCACACTGAAGGAGTAGATCTTTGATTGAGGGAAACCTGTATATTATGTGTGGTGTTGAATATGTATGTTTCACAAGATTCTGAGCCTCATACTGCATACCTATAAAATAGGTTGATCAAATAAGATATTTTTAAAATTCCTGGCGCATGGCAGCTAAAAGGAAAAAGAAAGTAGCCCTGAAAATGGTGGCATATTGATGGGAGGACAGACCTTGTGGGGCTTTGCTCGGTACACACAGTGCAGGACTCGTCATTCAGAGCCCCAGACATCCGGGCTCTAGACATCTAGGGAATCCTGAAAACATTACATTATGGAAAAGAACAAGAAAGGAATAAAATTAATGTTGTGGCACAACTAGAACTCTTTTCTATTTTGTGGTTTTTGAATTGTAAAGTGAATAAAATCGTTATTTACCTCAAAAAACAAAAACAACTTCTTTGCACCATGGTTGAATGGGTGCAGAATTCTTAATAAAAGTACTCTGCTCTGGGAAATGTCTGTTGATGAAGCTGACCTCATGTCTTCTGTGTTACTGTTTTATTCTTTGGCCTCCCATTTCCTGTCTCCCACTTTGTACATAATGGATAAAACTTGTTTCTGCATTTTATATTCTTGTGCATTTTATTCTTATTAACATTTTTATTTTCACAGAAAGAGAGCAAAATGCCATTTTCCATAAAATAAGGAAGAGCTAGAGATTTTTAAGCCTCAAAAATCTTGATAGCTATTAGTTGTTACTGTGCTTTCTCAAAAATAGGCCATTTTCAAAGGAAAGGGCCTTTTAACCTTTTCCTGATTCCACAGTGATAACAGTTCTCTAACGAAAAATGTTAACACAACTGGATTCATGAATTTAGTTTTTGCACAATAATGATAAGTGAAAGGCAATATTTTCATGATAATGAACTGGTGCTCTTTTTATGAGTATAGTACTTTTTTAAAAAAGTCTGTGTGCTACCTTTAATTCGGATTCAAATACCAAGAGAACAGAAAACCCACTCAGAAGAGTGCACAGTGTTTGGAAAGAGGTTTTATTGTATCAGAAATAGAAAGAAGACCTTTGCATTGATAATTAGCATAAATATAAAATAGAATGCATGTCATTTTTAATGTAGGAAAGCTTGTTGATCCATAGTGAAGTATGGACCCATAACTTTAGATAAAATGACAATAGAGGAAGGAAGTAAACTTGTAAGACTCTGAGATTAAAACAGAAATAACATTTTCTAGAAAAACTCCACAGAGAGGTGCTAGCTTGAAAATTTGGATTAGAAGGTTTTGTTTGTTTGTTTTCATGTATTTCCATTTTGTTTTTATTATGTTTGTATAGAAAGTTTGTTCCAACTTATATTTCCTTAGAATAAATTTCCAGAACTAGAGTTATTGTATGGAAGGAAAAGTTTAAAGCTGTTACTGTATGTCACTAAGAAAAATGTTCTATATGTTGCATAAAAATATGTTGCCAGACTTTACCAACAGAGCACATGAGAATGCATATCTGTCTACGTGACCATTAATATTGAGGGTTACTACTTACAAGTTACTGCAAATTAGGTAAATAAAATGGCCTCTTCTTTGTTTGCTATGTTTATTTGATGACTAATAAGATTTTGTATATGTATTTGTAATTTGCAGTTCTGTGATTTTTTTATTAGTGAGCATGACTATTTTCAATTTGAGAATTAGCACTTGTTTTTATGCATCTCTAGCTCTCTTTATATACCAAAGGTGTTAATTTCACCACTCAAAACTGTTACAAATGTTTCCTCAAGTTTGTTATTTGCCATTTAAAGTAATTTTGATAATTTTAAATACAGAAGTATAATATATATTTAAATTTTCTGTTTGGAAAGTAAATAAATTGTAAGGATGTAAGTCCTATTAAAGCACAGTTTGACTATCTTGTGCTGTTATATCCCCCATACCCAGCATGTGCCTGGCATCTAGGAAATGCACAATAACTATTTTTAAGTGAATATATATTTCTATGTGTAACGTTTAATTATTAATAATTCTGAAAAATATAATTCTCAGGAAAATTAATTATTTGTTGTCTTTTATCTCTACTATTTTACTCTTAAAGGTTCTTAATTATGTTACAAACACTTTGAAATAAATTATTGTGTTTTACCATGTCTGTATACGTGGGATAGCCTATTATAGTGCATTTACATTTATATTTATAAACTTGAATTCAGTGAAAAGAAAAAAATAATTCATCCACATAGAAACATATTTTGTTCCCCAAGTACTCATTACCAAAATTTGTATTTTCAATAATTATTCATTGGTTGCCTATTCTGTCATCATCATGGAAGTTGTAGATAATAGAAAATATGTATGTTGGTCACTGCAATAGAGCTCCTAAAATCCTTATAATTCCCTAAGTGATAAGATCACTAGCAGCATTTTTTTTTCTAATGAGGCAATTTTAGGCGGGCTCCTAGAAGGTTCCTGGGTGAGGGGTGGTCCCAGAAAAGCCAAAGCCATGATTAGAAGCTTGGAATCCAGCCCCGTCCCCACCCCTGTCCCTCATTCTCGTGAGATCATACCTATATGATGAAGCCTCCATAAATTTCCCAGAAGATTGGGTCCAGAGGGCTGCTGTGTGAATGAGCACACGGAGATGCTAGGAGTGTGGCATAGCTGGAGAGGGCATTAGAGCTCTGCAGCCCTTCCCACATACCTTGACCTACACATCTGTTCATTTGGATGTTCATCAGTGCCATATCTTCCTATATTAAACTGGGAAACATAAGTCTCCCTGAGTTCTGCAGGCAATTAATTTAATCCAATGAGGAGAAGATCATAGGAAGCTTCAGTTTGTAGCCAAGTTGGGCAGAAGTTGTGGGTAACTTAGGGACCTACTACTTGCATTTGGCATTTGAAGGGGGAGGGCAGTATTGTGAGAAGAAGCACTTATGTAACCTATGGGATCTGATGTTATCTCCAGATAGATACTGTCAGAATTGAGTTAATTTGTAAGATACCCAGCTGGTGTCAGAGAATCATTTGGTCGGGGGAAAATCTCCACACCTTTGCTGGACAGAAAAATTGGAAGTGTTCTATGTGAGCAGCATAGGAGATACACAGGGAGAAAACACACATAGGAAGAATTGGGCTTTTCCCTAGATGGAAAGGAAAATAATCTGAGTTTTTTGTTTTTTTTTTTAACAGAGTTTTACTGATTTACCAGTCAGTATTTTAGAGATACACAATGTTGGAAAAATAACTTTGGCTATCTCAGACAAAAAGGAAATTGGCTAGAAGTGCAAGAGAACAAGGAATAAACAAACTTGACATTACAGGGCTGGGGCTGAAAGATGATTAGGGACTAAGGCTGCCTGACAGGATGAGGTTACAACTCCTAAGGGGGATCATTGCTAAGGCTGTAGATTCTAACTCTCTTTTTGTCTCTGTGTCATTAAACCAAGATTAAAAGATGAGACTACAAACACACGATTGGCCAAATCCAGGTCAGACATTTCACACCAATTTTCAGAGAACAAGAACAAAAAAAATTTGTATCAACCCACCTAATCTCTATAGGGCACTGCCTCCCCTAAGACTGTGCACAATGGGGCGTTCACTAAACTAAGGATTACCAAAGGCTGGAGAGAGAAAAAAATGCAAATATCTTACAGAAACAAACATGTTGAATAAAACAAATATGAGTTTCCTTCTTAGAGTTTAACATCCGAAAGAAGAAAAACTATTATAGGTATTAGTAGAATATGAAAACTGTCATAAGCACAGTTAAAAAGCATGGTATGGTACTGTACTGTAAGAATATATATGTATATTATATATTTATCATATATAATATATTTATATATTTGTATATATAAAATCTGGACGGACCTCTGTCCAGAAGGTATCCAGCCATGTAATATGAAAAATAGAGATATTTATTGAAGAAGATACAAGATACAAGAAACATTGTACAAAGGAAAATGATGCCTCAGTCCCCATCAAAGTAGGTACCTTGGGGCCTCACACAGTTCCCCCAGTTGCCATCATCCACCCTGTCATATTTTCCTGAATCTCATCTCCCACAGATTAGGAAAGCTGATACTCCAGAAACACCATTGAAACATATTCCTCTTACTTTGTAATTCCAGAAAATGAATTCAATGCTGGAGAACTGAGATGGAAGACATAGAAAGAATAAACAATACAAAAAGGCCTTCATATATACCTAGAAGTGATAATTCTAAGCATCAGGAAAAAAACTGGATGGAAAATTCTTCTTGCTGAAGAGATACTGAGAAAAGGCCAGGTTCTACGTTCCATACATTCAAGAAGCTCAGTCTAGCTAACCCTAATATGTCACATTTGTTTTCTACAGAATATTCCTGTTATCAAGATCTCTACTGTGACCACTATTAATCATTTATTTTTCCTAAAAGAACTCCCCATAATCCACCAGAAAAAGAGAGTATCTTTGTGATCATTTCAGCATGTGAGCATTGCCTCAATCACACATTGATACACGTTACAATAGGGTGCATGAAATGTAACTTAGTTTTCCCGTTTTTGACCATGCCTGAGGAAATGATTTCTATCAATTCTATCCTTTTCCTTCTCAACAAATATGGACTGTGATACCTATGTGTAATTTGAAATTTTAAGGAAAATAACTCTTTAAAATTACAATAAAATGTAAGACGACAGGCTGAAGCAGAAGATTACAAGTAAGAAGACAAATGAGTAGGTGTTTGTGGCACAGTCACCTAGAATGAAACCAACTGTTCTGAGACGATAACAGGAGTGATTCTAAGTATATTGAGGTCATGTAATTTAATAGGGGTTTGGAGAGGTAATGGGAAGAAATAAGAAAGAAAATACAAAGGACTACTCACAAAGCTGACATAAAGGACTAGAGAGTGTAGCAGAAGAGAGACATCTGGAGCGTATTCTTTGTGCATTCTGGGTGTATGGAAATTGGGTGAATTTAGACAGCGAAGTATGAGTCAATTCAATGTTTCAAATCATTAAATTTTCTTTGTATCATATGAGTCATTGTGATTAATATGTTGCCATATTTTGATAATCTTTCAGCTTTGAAAATTTAAAAACTTCAATATTTCACTATGAGAGCAAACTTTTCTTGATCTCGCTCTTTTATTTTGATGTCCTCAGTGGGTCTATCAGCGAAAACTTCTTGAACCCAAATCCAGGCTTCATTGTCTCACTTCTACATTTGCTTTTTTTTTTTTTTTTTTTGTTATGTGGTCTAGATTCTGGATTTCTCACTTGTTAATCTCTTGTAACTTGTTCTCTAGCAAGAGCTATCTTAAGTTAGAAATCCTCGTTTGGCTCAGCATTTCTGGAACTTAGCACCTTAAATACAGCCACAGGAAAGATTCATTCTTATAAGTTATGAGAATAAATTTTTTAATTAAAATATTAAAAGGTAAAGATTCCAGGTTTAAATACTTTTTCTGGTTTTCTAGAATCGTAGAAATAGAGGCAGGAACTAGAAAAGGGAGAGCAAAAAATTTAAGTAATGCTGTATTTCACAAATCAAAAAGAATAATTTTTATTACTGTCAAAGAAAGGGCATTGCCTCTGTATTTGAGTGGCATCAAAGTAGTAAAAGAGTAGAAATCAGGAACACAGTTCCACACTCAAAGGCCTAGGAAATGAGAACTGTCACGTATATGATGTAATGTATATTATTCATGTTTTGCAATTTGGTGAAACAAGAGTGTTCTCTGATTGATGAGTTGAGGGAGGTACACTTTGGATGTCCTAAACCAGGTAAGATAATGGCAACATAAAATTTGAGCTTGCTTCAATTTATCTCTTTTTAGACAGGTCTGTCCCTGGTTTTCTGTAAACTGATCAGCTCAGAAAAAGCACACACACACACACACACAAAAAGCAACTAACATCCCTGAGATATTGTAAAATTTCTGGCAAACAAAATACTATTTTATTCTATCTCTTATATGATCTAACAAAAGCAATAATTGGTGCTTGACAAATATGTATTGATGTCATTTCTTTGATTTAGTGAGCACAGTGGGAGATTAGAATTAGCATAGGACTCAATCTCTCATCCTAAAGGTTTTTAATCTTGCTAGGAAGACAGGAATTTAGAAGCATTTGTTGAGAACCAGAGGAGTCTTAGTTCTATTTACAACTTTTTAAATGATCTTAAACTATGAGCATAATGATCTTGTATATACATCTTACTGTAGCATGTGGTTTGTTTCTTCTTAAAAGCCATGATAAAATATTTATGGCTTTTAATATTTATACATGGTGCACAGGTTGAAAATGAGACTAGAGACCACTTGTAAGATAAATAATTTTCCATTATTAGAATTCTTATTTCTAATCAATGTTATGCTTGTATATTATCTTCCTATTGATTTATCTTTTTTGTTTTATATTATCAATAGTATTAAGAGAACTTTCAGTATAGTTTACTTTTAATGTTTCTATCATTTAGCGTCTAAAATAAGAATAATATATTTTATATTCTTAAAAATATGAATTTTTTTCTGTCACAAGATAAAGCATATGATTAATCATATGGCTTATGGTGCTAAAAGAAAGAGTTCATTTTTATGAGTGAAATGAAATGAACACTTGAACTTAATTTTTAACATAAGATTCCATATGTGTGTGTGTTCTTCATGTAACTTCAATAACATTAAGGAAAGCAGAGACTTAATGTTACTTTTACAATTGTGTGAATATAATTTGTATGTTTTATCTTTTATGAAGAAAAATTCGATATCTAGCTGATAAATGGATAAACAGATATTCATCACCTGAAGAGAACTTTAGTTTAGGCAAAACTGAAGTCATTAACCAACTCCTCACACACATTTTGTCATTTTTTATCTTTTCTCTCACTCTCTGCCAGTCTCGGATCACCAGTGATCTCTGGAAAAACAGGACATTTTCAGTGATTTACACAGAAGATTTCTGTCAATGAATTTCTAAGAAAATTGGCTCAAGTGTAAGTTCAGACACTAACCTGGATGAGCAAAAGCCACTCTGGAGAAGGTGGAAAAGGAAATCAGGAAGAACCGGTAAAAAAGGCCTATTGTTTTGTGGTCACGGGGGAAAGACAGAAGGAAAGACATTAGTTGGCTTCATTCTTCTCACTGGGTGAAGTGGTTTGTGCAATTTGGCTTTAGACAGATACTCAGCTAGCAAAAATATAATATCTATTGTGTTCTAAGACCACAGAGCACTCTTTGTGAAAAATATAGTAATAAGCTCTCCTATTGTGCTAGAAATAAAGTTCAGAAAAATTTGCAAGCATTTTTCTTTCTCTGCATTTGAAACCACTCAGTAGTGAGGAGGGTAAACTGGGGAGGAATTGCCTAATTCATTAAGAACCATATTTCAAATAGAAAGGGCTTAGACAATGTTAATTCATTTTACTTTAAAAAAATTAGTGTAGCCATTATACGAGAAACAAAGCTTTGGCAATGTTTCTTTGATAACTGATCAGTCATAAAATTGATAAAAATATAAGAATTAGTCATTTGCAGCTGATCTGGATTGTTATATGGCTATTCTCTTCTTACAGCTGAAAAATCAATAAACACATGGTAGTTAATGGCTATTGTGGAACCAGCTATAAGTGACTCTCTTGAGTAGAGACAAATTCAGCAATTTTTAATATGCTCCAGGGTCTATACTTAGCTGAAAATCTCTACTTTCCTACTTCTGCAAGTGATCTTTCAAATAATGTGTTTTATAAAGACCTGATGTTTTGGCCTACACTGAAGAAATCAATTTAACACGGTATAAACAAAAAGAGGTTTTAACAGTCATTGTAGGTAAAAAAAAAAGAACCCTTTCTGAGCAAACTAAATCCTCTATTCTTCAATAAATGAAACCTTCAAACGATATCATTTCTTTTCTAAAGTAGACACTGTCATTTAGTTTTGCCTTTAAATGCAGGGTAACTTCTGCTTACACTGTCTTTAAACATTGATTTAATATTAAGTATTTGAGGAATTGCTACCAAATTTGCTGATGATAGTAAATCTTTCAAAGGGAGTCTCTTTTCCTCTACATGGGAGAAAAAAATCTCATTTTATGCTTTTTATGTTTTCAATTTTTTCAAGCCACTCACTTCACAGTAGAGAAAATCTGATACAAAGAGGGAACATTTTGTATATATATTTATTGGAAATGACAGATCTTCACTTTGTTTATTTCACACAAAGTTATTGGTTCATCCATCCAAATTCACTCATATATTTATAATGGAGTATGTATATATGTATACATGTATATATATGTGTGTGTACATGTATGTATAGCATATATGTATATCTGGGTAGTGTAACATGTATATATCATATACACGTTACACGTGTGTATATGCATATATGTTATGCATATATATGCTATACATATGTGTATACCATATATACACGTATATATAGAGAGAGTGTATGTCAGCTAAATTCTGAGATTGAGGTCGGACTCGGCTATTACCTAAGACACATATAGAAATGGGTCTAGTTCAAACTTGAGATGAGTAATCAGAAGTAAAATCTTCACCAGCACAGAATTACCTGTCTTCCAAGGTAATTTATGTCTACGTTCTAGAAAGGAATTTTGACATGTGCAGATGTAACTTATAAACTGGTGAGGTTTGTCATTGAAGAAAGTGTTCTGAATCTTGGGAGAGGAAAAGGCATGCTATTATGAAGCACAAATGATTTTATACAAAGCCAGAATGATTTCTTCATTCCAAGATGTGATCAAGTGATTTTAAAATAACTAATCTTAATTAGTAATGAACAAACCAAGAGGTAAAAAAAAAATAAGGTAACAGCAATAAGCTGCTAAGATGTGAGAAATATTAAGCCTCACTATAGGGTCTAATAGATGAACACCTATAATGAATATCAATATTTGTTGATAGAGAAGAGAGATTTGTGATGGCAGTGGAATTCTTCTGTTTTTACAAAAGTGGAATCTACTCTATGGCACTTTAGTTATTTGTTTCCACCTGTATTTTCTGCTTAAAAATATTTATAATTATTCTGCTTATGTCTCATGATTTTCAACTATAAAAGGGTAAATATTGTCTTTGGATAAAAGAATATGAATTTAATGAGGTATGAATTACAAGGGTTCTACTCCAATTAAGCTAGACTAAGGTATGGATAAGTGGAATAATGATATATGATTACAATACCCATTGTATTCATAACAGAAACTTTCTCTGGGTGGGAAGTTACTGCTAGGTCCTTGGCAACAGCATTTATATTAGAACCACAAACGCTCCATCTGATTGCCGTCTGGAAATTCTTGCCCAGTGGTTTAATCATCCTGATAAAGCTGTTAAAATTAAACCATGTCTGGGGGGCATAGTGATTTTTACTGTAATGTCATGGCTTTGTTGCCATGTAGCTTTTACTTTGGCTCTTCTTCCCATTTTTACAGAGCATATTTGTAATTGCCAGTTTATGTTGATCCGCTTTTACATACTACAAATGTGCTTAATCTTTGCTAAGATATCATGGCATAAAGCTGATTGCCATCATTTCACAGATGATCAAACTGAAATTCTGAACTTGAACCAATGTGCTGAAAGTCATAGAAGGAAGTTCTGGGTACGAGTCGAAATGTCCATGTGAACTTCAAGCCCCGGGGACTGTCATCGCTGGGGAGGTGAGAAGTGGGCTGCCGAAGCCATGTGTGGAGAAAAACGTCAAAGTGTCTCTCCGCATCCCATAAACAAAACATGCTATCTTCACAGTACAACGTTTTGTTTTTTATGCTCCTATTGATTTTATTGTATCATTAAAAGTTTTTGCTTAGAACTAAGCTGAATAAATAAACATTTGTTATAAAAAGAAATACTTTCACCCCAAAGCATTTTATATACTTCCTTCTGCCTGGGGAAGGCAGAAGAGAAAATCATCTCATGTTCAGAGCCTACTGGGAGCTTCAGACATTTAAAATAATGACTTCAAGTGTAAAATAATTTTTCCATTATTCAGTTGATTTTATTGGCCAGTGCTCGTGTGTCTAGTTGCATGAGTACCAATTTCTCACAAATAAGAATCTGTGTGAACATTTAGAAATTATCTAGGGTAGAAATATTATCACATGCTTGTCCTAGCACTTAGCACACACATGGCTTTTTGTAAAGGAAAACTTATTTTACTGCATTACATCACCATAAGATCTGTACAGCCATATAAAAAAATTGATTCCAATTTGGATTGAATACCAGTACCTTAATTTTGCTTGGCAATTTGTTACTTACAAAGAGTTCTTATGTTTATTCTCTCACTTGGATTTATGTAAGTGATAATTCCATTTTACAGAAAAAGACAGTGATCCTCAGTGTCGTTTAAAGTTTTGCCAGAAATTTGTCTGCAGTGGCAGAACTCATGAGTTTTTAGAAGTGTAAAATTTAATCAAAAAAAATTTTTTTGGACTTCAACCCCAGAGTTCTTTCTACTCCGTAATGCTAGCTCAGTTCAGTGATGGCATGATCCTTAGTGAGATTCCTCTGATAGTGGCTTGGTCAGCCAGTGAAAGTTATTATTCATTCATTCTTGAATTTAATTTTCCATCAAACTGTTCAAATTTTTACATACCAGGTACTGTGTGAAGCAGATAATGTAACAAAGGAGGAAGTATAACAATTGGGGAGAAATGAATTAGTGGGTGTTTCTTTGGAGGGAACTACCTTTTGTAGCTAATACAGATGAATAGTTTATAAGTAAAGATATAAAAAATAATTGACCTGAGTCAGTGTAGCGCTTAGAACCTGATCCTTGGGATAGAAAACATTTCATATTATTTTCTAAAAGGAGGATAAAGTCTTCAACTCAAGAAAACAAAGGATGAGTCATTATGTTAAAGCAGAAGTGAAAGGGGTAAGGAGAGTCCTGACTACTCAGCCTTCCCCCTTCACATGGAATTTTCACTGCACCACCTGCTAAGAATTCTCAGGAAAATATCTATTTGCCAACAACCCTGGATGTATGATGTGTTTCTGTATCACACTTTACTATTCTTACTTGTGAGGGTTCAAATCAGTCAGTTTTCAATTGCAGTTAGTAGTTATGGTAGGGGAAGAATAACTGGTTTGAGTTTTGACTCTTCTCTGAACTTGCTGAAATTGTTTGGCAATGGTCAAGTTCATACAATCGATAAAAGAAAATTATGATTAATGCAGAATGTTGTATTCAATATGTGTAGGTGGAAAAAAAATGTTGACTCCAGAAGACTGGTTACAAATGCCCAGAATGAAACAAAATCAATAAGGAAGTTAAGGGTGTATTTCAAGCCTGATTTAACTCTCAAAATTGTGTATATCTGCTCTATTTTCAGTCTTTATATTCTTGTCATATTCACCTGTATCCCAGATAACCATGATCTTTCTTACCTGCCTTTACCTCTCCAATCTAGTTTCCCAATCATATTCCTCCCTGTGGGCTTTCAGGAAGTATAAATCCCACCCAATTCAGTCTTCACTATTACATTTCTTAGTGCTCTTTTCCTGTCTACATTAGCTCTCATTTATTGAACACATATTATATTCCAAACACAGGGGCTAAATTCTTTATATTCACTTTGGATGTAACCCTCTCAATAACTCTTTAATGTAAGTCAGATAAGACAAGTACACTGAAACTTTTAGACATAAATGAGGTCTAATAGCCAATTAATTATAGAGTTGGGATTAAAGCTCAAATATCTCTGATTCCAAAGTTTTGGCAGAGACACCTAATTGCTCTTCATAATCTTACATCCCCTTCTTTGTAATAATGGGGTTTTCATGTGAGTTACTATGTAACAGCTGTCATTGCTGCAAGGAGAGACCATGTTACCGGGTTTCACCGAGTCAATGAACATGCTACACAACTTCTGGGCTATGGCCATAAAAAAGAAAATGCTCCCATATATTGATTCCTCCCTTGCTCCTACCTGGACTGTGGTTATAAAGGAGGAAGCTATGAAATGCACTTGGACCTTAAGATCAAAGCTGCATGATCAGGATGCAGAGCAATAAGTTAAAAGATAGCTGGGCCATCAGCACGAGCAAGTAACCGGGGAAGCATTGGACTACCCACCCAGACTAATGAATACTTCATTTTTAGGTTTTTAATTATTTACTTTTTGTTTTGTTTTGTTACTGTTTAGTTTTATTTTTTGCCTGTTTTTTTATTAAATGTGTTGGGGGACAATGGTTAATAAGGTCGTATAGTTTTCCAGTGTACAATTCTATGATACATCACCTGTATATAGCAACTTCTGTCACCATATATTTGGCTCCCTTTACTCATTACTAATACCCCCTCCTTCCCTCTGGTAAACACCATACTATTATTGTCTGTGTCTATGCATTTTTGTTTATTTTTCTTATTTGTTCACTTGGTGTTCATATCAGGTTTGTATGTCACATATAAATGAAGTCATATGGTTCATACCTTTTTCTGACTTATTTCACTTAGCATGATATTCTCAAGATCCACTCACGTTGTCACAAGTGGCAGTATTTCATCTTTTCTTATGGCTGAGCAGTATTCCATTGCATATATGTACCACATTTTTTTCTTTTTTCTTTTTGGTTGTTTATGCTATTACAGTTGTCTCAGTTTTCTCCCCTTTACCTCCCCCAACCCACTCTCCTACTTCCTTAGTCAATTTCCACACCCTTGTTAATGTCCCTGGGTCCTTCTTACCCGTTCTTTCACTAATCCCTTCACCTTCTTTCAATTAGTCCCCACCTAATCCCTCCCCTCTTACAGCTAGCAATCTACTCCATAATTCTATGCCTCTGTTTTTATTTTGCTCACTAGTCTATTTAGTTCATTAGATTCCTCTTATAAGTGAGATCATATGGTATTTGTTTTTCACTGACTGGCTTATTTCATTTAGCATGATAGTTTCCAGTTCCACCCATGCTCTCGCAAAAGGTAGGAGCTCCTCCCTTTTTTTCTGTTGTGTAGTATTTCATGGTGTAAATGTACCACAGTTTTTTTTTTTAATTTTTATTTTAATTGTTGATCTTGTACAGTTTTCTGTCTTTTATTCTCACTCGAACCCACCACCCCAGCCCTCCCCTCCTCCCTCCCATTTCCACCCCCCCACAGTTTTTGTCCATGTGTCCTTTATACTTGTTCCTGTAATTCCTTCCCCTTTTCCCCTGAAATTTCCTCCCCTCTCCACTCTGGTGACTTTCAGCCTGTTCTCAATTTCTGTGTCTTTGGTTATATTGTGCTTGCTTGTTTGTTTTGTTGATTAGCTTCCTGTTAAAGGTGAGATCATATGGTATTTGTCTTTCACTGCCTGGCTTACTTCACTTAACATGATGCTCTCAAGTTCCATCCATGCAGTTGCAAAGGGTAGGAGCTCCTTCTTTCTTTCTGCTGCATAGAATTCCATTGTGTAAATGTACCACAGTTTTTTGATCCATTCATTTACTGATGGGCATCTAGGTTGCTTCCAACACTTGGCTATTGTAAATTGTGCTGCTATAAACATAGGGGTGCATAGGTTCTTTTGGATTGGTGTTTCAGGGTTCTTAGGATATAGTCCTAGCAGTGGAATTGTTGGGTCAAAAGGTATATCCATTTTTAATTTTTTTAGAAAATTCCATACTGTTTTCCATAGTGGTTGTACCAGCCTGCACTCCCACCAGCAGTGCACTAGGGTCCCCTTTTCTCCACAACCTCTCCAACACTTTCTGTTTGTTGCTTTGTTTATGAGGGCCATTCTGACTGGTGTCAAGTGGTATCTCATTGTGGTTTTAATTTGCATCTCTCTGATAGCTAGCGATATCAAGCATCTTTTCATGTGTCTCTGGATCCTCTGTATGTCCTCCTTGGAGAAGTGTCTGCCCAAGTCCTCTGCCCATTTTTTAATTGGGTTGCTTGTCTTCTTAGAGTGGAGTCGTGTAAGTTCTTTGTTTATTTTGGAGATTAAACCCTTATCTGAGGTATCATTGGCAAATATGTTTTCCCACACAGTCGGTTCTCTTTTTATTTTAATACTGTTTTCCTTGGCCATGCAGAAGCTTTTTATTTTGATGAGATCCCATTTGTTTATTCTTTCCTTTATGTCCCTTGCTTTAGGGGACATATCAGTAAAAATGTTGCTGTGTGTAATATCTGAGATTTTCCTGCCTATGTTCTCCTCTAGGACTTTAATGGTGTTACAGCTTATGTTTAAATCTTTTATCCATCTTGAGTTTATTTTTGTGTATGGTGTAAGTTGGTGCTCGAGTTTCATTTTCTTGCCTGAAGCTGTCCAGTTCTCCCAACACCACTTGTTGAAGAGGCTATTTTTACTCCATGTTATGTTGCTGCCCCCTTTGTCGAATATTACTTGACTGTAGAGACTAGGGTTTATTTCTGGGCTCTCTGTTCTGTTCCACTGGTCCACATGCCTGTTTTTATGCCAGTACCAGGCTGTTTTGATTACAGTGGCCTTGTAATACATTTTGGTATCAGGTATTGTGATCCCTCCTGCTTTGCTCTTCTTTCTCAAGATTGCTGCCGCTATTCTGGGTCGTTTATGGTTCCATATAAATTTTTGAAGAGTTTGTTCTATATCTGTGAAATATGCCATTGGTACTTTAATAGGTATTGCATTGAATCTGTAGATTGCTTTGGGAAGTATGGACATTTTGATGATGTTAATTCTTCCGATCCATGAACACGGTATGTGTTTCCATTCCATGGTGTAAATGTACCACAGTTTTTTTAATCCACTCATCTACCGATGGGCACTTGGGCTGTTCCCAAATCTTGGCTATTGTAAATAGTAGTACTATGAATATAGTGGTGCATAAATTCTTTTGAATTTATATTTTGGGATTCTTAGGGTATATTCCCAGCAGTAGAATCTCTGTACCATATTTTCTTAATTCATTCCTCTATCAAAAGACATTTCGGTTGTTTCCTTGTCTTGGCCACCATGAATATAGCTGCAATGAATATAGGGGTGCATATATCTTTTGGAATAAATGTTTTCAAATTTTCTGGTAGATATCCAGTTGATGAGGTCACTGGGTCATGTATCAATTCTATTCTTAGTTTTTTGAAGAGATCCATGTCATTTTCCTTAGTGACTATACCAGTTTACATTCAATTTTGGGATCTTTTAGATCAGCCTAATGTCTACCCAGACAACAAGAGACCCATGCTCTAAGGTTCATTCTGACAAAAAGGAAAGGAATAAGCAGTATGAAAGAGAAAGCACTCAATAATCACTTTTAGGGGATTACTGAAACCCTTGAGCATATTTGGAATAATTTTAGACCAGGAGAAAAGAAATTCAACCTTGGGAACATTTGTGGTCACCAAGAATATTGGCCTTCAGGAAAGTGTTTACGTCCCACTATGGATGGGTGAGTGAGGGTTTAAGGATCAATTTGAAACACTGAGAACAATTTTGTTCCAAAGAATGAAAGTGAAGTATAGAATATGAAGAGGTTCAGAACAATATGTGTAGCAAAATTAGAAGCAACTGGGAATAGTGAGAATGCAATTTCAGAAATGGGATTAGGTATAAAATATAAAAAAGATACCTATAGGCCTCATATTTCTTTGGGTCTGTTACATTGTTTTGGAGTCTGTCATAAATTTAATATAATTTACTTGTGTTCCATTTAGATGTAATACCTTTCAATGAATGTGCCACATAGTTGCTCTTCATTTTTTGCTTATTAATAACTTGGTTAACTGTTTCCTTTTTACATGAATGTTAATAGCGGCCTTGTTTTCAATAGCTAAAACTAAAAGAAACTCACTCTTCAAAATTCGGTATTCTATGGTGTTCAAAATATACTATCATCATTTAAAGTAATTGTATGTTAGGGGAATTCACTATTTTTTGAAATATTACATAAAAACTATTAAAAATAAAACAACCATATTTACTCTTCTACAACCAAAAAGAGTCATAAGCTGAATTCTAATTTATGACCTTTCTAGACATATGTTAAATGTGATCCAGTACCATTAAATTTACTCAAGATACAGAAACATGGCTGGAGTCTAAGCCATAAAGTCCCTCAAAGCTTGTTTTTGCAGAAAGGACAGCCACATGAAGAGATTTACTTTTCATAATAGACCATTGATCATACTGAAGTGGTATGGGTAAATCGGGCATCCCCTGAAGGGGAGTAATTTACTCATTATTGGAAATTCAGATAATAAAATTTTGCTTCTCAAAGATTACTTCTCTAATTTGCTATGCTGTTTCCTTTACAGTTTAAAAAACACATATGAAATGTACAGTAACTCTCAAACATTCAGGTTCTGCAATTATTTTAAAGGATGATATATTATTGGAAATATAATTATCTGGAGAGGCAAATGTAGTAGAATGTATACTTTAATTAAAAGTACTATTTCCACTTGTTTTATCCTTTGTCTTGTTTTATCTTCAAATGTTTTGAAGAGAGTAATTCAATGAAAATCCTTGAGAGAATTTCCAACTGATTAAATTTAATAACTAGTCATTATAAAAGATATATGCTAGGCATAGTCTAGATATGGGGGAAAAGATCCTTCTGGTATAGGATCATTTGTTGCAGGGTGTCAAATTGTACTTTCCAAAGATGGCTACATTAATATATAGTCCATCCCACATCCTTTTCTTCCATTGTGTCTTAGATGCTCCTCTACAGAGGGGCAGAGTGTGTGTTCCTTCCCTTTGAACCTAGACAGCCTTTGTAACTTCTTCAACCAATAGAATGTAGCAGAAATGATGCTTCATGATTTTGAGAGCTAGATCTTAACTGGTTCCTGACTGGCTTGCTCCCTTTTTTGGGACACTTGTTACCTGTCCCTAAGAAGCACAGGCCACATAAAGAAGTTGTATGGGGGTGTCTGCTTATAATACCAGTTGGTTCTTCAGTTGAAAGCCAACATCAACAATCATACATGTAAGTAGATGGAAAACTTTGAATGATTCCAGTCCCTAGACTTTGAGTCTTTCAGTTAATACTCTGGATATCATGCTTTTCCCAACTTCACATCTGACCTAAAGAAATTATGAGAGAAAATTACTGATTATTGTTATTGTAAGCCATCTAAATTTGGGGGAAATTTATAAGTAGTAATAAATAACTAATGTATGTGGTAACTGGGCACCCATGGCTACAAATAGATTATGAGGATCCTTTGATTTATTGGCTGACTTTAGAATGACACTGATAACTCTGTTTTGATATCACCCAAACGATGGCTTTAAAAAAAATAATTTCTTGAACAATTGAACAAGCAAACCAAGAAACCAAACAATCTAATCTTCAGATTGCTTAGAACAGAAGTTAGGCTAAAATGACTTTGAGGTTATTATTATGAAGAAGTACAGTGGATGTTTTTGACAAAACATTCCTTATTGTATTTTCAACACACAATTTTCCTTTTAGCTCAATAATTTCACAGAAGACTTCATCTGATCTTTTAGTTTGATGCATTTGTATGTATTAGCTTTCAAAACTTTCTTTCAGAAATATATAATCAGGTTGAAAAATTTGTTTTTCTCTAATGAGTTTTCTAATTGTTTTCATAATGCGAATGTGTATGTCTCATTTCGAAATGAATTCAGTCCTGCTGCAGGTAGCAGATGGACAGAAGTGGTAGGTGCAGTTCTGTTTTTAGGCTGAGAGCAGATGCAGCACGCACGTGTGAATCATCCTCCTCCACGCTGCCCTGTCCCCGAGCATCCTGTGCAACTGTTCTACTCTGGGGGCCACCTGACTGTTGGCTTTCCGTCGGGGCTTCAGGAATAGGCATCGGTTTTAGTATTTTTGATCCACCAAAACTGGAAGTTAGGCCCCCATTTTATGTTCATATATGTTTACATGTTGAAGAGCTGAGGAGTAACTGATCAATATCCCTGTACACATTTTCTTAACCCAGTTGTGAAGGGGGAATTTGAGTTGAGTAGTCTTTTGTCTCACTGATCTATTGAGGACCTCATTTCTTTTAACATAGGGCATGAAATGTGTGTTCTATTTTCTGATGAGGAATTATCTATCATCTATCTATCTATCTATCTATCTATCTATATTATATATATAATATATGTGTATTATATATATATATGATTTTACCAAATATTAAAGATGTTTTTTAAAGTAAGAATATGTTTTCCATGTCATGGGCTAAGAACATAGTCTTGGTGGGGTGTGGCTAATTAATCTTTCTATTTTATAGATTCAAACTCAATACATACAAATTCCAACACTTAACACATTAACACAATTACAACATTTAATAGACTCTGTTCAATGTTTATTTTAAAGACTTTATGTATTTATTTTTAGACAGAGAGGAAGGGAGGGAGAAAGAGAGGGAGAGAAATATCAATGTGTGGTTGCCTCTGATGCACCCCAGACAGGGGACCTGGTCTGCAACCCAGGCATGTGCCCTGACTGGGAATCGAACTGGTGACCCTTTGGTTCTCAAGCCAGCTTTCAATCCAATGAGCCACAACAGATAGGAGTTTTCAGTGTTTTTACTAAGCCCTCTAAGGCCTCTGTGGAAGATGCTTTTAGTGTTCCATCAATATCCCATGCCCTTGCCACTTGGTAAGGAAACATTGCTTTGCTGTATGTTGCTGAAAGTGCAGAGGAATGAATGGCTCCAGAAGCAGCCCTCATCCAATGACTGACAAGAGTTTATATAACTCTTGTCAGGTAAACAAGAGTTTATATAAAATTATCTTGCTCTTTGGAGAGATTAACTCTGAGATTATATGTTTTGCATGGGATCTGAAGTGTCATTATGAGGATTAAGCTTTGGTTACCTGCAATGTTGGCTGGCTGGGTAATGTAGCCATTCCTTGTTTTCCTTTCCTTGATTCATATCTTCATTCTCAATGGGTGTTTCCTTTCCAGACTCACTGCCTTCTGTGCTGCTCAGTTGGAAGTGCCATGAGAAAGAAATGCTTCTATCTCCCCCTCTCCCTACACATCTTAGTAGGCTCATGCTGTTACTGAGTGTTTGTTTTGAGGGACATGATAGTGTCCTCATATAAATCCAGCTCTGTTACTTCTCTCCTCACCTCAAACCTGCCTTTTCTTGGAAACCTCTCTGGATGGAACCCATAGGAACTATTAGGTTAAAAAAATAAAGAAAGAGAAAAAAAGAAAAAGAATATAGGATTACTAGGTAGGACAAGAAAGTTTACCTTTAAAGCAAATGTAAGTGTTTGGGATCCTGGGTGAAGAAAGCACTCCAGAGTAAAATCACTAGTAAGGATTTAGCTTCGCATTCCTTTTGAGGACCATGGCTCTCCTTACGGGCGGCCAGTTTGGAACTCAGACCTGTATTAACATGGACCAATTGCCCAAGGAGATAATCTAAGTGGTGCCAAAGCATGACATGTGTGCAAAAATAAGATAGCAATAACTTACCTGGTGGTGGGCCAGAGGAGTAGAATACAAATTTGTAAGAAATAAGGTGTTTTGGGTTTGAGGGTAGTAAGACACCTAAGGAGGATCAAATAAAAATAGAAAGTGTGTTAGAGAAAACATCCAGTCTTCTTCCAGCACGTCTCCTTGGCTCTCACACAACTGCAACACTCACAACACTTCTGACACTTCTGGTCACCAAGTTTGTGGAGTTTTCCCTCACCAAGCAGTTTTCCTCAACACCAGCTGGGTGTCATCAATTTAACTCAGTATCTATCTAAAAATAACCCCAGATCCCGCAGGTTGAGGGGTCAGTCTCGCAAGATCACCCTCACTCCAATCACAAGGTTAAATTCTCACCTGTGCTTCTGACCAGTCCATGATAAATCATGGTTCCTACGAGCCCCTCTTCAGGTTTGATTAATTTGCTAGAATGGCTCAAAGAACTCAGGAATACAATTACTTACATTTACCAGTTTATTAAAGAACATGATTAAGAATCAAATAAACAGCCAGATGAAAGACACCAATGGCAATGTCTGGGAGGGTCCCCAGTGCAGCAGCTTCTTCCCCTGGAGATGGAGCACACATCACCCTCACAGTGTGGAAACATTCATTCAGCAACCTGGAAGCCCTCTGAACCCCACACTATTGGGATTTTGTGGAGGCTTCCTCACAGACATGATCAATTATCAACTCCATGTCCAGCCCCTCTCCCTTCTTTGGAAACATTGATGGTGGGGAAGGGGCCGAAGATTCCAAACTTCTAACCATGGCTTGTTCTCTCTGGTGACCATTTGCCATTCAGCAGTCTACCCAGAATTGCCTCATTAGAACAAAAGATCCTTCCAGTGCTCTTATCACTTAGGAATTTACAAGAGTTTTAACAGCTTGTCACAGGAACCTGGGTCATAGACCTATAAAATTCTTCTATTATGTCACATTTTCAATTATCTCACAGATGCTGAACGCTCTTCTAAGGTACATGGGTCCACTTAACTGCTGCTCTTTGCTTTGCTTGTGAATTTGGGCCTGAAACAAATTAGAGGGGGCATGTGAATTTGGGCCTGAAACAAATTATTAAGACAACAATGGAAAGGTAAGCACTGCAACTAATACCATTTTTCTCACAAAGTTCTCAGCCTTTTCTCTTAATAAATGTTAATAAATATTTAAAAAACACTTTTACGGCATAACAAATTATTAGCCTTTCCTAAGTATTAATTTCTCATTTTTGTTCTGTTATCTCCTGAAATTTTGTTCTTTAACATAAGGCTAATAGAACAGTGGTAAGAACAGTGGTAACTGATTCCACTTCTTGAAGTTACCATAAATTACTAATAGAAGTAGGTGTGACATAAATTATAAATTAATAATATTATCAACATTACTTCTCATATTTTTCTTTACATAAAATAAAATATCATTAAAATAAATCTATTAACTCTGCTTTTATCAAGACCCCCAAAACTCCTCATACTGTGACTAAAATTAATATTTGAAATTACAAAGAGGGAGAAGTATTAACAAATTAAAAATCTCTAGGAAATCTGATTACTCCCAACTCTTTTCTGATGCTTTTGGAACTTTTTTATAATACCTAAAGATGAATAACTTTTAACAGGGTTTTTAAAAGTACTGAAGTGTAGGGAACCCTTTCAAGTGGTGTGAAAATGTAGCTCAGCTCCCACTCGGAAAGGCCAGTGGGAAGCAACTTGGCACGCAGGACCACACCCACAAAGAGGTTTTCCTGTGGGGAGTCAGGGGAATCAGGCCTGCATTGTACTTAGACTGCTATGAGACTTGCTTTTGCTAAAACTCCCTCACTCTGAACTGAGGCAGCAAGGGCTTACTGTAACTTCCTAAAGTCTGTGCTAAACCTCCCAAGTATGGAGTGTAACCAGTTCAACCACTTTTCCCCTTGGTATGCCACATCCTTCTCTTTGAAGTAATCAGCAACATTCTTTCCTTTGTTATCTGTAAAAGGTAATCACCTCCAGTGAACCTGTGCATAGTAAATGAGGACCATCTTCAATGTAATGTACCCAGAAAAGCAATAAAAGCCTGTCCAGGCAGGGGCTGGGGCCCTCTTTCTCACTTAGAGAGTGGCCATGCCGTCCTTTTTTCTCCACAAGACTTCTGTGGTCCGTGTGTATTTGTTCATAGCAACCACAACACATGGATCCTGCTGGCCAGGATCCGTGTGACTGAAGCTTGTTACGGGCTGAAGCGTGAAATATCCTTGAAATCTAGAGCAAAATATGGTTTGTCTTTGGGAGCTGATGAGCTTATGAGTTTGGAATTGTAGCAGTCATGGTCGTAAAATGTAAATAAAATAAAATCGTTAAGCAACCCCCTTCTGATATGCATACTTGGATGGGGGGGGGCTCTGCCCGTAGAACCCCCCGTTCGTCATGGATGAAAATAAAAACTACCAAGACATGATCTTCTTGGGGAGGAGAGGTGGCCAAACTCTCAGAGGAGAATGACCCAGAGCCCCTTCCTCACTAGGCTTTTATTGGGTTCCAATACACAGGAATACAGGTTTAACATGCCAAAGAGATCTGAGGGCTTAATTTGAGTCCGTGTTTGTCAGGAAAGGGGGTTGCAAAACTTTGGGAGACATACTTATTTCCTCCTTGGATCCTTATCTTTTAAATGAAAGCACTCTTAGCAAACCAGGTTTCACAGGACTTTAGGAATTCTTTCTTATGCCCGATCACCCAGGGAACCGTCCTGGCCAGCACAGGGCTGAACCACTTGCCCTCACAGTTTCAGGCTTTAAGCCGATTAGGAAGCGGGAGACATCTCCCGGACAGAAATGAGGACTCGGGCTATGTCAGAATAGCTGGGGGGCGAGGGTCCATCACATCCTCTTTGCTGCAGCCCCCTGAGTCCTTCCATGAGGCCTCCCAAGTGGTTGTGTCTGGCTTAGGTTGCCCCTCCCATGAGGAGTCTTACCCGTCATTGACTAACCGACTAAGCATTGAGGCCAGAGATGGATGAGGCAGAAGCAGTACTCCTGCCAGGGAGATAAGCTTTTTCTCCTTAGTAGCTCATGTCCTTGTGACAGAACAGACCCAGATGAAGTGGGTCCCTTGGGCTCTTACACAGCTCACCATGGGGTGAGGGATACAACTCCTGAAACCAGGCTGAATGGCCCGCAACACTTGGAATGACTAATTATTAGTGATGAGTCAGATATCAGATGGCATCTGACAAGTCAGCTGTCAGAGAGCTTGTGGTAATCTAGCCTATGACCTAGTATTCAGATCAGGGCCAATGAGGATGGCTGTGATTGTTAAGACAGACTCTAATGATAAGAATCTATTAATGAAAACTGTCAAAAAAAAAAAAAAAAAAAAACCCCAGCTATGGAAAGCATGTAGTATTACATGTAATCTGCCAGTACTTCTGGTGAGGTATCTGAGCATGTGATGTTGGTCACAGGATGTTTCATCATCTGACTAGTCCTAGAGTAATCCACTTGCCATTTTCACGTTTGGTGAAGCATTTTTGATATTTTACCTTTTTTTGCCCCACTTTTTTGCCTTTGATCCTCATCCTCTCCCATGTAATTTTGTTTTTCATTATAATTGGCTTGCAAAGTGAAGACCATTAAGATACATACTGCAGCTGTCAATCTGTAAGCCCAGAAATTTCCTAAAATGATAATAGTTGATTCAATGGATTAGCTTGTTGGAGCTATCTGTGTGGTAGAGATATCAGTGTATTGTTTCCAGGCCAGACTTCTACATACGAGGAGTAACAGAACATTTCCTTGCTCCTTTTATCATCCTCAGAAAAGCAACCAAGTGGCATAATCAATTCTTCCAGTCTTTGTATTTCACTTGATGTTTACTTTGCTCATTGCTTTGAGAGTTGTCCTTATTTTACCTCTTTAAAATCTATTTGCTTTTTTGTTATCTTATAAGAAAATAAGATTATCTTAGTGCCAGGTCATGGTGCATTTCATTAAACACATAATATTATTCTTTTCTCAGCATGCACAAAGCAGTGAAAAGTCACCAGGCTTTTGACATACAAAGAGTCACCTTGCTGTCAGGTGCTGAGAGAATTGAAACTGTGCAGATGGCTTTGACACAGTAACTTTACTGGTCACTGATGTGAATATTATTGTACCTAGGAGAAATCAAGTATACAATTGGCATCTTTTGTGCTATAAAAATAAAAATCAAAGAAGTGTACATCCAGTCTTTAATGTATTAAAATAACTTTGTTGCTTCAGAGACTTCAAAAGCAAAAATTAATTCTCAGATCTTCACAAATGACAAAAGTGGCTTTTTTTCTTTTGGGTTTGCTGTGTATGTTTCTAAGTCACTTAATTAAGAAGATCAGGATACCATTTCAAGGTGGTAAAGGTCACATTAGGACACTCCAAGCCTTTTCTTTATATTGCTATTTTTTATTAGTCAATACCAGCCACCTTGAGGAACGGCCACTACTATGCCACGGCTTCTTTTGCAGTGACATTTGCTCAATAAATTTTTGTCTTGGCAATAATTGAAAAAGTCAAAATGGTGTGAAGAAGTAAATGTCATATTCCCACAATGCAATATAAATGGAATTCATAAAGGCTCACCGACTCACAAGACAGGTTAATTAAAGCCTTCACATGGCACATGGAAGTTAGCACAAAATTTGCTTGACCACTTTATTTTCATGACTGCATGGAATGGATCTCATTATTAGACTGTCAGCCTAGCAGATACTGTAATCTGGTGTCAAAAATAACCTGTGTTATTGCTACTTACTTTCTTTTGGATTATTTTAATTCATTTCTTATTGCCAGTTGGTAATGTTTTAAGGACTAGTTTTTTTCTTTTCTTTTCTTTTTTTTTTTTTTTTGTAATATAAAAAGTCAGGCTTTGCTAAAAGGCAACATAATCCCTGTCTCATAGAAGTTGCTCTAAATTTACCAAGAATAACATTTAATTCCAGCATAAATGAAGAAAAAGAAGCTGGAGCTGGGAAAAAACAAAACATATCATGAACCTGGAAAATCACATTGTTAGTCACGTATAGTGATGTTAATTTCTCATCCCGACATGTTCCCTGGGGCTCTAACAAAATGGACGCTGCTATTTGGAATTAACTTTTTCTGCTTTCTTAGGATGAAGGAATAAATTTCAATAAACAGACCCAAAACAGAAATAGAATTTAGAAGTTGGGCCCTTCTCATATTCCTGGCCTAGCCTAACGCAGCTCACACTCCTTCAGCCTTTGGAGAAGAGAATCAGTGCCCCCTCCCGTGCTGCCTATGAGTGCTCCCTACATATCCAGGTAAGCAAGAATCCAAGAGGAGGGGCAGTCCTTTTGGGGCCTTCACAGTGTGGGCTGCTTATATGCATACTATAGGTAGAAGCATTGCTGCTTCTTATTTTGCCAAGATGGCAAGTGAAATGAAAGCAGCATTAAAAAAATTAAAGAAGTTGGGACTTCCATTTGTTTCAAGGAAAAGTTCTTTTGATTCCTGGTAAAAGATAATACAAGAGCAATACAATCAAACCCATAAAACAATGTTTAATTTTAAATCTTGGAAATAGATAACTTCCAAGTTATCTGTATAGTTTATACACACACACACACATATACACACACACATACACACATGTATATGTCACTGAATATACACATTATATAAATATATATATATATTGTGTGTGTGTGTGTATACGCACATATATTTGTTTTGTTTTTTCCTTTGTGTCAGAGCCTGCAGGTTTCTTACTTCAGTGCCCTTTCTTAATATGTTTTTAGCTTGGCAAATGGTCATACAAAGTAAAGATAACTTATTTACATGTATAAGCAGAGCAATAAAAGAGAAGTTGCTTCTGCTTCTTTACCGGAAACCAGTGGTCCTTCCAGCCAAGGATTCTCTAGAGAGCAGAACACCTTTCAGAGAAGAGAGAAAGACACTTTTGCCTTGTTTAAACCATTACTGTTTTGTATATTTCTGTTACTCCCTACTGGGAACCATCTCTCTGTTAAAATGGTGAGATTGTCATGAAACAATCAGGAGACTGGGTACAGTACTTTACACACATGTAGAAAAATTTAAGTCTGCTTCTTGCCTCTGTTTCTTGCCAAGTATCTTTGGGGCAAATCATTTCATCTTAGTTATTTCATTTGTAAACTAAGGGGGCAATTCCTGCTTGACTGAGGAATAAATGAGGTATTGAAATATTTAGGATGAGCAAATATGGTTCCATAAAATTATTAAATATCACCTGGAATGCAGGTGAAATGTGAGACATCTACCTACACATTTAATAGAGAAAAAGAAACACCATGTTTCAGATTTTATCTGAACATTTCCAGTAAGTAGATTCCAGATAATCTTAACGTATCTTTTACTTTATTCAAATTGTGCTTCAGGTAGAATATCAGTCTCCCAGGACCTCAGTATTAATATGAGCGCTCATGTATCTTTACCTTGTACTCCTACCACTCTGACTTAATCATTATTTGTTAATATTAACATTTACAGATTTATTTAATATTACAATAAGAAAAAAGCAAAGAGTTGGTTTTTTTCACTATATCTCACTGGGAAAATTACTGTAAGAGCAGTAATTTCATTACATGTAATAAAAATGAATGACAATTTTGAAGCCACATTTGATAGTAACTTTAGAGTATTTATTCAATAAGTCTATATAAATTGAGTATAGAGCTACCCTAAATATCCAGAAAATATAAAATTCCTTTACAATAACTAAAAAATGTTCCATAATAAGCAAATAAAAAACATACAAAATATGGGTTACACGCAAAGATGCTGATGGCAGTCTTCACTTTTCACCAATAGTCAGCCTTTAGGTCTAGATGCTGCATCCATTGGCTGCTATTGTCTTCTTTAAGAACACATGTGCATAACATAATGATTCAAATAACAATTTTAATAAAGTTTATATGTTTAATAAATGTATGAGAATAAAGAGCTTATTTTCATTGTTTATTGAATTGGTCATTTATTTACAAGAAAACTAAAAACTTCAACTGAAATTGAACCCTCAAATGAAAAATAATATAAAAATCACTAACACTTGGCTAGATTACACTTTGGGCATCATATACAACCTAATTTCTGACAAATTCTCGAGTAACCTTAAGTTGTAAAAATTCATATTACTTGAGGAATAACCTAAGACAAAATTGTAAACTAAATTATCTCATCAGTGACATGATTACTATTGATAAAGTGGTAGGAGAACCAGCAAGTTAATGTTTCTAAGCTACTATAGGTCAGAAAATAAGTTATATACACTACATATCACAAGCTACTATTTTTTGTATATTAAATTTTCATTGCTTAGTACCAATAGCTCCTAGCCAAGAAGACTGAAAAGTCCTATTTGAATTGTAATCCTTGAAGTCTACCATTGAGTCAGTAGGGCATGAGATGGTAAAGGACTGAATGGAAGCTGCACTAACCTCCTCCCAGGACCAATCTGGAATTACAACTAAGTTGTGGAGAAATCACGGGAACAAACGACTGAACAATAGTGAGAGAGAAGACTTACAACCTTGGACAGGCAGAAGAATCAGCTTCAGCATAATTGACTGCTAAGCAGTGCAGTGGAGAATGGAGAGAGCTTGCTGGGCACCCATAGATGACCCTGAATAGCTGTAGCAATATTGAGAAAGAAGAAAAAAGTAGGAGGGATCACAATATCTGATATCAAACTGTAATATAATGCCATGGTAATCAAAACAGCCTGGTACTGGCATAACAACAGACACATAAATCAGTGGAACAGATTAGAGAGCCCAGAAATAAACCCAAGTCTCTAGGGTCAATTAATCTTTGACAAAGGGGGCAGGAGCATAAAATGGGAGTGAAAATAGCCTTTTCAACAAGTGGTGTTGGGAGATCTGCACAACTATATACAAAAAATGAAACTCAATCACCAACTTACACCATACACAAAAATATACTCAAGATAGATAAAAGACTTAAATGTAAGTCATGACACCATAAAAGTCCTGGAGGAGAACATAGGCAGGGAAATCTCAGATATCCCATGCCACAGCATTTCTCCAATACATCCCCTAGAGGATAGACATAAAGGAAAGAATAAACAAATGGAACGTCATCAAAACAAAAAGCTTCTGCATGGCTAAAGAAAACATCAGCAAAATGAAAAGGGAACCAATGATATGGGAAAACATATTTGCAAGTGATACCTTGGAGAAGGGTTTGATATCCAAAATATATAAAGAACTAACACAACTGCACTCCAGGAAAACAAACAACTCAATTAAAAATTAGGCAAAGGACCTGAACAGACGATTCTCCAAGAAGAACATACACATGGCCCAGATGCATATGAAATGATGCTCAACATCACTAGCCATCAGAGTGATGCAAATTAAAACCACAATGAGATACCACTTCATACAGGTCAGAATTGCCATCATAACCAAATCAACAATAAACAAGTGCTGGTAAGGTTGTTGAGAAAAAGGGAACCCTAGTGCACTGTTGGTGGGAATGCAGACTGGTGCAGCCACTGTGGAAAACAGTATGGAATTTCCTCAGAAAACTAAAAATGGAACTGCTTTTTGACCTGGAAATTCCATTGGTGGGACTATATCCCAAGGATCCTGAAACACCAATCCAAAAGAACCTATCACCCAAATATTCATAACAACACAATTTACAATAAGCAAGGGCTGGAAGCAACCTAAGTGCCCATCAGTAAACGAATGGATCAAAAAACTGTGGTACATTTACACAATAGAATACTGTGCAGCAGAAAGAAAGAAGGAGCTCCTACTCTTTATGATAGCATGAATGGATCTGGAGAGCATTATGCTAAGTGAAATAAGACACCTGGTGAAAGACCAATATCATATGATCTCACTTAAAAGAGAAACCTAATCAACAAAACAAACAAGCAAGCAAAATATAACAGGAGATACCGAAACAAAGAACAAACTGACAGTAACCACAGGGGAGGAGGGAGGGTATAACAGAGGGAAAAAAGGGAAGGGTCATCAAGGAACATGTATAAAGGATACATGGAAAAAGCCAAAGGAGAGTAGGATTGAGAGTGAGGTGAGCATCAGTGGGGTGGGGGAAAATGGAGACAAGTGTACTTGAACAATAATAAACAAACAAACAAACAAATAAATTTTAATCCTTAATTATCACCATCTGTTTGTTTGTGGTTTAAACATTACAAACCCTGATACAAGTTGGGACACAAATGTCTGATGATTTTAGATCTCATGTTTTCCCTAGAAAACAATTTGCTTTCATTAGATATTTTCCATCTGTTACCCAGGACCCTGAAAACTGTTAGAAAAAAATGTATATTTACTTCAAAATACAGACGTTGTCACTTTCTATAGTCTCTACATGAAAATATGCTTAGGGATCCTCAATCCTGGCTGTAAAATAATGATGAGGGACACTTCCTGTCCACTTAACCTACCCTTCTTTTATTCTTCTTTTTCTGCTAAACTTCTCCCTATTTTGTCTGATTTTGATGCTACTAACTTTTAATTTGTTTATTCTTAGGTACACTGGCTTCTGTCCCAAATCTTCTATTAATTTTCTTTTCTTTTGGAAAACATCATTTCCTAGTGACCAAACCCAGTCCTTCTTCTCATGTTTTATCCTCTTTGATTAATCTACTATATGGGGGATTGGTAACTATCTGCTCTTACCTGTTAATATATTTTATTCCTGGATGCTTTAGAGTTTTCTACAAGTAAGCAGAGTGCTCAAAGGGTAAAATAACCTTGGTGCATAAGGCAAGGTGTGAGTTTCTCAGTTAGTCTGGATTTATGTCTGCTTCTATAATAACCTCATTTCCATTTACTTATTGGATAAGTATTTATGAGGCACTCACTATGTGCCAAAGGTCCTGGTGTTAGAGATACAGTAATGAACATTCAAAATCTACTTGTTGAAAATGACTCTTAAAGACTCAATTAATCATTAATTCGCTCATTCATTCAAAAATATAATTTATAGAACACACATGATGTGACAGGTACTAGTTCAGGCATTGGTAAGATAGCAGTAAAGAACAAAACAGTCCCCGCCTCATAAAGATTATATTCTGTGGCAAAAAAGACAATAAAATATGACAGAAAGTTATAAATGCTATGAAGAATATTAAATCAGGACAAGGTTTAGAGAGTGACACATGGATACTATTTTCAGATAAGATAATCAAAGAAAACCTTTATTTTATTTTATTTTAAATATATTTTATTGATTATGTTATTAGAATTGTTCCAGTCTTTTTTCTCCCTTTTCTCCCCCTCCACCCAATACTGTCATTCCCTCCAGCATTCCCTCCCTTAGTTCATCCATGGGTTGTACATATAAATTCTTTGGCTTCTCCATTTCCCATACTATTCTTAACTTCCTCATGTCTATTGTGTTTCTGTAAATCATGCTTCTTATTCCTGTACCTTCCCCCCATTCTCCTCATTCCCTCTTCCTGCTGATGTTGCTACATGTGATCCCCATTTCTGTGATTCTGTTCCTGTTCTAGTTTTTTGCTTAGTGTTTTTGTTTTTGAGGTTGTTTTGGTTTGGTTGTTGATAGTTGTATGTTTGTTGTCATTTTACTATTCATAGTTTTGATTTTCTTTTTCTTAGGTAGGTCCCTTTAAGATTTCATATAATAAAGGCTTGGTGATAATGAACTCCTTTAACTTTACCTTATCTGGGAAGCACTTTATCTGCTCTTCCATTCTAAATGACAGCTTTGCTAGATAGAGAAATCTTGGATGTAGGTCCTTGCTTTTCACTACTTTTAATACATCTTTCCAGTCCCTTCTTGCCTTCAAGGCTTCTTTTGGGAAATTAGCTGACAGTCTTATGGGAACTCCTTTGTAGGTAACTCTGTTCTTTCACCTTGCTGCTTTTAAGATGCCCTCTTTATTGTTAAGCTTGGGTAATTTAACTATATGTCTTGGTGTATTTCTTTTTGGTCCAACTTCTTTGGGACTCTCTGGGCTCCCTAGACTTGTATGTCTATTTCCCTTGCCAGATTTGGGAAGTTCTTCTCAAATTATTTTTCAAATAAGCTCTCAGTTTCTTGTTCTTCCTCTTTTCCTTCCAGTGCTCCTATGAATTGGATGTTGGAACATTTAAAGTTATCCCGGAGGTTCCTCAGCTTCTCCTCATATTTTTTTTTTTTTTTTGAATTCTTGTTTCTTAATTCTGTTCTAATCAAATGTTTATTTCTTCCTTTTGTTCAAAATTGTTGATTTGAGTCCCTATTTCCTTCCCTTCATTGTTGGTTCCCTGTATATTTTTCTTTCTTCACTTTGTATAGCCTTCACTTCTTCCTTTATTTTGTGGCCATAAAATAAATATACTCAATCATTTCTGTGAGAAACCTGATTATCAGTGTTTTAAACTCTTCATCTGATAGGTTGTCTGTCTCTTTGTCATTTAGTTCTCTTTATGGAGTTTTGATCTGTTCTTGAATTTGAGCCGTAACCTTTAGTCTCAGCACACCTGTTATGTCATAAGAGGTGGGTCCTTAGGTATTCACCCAAGCAGGGCAACCCACTTCACCATGTTGTGGTACTGTATGTGGGGGAGGGATCAGAGAAGGGACAATGCCACTGCCTTGGCTCTTACCCTGCTTTCAAGAGATGGCAGTTTTCCCCACCTCTATAACCCCCACAGGTTTTTACAGCTAGGGATTTTGAGGCTTTATTTTCCCAGGGCTGGAACCCTGGGTTGCACAGTTTGTCTGGCTCCCTGTTGTTTCTCCTGGTTTATCTGCATGTGAATGTGGGACAGCCTGCTTCACCAGCTGCCATCTTGCTCTCCCAATCCACCAGCCACCTCCTTGCCATGCATTCTCTCCACCCCAGCTGCCTGTCTCTGCCTCTCCTACCAGTCTGGATGAATGTTTCTTCTTTAACTCCTTAGTTGTCTAACTTCCATACAGTTCAATTTCCTGGCAGTTCTGGGTTTTTTTGTTTGTTTGTTTGTTTTTAGATTGGTTGCTTCCTTCTTTTAGATGTGTGAGTAGGCAAAGCGTATCTACCTATGCCTCTATCTTGGCCAGAACTCCTTATTTTATTTTTAATGGTTTATTTTGTATTGTCTTTTTCCCATTATAATTTATCCCCCTTATACCCTCTTCTACCTCCACACATGCCCTCCCCCCACCCTTGGCAATTACCACACTGTTGTCTGGGACCATGAATTCTTTTTTCTTTTTTGTTTGATCCCTCCATCTCCTAATCCCCCCTCAATCCCCCAAAGTTGTCAGCCAGTTCTCTCCAAGTTTGTGTCTATTTTGCTTGCTAGTTCAGTTTGTTCATTAGATTCTACATATGAGTGAAATTCTTTGGTATTTGTCTTTCTCTGACTGACTTATTTCACTTAGTATAATGTTCTCCACATACATCGATGCTATCAAAAAGAGTAAATTTTGCTTTTTCACAGTCATGTAGTATTCCATTGTGTAAATGTACCATTGCTGTTTTATATATTCACCTACTGATGGATATTTGGGCTGCTTCTAAATCTTACCTATTGTAAATAACATTGCATTGTACATAAGAGTGCATATATTCTTAGTGTTTTGAGGTTCTTTGGAAAGCTTCATATTGCTTTCCATAGTTGCTGCACCTGTCTACATTCCCACCAGCAGTGCAGATGCATTTTACTTTTTCCATATCCTTGCCAGTATTTGTTGTTTGTTCATTTATTGATGATAGCCATTCTGACAGATGTGAGGTGATATCTCATGGTAGTTTTAATATGCATTTCTCTCTCCATTAGTGACATTGAGCATCTTTTCATATGTCTATTGACAATCTTATGTACTCTTTGGAGAAGTATCTGTTCAGGTCATTTGTCTATTTTTTAACTGGATTGTTTTTTTTGTGTGTATGTGTGTTCCATTTTGTAATTTAGACACAGAAGAAAGAAATTAGAGAAGGTACAAATAAGTGGAAGCAAATACCATGTTCGTGGATAGCAAGAATTAACATCTTAAAATGTCAACATTACCCAAAGCGTTCTATATATTCAACACATTCCTATAAAAATACCAATTACATATTTCATAGACCTAGAACAAATATTCCAAAAATTTATATGGAATGACAGAAGACCTCAAATAGCAACAATGATCTTGAGAATGAAGACCAAAGTTGGAGGAATCGCACTACCTGATATTAAACTATACTATAAAAGTCATAGTAATCAAAACATCATGGGACTCTCATAAAAACAGATATATAGATCCATGGAACAGAATAGAGATTCGGAGAATTAACCCACACCTTTATAGTCAACTAATACTTGGCAGAAGAGGCCAAAACATACAGTAAACTAAAGATAGTTTATTCAGTAAATTGCGTTGGGAAAAGTGGATAGATAAATGCAGGAAAATGAAACCAGACCATTTTCTTATGTTATACCCAATAATATATTCACAATGGATTGAAGACTTAAATGTTAGACTTGAAATCATACAAATTCTAGAAGAAAACATAAGCAGTGAAATATCAGACATTGCTTGTAGCGAATTTTTCCTGACCTATCTTTTCAAGGAAGGGAAATGAAAAAATAAATAGATGGGACTACATCAAACTAAAAAGGTTTTGTACAGCAAGGAAACCATCAGCAAAATAAAAAGGTAAACCACTGTATGGGAGAACATGTTCACTGATACATCTGTAAGGGGTTAATATCTGAAATTTATAAAGGGAAAGTTTCTTAAAAGAGGTGTTTTGTGAGAGGAATTTGATGGACATAGGGAGTTAACCATGAACTATGTGAGGAAGACCATTTTCTGCAGAGGGAATAGGAAGTGTAAAGTCTTGAGGTGGGCTTTTATTTTGTGTACATCACATGTAGAAAGCCAAAAAGCCTGGAGGGAGGTGAAGGAAGAAATGATTAGAGTTAAATTCAGGCAAACCAGCTTACTTGGATCCTTGTAGAGCATGGTATGGATTTTATTCCAACTACAGTGGGAAGTCACTGGAGAGTCTTAAGGATTCCTTTAATATCTACTATGCAGGGAACAGACTGTAGTGGAGTTAAGAAATGACACAAGGTGGCCCATTGAAATCAAGGCACTAACTTGTCCAAGAAAGATATGAAGATGACTTAGCTAATGCAGTGGCTAGTAAGTCATAAGAAGCCTTACCCAGTATATATTTAATAGGTAGATATTGCATAAATGCCTGATGGATTGGAGGTGGGACTGTATAAGAAAGATAGAACATAATTATGACTCCAAGTGAGTGGAGAAGACTGGGGAGGACCAGATTTACTTACCCTACTTACTGAAGTGAAAAAGACTAAGAACAAGCTGGCTTAGGTTGGAAAATCAAGAGTTTGCATTTGTTCATATTAAATTTGCCAGGCCTACTAGATATCTGAGTTCAGCTATCAAATGAGTTATTAGATAAATTGATCTGGAGTTCAGGGAGAACTGAGGTTTAGAAATCTGTATTTGAGAGCCTTGTGTTGTGAGCCTGGCTGAGATCACTAAGGGAGTAATATCGGTAAAAAAGAAAAGTCAAACCTGATTTTTTGGACACTTACTTTTAAAGGTCAGCAGTAGGAGGAAGGATAAGGCAAATAAGATAAAAGAATAAAGTAGGAACAAATTCAGGAATTTGTGATGTCTGGGATCCCTAGTAAAGAAAGTGTTTCAAGTAGAAATCAATCATCACCTCTGTCTAATTCTGTAGAGAAGCTGAATAAATTATGTCTTGAGAATTGTCCATGGGTCTGATTATATGAAGGTCACTGGTAATCTTATTGTAAATGTTTTCAGAGAAATGTGGATAACAGAATGAGAGGGGAGAGTTTAAGAGAGAAATAAAACTGAGGTAAGAGATTCAATTAATACAAATAATTCTACTGAAGAGTTTCTTTAAAGTGTATCTTGGAAATGGATGGTTTGCTAGCTGGAGGAGAATGTTTGGTAAAAGGAAAAAATACTGTTGTCATTGTTTTAGTAGGAAAAGTGATAGATAATTTTATGTTATAAGAAATAGTTTGGAAAGAGGGAGATCTTAGGCTAAAATAGAGCAGATATAAATAAATTAGAATGGTGGTATTGGTTATGGAGAAAACACATGTTAGAAAATCTAACATCAAATTCCAGTGTGTTGAAGTTTACAAGATGATTAGAATTCTATTTGTGCATCTTCTTTCAAAAACTCTGTCCAAGATTAAGTCTCACCATTAGTTATCTATTACAGTATAACAAATCATACCAAAACTTAGCTACTTAAAACAATCATCACTTATCACATGAGATTGGGATATATAGACGAGGAATTTGTAAGCAGCTGCGTTGGGCAGCTTTGGCCCAGGATCTTTCTTAAGATAAAGTCAGGTTTCTGCTGGGCTTACAATGATCTGAAGGCTTTTCTGAGTCTAGAGAATCCATTCCTAAAGGGGCTCACTTGTATAGTTGGCAAGCTGGTGATGATAAAGTGCATCCTCTCCATGTGGGCTTCTAGAGTGTCCTATAATATGGTAGCTGGATTCACCTGGAGGAAGCAATCTAAGAGTCTGAGCCAAAGGCTTCAATGCCTTAATGACTCAGACTTAAACATTACACACTGTGACATTTACCATATTCCACTGACTACTCAGATCAGCCTTGATTAAATGTGAAAGTGGGTACACAGGGCATAAATTCATAGAGATGAGGACCTGGTGACAATCTTGGAGCTGACTACTATAATCATTAACTGTCTCTGCACTTTTAATCTTTCATTATCCTCAAATATCAAAAATGAAGATTTTTTATCCTCACTGAGGACATTTTTAATTGATTTTAGAGAGAGAGAAAGGGAGAGAGAAACATCATTGTGCACAAGAGAGAGCATTAATAGGTTGCCTCTTACACACACCCAGACTAGTGATCAAACACACAACTCAGGCATGTGCCCTGGCCAGGAATCAAACCTGCAACCTTTTGGTTATGGGACAATGCTCCAACCAACTGAACCACACCAGCCAGGGCTCAAATATGAATATTTTGCTGCATGAATTCAAGTTCATTTCTAACCCTAAAATTTTGTGATTTTATTCTTCAGCTGGACATATAGCTCTCAAAGAGAACATATTGAGAAGGTAGAGTCAACTGAATCTTCTGTTTTTTAGCCTTCTACTGATTTCTATACCATTCGATATTCCTTTATTTTCTTTTTCTTTCTTTTTTGAAAAATAGAGTCTATGATGGCTCTTCGTATTCCAGAGTGAAATAAGTAGCTTTTGAATAGTAAAATGCTCATCAGCTGGTACATAAATTAGACTGGACCATGTTTCAAAACAAACTACTTCCACTAGAACAAAAATTCCCCTGCTATATTTAAGTTGATTTACTGAAATGTGATTAGGAAGTAAAGCCTAAAAAATCCTCTGGTAACAATATTAAGATACTACAAAAGAGAGTCTGTCCCAGTGAAACAGCCATTAATGATTTAATTGAAGGGCCAAGGGTTTTGGACCAAGAACAGGGTTTTAATTCTCGCTTTATCTTAACCAAGTAGCTGATCTTCAACATCACCTAATCTCTGTGAATCTCAGTGACCTCATAGGCAAATAGAGATAGTACTTCACAGGATTTCTTCAAAGAATTAACTATATTAACCATGTGAAATGATTATGATGATGCTTAGCACATAATATTTAATAATTGTTATTTTCCTCTGGCCTATAAATTCTGAGTACTTAATAATGTCATTAAGTACTCAGGCAGCATAACCATTGAAAGAAGTACATTTATAATACATAAAAGCAAGAAAAATTTGCAAAAGGAACTTGAATATCCACTTTATTAGATATGTAACCCCAAGTTACTACTGAAGAGTAAAGTTTTCTTTTCTGATTAGTATCTAATCATTTGTCATTCTATCATATGACCAAGTACTAGAACAGTTTAACTCCTTCCTTCCAAGATTGAAGTGGCTAATGTGGTGTGATAGGATATATAACTAGTTATTTAGCAATATCTAGTGTCCTCCCTGCAGGAAAATTATGCTTCTCTACCTGTTGAACTGAAGGACATTCGTGTAACTTTCCTGGCCAGCTAAATAAGGCCTAGTGCATCCTCTGTTATGTTCCTTGCTCCTCTTGACACTGAAGTTCTTGGTGGTCCAAACAGTGGTTGCATTGTCAGTGACAATGCAGAGTACAGCCTTAGCCAGTGATCACAAAACAAAAGCAAGGTATAAATGTTTGTGTCTTTAAGTCACTGAGATTTGGGGGATATTTTTTATTTCTCCTGACTGATACATGTGCCAAGTTTGTTTAACACTATTTAAGAACAAGACTATTTCTGCTTCATTTTTGACCATAATACCAATTTGAGAGAACAAGAAAAGAGACAAAATAACATGTACAGAATTTCAAAGGCATATGACAGAGCTTAAATCAACCTTTGAAATTCTATATACACTTGCAGAATATAAAAGATCATTTTTCTAGAACAAGTTTGTGATCAATGAAGAGATTTACTTGGAGACAGCAGTTGCATTTCTGTGTTTTTTAAGTCCATCTCACACATTTCAGGTGATAGGGTGGGGTGTAGTTACCTGCTAATGCTAATCCTAGCTGAAAAACTTCAAGAAGGGACACTTAAATCACTTTAAAATGTATTTTTTTGAAGTTGGGAGATACAGAGGTTTACAGCCTGAGTTCTGCCCCTCAAAAGGATTATGGATTGTGGTCTAACTTTTCTCTGGGAAATTTAAAGGAGAGCTACACTAAATGTGTTATGGCTAAGTGAGGAGGATGCTACTTTATTGGGGTCTGCTAGTCTGAAGTTCTATAGTTTCTTTGGGGGACAGATGCATTTGTATTTCTGGAGCACAAGAGTCAGTCTCCGGGAGGAAAGAAGTGCCAGGAGGACACTGTGTGTCCTACCCAATAGAGCCTTGGGAGGGGCAAGAAGACCTCAGTAGAGAGAAGGTGGAGGCCTGGGATGTGCTGACAATCCAATGGTCAAAAGGAATAGAGCACATGTGCCAGTATGAAAGGGACTTCAGAATAAACTGGCTCAACAGAGAGTCTATAAAGATCCCTAAATAACCTCACAAAACCAAGAATCAGCCTTTAACCATTCACATGGTGAAAGTAGCCCAACTAAAGAATTACTGATTTATTCTGTACTCTTCTTCCTCCACATTTTGACCTTAGGTTAAACAGATGTGAGCTTTTTGATGGGAGAGGTGACAAAGAAGAGAGTATACAGCAAAAGGACCATGCTACTCCCTTCCCTCTGTGTGAAGACAGCAGGGCTCAGGTATGTGACTAATCATGCAGAGTGTGCCCTCAACATCCATCATGGTGTCTGTCCTCTGAATATACTCTGAGTGGATGCGATGGGACTAACGTTCATCTGGTTTCCATTGGCCAATTCCTCCCCTCTCATAGTAGATTCTATTGTGCCCAGAAAAGGGGCACTTTTGTCCAATTTTCACAGACACCATATTGACTAACATAGAGCCTGAGAGATTAATGATAAACTAAGGTCAACATTTTGATCCATATTGTGAAGTGGACACTTTTAATTTCCAAACTGAGACACTGACTTTGACTTAACAGAATCATGACATGGTCTGTAAATGGGCAGAAGGGTGCTTTGGTGTGCAGGAGTTGTCATTAGAAGGAAAAGTAGATAACCATCACTGAACATAAAAGGAGAAAGGAAGACCAAAAGGAAATGTAACTTTTTTAGAATCTGCATTGCTCAATGTATTGTTTATGTTTACATTACAAGGTAATGTAAACACACACACACGTGTGTTTTCTATGTGTAAACACACAGAAAAAAGATATGGAGATAGAGACAGATGAGAGAGAAAGAGGACGTATAACTGAGCAAGACAGAATCCTGTCGTATTTACTCTGTTTCTACAATATCTCCTCTCTATCCACTATAGGTGCCTTTTAGAAAAATAAGTTATCAAGTTAATGTGATACTATAAGGGGTGGGTGACCTATAGGAACAAAGAGGAAGCTTTGTTGTTGTTATGGTTTGGTGGTACATTTTTTGTTGTTGTGTTGGTTTTGTTTTCTTTTTGGATTATTTTGGTGTATTAGTTTTCTGTTTTGTTTTTCAATTTCTTTTTTTAAACTTTTTCATTGTTGTTCAAGTACAATTGTCTTCATTTCCCACCACCACTCTTTAAAAAAAATATTCCAGTCTGAAGAATGTAGGAAACCACTATGTTATATTAGGATAGAACCATAAATTTATCACTATAGCCTTGATTTCAAGGGATTGCAGCAAGATAAAATTATGACGCAGACCAGAACAGAGGAGTAGTCAAAAACAAAAACAACAACAACGGAAAAGAGACTAAGGAGGAAATTGCTTCTAAGCACTCATTCAAGTTGATTTCAATCTAAATCCTACCAATTGGGGTCAATAACTGATTACTTTGCACCATCCTTTGAATTCTGAGTTTGGCTGTGATCGTTGACTGGTAAGACTATTATTTCTGATAATGGAGTACATATTCTTCCAGATGTTTCTGGAATCTATAGCTGTATATGTCCAGTCAGGTAGATGTATGTATGTATATATACGTGTATGTGTGTGTATATAGTGATGCACAGATATTTCTAAGGTACTTATTAATATTTATTTTACTTATACTTTCTCCTTTATATAAAGCAGTATTTTCTGAAGTTCTGTTCAGCATTGTTTGCAAACATTCTGCCATACAAAAATTGAGCATACATGAATGTAATTAGTAGCCTGAATACCAGCCATCTAAGTTAGCCAATTAGTTTCTCTGGACCCTTACCTCCCTAAAAAAAGACTCTAGGGTTTATCATGTCCAATGTTTTTGGAATAAAATTATGTTGTTGGAGAAAAACAATAATAATTTGTGTGCTTTTCATGGCATGTGAAAAAGTAAAAAGGCTATATTTAGTTTTGTGATGGAAGGGGATTCTAAGGAATCCTCTGAGTGTTGAAAAGAGGGAAGATGGTGCTAAATTTGGAAGGGAGAGTATTAGTTTAATACTAAATCAAAGAGCTCTGCAATCTTAAATTATACATTTTCATGTGGTTTGCCTTCTGCCTATTGATGAAGTACCTGTATTCATGTGTTCTGTTAGCTTGTTATTTTAGCTCATTGTTCATTTCTTATCAAAAACTCAGAAGGTTGACAAGGGCATAGCCAGTGAACCTTTAGCCCATGGACTGGTGTACTGGCATCAGAGGCCATGCAGGAAATTAGCTAGAAATGCACATGGGCCAGTGGTGGAAGGCCTACCTCACTTACATGTATGGCATATGTGTGAGGGTTCCATCAATCCAAACAATGGTTGATAAGGTGCAGTGAACTTGAAATTATCCAGGCTATGTCATTATACATGGCATCAGTTTCAGGAGGCGGGCAGCGGAACTTTGTGACAGGACTCTCCTAACAACAGTATGTCCTACTTAAGAGTCAGGCAGTGAATACTTTTTTATTGGAGGAACACTGCCCCTTTTCAAAGAGATCCAGAGCCATTGACTATGTGTACAATAAATAATCCCTACACAGAAACTGAGACAGGAGTTTGGTTGTAAAAACCATTGCCAAAAAGCCTAAGCTTCATCGGAAGTTTCCTGTCCCAGCAGGAGAATTGAAATACAAAATCAGTGAATGGGAAGAAACCCACTTCTCTGGCCAAGTCCTAATGACTAGGAGGATGGGAGAAAGGACAGAGGGCAAGAAGGCTACAGCCTGCTGGATTTGGAGTAGCTTGGTGTTGTGAGATTAATTGCCAATTCCATCCACTCACTAATGCTGCAAGTGTGAACATGGGTACTCCTGCAAATTGAGGACAGACACTGATGTTTGAAAATTTTGAGTGAATGAAAATGTCTAATACCTAGAGTTAAGCAGGTTTAAGAATAATAGGAAGATACCAGGAATATCAAGGTTGAAGTGAAAAAGAAAGAAGGAAGGATCTAAGGACATGTTTTCTATATTTCATCATGGAAGACAGGGCATAGAACCCAGTTCACACAAATCCCCAACTAAACCTTATACACTGAACTTTAAAGTGCTCTGAAGGAAGAAATTCGTAACCGCACCTTTCTCATGAAGTACAGCTTCTCACTATTTACTCCAGTCTAGGACAGGGGCCTGATAGGACATTATTTAATATTCTCAGTAGACAGTTCTATATCCCATCTTCGGAACTAAAAAGCAGATATTCTCTCCATTACTTCATAATGACACTCCTCAACAGACTGACTATAAAATAGACACGGGATTTCTCCTTCTTTATCCTTCACCAAAGAGCCAAGAAACCCTTGACACAAATGAATTCATGACAGGCCCTGGCTGGGTAGCTCAGTTGATTGGAGTATCATACAGACACGCCAAGAGTGCAGGTTTGATCTCTGGTCAGTGCGCATACAAGAATCAACCAGCGGATGCATCAGTAAATGGAACAACTTGTTTATTGTTCCGATATAGATATCGGTCAATAAATAAAACTTTAAAAATAAATAAATTCATGATGAGTACCAGGCATTTTAAAGTCAGATATGAGTGTCTTAGAGTCTACCTATAGTCTGAATCCTGGATTTACATATTAAAAATGTTCTAAGTTTATGATCTTCGCAACTTTTATTTTAACAATACAGCTTTTAAGCTCATCTTAAAATTTTGAGCAAAACTATAGCTGAAACAATAAAACAAATCAGATACTACACCCATTTCAGTCCTAAATCTTGAATCTCCTACTCTTGGGGACATGAATGTGCCCTTAAACTTGAAAATTATGTTCTCCACTATTTACCCTAAATGCCACTATAATTATAACCATCTCAAATGTATTCCTGTAATTCTTTCTGCAAGATATATAATTAAAATGAAGTGGTAATCTGAACAATGAAAATAAAATGCAGTCCTGTAATTACAAAGTAAAAAATTTTTCATGTTAGAACAGAATGAAGAAAGGCATTATTTAATTAAAATACCAAATGCCAAAATTCATAAAGGATGCCAACCAAAATTCATAAGGGATACCACCATCTCGAAGATAGACGGTGATATTAAAGACAAAACCACATGTCAAATACTTGATATTATGTATAAACATGAATAGTCCTATTCTCTGTGGTAACCATTAGTAATTTATTCCATATATATCTTTTTAAAAATGTAGCATGAGGAAAACAAAATGCCTGCAGCTGACTAGCTCTTTCTCCAGTTGGACACAAGCCCCCCACACTCCAGGTCAATCCACAGCTCGTTGTAGTGCACCCAGCTGGCTTTGCTCCTATAACTAGCCGCTTTGAGTATCTCAGATTATAAATTCTAACTGCAACCCCGTCTTCAACTGCTTTTTTGTAGCTTCTTTACCCAAATCAGGAGCAGCAATGTTGAGAACAAAGTAAGTCTCAATGGGAAACAGTCACTTTCAATCCTGTGAACAGTACCTACCTATAGCAATAAGCCCTGGAAGTTTAAATATTAAACAAGTGATGACATGAGCACTTAATTTAAAAATGCTAGTAAATTTATTTGCTAGGTTTATTGGCTGACATTCCATTTAATATTAAGCTGTTATTATAAGTGAGTTTGATGAATCATAACTTCCTAATTATCTGCATGGAAGTCTGACTGACCAAACTATTGGCAATTTAAAGTAAATGTTTATTTAATAAGTAAATACAATATTTTCAGTTTTTGAATATACCATATTTGTGCCATAAAATAAAGAATCCATGTATTTGTTAATATAAGATATATGAGAAATCATGGTATATCAATGAGGAGAATCCTGACTAACAAGAATAGCTTATTATTATTGAGATAAATATAACTAGCTTGTCTTATAATCCTACTATAAGGCAGGCTAGTTTAAGAGTCAGAAAAATTTAAATATATGATATATATTATTATTCTGTAAATAAATATTTGTGAGTTTTAGGGTCAGAAAAATATTTAATGTATTTATGTGATAAACACCCATATACATAAAATATACATAATTAAATAAAGTCTTTAAAATATTTGCCTTAAAAATTCAGTTTATATGACAGTTATCATTATGGTAAACTCTTACATACATACCAAATGTACTAGGGTATTCTGTAGCAGAAAACAAAAATGGAAAAAAACGAGATTGCTAGCCTCCAGAATATAGACGTTAGTTGTATTCTCTGTAAAGAAAAGCTGGCCATGTCCTGACTGTCCTTTGTATGGCATGTGATTGGTTTCATCCTCTTCCTCCTTGTTCATACCATCTTCATTAGTTTATAAAGCAACAGATCCTCCTGCCCTTTCCCTCTCTCATTGAGTTTCTGTTTTTGTTTTTGTTTTTGGGTTTCTCTGTTTTGTTTTGTTTTGTTTTTTTCAGAATTCCCATTTTGTTTCCTGGGAATTTAATATAGATTATTATCTCATGTTTCTAGCCTCAATTCTCTTTCTTTTTCTCATGGTACTCACATTGAATAAGTGATTTTGTCTTCTTCATAACATGAGTGCCTGCGCTATGGAACTCTTGTCCGTATTTCCAGCTCATCTCATTATCATGTCTATGCTGTTGAAACTCAGATCCCTATTTGCAGTTCAAGTCTTTATCCTGAGGCATGATGCCTACTAGACAATATAACTGTTCCACAACATTTCAAATTTTACACATTTAAAAGCAAATTCTTATTTTTACTGACTTTATAGCCTGAAACTTTTCCCTCATTTTTAATTTCTTATCTCAATTAATGACACCACCCCACACCTAAAGCTAGAAATCTAGATGTCCAGTTTGACATCAATTGTCCTCGCCATCTATGTCCACGCAGGTACCATGTCTTGTCAGTTTTGCCCCTTTGATCATTCTTGGCAGTGTCCGTGACTTTCTGTCCCTTATACAGGCAGCTGCAATTTGAAGTCTTTCCAGTTTTTATATGGATGATTGAATATCATCCTAACTGCTTTTCCATCTTCCCGGCTGTCCCACTGAGGAAATAATGCCAGAATGATTAATCTTCCCAAAGGGTGCATATGATCATGCTATTTCTTTATTTTTAATAATGTCTGGCTAATCAAATCTTTTAAAATAATTTCCAAATACTGTTGTGATTAATAGAAGTTTCCTCATATGACAGTGAAAAAACAGCAAACTCACAGCTATTAAGAACCATACCTAAAACAAAAGCAAACTAAGCAAACAGCTAGAACAGGAACAGAACCACAGAAATGGAGATCATATGGAGGGTTAGCAACAGGGGCATGGGAGGAGGAGAGAGGGGGAAAAGGTACAGAGAATAAATAGCATAGACGGTGGGTAGAAAATAGACAGGGGGAGGGCAAGAATAGTGTGGGAAATGTAGAAGCTAAAGAACTTATGACACATGGACATGAACTAAAGGGGGGAATGTGGGTGGGAGAGGGTGTGTAGGGTGGAAGGGAATGATGAGGGAGAAATGGGACAACTGTAATAGCATAATCAATAAAATATATTTTAAAAAATCCTAAAAAAAAGGAAGTTTCCTCATATCCGATTTGCAACTCTTGCTTAATTTTCTGCCACTTTCCTCAGACTTTACTTGACACAGTGTCACAGTCCACACAGACTGTCCTCTACGTCTGTCTGTTTAGTTCTCACTCTGTCAGGTACACTTTGTTTCTCATCTCCATTAACATTTAACTTTCTCTCCTGTCCTTCTCTTCTGTACACATATACTCACCTAACTTGGTTGAATACAATTGTTTCTTCAAAATCAGTTGAAAGTCTTGGAGAAGATTGTCCAATGACAAAACCACTCACGTCTGGATAGGTAGTCTATTACACTCTCATGTGTTCAGGTGAATACCTGTTTTAAAGTCATTTACACACTTCAACTTAATAAATTAGTACTTTTAAAAAAATTTCTCCCTTTAAACTACAAAGTCCTTCCTAGAATAGTTCTTGGCACATAAAAAATGTTTATATTGGTAGCTCTAATTATTAAGTAATGTGGGAAATACTTGTAGGAAAGTCTAGCCCTAGTTAAAATATAGTTGGCAGAGGTCAAAGTTGTGGTATTCCTTACTCTTATTGAAAACAAATGATTTAAGAAATTATTTTTGTTTTCCCTTAAGTTCAAAGAGCAACCAATTATTGCTCTCAGCATATTTTCAGCACAAATCAATAAGTACTATAATTCTTTTCAATTAATATTAATTTAATTTTAAATTTCAGGTTCAATTTAAGCAATAATTTATATAATTTATATAATTTTTAAAATGAACTTTCAGTTTGTCACTTTTCTCCTCAAACTTTCTACTGACCCCAAATTATTAAAAATAGAGTCTAAATTCTTTACTGTTTAAATTGCCAACAGGATTCAACTTGTTCTTCCCTCTGTAATTATATCTCCTTTCATATAACATCCTTTCAATAAATATTAGTAAATAAATTAACTGTTGAATATGTCATATTTTCAGCATTCTCAGGAAGGCAGTGCATGGAATTGTCCTGAAGCTTTCTTCAGAAAAGTGGTTCTTCTCCATGGATCTCATTTGCTGCTGTTCAGGCATCTAGTCAGTATGATATTCAGCAGTTTTAAGTGTTTCCTTTGCAATAGAAAAAGCTATCTCAAAATAACAATTCCAAAATACATGTTTTGTAAAGTTTCTATGTGCTATATAATTATTATTGAGAAAATATATGTTTAGAATTAAAATTTTAAGCTAAGTTTAAACCCTAAATTTGCTGCAAAATTATGTGTTTGGTTTCTTCAGAAGTGATATAATGAAGGCTATGTCAGGTTTTATTTAAAAATGACTTTTTTGGGAAATTCTTTATTCTACCTAATCACTTAAGAGTGACAAAATAAATTCTGAAACTCCAAGAACAATATTATAGACTATTACAATGAATTTAGTTAAATGGAGGGAAAAAAATTAACCTTGAGCTTGCTGCCCTATACAAGACGTACTGAAATTATATTCCCTCCATTGAACATGACTTCATTCTACAAGCAGCATTAATTAAGACTTCTTTATACATATTGTATAAAAGTGTATATTGTTACTTGGTTAATCACCATCTCTTGTTTTAAAAATAATATGGGTTTTCGATCATTAAATATTTAAATGAAGGAATGTGTAATGTCCAATCTATTTCTATGCATTTTTTTGATTAATTACATCTTGTAAAATTCCTTTTTTTCCATTTCTGTTAGCACCAATGTTCTTTCATAAAAAGGACCTGTGCTCAGGGTGGGAGTGTGGGAATGCACAATGAAAAGAAGTTTATTACTCTACTGTTTGTTAATTAACCAAACACCTTCATCAGCAAATCTATCAGCTTGCTTTCCTGAAGTTTTAAAGACTAAGCAATAGGAGGAGTGTTGTGGACGTTCAGCCTGGTTTCAGGAGTTGTAACCCTCACCCCACGGTGTGCTGAGTAAGAGCCTAGGGACCTGCTTCATCTGGGTCTGTTCTGTCAAGAGGACATAAGCTACTAAGGAGACAAAACTTACCTCCCTGGCAGGAACCCCTCTTCTGCCTCATCCATCTCTGGCCCCAATGCTTAGTCGGTTAGTCAATGACGGGTAAGACTCCTCATGGGAGGGGCAGCCTAAGCCAGATACAACCACTTGGGAGGCCCTCAAGGAAGGACTCAGGGTGGGGGCTGCAGCAAAGAGCGGGTGATGGACCCTCGCCCCCCGACTATTCTGACATAGCCGGAGTCCCCATTTCCATCTGGGAGATGTCTTCTGCTTCCTGAGCCTTATTGGCTTAAAGCCTGAAACTATGAGGGTGAGTGGTACAGTCCTGTGCTGGCCAGAATGATTCCCCGGGCATAAGAAAGAATTCCTAAAGTCCTGTGAAACCTGCTTTGCTAAGAGTGCACTCATTTAAATGATAAGGGTCCGAGGAGGAAATGAGTATGTCTCCCAAAGTTTTGCAACCCCCTTTCCTGACAGACACTGACTCAGATTTCTTTGAAATGTTAAACCTGTATTCCTGTGTATTTGAACCCAATAAAGGCCTAGTGAGGAAGGCGCTCTGGGTCATTCTTCTCTGAGAATTTTGACCACCTTTCCTCTCCAAGCAGATCATGTCTTGGTGGTTTTATTTTCATACGTGACCATGATGGAGGGATGGGGCTCTGCAGGCGGAGCCCCCCACCCCCACATCTGGCACCCAGGATAGGGGCCCACTGAAGAGGAGGAAGAATTTTTGCATTATATGTGGTATGAAACAATTGGATTTATTTCATCTCGTATGCAATAACATATTGTGGAAATAATTGAGGAGTGAAGGCATGGGTAATTAAAAATGCTTTTTTCATTTTACATAAAATACTTTTATTTGCAAGAAAAAATTCTTCTCAAACAAATAAGCAAAAAGCCATACGTATACACAAAAGACAAAAGTCACGAGAATTAGAAAGGTGCTCAAGTTCGTGCAAACAATGAATATTAACTCAAAACTAGCTTTTTGAGAAATGGAATCATGCAATAAAATGACTAACTTTAAAATAAAAATCTTAACATATGTCATGAGCGTATGTTCATGATATAGTACTTCCTATAAGTCAGCTGGTCAACTGCTCTGTTAGCTGCCTGCTCAGCAGCCCAGCTCCAAGGAATAGAGAAGAATCACACACGGTAACTGTGCTATTCACTCTGCTTTTATTGAAGGCGGGTTCACTCAAAGTAGAACATCAACACACATTAATATCCTGCTCACACTCTAACAATCTAGGAGAAATATAACGCATACACACAACAATCAGTGTGGGATAACGAACCCGAGTCTCAGAGTCTCAGTCTGCAGGTTGGAGAGACAGCACAGTGGGCTAGGGAGTTGTCAGCATCTTGCAGAGGAGGATGGCAGCCAGGAGGGCTGGAGTCAGGCAGGCAGCAGGGCAGATATTGTCCTCAGTCCAGTAGGGCAGAGCCTCCGGCAGCTGATGCAAGGGAGATCAGTGTGGCATGGAGCAGCTCTCTGGTGTCTGGAGCTCGGCTGTCTCAGCAGTGGTCTGGAATCTGCCTCAGTTATATCTTGAAAGTGGAGTACCACACCCTTCTGGGTCTTTTGATAAGTATCTTGGCACTCCTTCCGGCAAGTGTGGAATCTCCCCAGAAGCCCATCTATGGGTGGTCCTGCTCTGCAGACATGGCTATTCTGACAACATGGGCAGATATTTTAGGTATGTCTCGCTGCCAGATGTATCTGCTCTGACTTAGGTTAGTTTCCCTGTTGAACCAGAGTATCATGGCTGACTGACAGCCATTTCGGTTGACATAAGTGACTCTACTTTGTTTTATATACTTTATGCTCTCTTGATTGGACCAATACCATTTTACTGGTCCTGCTCTCTACAACATGTCATTCGCTTATTAAACATGCCAGTACTTAACACTGACAATACTTGGGGCCCTGCATGCATCACCAGCCGGTACTTCTTTACCCACTGTTTAGGCTCCAAGCTCAAAGGTGTTCATTGAGCTCTTTGATATGCCATGCTCTTCCTGGCCTCAGGGCCATTCCACATATTCTTTCTTATTCTTGGAACATAATTTCTTCCCCTTTTAGTAATCCAATTTTTATGCATATTTCAGAATTCAGAGTGAAGTCTTCTCCTGTGAGAATACTTCTGGATCACCTGAAGCAATAATCAGCATATGGGGGAGATGCCGTTACTTAGAAAATATTTAAGAACACACAAAGCACTTTTATTGCAATAGTGACTAATGACAAGGGGGAGGTGAGGGATATGCTGCTGCTTTTTAGTGCTCAGAGACCAGGATGGTAGATGATCCACAATGTGCACACTGAAATACTGTCCCTTTCAAGATGCAACTAGTGTTCCCATTGAGAAATACCGATTGAGAAAATAGATTAAGTCCTCTATTAAAATTATGTTGGCTCTCTGATCATTATATTTATTACAATTTTGAATAAATGGCTTTATTGGTAATTCAATATTAGGCCAAATAAAATTACTGGGTGAGAGGCAGGGAACTTTATCCCTGATAGGTTCTTCTGGGTAGAGAGAATTGAAAAGATGTAACATTCCTGACCTCTCATTCAGCATTCAGAATGCTCCTTTACACCTTCTCTTGTACCTTATGAGACGGGAGGGGCTTATTTAGCCTGTACATTTGGAAACTACAACTTGTACATTTGGAATCTTTTTCATTTTTTTCCTCAGAAGTTTCTGAAATGACTTAGAAGTATATGAGTTAGCATTGCTTACTACACATTTTAGAAAAATCTGCATTAATGGTTGTGATGGTTAATCTTATACATCAACTTGACTGGGCTAAGAAATGCCCACATTCCTGGTAAAACATTCATTTCTGGGTGTGTCCGTAAGGGTGTCACCAGAAGAGGTTAGCATTTGAATCAGTAGATTAACAATATTGTTCTCACTAAAGTTGGTGGGCATCATCCAATCCAACGAGGACATTAATAAAACAAGAAAAAAATGGAGGAAAGGCAATCTCTCACTTTCTCTCTCTCTCTCTCTCCATCTCCCTCTCTGCTTGAGCTGAAATATCCAACTTCTTCTGTCCTTGGATATCAGTGCTCCTGCTTCTCAGACTCAGACCAGGACTCACATGTTTGGCCCCTGGTTCTTCGAACTCAGGCACCAACAGCTTTTCTGCTTCTCCAGCTTGCAAAAAGTAGTGTGGAACTTCTCAGTTTTTATAACTGCATAAGGCAATTTCTATAATAATTATCCTTGTATTTATATCCATATATTTGTATCACTCATATGTGTATCATCCATCTTATTGTTTCTGTGCCCCTGACCAATAATAAATACTCTTGTATAGTACATACAAACTTTCATTTTCTCAAGTAGAAGAGTTGACAGGAACCTGAGCTCCTTCCAGGTATCTGCTTCCCCACGCTATGGCTGCTAGGTCTCCAAACTTTACGTCTGACTTTGAGGGAATAATGTGGAGAGAGAACAAGAAAGGACCAACAATAGGTAAAGAATACATGCCAGACAACTTCTAATGAATTTTCCTTGAAATTACATGTCTTTCTGGTTGCACTTCATTGCCCATTAACAAGTGACAAAGCCACTTAATGACTGACAGAGAAGCTGGAATATAGTCTTTCATGTAAGAAAATAAATAAGATAGGGGATTCAGTTATTAGAAATGAAGAAAAATTTTGGTGTAGGTAGCTGTCAGTTTGTCACAGAATAAATTAACACTAAAGGATTCTCGTTACCAGGGCTAAAAATTCACACCTCCCAAATTACGTCTCACCTTTCTAATGTACCATATGAGAAGGATGGCAAAGAGATTGAAAGAAGACTATGAGCAACTTTGGGGAAAAAAACTGAAAGAAATATGAGGACAAGAGGAATGAAGTTTCAGAAACCTGATTGTGCATGAGACTAAGGAATATTTACTACTAACCTCCTAATTAAGATATTTGTGATTATTAAAATTTCATATTCATATATTCACAATCCCACCTTAGTACATAGCTTACTGAAGACTCTGCTTTAGCATATTGATGTTGTCTGAAGTGCATCTGATATCTAATATTTGATATTCTTCTATTTTATTTACAAATTACTCTTAGTTTAGCATCATCCTTGTTTTCATTTATTGTCAATTGTTGCTTTACTTTATTGTCAATGGTAGGAAGCCATATATATTTGCATATTTGGGGGCTTCAAATCTTCCATTATTTATGATTTGAGGTATATGTGTATTGTGGTTCAACCTCAAATTAATAATATTGAATTGTGAAAGCAAATGTTACATAATTCTCCTTGAAAATTTGTCATGTAGCCCTAGCCCATGTGGCTCAGTTGGTTAGAATGCCATGTGGCTCAGCTGGTTGGAATGTCATCTGTAAACCAAAAGATTGTAGGTTTGATTCCTGTCAAGACACTTGCCTAGGCTATGGCTTCAATCCCTGGTCATGCTGTGTCAAGAGAAGAAACCAATCAATGTTTCTGTCTCATTCACATCAATGTTTCTCTCCCTCTTGTGTCTGCCTCTCCCTTCCCCTCTCTCCAAAAGCAATAATCATGTCCTCAGGTGAGGATAAAAAGGTTTTTTTAAAAAATTGTCTTGTATGTTTCTTCTTCATAATGGACTACATGTTAACTTGTGCTCTTTAATAACCTTTAACAACAGCAAATATATGTGGTAAACTCTCAAGATCAGATAAGATTGGAATTTACAGGACATTAAATTTAATGCAAAGATACCTATTTATAAGCTAATTGTCTTTTTTTAAAAAGTAAATGATTATTGTTTCAAATATGCTCTTTCCTAATGTTTATGTCAGTTTCATTTTTATTATTTTACAAGGAAGTGTGATTTCATGAGGTAAATATGACAAGAGTGATTTTTTTCCTCAACACATTTCTTTTTCTGAGGTGTTAAATACCTCAATTTAATTGTTTTGACCAAATTGAGAATATTTTGAACATAAATTTTTGTTTTCTTTTAGAACAGACCATTTGATCTCAACAGATCATGCAATTTTTTAAACGCTTCCTTGCTAATTTTTTGGTTTTGCTTAATTTGTTATAGGTTAGAATACTGGCTCTCAGATAAGTATGTATAATAATTTTTTCAATAAATGTTTATAAAGTCCACTGTTTAACATGCACTATTTTAGGCTCATGAACTATAATAGTAAACAGAACAGAATGAGTCCTGTTTGTGGACTAGACTTTCCATTCTAGAGGGAAAGATTATAAATATATATAAAATAAATCAAATGATGAATACCAAAGTCATTGAGCAGTTTATTCCTTCATCAACAGTTATGAGAAGCTTACTTCACACATTTTCTATATTTTCAGTATTTTTTGGAAATACTAGAAGTTAAATTATTATATTTTTATCTTTGTCATGTATTTAATAATGAGAGAGATTAAACTGCTTTTTTTCTTGGTATTTTTTAGCTACACTGCTTATATATAATTCCTTTGCTACATACTTCTCTTTCTTTTACTTTTTCTATATTTGTACTTTGTATAATAGGTAATTAGTTCCAAATCTTATGTAGTGCAAATAATTTTCTTAGCTTACCATTTTTTTTATTTTACCATATTTTTCCTACGATTAAAAAAAACATTTGGTCAAATTTATTACTTATTTTCTTCTCAGTAGTTTCTAGATTTTATATCAACCTTCCTTTCCCATTTCTAATAATGTCATCTAAGATTTTTATGTTATTATTTCTTTGTAATTAATATCTGTATTAATATCTGTATCATTCTGAAGTTGGTTTTGGTATAATAGTTGCCAACTTTATTTTCTAATTAAAACATATATCTTACCCAAGTGTCTAGCAATTTGCTTCAATGCCATCTGTCAACATTCATATTTCTTTACTGACTTGGCATTACAGTTTTTCTTATTCTAAGTCTCCATGTATGGGAACACCTATTTTTTGACTCAAAACAAAGTTTTGAGTCATTGACCTGCCACTGTACAAAGCATCACACTCTCTAATTAATTTTCATTTAAAAATATTTTAAATATAGATTAGGTCCAATCCATCATTCTTAATATTTTTGCAATATCCTTGTAAATTCATCTTTGACTATTTTTTAGGTAAACTTACTCCTATTTCCTTATCTTCCTTCTCTACCCTCAAGAAAATGATGTTATTTTGTTTTAGATAGATGGATTAATTTTAGAAGAACTGACATTGTTAAAATGTTTTCTTGTAAACCAGATGTATATATCCATTTTCATTTTTATATGTTCTTTTTATTATTATTATTTATTGTTATTCAATTATAGTTGTCCCACATTTTTCCCTGTTGCTCTCCCTTGCCCTACCCACCTCCCAACTGTCAATCTCTCCCCATTGTCCATGTCCATGGGTCCTTCATATATGTTCCTTGACTTTCCATTTTCTCTTCTTTCCCCGTTATCTCCCTTCCCCTTCCCCTCTGGTCACTGTCAGTTTGTACTTTATTTCCATGTCTCTGGTTCTATTTTGCTCTTTTGTTTGTTTTGCTGATTAGTATCCACTTATAGGTGAGATTATATGGTATTTGTCTCTGACCACCTGGCTTATTTCACTTAGCATAATGCTCTCCAGTTCCATCATGCTGTTGTGAAAGGTAGGAGCTCCTTCTTTCTTTCTGCTGCATAGTATTCCATTGTGTAAATGTACTGCAGTTTTTTGACCCAGTCATTTACTGATGGGCATTTAGGCTGTTTCTAGCACTTGGCTATTGTAAATTGTGCTGCTATGAACATTGGGGTGCATGTGTTCTTTTGAATTGGTGTTTCAGGATTCTTAGGGTATAATCCCAGTAGTGGAATCACTGGACCAAAAGGCAGTTCCATATTTAGTTTTTTGAGGAAATTCCGTGCTGTTTTCACAGTGCCTGCACCAGTCTGCATTCCCATCAACTGTGCACTTGGGGTATATGTTCTATATGCTAATTCCATGACTTATATTTGAATTAATTTTAATACCTTTTCAAAAATTGCTTGATCGATTCTCTTGTGTTTTATGGGTATAAAATTTTGTAAGATAATAATTTCAAGTATAAATGTATTTCTTCTACCCCCAAATCTACAAAATTCACAGAATTTACCATTAGCACCTGCGCATACTGGAAGAATTGAGTCATCTGGTGAGAAAACAAAACAAAGCCTAGAAACAATGAAACCGAGGAGGAAGACACACAAAGTCTACAAAGTGCAGAAAACAAATCATCAGTATACTGGCTAGGAAGCAGCCTTGTAGGGAAACATGAGGATGGAAGAGAGCACTCAGTACTTGGAATTGTCTGGGTCACTTCCAGGTTTCTCCATCCTTTCAGTCACTCTACCTAGGAGCCATGGAGTGACACACTTGGGAGGTATTGGACATGCTGAACTCAGCGCCTTCCTGGTGGAAATGAGTGTCCCACCGGTGACAGGACTTCTCTGCTCTCCTCAGTCCACAACCCTAATTTTTAGCGCTGCTTTGCTTCTGACTGAGGTGAGTCTGCCTAACCTTGGGTTAGGAGATGAATTTTCTTTGACATTAAGATGTTTACAAAAGTAATGGTGACAGTTTGGCCTTCCTTTGTGGATTCTTTGTCTTATATACCAATGTATTCAAAACTCATGCAGGAAAGAGGTGGGGTTTGATTGGGCCCCTCAAAGATCTGCATAAGAACTTAAGGTCCCGGGCAGAGATCCCCTCTTTGTGCTGTCTTTTCAGTACACAGGAGTTAAGAGTGAGAACTCTGGACTCAAATTGGTTTCATGACCTGGCCACACTATTTATATTTTCTCACAGTTAAAATGGGGTTTATTGAAGATGCTTACATTATCTACACATTTTAACTGTGAGAAAGTGTACGTAATAATAGTACCTATATAAACGTGTTCTTGTGATAAATAAACTAGACAATCTATGAAAAAATTTAGACAGCATTATACACTAAGCACTTAATAAAAGTTGGCAATTATTATTTTGAAACATGGGAAGTAAAAAATATATATATAACCTAAATGTAGTTTTTTGAAAACAATAGTGGACTAGCTATTATGAAATTTAAACTCTGAATACCCAATTTGTGCAAGTACACACATAAAATCTTCCAAGAGATAAAATTTTTATAACAGCCAGAAAAGGAAGATTTTTAATGAAAATTCTTAATGAATTAAATAAATAGACCAACAAACAATATGAATTTACTGCAGAAATTCCAGGATAATTGATTATTAAGAAATCTATAAATATATTTACTTAAGAATGTGTTTCATCTAGATTATCTAAATTAAGCAAGATATGTTGTGTATATTTATGTATATCTATCTATATCTAAATCTCTGTAGGGTAGGGCAAAGTAGGCTTACAGTTGTTTGTATGGAAAATAATATAGTAAATGATAAATAATAACATAAAGATAAACTGTGTTTTGTGTACTTTTGCTTCACCCTACATATATACCTATATCTATCCTCTTCTTCTGGGGTGCACTCTGACCCTCTATCTCATCTATGTCCCAGAGGAACTGTGGATATCTGCCTCTGAAGTCATCACAGGAGCCCATGCCTGAGCATCGGTTCTGTGTGAGTGGTCTGGCAGGTGGATCATACCTCCTGACTAGCCTGGTGGGATCAAATGAGACTAGGTTGCCAGAATTGTACTGACACACCAGTTTTGCATGCTTTTCACTCATGGGACACAAGACAAATCCAGGGCTTTGGTTACCTGTAGTTCATCAGCATCCTTGGGTTCGAGCATTGAGGGGGCATTGGTTCTTATACAAATGTGTTATGGCCACGGTGCCACCTCCAGTCTACGGTACCCAAGAGTGGTAGGGGTGGTAGTAGGCATCCTTTGCATTAATCATCACCTGTACCTGCAGTTATCATTGCACCACTCTGCAAACTTCTGATGTGCCCTTTAACAGACTGCCTGAGGCTCCCTGTTGCGGACCGTTCAGCCTGGTTTCAGGAGTTGTAACCCTCACCCCATGGTGGGCTGTGTAAGAGCCCAAGGGATCCACTTCATCTGGGTCTGTTCTGTCACAAGGATGTGACCTATTAAGGAGACAAAGCTTATCTCCCTGGCAGGAGCACTGCTTCTGCCTTACCCATCTCTGGCCCCATAGCTTGGTTGGCAGTCAATGACGGGTAAGACTCCTCATGGGAGGGGCAACCTAAGCCAAACTTGACCACTTGGGAGGCCTCATGGAAGGACTCAGGGGGTTGCAGCAAAGAGGATGTGATGGACCCTCGCCCCCCAGCTATTCTGACATAGCCCGAGTCCTCATTTCCATCTGGGAGATGTCTCCTGCTTCCTAATCGGCTTAAAGCCTGAAACTGTGGGGGTGAGTGGTGCAGCCCTGTCCTGGCCAGGACGGCTCCTTGGGTGATTGGCATAAGAAAGAATTCCTAAAGTCCTGTGAAACCTGCTTTGCTAAGAGTGCTCTTCCTGAGGTGACAAGTGGCCCAGGAGGAAATGAGCATGTCTCCCAAAGTCTGGCAACCCCCCTTCCTGACAAACACTGGCTCGGATTAAGCCCTCAGATTTCTTTGACATGTTAAACTTGTATTCTGGTGTATTGGAACCCAATAAAAGCCTAGTGAGGAAGGGGCTCTGGGTCTTTCTCCTCTGAGAGTTTGACCCCTTTCCTCCCCAAGCAGAAGATGTCTTGGTAGTTTTTATTTTCATCCGTGACGAACGGGGGGTTCTACGGGCGAAGCCCCCCGCAGCTCCCCACTGAAGAGGATGTGCTTGATGGCCATAAAAAGCAAACATGTCATTGCTGCCACACCAGAAAAGGATGTATAAAGAAATTCTCAAAGATCTTGGTCCTCCATCTGAAGTGGTTCGCAGAATGGCAAATACATTTATGAATTTCCTACTAAGAGACTTGAACTTGAGAGAATTTGCTTCAGAAAATACCAACCACACTGTTTATAACCTGTGTCCAATCACTCCGGAACCACCATGGGCATCCATTATACAGCCTACTGCCAGAGTCCACTGACAGGCGAATGGCACACTTTCAATGGCTCCAGTGTTATACTCATGTCCTCCAGCTAAGTGCACACCAGCAACACCTACTTGCTCCTCTACTAATTGGCCAGTCCGCTCTACCGTACTTAGCAGGGAGGAGCTACATCCCTTTCTCCCTTCCCTGGTGATGCTAAATCATGAAATTTTTAAACAAACAAACCAACAAATAAACAACAACAACAACAACACACACACACACACACACACACACCTGAGAAATAAGGGAAAAATAAGTAAATTAAAGCTGCAGTGTGCAAAAGTGGGGAAGAGTGGTTACCAAGGCTAACCTGTAACAAGCAGTTTATACCTAATTCTTCCCAGGACTTTAAAACAGTTATTCCACAATGCCAACAGGCCCTTCTTACAGATGCCCTCCTCTGCTCCTAACTGATGTTGGGACATCGTATTCTCCTTGGTTGGTCTTAAGCTGTGCCACAGGCAGGAGAGCCATTTCTTTCATGAGAGAGCCACTCATCTGACTTCTCCCATGGTCCCTCTTACTAGTGGTGCTGTTTGGAAGACAGGAATGCAGCCCACATGGAGAGAAATCACGTGCTAGAAATGCAGTAATGACAATCTAAGTTACTCAAGGGAGGACATGGTTGGATGGTGTGTTGTTCTACATTTATGCCATAAATGTCTTAAAGGTAAATTGATCATGATCATTTACTTTTACCTGCAAACTTTGGGTAAGATTTGCATTTGTGGTCATTACCAGTAAAGTAAGGGAACAACCTTTAGGAAGTCACCTTCACAGGTGTTAGGAAGTACATTTTAGCATCATGAGTGATAATGTAATCAGAATAAAATAAATGGTATTAGAAAACTATAGAATCAAGAAGATTGATATTGTTTCAATACAGATACTAGAGAACCACTTCTTTGTGATTAATAATAGCTATTACCTTTTCCTTGAGGAAGGAGGTATGAAGTTAGCTAAAAATGATGCACTTGGCAATAAAGAACAAAAAGAGATAGTTTCGAAACATGAAGAAGAATAGATTACTTTTTCTGAATATTATCAAAAACATTCACAAGCTCTGATTGGACAGTAAATGTGTAACTATCTCTTCTCTACTCATTATTATGAATCATCATCAATAAATCACTATACCCTTCATGAAGCCATGAATTTTGTAATTCATCTTGAAAGTTTGCAGACATATATTTTCCTGGGGACCCACACACATTAAGGGTGGGCTTTAATGGCAATATATTAATACAGATATGATGTGGGTATCTTCACAAATATCAAAAAGATGTTTGAAAATTTTAGCATATTTGTTAAAAACATAGTAATAATTAGCCCTGGCTGGTGTGGCTCAGTGAATTAAGTGCATGCTTGCTAACCAAAGGGTCACTAATTCAATTCCCAGTCAGGGCACATGCCTGGGTTGTGGGCCACGACCCCAGTAGGGCGTGTATGAGAGGCATATGCTTCTCTCCCCCTCTTCCTCCTTCCCTCCCCCTCTCTAAAATAAATACAATCTTAAAAACAAAACATTAAAAAAATGTAGAAAAAATTAAATCGAGAATATTTTCTTAACATAATAAGTATTTCAATCTCAGACTTAACTTCATAATTATTGATGACACATTAGAAACTTTGGAATTAGGCAAGTCAGGATTTGAATCCAGTTTCTATCACTTACTTGCTTTTGTTCCTGGAAATAGTTATTATTAAAGCCTTGGTTTTCTTACTAAATAAATATCAGTCTTATCTATGTCAGCATTATTGTGACAGTTAAGTAAAATAGCACTTGCAATATACTTAGCAACATGCATGGAATATAGTAGATGCTGATAAACAATTGTCTATTAAAATCACCATCACCCAAGGTGAGAAACAACTTTACAAACAAGGGGTAGGATATTCATAAAAAGATCCACATGATGTCAGTGTGTAAACTGTGGATAAGCTGAGAGATAAATAATCTTGGATGCTAAAACTAAATAAATATTGTAAAGACAGTTCTCTCTATTTTACTTGTTTAACGGAATTCCAGTCCAAATACCAAATTACATTTTTATTTAATAAAATTAACTTCATCTTTCATATGAAATAGTATATGGGCTATAAAGTCTTCAACAAATTTGAAAAAGAAATGTAAAGAGAAAAGGCTTGGTCTATTGAATACGTAATTACTTAATGCTCCGATAATTAAAACTGGGAAGTATTTGAATAAGAATCAACTGACAGATACTAAAACTAAAGAGCCTCAAAATAAATTTTCTAGCTTATGTAGATACTAATGTACATATACGTAGAGATATGAAATTAACACTTCAAATTAATAAATATATAGATTACTCCTTACATGATCTGGAAAAATTGAGTGTATATAATATCATCTCTCTGTGTTATCCAGTAACTCGTGGATGTCTCAAAGACTAAATATAAAAGAAGAAAATCATTAAAAACAACAAGTAATTATTTAGACTATATTAGCACAAAATTGTGTGCGAAAGGAGTGGAAACATAACGTAAGAGACAAATACATGGGATACATTAAATGTTTGTGTTAAAGTTGTAAACTAAACTTTAAAAATCAATACTCTCACTAATGCACAGTGCCTGGAATATAGTTTGAGCTCAGTCATAATACAAGTGTTCACCTTAGGAGAATATATTAGCTACTTATAGCACACCCATATAATTAGGCCTTTTTTTTTTTTTTGCAGCCATTGAAATGGTCTTTTAAATGGTTTTTGATTATTTTGAAAAAATGGTAATATAATACAAAAAACTGAAGAGATTAAAATACTTTGTATGATTCTGATTATATGAGAACATTTAAAAATAAAGAAAATAAGTAAAAATTTAACAGCATTTATCTTGGGTAATTTAAATATCTTTGTGCCTTTATGCATCCATCGTACAAATTTTTAAAGTGACACTATAGTCGAAGTATATTTTAAGTTTATAAATCAGCAATATAGGTCTCTAATGACAAGAAAATTAGGAAGATATTTTTATTTAAATGGGTAGAAGGTAGGAAATCTTTATTTTTAGGAATTTTCAGGTTTAAATAATTATAAGTCTTTTAAATACTCTCTTGCTCCTGATAGAATGATGGGACGTTAACATAGAAAATATTGTTTGTAGTTCCCTACTGGGGAGGATTAAATCAGTAAACCACATGGGATCTGTGGGTGATCATTGACGCTGGCAAAGATGGAGCATATAGTGTTAACTTGAGACCTGGCAAAGATGGAGCATATAGTGTTAACTTGAGACCCACGTTTACTTTTTGGATCAAGGTCGACATATCAGGAAATGAAGTGTGGGGTATAAGCAACATGAGGACATGATATACTTTTGAAGTTAGGGTAAGGGAATATCCATGGAGAAACACTTACGTTATGTGGAAGAGAGTTCCAGAGAGCGCTAATACTGAAGTTGTCATGAAATTAGCCAGGTCCTTGCTATGAGAAATTTTACTTCATTGTTGACTCCACAGATTGCAGAAGCATATGGAAGCAATTAGAGGCAAGTAAATGGAGACGCAGGGTACAGGCTGCATGTTTGTGGAGCCTGCCTAGATAAAAGGAATAATATAGGATGAGATCTAAAAGAGGCAAAGAGGACTCTGGTGTCTTCTTTCAGAGCTGAGGAAACTTGAGCAGGAAAGACCCACAGGAGAAGACAAAATTGATGATTCTCTGGTGGGGGGGGCAAGGGTGCGGAGTATATGAGTGGGTAGTGTCTCATTATGAGTAAATAGCAGGTTCTGCAGCAAGGCTGAGGGGTTAGATTTCAGATAAGAGAACTCTTCTTCTGCTGAGATTAGGGGGGAAGGAAGCTCTGTCGATGTAAAAAATTAAAAAAAAAAAAAAACAACAACAACCAAGAGCCAAGCAGCTGGAGTGGGGGAGCAGTGTAATATGTGTGGGCGAGGAGCACTGCATCAGAAGGTGAGGCTGGCTCTCCAGGAATTAGATGCAGGACCTGAGGCTGTGCCCAGTGTCTACTGGGCTTATTAACCTCACTAAGTCTGTTTTTCCTTAAATCAAAGGGGATAGAATACATTTCATATATTTTTCTGAATAATACGGGAAATTTTATTAAATTTGGAAAATCCCTTTTAAAGCTGTAATACTTACTTATGAGTAGACACCGTATTTTTTGTACTATAAGATGCCCTTTACCACTCCCCCCCCCAAATTTGGGAGGAATAATGGTTGTTAATGCTGCTGCTGAGTTCTGCTTACATTTACATTGGTGGAATATTATGTTATTTATGTTATTAAATATTTGAGCAAGTTTTTTGCTTCAAAGTTTTTTTTCTTATTTTCCTCCTATAAAACCTATGTGAATCTTATGGTCTGAAAAACACGGTAAAAATACGATGATTTTTATCATGAAATGTGGTGGCAAGAAGGCTGGATGAGGGCAGATAAAAGTTAAGAATTTTTGGAAAAATTCATCATAAGTTTCAGTGAAGTGCTCTTGGCCAAAGAGAATGGAAGCAGCTTAGCCAGACGATGGCCCTGACAAGAGCTTGTTAAGTTCCAGTGACAGTCGCCCAACAACCTTGCTTTCTGTATAAGATGCCATTGATGAATGCCTAACAGATCTGAGCTTAAAAATCCCTCTTGTACAGTACATACCAACATGGATAATGTTTATTGGCCCTCTCATTTCAAAACCTCACTGAGCCTTCACCCCTGGTGACCTTTTAGATTTATTATACGGTGCTAGATGCTATGGAAATATTTTAGAATCTAGATGCGCAGTGGGTCTGTGGGAACAGAAAGATTCTCACGCATAAAAAGCTCCATAAAACATCTATAGCATTGTCTTAGGTCACTTGAAAAAGTGCATTCATATGCATAATGTACTGCATAATTATGAGTCTTGATTTTCATATTTCCCAGTGTGTTTTCTCAGCTCTGCTGTATTACCAAATTGAAAGAGACAACACAACTTTATAAAATTAGAATGTTCTGTTTTGTATGTTGCTGTTTGGCAGAACTCTATTTTTAATTTGTTCATCATTGATCCTAATAAAGACAAACTGTCACTGTAACCATTGCCTGGAATGCAATACATTAGTTTTATTGTCTCTCTAACAGCTGTTCATATGTTGCTTCCTCTGTCATTCTATAATAACGTGTCCTTTTCTACATGCGGTGCCAGAGGAGCTGGGGCAGCTCACAGCACAACACCTCCCTGTGAACGGGGTTAAGGACAGGGAAATGTAGTCGTATGTCATCACTGTGTTTGTGCTACTTGGTTCAAAAAAAGGAGCATATAGAAAGAAAACACTTCATCATATGCATGGAAAAGCTGAAGAAAAATATTGTGGTTTTAAAAACTTTAATATCTTTGTAAGTTTTGCCTTTTACCTAAAATCTCCCTACCTCCGTTTCCTCAGCTAGAAATTGCAAATGACAGCAACTGCCTTCTTGCTTCTCTGAGGATCCAATGAACAAACTTTGTTAACTTCGTATGTCCAGCAAAGAGATGCAAGCCTATCACATACTAGGGCGATATTTACAACAGTGCCTTAAATCTCAGTGCATGTGATAGCTTGAAATTTCATTTCCACTATTTAAAAAAAAATATTATTTTGCCAAAAAAAATTACTGCTTGTTTCTCTGCACATTTTCAGGGGTCTCCTGAAGGAGCCCATGTGCTCTATTAGGACCTCAGTTTCGGATGTGATATCCAAGTCCGCTCCCAAAGTTGCATACAAAATAAGGTAATGAAAACTGACGATGTGGCCAACAACAGGTTGTTAAAACCGGGCGGAAGCGTTGCCTTCGTCCTGAGCCTCCTTTTCCCAAGATTTGCCTGCAACGGTCAAATGTGCTGTTCAAACTTCCTTCTAGGGGGCAGCAGTGCCTTGGAATTTTGCCAATACTCCTTTGTCTCTCTTTAAACCTAGTTCAGTGCCTCAGGTGTTCTTCAAAGAAGCAAATGAAAAGAAATAAACGTGCTAATTATATCATTGCATACTGATATTAGAAAAAGGTAGTAGTCTACTCAAAGTTGGTAGAACGGAAGGGTTATTGGAGACCATTTATAAAGGAAACATCATAAAATGACATAGTTAGGAGAAACTAATATATTACGAAAGACTGGGCAGAAGCGAGAAGTCCGTATTGCACTATTGAATATGTAGAGTTTATTTTTACTCTCACACTTGACATTTACTTTATTGCTATTAAATGAAAGTTGCTAGGGTTAAATGTATATTTATTTAAAAGGCAAAAATTTGAGACATGGGTTTTTAGATATATGAGAATTAAAATCTTCTGGACACTTTCCCAAGAAGTATAAATACTTTTGGGAGGAAATGCAAATAGGCCTGAGTCTGACTTGAGTGTTATTGAATTTGCTTTTATTTTTTAGGGCTATGTATTGAATTGATAATATTTGCTTTGAATGAGATTATGATTTTACAAAACAACTCAAAGTACTGAGCAGAAATCAGAGCACAACTCTTGACTCCTATACTAGTCCCCCAGTGGCCAGGATACTAGGCATTAGGAAATCTTGACACCAGATTATGCATGAATTTTTATTTCTTATTTCAACTGGCCATATTTATTTATAGCTCTAATTATAAGGACCTTATTAAAGTGCTTTCAACTTTTTTAAAAAATGTACTTTTGCATTATGATCCCTTTTATCATTATCTGCTAGACCTTGGTGCCAAACGCTAGGGACAGGGTGTGGATACTGTGGCGACTGTGGCTCAGATGACTTGGGTCATCCAGCAGGAGAAAGGTGGTGGCTCCATTAGCTATTACTGAAAATTAACCCATAAGATCTTTCCTTTCCTCATACATCATTATCTGGGTGGAATAAGGAGCACTATCACTTCATCTCTTGTTTTCAGTCAGATATTCTACTCATGGTAATTTGTCCTGCATTTTTATGTAATGATACTTCTGAATTATAATGGGGGTGAGAAGAAGAAAAAATTGTTTGCCACGGATTCTAAACTGTCCTTTAATACCCTCACTTACTATAACATTAAAGAGAAACCTTGCTTGATTGTCATTATTTTGCAGAATATATGGTACTGACATTTTCCCTTTCTCCATGGGAGATAAAGTAATAGACCAAATGGGGAAAACTCTTCTCTGAGTTATATATAACTCATTTTGTTTCACTAAGTTCTTAATCATCACTCTTAATTGTCAAATCTCAGTGCTGTGAAAAAAAACACATTGTCACTAATCATACAGTGAGAGCTAATATTATTTATCTAGGTTATATTCACTTTTTAACAGCTTTTTTTTTCACTTAACATTTGGTGAAAAGTGCAATTATTACTGGAGGAATTTAAGTATCCTTCAAACATGCTGTTCTTTTTTTCTCTTTAGCATTTTCTTCTTATTTATTTAAAACAGTTTTGTATGTTATTGATGTAACAGGAGTGACCCTTTCAAGATAAATTAAAAAATGCACCTTTAGGATCAACCATTAGACACGAAATGTGAAGTTGTGTCACACTGGTATCAATGACTGGAACTATAATCACTAGCTTCTCTTTTATTAGGTTTTTTATTAATTAAATGTAAAGTTTATCATTGGTCTTATAAAAGAGCTCATCTGTTTTCCTTTAATTTCAAATATATTAAAAGTGAGATTCGGTGTTCATTAAAAACTTAGAATTGGTGAGGATTTTAATTTCAAACAACATTTCGGTGGTGAGCATGTAGATGGCTCTTCCTTCTATTTGGTAATAAACCCGTTATTGAACAATGACAAGACAAAAAAGAAATCATTTGAATAAAAATACAGCAGCAGAGTCTCTATTGTCCATGTGCAGCCTGAAGCTTGCCTAGATGGGGGCGGATGGGAGGAGAGGTTTAACAGCTCACAGTCTCCTCCGGGAGTTTTAAACTTTCACACTGACATCTGGAAACTTCACTTCTATCTCGCAAACTTGAATGGGTTTATAATATTTTTTTTTAAAGATTTTTTTTTATTTGTCTTTAGAGGGGTAGGGGAGAGGGAGAGAAACATCAATGTACGGTTGCCTCTTGTGTGTCCCCTGCTGGGAACTGGCCTGCAACCCAGGCATGTGCCCTGACTGGGAATCGAACCTTGATCCTCTGGTTCGCAGGCCCGCGCTCAATCCACTGAGCTACACCAGCCAGGGCCGGTTTATAATATTTTAAAAGTGCAAAAATTATCATCAGGATTAATTGATTTAATGGAAATACTTTGGCATCATATGCTGCAAATATGATTTTATCTGTCTATCTTTAAGCTGCGTTTAGGACGTATAGAGTAACTAATGTCTAAGAAGTTATTGAAAGTCTCACATTTTATTATTTATCTTAACCAGACACATGCAAAAAAAAATTAAAAGGGTGGCATTTTTTTTTTTACGGTGACCCGTAGCATAAGTATTTCCCAATTAGCATCTTTGCCTGCTTCTCCTCTGGCATGAGTCAGCTTTCGTCTTGTCACACCAGGCTTTTAAGGGGAGCTCTATCTTTGCAGCCCAGGCTATATGTGACAAGATTGAATCGGCACACTTTACTGTATAGCTCTTGTGTTCCTGGCAGCGCTAGGCTGGCTGATACCTCTGAGAGAAGGCTCAGCTGTCACTCAGTGACCCATTAACACTACTGTTCCATCCTGCAGTGTCATTTTACTCATTCTCATGGAGATAATGCTCCCTGGAGATCTCCAGTACCTGCAGGAATGAAAGAGAATGGCAGAGACAGGCTACCTATCAAAGAGGGAGCAAACATCACAGCAAGACCATGAATTCCAACAGCAGAATTTTAAATTGAGTGAAAAAATGAAGCCCATTTTAATGAGTGGGTTGAGAAGGTGGAGGAAGGATTGAGTTTTAAGAGAGATCATAACTTTTTAACAAGCTATTTTCTCCCTCCTGCCTAAATATTAAAAGAAGTGTCCAAAACAATCTTTCAACTAGATACAGAAAAAGCAGCTGCTTTGAACATACCCTAGGGAAACTTGGGTAACAATTAATTTAAAAACAGGGATTTTGAATTTTATTTTGTATGTTTATTTACAAATAGGCATCAGATATAAAACAATGTGCATTAAGGCGGATTGCTTAAAAATCTAAATACAGCAGGATCCCTGTTATCATTGGTTTATTCAGATACAAAATCACCTCCCTAGTAAAAGCACAAAAGAGAAAAATGATATATGACCTTTGTAACCCTAAGCCCAAGACTTCTTTTGTCTTGTGATTGAACTGTTACCAGTTGCTTAAACAAACACAATATTGCTCTCTTTCAGTCCAAACTGTGTACTGCTGAGTGGGTCACTTCATAAGAAATTCACACTTTCTAATGTTTACTATATAAAGAGGCATTTATAAAAACATGCTTCTTGATTTTCTGGACTAAGACTGGTACTATTTAGATTGACAGAAAATCAAAACTACCTGAATCTCGATGTTTTCTATGGAACTCTGTTGAATGTATTAAAGAAAGCCTAAAAAGGGCGAGGGGGTGGGGATTGACCAGAGATTAGAAATAAAATTGGACAGAATTCAGGATGATAAGAAAAATGCCATATCAAAAAATTATTGTTGCCCAGGCTGTTGTCACTCAATGGAATGAGCGCAGGCCTGTGAACCAAAGGGTCACCGGTTCAATTCCCAGTCAGGGCACATGCCTGGGTTGCAGGTCAGATCCCCAATAAGAGGCACCTGTGAGGCAAACACACATTGATGTTTCTCTCCCTCTCTGTCTCTCTCCTTTACCCTCTCTCTAAAAATAAATAAATAAAACCTTTAAAAAACCATTGTTATAGCAATCTGCATTTCAACCCTGCCTTCAATTTTCCCACACCAGGTAAAGATTATTACTGGCTTTAGACCGTTTTTCTTGGGCTGCTTCCACCCCCCCAGGTGACAGATGTGTTAGAAGCGGAAGGGATAAACCTGGTTCGTTCTTTTGGAGTGCCAACTTTAAAACTGTTTGTTTGTTTTTAATTTACATATTTAAACTACAAATAATTTACAGGTTTTTAAACATTGAAATATGTATGGTATATTTCAGAATAGGATAAAATATCCATACATATGTTAAGGATTTTTTAAAAAGTGTTAAAGAAATATTGGTGAGACTATCTTTGGTTTAAACTATCAGAACTGTTGTGTGCCTTAGGGATTACATTTGTTCCTCTCTTCAGCTGATTGACACTGGTTGGAGCAGCACTGCTATAGAGCACTTAACAGGGAAAAGGGATTCAGATGATTATGTTGTAGCAACGACAATGACGTTCATTAGTATCGGTGTGTAGTTCAGCCAAGTCTTCCTATGGGAGAAACAACCTTTATTCTCAATTTTCCAGCTGGAAGAAGGCTCTGTAAAAATCCACCAGTCCAGTCTGTTGGCCAGCGATCAACTCAGTGCTCCTGACGTGGCTTCTGTCACTAGTGAGGCCATTGCGACGTCACGTGCTCTCAGGCTCTCGAGCGAGGAACGAGGCTGGAAAGACATTCGAGGGCGCGCGGCTGGTTCCTGGCAGTTGGGAGTTGCCACCTCCACGGTCTGCCAACCTCCATGAAGAAGATGCTCCTAGCTGCTGTGTCCCGCGTGTTGTCCGGTGTCGCCCAGAAGCCTGCTAGCAGAGTGCTGGTGGCATCCTGTAACTATTCAAATGACACTACATTTGAAATTAAGAAATGTGATCTTCATCGGTTGGAAGAGGGCCCCCCTGTCACAGTGGTGCTCACTCGGGAGGATGGGCTCAAATACTACAAGATGATGCAGACTATTCGCCGAATGGAATTGAAGGCAGATCAGCTGTATAAACAGAAATTCATTCGTGGCTTCTGTCACTTGTGTGATGGTCAGGAGGCTTGCTGTGTGGGCCTGGAGGCCGGGATAAATCCCACCGACCATATCATCACATCCTATCGGGCTCACGGCTTTTGCTACACTCGTGGACTCTCTGCAAGATCAATTCTTGCAGAGCTGACAGGACGAAGAGGAGGCTGTGCTAAGGGGAAAGGAGGATCGATGCATATGTATTCCAAGAACTTCTATGGGGGCAATGGCATTGTGGGTGCTCAGGGACCCCTGGGAGCTGGGATTTCTCTGGCCTCTAAATATAAAGGAAACAACGAGATCTGCTTGACTCTGTATGGGGATGGTGCTGCCAATCAGGGTCAGATAGCTGAAGCTTACAATATGGCAGCCTTGTGGAAATTACCATGTATTTTCATCTGTGAGAATAATCGCTACGGAATGGGAACAGCTGTTGAGAGAGCATCAGCCAGCACTGATTACTACAAGAGAGGAAATTTTATACCTGGACTAAGGGTAGATGGAATGGATGTGCTGTGTGTTCGGGAGGCAATTAAGTTTGCAGCTGACTATTGTAGATCTGGAAAGGGGCCCATAGTGATGGAGCTGCAGACATACCGTTATCATGGACACAGTATGAGTGATCCTGGAGTCAGTTACCGTACACGAGAAGAAATTCAAAATGTAAGAGGTAAGAGTGATCCGATTATGCTTCTCAAAGATAGAATGGTAAACAGCAACCTTGCCAGTGTTGAAGAATTCAAGGAAATTGATGTTGAAGTGAGGAAAGAAATTGATGATGCAGCCCAGTTTGCTACAACTGATCCTGAACCACCTTTGGAAGAAATAGCCCATCATATCTACAGTGATGGTCCACCCTTTGAAGTTCGTGGTGCAAATCAGTGGGTCAAGTTTAAGTCCATCAGTTAAAGGGAGACACTGTATATTTACTTTTAGCCCTTCAAAGGAACATGCATGGTCAAATTTAAGAAAATATTTGCCCACTTTTGATAAGAAGGAATAAATAAAATTCAGAGAATGAAAGCCTTGTGTTATGAAAAAAATTGAAATTAAAAGTCTATTAAAGGAGATCAGTGAAAACTGTACACTCAATTAAAAAGGATATTACATTCAATTGTCCATATTGCATTACATGGCGTTATACAGTTAATTATTTAGTAACTTAAAAGATAAACTGAAGCACAATAAAATTTTCAAGAGTTTATTTGAGCGTATGTTGATTAGAATCAGGCAGTGTCGACAAAAGACAGTTAGAAACCATTCTCCAGTACAAGTTAGGAGAGAGGTTTTCATAATGACACAAAACAGGAAATAATTTGATTTGCTGTAGCTTAAGTGGTAGCCTTATTTGGGAAAACCTAGTTGGCAAGGGCTTGTGATTGGTGGTTCTAGCATTTCATTTTCTCAGATTTGAGGGCATTGACTCTAGCTGACGTTTTGGTTTGATTAGATAGGCTACCAAGGCATCAGAGCCACCTTAGTCTAGTCGCCATCTTGTTTAGTTAAATGGTGAGAATATCTTAAAGAGTATTTAAACTGTATAAAAGTCTGTAATAGAAAAAAAACAGGAAAAAAACAATTATTTAACTTAAATTATTTGTTTTAATAATTCTATTTGATTTAGCTTTATGTTATTTTATTAAATATTCTTATTCAAAGAAAATATAGTTCTCTACCCTCCAGGGGTGTGTGAGTAAAGTCCTATCCTGAGGTAGAGAGGTAATTTCAAGCCTCACTAAAATATCAGGACATCCTACTGCTATGCAACTTACAACAATGGTTTATTGAATTAACCAGCAATACAACATACTGTAAAAATGTGCCTGTGAATATACACCTGCATGCATATTCAATATTGATGTCACAGCCATCAGCATAGAAGCTGACCATTTTTCCAATGGAACATAATATATATCAGGGCAGAGGGACATAGAAGATGGGTATTTTTCATGGTGGACTTCATTGCATTAATTTTATCACACCAACTTGAAGGAAATTTATAAAGTAAACTCTAGGGAGAAAAACAGTATTTTGCTTTAATATTCAAGTTTAAGCAACCCTTATTTTATAATCCATTTATACTATTATTTGTTGCATAAAGAACTAGTTTGATAAATTTCAGACTGAAAAATTAATGAACAGATGTGTTGACATCAAGGCAGTAAAGCAAAGGAGGTGATATTGATAAAAAGTTGAGAATAAAATTTTCTTTGGCTAGAACTGAACATTCACAGATAACTCTTTTTTTTCAAAGGAGAATCTCATTTGGATTAAATAAGTTTGCTTTTCACTTCAATTCCATGTCAATTAGCAAGTCAAGACTTTGTGGAAACAATTTCCATGGTTATATTTGACTAATGACCTAAAACCCTACTGAGTCTGATGTTTGTGATAGCTTACCTCTCTGAGATAGACTTACTAAAGTCAAAAATCAAAATTTGCCAGTGATTCAAAAATAGTTAGTAGAAAACACCGAAAGAATCGGTATTTGAAGGTTAAAATCCATCACTAAAAAAACAATTGTAAATCTGCATGATGATGAATGTTAATTACACTTATTTTGGTAATCATTTCATTATACATACGTATAGAAAATTGCTACATCCACTTTAACTAATATTGCATTATATGTTAATTCTATTTTACTTTAGAAAAGCTTAAATCTTTGATATATAGCATACACTTCTACAAATGAAAGCTTTTATGAAATGAAAGCTAGGCACTTTCTAACAGAAAACCAAAAGTTTAGAGGCCTGTGAGTGCATGAACATATGTGGACACATATGTACAGGCTTAATCTGCATACCTTTCCCCAAACAGGTATAAACAAGTCAGATAACATTAACACTCAGAATTTAGAAAGCAGAGGTAGGCATTTGTTTGTTTATAAATTAGTGATGTTACTAGATAATGTGGGTTGATTATTCAGATTCAGCTTAGAGTTACCTTGATTGGATTTTTTAATTAATACAAAAATGCATTTCATAATAGTCAATATAATCATATTTTTTAAATGACAAAGGAATCTTCTACTTTTTATTTGTTAGTACATAGTTATATTTTCATAAACTTGCAAGTGAAAGATAAGCTGCTTAAAGCTATTTTCTGTATACAATATACAGAAATTATTTTTAAAATTTATTGATATTATGAATTCTTTTAATATCAGTAAAATTTAAGATGCAAATAATTGATTAGAAATGAAACCATCACTAAACCAAGCTACACAGATAATTCATTTCAAGAAAAAAACCCAATTTTATTATATTACAGAAATAAAGTACACTTGTCACAATACATATTTCAAAATTTCATTAAAGTAGGGGGTTTTCAATATTTTCTGTATTAAATTATGTCCAGGCTTTTAGGTGTACATTTAGGAACTTGAATCATATCACTAGTTTCATACAATTTTATAATGATGCCAAACAAAACAAACAAGAACAAAAAAGCAAAACAAAACCCCCTGTTGTTTTCAATTAGATCAAACAATAAATTAATAACAAGCTGTAATTTAGAGATGTGTAGAAATGCAACAGTTTGATTCTATTTCCAGTCTACACTATTATGCTGCTCAGTCTATTTTATCCACATGTTAGTAGACCCACTAAGTCATTCTGATCATAAGAATTCCACTGTTACAACAATGCTAGAAGATCTGAGAGAAGGAAGAGTTCTTATTATTTTAATCTCTATAATACTCTATAAAGGTAAAGGGTTGTGTGCATATCTGTCTAATGGAATGAGAGAGGAAGGAAGTTAAGAAAATTTTACAAAGGGAATACTTAGATACATTAGAATTATGTTTATTTTTCACAATTGATATGTCTGCCAATCTAGTGTATAAAAACAGAGCAGATGGTATTGAAATTTAACAATTTATTTGTGAGAAAGAGCTAGTTTTAAAAATTGAAATATAAATCACATACCATAAAAAAATTCGTTCTCTTAAAGTGTATAATTCAGTAAATATTAGTGTTCACAAAGTTGTGTAACTATTTCTGTTAATTCCAGAATATTATCACCAGGAAAAAAAAAAAAAAACCCTATACTCATTATCAATCAATTCACATTCCTCCATCTCTTCTTACTCTGGAAAATATGTATCTATTTTCTGTCTCTGAATTTACCTACTCTGAAAATTTCTCGTAAATCATATCACATAATATTCTTTGTGTCTGTCTTCTTTCACTTATAATGTTTCCAAGTTTTGCTGTAGGATGAACTTTGAATTTTATTTATCCATTTATCAGTTGATGGACATTTGGACCTTTTCCTACTTTTTGGTTACTAAGAATAGTAAAAGTTAGTATTGATAAGAAAATGTTCAGTCCTTCCTATAAACACAAAGATAAAAGAAACTTTAAAGGTACTAGGCCAAGACAAGGCAACAGAATTTTATTTTTTTAAAGAGTGTATTTATTTATTTTTTTAGACAGGAGGAGGGGAGGGAGAAAGAGAGGGAAAGAAACATCAGTGTATGGTTGCTTCTCACGCACTCCCTACTGCGGACCTGGCCTGCAACCCAGGCATGTGCCCTGATTGGGAATCGAACCAACAACCCTTTGGTTCACAGGTCGCCGCTCAATCCACTGATCCACACCAGCCAGGGCGAAACAGAGTTTCTTATGGTACAATCTCAGTTAGTTAAAATAACTGGAAGACAATTATTAAAATATATTCAGCCTGAATATTTATCAGCCTATATATGACCTATTTGTCCAATTGGATTTTGATTTTTAATAGACTTTAATTTTTTAAACAATTAGATTTTTACAGAAAAATTGAAAATAATGAACACAGTTGCCATATGCCCTGAACCCAGGTTCCCCTATTACTATCATCATAGAGCAGTATGTGGGAGGGAAGGAGTGATCCCAGCTGGCCTAGGCAGCTCAGACCCTGCACGTCCTGAAGAAAAGCCTGTATTCACACTCCTGAGAGAGAATTTCTGAATATTCTACCTGATAAGAATGTTTCTGTATGCCTGAGGCCTTCAGCCATGCTCTACTAATTTGTCCAGGTAAGTTCATTTCATCTGTCCCCATGTTACTCCAACTAAGAGGAGATACCTGGGGCTTGCACCTGATTTCTCTTGGACTTTTCTCCATGTGTCTTGACCCTTTGCTGAGTTTGATCTATATTTTTCACTGTAATAAACCATAACCATGAGCATAACAAAAAATCAAGTTTCCTCATTATACAGAACAAAAACACACTAAAAGAGGAGTCCTAGAAATACCAAATAGCTAATACAGGCTCACGTAGTGAGTAATAATGAGAGCTATTAATCATAGCTACTGTTCTTTTTTGCTAGTGTGCTTTGGAGTGCAAGGTGATATTCTTCCTATTTAATATACATCATTTTGTGTAATATTTTTAGTATCCGCATAATATGAGCATTTTAATCTGCACTTTACAAAAGAAGAAATCGAGGCTCAAATAAGTTGCTCAAGATTTCATAATTTGTAATCGGTGGAGGCAAGTTTCAAAGCCAGGCAACAAAGTCCATATTTTGAAAATTACTTTTTTGTACTGCTTTCTAATTATTGCTTCTTGTATAGTACTCAAGCATGTGATAGGTGAAAAATAAAAGGCATGTTAATAAGTGAACGAATGTAATTAAACTAGAACCAAGGGATTTTATTAAGTACTAAAAACCGAATTCAGATTTTCAGGCTTATAGTGGAAACACAGACTAAAATTGAGACGGGAACATACACAGGGTATAGGAGGTAAAGCAGATGAAAGATAGCCACAGATTTTGTGATACTCCTCCCACTGAGAGGCGAGACTGATGTTCCTTCTTTTTGAATCTGGTGGGCAAATGTCTGCTCTGACCATTAGAAGGCAGCGAAAATGATGTGTTTCAGGGCCCAAGGCATAAAAAACAGGCATGTTTTGCTTCATGTAGTTTGGAAGCTTATCTCTAGGAGTTATAATTCTCCACTTAAAAAATTCAAATACATGAAGAACCCCCTGCTAGAGTGTGTATGGGGAATACTCTGCTCACCAGTTCCAGCTGAGCTCAGCCTTCCCACCAAACCTGCAAAGACAATGATAATGTGAATGAAGGCCATCTTGGACCCTCCAAAAAGCCCATTTGCTCACTGAAAGCCGTAAGTGAGAACAATGGCTTGAGGAAAAGTGGAATTACTAGCCAAACTGCACAGATTCTCAATGTAGAGATCACAAGAAAAATAAAATGTTTGCATCTAAGAATCTAATTGATGAGGTACTTTGTTACATAGCAATAGATAACCAGAATACAAAATGAGGGTAAACTCAGCAGAAATGAGAATTACATTCCAAGTCAGGAATGTCAGGAGAGCAGGTAAAGGTTAGTAAACCAACTCTAAACAGAAAACATATCAGTGCAGAGGTTCACAGTTTAGAAATCTCAAGGGGATGAAATGAGTTTCCAATTAAAATAAGAAAGCCTAGGAATAAAACTACAACTGTTCAATACATATTTTCCCACTATCTGAGGCTGGTTTTCAGATAAACTAAAGTGCCTTAAGCATTAGGTTTTCAGGATTTTACTGTAAAATGTCAAGCATAGGTCAAGAAATACACTGCAGATTGTATCTGCAATTTTATGACAGAGTTTCTCTCTAGTCCGCTTGGAAGTTTTCTGTTGGTTGGTGAGTGTCAGGCCTTGCTGAATTGAATCCAACACTTGAAATGCTAAGGCAGTATGTAAGCAAGTCACTGGGAGTTCACAGCTATTCGTGACCAGTCTACCCGCAGTATAGAGGAATCTAGGTAGCTAAGGACTCAGAATTAACAAAACCTGAGAGGTAAAGCTGGAATAAAGTCAGGAACTAAGCCAAGTTGGTGATTGTATATAGTAGAGAGACAAAAGACTGAACCAGATATCAGGAGAATGGGGTAGAAATATATAATAAATGAGAGCAAAGGAACTAGCAGTAGTAGGTTGTCATATTGGTGATCTTCGTGTTATCATAGAAGTCAATACCTGTTGGATGGATGAATTAAATCAGTAGCATCTCATGTATTGACAGGACCTTTAGAATCTAATACTTTATTTTCAGTAATATTTGGCTTTAAAGCAACCCAACATTTATGTGAAATAGAAAGAAATTAGAGTCTGGACTTTGGAGTCATTTAAATCTGGATTCAAATCATGGCCCTGTCATCTGTGAGAAATGGTACCTTGAGAAAGTGACTTAAATCTCTGTCTCTCCACTTCATGTATAATAAGATTGACACACACAGCTCTTATAAAAGTTAAATGAAGAAGTTACTCCAGCTTAGTTCTAGGTAAACTCAAGATGATTAACAAAAGAAAGTTTCCTGGCCCATAGGATGAGAGAGCTATTCACTGAGGAAAAGGACAACATTTTGAAGAGACCATTCTTCCTCATGTGACAGCGATAAAAAAAGTTTTCAATTTTATGTAGGTAGCTAAGTGCAAGGATTGCAGTGGTGAGAAGAAAATGAGAGCTGTATGTGGAATATATTTTTCATGAATTTAGCCACCTTTTTTCTTCTCATGACCTTCTCACTCTTGACTTACAAGTAATTGTCTTTCAGCCAGCATTAGACACAGAAAATAGTTATGAAGGACTAATAAGTCTGGACAGTAGGACAATGTAAAAGTAATGGACTTCCTCAGGTTGCACCCAAATTTTATTTGGGATTGAGGTGCACTGATATATTAACTACAGTTGTGCATGTTGAAATTGTGAAGAAACCAGTGTGGTAGAAGCAGGGCTGGGAAATAAAGATTTTACAATTCAATTAGAGTATAGATAACTTAATTCTAGCAATTCCTTCAAAATTAGCCCCGTTTCGTCTATTGTAGATTTCTTTTTAAGGAATGCTTCCTAATATTAATAAAAACAATGATCTATCAAGCTTGAAACAAAAATCCAACCCCAAACCCTCCATTTAATCAGTATTATAATTCAGTCTCATTAACTTAAGTCATGTCCGTTTGATTCATGATGTTGATCTCTACAGCAAAGATAAGAGGTCTCTGGACTGGAATTTAAGGAAGAGAGATGGAAATTTTCTGTCAAGGTTATGCACAGAAAGAACACAATCAAATTAGGAAACACTGAAGAGCAACAAAGACAGTTCATACAATACTTTCCTTTTGACAGGCCAATAAATACTCAAGCTGAATAATTTACCAAAAGAAAAAGAGCCCACTCAAACCTTGTGACCTTTTGAACAATGAGCGGGAGTTCAATTATCCACAAATGTTCTATTAGAAGGCAGCTTTCCAGGCTGCTGTGTTAGGTCAGCAGTCATAAGTAAGAATTATTAAAGAGGGAGAACCCTGCCTTTGTAGTTTCTGCGTCCCGCTATAGTTTATGTTACCTTCTTTTTAAAAACCTGCTGCCACATGAAGTAGCACTTTGCCAAAAAAAAAAAAAAAAGAAGAAGAAGAAGAAAAAAGTAGGAGGAAGCAATTATTTTAATAATATTTCTGGCGAGTTTAAGCTATTAGATTTCAGTGGAACACTTTATCTGCACATTACTAGAGTGATACTGTGTCACTTTAGAAAGTACTATACAATTTACTTCCATTAGGGACTTAGAGTAACTTGCCAACAGTGTCTAGAGAATTTCTCCACCACCATCCATATGGTCTGCAGTGTTGCAGAGTGAGCAGCTCATCACTTCTTTAGGGCATATTTAGGTTCGAAGAACTGGAGAGCTTTTTCCTGCACTGATGTCTTGTAAGATTTTACAGCTTCCCTTAGACGAATGTCTATAGAAGTCATGTAGCATATCACATGCTATTTTGGAACTAAAGCACTATAGTTTACTGCCAGTTTGAAAGCATATTGTGAACTCGGTTCTTGTGGAGGTCTCATATTTCTTGTGATTTAAATCATGTTCTGATATCCTTTGTCAGTTGTCTAAATGTCTTTTGATACTCTTCTTAACCCTTTCTATTTTCCTATATTTTACTGAAACACTGAGATCAGAACCAAGACCTCTACAAAAATGAAGCTCTGACAGGTCTAAAGATATCAGAATCAGTTTCACTACCCGAACATTAAATGATTCTTCATTTACTCACTGAATTATGCTGAAGAAAAAAAAGCTGAGTTCTTACTTGATTATACCTGAACTCAACTATAACTGGACTCAACTAAACCTGAAGTCAGAACCAACTAAAATTAACTCTTGTCCTTTCTGGTTACGTGATCTTGGCTGAATTAACTTATTTTCTGAATCACTATTTACTATTCGGTGAAAAGGGATGCTTTCACACTTACCCGATAGTTCCATTGTGAGGACAGAAGATAACATACATACAGTCCTTAGTGCTGGGCACACACTGGGTGCTCCAAACAGTAGTTATATTTTCCGATCTCCTCTTCTTCATCTCCTGTTTTCTATTAAAGGCTTGATTTTTTCACATATATTTGCAGAGAAACGTTCTACTCGCCTCTTACCTTTCACAAAGGTCTTTAGATTTTGAATCTATCATTCCAAATGCTGAGTCATGATTTTTATTCAATGATTTATAAAACTCAGTAAGCATTGTTCTTATTGCATCATCCAGATTTTCCATGGAAAATCTGAAAGTCACCAGGACTATAAATTGAATTTAGCGCATATGTAGTGCAGGCATGAGTTGCTAAGAGTGTGGTTTACCTATCCTTATCACCCAGACTACATATTCACTTTGTGCTGCCCCATCTTCTAATAACCCTGTCACATTCTATTTATCAAAATTTAGTATGAAATATAGTATTTGTGGTGAAGATTTTATTAGTGCGAAACCTTTCAAATCTCTAAAACAATATGAAACTTATATATATTAGCTAACCTAGAAAAAAATTGCCAGATACAAAATAAGTTTTAAATGCGTGTAAATGTTTCCTTTGAGAATAAATTTGTTCTTCTTATTCCTTAATAAGGACTTTAGTGTTAATCAAAAACATTAAGGAGCAGGTGGCAACATTCTGTCAAGTAAAATGAGAAGCAGTGTAAACCCTATGTTTATTAACATTATTCATAAAGATTCTATCATAAACAGCATTAAACTACTTACTATTCACCATGAGGGTATAAAATGCACATTGGAGCTTCAAAATCAATGACATGTTGCCCTCTATCCAACGCTGCTCTTTGGCAGAGAAAAGAATCCATTCCTCAAACTCAGCATGCCATTTTTTAATTCACACTTAAATTTCCACTTGAGGAGGCAAGCCAAAACAAACTAGTCCTCCCTGAGTTGCACCCTGGGAACAAATGCCCTCCCAACTTTAATAATTATCTGAGAACACTCTCCACTCCCCTTTCCGTCTGAATCGAAGTTGCTTATTAGTACCTACTTGATTTCAACTCTATTTGCATAATTCACAGATGTCAACCTGCTGGTTCTATTTTGTCCCATAGACTGATAGTCTTTGTTTGCTGAGTAAATTGTTCTCTCTTTGCAGCTATAATTAAGGATATACTGTGTAAAAGTCGTAAGATAAAATAACTATCGGCATTGAATAGAGAGATAGATATTGCATGTTTTAGTTAACCATGTCCTGCTAAAATACTGCCTCTTCTACAAATTAACTTATGTACATGCCTGCAAAACAGTGTATGTATTTAGGAAATCTCTATTTAAACGTAGAATAGCTTAACATATGTAAATCGCTGTTATAGTCACTTGATTTCTTACATACCATCTTTAAAGACATGCTAATGTACTCTAAATGGAAGTGTAATATTATTTAGTTATCAGCTTGGTCATTAAAATTAAAAATTATAGTTTTGTATTCACTCATAATAGCTTCTCAAGTATTACATGGATACTTTGGTAAAGTTTTTTTCTTCTCTAATTGATATTCTATGCAATTCAACCTAATACAGCAAATACAAATATTTTTAGTGTAATTAATTGTTTCAGCATTTTTTTTACCTAAGTCAGTAAGAAGGTATTTTTCAGAAGAAAGTGACATACAAGGCTCTAGTCCTACAAGTAAAAGGGCCACATGTTTGAATTTTAAAGGCAATAAACATAATTGTGTCATATAGAGGTAGCAGAATTGGGTGAAAAGACAGTCCTGATCAAGATATTCATCTACAATAGTATTTTGGGAAGCAAAATGTTTGGGCTTCAATAACATGTAGTGAAATCAGGCTAACAAATACTGAGCTCAAATGGGGTCTTTCTGGAGTTTTACTACATTTAAAGTTTTCTTCAGTCTTTCAAAATGGGCTGTATTTGCTGTAGATTGGTTCACCCAACAGTTAAGCTCAGGTAAAAATCACTGTATTTGCTTATCTTTATAACAATTTTTGGATGAGGATTCTTGGAAGTGTAAGGTGACGTTAATACCATATGTCACAGCACAGTTCTGAAATACAATTAAATAACAGTGAACATAAATTCTTAATGTAAGACCAGTTTCTTTGGCTAGGATTCAGAAGCTGCTTAATTTATTTTTTTAGAAGAAATAATCTTTTTGAGGTCTAGAAAATTTGACTTGAATTTCTATCTTAAAGAATGGGGTCTCTGATGGCAAACATGTGCAATCAATTTTATACTTTCCATTTTTCTTGAAAGTGCCAGACATACACAAGATGCTAGCTAATCACTGTGCAGCATTATCTTTCCATTTTCTATATGTCAGTCTTTTATATGTGCAAATAATACAGAAATTGGGGTTGATACCAATTATAATTGTGGGTTATTTGAATATCTGTGCCTCAGCAAGAAAATTTCCTTGATTTCAATATTATGACTAGCCAGTTATGATCTACATGACCTTCTGGGTTTTGAACTGAACATTTCTAAGATCTCCTAAAAGATGTGTAGTATTTGAACCAAAGTATCTGACTCAAGTATAAGAAAAAAGGAGAAAAGTGGTGTACTTCCTGGTGGACACATGGTTTAAAAAATGTGGTGGGTTTGACTACATCTAATACCTGCTTTCCTCAATTTAACTACTGATGAACTAAATTAAATGTTATGTGAAAAACAAACATAGCAAATTTGTTCATTATCTTCCACAAAGAACACATGGTAAATGTTCCATAAATAAAGAGTAAATAAAGAAAATATATATTTTTGAAGTAAAATAGGAAGAAAAACTAAATATGTAGGTTAGAAAAAGAGAAAATGAAAAGTTGCTCTTAAGTAAAACTGGCTTTCTCCATCTGGCTTTTCCTGAAGAGTTCCAAAGAGGAACTGAGAATAGATTTTATTTCCCTTTCTTTGCTGGTAAAGATGCATATTGCTCAAAGATAAAAGAGAGAATCAAAGAAAAGTGTGCCTGAGACTATTTTATTTTAACCACCAGAAGCAACTTGGCAAGCCATATGCTAGTAAATCATATATGGAAAGTCATATTGCCTTTTCAGACATAAGGCTTTTTTAAGTTATCCCTCCATTTTAATAGTTATCATTGGTACTAGATGTCATAGATTTAAATTAGAAGTTTCTTCATACTTATATAAATAATAATTGAATAAACAAACAAGAAACAATAATGAACAAATCCCTTGTGCAGAAAAATTTCAAATAATTTCTGTACATATTCTACTCTCAAGTAAATGAAACATAACTTGGAAATTACGATGGAAGTCCAGCTCCTTAAATGTAGACTGTGCATTCTGACTTCCATCCAAAGAATGTGGATAGAAAATAGGGAAGTTTAGTAAGTTGACAGTGAAGAAATCTGACAAACACTACCTAAGTCAGGTGACCAAGTTTAACATCAACAATGATAAATTGTGATGATAGTATGTTCCCTTGACATGATGTGATGGAAAAGGCACTTGGGCCCCATAGTCTTCTTCCCAAGACACGTAACCCTAGTTTAATCATGAGAGAAACATTAAATATCTATTTAGCAAAATTATACCAACTGTTTGATTCGTACTTGTCAAACCTATCAAGGACTTCAAAAACAAGGAATATCTGAAAACCAGAAAAGAGGAGATTACAGAGATGGGAGAACTAGTAATATGGTATCCTGAATGAGATCCTGGAAGATAAAAAAGACATTAGGTAAAAAGTAAGAAAATTCGAATCAAGTATGGAAACAAATGAATAATGTTTTAGTATATATTCAATACACATACTAACAGATCAGTATTATATCCAAAAATATATTTTAGCACTTATTTATTAACCAATATTTAATTAATTTGCCCCAAATATTTATTTATGACACTATATATTACATTGTTTTGAGAGTTAAGGAAACATCATGAAATTTATAAGATCCGTTATAAAGGTAAAGAAGAAAATGCCAACCAACTAAAGTTTTAGGATATTAAAAGTTCTTAAGATATTAAAAGTTAATTAAGTCTTTATATGAATTAATGCTTATTAGTGCCTAAATCACTTGTCTACAGTCCATCTATTTTGGGAAGGAATTAAGTGAATTTTGGATATAATAATGAATAAAATTCAAATTAATTTGACTGATTGCCTGATTTGATTTTACTTTTATATCTGATTTCATGGAATAGTATGAATTTTGAATAAACGAAATTGTTAAATGTTCAAGATACTTTAACTTACACTTATTATGCAAAATAAAATGTTACTGTTTCAGTCTAAGTATCAATAGCATGTAAAGTGCTTTCCCTTATTAAATCAAAGTTTAATTATCTTAAATACTCTGGCCCAGTTAGTTCCATTATGTAGTATCTACACTGCCACATTGATAAATACCTCAAGATGTATAATCTCCTCTCATTCAGGTAATAAATTTGCTAATTTGGTTAATTTATTTTTATAAGAATTTTTATTGATAATATGTAGTATGGAACTTTTTAAAGTAAATTATCAGGAGAGATTTTGAAAATAATAGTGATAATTGAAATGGAAATAATTTATTTTTTAAAAAGCTGAATAATTAGAGTCTAAAAACCTGAGTAAGATTAATATTGACAGGCAATTTATTAATGAGCAGATCTTGAATACAAAAGCATTAAACATGGGAACTTTAGAAAATTTGAAACAAATAATTATAGGTAATTAAATATTCTGCTAAAGGGTTTATTATCTCTCTCTGAAAGGTAAATGTCTAATTCCAGATCCTGGATCAAAATGGATATCTCTAGGTTATTTGTTTTTGTGTACATCTCTTCCTAAAGAAGAGAGTCTGAATCGCAGCATCCAGTCATGATGTGCGATGAAAGCACAGTGGCCTGACATCTACAATACTTCAGTAGCAATTACAGCACAGTTAATATATCAATTTAATTAAATTCCTGTAGTGATTCATGACATGAAATATCAAAATAAGTTAACTTGCATAGAAACAGACCAAAGATCAATGCAGTAGGCAGAGATACAATGAATTAAATTAAAGAATAATTGCCATCTACTGAAAGGGTTGTATGTGTAGGTTTTGTTTGCAACAATCTTTTAGAAAGGCATCACTTAAGGAAGTTAGATAAGATAGATTTCAGAAGGTTATGAAGATGCCTAAAGTCAGCCTTAAAGAAATGTCTAAATTATTTTTATCTTATTTTTGCAAAGGACTCAACTATGTTCACGTTAAAAAAAAAAATGGAGTTATTTCTCATATTTACTAAGCGTAATAGGAATTTTGCATTATCAAATGTGATTTACCACTAATTTTTACAGTGTTTTTAGATAAATTAATATCACTGAAAACCTTATGACAGAAATAATAGAAAGACTATATGTCAAAGAAAAATCTATGTGTCAAAGAAAGAAAGAAACAATGAAACTGATAGGTGAGTTGATCAGGTCCTCTAAAATTCTCACTATCACCATGAACTAAGTACGATTGTGGAGTTCTACAACAGTTTGGAAGTAAGGTTAATAGGCTTCCTGCTAATGAATACAGGCAATAGGGTCTTCATTATAGACAAAGAAAGAAAAGAAATGCTATTCATTTGGTATCCCATTCTGATAGGTGGATCTTGCAGGTTACAGTAAATGTGCTAGAGAAATAACAATTGGTACCTTTATGTTTCATAGCTTTATATATAATTTTGTGATCTCTCAACCATCCTCATCAGTAAAGAAGAATGAGTCACAGTACATGTTTAGTAAGATATCTTCTAATTTAAATATTTTATAATTCTATGGTGGATAGATGATATCTAGCTCATTTCTTGTATTAGTAGTCTTAACTTAGTTACTGTTTGTTATTAACTTATAAATAAAAAAATTCTTCTTCATTGAATTAAGCACAATAAGGTGGGCAGTTTGTGTGTGCATATGTGTAATTAGAGTGTAAATCAGTTTTGAAATCTTCTAGCCAGTAAAAATTATCAGGAGCTTTGTAGTGCCATGTGCTTTAGAAGTAAGATTTCCAAATATTCCAAGAAAATTTGAGTTGCCACCCTCACCTTTAATAGTAATCTACTATCTTGAACTATTCCATTGGTAGTACTAATGGAAAATCAACATAAATAAGCGGATAAAATAGAGTCTTATTTCTTTAACAGTACTGTTAAGTCACTTTCTCAGTTAAAATTAGATTCAATTGTAAGTAACATAAAATCTCAAATTATGGTAGCTTAATCAAGATAGAAATTTGTTTCACTCTCAAAATCTATCAGCCAACTATGACTAATATGATGGCTCTTCTCTGCAGGAACCCATGCTTCTTCTGCACTCCATTACCTTTAACGTGTGGCTTCCACCTTATTTTGCAAGATAGCTATTCCAGTTCTAGATACAACATTTACATTCCAGTCATCACAAATATTGTGTTACCATCTTGTTTATGTATTACTGGTCACATCTAGAGACACATGAAAGCTAGCAAATGATATATTTTTTTTGGCAGCCCATTTGCCCAGCTTGAATTCATGGGGTCTGTTACCGAGAAGCTGAGAACAGATATTGGGAGACAACTGGTAGCTTCTGTGACTGGTCTTCTCTTTGGTAAAATGTTCCTGCAAATGTAATATACTCACTGTCCATTCTAACTTATCTTCTGATTGTGGTAGGCTATAAAACAAAAGACAAGATGCCTTTTTTCCATCACCAAAGTAGAACTGTGGAGTAGGATCACAATAACCTCAATAAAAGCTTTCATTGAGAAATGGAAGGGAGGTAAAATATCTAGTGGCTACTAGTTTGTTAGTCATGTTGTATAGTTATTTAAGGTGTTTCTGAATTAGGGGATTTTCAAAGTCAGCTTCTAAAGTTTTTGGTTTCAAGACCCATTTGCACTTTTATTTTTTATTTATTATTTTTAATTATGTTTTATTGATTATGCTATTACAATTGTCCTAATTTTTCCGTATTTGCTGTCCTCCACCCAGCACACCCCACAGCCTCAGGCAATCCCCCCACCATTGTTCATGTCCAGGGGTCATGTGTATAAGTTGTTTGGCTACTCCGTTTCCTATACTATACCTTATATCCCCACAACTATTCTGTCGCTACCAATTTGTATTTCTTAATCCCTTCACCTTTTTACACATTTCCCCATGCCTCATCTTCCCTCTAGCAAGCATCAAAATATTCTCAAATCTATGTTTTTGTTTCTGTTTCTCTTGTTTGCTTAGTTTGTTTTTTAGATTCACTCATTGATAGATATGTATTTATTGCTATTTTATTGTTCATAGTTTTGATCTTTTTCTTAAATAAATCCCTTTATCATTTTATATAATAATGTTTTGGTGATAATGAACTCTTTTAACTTTTACTTGTCTGGGAAGCACTTTATCTATTCCCAATTCTAAATGATATTTTTGTTGGGTAGAGCAATCTTGGCTGTAGGTCCCTGCTTTGCATCACTTTGAATATTTCTTGCTGATCCATTCTACCCTGAAAAGTTTCTTTTGAGAAATCAGCTGACAGTATTATGGGAACTCCCCTATAGGTAACCAACTGCCTTTCTCTTGCTGCTTTTAAGATTCTCTCCTTATCTTCAACCTTTGGCATTTTAATTATGATGTGACATGGAGTGGGCCTCTTTTCATTCATCTGGCTTGGGACTTTCTGTGCTTCCTGGACTTGCATGTTTATTTCCTTCACCAAATCAGAGAAGTTGTCTTTCATTATTTTTTCAGATAGATTTCTAGTTTCTTACTCTTTATCTTCTCCTTATGACATCCCTATGGTGCAAATGTTGGAATACGTGAAGTTGTCCCATAGGCTCTTTAAACTATCTTCATTTTTTATTAATTCTTTTTTCTTCCTGTTCTGTTTGGTTGTTTTTTGGTTCTTTATATACCAAATCATTGATTTGATTTGGCTTTGTCTACTCTACTGTTGATTCTCTATAAATTGTTCTTTATTTCAATTGCTGTATCTTTCATTTCTGACTGGACCTTTTTTATGCTGTTGAGGTCCTCAGTAAGTTGTTTGAGCATCCTTATAACCAGTGTTTTGAACTCTGCATCCGATAGATTGCTTATCTCCATTTTGTTTAGTTCTTTTCTGGAGTTTGGATCTGTTTTTCTCATTTGGGCCATGTTTCTTTGTCTCCTCATTTTGGCAGCCTCCCTATATATGTTTCTATGTATTAGGTAGAGCTGCTATGACTCTGTGTCTTGGTAGCATGGCCTAATGTTCTAGGTGTCCGGTAGGGTCCAGTGGCACAGTCTCCCCTATCACCCAAGCTGGGTACTCAAGATGCATCTTCCTTATGGGCTGAGTACACCCTCTTCTTGTAGTTGATCCTTGGTTGCTGTTGACAGGTCAATGTGAGTGATTTACCCAGGCCAGTCAACTGCAAAGCCTGGCTGTGACCACTCACCCACCTCCATCCTTTGTGAAGGATCAGATATGCTGGGGCCCACTTCACAAAATAGGACTTACTTCAGCAGGGCTCTGGTGTCTGCCAAGTTCACCCCTTGAGTGTGTAGACTATGAAAGTGGTTGGATGTATTGCTCCAACATGGTCTGTAGTTGCCCACTGGGTTGCACAGGCTCTAGGGTTACCCAGGAGGTGCAGGCCAAGGTCAGCCACTGCCTGTGTTTTATCTGGGGTCACCTGGAATAAGTTATAAAGTGATCTAGAGATAGCTGCTACTTTTACTGAGCTTGAAGGTGCCCAGGCATGGCCAGGCTGTGAACCAAGGCCAGCTGGTGTTAGTGCTGGGCCTGGGGCAACTTAGCAAGAGGTACAGTGGCTCGCTGAGGCCAGCTGCTGCTTGTTTGAGAGAATTTAGACAGATTTCTCCTTTGTATTTTTAAGAGTTATTGAGGAGAGCAAAGAGTTTTTTATGATGTAAGATATGTCTATCAATATTTACTGCTTTAAAAATTAAAGCCGAGGAATTTTCAAAATATATATTGATTAGCTTATTTGAAATAACATCAAATATAATACATGTTAACATAACTATTTTTATGAAAAATAACTTTTTCAAAACAAAAAAATAGCTAGAGTGCCATTATTTTAATATTTGCAAATCTTTTGCTAATAGCAAAAATGTATTGGGCATTCACTACAAGCTATGCAGTGTACAAAGAACATGCATACAAAGAACTATTATTATAGCTCATGCCTTTGTATCTCTGTGAGGTATGTGTGATTACTCTGCATATTTTGCAAGAGGAAAAACTGTATCTTAGATTAGTAATGCACCTAAGGCCACATGGCTTGAAAAATGCAGAAGCATTTTACAACTCCAGTATCCATGCTCTTCACCATGATGCTCTACTGTCTACAGAATTGGATAGAATGTACTTTAAACAATTAATCCATTAAATTTCATTTTGGTAACAAAATGTAAAGCCAAGCCTATATTTTCTGGGTGCCAGTCATTTGCCAAGTGCTTGATTCTAGAGAGAGAGGAATGGGGAGAGAGACAGACAGATATTGATGTAAGAGATGCCTCCTGTTTGTGCCCTAACCAGGAACCAATCCCACAACAGAGGAATGTGTGCTGACGAGGAATGAAACTGAGGAACCATGGCCTTTAGGATGACACTCCAACTGACTGAGTCACACTGGCCAGGGCTGCCAAGAGCTTTTATATATGTTATTTCACTTATCTTTATCACAAGCCTGTAATATAAGTACCGGGATTCCTCTTTTCACCTATCGCAAATCTTTTCAATGTCTGATTTAATAGAAGACAGCTGAATTCTGACTGCTGCTTCATCATTCGATGTATTGTAATATTGGTGAAGTGCATGAAGATAATATGGTTTCACACAAATAGGAAGTTAGAAAAATATTTGAGTAGCTTTTAAAAAATTGTGCATATATTTTTGAAAGCTACATCAAAACTTGTCAAGTGGAAGTTTTTAAAATTTGCAGTATGGAATCTGAAACAGAATTAATTGTTCATGTTGTTACATTAAAATCTATTTTGTGCTTTATATTTTGAATGGTCCTTTTACTCTTGTGTGGATCATTTGAAAATATTAATTCCCTTAAGGTTTTCCATCTGTTTACATATTTTGTTATATGAATTTTAAAATCACATTTGTTAATATTATTATAGAAAGGTCTTTAAATATTCAAAAGCTGATAAGTTCTTGGAAATAAATTTTCTAAAATTCTAATTTTTGCTTGAAGCTTAGACTTTATTATTGGCAACAAGTAGTGGCAGTTGTTTTCTTTGAAATGGCATTTCCACTTTGTTCATTTTAGAAAGAGGATCCCCCAATATTCAGGTCTGAATAAGTATAGTTTGCCTGTCAGTCATTATTTCTAATAAAAGTGGTTTTCCATAAAATAAGGAGCTGGCTCATCTAATATAAAAGCTTTTCTTCCAAGACAATCATTAAACTTCAGCAGGTACCAGAAGTGCTTAATGCGTACTGTGTATTTCTTCATACAAAATACTATCACAAGCATACAGTGCTTCATCAAGATATTATGAGTGAAACTCCGTGTGTGTGTGTAACTATGTGTGAATGATGGAGAAAAATGACTACTGGTATAATTTTCTGTGAGTACCTTTGTTCCCAGTAAAGTGACAACAGTTTTCCCCATCGTTGCTTTTAAATCATCAATGCAAATATTTACATAATAAAAAGAGGTAAATAATATATTAGTATTATGATGGAAATCATTGTGGTCTCACAAATACCCTGAAAGGATCTTAGGGACCCCTAATCAAACATGGAGAATCACTGTTTGAAGTTGAAAAGTATTCAAATACACTAGTTTACAATAGATACTGCTTGGTGATACATTGTTCATTTTCATAAACATTTTTGGTGTGATTAGTTTTGACATATTGGATAATATTGGTATTAAAATGTATAAATGTTTGTCTATCTGATAGACAAGAAAAAGCTCATTGTCACTTTAACTTATTTTTCTTTTACCATAAGTGAATTCCAGGATCTTTACACACATTTATTAGTCCATATGATACCATTGCAGGGACAGTTTCATGAGACATAATTAAGAGTTTATATGTAAAAATACTTACACTTGTTAAAAATGTAATTTATAATCAAGGTTGAATTTCCTTAACAGGTAACCAGTTGGAAGAGTGGTAGAAACTTTATTAAGTGATATTGGGATAACTGTCTAGCTATTCCAAAGAAAGATTTATCTATAATTACTGTATTTTGCCATGTATAATGCACACAGATGCAATGAATCTGCATCAGATTTTGCATTATGCTTTAATATTCCTCTATGGAAGCTATTCAGATGATTCAGAAGGCTGCAGCTATGGGCAACTGGTGATTGGCAGCTTCATGATGACAGCGTACCCTTTCATGCACCGAGTCTCAGGCAGTATTTTGGCAAAACATCAAATCACCCAGGTGACTCAGTGCCCCCTTGAGCCCCGATATGGCACCCTGCAACTTCTCCCTTTGCTGGAAACTAAAATTACTTTTGAAAAGGAAAAGATTTCAGACTGTCAATGAGACTCAGGAAAATTCAACGGGTCAGCTGATGGTGATTGAGAAGACTATGTGAGATCACAAGGTGCCTACTTTGAAGGGGACTGAGGCATCATTGTCATACGTACAATGTTTCTTGTATCTTCTATCTTTTTCAATGAATGTCTCTATTTTTCATATTATATGGCTGGATACCTTTTACATACCTCTGGACAGACTACACGTGAATGATGTTCGGTAATTACCCCATGCAAATCGAATGGCAGAGAATGACCTTCAACTATTTGCAACTGATATATTTTTAAACATAGGTACAGGTTACAGTGAGTGGTAAGATCTCAGGCTCTAGAGTCCTACTGCTCCAGCTGGAATCCTGGCTTTGTAACATGCAGAGTAACCTGAACAATTTATTGAAACCCTCTATGCCTCAGTTCCTGATTTATTTGTCATCCTAGTTTCTAAGTTTAATATAGGATTAACTCATACTTACAAAGAGGTTATGATAAGGTATGACATACAGTCAATGCCCTGTAAATATTAGCTATTATCATTTTTTCAGGTATAGGTGAGGGCACTTTTGGTGACCATTAACAGATTTCTCTTTTGTGTATGGTTGCATTGTGGATTAGAAGCATATTTGATCTTGCTCTGTTACCACCACAGAAATTATCTTCATAGAGAATTGATTTCTGTAACCCAGTTATTTTCATAATGTATTAGGTGATATGATGAATCCAAGGTGTATATTGATGGTAAGAGGTTGGAAAAGATTTAGGGTCATTTAGGATAATGGAAATAATAGAATGACTTTTTTAAAACCTTTGTTTAAATGAAGAAAAACATACAGAACCCAGTTCTAAAGTTGATGTAAGAATGAGGAAAGAGAGTGAATGACTCAAATGGGGGACACCAACCAGCCAATTTCAAATTCAGATTAAGCCTACATGCCCTCCTGTTTGTCCTACATGTATTTCTCATTACGCTCTACTTTTAACTTGACCTTGCTGTCCTTTGTACTTTGAAAACTCTTCTGGAAATACTAAAGAAGCTAAAGGGATTTGTCATAAGGCTAGATATGCAGTATTGTAATAGAGCCAGGAAACTAAAATGAACTGGGAATCATGTATGCATACTAAGTCCCATGCTTCCCTGTTCTGAATGGATCACTGGTGGCTTCATAATTTTGTATATTCCCAATACTGAACATAGATAGAAAATGATTCTCAGGAGCTGAAAAAGCTTTCCTTTTTCAGAGTTTTTCCCCTTTGTCCTTTATGGTCCTGAACTCAATCAAATTGTCAGAGGACTACTTCCCATCACAAAGATGATGGAAATGAGAATTTGGGGTCAATTTATTTCTGGCAAGAAAGAGCCATGAGTATGACAACCTTACCACTCAGCATTTTAATAACATGAAGTATACAAAGGCAATCAGAGTTTTCTTGCATCGAATTCTTCTCTAAAAATACTGAATGCCAAACACCAAATGGACTTTCCTCTTAAGTTGTTACTGTCATCACCCCTCTCTTAGTGGCATAATTTCCTAAATTTTTGTATATTCCTGTAAATGCTTTAAGTGACAAAATTTGATGAATTGAACTAATGAATGAGTTTTCATGCTGAAAAATGGTTTATGACACACTATTCATTACTAATTTATTCAATTTAAACATATTCAGTATTAAAATTATTCCTCTGAGATTTTATGTAACATTTTTCTTCTTGTTTTGGTAGATTGATCATTGGTTTCTTTAACAGCATTATTGAGATATAATTCATATTCCATAAAATTAATTTAAAGTGTATAGTTCATTGATATTTAGTATATTCACAGAGTTGTGTGACCATCAGTACAATTTAATTTGAGTAATTTTCTTGGAAAATTTGTTTCCATCCTTTCACTTTGAGTCTGTGTAGGTCTCTTGTCCTGAGGTGGGTCTCTTGTTAATTTGAGTAATTTTCTTTATGCCAAAAAACTCCTACACTTATTACTGTCACTCCCATTCTCATCCCACCTCCAAACCCCAGCTCCAGACAACAAATAATGTATTGTTTATGTATAGCTGTGCCTACTCTGGGTGTTTTATATATGTGAATGTATTCGTATTATACAGGATGGGGGCAAAAGTAGGGTTATAGTTGTGAGTACACAACACACATCGTTCTTATAATATTATTTAATTATTAATTATTACATTATTTTCTTTAAACCTACTTTGTCCCACCCCGTATGTACTCTTCTGTCATTGGATTTTAGATATTAGGATCATATTTTCAAAGTTTATTCATAAATAGCGTGCATTAGTAATTTCCTTTTTTATTGCTAAATAATATTTCATTGTGTGTATATACCATATTTGTTTTTTAGTTTTTTTAAATATATTTTATTGATTATGCTATTACAGTTGTCCCATCTTCCCTCCTTTATTCTCCTCCACTCTGCATTTCCCCTCCCACAAGCATTCCCCTACTTAGTTCATGTCCATGGGTTGTACATATAAGTTCTTTGGCTTCTACATTTCCTACACTGTTTTTAACCTCCTCCTGTCTATTTTTTACCTACCAGTCATGCTTCTTATTCCTTGTACCTTTTCCACCATGTGCCCCACTCCCCTTCCCCACTGATAACCCTCCATGTGACTTCCATTTCTGTGATTCTGTTTCTTTCCTAGTTGTTTGCTTAAGTTGTTTTTGTTTGTTTAAATTTGGTTGTTGATAGTTGTGAGTTTGTTGTCATTTTACTGTTAATATATTTTATCATCTTCTATTTCTTAGATAAGTCCTTTTAACATTTCATATAAAAAGGGTGTGGTGATGATGAACTCCTTTAAGTTTACCTTATCTGGGAAGCACTTCATCTGCCCTTCCATTCTAAGTGATAGCTATGCTGGATAGAGTAATCTTGAATGTAGGTCCTTGCCTTTCGTGACTTGAAATACTTCTTTCCAGCCCCTTTTTGCCTGCAAAGTTTCTTTTGAGAAATCAGCTGATAGTCTTATGGGAACTCCTTTGTGGGTAACTGTCTCCTTCTCTTTTGTTGCTTTTAAGATTCTCTCCTTATCTTTAATCTTTGGTAATGTAATTATGATGTGCCTTGGTATGTGCTTTCTTGGGTCCCACTTCTTTGGGACTCTCTGAGCTTCCTGGACTTCTGGAAGTCTATTTCCTCTACGTAATTAGGGAAATTCTCCTTCCTTATTTTGTCAAATAAATTTTCAATTTCTTGCTCTTGTTCTTATCCTTCTGGCACCCCTATGATTTGGCTGTTGGAAAGTTTAAAGTTGTCCTGGAGGTTCCTAAGGTGCTCCTCATTTTTGCAAATTCTTGTTTTTTCATTCTGTTCTTGTTGAATGTTCATTTTTTCCTTCTGGTCCAAATGACTGATATGAGTCCCAGTTTCCTTCCCATCATTGTTGGTTCCCTGTATATTTTCATTTATTTCACTTTTCATAGTCTTCACTTTTTCCTCTATTTTGCTACCATATACAACCATTTCTGTCAGCATCCTGATTACCAATATTTTGAACTGTACATATGATAGGTTGGTTATCTCTCTTCATTGCTTAGTTGTATTTTTTTTTCTTGAGCTTTGATCTGCTCTTTCATTTGGGCTTTTCTTTTTTTTTTTTTTTTTTTTGTCTTGGTACACTGGTTATGTAGTAAGGGGCAGAGCAACCCTCTTTGGTGCAGTTGTAGCACTGTATGTGGGGGAGGGATCCAAGAGGGAATAAATACCACTTGCTCAGGTCTTGGCTGGCTTTCAGTCACTTCCCCTGCTACCCACAAGCAAATTGGGCCCTTCTGGTGTTTATTCCCAAGTGGGTGGGTTTGTGTACGTTCTAGGACCCCATGGGTCTCTCAAATGAACTCTCCTGTGAGGCTGGGAGTTTCTCCTACTGCCACAATGCCCCCAGGTTTTTTCAGTTAGAGATTTTGAGGCTTTATTTCCCAGCTCTGGAACCCTGGGTTACACAGTCTGTCTTGCTCCCCAGTTGTTCCTCCGGTTTATCCCCATGCAAATGTGGGACCGCCTGCTCCACGAGCTCCTGCTTTGGTCCTCCATCTGCTGCCTTGCCATGAGTCCTCTCCTTCCTGGCTGTCCAACTCTGCCCCTCCTACAGGTTTGGATGAATGTTTCTTCTTTAACTCTTTGGTTGTCTAGCTTCCATACATTTTGATTTTCTGGAAGTTCTGATTATTTTTTGTTTTAAAATTTGTTGTCATCCTTCTTTTGGTTGTGTGAGGAGGCAAAGTGTATCTACTTATGCCTCCATCTTGGCTAGGAGACTTCTGTATATACCATATTTGTTTATCCATTCCCCAATTGATATTCAGGTTGTTCTCATTTTTTAGCGCTTTGACTAATACTGCTAGAGACCTTCATGTTCTAGTTTTTATGTGAATGTGTTTTTATTTCTTATATTGTCCCTTCCTATATTTTCTATGAGGGTAGTATTGGCCACATAGAATGTATTGAGAAGTGTTTCCGCTTCTGGTTTTTTTTTTTTTTTTTTTTGAAAAGTTTATGAAGGATTAGCATCACCTCTTTAAATGTTTGGTAGATAGCATCAAGGAAAGCTTGTGGGCCAGAGATATTCTTAGTGGATTTCAAAAATTTCCAATTTAATCTTTTAAAAAAATTTTATTGTGCTTTTTCCATTGCCATTTAGTCCCCTTATAACCCCTTCCCTCCACAATCACCACATTGTTATGCATGTCCAGAAGTCTTTTCTTCTTTTTCTTCAATTATTCTACCCCCCAAACCTCCTCTCCCCACTAGTTCTCATCTCTCTCTCCATCTAGGAATCTGTCCCCATTTTTCTTGTTAGTTCAGTTTGTTCATTAGATTTTACATATGAGTGAAATCATATGGTATTTGTCTTTCTCTGACTGGCTTATTTCACTTAGCATAATAATGTTCTCAAGGCTTATTGACACTGTTGCAGAAGGTAAAATTTTCTTCTTTTTTTACAGCTGAGTAGTATTACATTTTGTATATATTCTATAAGTGTTTTATCCACTTATCTACTAATAGACATTTGGGCTGCTTACAAATTTTGGCAATTGTAAATAGCACTGCAGTGAACTTAGGTGTGCTTATGTTCTTTCAAGCTGGTTTTTTGGTTTCATTTGGATATATACCCAGAAATGAGATAGCTGGGCTAAAAGGCAGATCCTTTTTGAAATTTTTTGAGGTATCTCCACTCTGCTTTCCACAGTGAGTGCACCCATCTGCATTCCCACCAATAGTGCCAAAGTGTTCCCCTTTCTCCACATCCTCACGAATGCTCGTATGCTGATTTATTGATATATCCATTCTGATAGGTGTGAGATGATATCTTATTATGATTTTAATTTGCATTTCTCTGATTAGTGACACTGAGCATCTTTTCATACATCTATTGACCATTGGTATTACCTCTTTGAATAAAAGTCTCTTCAGGTCCTTTGCCCATTTTTCAATTGGGTTGTTTGCTTTTTGGTGATGAGCTCTATAAGTTCTTTATAAATTTTGGATATTAACCCCTTATCAGATGTATTGGCAAATATGTTCTCCAGTTTTGTGGGTTGTCTTTTTATTTCATTGATGATTTCCTTTGCTGTGAAAAAACATTTTAGTTTGAAGTAGTACCATTAATTTATTTTTTTCTTTTGTTTCCCTTGCCTGGGGAGATATATCAGTTAAAATATCACTACAAGCAATGGCCAAGATTTCACTGCCCATATTTTCTTCTATGACTTTTATGGTTTCAAGTCTAACATTAAAGTCTTTGATCCATTTTTAATTTATTCTTATGTGTAATTTAAGACGATGGTCTAGTTTTATTTTTCTCATGTATCTGTCTAGTTTTCTTCAAGCCAGTTTACTGAATAAACTATCCTTAGCCCATTGTATGTGCTTGTTCCTCTGTCAAATATTAATTGACTTTAAAGTTCTGGGCTTATTTCTGGGCTCTCTATACTGTTTCATTAATGTATTGACCTATTCTTCATGCCAGGACCATGCTGTTTTGATTAATATGGACTTATAATATAGTTTGAGATTAGGTAGTGTGATTCCTCCAACTTTGTTCTTCTTTCTCAAGATCACTGTTGCTATGTGGGGCCTTTTGTGGTTCCATACAAATTTTTGAAATATGTGTTCTACTTCTGTGAAAAATCACATTAAAATCTTGATAAAAATTGCATTGAATCTATACATTGCTTTGGGTACTATGGACATTTTAATGATGTTAAGTCTTCCTATCCATGAACACATTATGTGCTTCCACTTATGTGTATCTTTTTCAGTTTCTTTCTTGAGTACCTTATAATTTTCTGAGTGCAAGTCATTTACATCCTTGGTTAGGTTTATTCCTAGATACCTGTATCTTGCCATGCTATACTCCCAAACTTTAGAGGGCAAAGTAAGAATGTCCACTATACATGGGTACTACTAATTCCATGTTTACAGGAAATTTTTTAATTGTTTATTTATTTTTATGCATTAAAAGTGTAACTCCAGAAAGCAATAATGATATCTGTATACAAAATAATACCCTGGAAGATGATAATTGGTTTTGTTTCTAAATATAAATAAATAAATAATTGAATTAAAAACTAAAATAAAAGATTTTTACCTTAAATTTTGAGCCATTATGCATGGCAAAATATGCTATTTTATTCTTTTTGGGACAATTGTGAATGGGATTATTTTCATAATTTCTATTTCTGCTAGTTCATTATTGGCATATAAAAATGCAACTGATTTCTGAATATTAATTTTGTATCCTGCTAGTTTGCTGAATTCATTTATCAGTTATAGTAGTTTATTGTAGTTTTTGGTGGAATCTTTGGGGTTCTCTATGTAAAATATCATGTCATCTGCAAATAAAGACAGTTTCACTTATTCCTTTCCAATTTGGGTGCCTTTTATTTCTTCTTCTTGTCTAATTGCTGTGACTAGACTTCTAGTACTATGTTGAATAAGAGAGATGAAAGTGGATATCCCTATCTTGTTCCTGATCTTAAGGGAATGCTAGTAGTTTTTGCCCATTGAGTATGATGCTGGCAGTAAGTTTGTCATGTATGGCCTTTATTATGGTTAGGAACATTTTCTCTAATCCCACTTTGCTGAGAGATTTTATTATAAATGAGTACTGGATTTTATCAAATGCTTTTAATACATTGGTTGATATGATCTCATGGTTTTTATCTGTTTAATTTATTAGTTCAGGAAAATACAATGGGACAGCTAATACAAATGGGAGAACTATATGAAGTCCCAATGTGCCTGCTTTAAAGGGGACTGAAGTATTATTGTCCTATGTACAATGTTTCTTGTATCTAGTATCTTTCTCAATAAATATCTCTATTTTTCATATTATATGGATGAATACTTTCTGGACAGACCTCATGTTTTCCCTGTGTAATAGCCTTTACAAATGCTCTTCATTTTCTTATAGATTCAAGTTACTATCTAGTGTCCTTTCCTTTCAGCTTGAATGACTCTCTTCAGGTTTTTTTGTTTCTTTGTTTGTGTTAAAGAAAAAAAATTGCAGGGATTTTTTTTTTTTCCAGCAACACATTATCACCCTACCCAACCATTTTTTGGAAAAAAAAAATCTGGAATGTCTTAATTTTTTATTATGTTTGAAGGAGAGTTTAGCTAAATATGGAATTTTTGGTCAACTTTCAAAACTTTGTAGATATTATCCCACTCTCTTCTGACCTGCATTTTTCTCATGAGAAGTCATTTATTATCCTTATTAAGGATCCCTTCAGAAAGTTGTTTTTATTCTGTTGTTTTCAAGAATATTTTTTCCTTTGACTTTCGTTGATTTGACTATGTTCTATGTAGTTGTAGGACTTTGAGTTTATCTTCTTGGATATACAGATTAATATTTTTCATAAAATTCATTTTCAGCCTTTTAAAAATATGTTTTGTCTCTTTGTTTTCTCTTTTCTGAACATTTCTTTATGTTTATTTTGGTATATTCAAATATACCACAATTCTCTTGAGTCTTTTTTCACTTTCTTCATTCTTTTTTTTTTAGAAAATACTTTGCAATTTTACTTAATATACATAGTATTCATGTATTAATCAACTTAATAAAGGAAAAGCACAGTTCAATATCATATAAAAATTCTTTTTTTTTTTTACCTATGGAAAACAGTATGGAATTTTCTAAGAAAACTAAAAATGGATCTACCTTTTGACCCAGCAATTCCACTGCTTGGATTATATCCTAAGAACCCTGAAACACCAATCCAAAAGAACCTATGCACCCCAATGTTCATAGCAGCACAATTTACAATAGCCAAGTGTTGGAAGCAACCTAGGTGCCCATCAGTAAATGAATGGATCAAAGAACTGTGCTACATTTACACAATCACTTTCTTTATTCTTTATACATTTTGGGTTTCAAACTGAATTATCTTTGTTGATCTCTCTTCAAGTTTGTTTATTCTTTATTATGTCAGTTTGAATCTCTTATTGAGACACTTATGAAATTTTTGTTTTAGTTATTGCTATTTTCAAATCCAAGATTTTTTAAAATAATATCTTTTTTTAATTTGATATTTTCTATTTTGTGAGACATTATTATCTTTACATTTATTGATTTCTTTAGGCATATTGCCATTTTGGTATCAGACTATCCCCCACCTTCAGCCACATGCATGCAAGATGTGTTGTTGCACCTAGCAGTGTGCAACATCAAGCACTCTGAGAATAGGAATATGTATTCATATATATTCATATATCTTTTATTGTTAAATTTAGTTTTTTTATCAGGTTACCTCTAGATTAGTATAATTTTTTGGTCAGCAATGACACATCATAAAATTTCCTTAAATGAAGTTCTTGTATATTTTCTCTTTTACGAGGGAATTTGTGTGTATGAGAAGGTATGTTCAAACTTCCAGCAGTTTACCAGTCATTCTTAGCTTTCACTTCATGCTTCTACAGAGTTTCAAGTCAGTCAAATGTGAATGACTCATACCTTCTCCTTTCCCATGTCTTTCCTGTACTTGAGCATGGCCTTTGGGATTCTGATGAATGGGTTTTAACATTTAATAGTTCTCTCTGGTCATCTAGTCATTTGAGACACTTTTTAGTCACGCCCCCCCCCCCCCCCCCCCACACACACACACTTCTAGGCTCTTGTTTGTTCCAACTCAAACTCAGACTTAGGCCATGTGATGTTGCCAGCCATTACTATGGTTTTGGGAACACCATGTAGATCACACTTTACCCAGTGATCTGAGTTCCCAGTCACATCAAATGACCGCAGTGCACTGGGGATAGAAATTTTCAACAGAGCTGCAATTTCCAACAAAATATTGATTGCACTCTGGGGATGGTGCTTTCAAGGGCATTACAAAAGAGATCTGAACTCACCCCTCTCTAGTGTTTGCAAAACAGCAGGCTTTTGGCCACTACATCACTGTTTTAGGAAGCAAAGGATGAAGGGATTAGCCCCATGTAAAAGATGTCACAGACCATGCTGCCTTATAGAAGTTTAGTAGTTTTTCTTGGATAGATTTTTAGCTTGTTATGTGGTTCATGTCCAAATTTCTAAAGTAGTTGTTTTTATTTGTTTGCCCATATTTTCATAATTTCAGTGGGGAAGATAGTTCACAGAGGTCCTCATTTCACTATACCAGAATACTATTTATATTACACATTTAAAAAAAAAAAGTACACTGTAATCTTGTCTACCCTCTCATCTGTAAGTTTCTCTGCAATTGTTCATTACCTATCTTCTTGATATCTTAAATTTCAAATAAAATTTATATTTATCTCGCACTTTTCCCTTTTAATTTCATTAAGATTCATCGTCCCTATTCCTGGTAAAATATGTATTTTTTGAAGGTGTAAAGAGATAAGAATCATTACACAATTTACTATTTTATGATTAATTTTCACATATTTTGTAAGATTTTATTACTTAAGTAAGTTATAATGTATTTATATTTAATTAATGTTTTTCTCAATGTCTTTTTCTTTCAAATGGTATTTGCTTCTATATTTGATTTTATGGAAAAAATTGAATTCCACAGAATTATCTTCTTCCTAGTCATTGCAAATATGAATTGAAGATGAAATAGGAGCTACATCTTTACATTTTATCTTTTAAACAAATTTTACCATTATTCTATTAAAGTTGTTTCAATTTTTTCGCATTTTCCCTACTCCTCCCACCTCATCTCATACTCCCATAGTCAATCTCCACACCACTGTCCATATCTATGGGTCATTCATACATGTTCTTTGACTAGTTCCTTCTTCTTTCAACCATTATTCCCCTCCCTTTTCCCCTCTGGTCACTGTCAGTTGTTTCCATGCTTGTGGTTCTATTTTGCCCATTAGTATATTTTTTTGTTAGGCTCCTCTTGTAGGTGGGATCATGTGGTATTTGTCTTTCACTGACTAGCTTATTTCACTTAGCACAATGCTCTCTGGTTCCATCCATGCTCTTGCAAAAAGTAAGAGTTCCTTCTTTCTTTATGCTATATAGACTTGATTGTGTAAATATACCAGTTTTATGAGCCTCGTATTTACTGATGGACACTTAGGCTATTGTAAATAGTGCTGCTGCTACGAACCTGTGTTCATAGGTGGGAATGCATAAGTTCTTTTGAATTGGTGATTTGAATTCCTTAGGGCATATTCTCAGCAGTAGAATTGCTGGATCAAAAAGCAGTCCCATTTTTAGTTCCTTGAGGAAATTCCATTCTGTTTTCCACAGTGGCTGTACCAGTCTGCATTCCCATCAACAATGCAGTGAGGTTCCCTTTTCTACACAGGCTTGCCAGCAATTGTTGTTTGTTGATTTATTAATGATGGCCATTCTGACCAGTATGAGGTGATATCTCATTGTAGTTTTAACGTGCATCTTCCGATGGCTAGTTATGTTGAGCATCTCTTCATATGTCTATGGGCCATCTGTATGTCTTTTTTTGAGAAGTGTCTATTCAAAGCCTTTTCCCATTTTTTAATTGGATTATTTGTCTTCCTGGTATTGAGTCATATGAGTTCTTTATATATTTTAGATATGAAACTCTTGTCTGATGTATCATTGATGAATGTGTTCTCCTATACAGTAAGTTCCGTTTTCATTTTGATGATGGTTTCTTTAGCTCTGCAGAAACTTTTTAATTTGATGTCGTTTCATTTGTTTATTTTTTCCATTATTTCCCCTGCCCTAGGAGATATATAAGCAAAAAAAATATATTACTAGGTAGGATATCTGGCATTGTGATCACCTTGAATTTGTTCTTCTTTCTCAAGATTCTTGAGGCTATTTAGGGTCTTTTTTAGTTCCATATATACTGTTAATTGTTTGTTTTTTTGTTTGGGACTTACTAAACTAACCCTTTAGTTTTTTCTTTTTTCCACCTTTTTTAATTGTTGTTCAAGTACAGTTGTCTCTATTTTTTCCTCACCACCAACTCCACCCCAGCCATCCCCACCTCCCACCCCTTTGGCTGTGTCCATATGTCTTCTATACATGTTCCTTGATGACCTTCCCCATTTCACCCCCATTGTCCCCTCCCCCACTCTGGTTCCTGTCAGTTTTTTCTTTATTTCAATGTCTCTGGTTATATTTTGTTTGCTTATTTGTTTTACTGATTATGTTCCATTTATAGGTGAGGTTATATGGTATTTGTCTTTTACCGTGTGGCTTATATATTTTTGAAATATTTATTTTAGATCTGTGAAGACAAATACCATATGATCTCACCTTTAACAGGAAGCTAATCAACAAAACAAACAAACAAGCATAATATAACCAAAGACATGGAAATTGAGAACAGGCTGAAAGTCACCAGAGGGGAGAGGGGAGGGAATTTCAGGGGAAAAGGGGAAGGATTTACAGGAACAAGGATAAAGGATGCATGGACAAAAACTATGGGGGGGGTGGAAATGGGAGGGAAGAGGGGAGGGCTGGGGTGGTGGGTTTGGGTGAGAATAAAAGACAGAAAACTGTACAAGATCAACAATTAAAATAAAAATTTAAAAAAGTTATAAAGAGTTAAGAATGATGACTTAATATATTCATTAAAATCCCCAAATCCCTTAAAAAAAAAAAGATCTGTGAAGTATGTCATTGGTGTTTTAATATGAATTGTATTGAATCTATAGATTGCTTTGGGTAATATGGACATTTTATGGATGTCAATTCTTCCAATCTATGAACACAGTATATGCTCCCATTTATGTGTATCTTCCTTAATTTTTTCTTCAGTGTTCTATAGTTTTTTGAGTATAGCTCTTTTATCTCCCAGGTTAGGTTTATTCCTATGTACTTTATTTATCTGTTGCTATAGTAAATGGGATTTTTTCCCTAGTATCTCTTTCTGATGTTTCATTGTTGGTGTAAAAAATACCCACAATTTCTGAATATTGACTTTGTATCCTGCTATTTTGCCAAATTCACTTACTAGATTGAGTAGTTTTTCGGAGACACTATAGGGTTTTCTATGTACATTGTCATGTTATGTGCAAATAATAACAGTTTTACTTCTTCCCTTCCAATTTGTATGCCTTTTATTTATTTCCCTTCTCTGATTGCTGGTGCTAGACTTACAGTACTATGTTGAATAAGCATGGTGAAAGAGGACAGTCTTGTCTTGATCCTCATCTTAAGGGGAAAGCTTTAGGTTTTTGCCCACTGAGTATAATGTCAGCTGTAGGTTTCTCATATATGGCCTTTACATGTTGAAGTATGCAATCCCTATTGCCACTTTGCTGAGTGTTTTGTTTTTATCATAAATGGGTGCTGCATTTTATAAAATGCTTTTTCAACATTTATTGATGTGATGTATTATGCTTATTGATTTGCAAATATTGCACATCTTTGCATTCCTGTGATGAATCTGACTTGATTAGGGTGTATGATCTTTTAAAGGTATTGCTGGATCCAGTTTGTCAATATTTTATTGAGGATTTTAGCATTTATATTTTTCAGTGATATTGGCTTGTAAGTTTCTTTCTTTGTTGTATCTTTACTTGGTTTTGGAATGAAGATATTACTGGCCTTGTAAAAAGAGTTTGGAAGTCTACCTTCTTCTTGAATTTTTATAGTTTGAGAAGGATAAGGGTTAGCTCTTCCCTAAATGTTTGGTAAAATTCGCCTGTGAAGCCATCTAGTCCAAGGCTTTTGCATGCTGGGAGTTTTTTTTTTTTTTTTTTTTTTAATTACTGCTTCAATTTCACTAGTTGTTTCTGTTTATTCAGGTTTTCTGCTTCTTCATGACTCAGTTTCAGAATACTGTATGTTTCTAGAAATTTAGCCATTTCTCCCAGGTTGTCCAATTACGTGGCATACAGTTGTTCATAGTAATTTCCTTTAGTCTTTTGTATTTCTGTGGTATTGGTTGTAACTTCTTTTTTGTTTCTGATTTTATTTATCTGGGCCCTCTCTCTTTTTTGATGTGTCTGGTTAATGGTTTTTCAATTTTACATTTTAAAAGAACCAGCTCCCAGATTTATTGATCCTTTGAATTTATCTTTAGTTTCTATGTCATTAATTCTGCTCTGATCGTGATTATTTTCTTCATCCTGCCCACTCTGGGCTTTGCTTTTTGTTGTTCTTCCAGTTCTTGTGGATGTAGGGTTAGGTTGTCCATTTGAAATTTTTCTGCCTTCTTTAGGTAGGCTTGTATTGCTATAATTTCCTTCTCAGGACTGCCTTCATTTTGTCTAATAGGTTTGGGGCTGTTGTGTGTTCAGTTTCATTATTTCCGGATACTTTTTAATTTCTTCCTTGATCTCATTGTTAACCATTAATTATTTAATAACATGTTATTCAGTCTCTATGTGATTCAATGTTTTTGATTTTTTTGCTTAAAGTTGGTTTCTACTTTTAAATTATTGTGATCAGAGAAAATGCTTGATATGATTCCAGTATTCTTAAATTTGTTAAGACTTGTTTTGTGTCCTAACCTGTGATCTATGTTTGAAAAATGTTCCGTGTGCATTTGAAAAGAATGTACATTTTGTTTCTTTGTGGTAAAAGGTTCAGTATATATCAATTATGTCCATTTGATCTAGAGTGTCAATCAGTGCCACAATATCCTCATTAATTCTTTGGAATCTATCTATTTTTGTCAGTGGAGTGTAAAATCCTCTATGATGAGTGTGTTGCTGTCAATATTTTTTTGAAGTTCTACAATATATTTCTTATATATTTAGGTGCTCCTGTGTTGGGTGCATATATTTTTATAAGAGTTATATCCTCTTATTGGACTACTCAGTTAAGTATTATGTAGTGGCATTGTTTGTCTCCTATTATGGCCTTTGTTTTGAAGTTTATTTTGCCTGGTATGAATACTGACATCCCAGCTTATTTTTTTCATGTCTGTTTTCTTGGAATATTGCTTCCATCCTTTTATTTTCAGTCTGTGTAGGTATTTTGTTTTGAAGTGGGTCTTTTGTAGACAACATTTATGTGTGTCATATTTTCCTATCCATTCAGCTATCTTATGTCTTTTGATTGGAACATTTAATCTATTTATATTTAAGGTTATTATTGACAGGCATGTATTCATTGCCATTTTTCCCTTTGTTGCTGTGTTCTTCTCTTTCTTTGTCTTCATATTTTTAAAGAAGTCCCTTTAGCATCTCCTGCAATGCTGGCTTGGTGGAGATATACTCTTTAAGCCTTCTTTGGCCTGAGAGTCTCTTAATTTTGACTTCCATTTTTTATGAGAGTCTTGGTGGATAGAATATGCTTGGTTGTAGGTCCTTGCTTTTCATTATTGGAATATTTCATGTCAGTCCCTTCTGGCTTACAGTGTTTCTGTGAGAAAGTAATTGATAGTCTTATTGGAGTTTCCTTACATCTTACTAGCTATTTCTCTCTTGCTGCTTTTAAGATTCTCTCTTTGCCTTTAAACTTTGCCATTTTAATTATGATGTGTCTTGGAGTGGATCTTTTTGGGTTCATCTTGATTGGGACTCTGTACTTTGTGGACTTATGTGACGTTTTCCCTTATCAAGTCAGGGAAGTTGTCTGTCATTGTTTCAAACATGTTTTCTATCCCTTGCTCCTCCTCTTCTTTTTCTGGTATCCCTATAATATGAGTGTTATTATATTTTATGTATTGCAGCTTCCTTAAACTGTCTTTGTCTTTTTGAGCCTTTTTTAATTTTGTTGCTCTGTTTGGATTTTTTTTTTTTTACCTTGCCTTTAATTTGCTGACTCATTCCTCTGCTTCATCTACCTGTTTTTAATTCCTTCTAGTATATTCTTCATTTCAGACATTGTATTATTCATTTCCCACTGGCTTTTCTTCATAGTTTTTATGTTGTTTTTTTATGCTGGTGTAGTTCCCAGGAAGTTCCTTGTAGTTTCCATAGAGTTCCTTGTAGTTCTCATTGAGCTCCTGAGCATCCTTATAACCATTATTTTGAACTCTATGTCTGATAGATTACTAGCTTCAAATTAATTTAGCACTCTGTCTGGGGATTCCTCCTTTCTTTTCAATTGTGAGTTGTTTCTTTTTCTCCTCATTTTAGGTGACTCTTCTTGTTCGTTTCTGTGTATTAGATTGATCTGTTTTGACTCTGTCTTTGTGTGGTGCCCTTCTGTGATAGGAGACTTGTGGGACTCAGTTTTGTCCTTGATTTCTTGGGCTGGATGCTCTTAGGATGCCATTTATGTGGATTCTCTTGTTGTAATTGGGTTTTCATTTTATTTTGTGTCATTTTTTGGTGGAGTCTTCTCTCTGGCTGTTTGACTGAGAGTCTCATCACCCACCACATCTTGTATGTTTTTGTACAGGTGCAGATGGTGCAAAGTATCCTTTCTACCCTTTGGCTTCAAAAATATATGAGTTGAGATTCTGTTGATTGTTCAGGTCCCTTGTTGGAAGATCAGCTGAAAATCTGTGCTGAGGACTCAAGCAAGTGGGCTCAGCTTCCATCTATCTGGCTACCTTGTTTTCCTATATTTCTAAACACCATTGAACTGCTGGGGCTGCAGGCACCCATCTGGGAGTAAGTAAGCTACATCTTTAAATTTTATGTTATTTTAAATCTTTTTAAAAAGATTTTATTTATTTTTAGAGAGAGGGGAAGGGAGAAAGAAAGAGAGGGAGAGAAACACCAATGTGTGGCTGACTCTCATGTGGCCCCCACTGGGGACCCAGCCTGCAACCCAGGCACTTGCCTCAACTGGGACTTGAACTGGCAGCCCCCTGGTTTGCAGCCCACACTCAATTCACTGAGCTACACCAGCCAGGGCTACATCTTTAAATTTTAAAAAGTACACTTATATAAATTTCCTAATATAAGATAGGATCATCCAATTTTGCTGTAGCAAGTTTCCTGCAATAAATTCACATTACATTCTTTATTTACATTATAACTTTTTTCATAAAATCAATGGGTCAGCATGGATCAGAACACTTCTTCAATTAATTATACAACAACAAAATCCTCAATATGCATTATCATTTACAATTGTAATCTGCTAGATTATACAGATGAGATGTGGCAATGAGTAACATAATTGCCTTTTAATGCTGTGGTAGGTATAATATGGTTATTAATTATCACTTGACTATTATTAGTAGCAATTAACTTTTACTTTAATAATAATTGCTGATAAATATAAATGTCTCACTCCCCTTACCATTTGCAATGACATGAAGATGTTATATATGATTACTAAACCACAATTGTCTAAAACATAGTTCAGTAATTTGATATGGTAAGATTGTCTCTAAGCTTAGATACATTTTCATAAAGCTGTTGGAACTGTAAAAAAGACACATGATATAGTGTTTTTTAAATCAAGTTTGTTTCATTCCCCACCTCCTGACTTATATTTCATATACCACTGTTAAGCAGCTTTTGGCTACCTTAAATACAGAAGTTGTTAAGAAGTGTGCATCTATAAATAAGTGAGAACAATCTTAGTATTGGATTAAAAGTCATGAAATAATAACTCTTATAAACTCCTCATAGTAATTATCAAAACTCAAATCCATGACCATGACCAATGTAATATTTATAAGAAGGATGGAACTTGTATTTCTTATACTCCCAACATAAGAATGATGCTTGGCATCAAATACAGGTTTAATAGTATTTGTAGAATAAATAATTAAAAACTGAAGTGAACTAAGTGTCTGATAACAAGGAGAGGCTGTTGTAAGGCAATGAATAATCCAGCTTACTTTCATTGAAGAGAACCTTTAATATGTCTTCACAGAAATAACGCTACTTTAATATTCACCATTCAAAGACTCTCAGAAAAATATATTGACATCCACTGAAACAGAAATAAAAGAAATTTAAAATTGATAATGCTGATTTCAACAAGGTTTGCAGGTTCTCTGAACAATAGAGGCTTCTACTTCCTGTAAGAGTTATCAGAAGAATTGTGCCATCATAACAAACTTCAGTGAACTACTACTTTAAGAAGTCTTAACCAGTCTACCCTATGCAGAAATATTTTGCCATAACAATTATATTGCGTTGGTTCTAAAATGTTCTTTAAAATGGATATTTGTGTGTTATTTTTACTCTTCTTTATTTTGGAGAGACCAAATAAAATGTTTAAATATGCTTAATGGTTCAAAATGGTTTTCCAGTATTGTAACTTTAATACTGTGACTGTGGTAAAGAAGTTCTTCACTTTAAGTGGTTTGATATATGACTGACTGTCATGCTAGAAATAACTAAGTCATATGTTGGTGTTTACTCTGAGTGAAAGATAGAATGTGTGCATGGGGTGTGTACATGCATGCATATTTGTGTGCTTGGTGAATAATGAGTTCCTACAGATAAAACAGGAGAAATGCATAAACATTAGTTTGTTTGAATAAAGCAATGGCTGCAGGACAGCCCCGAAGTTTTTCTGATCATCAGTATTTTCCTGGAGAATGTCCCCATTTTAACAATATACAGAATGAAGTGATGGAAAGCATCATGGTTAAAAGAAGTTCTGAGCCCTGGCTGGTGTAGCTCAGTGGATTGAGCTCGGGCCTGTGAACCAAACAATCACGGTTCGATTCCCAGTCAGGGCACATTCCTGGGTTGCAGGCCAGTTCCCAGCAGGGGACACATGAGAGGCAACCACACATTGATATTTCTCTCCCTCTCCCTCTCCTACCCTTCCTCTCTAAAGATAAATTTAAAAAAATAAATAAATAAATAAAAGAAGTTCTGAGATCAGGTGATCCTGGTTTGGAGTCTTCACTATTTACTGTGAGTCTTACTACAAGATATTTAGTCATTATCTCAAAACACTAGTTATGAAAATATGGTTGTGTTATGGGATTATTATGAGAGTTTCATGTAGGCAAAGATCTTATTATAGCTATGATAATATCTGCTTTGTAGATTGTTGAGAAGATTCAAGAAAAATTACCTTGTACATATAGCAAGTATTAAATAAATATCATCAATTGTTTTTATAGTTATTATTACCAAGTAAATATAATTTAATACTATAATTACGTTTAAAAATCAAATGTGAAGACAAATATAAATATTAAATCAATTTTTAGACATAACTATTTTCAAAATGAACAATGTCATTTTTATTGAATAATTTTTCTCAAAATAATCTATCAGTAAGCCCACAAGCAAGCATTTCTCTCTTTTCTGAGGTAGTTTCTTCAGCCTGATTGACATTCTCTGTCCTGTAGTGTGAGGGAGTATGTTAGCAGATGCATGGCTCACAGCCAGTCACCTTACTCTTCCAGGTCATTCTAGAGAGAATTCCAACATGGATTTCACATTGCATCACTGGTATGAATGGTTTATTTGGTCTGACTCTTTTTAAATGGATCCATACCAATAATTTATTCCAATTGTGATGTCCTTCAACACTTGACCAAGAATAACTTTCCAGATTGGGTTAAACTCCATAGTAGTGACAACATATAAAAAAATGTTATATTTTAGACCTAGCTCCTAAGACATCATGTTCTTCTTTTAGCTATACTGAATACAAGTTCATGACTTGGCAAGTTTTAAAGATTTATCTATTTATTAACATTTTACTCACAAGGATAAAGCCCTTGAAATATTACATCTTATTTTCAAGAACATCCTTGGGATGAAAAGCAGATATATTTTTGTCACATTATATTTTCAGACCATGTAGGTCACTCTCATAAAGCAGTCACCAGAAAAGTTAAATGAAACTGTATTATGGAATAAATTTTTTTCATGTTTTAGATACATACGCAATTACACCTGATTATAAATTTAGATAGTTGAGTGATTGAAAAAATCTGTGGAGTTATTGCCAAGCTCTTAAGAAGGTAAACATTTTTTGACATAGAATTGTATAAGTTTTTGCTAAAATGTGGCAAAATTTTCATGTCTACTTTTATCAAGAAGTTATTCTTTTGTTTATTATAGTTAACAATTAAGTGAAAAATATAAAAACATTTCTGCCAATTTATCTCCTTTGCTTTGCATTACGCAGAGAATAGAATGAAGTTTGAAGATGTCAGTCAATTGATTGGGGAGTAGTGTCAGTTGCCTCTAGAATATCTACTAGTTGTCCTTGGTTGCTATTGTGAAGAGTGTGGTTTAGATTACAGCACGGAGTTTAAGACCATAGGAATTTCAATTGACCAAACTTGAATTTGTGTCCAATTTCTACTACTAACTACCTTGTTCTTTAGTATTTTCATCTTCAAAAGGGGTGCAATAATAGAGTAATTATTATTGGGTGGTTATGACAGAAAAAAATTAGCGTTAGCACAAAATCTAGAACAAATAAGCAGTTATAAAATGAAAACCACATAATTATTTTCCTCTTGTGATTGTTATTTTATGTATAGGGAACCATTCTGCATGGCATGGAGAATATAGCCCAGCCCTTACTCAGAAAGGCCTGTGGGGAGTGAGGTCTGGCAAACAGGACCCATGCCCATGGATAGGTTTTCCTGTGGGGAATCAGACCTGCATTGTACCTAGGCTGCTATGAGACTTGCTTCTGTTAAAACTCCCTCACCCTGAGTTGAAACTGCAGATGTTTAATGTATATCTCTGAATAAACTCTCTAAAGTCTGTGCTAAGCCGTCCCAAGGACAAAGTGTAACTAAATAAATCATTTTTATTGTTCCCGTGCATTTGCAACAATTTCCCCCCTTTTTTTTGGTTAACTGTAAGAAGTAATCACTTAAAGTAAATCAAAGGATAATGAATGAGAACCTTCTTTGATGTACTGCGACTAGAAAGCAATAAAAGCTTGTCCAGGCAAGGGTTGAGGCATTCTCTTCTTGAGAGAGTGGCCAAGGCACTGTCTCTCTCAGAGAGTGGCCGTGCCATCCCTTTTCCTCCACAGGACTTCTGCAGTCTGTGTGAATTTGTTTACCGCATCTGCAACACACAGACTCTTATGGGCTGGAGTCTGCATCATTTATGTGTCAGTTTAGACTGACAGATGCCAAGATAGCTGTTAAAATATTATTTATGGGTGTATGTGAGGTTGTTTCCAGAAGAGATTAGTATTTGAATCAACAGATTGAGTAAAGAAGATACCCCTCATCGGTGCAGGTAAGCATCACCGAACACACTGAGGTCCTGAATACAATAAAAAGGCAGAGAAAGGCTAATTTGCTCTCTTTGTTGGAGCTGGGACATCCATCTCCTCTTGACCTTGGATATCTCTGCTCCTGGTTTTGGGCCTTTGGACTCAGACTGAGAATTGTACCATCAATTTTCCTGGCTCTGGAACCTTTGGAGTTGGACTGAATTACACCACAAGCTTTCTTAGTTCTTCAGCTCACAGGCAGCTGATTGTGGGACTTCATGGTCTCCATAATCACATGAGACAGTTCCTATAATAAATCTCTTATATCTATCTATCTATTTATCATCTATCATCTGTATATCCTATTGGTTTTTTCTCTGGAGAATTCTGACTAACATGCTCCTCAAATTACATCATTCTTCAATACATTGCTATGAATCACTAAGAAGTTAATTTATCTATTACTGTTCCTTTCTTTAATTTACTTTTCAGGCTGTTACTTCTTACCTAGAAGAGTAGATTACATAGTAACGCTTCATTATTAGTGGGTTTTTTGTTGGGTTTTTCTTTGGTGTGTCCTTCCTTCCAGCTGATTAACTTAGGGTCAGTCTGTCCACCACCTCTTGTATTCTGTTGTACAGGTGTGGACAGGTGTTGAAGCTGATTCTTCTGTGTGTATGAGGTTTTGAGGCTTCTCTCTCTATCATTCAGTTGTTTGTTCTGGGTAATTTCTCCACCATTTAGTTGTATTTCCAGATACGGTATTGGGTGGAGGTTAGTGTGGCTTCCACTCCCTTCTTCATCTTCTTCCATTGTTGTTTGTTGGTGGTTCCTTTGTTGGTGGGTTTCCTCCTCCAGCAGGTATACTGGTGTTCATAGCTCCCACCTACTCCTTTTTATGATCAGTTGGAAGGGGAAGGCAAAATGGTTTAAGACAGTGGGAATGTACTCTGTGGTATTTAAAGTACCAACCTGTAGAGAAGAGATAGGAGATCCTTTGGATATGTATAGTGTTAACTGTGATATTTCACCCAACTAGCCACTCTTTAGAAAAGGTGGAAAAAAGATAAAACTCTTGTTAGGGATGGGGAAGGATTGTGAGTCAGATCTAGAAAGCTGTGAGCTTGTGGAGGGTCAGATTCTGAGGTAAGGTGAGAGTAAAGGATAGAAAATAGGTGTAGCATGTAAGATAATAGAGTTAACCACAACAGTAATGAAGTTCAGGAAACAGTGAAGTGAGCTAAGATCTGGGAGGGATGCTGTGCAGCATTTACAATTGTATGGAACAGCAATTATTTACAATAATAATGGAGCAACAATCATATGACAGAGTCTATGTGGTCTAAATAACAATAGGAAGTACAGGACCTAGAGTAGTGTGCTATTGGAACACAAGTGAAGTGAAAGATGGAAAATTAAAAATACATTATGAAAGAGAGAACAAGGGAAACCAGTCAAACAAAGCAATTTAACTATCCAAGCAGAGAAGACTACACAGAAAGAAGAGAAATATAAGAAAATACTAATAAAATAAAAGATGTAAGAATAATGAAAAAATAATAATAATACAAATATACAATAACTTGCTAGTTCTCTGGAGTAGCAAAGTGAAATTTGTTTCACTGTGTCAGTTGTTGGGATGACCCCTCTTTGGGTCCAACTCTGGTGTTTTCACAGGTCCAGGTTTTATTGTTTCACTTGTGGGAATACAAAAAAAAAAAAAAAAGAAAAGAAAAGGAAGGAAGGAAGGAAGGAAGGTAGGAAGGAAGGATAAAAAAAGAAAGAAAGAAGAAAGAAAGTACAAAAGAAAGAAGAAATGAAAAAGAAAGAAGGAAAGAAAGGAAGGAAGAAGGAATTTTTAAAAAAGGGCCTACTGCTGGCTTTAAACAAGCCAAGCCAGTTCTGCTGGTCTTCCTGGCTGCAGCAGGCTGAGGGGGAATTTGTTTTGCTTTTCTCCCTACCTGTGGTTTTGGAGGCATGGGGGCCAGGGCTGAGCTGCACTCTTTGCAGTTTCCCAGGCCCCAGCCCAGTTCCTCAGTTTGCTCCCTGGCCCCCAGTGCCCTTCTGCTCCAGGCCTACACCTTCAGTCCACCAATTGCTCTGTCCTTGAAGTGCACCAGTTAGAGGCAACTCACACACCACCTTCTTGCTCTTTGCAGTCCTAGATGCTAGGGACTCTCAGAGCCTCTTCAGGGTAGTTAGCCCCCCAAAACTGAGTTAAGACTTTCTGGGGATTGCTGACTCCCTGAGCCCCGCTGCTGTCCTCTGCAGGGCATCTCCAACTTCCTCCTAGAGAGCCAGTTGGCCCTGCAGGGCGGGGGCAGTGCCCTGGCTGCTGCTGTGGATGCGGGTCTGAGTGCTTGGCCTCTGCTGCTGGGGTGGAATGGGCAACCACTGGGGTCAGGTGAGTGGTTTTAATTACTTAAATAAACTGTGGTCCAAAAATACTCAGTGGAAAATTCCAGAAATAAACAAGTCGTAAGTTTTAAATTGTGTGCTGTCTTGAGTGATGTGATGAAATCTTGTGCTGTTATCCTCCCCTTCCTGGATGTGAATCATCTTTGTCCATTGTATTCACAGTGGATAGTCTCTTTGCCTGCCAGTCATTTAGTAGCCTTCTTGGTTATAAGAACAACTACTGCAGTATTACATGACTTGTTCTCAAGTAACTCTTATTTTTCTCAATAATGTCATTTTTCTCAATGATGCCATATTCACATAACTTTTATTACAGTATAATGTCTGTCCAGAAAAAGTCCAACCATCAATAATATAATGAGAATGGTTTGCATAATATTGATGTAACCTGGCAGCCAAGGAGAGTGAACTGGGTTGCATGTGCATGAACAATGGTGACCTTACTGTACTAGTCAGTAGAGGTGGTAGACACCTGGTAGACACCACTGAGTGAGCATGTGTACTGTGTGGCCATTGCATTCAAAATGACTGAGTGAGTAGAGCAACGAATCTGCATCAAATTTTGCATTAAGCTTGAACATTCCTCCACAGAAACTATTTAGATTATTCAGAGGCCACAACTATGGACAACTGGTAATTGGCAGCTTCATCATGACAATGCCCTGCTCATGCAGAGTTTTTTGGTGAGACATCGAATCACCCACATGACTCAGTCCCCTTACAGCCCAGATTTGGTGCCTTGTGACCTCTGGCTTATCCCCAAACTAAAATCACCTTCGAGATTTCAGACCATCAGTGAGATTCAGGAAAATCTGTTGGGACAGCTGATAGCCATTGGGAAAACTGTATAAGGCCCCAAGGTGCCTACTTTGAAGGGGACTGGGGCGTCATTGGCCTATGTACTATGTTTCTTGTATTTTGTATCTTTTTCAATAAATGTCTTTATTTTTCATAATACATAGCTGGATACTTTCTGTACAGATCTTGGTGTATATTGTTATGATTATTCTATTTTATTTTTAGTTGTTAATTTCTTACTGTGCCTAATTTATAAATTAAACTTTATAATCGTTACATATGTACAAGCAAAACAAATTGTATATATAGGGTTCGGCACTATCCCTGGTTTCAGGCATCCACTGAGGGTCTCTTGATACCTTTCCTCCACAGACAAAAGGGGCTACTGGGAAAGTATAGTTCCCATGAGTATATTAATACTTATTTTGATTATTATATTTCATATTTATTGCAGCTTATAGTTAGTTATTTTCTTTAGTGTGTAAAGATTCCTTCAGTTAGTCAATTCACATCGAACATTCTTTATGTTATTGTACTAGGAGCCATGATAAAAGATGAATACACTAAACAGGAGCTCTGCCTTCACAGAGCTAAAATTTAGTGGCAGAGAAAGACTTGGAGACAGGCAATTCTCTAGCTGTATCTATTGGGAGTAGAATATGTAGCTATGGAAGCCCATGGTTGGTGTTGGAGAAATAATGTTTCAACACAGATCTAAAGGTAGAGTAGGTATTAGCCAAGAACAATGTATTTCCACACTGAAAATATAGAATGTGCATGGTGTATTCAAGAAACTGAAATAATTGATTTTTGGTTTTGAAATGAATGCAGTTTTGATTTTTCAAAGATAGCAAGAAATGTGGTTGTTGGAGAAGTAAACAAAGTCAAGCTGGTAAGTGGCTTTTATAAAATTTTAAATAATGTTTACTTTATCCTAAGGGGGAAAAAGAAGCCATCAAAAGATATCAAGTTAGATAAGGAATCATGGCTGCTTGTGAAGGAAGTGTAATTTGAGGATTGAGAGAACTGAGAGGAGGAGGTCAAGACTAAAGGCAAGAGAACAAACAATGTAGGAGGCTATTGTAGCAGTTCAGATGGAAAAGCATGGAATCTAAACAAAAATAATGGTGGACTAATGGAAGAAGAAAATGAACTGGCTAGATGTCTAGAAAGTTTGCTCATCAAAATTTCACTGACATTTGGATGCTATCTGTAGTAGGAATAAAATAATAGTTAACACTTGAATAACCCTTACTATATACTTATATTCTTCCAACTGTTTTTGCTTATAGGAAGCTATTTAATACTCCTAGAAAATATTTGAGTTAGGTATCTTATAATCTCCATTTTAAATGTGCAAACTGAGCAACAGAAACCTTAGGTGACCTGCCCGAATTCACATACCTAGTGAGTGGAAAAGCCAGGATTTAAACCCAGGCATTTTGGTTCTGGAGTTTAAACTATTCACAGCATGAGACATCTCTGCTGTTCCACTGATTTTGCATTTGTGTACCAGTCATTGTTGCATTTAAATGGTTGAAATTCGTGAAAATGAAGGAAGGAAGGTGAAGGAAGAGAAATGTTGGCTTGTTTAGTTACAAAGATAGGGAGCCTAGTAGATGAGCACAGTCCTACAGATGCTAGAATTCTTTAGTAAAATCATGTAGGCCTGGGACTTTTTTGAGAGCTTTTAAATTATGTTTAATTATATTGTATTAATAGTCATTGGATTATTGACAGTATAGATTTCATATCTTCTGGGTTACCAAAATTATGAGAAAAAGTCATCCATAGTCTTTCCTTATTATCACTTTAATGCCTAATATTCTCAGAAGGACTCCCATCTGATCTCAGAAGAGAAATGAGCCTTTTGGGGCTGTCATTTTTTGCTAGGTTGAGATTGGCAAATGCTGTGTCTGAGTGGCCTTCTTCTGTTGGGTGAGAAAAAAGAAAGTCATTCTACTGCTGTGTATTTCCTCCAGTTTGGAGGTCCAAAACTAGTTTGCTTTCATAATGCCTGTTACAGGTCTCATTGGTTGCCAGTCACACTATTTCCATGATTTATAGCTGTGTTTAACAAGGAAGAATTACCAGGAGAAGTAATTCTATATACTTTTATGTGGACCAGAAGTGTCATATTATTTAAATTTCACAGTGATTTGGTTTCAATAGCTATGCAAAGACTCCACTTAATGCCTAAAATCCATCCCTCAAATATTTGAATTTTTCATTTTCATATTAGGATTTTTGCTCTGGCTGAGACACTCAGTTGGTTGGCGTGTCATCCTGTACACCAAAAGGTTATGGGTTCAATTCCAGGTCTGAGGCTGTGAGTTTGATCCTTGGTGGAGGGAGGCACATACAAGAAGCAGCAGATTGATGTTTCCTTCTCACAACAGTGATGGCTCTCTCTCTTTCTCACTTCCTTGTTCTCTCTCTCTCCAAAAAGCAATAAACACGTATCTTCAGGTGAGATTTAAAAATAAATAAATGAATAAGAGTTTTCAATTATCTTTTTTTGAACACTATGTTTTAAAGCAGAGCTCTAGTCCTATGACAATACAACATTATTCTTTTATTAACAATTCTCTACTATTTCTTTTCAACTTTTAAAATCCCTTGATTAAGATTTGTTTTTTCCTTTAGTTGTTTTAACAGTGAAGTTTTCTGGTAGCTCAACTAGCCAAAGCCTTGCAGTTCTTACTGGTCTGTGAGGACTTCTGTTAGAATGAGTAGAGTGGCTTTGCATAAAATCTAGAGATAGGAAAGGATAAAAAGGATAAAATTAAATTGGTTTTCATATTTAAGAAACATACTTTGGTGAAGTAATGTTATGTTTGACAAGAAAGATGATGCAAGCCTCGGAGTTGTTGACAGTATTGTGAATGTCTTCTTCAAAAATTAGATACAGATTGAGAACACAGGACATACCAGTTTTATTTGGAGAGGTATACTTTAACAAACAGTTTTCCAAGAAAGTTTTTCTAAGTTCTATGAGGACAGGATTATTAATTAAACAATAATTTGGGGTTACTCATCCAATGTTATCCAAACTTTAAATTGGGAACCAGGTGCATATTTATTTAACTTGTGATAATTTTTCTATATTTGTGTCCTAATTTTACTTAGTGAATTATTAATTTTTATATATCTAATAACTTTGGTTTTATGACATTGGTGGACTGATATGTGATTTACTTGAGGTCAAGATAATTGGTTAGGAAGGCAATACCCAGGTATAACTTTTTCATGGGAAATCAGTTTTATTTAAACAACCTGGTTTCACCTAGCATATTGTGGAGAAAAGTGGGAATTACTAATTACAAATATTTCTGTGCATAAACACATTCACTGAAAAACTGAAACATAAACTGCTCACTATCAAAATTTGATCAAATTACATGAATTGAAAAATCACTTTGTATATATTGCTCACCAATTTTAGATTATCATTACCATTCTGCTCTTAGATTTTCCAGCAGTATGTATTTGATCCAAAATCTGTTCATTATTGACTCTGATGTATTTATTCTATGAAGCAGATATTGTCTTTTCCTTTCTTTGTAATATCTAGAGCTAAAAAATTTTAATTCAAACATTTATTCTGAGAAAATTTAATTCACTTTTCCAACTGTTTGGGATTAGTCAATTAGCAGCTATGGAAGCCCTTAAGGAGACATTTACTCTCTCAGTTTAGTGTGCAGAACAAATTAGTATTTCCCAAAATAATACCAATTAAACCAACATAAAAGTTAGTATATATATTAATCTCAGGCGACAAGTTATGATATCTCTCTGCAAGAGCTGTCACTTGAGGACAATACTTTTTGGCTTGCATAGTTATGCTACTTTTATATTATGCTCCTAAGGACTGCTTTTGCTAGATGTCACATATTATTATTACTGCTTCTGTTACTGTTGCTGCTGCCGCTACTGCAGTATGTGCACAAATGCATACTCACTGGTGTACACTCACACTCGCATATTATATACATATACATCACATGCATTATTAAACATCTGAACATTTAGGCATTTCATTAGGGCAACTGCACTAGGTTAGCCCAAAAGACCTTCCAGTTTTGTTTTTTTTAATTATTATTTCTGTGTGACCTTGAGCAATTTATTGCACTATTTTATGACACATCTTCATCACTTAAAAAGTAAAATATTGGACTAGGTCATAGAGTGGCAAGCTTGGGCCCTTGGACCAGGCATTTATTTTGGTAAATAGGTTTATCAAAACACACTCACACTCATTCATTCATTTATGCATAGTCTAAAACTGAATTCAAACTTTATCATCTGAGTTGAGTAGTTGAGAAAAATTGTATAGCCTGCAAGCATAAATATCTGCAGTCTACATCTTTAAGAAAACGTTTGTCAATCCTGGACTTGATGATCAGTAAGGTTTTTCCCAGGTAAGTGTATTTATTACTTAGGAAGATTTTGCTAGAAAAACATCTTAGTATCCTTATCAAGAATAATAACAAAATTTTTAAATTAGTTTTCTCTTCTGAAAATCTTCTCTGTGAATCTGAATGCAAACATTGACATGGTTCATTTAAATAGAGGAATTATCTCAAATGGCAGTCTGTTGAATACAGGGGGCTAAACCCAGTGGTAGCCATATTTTTTTTGCAACTTGTTCTTTTTTCTAAAGTTTCAATCTTATATTAATTAAAAGAGATGTAGCCTAATCTTAAATCAATCTAAATTTCTTGGGAGACTTTTATTCAAAGTCCTTTTTTTCATATATTTTATTGATTATGCTATTGTAGTTGTCCCATTTCCCCCCATCATTTCCTTTAATCTACTTTGGGAAATTTAAAACATAGCCATACTCCTCAAAGAATCAGAAATAGAAGGAAAAAACAAGAAATGCAAATATAAGTGACTAAAATTAATACACTCATAGAAAATAAAATACGGATACATATAAAGGGATGTGTGTGTTTGTGTTTACATAAATTAGTACAGGGTATTAATAGTGAAGGTTTGAGTTTTATTGTACATCAGCAAAAAGGGTTGGCATTCATTTTGGATTGATGCTTCGACAACGTGCTTTGTTTTTCTGTGACTTTCCAAGCTCTAAAATGATAATATGTCAATTAAGTGGCCACTAGGAAGTGAAGAAATGTCAATTTTCAAATTGGTGAGAGACCTTAAAATCTATGATCAGACACTTAAGTTATACAAGGAGAGAAATTAGAATTTACCACAGCATTGTAAGTAAGAAAATGAAAGTATCAATTTACTGTAAGATTTTTGGAGAGAAAAATGAAAGTATGGTAAAGAGCAGAAAAAAACAAGGATAATTGTACAAACTAACAACTGGATCTCTCTTCTCTTTTACTTCTCCCAAAATCTTTACCAGCTAAATTATGTGTTAATTTACATTAATTTAAATTTAGTTTACGTATGAAATGTTTGTAGATTTTTGACAAAAATGGCCATGACTATTCCCTTCCTGATACCCACATTCTTTATAATGGGAGTTTGGAAGTCCTTCCATTAGAATATGTCCTTCCCCATAATTTAAATCACAGTTGGATTATAATCTGATTTGGCCAACTGAATTCAACGGAAGTGTTTGTATATCACTTTTGAACAGATTTCAGCAGGCCTTGGATGCTTCTTCTCTCCACTCTCTTGAAGAAGGTCTCAATGAACTTCACCTCACAATATTTTAAAAGCCTTCATGTAGTCCCTTTCACATGGAAATGAGCTGGCCTATGTGTTCAACAGAGTGCAAGGGAAGAGACAATATCTGACCTTCTAGACTGAGCCATATGTGAATTACAGCTTCTGTCTTGAATTTTTGAATACTGATAAGGGTAAGCCAGCCGCTGTGTTATGAGAATAGTCAAGTAGTATCATGGAAAGGGTTCGACATAGAGAGAAAACAACTTGCCAGCACCAGCTGGACAGCCATGTTGCTGAACCACCTGAGAACAGATCATCAAGACCCAGTGAGCCTAAATATGACAGCTGCTGGAGATGACATCTGACTGCACCCTCGTAGAAACCCCAAGCCACTCCTCCGCAGCCGAGCTGCTCTTAAGTTCCTGTCTCACAGAAACTTTATTATTATTATTTTATTAATAATAATATTAATACAATTTATTTATTATTATTTTTAAACCTTTCATTTTTGTATGTTTGTTATGCAGCAATTTTTAACTGTTGCACTGTAACCAAGTAAGGTGCACAGGCTTTAGCTGCACTAGAAACTATGGCTCGTCTACACGGCAGAGAATGTGTGCGTATAACATTTTTAAATCTATTTTAAGAAATGATTTATTGTTTTCTGACTCTGTTTCCACTTTTTTGCCCCTCCTGTTTTCCCTTTTCTAAATTTTACTATATTAGATAGATTTTATTTGTATTTTATTTCATGCTTTTATTATTTATATGTTATAGTAATAATTAGTATATTTTTATTATTTGACTTAGCTTTAATTATAATTAAAGATAATTATCTTTTGGAATCTGGCTTATTAAAAAAAGAGTTTGGAATACCTATGCTATTGCAAAATTCTCAAACTTTGTTAGTTATAAGAGTACTTCATTGTCAATGTTTTTAATAATAATATTAACCATACTACTTATATTACTTTTTGTCCTAGAACTAGTCTTTTTGCTATTTTTACCATTAATCTCTTAGGGCTGAAATTTATTTATTAGTAGTTTCTTCAAAAAGACTCAGAGGAATTGAGTTGTTTTATGGTCAAAACAATTTTGTCTTATCTTTATATTTGAATGGCTGGCAATGAAATAATTGGGTCACATTTTCTTTAAGGATTTTAAAGGCATTGCTCCAATATATCTTCATTTGTTCAGTGCTATGTTATGGGAATCTGAGGTCAGCTTGATTTGTCTTATATCAAAAGGGAATTTAGTAGTTTTGGTGAGCTGCCAAAAGATTCTTAATTTTCTTCTTTTTTAAATTTATTTTTATTTGAGTATATCAGTATACAATCATGATGGTTATATTAGTGTAGGTGTACAATATGGTGATTTAACATTTTTATACCTTATAATGTGATCTCCCCACTAATTCTAGTAATTGTCTGTCACCATGTAAACTTATCACAATGTTATTGATTATATCCCTTTTCCTCTTTTCATCCATCCCCCACTCTTTAATTGTATCTTAGTCTGCTTTTAGTTTGTTTTTAGATTCCACACATAAGTGAAACAATATGACATTTGTATTTCTCTGCCTAACTGATTTCACTTAGTATAATACCCTCCAGGTCCATCCAGATTGTCCCAAATGGCAAGATGTCAGTTTTTATTGCTGCATACTGTTCTACTGTATATATGTACTACATCTTCTTTATTTAGTCATTTATTGATGAACACTTACATAAGTTACTTACATATCTTGGCTATTGTTAATAATTCTGCGATGAACATAGGGGTGCATATATATTCTGAATTAGTGTTCTCATTTTCTGTGGGTAAATATCCAGCAGTAGAATCACTAGGTCTTATGATATGTCTATTTTTAGTTTTTTGAGAAATCTTCGTACTGTTTTCAGAAGGGCTACACCTATTTGCAACTCCACCAAGAATACACAAATTATTTTCTGTACATCCTCACCAACACGTTATTTATTAACTTTTTGGTAATAGGCATTCTAACAAGTGTGAAGTAGTATCTCATTGCTGTTTTGGTTTGCATTTTTCTGATAATTAGTGATGCTGAGCATCGTGTCATATGTCTGTTGGCCATCTGTGTGTCTTCTTTGGAGAGATGCCTTCCATGTCAAAGACATTTCTCTAAATGTTTCTTAATTTATTTGTTTAAACAGAAGTCTAACATTTCCTGAGTCCTGAGTTTACTGTTATGTGAGAGTTATATGAGATATGTATGATTCTTATTTCCATTTCACAGATGGAAAAACTGTTCCCAATGTCACACAGGAAGTAAGTGACTCTATGATCTCATTTTGAAAGCTGAACTGCATGAAGAATAATCTCTCGATGTATGTTTGAGACAGCAGGGCGTTACACAGCAGAAGATTAAATAAGTTGCTTGAAAGATTGAACTTAGAACCTCTTCCAGGCACAGACTAAAAGGAGATGCAATGACAAGTGGTGAAAAGCACGGGCAGATGCAGAATACAGACCAGAATTCCAAAGTGTGTTTATAATTTTCAATACTTGTCTAATTGGACAAAACATGGAGAATAAAAGGAATAAAATAAAGAATGGTAAAAAAATCTCTGAGGTGGGAAAACAAAAAATTAAACAAAATAAAGAGTCTTCTTTTTGAGAGCTGAACAAGAATGCTGAAAATGACAAACACCTAGATAGCCCAAAAAATGTTATAATATCAAGGAAAAAAATCCTAAAAGCATCCAGAATAAAAACAAAATGAAACAAAACAAAAATAACAGATATGCAAACAGCCATTCCAAAGTTTTTTGATGGTCTCTCCCAGGAATATTTTAGAAAACTAGGATCTTGTCTGTTTACTATTATTTTTACTGTAAATATACATTAATCTAGAGGTGAAAATAGGTAAACAAAACTTTCTAATTATGGAAATTAAATGCTTATTGTCTCTTTAGCTCCTTTTGTTTTTTTCATAGTACTTATTACTTTCTTACATAGTATACATTTTACATGTTTATTAAATGAAATATAGGTTGTATATTTTTATGAAATTATAAGCTCCATGAAGGTAGATATTTTTACTTTCATTGACGAATTATCCTGGTATTTATAATGCTAACCAAAATGAAGTAGGCTATCAACATTATTTATAACATAAATTATTTATATCAAAATATTGGAAAATACCTAAGTGTTCATCAGTGCTAGAATGGTTGATAATATAAAATATATCCAAATCATACACACAATAAATAGAGCAATATACTCCTGAATCATTACATGTAAAGTCACAAAATGCATCTTTTAACATGTAGATGTCTGAAACAAACTGATAAGAAATATTCTGAAACACTAGCTATAGTTACTAAATGGAACTGGGAAGTGGGCAGACAATGAAAAAGTATTTCACAAAAATTATTTTGTGTCAGGTAATATTCTAGAACTCGATTATAACAGTGAACAGGGTGTTCCCATGACAGCGATTTCATTTTTGTGGGTGGGAGATAATAATATATAAGCATAGATAAGATTATTTCAGGAACTGAGAAGTGCTTCAAAGAATATAAAACAGAGTTGTATTCGGGAGACTAACTTGGGAAATGTTGGTTACTGACAGTATTTCTAAAATGTTAATATTTAATTTGAAACCCGAATATGAGAAGAAAGGTAGCATAATCATGAAGATTTAGGGATTAAGCATTGGATATAAAAATGGGAAAAAAGCAATCAGCAAATACAAAAGACTGGGAATGGGAACATACATGGTAACCAGTGAAGGACAAAATGAAGACCAAAATACATGGAACATGGTTTCTGAGGGGGAGTGAAATGGCATCCAGGTGGGGCTGGGGGACAGTGGTGGTGGAGCTAGGTAAAACATGGCCAGGGGCTTTGTCAACCACGTGACTTAAACAATGAAACACGTATAATAGCAGGGCATTAATGAAATTTAAGAAAGTCAGAGTTGTGGTCTGATTCATGGCTTCCAAAGAAGTGTTAGCTTGGAGAGGATGATTCGTAGATCAAGAATGAGGTCCAAGACCAGTTAGGAGCTGATGGAGTAGACCAGGTAAAATTAATGTTGCCTTTAGACAGTGTGGTGATCAGTAGGACTTCCACTTATCAACATATGTTCTCTGCGTTTTTTTTTCTTTCTTTCCTACATCCTTCCTGCCTCCCTCCTTCCCTCTGTCTCTCCTCTCCTCTTCTCCCTCCCTTCCTTCCCTTTCCTCACTCTCTCTCAAATGGGAGGTTCTTTCTTTGCAATATATCACTTATAATTCATTACATGTCCTGCATTTGTTGTGTGTTCAATGGCTTGTAAAAAAGAGTTTATCTAAGAGACATCCATAATATTTGGAGAAAGACTCGTTACAGTCTAAAGTGATTTTTAAATAACAGTTTTCAGGCTCAGGGTAGAATTGGAAATGTACAAAAATGTTTAGAAATCTGTCTCAGCTATAGGGATTTTGCTCTTTGTATCTTGTAAGATGGCTATTCTATAGTCACAGATTTGGGAGTATATTTGAAAGAAAACTCTAAAATGTGGTTTGCTAACATCCACCAAGAAAGAAGTCCAGTTTATTTAACTAGAAATTCATACTATGGACCTTAAAATAATTTCTTATCTCCCATAGGAGAGAACATTTATCTGACCCTTTCTCTCCAAATAGTTAAAGGAAAGAGTGTGATTCCAACTCTCAATGGATTTCTAAGGTAAACGCTATATCAGCACTTGGTGTGCATATCATGTAAGAGCATATATATGCTAATATATATGTCAGTCCATATTTGATCCACTCTGGCGGGGCGGGGGGGGCTAGTTTGCCAATATGACCAAAAGCAGAAGAGGTATGTTACTGTATCTCAGCTTTCTTATGACGTTTTTTGTGACGTTCTTTATAACACACCAACTTATAGCTTGGTTTGTTTTGTTAATCTTCCACTGAGCTGCATTTCTTCTCTAGAGTAGAAAGGATCACTATGTGGATTAAATTATTGAATTAGAAATAGCTATGTTTATTAGCATACTGTTAGCAGAGGAGACAGCAAATGATTAAAATATATCCATTTGAGAAACCTACTACATGAAATGTGCCACTTATCTACAGTTTTTACAAGGTGAAGAAACGGCTCTGTGGCCTACCAACTAAGTTAAAAGTGAGTAGGAAATACTTGTCATAGTTTTTGTCCCAGATCACCACTTACTAAGTAATTTTGAACATACTTGACCATTCTAAGCTGTGTCTTTATTCCTGAAATGCCTATGATAATAATACTTCCTGTAGCAGAAAATATTGTTTACTCATTACACAAAATAGGGTAATTATATATCCTGGTTTTCACAGGATAATTTAGTTTCTTTCTGGTATAAGGACATTCTGTCTGGTTTGGTATTTGTCATTCTCAAAAGCATCCCTGTTTTGATGACAATTAACATGGTTATCACAGCTCCTGAGCCCTTATTACTGATTGTATTCAGATCCCACCATCTTCCCAAACAGCCCAAACACCTGGGAATGTGACTCCACTTCCATCTCCAGGATTGCCTTCTGATATCTCTAAGCCGCTGATGGATTTAAGGGCCCTGCTACGCCTTGTCTAATCAGTACGTGGCATTGTCATGGCGACAGGTTATATCCAATGGTGGGCTTGCAGTCTAAGTTGTCTTACTCAAAAAAAGAAAAGATTTATTTCACAGTTAGAGAAGAGAGAAAGTTTGTTTTCTTTGTCCTTTGGAAATAAAAATTATTGCAATGGCTGATAACAGTTATCTTGCAACCATGAGGGCAGATAGCTTTAAGATAAAACTGGTCCAGAAAGAAGCAAATTAAGAAAAATGCTGGGACCTATTCATACCACTCCTGATGACACTCCACCTTCAAATAATAAGTGGCTTTATTGTTTATGCTGATTTCATGTAGTATCTTTTGAAATCAATTACATCTAAATACCCCAATAAACAAAATCTCTTATGATATTTCCCTAAGGATTAAATAAGATTATTCATATGAAATTATTAGCGCAGCGTTGGTAATAATAATCTATTTTATTTATTTATTTTTAATATAATGAGGATAATGTTGCCACAAGGAATCTAAATACAAACAGATACACAGAATTTTGTAGCGTAATTCTATCATACTTCTCTTAAAATCAAATACAACTCACTGCTTATAGACAGATAAGACATTCTCCTCATATCTTAGATCAGCCAACCAATATTGACACAGAAGCTGATATGCACTGCTATTTTCTTTCTCCTGATCCAGCTTTGCTTCAGCACATGACACAGTTCTTACTTGAGTGGAATGAACAAGAGATTAAACATCAGTCTGACCCAAGTAACTAATTGCAGGGGACATTTGTGTATGAATATGAGTGTGTCTATTTGTGTGTGTGCACCTGTGGGTGAGTATCTGGACTCTCCATATGTAGTCATCCCACTTTCATAAATAACACTTGGAACATTGTGGGGACAGAATCTGTTCCACTCCATTCTACCCATGTGGTCAGGGGAGAGCTTTACCCACTGTCCCTAAGGTGAAATATATGTTCTAGGCCCAACTAAAACCAGGACATGACTTTCTCCCTGGCCAGAAATGAACATGTGAATCAATGCATGTCAACAAGGACCAGCCTGCATTGGAATCACCAGACTTCTGCTAAGGCAACTGAAGAAGAATGATATCTCTTCTGGTACTGTTGAGTTTAGGAGCACATGTGGCCAGAGCTGCCATTGCTGCGAGAAAGCTGATGTTTCATATGACTGATTTAGCTATCTCAATCTAGAACTTCTATTTCCGTCTTCTTCCTCTCTACTTTGCTACATATTTGTGTTCAAGTCTTTATAACTCGCCAGCAATTTCATGGAAAAATAGAATATCAAGGTGGGTATTGTATATACTAGGCCTAGTGCTGGGACACATTGGTGAGCAAAATCTCTGCCCTCGAGGAACCCTCATAAAACCTCTGTAAGCATGTTGCAAGGCAATTAAAATAGCATGGCCCCTAAATACTTGCATTTCAAATTGTTCAAATATTAGGCACTGTATCGACATCCCCCTTTTACAGTGCATTCAAAGAGTTGCATATATTTTTGGCTGTAGAAAAAGTTATGAATTTGGTTACAGAACAATACAAACATATTAAAAGCTACTATTAGATTCTTCACCTCTCCTCCACTTTTCACATGGCACTAGTTAGAATATCAAGGAGATCCAAGGGTTTTAAGTCTGCGGATAAAAATTAAGTTATTCAGCTCTATGCAACTGAAAATGCGTTCCCAGCAGAAGGAAGGGAGTTTGCATTCATTTTCTCAATGAAACTGTCCATGATGACCAGTATCTTAAGGAAGCTGACAGTCTTTGAACATATGGAGACTTTATCAATTTATGAGATAGATTTGCTGAATTAACATATCTTTGGGATGCTGATAAAAACAAAACAAGCAAAAACCAAAATAGAAAACACACACACACACACACACCAAAGACCTCTCTGTCTCTTGCTTTATTTCCCATTTATTAGGGATGGGAAATCAGAGAGCCATTAACAGAAGAGAGTCAGAATCAGTTTTGTGCTATCATAACAGGATGCCTGACAACTCTACTGGGAGAAGATAATAATATGTTAAGAACTAGGCCAAAAAGATTGCTCGCCAAGCTTATCCCTTTAGAAATGTTAATTTCCATGAGAAGAATAGTAGGATTGTTTTATTTCTGGGGGGGGGGGGGTGATGAGTAGTCTATTTTTATTTTAAGTTTATAAGGTACAGTGTCAAATGTCCCTGAACTCTCAATGTAAATGATCTCTGATTGGATGGTGGCTGCATTGCTTACAGTAGGAAAAACTGCTGAAAGATGAGAAAATGGCAGGAGTTTATGCTGGAGATTTTGCCAGAGGGAAGGCAGAGTGGGAAAGCGATGACCTGATTACACATTCAGAGATGACAGGTAAACCTCCAAAAGTTCAGAGGTTCACTTCAGATATTATCTCAACATTTTGCTGTTCATTTGAAGCGTTGCCAAGCCCAGGGGAGTATAATCTGTTATAGAAACTGTTGACAATCCCTCAGGACCAGTGGGGCTAACAGAAGTCCTCTTGCTTATTCTAGAAGTTCTCCTCACTCCATCTCAAGAATAAAGGGCACCAAGAGTCTGTATTGTAGTTAGAATTTTCTGTTACTGTAGATTTTGCTATTGTTGCTACCCTTGGGGGTTCTAAAACAAAGTGGATTTTTACAACATCAAGAACGTTACTACTTTGAAAACTCAGTTTTCAGATCAGTGGGTTGTAAAAGAAAGGGAAGGTAAAAGTTAAAATACCTATATCCTAAGTTTGTGAAAGTTTTTATTGGCTTCGTTTGTTTTCAAAAACATGTTTGGTAAATTAGTAAATAGTTAAATCACCTAATTTTAAAGAGTCATTTGGCTCTTCTGTTTAATTATAGTTCAAGAATAAACTTTTTTATTGTGGTTTGATAGTCCAAATTAATTGAAACATCACGGGTATAGGATCCTTTCCATTGCCAGGCATTCAGCTAAATATTTTATAGTCACTATTTTATTTCATTGTCACAGTTTGGCAGATTAAATAGCAATAAACAAAGCAAAGTGAAACTCTCACACAAAACCAATTCCAACAGAAAAGGGTCTAATTCTACCTGCTGCCAAAATTGATAAAAATCTCTGTATGCTTACTGTACAGCTGTGATCTATAGATCCACGACATCAGCATCACTTGGAAGCTTTTAGGAATACAGACCCTTAGGCTGCACCTCATACACAGTTCATGAGAGTTGTATTTTAGCAAGTTCCCAGGAGATTCCTGTGCACTTTGCATTTGAGGAGAAATATTCTCCACTACGTTGTCATTTTTCTTGATAATGAAATTTTGTTTGCACATCTCAAAGTTCTTAAGAGCGGATGCCTAGCCCTGACCGGTGTTTCTCAGTTGGCTGGGCATCATCCCACAAAGCAAATGGTCACTGGTTAAATTCCTGGTCAGGGCACATGCCTGGGGTGCAGGTTTTGTCCCCAGTCAGTGCATAGGAGAGGCAACCTACCGATGTTTCTCTCCCTTTCTTCCCCCTCTCTAAAAATACATAAGTAAAATCTTTTTTAGAAAAGCAAATACCTATGTCTTTCTAACTCAAAATTAAAATATCACATTTTTTTCTGATTATAAGAATATATGTGCCTATTTAGAAAATAAAAAAAATCATAAATTTACAAAGAAGAAACTGAAATACTCATCATCTTATCCCTTGAAAAAAATCCCTTTCTACAGTATAAAATAATCAAAGGAATAATTCTATTTTTACCACCAAACTAAAACTAAAAAAAATAATAATAATATCATTTATTCAATATGTCTATCCTAGGAGAAATTTTAACCCCATTCATAAAAGTTAGGATATTGCTTACTTTTTTAAAGCATTGTATTAACTCAGACTGCTAAATGAGATTTCAACAAGGAAAATTTTGAAAGCTCTAAGATGGAGGAAAATGTGGAATCCTCTGAATTTCTGTTCTGAAATATTATACACACATTTTTTTTTTAAGTGTGCTGCTTGCAATTTCTTCTGGGTCTCTTCTAATGCATTGTCCTTGTTTACCTCCCCCTCGAATAAACTATTGATACTTAGCACAGACAGAAGCCATGAAGTGAAAGCTTGATAGAATTTGCTACATAAAAATTAATGTATCAAAGCATAACTCAAGCAAATATCAGATGTTACAAACTACAATGTTTATGAGAAAAAAATAATACTATTTTATATAGTAAGGCAAATAAAGAAAAGGCATGAATATTCTGTTCAGCAAAATAATTAGCATTTTCCAAACAAAAATGATAAACATATAAAAATTGTATTTTACCTTAAAAGAATTAAAACAAATGCAGTACCATGGTTTCATGTATTGGAGTAATTTAGAAGGAAATAGTATAAGGAAATGTAACTCTTATAATTAGTTTCACACTGGTACATTTCTAAAGGGTAATTGGGTAATATGTATCAAAACTCTAATAATAGATATCATATTTACTCATTACATTTTATTTCTAAAGTTTATGCTAAGAAAAATGATTGTTTTTTGGTGAAAATTTTATAAATATGTTTATTAAAGCACCTTTTATAACACTATACAATTAAAAGGTAATGGAGATGCCCACACAATTTAAAATTTCTTACATTATAATAGATTTGTACAATAGAGTGATGAAAAGTTATTGAAATTATACTTTAAAAAATATATATTTTTTTGCCCTGGCTAGTGTGGCTGAGTGGGTTGAGTGCTGGCCTGAGAACCAAAGGATTGCCGATTTGATTCCCAGTCTAGGGCACATGCCTGGGTTGCTGGCCAGGTCCACAGTAGGGGGTGCGAAAGAGGCAACCACACATTGATGTTTCTCTCCTTCTCTTTATCTCTCCTATCCTCTCTCTAAAAATAAATAAATTAAATCTTCAAAAAATATTTTTATTTTACAAGAAAACCTATGTGATGAAGAAAAATTATATATATTTTGTATACACGAAAGTATCATTTTGAACTGCTTTCCATTTTTTTAATTTGAAATTTGGTGATTTTATAGCTAATTTTTAAAATCATCCAATTGATAAAAATAATTTCACTTTTTTCTTTTATTTAATAAGCAATAATATTTTATTGTTTATACTATTACAGATGTCCTTTTTTATCTCACTTTGTCCCCCCCTACCCAGCCATGCCCCCACTTCCATAGTCACTTCCCACACCTTATCCATGTCCATGGGTCCTTCATACATGTTCTTTGGCTAATCCCTTCACCTTCTTTCAATCAGTCCCCACCTCCTCCTGCCCCTCTTACAGCTGTAAATCTTCTCCATGTTTCCATGCCTCTGGTTCTGTTTTGTTCATTAGTTTATTTTGTTCATTACTTTCCTCTTATAAGTGAGATCATATGATAATTTTCTTTCACCAACTGATTTATTTAACTTAGCATAATAGTCTCCAGTTCCATCCACATTGTCAGAAAAGACTGGAATTCCTTCTTTTTTGTGTGTAGGATTCCTTCTAATATTGTGTAGTATTCCATTGTGTAGTATTCCATTGTAGTATTTCACTGTTTTTTTAACCACTCATCTACTGATGGGCACTTAGGCTGTTTCCAAATTTTGGCTACTATAAATAGCACTGCTATGAACATAGAGGTGCATAAGTTATTTCATAGTGGTATTTCAGGATTCTTATGGTATATTCCCAGCAATGGAATCACTGGGTCAAAAGTAGGTTCCATTTTAGTTTCTTGAGGAAATTCCATACTGTTTCCACAGTGTCTGCACCAGCCTGCATTCCTACCAACAGTGCACTAGGGTTCATTTTCTCCACATCAGCCCCAGTATTTACTGTTTGTTGATTTATTAATGATAGCATTTGGCAGGTGTGAGGTGTGGTTTTAATTTGCATTTTTCTGATGGCTAGTGATGTTGAGCATCTTTTCATATGTCTATGGACTATCTGTATGCCTTTTTTGGAGAAGTGTGTATTCAGGGCCTTTGCCCATTTATTTTGGATTATTTGTCTTCCTGAGGTTGAGTCCTATGAGTTCTTTATATATTTTGGAGATTAAACCCTTGTAGGGTGTATCATTGACAAATATGTTCTCCCATACAATCAGTTCCCTTTTTATATTTTTTAAAAATTTTATTTATTTATTTTTAGATAGAGGAGAAAGGAAGGAAAAGGAAGAGAGAGAAACATCAATGTGTGGTTGCCTCTCATGCACCCTCTACTGGGGACCTGGCCCACAACACAAGCATGTGCCCTAAACTGGGAATTGAACTGGCAATCATTTGGTTTGTAGGCCAGTGCTAAATCTCCTGAGCCATATCAGCCAGGGAAGTTCCCTGTTTATTTTGATTATGGTTTCTTTAGGCATGCGGAACTTTTTAATTTGATATAGTCCAATTTGTTTCATTTTTCTTTTATTTCCCTTACCCTAGGAGATATATTAGCAAGAATATTGATACATGAGATATCTGAAATTTTACTGTCTACATTTTCCACTAGTATTTTTATTGTATACTGACTTATTTTTTAAGTCTTTTATCCATTTTGAGCTTATTCTGGTGTAGGGTGTAAGTTGGTGGGCTAGTTTCTTTCTTTCTTTCTTTCTTTCTTTGCACGTCCCAGTACAATTTTTCCAACAACATTTATTGAAAAGACTGTCTACTCTATTGTAGGGTCCTGCCCCCTTTGTCAAATATTAATTGACCATAAAGACATGTGCTGGTTCCTGGCCTCTTTATTTTGTTCCATCGATTTATGTATCTGTTCTTATGTCTGTACCATACTGTTTTGATCACAGTGACCTTGTAGTATAATTTGATATCAGGTATTATGATCCCTCCAGCTTTGTTCTTTCTTGAGATTGCCAAGGCTACATGGGGTCTCTATTGGTTCCATATAAATTTTTGTAATATTTGTTCTAGATTCATAAGGTGTGGATGTTTTTGGTCTTTTAATAGGAATTGCATTGAATCTATAGATTGCTTTGGGTATTATGGATATTTTAATCACGTCAATTCTTCCCACCCATGAACAGGATACATGCTTCCATTTATATCTTCCTCAATTTGTTTCTTCAGTGTTCTATAGTTTTCCAAGTACAGGTCTTTTGCCTCCTTGGTTAAATTTATTCCTAGGTACTTTATTTGTTTATTGATTTTGTTGTTGTTGTTATTGTAAATGTGATTTTTTTCTTAGTTTCTCTTTCTGATAGTTCATTGTTGGTGTACAAAAGTGCCATTGATTTCTGAATATTGACTTTGCATCCTGCTACAATGCCAAATTAACTTAGATTGTGTAGTTTTTTGATGGAACCTATAGGATTTTCTACCTACACTATCATGTCACCTGTGAATAATGGCAGTATTACTTCCTCCTTTCCAATTGGATGCCTTTAATTTTTTCTCTTAGTCTGATCACTGTGGCTAAGACTTCCAATACTATGTTGAATAAGAGTGGTGAAACTGAACACCCTTGTCTTGTTCCTGATCTTAAGAAAAATACTTTTAGTGTTTGAGCATTTAGTGTGATATTGGCATTAGTTTTTTTGTATGTGGCCTTTGTTATGTTCAGGTATGCTCTCTTTATTCCCACTTTTCTGAATGTCTTTATCATAAATGGGTGAAGGATTTTATTAAATGTTTTTACTTCATTTTGTTTATGTAATGTATCATGTTTATTGATTTGCAAATACTGTACCATCCTTACATCCCTGGGAAGAATCACACTTCATCATGATGTATTGTTTTGATGTATTGCTGGATCTGGATTGCCAATATTTTATTGAAGATTTTAGCATCTGTATTCATCAGAGATATTGGCTTGTAATTTTCTTTCTTTGTTGTATCTTTACCTGGTTTTGGATTTAGGATATTACTGGCCTTATAAAAAGAGTTTGGGAGTCTACTTTCTTCTTGAATTTTTTGGGATAGTTAGTGAAGAATAGGTGTTAGTTCTTCTTTGAATGTTTGGTAAAATTCATTTGTCATACTCTGCCAGAGTTTTTGATTACTGGTTCACTTTCATTAGTTGTTATCAGTCTATTCAGGTTTTCTGCTTCTTCCTGATTCAGTTTTGGAAAATGGTATGTTTCTAGAAATTTATCCATTTCACTGAGGTTGTCCAGTTTCTTAACATATATTTCATCATAGTAATTTATTTTGATCCTTAGAATTTCTGTTCTATCAGTTGTTACTTCTCTTTCATATCTGATTTTATTTATTTAGGTCCTTTCTCTTTTTTTTCTTGATGAATCTGGTTAATGGTTTGTCAACTTTGTTTTCTTTTCAATGAACCATCTCCTGGATTTATTGATCCTTTGAATTTTTTTAAATCTCTGCATCATTTAATTCTGCTCTGATCTTCATTATTTCCTTCCTCCTGCCCACTCTCTGGCTCTGTGTTTTGTTTGTTGTTGTTCCTCTTTTTTTTGTAGATGTTGGGTAGGTTATTTATTTGACATTTTTCTATCTTCTTTAGGTAGGCCTGTATTGCTATGAACTTCCCTTTCAGGATTGCATTCACTGTGTCCCATAGGTTGTGGGTTGTTGTGTGTTCATTTTCTTTTGTTTCCAGATACTTTTTAATTTCTTCCTTAATCTCATTGTTAACATATTTATTATTTAATAACATGTTATTCAGCCTTCAAGTATTTGAATGTTTTTGAGTTTTTTCCTTAAGGTTGGTTTCATAGTTTCAAGCCATTGTGATCTGAGAAGATACTTGATGTGATTTCAATTAACTTAAATTTGTTGAGGCTTGTTTTGTGTACCTAGCATGTGCTGTGTCTTTGAAAATGATCCATGTGCATTTAAGGATATATATTTTGTTTCTTTGTGGTGAAATGTTCTGTAAATATCAATTATGTCCATTTGATCCACAGTGTCATTCAATGCCACAAACTCCTTGTTGATTTTTTGTTTGGAAGATCTGTCTATTTTTGACAGTGGGGTCTTAAAATCCCCTACAATGACTGATTGATGTTTCTCTCTTTCTTAAAGTCCTCAGAGATTTTCTTTATATATTTAAGTGCTCCTATAATGAGTAAATATATTTTTACAAGGTTTACATCCTCTTATTGCACTACTCCCTTAAGTATTATGCAGTGACCTTCTTTGTCCCTTGTTATGGCCTTTGTTTGGAAGTCTATTTCGTCTGATATAATTATTGCTACCCCAGTTTTCTTTTTCATGTCCATTTGCATGTAATACTATTTCCATTCTGTCTCTTTCAGCCTGTGTAGGTCTTTTGTTCTGAGGTGGGTCTCTTGTAGACAGAATATATGTGCAACATGTTTTTGTATCTGTTCTGCTATCCTATGTCATTTTTAGAGTATTTAATCCATTTACATTTAAGGTTATTAATGATAAGTAGTTATTGATTGTTATTTTTTCCCTTTGTACCTGTGTTTCTCTCTCCTCCTCTGCCTCCTCCCCCTTCCTCCTCCCCCTCCTCCTCCTTCTTCTTCTTCTTCTTCTTCTTCTTCTTCTTCTTCTTCTTCTTCTTCTTCCTACTCCTTCTTCCTTCTTCCTTCTTCCTTCTTCTTCCTTCTTCTTTCTTTCTTCTTCTCAGGAGTCCTTTTAGCATTACTTGCAATACTGGCTTGGTGGAATGTAATCTTTAAGTCTTTTTTGTCAGGGAATCTCTTTATTTTTCCTTCCATTTTGGTTGGGAGGCTCACTGGATAGTGTAGTCTTAGTTGCAGATCCCAGCTTTTATTACTTGGAATATTATCATGCCCATTCCTTTGGCTTGTAGTATTTCTGTTGAGAAATCTGCTGACAGTGTTATCAGAGCTCCCTCATATATTCTTATCTGTTTCTCCCTTGCTGCCTTTAACACTCTCTCTTTGTCTTTAAATTCTATCATTTTGATGTGTTCTGGAGTGGGCCTTGTTGGGTTCATCTTGATTGAGACCTTTGTGCTTCCTGGACTTGTGTGACTTTTTCCCTCTCCAAGTTAAGGAAGTTTTCTGTCCTTAGTTTTTCAAGTAGATTTTTGATCCCTTGCTCCCTTTCTTCACTTTCTGGTATCTCTGTGATGCAAACAGTGTTACTTTCCATGTTGTCCCAAAGCTCCCTTAACCTATCCTTATTCTTTTTTGTTTTGTTACTTTGATTGGGTGTTTTTCTCTCTCTTGTCTTTCAATTTGCTGATTCAATCAACTGCTTTGTTTAGCCTGCTTTTAATTCCCTCTAGTATATTCTTCATTTCAGATGTTGCATTTTTTATTTCCAAACAGTTTGTATTCAAGATTTCACATCCTTTTTCACTCTGATGTCATTCCTTGTAGTACTCACTAAATTCCTTGAGCATCATTGTAACCATTACTGTGAACTCAGTGATAAATTGTTTGCCTCAATTTCATTTAAGTCTTTTTCTGGAGATTCCTCCTTTTATTTCATTTAAGGGTTGTTTCTTTATCTTCTCATTTTAGTGGTCTTTTTGTGTTTATTTCTATTTAATAGATTGATCTATTTTGACTCTCTTTTTTGTGGAATGACCTGTGTTAGGAGTTCTCTGGGGCTGAGGCATGGTTGCTCTGGCAGCTTCTCCTGAGGAAGATTTTGTAAATTTCACAGAAGGACATGCATCCCAAACCTACTCAGCCAGACGCACCAGGGAGCAGTGGTGGCAGTGGCTTCACTAGGAGGGCTTGGACCACCCGCCCCTGAGCTCCTGCAGATGGACAGACACTCACACACTTATGCACACACTCATACTAGCTCACACAGATGCTTACTCACACACTCTCTCTCACACACTCAACTGGTTTTTCAAATTGATTGCTCTGTCTTTATCTGCAAGACCAGTCTGGAGTTGGAGGCAAGTGGACAGAGTTTCTAGTTACTCTGCAGCCATCTTGGAACTCCTGATAATTTCACTCTAAATGAGATATCCACCTATGGATATATTTTATTCATTCTGTGTTATTAAGATAGGAATGTAGTTTCAAATACAGTGTTTTAAAAATATTAGAGGGATTGAAAGAGTGGTGTTCCACTTTATGATGATATTGGAGATGTATCAATTCATACCCAGGTCAATTCTCTGAGGTCACAGTCTTATATCAAACTATTTGTCATCAGTTATCCAAACCCTGGATGACTGAAATACTCATAATCAAAACCTCATAATTCACAAAATTTCTATTTTTTGGAAAAAAGTTCTATTGTGATAGCTATTCTACAGAATGCTATCCCACCACTAATTATTAATCCTTTTACTTTGTGCATGTGCTAAGGAGAAATCACTAACAATAAGGTATAGAGTAAACAAGGATTTTTTTCACTCCTTAATTATCTATCTTATCTATCTATATATCTATCAGTTGTAATGGATGGCTTTAATTTTTTGGTCTTTCATTCATTAATTCATTACTTCCTTCATTGTTTCCAAATTAAGCTACAAAGCTGAGAAAATGGGGAGTACATGTGTGCATATTGTAAAGTGGGGCCCTAAGCATATTAAGGCAGTATAACAAGCATTATCTATCCCTACATCATAAAAGAGGATGTTGGAGCTTATGAAGAAAAGGGGAGAGAAGGTTTCCTTACTAAAAAATTGTGAGTATGTTTTCTTCTACTGCAATTACCAAGAATATGTGGTTCCAGTAAGTATGTGTCAGAAACTCTCTTGGAGAATGGGACAAGGCATGAAAAAGTAGAGACTAGCATTTCATCCTAGTTTTAATGCTTGCTGGGATGCAGGAAATTTCAGGGTTGCACGGTTCTGTTAACAGAAAAATATGTAAAGAAATAGTTCTTGAAAGAACTTGACATATGATCAGCAGGGAAAGCATGAGGAAAGAGACCAACAAAGGAAAAAAGTTTTTATGTATACTTTTACCATTTGGCTGGACAAGGGTGAATGAGTACTGAAAGGCTACAGAGGAGAACAGCTGTGAGGCACCTGCACAAGAAGGCTGTCTGGGTAAGGGGACCTGGGTAGAATGAGGCAGCAGCTACCAGGAAGTCTTGGGAAGTAATCAGATTGTAATCTCTGCAATAGAGAGCTAACTGTGCAATAAGGATTCCCCTCCTCTCACCCCTCAAGACTGTGAAGCACCTTTCATAACAGAGGATGTTTGATGGTCACAAAAGACTTACCAGCTAAGTAAGCAAGCCTGTAACTTTTTCTCAGTAATCTCTCCTCCCCTTCCTCAGACCCCAAGGAGAAAGACAGGGGAGATGGAGAGTGAAGTACAGACCTCCTTTTGTACAGCTGGCCATGGAACCGCTCTCATGTCACAGGTGTAGGGGATGGAAAATCTTTAATTTGGTTGTGAAATTAAAATTTTTATTTAGAGTAGACTGAGTTCCTGAATACCAGGAAAATAAAACTGTCCAAAGACTCTTCTTAGAGATGGAAATGACCACGAGTCCATGGGATCGGCCTGGGTTGTGTCTGCAGCAAGAAAAGGAGATCGAATAAATCAGGTTGAAGATGTTTGTTAGAGAGAGAAAAAATGCTGCTTCTTGACTGTACCCTCTTGAGTTCAGGCAACTCAAAAAATTGCTTGCATATACTTTAAATATATGGGCTCATCTGTTTCCAATATGTTTTGCACAAATATCTTTGTTTTTAAAATAAAATATGTCAAAACCATCCAAATATATCTCATATAACAGAATGAAAAATAAGGCATTTCCTGTCAATATAACTTCCAGGAACTTCAAACACATTAATCCATCAACAAATAGGTATTTCACATTTATTCATTTAAATGTATATTAAGTACTCAAATAGGCACTAGGGTTATAAATATAGGCCTAAAAAGTCTTACACTTTATGTTTCATATAAAACATAATACAACAAAAATGAACATGTTTGAGTATTCTCGTTTATTAAATATATTTATTGTTTACACAGCTAAAGATTATTAAAATGCTCTTGCTAACCTCACCATTAGAGTAAGGGGAGAAATTTAACTATTAAAAAAGCTGGAATATGATTTATTCACTGAGAGAAATACAGATAAAGTACTATGAATTTCAAAAGAAGAATCGTATGGAAATGAGAGGCATTTCAGGAGAAAGATCTGAAGATTAACATCACTATAGTGATCTGGAAGTCAGTATGTAACACTCTAAATTTCCCAGACTTAGCCCCAGCCTTATATCTTCTACTCCAGCAATAGTAGCAGTTTCACACATGAGGTTTTGGGGGGGCTCTGCACTGCCCCTACATCACATCTTTGTAACTCCCCTCGGATTAGGATGTATTGCCCCCTTTACAGAGAGAAGGAAATTAGACTGTTCCTTTTTCTCCTTTCTTCATTCTGCTGAAGCTTTGATCGTATATTCTCTCTACTGTCATTCCCTTCAATTCTGTACATCCCTCCTTTGACACTAGCTTCAAATGTACTAACAGCGGAAAGGGAAGGTGTTCGTTCTAAAGCCAGAAGACGGAGATCTGTTCTGGGTCTGCTCCCCACTCCTCATGTTAGTGTGAGGGCTAAAACAAATAGTTTTCCTCCCACCATCTTAGTTCTTTCAGCTGGGCCGATAATCAAATTAACCTAGATAGATGAACAGGAGAAATTTCCCAACATATATTGTGAATGTACTTACCATGAAAGTATCATAAAATATGAGACTCTCCAAAATACGCTGGGCTGTTTAAGTTAATGTGTCATTATGAACAAAAGAGAAAAGGGACAGTGGTCTGAGATTTTAAAGTACTAGTAACGTACAGGCAGCTGAGGAAGAGTAGAACACACACAGCAGACATATGCCTGCTAGGCAACCCAGAAAAACATGGGACACAGAGGTGCTCTAGTTAAGAGGCCCCTGCTTGCCTCATTCTATCTACCATGCTTAATTCAAATTAGGCTATGTTAAATGAGTTACGATTTTTCTTTTGGGGTGAGTTTTTCTATCTGAATCTCTTGGACAGGAAAGAGAGAGGATTAAATGTTCTTTATGTGTCTTTGTTTTCTTAATAACCTGCTTAAAAATAAATATTACAAAAAGAAGTTTTAGAGTGGCAAAACTTTGGCCCTCTTCATTAGTTATTTATGTAATATCCCTGGGCTTCATTTTACTTTTCATATGGGACTTCTCTACCAGTTGTGAGTATAATGTAAAGTATAATTTTCAAAAAATATTTTATAGGCTATAATAAAACATGCATAAACATTTTCTAAAACACATGTGATTAAAATGGTCACTTTCATGCAACACATTGCATCTAGGTGTATTTTAACACCTTTTGCCAATATAATTTTAATCTCTTTCCCTCCTCCACTAGATAATGATTCCTAAAGAGTAAGACTTGGTCTCATTTATCTTTCTTGTCCAATCCACAGCATGGCCTATAGTGGATGCAAGGAGGTTAGTTAAGGAGTATTTCAGGTTAAAGGAATAAGGCTAAGATTAGCCCAATCAAAACCATATTAATTAGATGTCTAAAATAAATGTGAATGAAAAATTGTACAATGATTTGTAAGTTGCAGCAATGGAGAAATAGGACCTATCTTATTTACAGGGATATTTAAAATGCTTAGAAAAAATGGATAAGCATGAAACCAACCTTATAATTTGATCTTATAAATAAATGAGATAAAAGGTCTGTGTAAAAAAATAAAAACATACATTTCCCTCCTCATAAAGCAAGAAACTCGATTTCTAATAGAGGTTGAATGACCTTAGGAGTTTAATTAATTTCTCTGTGATGCTCTCTTCATCTCCAGTGGTGGTAAAATCTTCTTTGATCCATTTCATAAGATGTTGAAAATAAAGAGTTATACATATGAAAAGCTTGGAATTTTTTTAGAAAGATCTTCTAATTTTCAATTCTATGCTCTTTCCACATCTGTGATATTTGAGTTATTGTTTTAATTTGCATTTCCTTGAGGGCACTGGCTCATGGGTGATCCTGACAAAGGAAATTCATTTTCTGCATGGTTTCTCTCCAGTTTTGGTGAAGCTGCTAAGCTGGGTGCCAGTCACATACTGCTGGGCATTTGTCCCAGCGTAGGGAGATCTATGCTCTTCTTGGGGACAAAATTTGCCCGATGATTTTTCAATGAAAATGGGTCTCCCTATTGAACCCCCTTCTCCAGATGTTGCCCTTCCCTCTCCCTCTCACACTGCCATGGTGGCTGCCATTGCTGATGTCTAGAGCAGCAGCTGCTGCTAGTGGTTCTTCTGGACTAATCACCCCAGATAAGAGCTATTCACCTTGTGGACAAGATAACCCTTCTGCTCCTTCAGCTTCGAATGAGGTCTTAGTCCTTACCTTCCTGGTCCTTCTGGGAGGAAGAACAGTGGGAACTCTCTGTAACAGGACTGGGCTCCTGCTGTCACAGAGGCCTGCCTATTCTTGGCTTTTGTGAGCTGCTTGCTGACACTAACCAAGTACTGTCTGACCAGGGGTGTCCACCCCATAGCCCAAGGGCCACATGCGGCCCTGATGGCTATGAATGCAGCCCAACACAAAATCGTAAATTTACTTAAAATATTATGAGATTTTTGTGTGATTATATGACACAACATATCTAATGTGTGGCCCAAAACAGCTCTTCTTCCAATGTGGCCCAGAAACACCAAAATTTGGACACCCTTCTAATCAATAAGCAAAGGAATTTGAAAAAGCTCTTATTATGTCGGTCTCATTGACCTTGTTTATCTTATTTGTAGATTTACACCTCTTTATCTTCCAAACTCAGTGGTGCTCTTGGGGTCTAGAATCACCCCAGTAATTCGGGGGAAGACCAGCTCTTCTACCCAGAAGGTCCTGGATGACTCAGCCTCAGTGTCCTTCTATACGTACGTACATTGCAGCCAGCAGATACCTTTCGTTTCTGGCACTTTCATGGCTCTTGGAACTTGTGTCCAAGACGGATTCAAATGCCCCTCTATTGTATTGTTTACAGAATTGGAGAGAAGTGCATGGGAAACTATCAAGTCTGTCCTTAATCCTCTACGTCTTCCCTATAAACAAATGTCAACATTTAAAAAACCAAAACCCCTGCTGGTGTTTCATTCCTTTTCAGCATGTTGGGACACATCACCTTTGATAGCCTCCATTGCATTTGCATATTAACTGCTTCAGAACCTGTCCGGATGCTCTACATGTCCCTAAGAAGCTAACAGAAACCTCTCTTGTGTTTGCAGCAATAAAAACTCACATAGAGAGTGATGCCCAGGCTTACAATAAACACAATCAACTTCTTTTGTTGCAGTCTGTTCTCTTGTATATCTATTTGAAAAAGCCCTTCAAGACTGTGTCAAATATTCTGTAATTTACTCAATATAAGTAAGGCTGCTGGCTTCCCATTTCTTGCAACTTCAAAGAATCCATCAGAAAGAATTTTTTTTTCTTTTAAATTGTTGTTACAAATACAAAGCAAGCTTAAAGAATGTCAGTGGAATCTCTGGCTGTTTAACAAATGTACCTATGTTCACACATATAGTCACTGTGTGTACGTGTGGATGGCGAATTTCTTTTTTTAACCATGGAAAAGATATTTTTTAAGTAGAAACAGTCTTTTCTAATTTCTCTTGGCCTTCTCCCCTGGCAGTACTTTTAGGAGAATTAATGAGATATGGTCTGGAAATCACTTTGTGCTCCTTAGAGAGATGGTACAAAAATTTAAAGTAACAGTATAAGGAGTCATTATGTTAAGAGTCAGGTAATTACTTGAAGGACTGGGAAACTTAACTCTAGCTCATAGCAATTGAAATATTTGTTGAAATTTTGAAATGATTGGTGGGAAATTCTAAATGAGAATCATTGTTGTTGTCAATAGCCTTGGAACGTGTCATCAAGCAATATTTTTTGTGCAGAGTAAAGTGTCTTATAAACCTAATCATAGTCGTTTTCCCACAGGAGGAAATAGAAAATAGTTTGCTTTAGGAACTATTGTAACATTTCCATGGAGAGTTGTTAGTTTACTTTACAGTATAGAGGTATTTTAGTACAATGCACAGTCCACAGGCTCCTTAACTAGTTTTTCAGTGTCATAAACCTAAGGTTATGTTGGGTTAATTTTCCTGTTCATACACTTGATCTTCCAGACCCCCCTTTTCTTCCCTTTAAAACTAACAGCAGGATGACTGATTACAGCCATCTACAAGTTCCCATTTTGAGTACATGATCTTTTCTGGAATTAAGTTAGAAATTCAGGGGGCATAAAGAAATCTCTGTAAATCAATAAATGGAAATTGTTCAACACCCACTGACCAGTTAAGCAAATTATCATCATGTGCACTTGCTCCTAGAAACCACTCAAAATGGATATTCTTTCAACTGTAGTGAAAATTAATCACTTCACAACAACCAAATCAAGAAGTCCAGTGCAATGAATGGAAGGTATTTATGAATGGTACGGCCACTTGTTAAGTGACAATTTCCCATTCAATTATAACGATGGACAATTTATAACTTTCCCTCTGTTCTCTGAAATTATGCCACATTGTAGGGTTTTCAGCTGAGGGAGTTATATGCTTACAGAAAGCCCTTCTTTAGACAATTGTATCATATCTCTGTGACAAAGGTATGGACAGAGGCACTATAACAAGTGACACTGATTTTACTTTGAAAACCCATGTGTCTTATAGCAGAATTTCCATCCTGTGTTTTGATCACATGCCATTTTTCAGTGGAGTCTTTGGGTCTGGCAAGTGAGGCAGAAACAACCGGAGAGTATTTCTTATTTTTCAGCTTACACTAGGTAATAATGTAGCTTCCTTCATGGTCTAACGTATCACTGGGATGACTTTGCATCTTGAGGTAGTAGGGTAGCCAGCAGACAATGAAGGAAAAGAAATAAGGGCTACCACTAGCTTGTATGACTTGTAAGAACTAGACAGGATCTCTGAGGTTCCTTAGAAAAAACACTGTGCAGTGGATAGGCACACATCTATATCTTGTGCTCTAGACTATTCTTACCATAGTGAGAAAACTCAGGGAGTCAAATTTACCTTATCTTCAAGAACAGTTTGAGTACTTTTGGCATATGTTTCTAAACCCTCCTTTAACAACTAACAACGACACTGGAAAAGAGATGGATGCAGATACGTGTTCACAGTCTCACGGTCTCTCTCTTCCATCCATCACACAGCATTACTTTTACTATCTTTTAACCCACCAGATAATTTTTTATTCTTGGAATAGAAAATGTGTCTCACAATTCAGAGAAGTTATGAAGCACAATGGAAAAAAAAAACATTTAAAAAATCTAAAATGCATTTCTGTTTTAAAATACAACACCTTTTAAAAGCTGTAATTCAATGAATGGATTTTAATTCAATTGGGAAGAAAATGTTTTAAGACAAGGACCTGTGGCAAACCCATCTGTGTGGCATGGGCCTAGCTCCCACTTAGAGATGCACAGGACCCATGCCCACAGATAGGTTCTCTCGTGGGTAATCAGATTTGCAATATACCTAGGCTGCTTTGAGTCTTGCTTTTTGCTGAAAACTCCCTCACCCTGCAAGTGCTTATTGTAACTTCCTAAAATCCATGCTAAATCTTGCAGGGACCAGTGTAACCAGTTTGAACACTTTTCCCTTTTTCATTTGCAAATATCCTTCTTCTGTGATGTGATTAGGGGCATTGGCTCTTTGTTGTCTGTAAAAGGTAATCACCTATAGCGAACCTGGGCAGAGTGAGTGAGGACCATCTTGTAATGTGAGCAGAAATAAAATAGAGGCCTGCCATAGCGGGCACTGTGGCTTTTTCTCCCCTTGAGAGAAAAAACAAGCTGTCCTTTTTCCTCCAGTGGACTCGGTAGTCCGTGTATATGTTTTATTTCATCCATAATGACATAGACACTGCTAGCCGGTGTCCACAACAAGGACCAAGATGAAATTTAATGAAGAAACGTTAGACACTGTAATAATTGTGTCCAATGTAAACAATTATTTAACATTGTATAGGGGCTGCTGGAACTGCTGAAACTGCAATTAGAAAAGGAAAAGAAATAATATATTAGGAAAGAAGAAAAACTTCATTTCTGAACAGACTCTTCACCCATCTCTTTTCCAGTGTCATTGCTAGTTGTTAAAGGGGTGTTTAGAAACATATGCCAGTAGAGATTACATAGCTGAAAGAATTTTCCTACACAACAGAATCATCCTTCAAGTGGTCTGAGTCTTGCACTATCTATTCTGGAAAGTTTAATAGTGTCTATACCAAAAGGGTCAAGTAGTGTAAGTGACACCCAGTCTTGGGACCCTTAGAGTGTTCACTCTAAGTCACACACTCAGTAAGGCTAGTGAATTAAGATTCTTCCATGGAAGTAATCAAGTTGACTTTCAATATGTGAGGTCGCCATCCAGCTCCTTGGACTTTACTAAACTTATTTCCACTAATTTATGTCAGGTGCCATGCCCTCTATCTCACTCACTCCTCCTTCCATACCCGTCTTCTCTTTCTTCTCCAAACTGACATTTCTCTTTCCTGCCTGGGGCCTTTATTCACTCTTCCCACATCCTGGTAACCTGCCAATCTTTCCCCATCCTCCCCTTGTTTAGAATTTCTCATCATTAAATACATACCCCTGATGTAACTTCCTCAAGGAATCCTAAATCCCTGAGACCAGGTGAGGTGATCCATTTAAAATATTATAACATTATACAGTTCTTCATAATACTTATTTGACTTGGAATTAAGTTGTAATGTGATTAATCATCCAGTAGCTATCTTCCTATTTTCTTACTCTCTATTTTTGCAGGTTCAGAATTTACGATGGCCACCATTGAAAACCCTTGCCCATCACCTAAATTATCAGAGGCATATTAGAGGAATGAATGATTTCCACCACTGAAGATTTATAACTTTTAGAAATTTATTCTTCCTCCAGAAGAAAACTAACAAAAAAGTTGCTCTTCATATTCATTTTCTTCTCTTCAATCTAAAAATAACTTTTTGAGTTATTCAAAGAAATCCGCTTCTTCATTCCCAAAACAACTTCTAAATCTTTGAAGACAGCTCTCATGTTCTCTCTATTTCCCCTTCATACTGAACAGCATTCAGTCACTCATGAGAAAAGGATTTGTTGAACATCTTCTCAGACTGGGCATAAAGTCCAGGGCTCTTCCTCACTGCTTATGCGACACTAGGGTTCCCTGGCCTTTCAACTTGGTGCCAGTGAGAAGTCTTTAGAACACCACGTCTCCATTCTTTTTCCTCAGGGCCATTTTCTGTTGTTCCTTTTATTTCCTTTCTTTATGTGCAAGTTAGTCCACACTAGTTTTTGCACTTGGAAAAACTCACTCTTCAATGTGCCTCTTGATCTTTTTATCTCAATCTTCCCCAAACTTGAGTCTATATTTCCCTGTGGATATCTGATGTTTACTTGTGGGCAGATGGTAGTAACAATAAAGAAGCTCATAGGGCTCAATTTCAAGAATTATGTAAATTATAGATGTAGGAAGAAGTACAAAGCAAACATATTAACACTTAAAAAAACTTCCTTACAAGTTTTATGCTCAAAGGACAGTGAAAACATTGAAAGCTATAGTATAAAATGAAAGTCAAGAAGGAATCCTCTTTCAAAATGAATATTCTGAAAAAGCTCTCTTTTCCATATTAAGAGAAAAAAGGCAAAAACTTGAATGGAGAAATCATTATACATATAACATAGACAAAATAAATAAATAGCTTAAAATTGATAAGAAACATGTAGGACCCATATGAAGAAACTTTCAATGGACTATAAAATTAAGGAAAAAATTAACAAAACATATGATAAAGAAAGAGTAAAAATGATAGCCTAAAAAAGGCTAATTATAAAAGGGCATATTTTAGACAAAACTGAGGCTGAAACTTAGTATTGGCACATCCATAATTATAGCAAATTGCTTTCAGTCAGATATCAAACTGAATGTCTCTAAACTTTTGTGGCAGTTGTTCTCGCCAAAATGATGAATTGTTGTTTGATCAGTTCATGGAACAACAAGGGAATTTTTGTGACCCTGTGCCCAGGGTCATATCAAACCCATTGGCTTTAAGGCAAAGATGTGATAATAGAACAAGGTAACTTGGATGATGGTTCTCATTAGACATCTGCTTGGGTAGTAGGGCTGGAATATGAAAAAATTTCCCAGGCGGGACCTTCATTTTTTTAAATATTGGGTCATTTTTTAATATTGGGGTGGTGTAGGAGGCAATGAGGGGGTAGGTTTTGGGGGCGGGGGAGTTAACTCTTTGACTAAACAATCAAGCTCTCTCTCTTCTTTTTTTAACTGAGGGAGACTGGGACCTGTTCAAGCTGAAGGCAGAACTGAATCACTCAGAACAGTCCAAGGGATTTTTATTTTGAGGCCTTGAAAATGAAGGAAAGAAGCTAAGAAATGAGGCCATTAACAGGGGAAAGGAATTTAGGGTAGATGAAATCTCTGGATTCTCAGCACAAACTGCGTCAGAACATCCTGAGACATCTTTAATTGTGAATGCAAACAACTAAGAGAAACCCACTACCTACTGAGAAAATCAACACTTGGAGCAAATGGCTCCCATTGAGATGCAATAAATGCCAGGAGATAATTTTTTAAGGTCTGGTTAGCAATTTAAATGAGTTTTGAGAATTAATAAAATGGATGCTATAATAAAAATACAAAACTATAAAGACATGGTTCTTGAATATTAAAAAACCATAAAATCCTCAAAGTATGATTTTGGGAAATGAACACATCTCAAGAGAGAAACAGAATTTTAAAAAATGGTTAGAGTTGAATACAGAGTATTTAAAGTTAGATAAAATAAATAGGTACTTTCTTCAAGACCACATTGAAAAATATAAAAGACAAATAAGTTATAAATGACATGAATATACATGAGATCCAATAGTCTTAAAATAAAGGGTACAGATGGAGAAAGTGGTAGGAGACTAGTATTAAAAAACAGAGAAATGATAAAATAAAACTACTGTTCTGAAGAACGACTTGGGTTTCTATATTTCAAAGATGTCTTCCATTCAAAGATAACTGTATTTGCATGTTCCTTTATTAATCAGTTCATTTATTCACTAATAATTTATTTAACCAGCATTTACTGAGAAATAATACTTAAGAACACTAAACGTGCACAATTTTGAAAAGTACAGTTCCCTCCTCCAAGTTCATGCTGTTGTGAGGCAATCACATGATTATGTATGTGCAGGTGTGCAGCTCGGAAGCAGGCAAATAGCTGGATAAATGCTAATTTTCTTCCCATACCCTATATGATCTCCTTTTTCACGCTGAAGATGTGATAAATATATTTTGTTCTTTATGATTTTGAGAATTTGTTTTATGTGACTGAGGTTTACCTACAATAACTGCAATGTGTTGGCAACCTCATACCTTATTTTATGATAATCAATGCTATTTCATTTTCCTTCTTCAACATGTAAATATATTTGTTTGAAAAAATTTACATTAAAGAAATAGATTTTTTTACTTCTTATTAATTAAAAAGAAGTATCTGTCCTTGATGATCAGGATATTTTAGAATGTACTTAAACCCTCACTTAATTTTACTTAGAATTGCATCAATAGCTGCTCAGGTGTGCATTGTTGCTCTGTTACTCCTTAAACCTGATTCATGTATACCTATCTATTTTCTCAATAATTGAAGCATTTCAACAATAGGAGTCATGCCATTTTTTCCTTGATAAAATTCTCAGTGCTTAGTAATTAGTGGGGGCAGATCTCATCTATTAATAGTGACTTTCTGACTTTATAAAAAGCCCGTAGGTCCAACCTATGCTAATCAACATGGTTCAGAGGACAGTTCATTTAGAAATAAACATTTTGGTATGTCATTATCAAAGATTTCACTTCAAGAGTGAAATCTTTGAAAATTTTCATTTAAGTGCTTCTTGCTGTTTGTTAGCATTTCAGAAAATTGTACAAAATGTCAAAAATAGAGAGGTAACAAATAACTAAGTAACATCCACAAAGATACGATCTCTACCTGGTACATGTTTTTATTATAAAATTGATATGTTATATATAAACTTTTAAATGCCCATTTAAAAATTGTTATGTCCATATGTGAACACTTAAAAAATTTTATATGTGCTTGAAAATTCACAAGTATATGTTTTAATTGATAAACATATTTTAATTGCCAGAGGTATTATAACTCCATTTGATGATTTTTCAAGCCCATAGATATATATTTTCCCTGTGACAGTATAAATTCTCTTCTTAAAGAAATGTCTATCCCAGATTGGAAAAGAATTATAAGCAATATCATATAATGTGAAGTGCTGCATATTTTCAACAGTCTAACTGAAGGAAATGTTGGAATTTCCCAGGATATGCTGACAGCTGTCAAATGGAACTAACATGTATCAGTGATGTCATTCCAGAAAGGCTATAATTAAAGCTGAAGGCGGGAGGAAGGTGTCGATGGTACAGAAATAGAGCTTCTCAGCTTGATCTTGAATACTAAGTATATAATGTAGAAAATAAATTTTATTAATTTTTATTTATTTGGATCAATAGATTAGCCATAATTATAATAACTTAGAATTTCTTCTACATTCATAGTAATTGAGGAAAGAGATTGAAATAAACTGTTAAATTTATAAGTGGAGAAAACATGACCATATCATTGTTTTATTAAAATAAAATTCAACAGAACTACGTATCAAGGAAAATAACAAATGTTGAATTAAGTGCATGAACTTCAGGGTAAAATTGTGGGTCAAAATCCCATTTGTGCACACGAAACAGTTACCTTTGGAATGTTACTTCCTTCTTTTAACCACTATTTTCTCATAGATATAATTGAAATACTGATAGCATCCTTCTTAAATGATTATAAGAGTTGAAAAATAATATTTTAAGGTTTCAAATCTGTGCTTGGCACATGGGTCTACATAAAATTTTGTTGCGATAAAAACGTTGTAAATACACAATGTGCAGACATCCACTAGTGCCAAACTCTGCTGAGATAAGTGTGATAAGACATAAAGTTTAAAGTGAAACCATAATGTACACACTCACACCAATAATTTCACTAAATCAAGGTGCTTAGATAGGTTGTAAAAAGTATTGCTGAGTATTATCTTTGCAACCAGACCAATGAGAGATTAAATTTAGCCATCTACTTTAATATTTGTGAAACCATGGAAAAATTAGATATACATTTTAATCTTTCACTTTTTCATCTGTAAAGTAATTTTGATATCCTTATAAGACTGTTAGCTAAGGAGATTTATATAATATAGTTTACTGCTTGGTATATTCTCTTATGCCTTCACAGATAATTGTCCTTGAGAAATGAATGTTTAGATTTTTTGAACCCACCTCTCACATTCAATATTTTATAAACATATGCAGAAGATATTTTAAAAAATCTATTGGAAGGTATTGGAGAGCTACCAGTATTAAAGAAAAATTATTCTGACATAAGGTAATGAAGATGTTATTCAAGACTGTTGCAGGAGTTAAAAGATCATTCCAACAGGGACAGGAGATTGCACTCAGCTCCAAATACAACAAAGACAAGTAGGAGTTTGTAATCAACAGAGTGGGTTGAGAAGGTCACTGGAAGAGAAATTACTAAGGGGAGATATTAAGGATTGAAGGATTCTTGCTAAACTAGCCCAAGGGGATTCTTGCCAAAGGTAGGCCAAGGACCTATACATGAAAGGTGGGGAATGAGGAACTTGTTCAGCTGTCTAAAGTGATTAGCTATCAGGGGTGGGGGATTGGCTTGGAAGGATCCTTTGCTAAGACTGGCTCAGGAAGGCTGAGGAAGAAAGAAGCCCAACTGAAAAGAGAGCTCTGAGGAGCTTACATAATGATAAGCATTAAGAATCTGCTGAGCAAAAACAGGGAAAAGAAGAAAAGCTATGAGAATTAGGACTACCATTTAGTGCCATGGTTCTGTTGAAGAAGTTGACAATAAAATAAAAGTTAAGGTGACGGGATAAAATATTGAGCAGAGTTTCCAGCAGACTCATGTGAGCAGTTTGACAAAAATCGAAATGTAAGGTCCTCAAATTTCAACTTCAGGGATGAGGATAGCTTGCAAATACTTCAGAGTTTGTCTTGGGACTTCTCTGAATGATCTGTATTAGGAATAAGTACGTTCTGGAGTACACTATCCTTTAGTACAATTGATGTCCAGTCCTTACATGTCATTTTCTGATTGGATTTTATAATATGCCCCTATTTTTGAAGTAAAAATAAATCCTCTTCTGAAAGGTAAAGTCAAAGATTTCCTGTTTCAGATCTGACATGCCAACAGATTACAGGGCTAAGCATCATACTTAAATGTAAAGAAACAAGAAACAAATAATTGCAGCCAAGATCTGTTCCTAAGATGTGGAGAAGCTGCAGGAGGCATAAAGTGATAGAAACACTTCAATGGTAACTTTGATGCATTGGTGGTGCTGAAGCAGGACAGTGGGAACTACAAGGGGTTATTTTAGGAGTAAGATTACCCCATATTTTCATAGATTTAACTCCAGGAACCTCACAAGGTTCTTCTGGTGAAGGGCCAAGAAAAATTGCTATGGCTCTAGCAGGAGGAGGGGAGGAAATGGAATCATTTTGAAAAATATCCAGAGCGCTCTCCATAATGAAGGCCTAGTCCAGAGAAAAAAAAATTGTATCAGATCCAACCTTCCCTAGATGGAAGACCATTTATCGAGTTCTAACCTTGTCTATCCTTTCTGTATCATACAAATAATAAGTGGACTAAGAAACACTTGTCAAGGCCCAGAGACACAATCACACTGAAAGACTGAGATATAAAAGTAAGAGAGTAAATGCTTCTCCTCTCCCACACTTTACCACCACATCAGCAAGGTCCCAGTATGCTAGCAGGGGCTTACCCTTTGAAGAGCCGCAAAGTTCTGGCTCTATTAAAGGAGTAAGAAAACACAAAGACAGAAGGGAAGACCAAAGAAAGACACTAGGAAGTTAGAAAAATTTTAAAGTTTTGGGTACCAACAGCTAGAGCAAACTTGAAAGAAGCCCAGCTAAACCAGATTAACGTAAAATCTCACATTAAAGGGCTTTTACCTAAATTCCTAAGACCTGACATAACATATCTAGGTTTTAACAGAATATTAAAAGACATTTTGAAAAATAAGAGAAAAAAAAAAAAACAGTCTGAAGAGCTAGATGAGTATCTGAACATCAAAACCCAATTCAGCTATTACACAGATCTTGAATTTTTCAGACAGGGAATTCAAAATGACTATAATTATGCCAGGGACTGTGTGTTAAAGCTAATGAACTAACCTCAATAAATATCTTAAGCTTATATATGTTAAGGGAAAAGCAGACAACATACAAGAAGAGATGAATAATATAAGCCAAGAGGTGGAAACTCTAAGAAAGAATACAATAATTTCTAGAAATAACATATAGTAATATAGTAATAGAAATGAAGGATTCTTGTTAACCAGTAGATTGGGTATGGCCAAGGAAAGAATCAGTGAGCTTGGAAACATGTCAATAGAACATTCTCAAATGAAATGCAAGGGAAAAGAAGTATAATTTAGTTGTGAATTTGTACTGCAAAGTCTGAGGCAACTACTAAAGAATATTTGAAGTGTAATTAAATAACTCAGAAAGAACACAGACTAATCATTTAAAATAGTTATTTAAAATCAGAGAAGGTAGAAAGTTAGAAAAAAATTAAGAGCAATACATAGAAAAAAAGTGAACATAGTAGATATTCACCCAAATATATACATAAGTACTTTATATGAGAATGATCTAAAAACACCAATACAAGATAGAGGTTGTCATGCTGGGGGTGGGGTAGGTGTAACCCAACTATGTGTTGTATATATACAGGAACTACTCTAAATCTAAATAATTGGATAAGTTAAAAGATACACTATGCTAACATTAATCAAAAGAAAGCCGAAGTAGTTCCATTAGTTTTAGACAAAGAAGGCCTCAAACAAGGAAAAGTATCAGGGGTAAAGAAGGGCATTAGATAATGATAATGCAGTCAATTACCAAAGAAAACATAAAAACCTTTAATGTGTATGTACATAACAACACAGTGACAAAATAACATGAGGTGAAAACCTCCAGTATTGCAAAGAGAAATAGACAAACCATGTTATAGTTAGAAACTTCAACACTTCCCTATCAGGAAATGCTAGATCAAGCAGGCAGAAAGCCAGTAAGGATAGAGTTTACCTCAACAGCACTATAAAGCAGCTTGGTCTAATTAACATTTGTGGGCTATTCCATCCAACAAGAGCAGAATATGCGTCCTTCTGTAGATCATATGGGCATTCAACAAGATAGATAGCATTCTGGCCCATAAAAAGCATCATAGTATATTGGAAAGTATAGAACTCATACAATTGTATTCTCAGAGCCGAGTGGAATTATATTAGTAATCAATAACAGAAAATAGCTGGAAAATTCTCAAATATTTTGAGACTAAACAAATTTATACATAACATTTGGTCAAAGAAATCTCAAGAAAAATTTAAAAAGAATGTTGAACTAAATGAAAATATAATTTATAAGAAAAAATGTAGAATGCAGTAAACAATGCTTAGAGAGAAATTTATAGTATTAAATCCATATTTTAGAAAAGAACAAGGATCAAAAATACATAATCAATCTTTGGAAAATAGATAACTAGAACAATTTAAACACAAAGCAGGCAAGAGAAAAAAATAATTAAAAAAATAAAGGTGATATATCAGATAAAATATTGTTACAAGCAATGTCTGAGATTTTACTGCTGATGTTTTCTTTTAGAATTTTAACTCTAACATTTAATACTTTAATCCATTTTGAATTTATTCTTATGTGTAGCATAAGAAGGTGGTCTAGTTTCTTTTTCCTGCATGCATCTGTCCACTTTTCTCAGCACTATTTATTAAATAATTATCTTTACCTCATTACATGTTCTTGCTTCTTCTGTCAAATATTGACTGACTATAGAGATGTGGGTTTACTTCCAGGCTTTTCATTCTGTTCCATTGATCTATGTGTCTGGGTTGTGTGTGTGTGTGTGTGTGTGTGTGTGTGTTTCTAGTAGCATGCTGTTTTGATTACTGTGACCTTATAGAATAGTTTTATGTCATGTATCATGATTCCTCTAACTTTGTTCTTCTCTCTCAAGATCGCTTTTGCTATTCAGGGCCCATTCTGGTTCATAGAAATTTTTGAAATATTTGTTCTAATTCCATAATATATGTCATTGGTTTCTTGATAGGAATTGCATTGAATTTATAGACTGCTTTGGCTACTATGAACATTTTAATGATGTTAATTCTTCCTATCCATGAACACAATATATGCTTCCACTTATTTGCATCTTCTTCAATTTCCTACTTCAGCATGTCATAATTTTCTGAGTACAGGTCTTTTACATACTTGGTTAAATTTATTCTTAAGTATTTTATTCTTTCTGAAGCAATTTTGAATAAGATTGTTTTCTTAATTTCCCTTTCTGACAGTTCATTATTGGCGTACAATAATGCAAATTGATTTGTGAATATTAATTTTGTTTTCTGCTACTTATATCTCCTCAGGCAAGGGAAACCAAAGAAAAAATAAGCAAATGAGACTACATCAAATTAGAAAGATTTTGCACGGTAAAGGAAACCATAAACAAAACAAACAAACAACCCACTGAATGGGAGCACATATTCACTGATACATCTGATAAGAAGTTAACATCCAAAATGTATAAAGAACTTATAAAACTCTACACCAAAAGAACAAACAATCCAATAAAAAATGGGCAAAGGACCTGAATAGACACTTCTCCAAAGAGGACATACAGATGGCCAATAGATATATGAAAAGATGATAAATGTCACTAATCATCAGAGGAATGCAAATTAAAACCACAATGAGATATCACCTCACAGTGGTCAGAATGGCCATCATCAATAAACCAACAAACAACTGGCTATCACTAATAAAATGATAAGCAACAGGTGCTGGTAAGGATGTGGAGAAAAGGGAACCCTTTTGCACTGTTGATGGGAATGCACAGCCACTGCGGAAAGCAGTATGGAAATACCTCAAAAAATTAAAAATGGATCTGCCTTTTAACTCAGTGATCCAACTTCTGGGAATATATGCAAAGAAACTGAAAACACAAATTCAAAAGAACATAAGCACCCCCTATGTTCATTGCAGCGTTATTTACAATCACCAAGATATGGAAGCAGCTTAAGTGTCCATCAGTAGATGAGTGGATAAAACAACTATGGGATGTTTACATAATGGAATACTACTTGTCTGGAAAAAGAAAGAAAATTTCACCATTTAGGACAGCATGGATAGAGCTGGAGAACATTATGCTAAGTGAAATAATCTAGTCAGAGAAAATCAAATACTATATGATTTCACTCATGTGTGGAAAAATGAACAAACTTAACTAAAAAGTAAAATAGAGACAGACTCATAGGGAGCAGGCCCACTGCTCTGCAGTAAGGGGTTAGGGGTTAGAGGGAGGAATGAAAAGGAAAAAGGACTCATGGATGTGGACGATAGTGTGGCGATTGCAGAGGTAAGGGGCGTATAAGGGGGATAAATGCCAATAAAAATATGATAAAATAAATTAAAAAATAAAGTACAGTACATCTGTAAAAAAATAAAGCAGAAATCATGGTAACTGAAATTAAGAAAACAATAGAGAAAAACTATCAAACCAAAAGCTCTTTCTTTGAAGAGATTGATAAGAGTAATACACTTCTGGGCATTTTAACCAAGCACAAAAGAGAGAAGAATTCAGTTAACAATATCAGAAATAAATAAAGGGTCATCCCATGGATATTAAAAGGGTAATGAAGACATCCTATAAATAATACTATGCCAACAAACTTGATAACTTAGATGTAATGCACCAATTCTTTGGAAGATCCAAAATACAAAATTAGTACAAGAAGAAATAGATCATTTGAGTAGGCCTATATAGAACATCCAAGTAGGCCTATATCTATTTAAGAAATTGAATCAACCCTGGCTGGTGTGGCTCAATGGATTGAGCACCAGCTTGCGAACCAAAGGGTTGCTGGTTCCATTTCCAGTCAGGGCACTGTCCTGGGTTGCAGGCCAAGTCCCCAGTGGGGGGTGTATGAAAGGAACCACCCATTGATGTTTCTCTCCCTCTCTTTTTTCCCTCCCTTCCCTTTTCTCTAAAAATAAATAAATAAATAAAATCTTAAACAAAAAGAATACAAAGTATCCCTCTTTAATTAAAAAAAAAAAAAGAAATTGAATCAATGGTTAATAATCTTTCCTCCCAAAAGCTCCAGGCCTAGGCTTCACTGGTGAATCTCACCAAATATTTAGGGTAAAGTAGCAATTTTCCACAATCTATTTTGTAAAACAAAAGCAGAGAGAACATTTCCTCACTCACTTAGACTGACCAGCATCAGCCTGATAGCAAAAATAAGGTAAAGATATTACAGGAAAGGTAAATGACAGACCAATATCTCTCAGGAGCATAACTATAAAAATTTTTTAACACAATGTTACCAAATATGTTAGCAATGTATAAAAAAAATCATATTCCATGACCAAGTGAGATTTATTCCAGGTATGCAAAGCTACTTCAACATTCAAAAATCTAATGATGCAATCCATCATATTAACAAGCTAAAGAAGAAAAATCATAAAATCATATCATAGCGATTGATGCTGAAATGCAGAAAACAGATGTTACAAAAATTATATACTCATTTATGATAAACAGTCTCAGTAAACTGAAAAAGGGGAGAACTTCCTTAAATTTATTTCAAAAGTCTACAAAACCTACAGATACCTTAACACTTCATAGTAAAAAACTGTGTGCTTTCCCTCTAAGAGTACATTGCTGTCCTGTTATTCAAGATTGTACTGGAAGTTCTAGCTAGTGAACTAAGAAAGAAAAATGTGATAACCAGCAAACAGATTGAGAATGAAAAAAAAAAAAAAAAAAACTTTGTTCACAAGTTATTAAAAACAAAACAAAACAAAATAATTTTTGAACTTAATAATTGATAATGGCAAGTATTAAGGATACAAGGTTAATAGTAAAAAGTCATTTGCTTTCCTGTATGGGAGCAATGAATATTTGGAATTCGAAATTTTAAAAATAATACCATTTATATTAGTAGCTCTCAAAGATGAATACCTGGATATAAACCTAATGGAAAACATGGATAGTATCGATATATGAAAACTATAAAACCAAATTGAAGGAACCAAAGAAAATCTAACTCGTTAAAGAGATATTCCATGTTCAAGGATTGGAGGAATAAAGATATTACAATGTCGATTTTGTCCAATCTGATTTATAGCTTTAACCAAATCCATATTTAATTCTTAGTGACTTTTTGTAGATATTGACAAGTTGAGTGAAAGTTTATATGAAAAGGCAAAAGACAGAGAATACTGTAGAAGAAGAATAAAGTTGGAGGAGTGGCACTACCCTAAGTTTACTATAAAAATAGTAATCTCAACAGCATGATATTAGCAAAAATATACATGCATAAATCAATGGAATAGGATATTCAGCCCAGATATAGACCCCCACAGATATAGTCAACTGATCTTTGACAAAGAAATAAAAGCAATTTAATGAAGAAAGGGTAGGTTTTTTTTTTTAAACAAGGATGCCAGAATAATTGGGCATCAATATGTAAAAAGTATACCTACACACAAGCCTTATAATTCTCAAAATAATTAGCCCAAGATCATAAACCTAAATATGATATGCAAAAGTACAATGCTGTTAGAATACAACACACAAAAAAATTAGGTAATGTTGGGTTTGGAGATGAGTTTTTAGGTACAATATCAAAAGTATAATCCATGAAAGAATAAACTGATGTTTAACTGTATTAATATAAAAACATCTGCTCAGTGGAAGACAATTTTATGGTTAAGAAAAGATAAGTCTCAGACAGAAAAAGTATTTCTGAGGTACATAAGGATTTGTACCCAAAATATAACCAAAAAACTTTCAAAACTCAACAATAATAAAACAAAAAATCTGCTTAAAATATAGTCAACAAATTTGTAAAGTCTTTTGATATGAAGATATACAGATGGCAAAAAATGTTATGAAAAGATTCAACATCATTTGTTACTAGGGAATTGCAAATTAAAATAATGATACCACTTATCATAATAAATAAGGTAATTATTTACCTTATTAGGCTTAAAGTGAAAGATGACAAAATCAAAAGTTGGTGAGTTCATGGATTAACAGTAACATTTACTCATTGATGGTGAGAATGCAAAAATAGTAAAGCCACTTTGGAAGACAGGTTGGCAGTTTCTTACAAAGTTAAATGTATTCTCATGGTGAGGTCCAGCAATTGTGCTTCTAGGTATTTACTTAACTAATCTGAAAACTTTCGTTTTCATAAAAATTTGCACATAAATATTTATAAAGACTTTTTTCATAACTGACAAAAACTAGAAAAAATCAAGATGTATTTCAAAAGGGGAATGGAGAAAAAACTATAGAGCACCCATGCAATTTAATATTATTAGGTAATAAAAATAGTTATCTAGACATAAAAAGACATGGCAAAACCCAAAATGCATATTGTTAAGAGAAAGAAAGCCAGTCTACAAAAACTACATACTCCATGGCTCAAGTTATATGATATTCTGGAAAAGGCAAAACTTCAGAAACAAAAAATTTGAAGTTAAAAATGTTCTGAGGGAGTGGGGGAGGTTTGAATAGGTAAAACAAAGGGGGCTTTTAGGGAAATAAAGCTATTCTGTACAATACTGTAATAGTTTATAGTAACATCATGCACTTTCAAAACCATAGAAATGTAAAGCCATAAAGAATAAATCTTAATGTATGCAAAATTTTAAAACAATCATTTAAGTGGTTCATGTAAAGTAAGGAAACCCAGGAAGGAATACTAACTGTAAGAAAACAATCTGACTGTATTACGAATGTATGAAACAACCACGCTGAAGCACAGAGGGAAATTTATAGCATTAAATGCATATATTTGAAAAGAATAAAGTCAGAAAAATCAATGGTTTATCATATACCTCAAAAAATTAAGAAAAATAGCAATCCAAATATATATATATATATTTTAAAAAGGCTGAAAGGAGAGTACTAATGATGAACACTTAGTGATATTATCCAGAGAAAGATTCACAGACAGGGGAGAGACAGAGACAGAGAGAGAGAAAGAGAGAGAACACAAGCATCACATAAGGGACCATACATAAGGGATGAGAAAAGGATGGTGCTGCAGCTCCTACAAGCACTAAAACAATGTTAAGAGGATAACAAAAAGTAACATGTCAAAAAAATTGAAAATTTAGATAAAATAGACAAATTCCTACAAAAGCATGATGTGACATAAGATGGAAAGTATGAATTCTCATATATCTATTTAACAAATTAAATCCATGTATGTATATATGTGGATACACGCACACACTATCTCACCAAATTCTGGGAATTCAAGTCTAGTTTAATATTCAAAGCAGCAGTCAGTGTTGTAATTCACCAGAATAAGTAAAAAATACATATGCTTATCTCAAAAGTTTGGAAAAAGCATTTGATAGAAAGTATTCATGATAAAAATGAAGGGAAATAGATATGAGGATGCGTTTACGATGTCACTGCAAAATTCTAAGACTAACCCTCAGTCGCCCCAGCCTTGAGTAATACACTCTCCTTTGCATGCGGTGCAAACTGTGAATTCGACGAGTTGTCTTTCCAGGGATAGTGTTTCATTATATCGCAAAAAGGTGGGCCTTACCTGAAATGATCACAAGGAGCCCTTAAAAACAGTTTCCTCCAGCCCTTAGCAGAAGGGGAGTCAGGAAGGATCAAAGGTTTCCCTGGCTGGAGCTGTGGCTAACACTGAACATGGAAAGGGGACCTCCGTTCTTTAGTCACAATGAATTCAGTGCTGCCGACAACCTGATGGAGCACGGAAGTGGATTATTCTCCACAATCTCCAGATAAAAGCCACTTCGCCAACACCTTGATTTTGACCTTGTGAGACCTAAACAGAGAACCTAGCTGAAGTCAGCTGGACTTTTAACCTACAAAAACAGTGAGTTAATAAATGGTACTCATTTTGCACCACTAAATTTGCAGTAATTTGCTAGTATCAAGAAAACAAATACACCTCATCTGTCAAACAGTGCCCCCCTCATATAAGCAAACAAAAACATCCTTGCAGCCTATATTAAAATTAAAGGTACAACAGTTTTGACTCTGTCATTAGGATCTAAACAAAATGAACATTATCCCCACTTCTAATTAACATTTTTTCTGAATGGCAGCACAGCAAGGCAAGATAAATAAACACGTGAATGGAAAAAGAGTAAATAAAACACCAGTTTTCATAGACATGATTTTGGACATAAAAGCAACCATTAAAATGAATAGATGTACTTAGCATGCTCTCTCAGTTCAAGGTCACTATACAAAACTTAATTATATTTCTAATACTAGCAGCAAACAATCAGAAAATGAATAAAAACATATAATTTAAAATAGCTTCTAAATCAACAAAGATTTACTCTATTTAAGTGAAAATTCACTTATATAAATTGTCTCTTCTCTTAAAGAATGACATTTGGGATAATGTAGAATTTTTCCAAAGCTTTGAGCTTTACAGTCTTGGCAACTTTAATCACCTGGGTCTTAATGGAGGCATCTTTCTTGAATATTTAAAAGCTTTGAATTTCCATTTCATATTTGACCCCTGTGTTTCTGGTATCTCTGTATTCAACTGAGCATGGACATAGCTCCACAAGGTTTTATGACTAGGCATTTTTTTAGCCCGTGAGCAGTGACCGCCACCAACACTTCTTGCTGTGGTTGCTTCAGCCTTTGTTTCCCAAGCCAGGCTGTGATTTAGAAACACTGGGGGAGGTGTGCAGAAATACTCCACCCTCTGACTTTGGGTCGAGGTATGGATGTATTTTAGCAGCTGTCTGCAGGATTCTAATGTACCTCCTGGGCTAAGAATTGCTTGCTTAGGCCTATAAAACGGTAGTTATTAACTGTCGCTGCACATTAGAATTAGCTGGAGAGCTTTTTAAAAACACTGATGACTAAGTCCAACCCCAAATCAATTAAATCAGAACCTCTAGGGGGATGTCTGGAATAGCACTGATTTCAAAATCTCTCCAGGTGATTCCTGTGCGCTGTCAGGATAGAGACCCACTCATAAAATCTGTCTCTTAGGGAAGTATTTTCACCCATCACATTTCTTTCAGTTAACGAATCATCCTCTCCAGGTTCCTCAATGGAGGCTTATGTTCTGAGACATTAGCAAAGACCCACATCACAGCTGTCTATTACTTAAGACACCGTCTTTCTGCAGATTTTGAAGTACACATGGGTTAGCATTTCATTCTGTTATTTCTTTTCCTGAAATAGTGGAATAGATTTTTCCATTTAGCCCTAATATTTCTATATTTCTTTCAAGAAAATTCCATGGTTTCTAACATTTTAGCCTTCTAATATGGTTCTTTAAACTTTATTTAATATTTTCATTTAGCAAAGGAGTGTCAGAAAGTCTGGGGTCTAATAAAAACATCCATGGTTGAATCAAATCTTGTGCTCTTTTGTTTTGAATTGGATAACCCCACACAGGAGATAACCTGCCATCAGGAACATTTAACTCAGGATTGAATGTAATCTCTCATTGTCCTCCTTGGCTCCCATGTCCTGTGTCTTATCTTTCTTATACAAAGTCTTAAGAATTAATTTGAGAATTTTTTAAGATACAATAAACATCTATATCTTCAGTTTACTATGGTTGCATTACTCTGAAACTCAAATGATTATAATTTTATTTTTGTTGTCTTTCTTCTCTCCTGGTCTTCCTGATCTTCCCATTTAAAATCCTCCCCGGTTCTCTGCATCTACTTTTTAAGGACAAACTTGTATGGGGTAGCTCCTAAATTGCTCATACTCTAAAGTTCTTTTTTTTTTTTTTTTTTTTTTTTGCATTTGAGGCTCTGCACGAGTATTTTCTCAGATCCTGGGACACTCTGGGGGATGATTTCTATTTGGCCTCTCTTTTATTAATTTTTTCTGGTTCCTTGTTAATTTCATGGATTTAATAGTAATGAAACACCCCCTCCACTTACAGATATTTTAAGAGAAACTACAACTGAGCATATCTTTTTTTTTCTGTGTGTCTCTCTTGGCTTTATAGATATAGATTTATTCTTCATAATTAATCACTTCTTATCATAATTAGTGAACCTTTCTTCTAAGGAAATTTCCTATCTAGTCTTGAGTTTAATAACTCCTGTCGTTTTTATTTAGTTTTCATACTTCTACACTTTGGTCTGAAAGCATAGCTGTGCTATATTTTACCACTTTTTAAAATATGCTTTCTTTTTTACACATCACAGCAAAACTGAACAGAAGATACAAAGATTTCTCATAAACTCCCACCCCTACATATGCATAGCCTCTCCCACTACCAGTATCTCTCACTCAAGTAGATAGTTGTGTTACAACTGATGACCCTACACTGACACATCATCACCTGAGTCCATATTCCACGTTAGGATTTACTTTTGGTGTTTTGTGTTCTATGGGTTTGGACAAATTTATAATGACATGTATCCACACTATCATAGTATCCAAGAGAGTAGTTTCATTGTCCTAAAAATCCTCTGTGCTCTGCCTATCATCTCTCCTTCCTCCCAACTCCTGATAATACCATCTTCTTACTTCTCTGTAGTGTTGCCTTTTCCACGATGTCTTGTAGTTGGAATCATACAGTACGTAGCCTTGTCAGATTGGCTTCTTTCACTTAGTAATATGCATTTAAGTTTCTTCCATGTCTTTTTGAGGCTTTATAGATCATTTATTTTTAATGCTGAATAATATTGTACTGTTTGAGTGTACCACAATTTATTATCTGTTCACCTACTGAACAGCATCTTGGTTGTTTCCAAATCTTGGCAATCATGAATAAAGCTGCTATAAGCATTCTTGCGCAGGTCTTTTTGTGGGTATATGATTTCAGCTCCTTTGAGTAAACACTAAGGAGTGTGATTGCTGGATTTTATGGTAAGGGTATGTCAGGGAGTTTTGTAAGAAACTGCCAAACTATCTTCCAAAATGACTACACCACTTTGCATTCCCACCAGCAGTAAATACGCGTTCTGTTGCTCCACATCCTCACCGGCATTTGGTGTTGTCAGTGTTCTGGATTTTGGCCATTCTAATAGGTGTGCATTTCTATTTCATTATTGTTTGCCCCACATTTTTAAATACTCTCCACTTTCTTTTTTTTCATTTCATGTGCACCCTTGACTTCTCAGACAGTGTTGCAAAAACAGGCTTTTCAATTGCCTTTTCATCTTTATATAATATCTGCAATAATTTATATGAGTTAGTTTTCTGATCCAAGAATAAAAGATAGCATATTCTGTCTCCCTTTGCTTTTGGTTGACTTATAAAATATGCTCTTGCTCTGAGTGACTCAACTAAAATCTATACTTAGAGCATATGTAATTTAGTCATCCTGAGCCAAGTTTGGAACATATAGCAAATAACCTTACAAGGTTATACAAAGTCACCTGAGTTGAAGAATTTAGCCCTTTCTCAGGTTTTTCAGTATAATTTAGATTATTAAAAATCATGATTGGAGCTGCCTATATATATATATTCGAAATTAGTATTTGTGAACAAATTGATCTTAGTTGCTAATCTGAAGACCAGTTTGAATATCAGGTTGAAAACTCAGAAAAAAAAGAAAATTTGTGTTTTGCCTCCAAATTTCTAAGAAGTCTAATAAGAAAAGACTCTTTTTCTTTAATTCAATCCTTGCCTCATACACACATAGTAAAAGTTGGTCAAAAAAGTCTGTTGAGGAAAAGCTACCAAAGCCTTCTCTTTAGAGCCTGTATCATGTAAAACTGGAGTTTTGCTCACTCCGACTTGTCTGCCTTTGTAAAGTCAGTAAGGCCTCCATCATTATAGAGGCTAGGCTGAATTTATCTCGTTGATGCCCTGAGACACCTCAGAATTTGTTAAGGCCCAGCATGCTTGTATAAGCCTAACCAGCTCACTTCAACCAGCCATTAGCCATAGACCAAACTAAAGTTTTACCAGTGAAAAAAAAATCCAATTCACATGTGACTTAAAGTGATATTTCTTGGACACAGAAGTTAGTACTTTTCTAAAATCACCAGTTGGCCAAGTCAGGGTTTTTTAATTAAAAAAAAAAAATGTGTAGGTGACGTACTACTTAAAATCTTCTTAGCAGTTAGTAGCCAATTTTAAAAATCATCCTAACAGAACAATTTAAAATGCCCCCAAACCACTCAGTTTCAGCTAGAATTGAAGTATTATTGTACTTCCAAAATTCCAGTTTTTTACCAAATCCTACTTTTAAACTCAATGTACCAGATCATTTCATTTTCATGATATGAAGTTACCTCTACAGTCCTTCCTCCCTGCTTCCTTTAGGCACAGAACTGACCTTTTAGAATACAAGGCACAATGAAAAAAGCCAAATGCATGCTCCCTGATTTCTGTTGGTTTCTAAGCAATAGAGGCAGAAGTGACTGAACTAGATATGTCTATGGTTTTCCTAAACTAGCTTCTTCCTCAAAGGAGGAGTGAGAGAATAAAAATTAACCAAGCATTTTACTGTAATCATAGAGTTCTCTTAACAAGGAAGATGTATCGGAGGACGGAAAGAGCATTTGCTCTCTGCATCATGCTTTTCCTCTCCTGCTACATCTCCAAAAAAACATGATGCTGACCCGAAGGACAACTGATAAGTTCCCTGGAATTTTGCTTCACATGCCTACTGATTTAATTTCCAGGTTGAATAATGTTCTACTAACCGGTTTTGACCAAAATAAGAAAATAAATTAAAATAAGTAAATAAAGATGTGACTAGCTCATCTAAAACATATTTCCCTGAAAAATATAGGCTAGTGCTGCCCTAAGCTGAGAGGTGCTTCTCCCAGGATTAGAAAGCACAGTTTAGATCTGAAAGTAAAAACAGGTGGACCTAACAGGAAGCCATATGGCTCCCAGTCTAGAGCTTTATAGGTGAGAGAATAATGATAGAGAAACTCTAGAAAATTTTACATAATTTCTTAAGCATATGATAACTGGAGAGTTTTGTCCACAAGTTTCATTTTTACACCTCTGAGAATTAACACTTTTACAGCTCAGTTGCTTCCATTTTTCTCACTGATACACAAGCATTTGAGGGATCCTAATGTCTATCTTGTGTAGGTGCTAAGGAGCAGTCTTTCCATGTTACCTGTTAAAATTTATTTCTTGTGCCCTGGCTGGTGTAGCTCAGTGGATTGAGCGCGGGCCTGTGAACCAAACAATCACGGTTCGATTCCCAGTCAGGGCACATGCCTGGGTTGCAGGCCAGTTCCCAGCAAGGGACACACGAGAGGCAACCACACATTGATATTTCTCTCCCTCTCCCTCTCTCCTACCCTTCCTCTCTAAAGATAAATAAATAAAAAATCTTTAAAAAAATTTATTTCTTGTGATCAGTATGCACCTCAACGTTCTGTTGGGGTTTTATTGCTTTATATTTTAATTCATTTGAATACAAGGTGAAAACAATGACTCATCCAAGAGGATTCAATAAGCTAAAAAGGGTAGATTAGGTATAACATTTAAACAGTGGCCTTCTACTGAAATTGAGCTGATGGAAAGAAAGCTTGAACACAAAAAGTATAGGAAAATATAATTCAGGCAAGTGTGAACAAAAGGAAAGCAAAAATGGCACTGCTAATATAAGACCATAGAATCCAAGGCCAACATCATTAACTAGGACACAGATTTTTATTTATATAATGATAAAAGATTCAAGCTGAGAGTAATCTATAGTTATAAACTTTATGCACCAATCAACAGACCAGACAAATCTATAAACTACTAAGAACACAGAGAAGACCACAAAAAAATTTAACTTGTAGTGGGTGATCGTACTATAATGCTTCTTTCAGAATTTTACAGATCAAGTTGATAAAAAGAACTAGATGAATGATGTAATCAATAATTTTGTTTTACTAGATATACATAGAGGTTTATATTCTAGAAATAAAATTAGCTTTTGTTTTTGGAACACTTAACAAAATTTTATTATATTTGCTAGAAAAAAGTATAAATTGAAAGAGATTATTTTGTGAAAATGTGTGGAGTATCTTTGGAATAAAATGCATATATTTTGGTAAATAAAAAGAAGTTGATGCAAAAAATGAAGAACCTATTAAGGAATAATAACTATAAAAAGGATTGAAAAAAATTAAAAAAAAATTTTAAAGCTAAAATCTACTTAAATCTTAAAAACAATATACCATGTTATTTGGCTAGTCTATGTTATATAATATAGAAAATGCTTTAATTCATTTTAGACTCCCTAGATAACCTTAATACCAAGTCTGATAGATACTGTTCAAAGAACAAGTATTTTTTATGTAATAGGAGTAAAGCAAATTCAGAGGAGTATTAGAACTAACACACAATGACCAAGTCCACAACTGCAAGGATAGTTCAACGCTAAGTAGAATATCAGAATAGCTCATGACATCAATGTGTCAAAGAAGAAAAACTTATGTGATTGTATCAATAGATGCTGAGAATATATTGGTTAAATTCAAACATCAGTTCTAATTGAATCTCCACATAAAGTAGGAAATGAAGAAATCTCATTAAAACAATAAAGATTTTTTTAATGAAATCAAGAGCAAGTATATTAAATCATAAAATGCTAAAGCTACTTTTATTAAAATTAGGAATATGACAATAATACCCTATGACCAACATTATCTAGCATTACAGTGGAAGTCTTATTTAACAATATAATATAAAATTAAATAATTGGATAAGCATTGGGAAGAATATTATTTTAGCTCCAAATTCTATAATTTTAATTTGATTTCACCAAATAGACTCTACTAAAATATTTTAGAGTTAGAAGAACTGCAACATTTCCTTCATAAAAATATGTAAATACAAGGAGATGCAAAGATGAGTAGCCATTGTCTATATTTTGTTATCCATTAGAAATGGAAGAAAAAAAACATTCACAATAGTTTTGAAAACCATTTGGATTAACTAGAAGAAGCATAGATTTGTTACATTCTCATAGCAAGATAAATAGGACTTCCAAAATTAGAGTGATATAACATATCTCTATAAAAGTAATGTCTAAAAGTTATGAAGCATTTATAAATGTGTGTATATTGCATTATATATATATATATATATACATATATATAAAATTCAATTCTAATGCAATTCTAATTAGTACCTTGATGATAGATTTTTGGTTTGAACATCTAAGTTGCTGAAATAACCAAGAACAATTTGAAAATATAAACAGGTTGAAACAAATGTAGTTTTACAGTTGTGAGTACATGAAACAGTTTATTCTTACATTACTATTTATTAATTATTATACTATTTTCCATATGAACTGTAAACCTACTTTTGCCACTGTAGGGAAGGTGATTTACAAACATTACAACTTACTATCAACTACTAGATTCAACCCTCAGTGGAGACTTAGGGAATCTTTTTAATTTGGTAGAAATGAGTGATTTCTGGTCACAACAGTGTCAGACTTTGTTTCCACAGCAAAGACAAAGGAAGAATACACAAAATATAACCCAGGAAAACTAAGGAGGCATGCTTTTGCTCAAAACTTAATAAATATCTCTATCTAAGTTGAAGAGAAAATAGTATCAAAAAGGGATAACACCACAGGATTCTTTGGCTCTCTGTCAGAGGCCGGCAAAAATGACTGGAAGTTCTACTGCACAGGCCATGGTACCAAATGCCCCGCTCAGCAAGGGAACTGGAGTTAGTTAGGCTCATTGCTTAAAATTCACACCTGAAACATAAGCTAAAATAGTTAGAGCTAGGGTTCCTATGACCTTGTGCTCTAGTGGCCCTAGAGGATACACTCACACTTCATAGTGCAGAGGTAGGGCATCACAAGTAGACAGCATGAGTGAATCTAGGGTCTGCAATATCAATACAGGAAGAAACTGATGGATTGGAGGTCCCAGCTGAGTTGGAGGAGGTAAATAGCTAAACTAACTTTATCAAATAAACTTTGGAACTACATTAATAAAATAAAAATAATTGTGAAGTATTTGTTGAAGTAGTGAAAGACAGAACACCATTTGTAGAGAATAATAAAACATTATGAAACCAATGGATGACCAACCAAAAAGCAGAAATAAAAATCACTATTATTAGATACAATAAGAAAGTATTTTAGGATTCCTGAAAATTAAAAATATTGTTTTGAAGAAAAGTGAAATCCTTAGTAGATGAGGTATGCTCAAGATTGGACATAGTTGATAAGACAATTATTTTAAAATGTCCTGTAATAAGTGGCTTCCTTGATGGAAGAAAACAAATATAGGTACATCTTTTATACCATGTATGAACATAAATTTCAAATGCATTGGGGTTTTAAAATTTAAGTTTAATATCTAAATTTTTTTAATGTATTTAGAGAAAAAAATTTGAAAAAAAATTGTATTGTCTGCTGGTACGGACAGCTGCAAGATTAGAATCATGTGTGTGTGTATTAAATAACGTTCCCTATTGAAAAGTATATAAAAACAGAAATGCAAAGAAACTATTTCTAATACTCATATCTGAACAGATTTTACATAGATTTTACAAACTAATAAGTAAAAGGCAAATAAAATACAAGAGTGGGCAAAAGATATAAATGGGAAAAAAAGCAAGCCAGAAGGGCAACAAAATATTTCTTGACTTATAGTATGGGAAATACAAATTACAACTACAAGGAGAACATTTATTTTTCATGTACTAGATTGGTGAGTATGAAAAAGTTGATATCCAGTATTGGAGAGTATAATGGATTTGTGGGCTCATAGATTGCTGGTGAAAACATGAATAGTTATAATAGAAGTAAAATAGGAGTGAAATCTAGTAATGCCCATATAACTTAAAAAATCTTTTTACCTAAGAAGTTTACTTTTGTTAACACACTAGTATCTAAGGACTTAAACTATTTGTTGTGAAAACGCATGTATTTTAAAAATGTCCTGGTGTAGGGGGCGCTGTTCCTGGTAGGCTTTGAGAAACTGTGGGGAGAATGATGCCTACAAAGACAGTAATTCAGTAATTATTAAGGTGTGTTGTTGCTCAGCAAGAATTATAAGAGGGCGAGAGTTGTTATCTAGCAGTTAATTGCTGAGCTTGAAAAGGAGAAAGCCCAAGTGATGGCTTATAAAGAAGCATTCATTATCTGTGCTAGAGGAACAGAGAACCGAAAGGCAGCCTGAAGATCGAATTGTGAGAGCTGCGCAGCCCCATAGACAGCTGGACTCTCAGACAAGGCGTGTCCGTTATGCCAATGTCTCAGCCTTGGTAGGGAAAACCTGGAATTCTAAAATTATAAATGGAAACATCTGGAAGGTGCACCTGAGGATGTTGACTCTCTAGTCCTCCTGGACCACCAGGGCTGCACAGGTGACTCATCTTTCCCTAATAAGAGCTAGCATGGACAGTGCTGCAGAAACCTCTGGCCCTGGGAGCAAAATATGCTCTCACAAGAAACTCCCCTCCTCTTCTCCCAGCTCCCATGTTGATAAGTAGGATTAAACCTCAGCATAACCCAACTGGTGATATGCTGGCAAAAAGACTATCCATCCAAAAGACTCTACTCACTAGCTAGCATGTACCAGTAGAAGCTGGGAATATACTCAGGATGTTGAGAGTGCTTGATCAAGGAACTGGAATGTTAGACTGTAAAGCAAATATTATTGATTTGGGGACACTATGTCTGACCACAGATTTAATACTCTAGCAAGGTCACCAGAACATGAGTTAAATTCACTTTGGACGACTCTTGGAAACCTGGAATAAACCATGGCCGACTTTCAGTGAAATAGAAATGTCTGAGTTTCTCTAACAAAACATAAAGGAAGAAATACAGAGGATGAAGGAAGTAAGCGGTAATGAATGCTTACTTCTGAAGTGCACCCAGATATATTAGATGAGGTCAGAAGATCCATGAGAGAAGTAAGCTCCAAGAGAAAGTCCATCAGGAATGTGGTGATGAGAGGGCCAGCAACAACACTAAAAATTCAGTGGTGGCTTTTCTCTGTGAACCAGGCCTGATGGTAGGAGAGACATTTATACAATTGAGCTCCTGAACATCTGGGAGGTGAAGGGCCTTGAAGAAGTTACAGAGGTGAAATGGCAGTGCTTAAGAACTAGATGCCAGGATCCACAGTTACCATAACATGGGCAAAGGAGGAGGAAGGGCCAAAAGGGATTGACCTGTGGGAAATTTTTAACGGTCCAGTGGTCAGGGGCAACCTGGAATACCCCTCCAAAAGCAGCAGCCTCTTCAACAGGCGACTTTGGGCTTTTGAGAAAACACTTTTCCCACTGATAGACCTGTATACCAGGTAACATGGAGGGCTGGCAACTTTGAGTCTCTCCTGGAGCAGGAAAGAATAGTGTGGCAGATCCAGGCTGGGCACACTAAGGAATAACACTTCTTGGGCTGCATCTTTCATCTAGTAGACCTTATGGAGTTGGAGGTGTGAGCAGGAGCACAGGGCACAACATGGGGTGTGTAGAAGGGTCCAGTGAGAAAGGCATGATACAGTCCCCTGAGAATCGGGAGCAAGGCCATGCTGTCAGGGAGAGTGAGAACTATAGTTCCCTGGAGAAACAAAGTCCTGTTACCACACTCTGGCGGAGAAAATTCTTCACCACGGGACACCAAATTATCACGCATCTAGAATGACCCATTTTGAATCGAGTTTAATCGGACATGCCAAGTCATAATTTGGACAAGCCCTATTTCCTTCCACATAGGCATTTCTTAATAAAATTCTTACATGTTTAATCTCATCTTAGTATTTGCTTTTAAGAGGACATGGATTATCATACCTATTTTATTTATTTTCTGCCTAATGTTTTTGAGTAATTATCAGATCCCAGAATGCAGCTCTTCAGAACATGTAGTTCATGAAGAGAAGGATTCCCTTCTGTTTGTTTACCTCTTTCTGGAACAGTGGCTGCCTTCTGTTTGCACTCTGCAGATATGTGTTCAATGAATGAAGGTGCCACGTTGGTCAATAAAATAAATATTATGATGGTCTCAAGCTCACACGTATACTCTGGCTGCACAGCAGATTATTGAAGTATAAGAAAGTAAAGAGCAGAAGGGGCTGAGTAGAACTGGAAATTCCCTTCCTAAGAGCGTTCAAGCTTTAATGTTTTAACAACACTTTGCTGACCAATTAAAATAAGTCTGGCAGTTAAATCTAGTTAGTGGACTGCTGATTTGTAACCTCTGAGCAGTGTGAAGTAAAAAGTGATTGCTTCTGGTAATAAAGTACAAGATGATGAGATTCCCAGGATGAATAATAAGAGCAACTGATAACATACAGGTCACATTCAGCCAGCATCACCCAAAACCTTACAGCCAGGGTCTGACGAAAGGCATTACGTTCACCTCAGCCTCAAGGAGTTTATATGAGAAGACAAAACACATGCCTAAGAAATGGCAGGGAAACATTTGAAGTGTTTTACATAGTTAAATACAAGGTAAACCAACACAGGTTCAAAATGTATGGACCTGAGGTGCCTGATTTATGTGGTGATTAGAAAATTGGACCCCTTAAAGCTGGGGTGGAAGCTCTATTGTGAATGATTCAGAGAAGCCAGAAACAAGGGGCTGAAGTAGTAAAGTAACAATTTATAAAATTTAATTTCTATTAAGCCTGGGAAGCCACTGTTCCAAAACAGAAATTTTAGGAGCATCTCAGGTATTAAAATTATTTTGGCCCTGCTGCCTCTAAGAACCTGTTAGTTTCTCTGTCATAAATTAAGCCCAAGATACCCAGCCGCCTCTCTGCAGGGAGTGTCAGTCCTGAAGGTTTGGGAACTGTTCTCTTCAGTGTAAATTTCCCTCAAGATGCGTATATATTTCCAATAAAAGGCTAACTACACAGTGAAATTAGGACTAAAATTCTCGGGAAATGTTAGTGATGACTCAGTCCTCAATCTCATTGTCTACTTGCCACTAATAACCTGGTTGTACAAAAACAAAAACACAAAAAGAATACTTTTAATATCTGTAAGGTAAGGTAAAAAGATGGAGAGGAGGGCAAAGAATTAGGGTTTTTTTGTTTTAATTTTTTTTTTTTTTAGTCTATGAAGAAATCCACCCATTTTAATAGTATTTGAGCAGTATTTACCTTCCAATAAATTGAGAGTTTTGCCTTCTTTTCTAGATTACATACCCAGGCAGAAAAAAGGAATAAAATGATGCCCGCAAAGTAAGGTGTTTCCTTTAAATTTAAGAGAATATAGCAGAAGCCTGTTAATGCAATTATCGAGACAAGAACTAACAGATCTAAAAGGTGCTTATGGATTCAGAACAGAAATAAATGAAGATACTTGTTTTCACAGATGCCTCCAAAATAAGGCATGAAAAATGAAACACCCATTTGTACTTTAAATGTATGACAAATGCTGATTAAATTTACCCTGAGAGCATGTCAATTTGAAAAGGGGATTATAAATGTACATGCCACCAGGTGCTCCCTTCTGCAAGGGTGTTGGGGAGGGGGATGCACATTTAAATACTGTTAACACGGGTACATTTAGAATTAGAGCAAAACTGGATGGAAATTAGAATAACATTGGCCTTCTGGAGGGTTAGCAAGGCTGTCCCTGCAGCAGGTTGGCAATTTGTCACATCAGCTCCTTCATGAACTATCAACCTCATTACCATGGTTCACTGCACAGTTGGCCCTTGGGAGTCCAATACTAATAGCATGTAGCGGGTGAAGAGTCGTGTGGTCTCGACTACTTCATTATTGATTCCCTTAAAAACATGCCATCAACATATTTGAATAAAGTAGGTAATACATTAGAGAGGGGAAAACACCAAAAATATCTAAAATCAATTGAAGTAGAGGAAAAATAACCATCATAGGGATGTAGGCAGTAAAAACCCCATGAAAGTAAGTCTTGAAAAGATTGGGGCTAAATAATGTTGTGTGACAGCTACAATTTTTTATTATGTTGTATGTAAGTATGTACTAACCAGTAACAGCTATAACTGAACATTAGAGTTACTCAAAGAAATAGGTCCTAAGGATATTTTTAAGACACTGAGAAGACAAGACATATAGTTAACCAATAAAAAAAAGGTATTGCGACTCTTTTCAAAGACTATAGCCAAAAAAGAGAATAGTTCATTTCTAAAGCTCCAAACCTATTGATAGGGGATGAATGGAAATATTTTGCTACAGTAGTAAATATTAAATAATTTTCTTTTGTGTAGATCTCACAAATCAAATCTTTAATCAAGACCCATCTACGGAGAAACAAAACTCACCTGTTAGATGGGATCATCTGGTCACTTAAGAGTCTCCTTATCCAGCAGCAATAGATTTTAACTACATTGTTTTATGCTTGGAAAGAAACAATATTTATACATGTAAAATATATAATATATAAAATACATAATACAAAATATACAATGTAGTTATTAGTATAAATAAATATGTATCAATGTATTATAATGCTGTTTCCTTTGTATTTTATATTTAGTGATTTATTGATACAGCAAACAATATCCAAGCAGCAAACACATACTTGTTAAAAGGTTGATATATACTGACAACATTTTTTTCAATCCTCACCCAAGGACTTGTTCTCTGATGAGAGAGAGAGAGAGAGAGAAAACATAAATTAGTTGTCTCCCCTATGTGCCCTAACCAGGGATTGAACCTACAACCTTCTGGTGTACAGTGTGATGCTCCAGCCAACTAAGCAACCCAGCCAGGACTACACTGACATTTTAACTGCGTGCAGACTTTAGACTGTACTGTCTAATACAGTAGCCATAAACTTCATGAGGTTATTTAACTTTAACTTTCAATTAGTTAAAATTAGATAAATTTAAAATTTAGTTTCTCAGTCACATTTGAAATGTCAATACATGTGACTTGTGGTAAGTTTATCAGATAACACAGATATAGAACCTACTAGTTAAGTACAAGGCCTGACTGGTTAGCAATGCTTTAGAGCACACCGTTTATTTGCTCTCAATAAATCCTTAACCTGTATCTTTGAAAAGAAATTCAAAGTAGATTAAAATACATAGACAATTTGAATTTTCATAGAGTTAACACTTTTTTTCTGGCATCAGTCACTCACTATATTTTCAATACCATCATCTAAAAATATTTTGCACTTAACACATATATTTAAATTACTCTTGGTGAACATTTGTAAAATGACTAAAATGTGCTTCTCAGATTTGATCATGCAAATGTCCTTTTCACATGGAAATGTGGATTGAGGCAGCTAAAATTTCTGGTGAAGTAGGAAACCTTTTGCTGTGATTATAATTATAAATAGTTTTATTACCAGTCACCACACATGTGACTATTTAAATAAAGTGGAATGGATTTTCTAGCTGGAAAGTGCCAACTGCTCAAAAAAATACATCAGACTTTTAAAAGTCTGAAATGATTAAAAGCAGAGTCATCCTAAATTTAGAAAGTGAATTAAAATGTGTTTGAGCACAGAGCTTATAACGTGTTGCTGTTTCTAAGGTCATTTCTATGGAAGGACAAACTAGTGAGGCAAAAAGTGTGAGTAATGCCCCCACACCAGGATATGAAGCAAATCTTCTCTAATATTCTCCAATAATCTTTGTTGCTTTTCCTTTCCATGGGCTTTTTGTCCTGTGGAGTGGGTGTGCACATGTGCAAAGTCCCTGTGTTTTAAGATAAGGCAAACCCATATTTCAGGCATAAAAGGTATGGAAGTTTTGAAACAGTGTGAAGAGTGGTTCAGCAGAGCTGAAGGCTACCTGAAATCTTAGGAGGATTTGAATAAAAATATGTTCATCTCAGTTTGAGAGAGTTCCGAAGATGGAAATTGCATCAGAACTTTTGAACCCGAGGCTTTTTTCCCTCTGGCTGCCTCTTTGGGGGCTGCAATAAGCTTAAAGAAAATGAATTCACCTCATCCAAAGCAGCTTGTTTTTGTGTCATATATTTTTCTCAGCCTTAATTATTGATGCTTGTGATTTCTTATGGTCTCTTTTCTTTGATAATTCCTTAGACTGAAGTTTCTTAATGTCCCTTTTTGAAGTCCGCTGAAAGACCAGAAGGACTGTTGTGTGCGTTTTCTGATTCATGGCGTTCCATCTCCTCTCTTGTTCCTATCACTTTTAAGATAAAAAATAAAACGTCTTTAGGTCAGCATTCGTGATTTGCTCTATATTTGTCTAAGTTCATGATTCTCTTTCATTCACATTCTGCTTCAATCAGACTATTATAATATCGTTTCTTCCAAGTCCTGACCTCTTCACACCAGTACTTCATTAGAGAGACTCTGAAATGTTCTACACTCTCAAAATACCATATCATCCTTAAAAATGCCATAAAATGGTCAGGACCTTTTATCATCTAATTGATACTCCTTTCTAAGTTTTTGGAGGAATATGTTTAGGAAGAAAATGTTTAAGAAGATTCTAGGTCAGACTACCTAAACTCTTAACCAAGCTGGCCCAGGTGTTAGCTATATGACTTAGGCAAATATAATACTTCAACCTCTTTAGGGCCTCAGATTCATCATCTATGTAATTTCAAACTTTATCTCAAACTATAATTGCAAGGATTTAGTAATAACTGATGCAAAACTCAATGACCAGCCCATTGTGAACTGTACATAATGAATATTAACTATCATAATTACTTAGTATTTTATAACAGGCTTTTTGTGACAGCTGTCATTGACCAACCAACTAGATTGGAAACTATTTGATAACAACTTTTTTTTTGTATTAATTGATTTATTTTTTCCTCTTAACACTTAGTACAGCATTAGGCACATTGAGATACTCTTAGTTGAATCTTACTCGATGGGTGTGTTTCAAATATATTACATGTTTCAAAACTTTTCTTAAATTATAGAGCTTTGAAACAATAGGGTAGATAAGGAAAAAGTCAAAAGATTACTGCTTGCACATGTAGTAGCAAATCAGAGCCTGACAAATAATTTAAAGACTTTAAGAACAGTAAAAGTAAAAATGGCCCAATGTTAAGTTCAATAGTCATCTTTATAGCAAGAAAAAGTAGTTATGTTTGTGGATGCTCTAATTAAAATATGAAGTGGAAGCACTGGTATATTTTTTAAAGGAGATAGAATTTTGATTGTTTTTAGATAATATGGTTTTCTACTTGGAATTCTCAGAGAAGAAAGAAAGTTAATATAAGAGTTTATAAGTGGATGGATATGATATAAATATCTCCAACCCAAAAGTTTCCCTATGTAACAGCAGTAAGCGATTAGACAATATAGTAGAAAAAAACCTAAAAAATAATTATGCATTTATTAAGCATCAGAAGTTACTTCAATCTACTGAAACTGTGATGTGATATTTTTTATTATGCAAAAAATTAGCCCCAAATATTACAAATATATTTTTAATTAATATAAAATAATGGTGGTATAATGAAATGGAAGAGAGAGCACATATTGATCATTCATGGGAGTAATAGTTGATTTTGTAAGTTCTGCATTGTTCCAGTGCTCCAAAGTGTGGTTCTTCAACAAGCTCAGAATGATTCTATACACACTGGGGGTGGTCAGTTTTATTTAAACTAATTCAAAATTCAAAATTTTATGTGATATCTTTTGGCACACATTATTATATCTACACATTTTAATACCATTACTTTCTTACATGTATTCACCTCCTATATCTCTAATATTAGCAATAGATTTTTTTCTTCAAATTACCAAATAAAACTTTTGTGCTGTTATGTACCTGTTATGTCCAAACCCACCTTCTGTACTCTTTCTGTGATGCTGAGGCTGGCTCTGTACAAAACCTTCTTCCTGAACTCATTTCTCAGTTGACTTCTAGTTGGGGATACGGGGGAAAAGTGATGTGGATCACGGAAGTGCATATGGGAGAAAGTATTCTTTTAATATTTCATCTTACATCAGTGACAATGGACAGCTATGACCCAAATCTTCAACATCTTTGGCACTCCCAGCCATGGCCACCCAGACATACAGGCACCAGTTACCCCTACCTACTTTGGTAAATCGTATACCAGTTGTATAACAGGCTGGATCAGACCAGATTACTGGTGAGCACAGCGAGGAATCCCAATATGGCATGAGAAGCTGCTCCTGCCCCAGCAGAAGGGAGGGGATGGGGAGAAACTCCAAGGTGACTGACTGGAACGGCAGCCAGGGAAATAACCTGCTTCCCAGAGATGAGATGGGAAATGCCCACGGCAGCCTGGGATCAAATCTGGAGCTGAGATGCGCTCTCATATCCCCAGGGAAAGTAAACAAGTAATGCAGCACCTACACAGAAAATACATGGGCTGAAAAGTTTACAAAACAGGTATAATAAGGTGATACCTGATTATAATAAGGTATAATAAGGTGGTACCCCACCTCAGGCCAAGATGCTTGTGCGCCTGTACACAGCTGGTAAGTTTTTGCCCCCTTGCACAAACTGGTGGCCAGAAGAAAGGCAATGACACTGGGAACTTGACAAGCATGGTGGACATTGGCACACATTGGCTGAAACACTGGACGTTCCAACGCACATGGATTCCTGGGCTGAGTCTTTAAAATGGAACACATGGGGAAACATGTGGTCTTTTCTCCTCCCCTTACTAGTTGGATCAGCCCCAGGGACGAGTTTCTGAGACCAGTGGGCCCTGGAGTCTGTGTGGCCTGGGGATGTTCCCAGAACCCCTTCCATATAGAAAGTGATAGCAGCCCTACCCAGCCAGTTGGGCGCAGACTCCTGAGAGATGCCTGGAGCCAAACCCGGAGCCTGAATCTGCCCAGCAGCCTGGATGAGCACACTATAGCTACCTGCATTTCTCAAAGGATGGTACTTTAAAATGGGAACAGGGATCCCAGGCACATTCTGGAACTGATCTGGCCTGGCAGAGTATGGCGGGACTATTAGTCTTTGGGTGCTTTGAAGTGAGCGCGGCTCTAAGGTAGAAATCTGTCATTATTCCAAAACTGTATAATCTTTAAATAAACAACCCCTTTCCTTTTCCACCAAATGTCTGACTCCAGAGTTTTGCTTGTAGGCAGTGAGCAGCAGAACTCCACTGACTGCGGGAACAGCACTGGTCCTCCGTAACAACTGCACTACACCCTCTTTATTGAACTTAAATCTCAGACACATCACAGATTATTTTAATCCCTTGACTTTTTCGATCACTTGGATAATAAAAACTATTAGTTAAAATGACAAGCATCCTTAGTATTTCAATAGAAGTTTAAATTCCGAGTGCTGTGTTTCCCTCCACTTTAACAAAACTATAAAATACATTTAACTATATTCCCAATAGGTTCTTACATTGTCAGGCAAAAGTAACTGCACTAACAACTTGAAATATGTAGCTAGAGATAAATTTCTGCTTAGGTTTCAAAATGTAAATACCCTCGAACTATATCAGAAAAATAAGAAACAACAAATAATCTCACACACACAGTTATGCACATATTTCTAAGAATAGACTTGCGAATCTCCACAGATTTGCAGCTATGTGTCAACTTTGGTTGTTGAAAACTGACTTTATCTCTGTTTTGTATTTTGTATTTCCCCTAAGACTAGAGACCTAGTCAATATTTCTTTTGCCTTGTTTCTTTCATAATTTGCCTCAAACCCTTATCCTCCTAAGCCTTTATATGTCCATTCTCTTGTCATGAAATTATTGATAGTGATAAATTATTCAAAATAATTTGATATGCTTTGCATGTATATATACAAAAGAGGAAAGTGTTTCTTCACCCATGAAAACAGTTTTACTAAAATAAAACCGATTTAAAGATGTTTGTGACTTTGATTAATGTAGATAATAAGAGTTTATATAATTTAGAATAGCAGATAATTTCTCAAAACATAAATATTTTGGCCTGAAGATAAATTGCCTATTTGTGTTAAAATATAAATATATCTGTTATTCTGCTAATATATAATCTTACAAAAAAAAAGCAAAAACAATACTATAAAAAGAAACATAGAAGAAACTAGAAAGTTATCTCTACTTTGCTTAACACGTTTTTATCTTTCGCTCTACAATGCATATAGAGAAATGATGTTTTGTTCTTAACCTGAAGACACACATATTTGCATTTTTGTGCATTTCCTTAGGGAGTGCAGAATTTGCTGACAAGTAAGGTAAAATGGGAGAAAATGAAATAGTACTCTCTTCATTTCCTCCCATTTTGTGCTTTGTGGGACAGAAATTCTGTCTTTAAATGAGACTAATATAAATCTTTAAGGAAAACTAAAATGTTTCTTTTTCTCTAAGAGTAAAATTTTCCTTGAAATTCTGTATTAAAAATGAATTACCTATTTATACACAATTGAGAAATAGATCGAACTTCAATTTTGTTTCACTTCAGAGTGATCAAAACCAATTGGAATAAATATAAAATCACAAAGATCAGTTTTGATAGTGATATATAGGATTGTCTCTACCACATTAAAATGTTAAGGCATAATATGATTTTTGGAGGCCTGTAATATTAGTTTTAACTCTGTTTTAAGCTTATGGATGTTCCCAAATGAATAGTCTATTGTTTAGCTACACAAAGGGGACCATTCCATTGACCCCCAGGGTGATCAGTCAGAGCCTCCAGTGGGAGAGTTCATTACTCGGGGCCTGGCAGGAATGATAATGAATGCTATTAGTCACCATAAAACTTTCCAACAGCTTTCGAAATCCTGGTCACAGTATTTGATTCAGTGACCTATTGTGATCACCAACCCCACTGGCTGTGTACCATGTAATGAAAAATTATTTTTCACTTATTTTATATTAATATACCAATAATTTCACATGCATTAAATGATAATATACACATAATATAAACTGTTAGACTTAGCCAGGTAGTTTATGGATGCACAGTCTTGATGAAATACAAAAATTATCTTTGTATCCTGGAATATCTTTTAATAGGAAGATCACTTTATTACCTATGGACTGGGACCAGGTTCCCTTAGTTTTCATAATAGAACTTACATTGACACAATATTTATGTCACATTGACACTTCATTTTATAATTTGCAGACTAATATAATGTTACAAGAGCTATATCATCACACAATATGAACAAAACTTTTGTAACCAAGATATGTAGCGTGGAATATGTTTGGCAAATACTTATTCCCCTCTTCTCCCACTGTAGAGCATTCTTCATGGACCCATTGATGTTGGGCTTGGCCTTGGGACCAGTTTTGGCCAATGGACTGATTGGCAGAGGTGACAGAGACACTGGTGTCAAACGTGTTTGTCCAGCGTGGCTTGATTGCTTGTGCTGTAATGATCTTTCATGAGGACAACTAAGGAGCTACTGTCGCTTCACATGAAGCCCAGACACACCCACAGAAGAACTGCAGTCTGGAGCCAAATGTCGCTGTCCATCAGCCTGAACCTGAGCTCGCCCACCTGACCTCCTTCGTGAGTGAAACGGCTGTCACACCGCTGCCTGCAGGCCCGGGAGTAAATGCTTGTTGCTTGTTGTAAGCCAGAGTTTTTGTATGGTTTGTTGTATAGTATTATTGAAGCAAAAAGCTGACAAATTAACTGTGGAGCACAGACCGTTTTAGATTTATCAAACATTCTAAAGCTATTCAAATGTACTTGCCAGCTCTGTCTGGGAAGAAAAACATAACTGTGAACTGGGCATTCCCAGTTTTAACTGATTACCTCAAGATGAATTTCAGTTATTTTTTTGGAAATAAGTTAGATAATGATGTAGTTGATGTACGAACTATACTTTAAAATACTTGACAGTCAAAAGAGAGGAAATAAGATCAATAGGCACAATAGGCACAACAAAATAAAGTGTATCTATCTTATTTTAGACATTGTTAATGTTGAAGGATTTTTCCCAAGTTGGTCCTCTGTTTTTTTTTTCTTTTTTTTTTTTTTTTAATGTCTTATTATCTGATCATGTAACTGAACAAAAAAATGGAGGGCTGGCTGCCTGTCACCACAAAAACCAAACTCATGAGGCAGATGATGGTGAAAAAAGAAAGAGGTTTTATTCAGGTGCTGCATAATTTGGGAGAATGGTGGAGTCCTGTCTCAAATACCATCTCCTCAGAAAGACCAAGAGAAAAGCTCGCCTATTCACAGGTGTTCACAGGCCTATTGGAAGAGTTCCTCCTCCAATTTAAAGTATGGTTCTTGGGAGCCTGCAGGGAGCTGCTAAGCAGTCTGAGTCTCTATCCAGGTAGCTTAGCCTGTTCCCAGCTGCTGTTAATTTCAGGCCTCCTGGAGCCTGCATGTAAAGCCCACACAGTCATGGGCCATGCTGCCAAGGTCACATACTCCTGGGAGAGTTTGTGAACCCATCTGGGAGTGCATCACCAGGCAGGCAAGAGAAAGAGAGGCTCCCTCCTGGAGGCCATGGGCTATGTGGCCCAAAGAGAGAACAGGTGAGCACACCGTGGGAGATCAGACCAGGAGCAAAAATGAGTCACAAGCCCCCAAACCTCTTTGTTCCCCGGGGATTATATTAGTTTGGGTGTGGGACAAACTGCGTGCTTTCTCAAAATGACCAATCAACTTCCCAGACATTGGTGAGCTTCAGGTGGGTCCACCAACCAACCAATTCCATCTTTCCCTAGGCTAGACTGACAGGCCACCTTGGTCCTGAACCTCCCCTTGTGTTGCTTTGACCATAGTGCATGTGCTTGCCTTCCTCAGATCCCACCTGCAATCTGGTAAGGACAGGGAGGTTTTTTCTCTATTAAATTATTTTGGTAGTTCTTCATACACTTGGGCCCTATCTTTGATATTTCTAGTTTTCTTCCTCCTCCAGCATAAGAACCTCCCCCTGCTACCATCTGTGCCAATGGGGGAGACTCCCCCATGCTATGGGGATACTCTCCCTCACTATGGATAGACTGTCTATTGGCAACAATTAAAGTGACATATTATTTATCAAATTTCTTGCAATTAAAAAATCACCAATGTTCTCTGCTGAAGTAAATTAAATCATACTTTATTATGTTAAATTTATCATTTGTAAAGAAATAAACATACATCCATAAGCTTTTCCCCATATGTTTTTTCTAGATCACATAGGCAGTATTTTTCATGAAAGGGACAAAAGGTAGAAAAGGCATAAAGGAAAGCATGCTAACAACGGTATCAATGATAACTAAGACCATAGAGCACTGGGAACTTACAAAGTGTTGTGAATAAAGTTCTTTACCTCATTCGATTTTCACAGAAATGTGTGAGAACATTAAAACAATATAATCACACTTAGACAAAATCTTTGTAGAACAATACTGAAAATATTTGAGATGGGACATTTTTAAATGGTAGAGATTTTCCTTGAGCTGCTATCCTCTGACCCTGTTACTTTCAATTATAAAAACCACTTTCAATATTAAATATGAACCTACTTTTTCTTATATATCATAGAATTCCTACCTTAGAGTAGTTAAGAAGTTCCCATTCAAGTATGCCTCACAGAGATTTTTTTACATATATTTCATATGCACTTAAATTAAAAATATATTTCTGTATTTAACTCTATTAATTCATTTCCTTCCAAAATATTGCCAGATATGGAATGAAGTGATCCTTTTGTGCTTTACTGACTTCTTGTCTTACAATATTTAACCCATCATTCAGTTCTGGTGTTTCTTCAGTTCAGGTAATTCTTGAATCTAACAGTTTCTCTGCCTTTATATTGCCTATGGCCTATTCCAAATGGTCAGAATATTTATGTAAAACCAATTCAAAATCTATGGCTCTGGCATGAACCTCCCATCATTTTTTTCTTTTTTTTGAGGATAGTGGGATTTTTTTTTTCTCTGATCTTCCTCTCTCTTTGACCAGTAGGTCTAACATGAGAATCCAGGTCTAGGAATTAAAGACCTTGTTTTGCAGTTTGGTCTCTATTTCTTATTGTTTGTTAGACTTTCTTTGATTATTTATCTGGCTATCTCATGACTAAATTCATTTATTTTTTTCCCAGTATATTTGACATTAAAAACTAAAACAAAACAAGCGAATAAGCAAAAATGATGAGACTGGGAGAAGGTGAAAACGGAAGGGAGAATTCCACATGAGGCAGAGAGTGAGAAGTTCTTCATTTACCTGAAGACCTGGAAGAGTCCTTTCTGTTGATCTTTGATGTTCAAATGTAGAAGTCCCGGGTAGAAAGTTTCTTAATCTTGTAATTTATAATGCCTATCAGACTGGAGGTTGAAACTTAGGAACTACATAGCCTTACAATCTACTTCCTTTCTTGAAAACTCCAGAAGTGGAAACGGGTTAATCACTGGAAGAGAAGGAATCTAGTTAATATACAGGGAAATAAGCACTATCAGTATTATGATTGTCTGCATATAATTCTATATTTGGAGAGATCTCCCAAACATATTCAATCTAATGTAGAAAGCCTGTGCTAATATTTTTTTCTTTCCTTCTTTTTCTTAAAAGAACTCACCAACATTTTAATTTACATATTCATCTACTGATTTAGTTGCTTAAATCCTGTCTCTTCTTCTCAACTATATATTTGCTAAGTGCTGGGTCCCAGCAAGTTAACATAAAGTGTCTAGAGTAGTATCTGGCATCTCTTTAGTGATAACTAAATATTTTGAGGAATATTAAAGTAAATATTAAATGTTAAATATTATGGATATTAAATCTTTGTACATTTATGATGATGATGTATGATGAAGTATAAGTTTGTTCTGTGGGCAGGGAGGAGTGGGTAACAGTATAGGTATGACTAATAAGATGATTGTAAGGCACTTTTCAAGAATTAAAAAATGATGAGCCCTGCTGGTGTGGCTCAGTGAATTGAGCATAAACCTATGAACCAAAGGGTCACCAGTACCATCCCCAGTCAGGGCACATGCCAGAGTTTCCAGCCAGCTTCCCAGTAGGCAGTGTGCAAGAGGCAACCACACGTGATGTTTCTCTCCCTCTCTTTCTCCCTCCCATCCTCTATCTAAAAAAAGTATATAAATAAAATCTTTAACAAAAAAATAAAAAAAGTTAACTTTAAAAAAATAATGTAAAATATGCATTATAACAGCAATAGTTTCCATAGAGACGAGCTTTATCATACAACAGCTTAAAAAACTCTAATTTTAATTTTACTCTCCACTGGAACAAAAACATGTGTCTATCCTAATTAAAATATACATGAAATATAATTATGAAGTAGCCAACAAAAGCAGTAGAAACAGATATTAATAGATTTTACATTAGCATATTCAGGTTTGGGTCCTTTTGATATAGAGAGAAATAATTTTTTGTCATTATCTTATAACTTCCAACTAAGCAGTTCTGGTTCAGGTTTTTAAATCTCACTGTTGGTATGCTTAAAAATGTTTAATAGAATGATTCCACATCTCACTTTTGAAAACATTGCCACTGCTGGAATTAATATATAGTAGCTCTCATATTACTATCTAGCTTCTCCTTAGGTTGGATTTAAAGTGATGTAAGAAAAACAGTGACTTACAGCATTTACTAATCAAAGCTTCCCAGAGAGCAGAAAGTGGAATTATGATAATGGCTCTTTCTGCCTTCCATGGACACTTCTTTTATCCCCTCCTGCTTTTATGCCCTTCAACTTACATTGCTGGCGTGAAATGACCACTCTCTCCCGGTCTAAGCCGTTCTTCTGATCTTCTGTTAAACAGCACTATCCTCACAGTGCATTATGTGAGCCCTGCCTCATGACGTTCTCTACCTCCACTGAATGCCCTTGGACAGCCCCCAGTAATTTCACTACATGGCATTAGACTGATAAAGCATTTGTTTTATGTTCCCAAATGAGTTTGTCAGATCCTTTACATCCCTTACAGCACATAACATAGTACATACTTAAAAATGCTTTTAAATCAAATTGAATGCTGTTCAGTGCTTAACATCTGCCACAAAATAAATATTTTATGGTAATAATTATGATTCAGTTCTATTTTATGATAAGAAAATAATTTAGAAGATTAAGAGACAATCTCATTGACCTTCTCTACTTTTCACTCCTATAGGAAAAATTTTCCCTTACCTCTACCTTTTTTTTCCTACTGTGACTTTTTAATGTAGGTGAAAAACTCTACTGTGTACTTATGAGAATTGATGTTTAATTGAAATATATAAAAGTTCTGGCAAAAGAATCATCCCTGGGGAGGATAAAGTACAGTTGTGGGTTAAGCAGCAGCATTGTTTTTTTTGTTGTAGCAGCTGCCTTTAAGCAGATGTTTGTAGTAGTAATGGACTAGTTACCTGTGTGTTCACAGCGAGCTAAAAATAGTCTTGCATTTTGCATCTTTTATTTGTGTCAAAAGAGGGAGGGTCACACTTTTAAAATCCTTCTGCAGAAAATCAGTTTTGAGAAAAGATTATTCTAGCGTGCCATTTTTACAGCACATTTGCTCTACATTTTTATCAAATAAGGACAAGAGGATGATCCATCAGTGACCGAAGACAATCCTACCCTAAAGACCAATGCTGCTCTTTAAAGCAGAGGTGTGTACAGCCACTGGAAGATAAAATCCTAAACAAGAAGACAATGCTTCCTGGCTTTGTGATCAGATTGTAAAACTTTCCCCTCCATAGGACAGAACCACTTGGGAGTGCTTTGATCTGTCTGATAGATGTTCCAGGCCAGGTCACCTAGGAAGCCCACTCTAAAAGGGAGATCAGCAGGCACAATAAGGTAAGAGGGAGTCAGCCCCTGTGTGTGGTGGGGGAGTGGAGGAAGCTGACATGGGCAGAGGGAGGTGAACCATGGTGCAGGCACAACACAGGCCTGAGTGAGCCACGCCAAGGGGCAGCTTTGGAACTGGGGTGTCTCAACAGAGGTATCACAAATTGGTGCAAGGAGGTCAGGCCTTTGTTCCTTTGGGCTGATCAGTGATTGGATTCTGTTGTGCCTGGAAAGTGGGCATAAACTTGGGCAATGTGGCTCTCTTCAGACAAGGTTTGAAAGTTGTTAGGTGTCAATAATCTAGTCATTGGGGGAATGAAAGTTGGGAAGCTTATAAAAGGGAAAATTATAAAATGAGAATGTATTAAAATAGATATTAATATAACATATAATATAGTTACATAATTGTATATCTACTTATGTTGTATTTTCTTCCGTTGTGAGAAAATTTTGTTTTTAGAGAGAAATGCTATAATAAGTGATGAATCTCCCATTTATTAGAGGGAAAGAGTTCAAGTACAGAATAATAGTCATTGGTATTTACAAATTCATGAATCTGAACTGAAATAACACATTAGTAACAAAAGAATCCATACTTATCCACTTGATATTCTCATCAATGTTCTAAATGTTCACATTATTATAGGTCTTGGATTTATAACTAAAATTTTTTTCTATGTGTGGAGTGCTACTATTTAGGAAAACTTGCCAGAAAGTTATATATATCAATAAGTTTGCTGAGTGCAAGATAACTTATATACTCATAACTATCATTTATAAAATAAAAATATTAATAAATTTAAAAAAATTCCAAATGTAGGTGGCTGAATGTCTGTTAACTGAAAACTACTATGAGGAAAGTTACAAGGAGAGGGATGGGTGGGATGTGAAGAGCTACTGAATTGAACAAAAATACATGTAAACATATTTATTGTTTGCCAATACATGTATGTTTACCTATATGTACGTACCAGGTATCTCTCTAAGTACATATCTCTATGTACAAAGGTATGTATTTGTTTAAATTTACATGTATATGGGTAAAAGTGGGGGGAATGTCACCAAAATATTCATAGTAATAACCAAAACAAATAGACCTCTGGCTAAACAGAGCATGACAACTTTTATTTTCTATATTTCTTTCATTTTCTACAAGATTACATATTGTAATAATATTATGTATGTATATACATATATGCCAATTTATCCATGAAATGACGTAGTTCCTTGGGTCACATTATGTGGGAAAGCAAACAGAGCACTGATTAGTTTGCTCTTGGCTTACTACACACATGCTGATGCATGCAGAGGTAGAAGGAATCTGGACAGTTCTGGCAACTTGAGGCAACAGAAAGAAATTGCTTACAATAGGTAATAAAAATCATAATGCATTTTTTAATTTCCTGCCACATTTTTTCTGGTAGAAGGTGTTTAAATAACAAGAGTAAGTGAATGAAGTATTAAAATAGCTTTATCTTTTCAACACAAATTGATAGTCATTTGGTTTTAGGTTTTAGCGGTTACTAGTCTTCCAATGCTTTTAGTTATTTTTTCCATTTGAAACAATATTATTTCTTATTGTCAATCTTTAAACCTCAGTTCAGATGTCTCTGTTTGCATTTACTAGTTATTTTTTAATTGTGGATTTTAATTGATTTACCTGTATTTATATTACAGTTAAAACATTTATTAGAAGAGATGTGCTTAAAAACAATGTCTCCAAATATTTCAGGAGCTCAACATTCTCTTCCCACTTTTCATATCTTTGATTACTTGTCACCTAAAGAATTACTAAATGCTTTTGAATCTTATTTTACTCTCACTCAGCACTCCTTTACTTCTTCTATTAAGAGCACTTTACAGATTGGCTTTCTGATAGTGGGGTAGCGTCAGTTCTGATGCTTTTTTGATCGATCAAACCTCACTTCTTTTGTTGTTCACTGGCGACAGGGTTAGTGATTTCCCTCATGTCACTGTCAAACACAATATTATTGAAGTTTAAGAACAACATATTTTCAACCATCTTTCAGACCAATTTAAAGACTGAGGGAAAGCTATAAACATGCAATTATTTTGCAAAACTTCCTGCCATAAAAGATTAGACACTGAGGTGAGGCTTTCTTTCCTATCACTTCAGGAAGTTATTTGCCAATTCTGATAACCCCCTTACTACAAAGTCCTGTGTTTGTAAAGCAGAGGGATGTCTGCCTCTTGGTAAACAAAGAAGCCAATTCTGTGCTGAGACCCAAACTTGTGGTTTCCCATCATTCAAATCCTGTTCCTCAGCTTTTCAAGCCTCAGAATTTACCTTGTCTGTTTCCTAATTTTTTTGGCTTGTTTGTTTTATTATCTATTTTTATTGTATTTTTCCATTACCACTTGACCCCCTTGTACCCCACCCCCTGCAATCACCACACTGTAGTCCATGTCCATGAGTCCTTTTTCCTCTTTGCTCCAACTCTCTATTACCTAACCTCTCCCCCAATAGCTGCCTGCCTGCTCTCTATCTATGAGTCTGTCTCTAATTTGTTTGTTAGATGAGTCTTTTGATTAAATTCCACATGTAAGTGAAATCATATGGTATTTTATATGATTTGGGGAGTCTTAGATTTACCAAGTTCATTGAAGATATATTATGTACCTTGTAAATGCTGGTGTCTTAATTTACAGTGTGAATTTTATCAAGTGGAAAAAGTACTCGTATAAGTTCAGCATGAGGACTTTCCCTGTGTAGTAATGGCTTCATTAAGGTATAGTCACCTCTTGGCTCCAATACAGTATGTGTCTACTTACAGTTTCACTTTCAGAGGATAATGTTTTATTCCAAATTCTGAGCATTGCCATACTTTTATTTCCCTATGATCCATTTAATAATGCCAATAATTTTAACCTGCTAGTTTTACTATGGTTTGTTATCTTAGATACACAAGGAAATCAACTAGGAAATTTAAGAATATGGATACCTGGGATTCATGCTATTCCAACTAAATTCGAATCTCAAAGTAAAATGGGAAAGTATATTTTAAAACTCTCCATAAGTTATTCTGATGAATGACCACGGTTTCAAACCATTGGCTTATACACTTAACTACTCAGCTATCAAGGTGTAAGATTTTCTGCAAAGATAAGTGAAATCTACAGTATTCAACCAACTGCTACATGTCATATACCTCTCCCAAACCAAGCTCTTTCTACTTCTGAGAATTAAGAGTGAACATATCATCACTGGGCTCCTTCTCCATCATGCACTGAAACATCATATCAATAGTGATGAAAGGTGCTGGATGGAGACCGTTTTGGATATCAACAAGAGCTCACCTTTACCATGAGCTACCATATGCCAATTACCAGGTAATTTACCTTCATAAATATCTCCATTCATTTTCTTTTTGTTTCTTTTGGCAGGTGTGTTTTAAGCAATTGGTGTGTAACTAGTTGTACTTCATGAATTAACCCCTTTATAATAAATAGTAGGATTTATTCAAAATTTAAAAAAAAATTACTGTTACCTGTGTCTAGAAGGTTTTTTAATTTAATATATTTTATTGATTATGCTATTACAGTTGTCCCATTTCTCCCCCATCATTCCCCTCCATCCTGCCCACTCCCTCCCACCCACATTCCCCCCCTTTATTTCATGTCCATGTGTCATAAGTTTAGCTTCTACATTTCCCACACTATTTTTGCCCTCCCCCTGTCTATTTTCTGTCTATTATGCTACTTATTCTCTGTACCTTTTCCCCCTCTCTCCTCCTCCCACTCCCCTGTTGCTAACCCTCCATGTGATCTCCATTTCTGCAATTCTGTTCCCGTTCTAGTTGGTTGCTTTTGTTTCAGGTGTGGTTGTTAATAGCTGTGAGTTTGCTGTCTTTTCACTGTCATATTTTTTATCTTCTTTTTCTTAGGTAAGTTCCTTTAACATTTCATATAATAAAGGCTTGGTGATAATGAACTCCTTGAACTTGACCTTATCTGAGAATCACTTTATCTTCCCTTCCATTCTAAATGACAGCTTTGCTGGATAGAGCAATTTTGGATGTAGGTCCCTGCCTTTCAAGACTTCAAATACTTCTTTCCAACCCCTTCTTGCCTGGAAGGTCTCTTTTGAGAAATCAGCTGACAGTCTGATGGGAACTCCTTTGTAGGTGACTGTCCCCTTATCCCTTGCTGCTTCTAGAATTCTCTCCTTCATTTGAGTCTTGGCTAATGGAATTACGATGTGCCTTGGTGTGTTCCTCCTTGGGTCCAACTTCTTTGAGACTCTCTGAGCTTTCTGGATTTCCTGGAAGTCTATTTCCTTTGCCAGATGGGGAAGTTCTTCTTTATTATTTGTTGAAATAAGTTTTCCACTTGTTGCTCTTCTTCTTCCCCTTCTGGTACCCCTATAATTCGGATGTTGGAACGCTTAAAGATGTCCTGGAGGTTCCTAAGCCTCTCCTCATATTTTTGAATTCTTGTTTCTTCCTTGTTTTTTGTTTGGTTGTTTCTTCCTTCCTTCTAGTCCACTCCATTGATTTGAGTCCCAGTTTTCCTCCCATCTCTATTGGTTCCCCATGTGTCTTCCTTCATTTCATGTATTGTAGCCTGCATTTTTTCATCTAATTGGTGAGCAAAATCAACTAATTCTGTGAGTATCCTGATGACCAGTGCTTTGAACTGTGCATCTGATAGGTTGGCTATCTCTTCATGGCTTAGAGGAAATGGCTCTGGGAATCTGATGTGTTCTCTGGTTTGAGCCTTTTGTTTTGTTTTGTTTTGTTTTGTTTTGTTTTGTTTTGTTTTGTTTTGGTTTTGGTCTGGTCGCAGCTGTTACGTAGTGAGGAGTGGAGCCTTAGGTGTTCCCCAGTGTGGGGCAGCCCAGTCACTGGGTTGTGATGCTGAATGTGGGGTTGGGGTCTGAGAGGGAACAATGGCGCCTGCTCTGCTCTCTCTTGGATTCCCGTCCCTTCTGTTGCTTGCCCTTTGCCTGGATTATCTGTGTGCACGAATGTTGGACTGTTACGGAGAAATGAAATGATCCAGAGGCAGGGAGTTCGCGAAGCACGACTCTTTATTACACGCGTCATCCCAGAAGAGGCAGTCCCCTAATTCTGGGCCCTGATCTCAGGGAAAACTCTTCGTTTTAAGCATTATTACATCCTGGCTTCTGCAGCAGATGCGGTTGTAAATTTTAACTCCCTTTCCCCCTTCTTCTGATTTATTTCTCCCTCAATTAGGGCCTCAAATTAGGGTTTGTATTCTGATCTATTTCTACTCTCAATTAGGGGGTTGTATTCTGATTTATTTCTTCCTCAATGAGGGCCTCAATTAGGGCTTGTATTCTGATCTATTTCTACTCTCAATTAGGGGTTGTATTCTGATTTATTTCTTTCTACATCAGGACCACATGGTCAGCCAGCCATCTTGCATGGCCTAACTGGGTCTGCACAGTTGCCACCCCGTGCCCGGGGTCGACAGCTGCTGCCTGTGGGCCTGCCAGCTGCCTGCACACTTGGGAACTGCCAGCCACTGCTGCCTGTGTTCCCGGGTCCGCACCTCCACTATTTCCTGCCACGACTCCACCCCTCTTACTGGTCTGGTTGAATGGTTGTTGGACTTCCGTATAGTTCAATTTTCTATTAGCTCTGGTTGTTTTCTTGTTTCTAAATATTTGTTGTCCTTAATTTTGGTTCTGAGAGGAGGCACAGTGTGTCCACCTACGCCTCCATCTTGGCCAGAAGTCCTAAATCTAGAAGTTTTTTTTTTTTTTTTGTTCTGTTTTTTTGCTTAATTCCTTCTCTTTTTTCACCCAGTCTCCCAAACTCTCCCCCTCTGACAGCTGTCAATCTGTTCTCTATGAGTCAGTTTCAATTTTTTTGTTAGTTTATTTTGTTCATTGGATATTACATATAAGTGAAATCACATGGTACTTGTATTTCTCTGATTGGCTTATTTTACTTAGCATAATTCTCGCCAGGTATGCCCATGCTGTCACAAACGGTAAGATTTTCTTCTTTCTTACAGCTAGTTAATATTCCATTGTGTAAATGTACTGTGGCTTTTTTATAAACTCACCTACTGATGGGCACTTGGGCTGATTCCATGTCTTGGCTATTGTAAATAAGCCTATTATGGATATAGGGGTACATATGAAAGTCTGTCCATAAAGTATCCGACCATGTAATAGGAAAAATTTATTGAAGAAGATACAAGAAACATTGTATTTAGGACAATGACGCCTCAGTCCCCTTCAAAGTTATGACCTTCTTGAGAAAATCTGCTTCACTGGTAACAGTTTGAATCAAGTCATTAGCAACTGCAGCATGATGTTCCTTCTGCTCTGGTAGCAGAATCCACAGAGCAAATTTTGCCATGGCATGTTTCATGCCAAAATCCTGCATCAAAATCTTGGACACAGTAGTTTTTCGAATCCCCAGATGAGCTTCTAGTTCTCCCACTGTCAATCGCCGATCTTGGTTGATTGCAGCCTGTACACATTCAACATTCTCAGGTGTTCTGTTGGATTTTCGGGGCAGTGTTGAGTAGCTTATTTCTTTTTAAATTTTGGATATTAACCCCTTATCAGATGTATCATTGGTGAATATGTTCTCCCATACAGTGGGTTTTCTTCTTGTTTTGTTGATGGTTTCCTTTGCCTAAGTAAATATACCAGAAAAAAATTTCTATGAGAAATGTCTGAGATTTTACTGCCTCTGTTCTCTGCTAGGATTTTCATGGTTTGCTCAGGTGGTGACCATCACAGTTGGTGTTGAAACTGTTGATGCTGAAAATGGACCAGTGGTTCCAAATGATGCCACCAGCAAAACTGCCGAAGTCAGAACCAAAATAACTTCAGAAGTTAGGGATGCAAGTCTGGATGAAGCCATTTCCATCAATAATAATAAAGGTAAAACAGAGAATAAAAGCTCTGGAGAACATGCTGAACTAGAGTTCCAAATATTCTCCAGTTGTATCAGAATCCCCTGGTGGAGACGATTTCCAGGAGAAAGCCAGTGTTGGAGCCGAGGCCATTGTGACTCAGCTAATTTCATGCAGATTCACACTGCAGCAAAAATCACTGTGGCAGTGAGTTTGATAGGTGCTTTTGTAGTTTTTAAAAAGCCTTCTTTTCTAGAAAGCTTTAATGTGCCTTGAATATTTTTGGTATCCACTGATAGGTTTCAAGATGGAGAGTTGACATTTTATGTATCTGAAGAGTTTTCAGATCTCTGTGGTCAGAATATGACATTGCCGCAAAGAGCTTCAAGAGTTTTATCTTTGGATTTAAATCTTATATCATAGTGATTGAAATATCTATACAACCTACATTCACTTTAATTTTTCTTTACCTTATCATGATGTATACAAACCTAGATTCTTGAGTTTTGATTTGAACTTATTTAAAATGAAGTAAAAAAAAAAAAAAAAAACTTCTGGAAATAACTTAAAGGAAAAGTGAAGAATAAAAGCTTCAAAACCAGAATGTGCATGTGTTAAGGACATGTATTCAAAGTATTTATACCTCTCAGCAACCCAAAGTGGAGTATATTATTTTCATCCCCATTTTACAGTAAAGTGAAGAGCAAAACAGATTAAATAACTGTCCAAAAGCTTGTTAATGATGAGCATATTCAAATCTCCCCATTTTACCTTCAGAGCCTTTTTTTGGGGGGGGGATAACATTTTGTTTCTTCATTCTTCCAAACAAGAATATTACAACTCAACAACAATGCACATTACTGGAAAAACACAATTGCAACTCAGCTATTAAGAAAAAGAACTGGCAATCACATTTAAATCATCACAGAAATCATAATTAATTTACTGCACAAAATAAAACACTTCATACAAACCTTTTTGGTTCACACATAAGTCAGAGAAACAAGTTCTAAAAAAGTATCAGGTTTGTTATAAGAAAGATAATAAAAATTTTAATGTTATTTTTCAATAGTGTGTGTGTGTGAACATGATTAGATCTTTCAGAAAGCCTGCTAAAATCAGTGGCTAGAGAGAACAAGGTCATGTGATAGAAAATTAATCATTATTCTTCATTGCATTCCATTCCCTCAATAAGCATACTGGTTAAAACGAAGCAAAACGATAACAAAACATGAAACAAAACAGAAGGTATGGTTACTTCTCTCCAGGAACATATTATCTCTCTAAAAACTAGAAGCTAATACATAATTCATAATTATGTTAGAGATTTGTTTACACTTTTACATATAAGTACTGAGAAAATTAATTGGCAAAGCTTCAAGAAAGAGTACAATCTTGAGTAGCAATAATAGAAATAGGGGTTTAAATTAGAGAAATATAGGAGAAGGTATTTCATTGTAGGAAAGAATGCACAGTGATAAGTGGGGAGCTGTGAGCAAATGATTGCCCAAAAGCAGCAGCCAGGACAGCTGGACTTCTTTGGGGGAGGGTAGGTGGGAGAAGATAACAGATTATTTCCTTCTTGGGATCAGGTTTATATTCCATTTGAGGAGAAATTTATTTAGAATCCTTAGGGAGAGCTCCCTTTGACATTCTAATTCTAGTGAAATACAGTACCTGTTAGGGGAAGATGGGCAGGAAGCTGCCTGGGAAAGGGAGAATAGTGTGCAGGTGTTTTAGGGAGTGTCTTTAGGATAAGCTCCTGAAAGTAGCCATGTTCAGAGAGATTTGAGCTGCTAAGCAGATTCATTGCATGTCTTAACTAGCCCCACAGGGATGGCTGAAGAGGGGATAACTCTCCTTCGTTGCCCCCACATGGAATAAGGGGCTGAGCCTTGGTGCTTGAGACACAGCAGGCCCTTGGGTAAGAGAGCCCCTTTCAGTGGGCAGTGTCAGGCTTCTATGCCAGCAGCACTGACAGCACTTGTGGACACAGATCCTCAGTTTCTGCTGCGGAGCCTGAGTGGTGCTTCACTGTGTTCTGAGGCTGCCCTCTGATAGAGCAGTGATCATGAACATCAGAATTAACTCAGTGAAAAAAGTCTTGTGTCCACGAAATCAGAGTCTCTCTAAATGAAGTCCAGATGGCTAAATTAAAAAAAAACAAAAAACAAACAAACAAAAAACCTACAGGAAATTCTGTTGATCATCAGGTTTGGGAAGCACTGATGTAAAGGGCATAAGTTACTCTCACAGAGCTTCAGAAATAACAAAGCTTTTCTTTCTCAGCTATTCAGTAGTCTCACAGAATATACACCAGTCTTTAATGGGCAGTGCAGAAGGATGAACAAAGAAATCACATTATGACTAACTCTGGATGCAACAAAAGGGCACACAAGCATTTTAAGTGTATTCTACATTATATAAGAACAAAGAGATGAAGAACAATAGGAAGCCTATTTAATTGCTATTACATTTAGAAGAAATTAAAGCTTTTGTTCACACTATTATAGAATAAACGTAAAACTATGGTATTCCATTCATTCTTCCGGTAGATACATAATGATCTACCTGGGCAAGCAGGTAACATAAATAAAACTAATTTATAATTTTACAACGCAGGGACTCCTTTATTGTGGAAATTGCATGCTACCTGTTCAATTTTAGTTCTAATACTTGGGAATAGACATTTAGAAAAGAATTCACATATTAAAACATCTATAACAGGACCTCTGGTCTGGATTTGTGCCCTTTTGCTCAGAATCTATTGCTACTAGGAGAGCTTGTCATCACTCTCTGCGTCAAATATTTGTAAGTATTTGATGTTTACTGCCATATATTTTGGGGTAGTGCCCTTCATCTTCAAATACCCATTTGACTCCAGAAATTTGTGTCTTCTCTTTCTCCACCTTTGCCCCTTTCATCACTGAATTCAATGATGCAATAAGATGTATGACTGACTGAGGTAGGTCTGACTGAGACATGGTTACTGGATAGAACTGGGCATGTCTCTTTTCAGAAACAATGTACAGCTCTGACTGGGGTGCATCTGACTGAGACCTGATTGCTCGAGAGAACAACAGAGCCCTGTCTTTTTTAGACACAATGTGCAGCTGGTAGGAATTCATCTCTGCCCTGAGTCAGTGATGCTTATGCATGAAGGTACTGTATGAACATTTATAAATTTAGAAAAGCTGGACAATGAAAGTACTATAATACTTGGAACCCAGCCGGTTTTTCTGTGGAAGAGCCCTGACCAAGCATTAACATAGAAGGAGGAAATATTTCTTTCTCAACTTTGTGGAACATTTTTATCTGGATGAGGACAGAATTGGAGAGATTCAAGTAGCTGTAACAGAATTGGTGTTGGTGTTCTAGCTTCTCTGGATGGTTGGGGATTCAGGTGTATTTGATTCCTCCGAGGACAGTTTAGAGCAGTGTTTTGATGCAGTTCAAACAAGGAGATTTTTGTGTTGAGCAGGAGTGGATCAAATCAGGGGAACTAGTGACCTCTGACTTTGACCTTGGGAGGCACCTTTGACTTCCCATGGGAGAAGCTACAGGTAGTGAAAAGCAGGACAGAGTTTATGAGAAATACTCACTAGGAAGTTTCAGTACTATGAAGAGAAAACCTGTTCAAATTTCTGTTTGTTAATTAACCATTGCCATATAGGATATCGATAAAGTGACCTCATTTCAGGAGCAGAGTAGTGAAACCTGCCCATAATAGTTTTTATGAGGAATCACTATGCTTACAAAAGTGCTGAAATGCTCTTTAGAGAAGGTAATTAATGCAGGGCTTGCATTACAGAATAAAGAGTATGCAAATCCTATGTCAGTTTGGAAACTCCCCCAAGAAATCATTTTACCATGTTCTGAGGTACAATAGTTTAGTGTTAAACATAATTAAACAAATTATTTGCATAGCTAGGAAGTATGATATAAATTGATCACTTGAGTTCACAAGCAATGAAATATAAATATATAGTTATTCCTTAAAGAACTATAGCTATACTATGTTCTTTTCACTGGAGCCAGTGTTTTAAGCAGGAAAACACAACGTACATCAGGCCATTCTGTCTGGTGCAGGCCATGGATAAGGTTTTCTGATTGGTCTTAAATGTCTGTCTTTCCAGTTGCAGTCTTTAGGTTCTTCTGACACTTTTAGTAACAGAATTCAGACAGTAGGTTCTTCCTCTGAGACTTCCACGGAGATCAGAGGCTGAGGGTATACCACCTTTTATGCACAGAAGCACAAACCACTCCGTTCCAGGAGCAGCACCTCCTTACTGACAGATCTGAAAAGGATGCTCTCTGGGAAAACATGGTTGACTGGGTCCAATTCCCAGGTGGCCAGAGCTCTGTAGCTGTGTTTTGTCTGCAGTGTTCCAAAGAGAGAGAAGCTTTTTGCCAAAATAATATGCCGTTTTATTTCCAATCTTTACCTCTCCCCACAATGATACTAATCCGGTATCGACTGGGGATTCTTATGGTATTATCATAGTCCACAGGTATGTACCTTCCACAGGTATGTACACCTCAGAGAACTGAGGTGACTCAGATTCAGCAGTTCTCATCATGTCCTGTGTTTGTGTGAATGAGGATGGGGGGAGGGGAGAGGGTGAGAGAGAGAAAGAGGAATGAGGAGATGTGCTTTGAGAATCTCAGATTTTTTTTATTGTTGTTCAAAAACAGTTGTCTCCATTTCCTCCCCACCAATCCTCCCCACTCTAACCATCCCCACTCTCCACCCTTGATCTTACCCCTCTTTGGTTTTGCCCGTGTGTCCATTATAAATGTTCCTGAAAACCCTTTCCCCTTTTTTCATTTGAACACAATCATTTGAACAGAACCCTCTTAGATGTGACACACTAAGTGCACTAACCACTCTTCCTGTCTTTGTGCAGAGTGTGAGATCAGTTGACATCATGCGTCTCCCTCTGAACAGGAAGTTTCACCTAAAATGCCAGGGGAAGAATTTTTTAAGTGTAAATGTCTCACATCTTGATACTAAAGAATTCTCTGAATAGCTTTTGACTTTCATGCTATTGAGAGGCTGTCCTGGAATCTCTCTGAAACCGTATTCATTAGCACTTGTCAAGCCAAACAAAATGCTAGCTGATATTGAGGAAGTGAACATGGGAGAGCATTGTGAACCTTGTCTTTCCCAAGAAAGTTTCTGCCTAAGCCTTATATGTTATCTTTCCTTTTGAGTTATTGTGATATTCCTGATTAAATCAACTCTTTGAGTTAGACAACCACTTCTAGGCTTTTGTATTCAGAATATCATTACAATCCAGATACATTAACTGAGGAAGGAGGAAGGTCCTGAAGCTTTATTTTAGTTTTCCAGCAGGCAGTACTAATATGTACATTCTTAACTACTTGCCATTTTAAAAGTCGCAGGGTGGCTGGGATGCAGGGCTGCTAAGTCTCAATGAGTAAGTGTGGGTGTGAGGACTTCACACCAACATGTGAGTCATCTATTGTGGCAGTCATTTAGTTATAACACGTAAACTTGGGAGGAGTTGGCTGTGCGTGTTTAAACATGAGCACTTAAAGGGGTGAAGTCCACTAAGGTACAAGAAGTTCAGAGAACACATAGTTCCAGAAAGAGAAGCAGAGTTGAGAGGTATCCATGACACAAAAGTAGTGAATTCCAGAGTTTTTGATGAATTTCTAGGTCTGGTCTATACTATAGTCTGGTTCCTAGTTCTGGTTTGTCCCACAGCCTGATACCTCTTCCGGTCTTGGAAATTTATCTTCATGTTAGTGTGGAGCTTGTTGAAATTATTCTGTTACTTCAAGATAAAAAAGTCTAGATAAGGCAGCAATAGGTATTAACTGGTAGATATCTGGAATTGTTAGGAGTATGTTACATCTAGTACAATGCTTATTCCCTGGGGGATTCTGACTAAATACAGAAAGACAGTCTGGCTGGAGGGTGGCAATGAGACTGGAAAAAACAGGACTGAAACCAGAGATTTATAATGAAAGAAAACCCCAAGGAGGTGGCAAAGGCTACGATATAAAAGAGGGGACTGATGCCTGTGGTGAGGACTCAGGCTAGAGAGGACTGACTCTAGAGGCAGGTAGTGTGTTACCTTTTTTTCTTTCAAAATAATCCTTCAATAATCTTTAAAAATTTCTAAGTAATAAATGGACAAGCACAGACCAAAATAAACAGTAATGTAAGTAATATATAAAGCATTTGCAACTTTATTAATTTTGATTTTTTCATTGAATTTTTTTCATTACTGTTTATCCCCCTATACCCTCTTCCACCCCCACTGACCCCCTCCTCCTCAAATCACCATTTGCAACTTTAAAATACTGGTCTTTTTATGCATTTGATGAGAAAAGCATCTCCCCTCAACCTTTTGTATTCTTTGCTTTGTGGACACAGATTATTGTTTTTAGGTATTAAAAAGGGCAGCTAAAGAGTGCTTTCTTTAGAAGAGAATTTTTTATTATTTAATGCACATCAATTTAGCCCTACACAATGCAGTTGTAAATGGGCTGTTTCTATTTCAGTGAAGGTGTTGGGAAAACTGAGTGTAAGAGACTTAGTTGTAAATAGCCTCAGACAAGTCAAGTCATAGCTGAAGGACGGCGTATGCATTTATGTAGGATGGAAAGGATCATTAGTCACACATCTATCTTTTTAGTCACTGAGAGAGCAGTCCCCATTAGTAACATCATTTTGAATAATAAGAAAAATGTATGTATGTCCTTGGAACTTCAATAAATAGTGAATTGTATAGCTGAAAAATTTGCAGGAGCCTGGGGAAGTTAATTAACTCTGTAATATTATTGAATATTTTCTACATTACTAGAATAGTATATTAACATATTTCTTGGTGACCACAAAGCATAAATATAGCTCCATAATAAAAAAATGAGAGAGAAAATATGTCAAAAGGAATTAATACAGTCTCTGCACAAGTAACTTGCTTATAGTAAGTAAATAAAGGAAGAAATCTCTTCCCAACCCATTTCTAAGTTGATGTCTCTAGTGTAAGATGCACCAGGACCCTGCATCACAGTAGATAGATAGCCTTCTCTCTGTTTTTTTTTTTTTTTACTTTTAATCTTCATTGTATTTTCCACTACCATTTAGTCCTCTGACATTCCCTTAACACCAGCAATCATCACACTGTTGTCCGTGTCCATGAGTCCTTTATCCTTTTTGCTAATCTCTCCACACTCTCACCCACCCCCAGAGTTGTCAACCTGCTCTCTATCTATGAGTCTATTTCTCACTACTGTGCTTGCTAGTTCAGGTTTTTCATTAGATTCCACATATGAGTGAAATCATATGGTATTTGTCTTTCTCTGAGTGTCTTATTTCATTTTGCATATGGTTCTCCAGGTTCATCCATGCTGTCACGAAGAGTAAAATTTTCTTTTTTTATGGCTGAGTAGTATTCCATTGTGTGAATGCCCCATAGTTGTTTCATGTACTTATCTATAATGGACCTTGGGCTGCTTCCATATCTTGGTGATTATAAATAACACTGCAGTGAACATAAGGGTGCTTATATTATCTCAATTTGTTGTTTTGAGTTCCTTTGGATATATTCCCAAAAGTCAGATTGCTGGGTTGAAAGGCAGATTCATTTTTAATTTTTTGAGGTATGTTCATACTGCTTTCCACAGAGGCTGAACCAATCTCTATTCCCACCAACAGTGCAAAAGTGTTCCCCTTTCTCCACATCCTCACCACACATGTTTGTTGATTTATTGATGATGACCATTCTGATAGGTGTAAGTTGGTATCCCATCATGGTTTTAAGTTGCACTTCTATTATGATTAGCATTGTCGAGAATCTTTTCATATGTCTATTGACCACCTGGTCCTCCTTGGAGAAGTGTCTATTCAGGTACTTTGCCTATTTTTTAATTGGTTTGTTTGGTTTTTGGCATTGAGTTTTGTAAGTCCTTTATAACTTTTGGATATTAACCCCTTATCAGATGTATTGGTGAGTATGTTCTTCCATTCTGTGGGTTGTCTTCTTATTTTGTTGATGATTTCTTTTGCTGTGCAAAAACTTTTTAGTTTGATGTAGTCCCATTTATTTATCTCTTCTTTTGTTTCCCTTGCCTGGAGAGATCTATCTCACAAAAAATTGCTACAAGCAATTTTATATTCAAGATTTTACTGCTTATGTTTTCTTCTAGGATTTTTATGGTTTCCAGTCTAACATTTAAGTCTTTGATTCATTTTGAATGTATTCTTGTGTGTGGTGCAAGAAGGTGGTTTAGTTTTACTTTTTGCACATATCTGTCCAATTTTCCCAACACTATTTATTGAATAAACTATCTTTAGCCCATTGTATGTGATTGCTACTTCTATCAAATATTAATTGACTGTAAAGGTGTGGGTTTATTTCTGGACTCTCTATTCTGTTTCATTGATCTATGTGTCTGTTTTTATGCCAGTACCATGCTGTTTTGATTACTATGGCCTTGTAGTATAGTTTTATATTATGTAGCATGATTCCTCCAACTTTGTTCTTTGTTTTCAGAATCACTTGTGCTATGCAGTGCCTTTTGTGGCTATATATATTTAAGATTTTATTTATTTATTTATTTATTTTAGAGGAAAAGGGAGGGAGAAAGAGAGGGAAAGAAACATCAATGCGTGGTTGCTTCTCGCATGCTCCCTATTAGGGACCTGGCCAGCAACCCAGGCATATGCCCTGACTGGGAATTGAACCAGTGACCCCTTGCTTTGAAGACTTGCACTCAATCCACTGAGCCATGCTAGCCAGGGCTCCATATATATTTTTGACATATTCATTCTAGTTCTGTGAAATATGTCATTGGAAACTTGATAGGAATTGTGTTGACTCTACAGATTCTTTTAGGTAATATGGGCATTTTAATGATGCTAGTTCTTCCTATCCATGAATATGGTATGTGCTTCCACTTATGTGTATCTTTTTCAATGTCCTTCTTCAATATCATAATTTTCTGAGTACAGATCTTTTAAATTCTTGATTAGGTTTATTCTTAGGTATTTTATTCTTTTTGAAGCCACTGTAAATAGACTTTTTTTTCAAATATCCTTTTCTGTTAGAGTCTAAAAAAATAATACAAAAAATCAATAAATCCAAGAGCTGGTTCTTTAAAAAAAATAATAATATTGATGAACTTTTACCAACTCATTAAGAAAAAAGAGAAAGGACCCAAATAAATAAAATCAGAAATGAAAGAGGAGAAATAACAACTAACACCAAAGAAATACAAAGGATTCTAAGAAAAATATTATTAATAATCTGGTCAACCTGGATGAAATAGATAAATTCCTAGAGACATAGAATCTTCCAAAATTAAATCAGGAAGAATCAGAGAATCTTAATAGACAGATTACACCTAGAGAAATTGAAGCAGTAATAAAAAAAATCTCTCAACAAACAAAAGCGCTGGAACAGATGGCTTCATGGGTGAATTTTAACAAACATTCTGAGAACTAACACCTCTTCTTCTCAAACTATTTCCAAAAATTGAAGAGTAAGGAAGACTCCTAAAGACATTTTATGAGGCCAGATTGTCTAATTCCAAAAACCAAATAAATACACTACAAAGAAAGAAAATTATAGGCCAATATCCCTGGTGAACATAGACTCTAAGATCCTCAACAAGGTATTAGCAAACCAAATGTAGGAATGCATCAATAAGATCACACATCATAATCAAGTGGGATTTATTCCAGGAATAAAAGTTTGGTACCACATTCAGAAATTGATAATTGTGATTCACCACATAAGCAATATGTAGTATAAAAACCACATGATCACTAATGGATGCAATAAAAGCATTTGATAAAATCCAGCACCTATTTATGAGAAAAACTCCCAGCAAAGGGGAATTAGAGGGAACATATATAAGCATAATAAAGGCCATGTATGGGAAACTTACTGCCAGCATCATACTCAATGGGCAAAACCTACAACTGTTCCTCTTAAGATCAGGATTAAGACAGGGGTTTCCACTTTCACCTCTCTTATTCAGCATAGTACTGGAAATCCTAGCTATAGCAATCAGATAGCAGAAGAAATAAAAGGCATCCATATTGGAAAGGAAGAAGTAAAACTGTCTATTTTCAGATGACATGGTATTTTACATGAAGAACACCAAAGATTCCACCAAAAAACTTGTGATGTGATAAATGAATTCAGCAAAGTAGCAGGATAAAAAATTAACATCCAGAAATCAGTTTCATTTTTATATGCCAATAATGGACAATCAGAAAGGGAAATTGTCTTTGGTTCTCATCATTGCTGTGGACCCAGGTCTGGAGGTTCAAAGACACTGTGTGCTGATCTCGATCCATCAGATTTTTTTCTACTGTTTTTTTTTTTCCTGTTTTGCACCCAGGGTTTTCTCCAGTGCTGTGCTCACTGAACCAGGGCTCAAGCTCAACCTAAAATGTTGAAGAATTTATGTCCCCAGTGACAACCCAAAATGGGAGAGGGAGTCAATGAAAAAAGGTTACTGTTCTACAGGTGAACCATTCATCCCAGGTGCCAGGGCACCATTCACCCCTGCAAACCTGCTAATGCCCTCTCTCATTGGCTTTCCTCCTTCTTTCTTTCACTTTCCTTGTTTCCTCACTTCAAATAAAATAACTGCACTTATCTTGTCACTGGTTGTTTATAAAGTGTCTTTTTTTTTAAAATATTTTATTTATTTTATTTTTATTATTTATTTATTTATCTTTAGAAGGGAAGGGAAGGAGAGAGGGAGAGAAACATCAATGTGCGGTTGCCTCTTGTATGTCCCCTGCCGGGAACTGGCCTGGCAACCCAGGCATGTGCCCTGACTGGGAATCGAACCGCGATCCTTTGGTTCGCAGGCCCGCGCTCAATCCACTGAGCTACACCAGCCAGGGCTGTTTATAAAGTGTCTTAACTGAAGACACTAAATAAATTAGAAAGCTAAAATTATTTAAAAATCATTAATACCCTGAAATACTTAAAATACTTTATTTTCCCTATAAAATGGGCATACATCATTTTATATTCTGTGTCTACGAAAAGTTATAACTGAATTAAATTTTCAAAACAAATCAACCACTAGGAATTTTCTTAATTTCTGAAAGTTATTTTTTCTATCACTTTAAGTTTCTATTATTCCAAAGTAGTTCATAATTTATATAAATTGATGCATCACTCATTAAATACACTAATGGAAAAAATATTTGCTTTGTAATTGAATAAATTATTAGAAACAAGAATAATCTTTTAAATTTGTAAGTGTTAATTTTAATATAATAAATTTCTTAATGTGGAAAGCCAAGCTTATTCTGTAAAATTGTATGTAATGAAGATTTGAATGTTCATCTTGAAAAAATTAATTTTAATATCTTAAAGCATATGTAAACTTTAAAAGAACAAATGAAATTGCTTTTAATTAATTAATTTTTCTACTGTTAAGATTTTGTTATAGAGTTTATGAATTTGTCTTGTATACATTTTGTAAACTTTAACTGGTAGCATAAGGTAAATAAATTTGTAGGGAAATTCTACTTAAATCAGACTTGGAGCACATGGCAAGCAATATATGAAAAATATAAAAATCACTTTAAAATATTACTTAATTTTTAAAAATAATTTTCTAAAGTGAATGATAAAAGGAATTCAAAATAACAGAGAATTTGTAAGACAAATTGTGAATTTTTCAATTATTTACTCTGTTAAATGCATGCTCAGTTTGAGAAACATCTCTAGAAAGCAATCACATTAAATATAAACAATGTCTTTATATGTTGAAATTTAGATTTAAAGAAAAGCTTGAATTGATAAGATACAGAGTCTGTTAATTTAGAAATGTCTCTTACTTTTCTTTGAAAGTCTTTCATGGTGTTCTGGAAATTTTAGATAGAATCATTATTGTCAACGGATATAGTTGTGCTGTTCCAATAAAGAATCAACAGGGAAATACAATTAAATATTTATTTGAAAATAATGCATATTTTTAAGTCCAAAGTGATTATTAGCTAAAAATAAACTATTCTAAGTATTGGAACTAAGCAATTACTAAGATAGGACTCCACTTTAAGAAATATTAATATTTCTAAGGTAGGTTGTATTCTTTATTCTTACTTTTAATTTACTCCAACTTAGTCTATGATGTGCTTAAAAATTTAGATTCCCTCTTGATTAGCAATGTATAAACAGATAATTTAATTATTTCTTTTGTTTGTTCATACTTGATTAACCACATATGATTTCTGGTAACATGGTATAATTTTTTCTATATTTATACACTGATGTTAAACACATTCACCTAAATTATTAAATTAAAGATGTTTCATCAAAAGTAGTTGTAAAGAATAAAAATGCACCTATGTGATATACACAAGAAAAAAGTTAACTCAACCATCCACACAGTATTTTAGAGATCTGAGTTTTGAAAGAAATGATAACATTTACTATTTACTGTATAATTTGCAATAGAAAAATGTGTTCTATTTATTTCAATGTTCATCTTTCTTACATATACATAAAATCTTGAAATCACTATTCAGAGAATGTTAGTATACATAGATAGTATATATGCCAGCTAAAGTCATTTTTCTTGGAGATATGGGAAGGAAGATATTATAATTATTATGAAATAAATATCTCCAAAGTTTCAGAAGGAAAAGTTATTCTTACAGTTAAATGAGATTAAATTAAGTATAGAGATGTGAAGTGGTTAACCCCTAATGCGTACAGTGAGAGGATGCATCAGCAGGGAATTCAAATAAGTTCCTAAAACTCATTACATAGCTCTGCCTTTTATTTACACAAAGTGCCAGTGTTTTTTAATAATTTCGGTGACAAAATGCATTCATGTACCTCCCCAAAATCTTTTGTATTTCTCAATTCTAAACAATTGCAGAATTATTATTATTGATCATCTCTCCCCAACCACTTTATCTCATTACATACTTAAAATGAGTCAAATTAATAGTGTTTATTCCTGATTTGCTAATACACATTGTATTCTAAATGGAAGTCAATTAAAATAATTTTCTACTGTAAAGTAGAATGCCATTGGACATAGGATCCAGGCACAAATTTCAATTCAACAATAAGATTTAAAAAATTCATAACTTTAAAAATCATTTGAGGTGCTGACTGTGTTCATCTATATGATATCGAGTACTAAACATTACTGAGCTTAAGCAGTATGTTCAAAATAAGTGATAACAGTAATTATAAAGACTAAGAAAATGAAGTTGAGTTACTTCAGTCCTATCATTCAATATAATAACTTGAAATTTTTAATTTGTACTTAAAATTTAGAGTATAAAGTCTGAAGTGTAATATTTTGTTTTGTTTCATAAGTGAAAATTTTAGTTCATACATAAACCATTGCTAAATTTGAATATTTTAAAACTAAACATAAACTCAAGAAAATGATTATTACTGATTATCACATGGTTAGTACAGAAAGTGGTTTTGTCCTTAAAAGGATATTGATGTTAGAAAATAAGAATGTTCTAAATTTCTCAAATGCAGTATGTATGCCACCGTTCACATCGCTACTGAATTAGGTAACTGTGAAACTAGAAAATACTCTGAGGTGCTTTCACAATATCCCTACTTATTGCTGCATGAACTGAGCTAAAATGATGGCACAGAAGTAACTTCAGAAAGGTACATAGATATTTTGGTAAAAACGCAAACAAATAGAATCCATAATCATTCTTAATTATGGATCTTGTATTATAAAACTTAATTTTGCCTTTGTGTCCTTGGGAGATTAAAATGCTCTTTAATTTAAAGCAAATACAGAAAGAAGTCAATGTAGGTAAATAATTGTAATAGTCTCACTCCAGTTTTATTTTTTTATTAATCTTCAAATACAGTTGTCTCCATTTTCCCACCACCACTTTCCCATGCTCAGTTTTAACAGGACTACTGACAACTTTTAAGCCTCACCACTTTTATTTCCCATCCCGCCCCACATCTGGGGAAGTTACTTAAAAAGCCCAGATGCTTCCCTCCTGGTGCTACTGGGAAGTTCAACTCGGGCAATCCTTGCCCTACCCAGGGGAACCCACACCCAGCCCTGCCCCTTAACTACCATAAATCCTCTGCTAATCTCCTGCTCTCTTAAATTGCTTTTGGACCTGCTTGGAAGCTTACCCAGCTCTCCCCAGAAACCTCATTTTGTTAGTGATATTTCTTTCTCATGCCTCCTTAATGTGTGTGTGTGTATTTGTGTGTGTGATTGGCAGTTAAGGCATACAAACCAAATTTTGAGTAGAGGTTTCAAAAACAAGTGAGTATAACAAGGTTGTTCTCTCAGTGAGATATACATACTGAAGTTGAGTCAATATGTGAGAACTGTAGTAATATAGAAGCACCGCCCTTCCACCTCAACACCTTGAAATATTGAGTATATTAACCATACAACAAGCATTATGCCTCACTGAGCTCAAATCCAAGACATAGAGACCTCTACATTGTGAAAACTAAAAGTAAAATAAAAAATAGATTTAAAGATGAAATAGCTCAAGGAAATAAATAATAAAATATAGACATTAAGAGATGGTTGCTGAAATCCTTCAGCTTCTTAAAGAAGGAAAATCTAAATCTTACCCCTTTATTCCTATGAGATATAGCAGCTAAAATGCTTGAATAAAGCTAGCCATCGTAAAATTACACAACATTTATGAACTAGAACTAGAAACACTTGTATTTCCTAAGAGGCATGCGTAGATAGTCAATCTTAAGAAAATAGAACTCAGTGCTTACACTATGTGTTAATGTTGGATCAAAATATATCTTACTCAAATGGTCCTGGGGACCTCAAGCTTAAAAAAAAAATCCCCAAACCTATAGAATTGTACTTCAGGTATTCTAAGTTTTTAAATTTTAAACACAGAAAAGGTAAAAAACAAACCCGTATTTACTGAATAGGAATGCAGGGCATAATCTTGTAATAACAGGTTTACAATCCAGATCTTGGAAAATGTGTTTTTTAAACAACTACCAGTGGCGACCATGTCACAGGAATATGGGACCCACATAGAAGTACTAAGCAATGAGAGCAAGTGTCAGTTGTTTCAAGCAATTGGAAAGCTTATATAATAAAGCTGAAAGTGGCTGTCAAACACTGAATGTTATAAAGTAAGATGAAGAAAAACTTAAAAACAATACACTGTATTAAAGTAATAAGCATATTTTTAAAGAAATTGAAATGGAGAGGTTATGAAGTAGATAATACATACCTGAAGGGTGAATTATTGATCTATATACATGTAAAGAAATCATTCAGAATGAAGAACGGAGAGGCAAAGAGATTAAAAAAGAGAGATCAGTCAGTTAAATTGAAGAGCAACTATAGATCCACATGTTATTGGGGAAAACACTTTTTAAAAAGTTGTGAGTTGCAGAGCAAATTAATGGATATTTAAGATGACATCATTGGATGAATTATAACTTGATTTTTTAATAAACACATGTGGCATTCAAGTAAATTATTACTTAGAGAAACAATTATGGCTTTAGAGGATTCACCAACAAGAAATCAGGATAAAACAAGGTAATTATTCAATTCAAAAAGCTAGGATGATACAAATTAAAATAGTACAAAATATTTCACCTTCATTCAATCTTCAATAAGGATCCTACAGGAAATTCAAAAATTGTGGAGTTGTCACCACGGTTATTTGTAACACGCTGTTGGATTTAGTGCCAATGGGCCAGGGACACATGTGTCCTGCAAGTCTCAGGTCAGTTCGCTGTAACAGAGAATTGTCTACGCCAACCTGCCAACAGACTGTCCATTAAAAGCCATATGGTGGTCAAAAACTGTTTTGAAAAGTATGACATTTCTTAATTTGATGAAGTTGTGAAATGGGAGCTCCCATATACTGCCTGAAGAGCAATGGGTAATATTTGATAAAGTGAAAATGTCCACACCCTGTACTCATACTACAAATCAGGCTTAGATGAGCACTTCCACTTACAGGCACGTATTTTTGAGAAGCTCATGCATGTGTGTACCCAGAAAAGATAAAAGTTGTATGACAGCATTGTTTGGAATAGGTAAAATTTAGGAATCTTAGATGTAAACAATAGATTGGATCCATGAATGGTGGCACCTTCACAGAATGGAATATTGCATATTCATACAAATGAACAAAATTTTTTCTATATACAGATCCATCATAAAATGTTGAGTGAGAAAAGAATTTGAAGGGTGGTTCAGGAAAAAAATTCAAAAATTGACACAGTTTCATGTATTATTTGTAGATGCATACAAGCCACCATTATTATAAACTTATGAAAAATGGAAAGTTTAATCATACTCACCATTGGGGCTGCCTCTGGAAAAGAGAGGCAAAGGAGCCAAGACTAGAAAGGAGGGCACACAGGACTTCAACTCCATGTATTATTTTACTTTTCTTGAAAGTGGCAAACAGGACAAAACCTTGGTTAAGTTCATCTAGTGCTTAAATTACTGTATGTTGTCCTCAGTAACTTGATCTATTTTTTGGAACAAATTTTTTCACTAACAATCTCAAGCTCACCAAAGCATCTTGTTTAAATTTGCATGGACAATCAATTAAATATTAGAGTCTACACTGTAATAAAGTCTTTAGGTTACAAATTTTCTGCCTTGTATCCTAGAGCATACTATATCTCTGTCATATTTCCACTATCTCTTAAATATTCCCCCTTGCACTAAAATTTTGGACTTAGCTAGTTCACATATTTAAAAACTTTCTTAGCTTAACATTGTCACCTATAAATTAAATTAACTAGATCTTTTTCTCTTAGATACTAAGGCTTTTTTCTCCTGAACTTTGAAATAGAGGTCTTGTTTTATAGCAGATCATGGTACAATAGAACGAAAAGTTTAAACAAAACTAAAATGAATATATTTGACTTTATTATAGAGTATTTAAAAAGTAATAAAAGCACATAAAATCATTTAGGTGGAATATGAAAGGAGAATATTGAAATGAGAGAAATTAAGTCAGGGGAAGGTGTTCTACTATAGGAGATAGATTTTTAAAAAGTAGGAAAAAGCAAGAGATAGAGTTTCAACATTTGTCCAGAATATTGTTGGGAAAGGAATCATTTGACCACATTGTAGAGGGTCCTGATTTTGATGGAAATGAGTGCTGAAGTATGAAGTAGATAAAAGGGAAAGATGTAAAGCTTTTAGCCTGGGTTGTTGTTGAGTAGTACAGAGAACATATTGAAATCTGCAATATGGGAAATCAATTTCAAAGTTATATGGGGAAGACCATCATAGTCTTCTCTTCCGATTCATTGTGAATTGTCTGATGGCAGAAATCATAGCATCTTACACAGTTTTTTTCTTTTTTTTCTTTCTGTGACATAGATGCTCAACAGATGTTTAATGAAGGGACAAAGGCTGCCTTTTACAAATAATGTCAAGTGGAGACACCTATTCATTTTTCTGACTCCTGTCTCTGCTATCAGTCTTGGTTGATGATAGATGCTTCTACATGAACCTCAACTCGATGCCAAGTGGAATACTCTTAGGAAGCCAAGCTGTTTCTGTGCCTGCCTTGTTACCTGTTGCTAGGATACCATCTTTTGCTTATAGCTAAAGAGCCTCAAGAGCCTCCTTGCTTGCTCAGGGCCAGCTTGCCATCAAATGAGGCCTAACAACTCCCCTAAGGAAGGAAATCTTTCCCAACTCCATCACTTGTGTGGTGAGAATTTACTCATGTTCATCAAGCAATACTTCACTCAAACATCTTTTGTAATAATATGTTTAAGATTTAAAAATTTGCCTAAGGAAACTTTTGTTTTTTTCTAATTGGGAAGGTCTCTTTAATAGAAGAGTAGCAATAACAAAACCATCTAACACCAGTGAATAGAAAATCCTTTTGTCTGACATCAATTCACTTACAGTAGATTTGATGTTGGTTTTCAAGTGGTGATTTTCTAATTTATTTTTTTAGTAAAATGTCAACTTTATAGAAAAGGAACATATGTGAAGCATTGCCTCTTAACTTTAATATTAACGCTTAAACTTTAGAAAATTTTCAGCATTATTAGGAAGGTTAAAAAGGTGTTTTTGTTTTTGTTTTTTTATTACCTATGTGTTTACTGCTTATTGTAACCTCAAGATAAATTTGACTAAGGACAGAAACCAAGATGTCCTCAGAGGTAGAAACCCAAGAGGAGCCCTGTAACATTTTTTAAAGTAAGTACAATGTGAATAAAGAAGAAAAGATAAACACAAATGTTTAAAAGAATTCCTTCCTGTTCTGGTCCTTTCCTGTGCTTGATTGGTCAGGAATGATGATGTGATTCATCATCTTCACTTCAGCTGTTGAGATTCAAACTTCCAGAAGTGCTGACAGGATCAGGAGGGCATCATTTCCCTTTGTGTCCTGTAAAACTCAGTCATGGCTAATTTAGCTGCAGTGAAGGGAGGGAATACAAAATTCTAAAGTGACATTGCTTCACACACATTGTACTGTTTATTCCTACCAGATACCAAAATTGATAAAAGTGAACCATCACCAATTCACAATGATTGAATCATGAAGAAGCAGTATACATGTGACTTATAAAAGCATGCTTGCTCCAAAATAGCTGACTCCTTCACGAAGACTCCTTTTGATTAGAACAAAAAAATACATTGCAACTTTGTTGGTCAGAAACAATCATCATGTTTTCTTTTTTTTTTTTTTAAGAGGGGACAATTATATACTGTGTGCAATGCTATTATGATCTAAAATAATCAATTCCAATTTACTTTCAGTGTTGGAATAAGCTTGAGTTCGTGTCTTTGATCAGTTTGAAAACTCCTGCTGTCATCTGGGGCAACATCAGCTTTAGCCTGAAGGCACTTGTATCAACTTTTCAAGGATGTTTGAATTTCAAGCTCTACCTATCAAAATGAATGGAACACAGAGTAACTTAGAAGTAAAAATATAGCAGATAGAATATTAGAACATTTCTGAGATATACAAAAGAAGACTCAAGTAATGAAGACTGTAACATAGTTCCTGGATGGGAAAGCGGAATATTTTAAAGAAATTTGCTTTACTAAAATGAATTTATAGAGTGAAAACTTTTCTTTAAAATGTGTTGAAATTGTTCTTAAGCTCTTATTGAACAAGAAAAATTATGAAAAAATGGGAGAAAAATTTAAAAGGAGAAAAATAACAATCCAGAACAATTTCCATTAGATATTAAAATGTTGTAATGAAGTTCTGTTACAAGACTGAGCAGAATAGAGTATAAAATGAAACAAAACACTAAAGCAAACTTAATTATGTATAATTTAAAAGAAACAAAAAGAAAATCATTGATCAATAGACTTGTAATAAAAAATAATTGGTATAACTTATTAACTACATTTTGAGCAAATTCAGATCACATTAAACAATTTCAAATTGATTCAACTGGATTGTAGTGCTTAATGAATGATAAGAACTCTAAAAACTTAGAAAAAATATGCCATTTGGACAGAGGAAAAATTATTCTTAGTTTGAAATTAGTGGTAGAAGACACAAAAGAAATACAGGTATGTTAGATTACATGATCATTTGAGAGCATTTATATGGTAAACTAAAAGAAAGATAAATAGCAAAGATTATTAGTAATAACTAAACATATTATAGTTAGGTAGTTAAGATTTTTACCATTGAAAAAATTATACTAATATATCAAAAACATATTTAAAAGAAAATGAAACAATTAAAAATAATAAGCTATATGGTTAGAAAATTCAACAAATTCTGTATATTTGTACTAGAAGTTAAATATGTAAAAATTTATATGACAGTATTTTTTGTACAGTGGAGCAGCCATTTGTAAATGATTATAAAAATATTGAAGAGGATGTAGTAAAGGAGATTTTTTATTATATTGATTTTGGGATATAAATTGGGACAGATATTTAGAATAAAATTTTATTATATTTATCAAGAGTCATTAAAATAATAATGCCCAAGTACTGCAGTCTAAGAATGCTAAGAAAATGAATAAATTAAAAATACATTTATGTATAAAAGTGTTTTTACAAATTTCCTACAATAGCTAATTTTTAAAGTAATATCAAGAAATGTTTAAGATGTTTAACAATTGAAACTACATTTATATAGATTTCAATAATAAATGTCGATAGTGTGTTAAAGGAAAACATTCAGATATCACATATAGCTTGTCTCAGTTATGTAAAATATACATCAAAAACAAACAAAACAGAAATAAAATGATATTTGAGCACTAATTTTCCTATATCTGTACATGTGTCTTCTCTAGATGTTCAATAATAAGCATATAAGTCTGTCACAATGGCATAATGTAATAACCAAAATGAATAGAAGAATGCAAATGGCTTATTTAATTCAGATATAAATGCCACAAATATATATTTTACAGATAAGAATAATAAATACACATTTTCAATTTTTTATAAATTCATTTGTTTTATTTGTTATAATAAAAACAAGAAAACAAGTTCTTTTATTGAATAAATTTGTTTTCAACTCTTCATTAATTAGTTTCATTGATTATAAATTTTCTCATTTCTGACTAAAAATGTAGTTCTGAATGTCAGTCATATGACTCTACAGATGAAAATATGAATATTTTCAACATTTTAGATGAAGAAATTCTGTTGCATATTAAAACATAATTATCTCATATGTGAAATCTAATGAACAAAATAAAGCCAAAGACATAGATACATGGAACAGACTGACAGATCTCAGAGTGGAGAGGGTCGTGGGACTGGAAGAGATCAGCCAAAGAACATATATGCGTGTATGCATAACTCATGGACCCAGACAGCTATGTGGTGAAGGTCAGGGTGGAGCATGGGGTGAGGGCTGGGTAGAGGGGTTGAAAGGGGGGAAATGGGGGACATTTGTAATAATGTCAATAATAGATTAATAAATTATAAAACCAGAACAATTTATTTTCCATAACCTGTAAAAGAGAAAGAACCCTGATGGAATCCATAAATAGTACATACTTCTAATGTTTATTATATATAACTTTCATAGTCTGCGTTTCCAATAAAACATCCTGAGGTGAAGATTGGGATTAATCCATAGGAAGTGCAATGTCAGGGTAATAAGAGTAAGGGACAAAGGAACTAAGTCAGGGAAGGAAGGGAAATCATGAAAGTTGATGCATTAATGTGCTGGCCACTACTTCACCATTATCTCTTAAGACAAAGCCAATCACTTGGTAGTTTTGTCTGCTGGACATGTGTACACAGAATTCATGTCATATTCATTGGAGGAGGCAAGAACAGGGCTCCTGGTTCCCAGTCATCAAATTTTCACCCACTGGGAGTTGCATCTATACCCCTTCTCAAACGCACATACATGCTCTTTCAGGTTGAATTATTAAGAGCTTTTGGTCATTGCTTGGGGAACCAACTGGACCTGTTGGTCTAGCATGCATTACATTATTCAAGTTCAGAAAGAAGGAACCTAAAACTGAGGGCAAATGGCTGATTAGCCCACCTGTGCTGTGGCAGTTAAATATTACAACAAGGCTTCATGGACCTATGTGGAAGAGCTCAACCTCAGGAATAGTGGAGGAGGAGCAAGCAGGAAACAGTGGTTCTAAAGGAACGCTGAGGTGTGCATAGCTCATAGAATGGCTCTTCATGTGCCTTCAAATGTATTATAACATCTTCCGTTAAAAAAAAACAAAAGCTAAACTCAAACAATAAAAATTTAGTGATTCCTCATTCACCTTTACCTACCATCTTTTTGCCCTTTTACAATAAACATTCTCAAAAGAATTACTCATAATTGTTGTGACATTTCTAAAATCTCAATTTTCTTCCCTCTATTACTGAGAACTATTATTGCATCAATCTTTGAAAATGTCATTGAAAGTTCTGATCTGGTAGTTTCATTATTCTTTCACTATCCTGCCCCCCATTTTTCTCCAGCTTAGACCTCATCTTATAAACTCCCTGGCATTCCTTCTCTGTTTTCATCTCACAAGCATTTGGCATAGCCAATCATCCTATCCTTTTTCTTCAACATTTCTCTTCCTAGCTTCATTGATTTTTTTCTTTTGTTTTTTCTCCAGCCTCACTAATCATTTTATCTCTGTCCGTTTTCAGATTTCTTTCCTCTGCTCATTTACTAAATAGTGTCCTGCTGCAGGGCACAGTCCTAACCCACTCGATGACCGAGTACAATTCTTGCTGCGAATCGACTCTGTCACAGGCTCCTCTCCACTGTCCTTGCTGCCACATTGTTCCCCCTAACCACATGCTGTTGTTTTGGTTTCTCAGAAATGCCACGGTCTGGTCGGTCATCCTCAGGGATTGTGCACTAGCTCTTCCCTCTGCCTGCTCATCTTTGTTCCCAGACCTTCAAATAATGCTTTTTTATACTTTGGATCAAATTTAAACTATCATCTGGAAAGAATTCTTCAGCCACTAATCTATAAGATTCCTCATTTTCAACCACATTTTCCTATTGGTTTTACTTCTTAACATTTGAAAGAATTTTATACCTCTTTTATTGTGTTATTACAGTAGGATCTATCTCTCCCCACTGTAAGACCATCTGTTGGGAGCAGGAGCCTAATCTGTCTTTCTCAGTGGAGTGTATGAAGAAGCCATAATAATACTTAACTCACAGTAGGCATGAAATGAACAACTTTTAACGAACAATATGAAAACTACGTTATAAAACATTTTTTTACTGATCAAGTAACTTAACATTTTTTAAAAAAACAAATACCATATGATCTCACCTTTAACAGGAACTTAGCCAACAAAACAAACAAACAAGCATGATATAACCAAAAACATTGAAACTGAGAACAGGCTGACAGTCACCAGAGGGGAGAGTGAAGGGAATTTCAGGGGAAAAGGGGAAGGGTTTGGAGCAACAAGTATGGAGGACACATGGACAAGAACTAGGGGGGGTGGAAATGGGAGGGAGGTGAGGAGGGCTGGGGTAGTGGGCTGGGATGGGAGTAAAAGACAGAAAACTGTACAAGAACAATGATTAAAATAAAAATTAAAAAACATAAATATCGAGACAGGTATAATAGTGTGACTATTGAGTGATAGTCTCTCATACTTTGAAGTTGGATTATCACTCATTTTCAAAAAGAAATATACACCAAACACTTAAATATATGTATGTTCTTTGATCAATTATAAATATTGACAAGTAAATTAATTGCTGACTGACTCAATATAGCAGCTTATACCTATAACAGCAGTACTCTGCCTATGAGGGGAAATATACACATACCATGCACAAATGTTTTGAGCTTGATTTGAAATGTATTCACTGATGTTTAGGTTATTTTTGTTTGTGGTATAAATTTCTATTTTTATTTTTATTGAGGTATAATTGACAAAATTACATATATTTATGGTACATAACTTGTTATTTTTATATATGTACATATTGTGAAATATATTCCACAACGAAGCTAGTTAACTATCCGTCACCTTACATAGTTACCACTTTCTTCTGATTTGTGTGATAAGAACACCTAAGATCTACCCTATTGGTAAATTTCAGTACAATACCATATCATTAATCATAGTCTCATTCTTCTACATTGGATGTCCAGAACTCGTTCATCTTGCATGACTGAAATTTTGTACCTTTGCCCAGTATCTCCCCTTTCCCTACAGCCCCTGAAAACCACCATTGTACTTTCTGCTTCTTTGCATTCACTGTTTCAATTCCACGTGTGAGAGCACGCAGCAGCTGTCTCTCTGTGTCTGGCTTATTTCACTTAGTATAATGTCCTCCAGGTTCATGAATTTTGTTGCAAATATTTATGTGTGTATGTGTATATCACAGTTTTCAAATCTGTCGAAGGACATTTAGGTCGTTTCCATGTCTTGGCTGTTGTAAATATTGCTGCAGCAAATGTGGAGTGCACACGTCTCTCGAAGATCCTGATTTTATTTCCTCTGGATACATACTCAGACTAAAGTGGTCAATAACACAGTGGTTCTATTTTTTAATTTTTTTAAAGAACGTCAACACTGTTTCCCATAATGGTTGTACCAGTTTACATTGCCATCGGCAATGTACAAGAATTCTCCTTTTTTTTTTAAACATGTCCATTCAAATCCATTGCCCATTTTGAATCAGGTTATTTATTTTACTTAGTCACTTGGCATGGTAACATTAAATGTATATTTTGCGGGTACAGATTAAAAGAATATTTTAGATCACTACATAAATAGTGTGCTTTCAAATATCTGAATCCATCCGCCTAGCACAGAACATTACGTAAAATTACATTTTTGCTGTGATAGTTCATTTTGTTCTTTTCACAGTATTTGCATGTATGTCTGCCTAAATAGCCTCATTTCATTTTATCTTTCAATTTTCCTATTTAATAGTAAGTATACATATATACAAACCACAACTAAATAAATAGAATGAGGTGAGCTTTAAATGGAAATTCAAAAGGGAACTTTGCTTTTAAATAATAAATTTCCACTAACTTACTAATGAAATAAGTCATATAAGATGACCATGAACTACAATATTTGGGAGGGAAAAAGGTCTTTGAATACCTGCTTATTTTAAGTGATATGTACTGTGTATGCCAACACAGGTATACTGTGATGCCTTGGGCAAGTTACATTGTATTTGTTATGAATATTTAGATAATGTTGCAACAAGTAATAAGTAAAAATGGCTGTTTAGGAACTTTGATAATATAAAGCCCTACATTATCAGTTAATAAGTATGAAGAAAAATGTAAGAGGCTCAATTCACTTTTAAGTACTATATTTTATCAAGATATATTATAGGTTCTGCTTTTTTCCTAAACAATTCCTAAATTGTTATAGATTTATGATTAGCAGTGATTTATATATCTATTCTCAGCAATTGAATTTCCTGGAGTCATTTTCCTATAAGTTAAACTGTTAACACTGTACTTAAAATTAACTCCATGCTTTACTTTTATTGTTGACTCCATTGTAGATGTCTTGCATTCCCCTCCCCCCTTGCCACCCTCCACCCAGAGCCTACCCCACCTCTGGCCTTCACCACACTGTTGTCTGTATTCATGGACTATGCAGATATGCATTGTTTTACCTTTTAACAATTAGAAATACACATTCAAAATGTAGTACCAATATTAAAATCGGACTACTGTGCTATTCATCAGTTCATCCTTTTGTTAACAAACAGGCACGGGCCTGGAGCAGGTCTGCCTCAGACCTGCCCATAGTGTGTGGGTTCCGGACTTTGTGTAGCAAAGATTCCGCAACACACGTCCAGGTGATTTTGAGACTACGTTTATTAAGGCTGGGGACAGTGAAACAAAGGAAAGACTTAGGGTAGAAGAAGTAACATGAGACAGTCTAAGCAGAGTTGCTTTGGCTCTCTAGACACATTATAGGACAGGAGTGAGCCAAGGTGGGTCTGCTGGTAGCTGACTGGGAGGTCAGAGACCAGGGGGTCCTGAAGACAGCATCAGGGGCAAACCCAAGTCGAGCTGCCACTACTCACTGCTCCCTTGGCCAAAAGTCTCCTTGGGACCCTTAGAATTTAGCAGGGAATAAAAGTTAATGCCCAGGAAGGTACATGTGCATGCGCTAGGGTGAGCCTGCACTACATCTTTGTCCTGCGGACTTGGATCTTTTGTCTGTGGGTGAGACTCTTAGGGGAGTGCTTCAGCAGAATATTCATCAGCTTGTCAGGTGTATTTTTAATATGCGGATGTGTCAAAATGAGTGCATAAGGGGGTGGGGAGTTTGGGAATATTCATTGGTCTGTTATTCTGTTTTACTTTTATCTTGAGTATATCTGGCTTTCAATGGAATTTTTGTTATTTTTACCCCAACTTCATCTGTCCTTGAGTTTAGCTGGCACAAATGATATTAACTGTGTTTCTGTTCTCCATTTCCCAGACCAGGGAGATTTAAGCTATGTATTCACAGGCTCAGGAGGAGAAGTATAAACCGTTTGCTCATCAGTGTCCTTGGTTAGGGGAGATAAGGTCTTGTGAGTCACCAGCTGGCTGTAAGCTGCTCAGACTATTTGGCTTTCTTTAGTTTTCTTGTCTCAGTTTCTCCAGTCCACTTACCCAGGAATTTTCCAGCTTCTCATTATCCTGCCTCACTTTGATACATTAAAAAGTACTTTATATGATTTAGGCATACAAAAAGTTGTTTTTTTAATCAATAATGAATTAAATCTTTTGTTAAATGTAATGTTCCTGCATCCATTTTCCTTTTATTGCACTTATTGCAGTGACATTGTTTTATAAAACCATACGAGTTTCAAGTGTACAACTCAATAATGCTCATGTTTATTTTTGAATTTGTTAGTATGATGAAGTATAATACTGTTTTTTAAAAATTAATCTTACTTTTAATTTTTAAATTATTTTAATATTTTCATTTTTCCCTTTTGACTCTCTTCATCCTTTTCTTCCACCCATAAAAAATACTGGCTTGGGGGTTAAGAAGTTCAAATTGTTAGTGACAAAATAGTCAGAGGAATGTAAAGTAAGGCACAGGGAATATAGTCAATAACATTGTGGTAACTCTGTGTGGTGTCGGAAGGGTACTAGACCTATTGGGGGAATCACTTTGTAAATCATATAACTGTCCAAACCTTCAGTTAATATACAATAATATTATATGTTAACTGTAATTGAAAAATAAAATAAAACAAACTTCTGTTTTTGTAAGCCCCTATGTTTGTCATAATTTTTCATAGCAGCAATAGAAAACTAACTCTATCTTCACATGGTGTGCGTAGAAATCAGAGGTGAGTTTAGAACAGTGTGAAGGCCCCTTCAGAGGAGATCGAACATATGGATTTATACTGAAGATTGCACTAATTGGCACCTCTTCTCTCCTCCCTTTGTTGGTGCAGCTCTTTCCCCTAGCAGGGGTGTCCAACCTGTTGGTGTCTCGGCCACACTGGAAGAAGAAGAGTTGTCTTGGGACACACATTAATACATTGCAACATGTAATCACAAAAAAATCTCTTAATGTTTTAAGTAAGTTTATGATTTTGTGTTGGGCCTCATTCACAGCCACCCTGAAACACATATGGTTACAGGTTGGACACCTCTGCATAAGAATCTGAGTGTATATTATTAACGTTTGACTCACAGTATATTTTATTAACCTTTGACTTGGGAGTTGATCATGTGACTTGCCTCAGCCAGTACAATGAAGCAGAAATGAGGGGATGCTTGCTCACACCACATCCTAAAGAACCAGGGAGGTCTCCTTTGCATGGTGACATCACTATGAGAAAGGTGTGCCCAGCTAGCCTGCTGCTCCCCAGAGGAGGATGAGCATCACAAGGGTAAGAGGCAAATAAAGCAAGCCAAGCTGACCATACCATACTGCCTATGATAAACAAAGATATGAGTGTTGTTTTAAACCATTAAATTTCAGAGTGCATTGCTATGCTGCAGTTGCAGCCACACAGCTTCAATGGAAAACACTTTCGTTTTTGAGTGATGAAACATCAGAGCACCTTCCTTGCTTTAGTGGCCAGGTTTTTACTTGGAGGCCAAAATGTGGATGCTGCTGAAGCTCAGTTCTTCTCACCAAGAATCTTTCCTCTGAACTGGCAGTTTACTGGGTCTCCTCATTTTCCTACTTTAGAAAGGTTGAACTTTCATTAAACATAGTTATATTTAATGACCCTTCAGCATACTCTGAGGATCTTTGATTTATACTTTCTGAGTTTTGGCAGAAAATGTACTATTTTAGTCAGTATTTAAATGTCATATTTGTACTATAATCCTCTCTTCTGCCATCCTGAATGCTTGCCTATGTGATACACATTTCTTCTAATATGGTTTCTGAAATGAATCGGTGCTAGAGAGGAGCAAATGCTTTTGCCATCACTGAGGTAGGCGCTGGGAATTGAGGAACATTTTAAACAATTGCAAATTTTCTTTTTAATGAGGATGGAAAGTTACCATCAGTTTCTCTCCCTTCCAATGTTTTGTTCAGCTCTCAATCAGCTAAGGGATATTTTACATGAAGATTGCTAAGATGCAGCTTCATCCTCACCTTCTGCAGTGTAACCACAGTGCTTGTGCCCTGCTCTTTCATTTGAGAGGGGAAGAATGAGTGAAAAGTAAACCAGCAAGTGAAGCAAAATGGAATCAAAGTTTCTACATTTTTAATTGTGCTAATATATTAAATAGTTTTTAAAGATTTTGCATCCTCTAAAAAAGGGCTTCTTAAATTACTAAACACTTTCTAAATTATATACAGCACCAGTAGAAAATAGGGTGGATATAAAAAAACCTGTGCAAACTCAAATTAATTATGAGGTTTTGAACTCCTGTACTTCTTTTCCACTAGACCATAAACTTCAGGTATGTGGACTGGTTGTTTTGTCCACAGTGACTACCTCAGGGCTTACAGCATCTATCAGTGATGAGTAGTTTTTTTGGTGAAATAGTGTTAATAAATGACAGAGTTGTCCCTTAGGTACGATGACCTATTTGTGTGTGACAAGACTTTTTCCACCAAAACAGATAATTTTATGACTATGAATTGGGTTCCCTCTTTTCACTCAAGAAGAAAAAATAGTGGCTGTATAAATGGAAAAAAATGAAGTGTATAAAAGAGAAGGACTTGGAATCAGATATGAGCCATGGGAAGTGTACAAGCTACTTTTAATCTTTTTTGAAATTGTCCCTTTGAGAAATCATATCAAATTGAATGTAACAAATGCAAAAAGTTAGGTATGTAGTTGCAAATGGGCAAGAATTCATTATTAGTGATGAGCAAGGGTTTGTTATTTATGAGTTCAAAAATAAAAAAATATAGAATGTTTTAAAGACCCCTTGTTCTTTTAAAATATTAAACTGGTGGCAGGCACACAATCATTTTAAACTCTAAACTGTAGAGAACAAGAACAAAGAAGTTGGTGTTTTTCTTCAACATTTTATTTTCTAACACATAAAGAGAATCTCTCTGTGTCTAGGATCAAAGGATAAAATTACGGTTTTTCTTATTGTCTATAGAGGGAAGACAAGATATCCTGAAAGACAGAAGCCAGTACATTGGCATTGCACTGGCTGACTGTGCATTAGATCAGACAGTAAATTAGATATTGATAGAACTATTTTGAACAGTCGATAAGCTTTCTGATGATTGATATCTTTATGCTGCCTGGTAATATCAATACCGACATTTAGAAACTAGAGCAAGAAGCTGTAATATAATATTCTCTTTGTGGAATCCTTAAGTGTAACCTAAGCTCACAAGTCTCATTACACAGAATGAAGGATTTACAGAGTTGACTTTCAAAGGAACAAGGGAAAGAAAATTAAAACATAACCCTTGCCTTTGTGTACAAAACTGTCCTTCCAACCACCCTTCAATCTATATCAGGACAAATGAGTCAAGTTTGTTAAAGTTCTTCTGTTATGAGTTAAGAAAAAGTGGTTCACAAAAACAGTCAGAAAAAAAGGGTATTTCAAAGACCAAAAATAAACTAAATGTGGAGTGAATGGTTCATTTCATTAAGTGACTATATCTAGTAGGACATTGAGCCTAAAACTAAGTGCTCAGAAACCACAAAATATATCACTGTCCACTTCTAAATAATATTTTCTGAAATGTAATCAGGAAAGTGCAAGATGATGAAAGAAAGTACTGTGATTTATACAACAGTCTGTTTTACCTTTTCCTATCTCCTCTCATCCTCCATTTCATTTTTGAAGAAGAACTTGCTCCAAAATTAATTAATCAATCAATTGATTATTTAAACATTTGTTCATTTATTCAGCAAATATTTCAAAAATGACAATATGTGTTGGCATTTTGGGCACTATGGTACAGCAGTGGGAAAAATAGGCGCAAATACCTGTACTTACCCTCACAGAGCTGACCTTCTGTTAGAAGACAGCTTATTAACACATAACTAAAGTGCATTGGAAGCCTGTTAGTGTTCAGTGCTAAGTAAGTAAACAAATATGGTGAAGAAATTAGGAAATTTCATGAGGCAAGGTTTGCTATTAGGAGTACCAGGTAAAATAGAGAATGCTCAGTTAAATTTGAATTTCCATTAAAAAATACAAATAACTAGTTTAGTGTAAATATATTCCAAACAGTACCTGGCAAACAAAGAGGAATGTAATTAAAGATGAGGTCATAATGGATTTAGTGAGCAAATGATGTTATGATCTTGTGTCAGTAATAAAGAGTTAGAGGGAATATTAAACAAGATGAGCTGTAAGATGATATAAAATTCAAGTTGGAATTTTAGATGTAGAAACTAAAATGTCTAAGATGAAAAATACACTAGATGGTACTAACAGTAGATAAAACATGTAACCTCTAAAGAAAGGAGAGCAATAAAATTAACAAAGGAGAAGAAAGAGTAGATGAACACTTCAAATTTGATTAAAACTATTAACCCACAGATATAAAAAGTCTCAACAAAACCTAGGCACAAGAATCATGAAGGGACATTAAAATCAAAGTGCTTAAAACCAGTGATAAAAAGAATATTTTAAAAGCATCTGTGGGAAAAAAGAAAGATTGCATGCTTAGAGACAAAGAAAAGAATCACTGCAGATTTTAAATCAGAAATAATGCAGGACAAAAGACAAATACACTGCATTTTTTTCTGGTTAGATGTCATCTGTGCTAAGAGAAAATAAAAACAAAATAATACAAAACACAAAGAACCTGACAACCTATATATCTATACCCAGGGAAAATACTTTTCAAAATATAAAGGAAAATAAAGATACTTTCAGACATACAAAATCTTACAGAATTCAAGGAGAGCCAAACAGCACTTCCAAATATATTGAATGAAGTCCTTCAAGGACAAGGAAAAAGGATATCAGTGGTCAATGTATGTGCACATTGGGAGAGAAAGATCACTGGAAATGGTGGCTATATGCATAAATGCAAAGACTTATTTTTCATTTAAACATCTTTAAAAGGTAAGATGTTACTTAAAGTAAAAATAATACCTATATTGTAAAAATAACACCTACTTCATAATCCATGTAGAAATAAAATTTACAGAAAAAATAGCACAAAGACCAGAAGAGGAGAAATCAAAGCATCCTGTTGGGAGATTGTTATGTTATATTTGAAGTGGTATAATATCACCTGAGTTTTAAGTGTGAAAACCAGACAGCTTCCATGTCAGCTCTAAAAGACTCTTATTTCTATTGGCTATGGGGCTGGCATTGCTGAAAATCAAATGCTATTTTCAATCATGGGAGTTGCTATTATTACAATGGCAGTTGAATTCAGTTTCTCCTAGTTTCTCCTATGAAAATTAGGACATTAATCAGGAAAGAATTAAATCCCAAAACTCAAAATGAGGACATCTTATTGAACTCAGGTGAAGATGTTCGTGAAACCCCTAGTCATGCTGAGAATCCCTTAGAAGTAGAAGAAGCTTTCCCTCCAAGAGCCAAAGAGATTAGACATCTTCTTATTAAATCTGTGATAACCTGTAACCATGAAAGACAACGACCATTTTCCTGGAGACACATGCAGCCCTCCTTTTGCTGCCAAGGCCATAACTAGGGTTAAGTCTCAGCATACTCAAGTAGCACAGCTACTCCCTTTCTTCACACTCCAGGAGGGAATGGAAATAGCTTAAGCTTGAAAGGTTGCAAGAACTTGCTAATATATATCACCAGAAATATGTGCAAATAGATTTTAAGGGTGTTAAACCAAAGAGGGCAAGCATACTATAACTCTAGACTGGATTGAATTCATTGACATGAGTGCACTTAACAAAGTTTCCCATTTTAATGTATTAACTTGTGCACTCAGTTGTTTGAGTGAATATAAACTCAATTGCAAAATTCATTTAATAAGACTGAGATGCAAGAGCTTTCCTGACATGAAATGAGAAGAGACTCCAGAGACTCCAGGAGGTAGAAATACTTGACTAAATTTGTAATGTATGACTGGCACAGCCATCCCGTAACTATGTTCTGTGACAAGACCTAGAAATACTCTCATTCAGGCATTGAGAAATATGCTAGTGACAGGAGCATCTCTGAAAGGCTCTGTGGATGCTCTCCATTGTAGGCCAGCTGTGCCTTAGGGGATCCCACCATTCAGATGGGCACCCTGATTTCAAAAATGAATGATAGAATCCCAGGATAGCAGAGGCCAAAAAGCAGCCCTTAATCATCAAAGGCCAGGTGGTTACATCAACCATAAAACGAAGCAGGGACATGCCAGTAATTAGAATGTATTGACCTGCGGAGATCCTTAGTGGTGGCTAGTTGATCACAGTGTCTCCAGGAATGACATAAATGGACAGCTTACTAGAATATTTCTTGATGTACATAATAGGAAAAACTCTAAGTCTAGTAAGAAGAAACCTTACTTGGGTGGCCAAAGTGGAGAATCATAGCATCTCCCCCAGTTTCCAGATGTAAGTCTGTTCACAGACCCAGGGGCCCTGACTGTAGGAATTCTGGTCCCCTTGAAGGAGGACATTGCACTATCACTGCAAGAACACACCATAAACCTTCCTTCAAGCCTTCCTTAAAGAGATCTCCAGCCATCCACTTAGTAGAGAGACTTTGTATTTGGGAAAAAAATACCTAGGCATTTCAGTGATGATGAGACACTGGATCAAACTGATGCTTTTCCTGGTGACTTGAAATGCCACTATGGCCCCGCAGACAAAATAGGGGCCTGTGCTGGTCAGGTAAAGTCTTAAGTCTGAATTAGAGTGGTTTCAGTATGTTTGCAAACACCCTGTGGGTAGTTCCCCAGGTCCTAAATAGGTAATTGGAATGGACAAAGTTGACAACTGGCAGAAAACCCTCATTAGCTCCTTAACCCATGTGGTGAGAGACACTATAGCATAAAGCATTGAGTGGAAACTTTTTGCACTTCCTGCCAAGAGAGTATAGTGAACCAGAAGCAACATCGTGTCTCTGGTGAAACTGAAGAAATTAATACTATCGTGCAGATTTGAAAGAGGCAGGAGTGATAATATTGATCACATCCCCATTTAACTTACCAGTTTTACCTGTGCCGCATTCAAGTGGAGAATGACTGTGGACTGCTGTAAAATCAACCTGGTGGTGACTCCAAGTGCAGCTGCTGTATCAGGTGGAGAATCTTTGCTGAAGCAAACCACATAGTCCTTGGTGTTTGGTACACCACTATTGACTTAGCTTATGACTTTTTTCCATAAAAAATTTTAAGTATGACCCAGAGTACTTCACTTTTATCTACCAAGACCAACCGTGTAATTTCACAGTACAGCTGACCCTTGAATAGCACAGGTTTTAACTCTTTAGGTCCACTTAAATGCAGATATTTCTCAATAAATGTAAAGTGGATCCCCCATATCCATTGGTTTCATACTGTGGATCCAACCAATTACAAACTGAAAGTAGTATTTTCTATCCATGGTTGAGAATTCACATAGCGGGGGGCCGACTCTGCATTGTTCTAGGCCATTTATATAAGGAACTCGAACATTTGTGAATTTTGGTGTCTGTAGGGGATCTGAAACCAATTGTCCACAGATACCAAGGGATAACTTAAGTTTTGGGTCAGTCACAAGTTGTACGTGGATTTTTGACTGTGCAGAGGTCATTGCTCCTGACCCCTGCATTGTTCAAGGGTCAACTGTATTAAACCAGAGTTAAACAATTCCACTGCTTTCTGTCATAATGTTGTCTACTGACATCTTTATTATCTGTACAGTCCATGAACCATCATACTGATCTAGAACATCGATGCCATCATGCTGATTGTACCTATGAACAAAGTAAGTTGCAAGAATACACTGTTCCGACTGTTTGGACAACAACTTCTGCTGCATTGGCTCCTCTCCCTCAGCCCAAACCTTGGAATTTCTGAAGGGTTTCTCAAGATCAAACAACTAAGGAAGAACAAAATTGACCCTGATTTGAAAGTGGGATAAATGATAAGCTGCTACAAGTCCAAAATGGATGCTGAAGCACTGTTAACCCATTCAGGGATGACACCGAAAATCAATGGTGAAGAAAAATTTTCCTAATGAGTGAAAGTTTGAGCAGTAGATTTTGTTATCCATTATGTATTCAGTCAGAATTAGGCAAAAGTACAGATGTATAATAATATAAGGATCATTGGTAATGGTTTGGGTGCATAGCCAAGGACTTGTAAGGAACAAGATTGGAAGATTGGTGAAAGTAAGTTTGGGAAAGAAGTATGTGGAGTGACATTTTAGAGTGGATTCAAATCATATAATAATCTGTATCTCATGGGAGTGTTCACCAAAGGATATCCATTGCAGAGGAAACTTTAGTTTAATTAAAGTGGACAAAATAACCATCAGTAGGCAAAATGACATCACCTGTAAACATCAGCTGGCTTTTTGCCCAGCTGCTCAGGTTCGTGCTCAGTGGGCCCATGAACAAAGTGGCCATGATGGTATAAACAGATGCTCAACAATATGGTCTTTCCCTTATCAAGGCTGGCCTGGCCACTGCAATATTGGATCCCTGATATGGTATATTTTGGTGGAGATGAGGCAGAGCAAGCCTACCATTTGGTGGCAGATTAATTATATATCGTTCCCGAAATGGAGAGGGCAAAGATTTGATATCAAATCAACTTGAATTGATATCAAATATGTAGCTACATATTCTGGATATGGGTTTCCCATGCCTTCTCATAATGCTTCTGCAAGCACCACTATCCATATAGTCACAGAATGACTTCACAGTCAGCGATTCTGCACACTAGTGTCAAATCAAGAAAGCCATTTCACTTTGAGGAAATGTTGTAATAGGCTCATGTCCATGAATCATCTGTCTCATCATATACTGCATCACTCAGAAGTAGCTGCCCTTACTGACTGGTACAATGGTTTACAGACATACCTGGAGATATTGTAAGTTCAATTTGAGACTACTACAAAAACATGATTATTGCACCCTGGCTGGTGTGGCTCAATGTATTGAGTGCTGGCCTGCTACCAAAAGGTCACAGATTCAATTCCCAGTCAGGGCATATGCCTGGGTTGAGGGCCAGGTCCCCCAATTGGGGGAGTGCGAAAGACAGCCAATTAATGTACCTATCATACATTGATCTTTCTCTCCCTCCCCTTCTTCATCCCTTCCCCTCTCTCTAAGAAGAAAATAAATAAAATCTTTAAAAAAATGAATATTACAATAAAATGTCACACACATATTTTGGTTTCCCAGGCATATAAAAGTTATGTTTGCACTATACTATATTATAGTCTATTAAGTATGCAAGAATGTTGTGTCTAAAAATCTACATATTTTAGCCCTGGCTGGTGTAGCTCAGTGGATTGAGTGCTGGCCTGCAAACCAAAAGGTTGAAAGTCGATTCCCAGTTAGGGTACATGCCTGGGCTGTAGGTCAGGTTCCCCCACCCCCAATAGGGCGCACTCAATAGGCAAGTACACATTGATGTTTCTCTCCCTCTTCTTCTCCTCTCTTCCCTTCTCTCTAGAAATAAATAAAATCTTTAAAAAAATTTTAAAAATAAAAATTTACATATTTTTATTTAGAAAATATGGCATTGCATTTTAAGTATATTTTATTGATTATGCTATTATAGTTGTCCCATTTTGTTCTCACTTTTATACCCCTCCACCCTGTACCACCCCTCCCACCAGCATTCTGCCCTCTTGGTTCATGTCCCTGGGTCATACATATAAGTTATTCGGATTCTCCGTTTCCTATACTACACTTAACCTCCCCCTGTCTATTTTGTACCTACCATTTATGCTCCTTATTCCCTGTATCTTTTCCCCTGTTCTCCCCCTGTCCCTTCCCTGCTGATAAACTTCCATGTGATCTCCATTTCTGTGATTCCGTTCCTGTTCTATTGTTTGTTTAGTTTCTTTCTGTTTTTGTTTAAGTTTAGTTGTTGATAGTTGTGAGTTTGTTGTCATTTTACTTTTCATAATTTTGATATTCTTCTTTTTCTTAGATGAGTCCCTCCCTTTAACATTTCCTATAATAAGGGCTTGTTGATGATGAACGCCTTTAAATTTATCTGGGAAGTACTTTATCTGCCCTCCCATTCTAAACGATAGCTTTTCTGGATAGAGAATCTTGGATATAGGTCCTTGCCTTTCATGACTTGGAATACTTCTTTCCAGCTCCTTCTTGCCTGCAAGGTTTCTTTTGGGAAATCAGCTGACAGTCTTATGGGAACTCCTTTGTAGGTATCTCTCTCCTTCTCTTTTGCTGCTTTTAAGATTCTCTCCTTATCTTTAATCTTGGGTAATATGCCTTGGTGTGTGCTTCCTTGGGTTCAAGTTCTTTGAGACTCTCTGAGCTTCCTGGACTTCCTGGAAGTATATTTCTTTGCCAGGTTGGGGAAGTTTTCCTTCATTATTTGTTTAAGTAAGTTTTCAATTTCCTGCTCTTCCTCTTCTCCTTCTGGCATGCCAATGATTCAGATGTTGAAATACTTAAAGTCGTTCCAGAGTTTCCTAAGCCACTTCTCATTTTTGTGAATTCTTGTTTCTTCATTCTGTTCTGGCCAAATGTTTGTTTTTCCTTCTGGTCTAAACCATTGATTTGAGTCCCAATTTCTTTCCCTTCACTGTTGGCTCCCTGTACATTTTTCTTTATTTCACTTTGCATAGCCTTCACTTTTTCTTCTACTTTGTGACCATACTCCACTCCTTCTGTGAGCATCCTGATTAGCAGTGTTTTGAACCCTGCATCAGATAGGCTGGTTACCTCTTCATCACTTAGTTCTATTTATGGATCTTTGATCTGTTCATTCATTTGGGCCGTATTTTTTATTTCTGTGTGTCTTTTATGGAGTAAGGAGTGGAGCCTTAGGTATTCGACAGGGTGAGGCAACCCCTGTCCCTGTGTTGTGGCACTGTATGTGGGGGAGGGGTCTGAGTGGGACCAAAGCCGCTTGCTTGGGTGTTGGCCTTCTTTCAGTCACTTCCACTACTATCCATGAGCAAATTGGACCCTTCTGGTGGTTTTTCCCCAGATGGGTGGTTTGTGTATGTTCTAGGACTCTGTGGGTCTCTCCAACAAACTCTTCTGTGAGGCTGGGAGTTCCTCCCAGTGCTGCAACCCCCACAGCTTTTTCGGGTCAGGGGTTTTGAAGCTTTCTTTTCCTGCACTCATTTCACAGCCTGTCTCATTCCCTAGTTGTTCCTCCTGTTTTATTCTCATACAAATGTGGGAGTGCCTGGTCCACTAGCCATGGCATTGCCAAACATCCTTCTGCCCTGGCTGCCTGTCTCAGCCCCTCTTACCAGTCTGGATGAATGTTTCTTCTTTAACTCTTTGGTTTTCAGACATCCATACATTTAAATTTTCAGGGTGTTCTGGATGTTTTTTTGTTTTTTAATTTGTTGTTGTCCTTCTTTTGGTTGTGTGAGGAGGCAAAGTGTATTAAATAAATACAGTATTGTTTAAAAATTCTAACCATCATTTAAGCCTGTGGGAACATGGCACACCAGTTTGTTCAGTGCAGGGATGCCACAAACACTCAATTGTAAAGAACTCAGTATCTGTGAAGTGAAGTAAAATGCAACACCGTAAAAGGAAGTGTGCTAGTATTAAAATATATAGTTATGGCTCTATTTAGAAACAATATTCTGAAAGTATGGAGTGCTATCTTATAGGATATATTTTATGCCTTGAATCATAGATCATTTTATGTTTCCCCCCCATAGCTAAGAAACACAGGTCCAGGAATCAAGCTCAGAAGTGGGAATAGCTGCTCTCACTGTTACAACTAATTAAATTTGCAGTTTTTGCTTTTTGCTCTGGCACCATTGAGCTCTGCTGGCTTGAAGGTTTTAGTCTCTAAGAGGAGAATGCTTCCAATATGCAAAATAAGTGTTTTATTGGATCAGAAGCTGAGGCTTTCATCTGGCCATTTTGGGCTTCTTTTGGCATGAAACCAAAAGGGTAAAAAAAGAAATACTTTACTGACTGGAATTATTGATTTTAATTATCAAGAAGAAGTCAAGCTTGCTACTACACATGGAGGTGAAGAGGACTATGTCTAGAAACAAGGGGCTCTCTTGGCTGCCTCTCAGACTGCCGTTCCTAATAGTAAATGTTAATTGGAGACCACAGTAACCAGAAAAGGCAGATGACTTCGAATTCTGGTCGTTTGGAAATGACCATAGAAGTCTCTTCTCCAGCTAAAGAAAGCAGAGAAACTGAGTTTCTGGCTGAAAGTAAGGGAAATATTGAATGGATGTTTAAAGAACCCCATAGAGATCAATTATGATCTTGGGGCAAATGAGAGAAATGGGGACCATCACTGCTTTGCATATTTTCCTATGCTTTTTATAAAAATGTTCATATTTGCATATATTAATCTTTCTATTTTTCTCTTTCTTTCCTATTTCTTTTTAGAAAATGTATTCTCTGCATGAGTTATGAAAGCTTAACTTAACAGTTTAGTCTGTAGCTCATAAAACCTTCAAAGGGGCCTTAACTAAATTTAGGAACTAATTAATATTGTCTCCAATGGAAGCAAAATCTGTTTGGACTGTGTGCCATCTCATTTTGGGGAAGAGTGAGAACTTCTCCCGAGAGGAGGATATACAGATCTCGATAGAGGGAATATCGTGTTAGGTTGTCCTGCTGTTGCAAGGGAGTGAAAATAAATAAATAATAATTTAGGTTGGATAGAAATAAGACTGTCTTTATTTGCAGATGATAAAATAATTTATGTGAAAAATTATATGGAATCTATAAAATAGCTAATGAAACCAGTTAGTGAGTTGAACAAAATTGTAGAAGACAAGATGAATGTACAAAAGTCAATGTTATGTCCATATAGTAGCAAGTACATTTAGAGAATGCAATTTTATAAGAATATCATATAAGAAAGTATCAAAATAAATAGAGAACACCTTAACCCAATAATCACACAAAAAAAAATCATACAGAAAAAATAACTCGAAGTAAAACCTAACATTATAAAAGTTCTAGAACAAAATGTAGGTGACTTGTGTCAGACCAAGATTTTTTATAGATAGCACCAAAGGCATGACAAAGGCATGACCATGTGACAAAGGATTGACAAATTGGATGTTATAAAATTTTTTAAAAAATTACTCTTATAAAGATACTGATTAGAGAACAGAAACAAAAAATAATTGGTGGGAGAAAATATTTGCAAATTAAATGTCTGATAAAGAAATTGTTTCTAAATATAGAGCTTTCTCATAAATCATTAATAAGAAAACAATCTGCTAAAAATTAGGGTGCAGATTTGAACAGATATTTCACCAAACATGATATGCACATGCAAGTAAGTACATGAAAAGGTATTTAACATCATTAGTCATTAAGGAAATGCAAATTAAAACTACATTAAGATAGCCCTACACACTTGCTAGAATGTCTAAAATTAAAAGGTATGATCACCGGCCAAGATGGAGGCGTAGGCGGACACACTGTGCCTCCTCTCACAACCAAAATTAAGGACAACAAATATTTAGAAACAAGAAAACAACCAGAACTTATAGAAAATTGAACTGTATGGAAGTCCAACAACCATTCATCCAGACCGGTAGGAGGGGTGGAGTCGAGGCGGGAGAAGGTGGAGGTGCGGGAGCGCAAGCAGCAGCGGCTGGCAGTTCCCCGGTGCACAGGCGGCAGCTGGCGGTCCCCGGGCCCACAGGCAGCAGCTGGTGGACCCTGGGCACAAGGGGACAACTGTGCAGACCCAGTGAGGCCGCACAAGGCGGCTGGCTGACTGGGTGGTCCCACATTCATGCGAGCAGACAGTCCAGGCGGAGGGGAAGTGGCGGAAGGGACTGAATCCAGGAGAGAGCGGAGCAGGTGCCATTGCTCCCTCTCAGACCCCGCCCCCACATACAGCGTCACAACCCAGCTACTGGGCTGCCCCGCACTGGGAAGCGCCTGAGGCTCCACCCCTCACTACATAATAGCCGCGACCAGACTAAAACCAAAACAAAACAAAACAAAAACAAAAACAAAAAAAGCACCAAAAATGGCTCAAACCGGAGACCAAATGAAAGCCCCAGAGCCAATTCCTCTAAGCAGTGAAGAGATAGCCAACCTATCAGATGCACAGTTCAAAGCACTGGTCATCAAAATGCTCACAGAATTGGTTGATTTTGCTCACAAATTAGATGAAAAAATACAGGCTACAATACGTGAAATGAAGGAAGATGCATGGGGAACTGATAGAGATGGAAGGAAAACTGGGACTCAAATCAATGGAGTGGACCAGAAGGAAGAAATTAACAACCAAACAGAAAACGAGGAAGAAACAAGAATTCAAAAAAAATGAGGAGAGGCTTAGGAATCTCCAGGACATCGTTAAACGTCTCAACATCCGAATTACAGGGGTCCCAGAAGGGGAAGAAGAAGAGCAACAAGTGGAAAACTTATTTGAACAAATAATAGAGGAGAACTTCCCCAATGTGGCAAAGGAAATAGACTACCAGGATGTCCAGGAAGCTCAGAGAGTCCCAAAGAAGCTGGACCCAAGGAGGAACACACGAAGGCACATCGTAATTACATTAGCCAAGATTAAAATGAAGCAGAGAATTCTAGAAGCAGCAAGGGATAAGGGGACAGTCACCTACAAAGGAGTTCCCATCAGACTGTCAGCTGATTTCTCAAAAGAGACCTTACGGGCAAGAAGGGGCTGGAAAGAAGTATTCCAAATCATGAAAGTCAAGGACCTACAACCAAGATTGCTCTACCCAGCAAAGCTGTGATTTAGAATGGAAGGGCAGATAAAGTGCTTCTCAGATAAGGTCAAGTTCAAGGAGTTCATCATCACCAAGCCCTTATTATATGAAATGTTAAAGGGACTTATCTAAGAAAAAGAAGATAAAAATATGACAGTGAAAAGACAGCAAACTCACAGCTATTAAGAACCATACCTAAAACAAAAGCAAACTAAGCAAACAGCTAGAATAGGAACAGAACCACAGAAATGGAAATAATATGGAGGGTTAGCAACAGGTGCATGGGAGGAGGAGAGAGGGGGGGAAGGTACAGAGAATAAATAGCATAGATGGTGAGTAGAAAATATACAGGGGGAGGGCAAGAATAGTATGGGAAATGTAGAAGCTAAAGAACTTATGACACATGGACATGAACTAAAGGGGGGAATGTGGGTGGGAGAGGGTGTGTAGGGTGGAGGGGAATGATGGGGTAGAAATGGGACAACTGTAATAGCATAATCAATAAAATATATTTAAAAAAATAAAAATAAAAGGTATGATCATACTAAATGTTGGCATGGATGTGGAACAAAAGAGTGTGGTTACACTCCTGGTAGATTTTAAATGGTCTAACAACTCTGAAAAGAAGCTTGGAAACTGTTTTTTATTATTATTGATTTGAGAGAGAGGGCTGGCAGTGGAGGGAGGGAGGGAGAGAGAGAGACAGTGAGAGAGTTGTTCTTCCACTTATTTGTGCATTCATTGGTTGATTCTTGTATGTGCCTTGACTGGGAATTGAATCTGCAACCTTGGCATATTGGAATAATGTTCTAACCAACTGAGGTACCTGGCCAGGACCCAAGAAGTTTGACAACTTTTTTAAAGAGTTAAAAATGTAATTTGTGTATGACTCAGTCATTTCAATTCTTGGTATTTACATATGAGAAATGAAAGTGTATATCCATATAGAGTCTTGTATACAATGTTCTTAGCAGCTTTATTTGCAATAACCAACAACTGGAAACAACTCAAATGTCATTCAACAGATTCAAAAGTATAAAAAATTGTGGTACTTGAAGTACACTTACTTGTATCAAACATGTAAGTGTACATCAATACATGTGATACACTTACATGTATTGAACAAAATTGTCGATACATGTAACAATGGAGATGAATTTCAAGATAATTATGTCGTTTGAATATAATCAGATGGCAAAGGAACATACTATATTATGCCACTTTATAACATTTTAGGAAAGTAAAACTAAGCTGTAGTAGCTGTATACAGATTAACGATTGCCTGGGAATGAGAAGGAGGCAAAAAGGGGCTGAAGCAATGGATTGCAAAGAGGCATTAGAAAACTTTAGAGAGAAATGGATGTGTGCATTATCTTAAATGCAGAGATGTCTTACTGGTGGGTGCATAGTCAAAGCATATCAAATAGTACACTATACATATGTGAAATTCATTATTGTAAATTACATCTCAGTACAGCTGCTGAAAAGCACCTGGGCAATGGCAAAGCCAACATGAGTTTTAGACAAAATGGCAGGAAAGGATTAGGGAGAAAACTAAAAGTGGGTTTAGGAAAAAAATGTTTCAAGAAGAAAAAGAATCCTTAAAAAAGGCTGAATGTTGTTTAAAAATAAAGGAAGAGAAAAGACTGAAAATATGTATCACATATAGAAAAAAGGACCTCAACAAAAATTGATCAGACACCTGCTCTTTGCACACAGTCACTGCCCTTTGCTTTTTAAAGCCCTTCGTGAAAGCACACTGAAAACATAAATTGATGAAATTTAAAAGCTAGAGGGGCAGCTATATTCTGAATTGGGAATACGGTGTGCTGCTTCAAATGTGAATCTTAAGGCAGGTATAAAATTAATTGAAAAATGTTGCAGTCCCACTCATACTTTAAAAGAATAAGTTAAAATATCAAAAATGGTTTGTTATATATGTTTTGCTTCTCCTATTTATTTATTTTATATATTAATAAAGCTTGTAAATTATCATGTTATTCATTAGTTCTTTAGCTCTCTTTTTTCTGGGGGTTTATCCGTCCCAAACCTGACTGAGCGTACATGTCACAGTCTAAAACTTAAAGCACAGTTTTGAACATCAGCTAAGCAATTTCTCTGACTCATGGTGACCATTGTGTAGTATAATATGTTTGACAAGAAGCTTCTAATACATAATTTTTTTCAGAGACAAGTGCAGATTTTGAAACACTGTTAACATATCAGCATTTCCAAGGAAATAAATGTGAGTGTCCCCAGGGTAGGTGGCTCAGCCCTGTGCAGCCTGAGAGAGAACTGAAATGGCTGCTTTAGGTTTCCATCGTAGTTAAAATGCATTTCTTCAGATGTGCTTTGTAATAGTTAAAAGAGTTTTAGTTAAAAAATAATAAAAAAGAGTTTGGGAAAGCCATATATTCTCAGGACTTAGGCAAAATTGCCAAATGTTAATTTTAGGCATTTAGGTGCTCTTTACCATAATTACTATGCTGTATCTAATACTGATACAATCAAAATGCTTTATTTAGTTTTCATGAAACCTTCCCTCTGGGAATTACAGAATGCTCTGTCCTATTTAACATAGCATATGGACATAACATATACTATCATTATAGTCTTCTTTTTCTATTAAAATGCTAATGAATAAAAAGGGATTTCATTCTTATTAAGAAGGGTAGAAGTACAAGTGTGGGAGAGTGAATTAAAAACAAACCTACTGGGAGAAGAGATAAGAATTCCAGACATCTGCATGATTCTTCCTCCGACATATCAAACTCAGAATCATATATCCACAGGGAAGAGGGATATTATAATACAAAAGAAAATGGAGCCCAAACTTATAAAAAAAAATAGCAGACTATGCCAAGGGAGTTCAATAAAAGCAAACAAATTTCTTATTTTATTCACAAAACAACATTAATATTTATAAAATCCCACATAGTGGGATCCATTAAGAGGCCCACATAGTGGGTTGCTTAATATTTTGTTCTTTTGTCATTTTACGAAATTTACTTCACAAAGATGTAACAATACCAGCGTTTTATTTTTTCTGGGCTTTTCTTGTCATCTCCCAGCTTTTTCCTGCTGACTTTCCTTTGGCTAATTCTCTGGTCTCCTTCTGCGTGCAAAAATGTTTATGAATCTGATCTTACCTTAATCTGTATCACAAATCCGTACCTTCTTCCCAGGCTTCAGATCCATTCACCCATTTCTCTTACAGAGCCATTCACATGGATAAATTAAGTCTCCTGAAATGTCATCAAATGACTTTGCTTTTTATTATTGTTGTCAACCTGTGTACCTCCTTAAAAGGAAACTGTGTTTGTGCTGATACGCAGCTGAATTGTTTGAGAGAATTTGTGTTTATGTTGATCATTAAAAGTGGTGAAGAACCTGAGCGAAATGGAGCTGTTGGTGATGGTCCCAGCGGTGACAGGGGAAGGAAAGTATTGTGCAGCCGGGGGTCCCGAATGGGCTTGCACACGATGGTATACATTGCATAGCTGTGCACTTACAACCTTTAAAAATAACAGTTCTGAAAAAATAAACCAGAGCTTTCATATTTAAAATTCTGACTTAAAAGGTAATGTTGGTTTGAATACTAAAGCGTTTTAGCTTTAATTACTCTTTCACCATCGAAATTAGAGTTTTAATATAAAAATTAAAAAAATTGCATATCCAAGTGGATTGTTGTCTTTATGCCCCACAAATTGAAAATATCCAAAATAAAGAAATGCCCTTTCTCTTCCAGTGGCTTCTTATCCCATGTTACCTCTCTGGGTCGATGACATGTTGATTCATTCTAGTTCCCAAACAAGAAAACTGAGAACCACCTTACAGGAATCCTTCCTACCGCACAGCTAACTATTCGACAAATCTCTATTTTATTGTTTTCTTTCACTTTGTATCCTCACTGTCACTTCCTTACTGAGAAATCATCCATAATTCTTCCTACTGTCAAGAAACCTCTGAAACTGAAGTGGAGTCTTTACTTCCTCATTGCTGGGGAAAGCATCAACTCCTGCCATGCTGGCAGCTGAAGCTTTTTTTGTGATTTAACCTCTGGATACCGAAACCGCATTCCACAGGCCTGATGCTTCATACTTTGTTTTATGCTTCAGAAAATCTTATTTTTCAAGTTTCCTATCTGTTTTGTTCGTTTTCTAACTTTCATATTTTTGCAGTATTTGCTACCTCTTTGAAGAATGTTTTTCTACCTTTTCTATTTAAATTTATCACTCAATACACGCAAATACTTATAGCAGCCACTCTGACTATGAGTTCTAGAAGAACAACGTAGTGTGTTATCCACATTTCTGTCTTCACAATAAAACATGAGCTATGAGTGGAATAAATAAGACAATTTACAGAAAAAATGTGATGCACATGTTAGGGACAAGCAAATGTAAGTGAATTGAAACCATGAAGAATGGCAGAACAATATTTATTAAAAGCTCAGTAGACTATGATTTTTAAAACATTATGCTGCCCCCTTTGGGTTGCACCATTCTGTGAGTTGTATATATTAAGATGCTCATTTGCTTATTGCTCACTTAGCTAAGTGAATTCCCTTCTTCTCACATTCTATGACACTTTCCTATAGTAATTAGGGTAGAAAGTCTCACTATTCAAGATGTTCTGAGTTGGATGGATTTGACCATTGTATAAAGCACTTCCTTAAGTGCTCTTTCAGGTTTTGTCTTAGTTCTAGCTCATTTGAATTTGGTACTCTCTCCTCTCTTATGACAAAAAAAGTCTTACTTTTTATTTCAATTTTATTAGGTGCTGCATTCTTATTATTCATAGGCATTTTTTTTTTGTTTGGCTTAACAGATGGCAGAACTAATAAGATTTAATATTTAACTTGTTTGAAGTACTTAGGAAACATAATATTATTTATGAGTAAATACCAGACTAAGTGGGGTTGTCATTCAAATGAAAACATCTACACAGTTTCATCTACATTTAAATAATGTTATATGTTACCATAAAAGGAAATTAAGAGGTATTAATATCAATACTTTCAGTGGAACAAACTAATTATCAAAGATCTGAGCTTGATAGTTAAGCTATTTTTCTTATCAGACTTGGTTTTAGAATTAAACTTGTGACTGAGAATTATAAATAAAATATTAACTTAATAAAAATAATAATTTCTGACAATGCCTGGCACTTAGTATTTTTTATATATGTTAGTATTAAATTATTATAGAACTTTATTTTGTATTTTTCCTATCTTCATCACATATGAAAACAAACATTTAAAATATTTTTGATCTAGAGTTGCAGTTAAAGATAGGAGAAAAACAATGATTTTAGTAAAATGCTTTTTCACACCCCTCAATTTTTTCAGGTTCTCAAGAAACTTTCAGAGAATTATACACTTTCTAAGAAACTTTAATGCCCTACAAGGATCTTACTCTTAAACATAGTTTACTTTTAATTAAACTTCATTTTTAAAGAAATTTTTAAATTTTTTTTAACCTACTATAAAATTACTATTAACTAGGACTCCAGTGCTTGGTGATAAAAATATATATTCTTGAACTTGAGGTTTTGCTATTGGCAAATTGTATACGTGTGTGTGAGTATGTATGTATATGTGTATATATTATACACAATATACAGATATATCAATCAATATATATATCTATGTATATTATATATATAATCTATCAATCCATCAATTATCAAACTTAACAAGCATTTATGTGTCCAATTATTCTCCTATCTATCCATCAACTCGACCTATCCTACAAACAAGCATTGAATATCTACTGTGTGAAATTGGCGAGTCATTGCTGAAGACTGTGTGATAAATCAACATAGCTTTTGTCCTCAAAAAGCTTATTCTTTGATAGATGAGGTAAAATGTATATATAATCATAAGGGCAGGTAACATTTGTTAAGCAATGTAATAAATGTAAAGATTAGGTGCCATGGAATTACCAAGACATATAAACTCCTTTCTAATGGGGGAATAAGGGAAATTTTAATAGAGGAAATACCCTTAAATTTGTCCTTAAGGAAAAATAAAAGTTATCAGTAGAAACATCTGGGGAAATAAGATGAGGAAAGAAGACCTTTGTAGATATGAGAAGTGGACTGCTGGTGTGTGTTAGCATGCGCCTCTCAGGGTGGCTGGTGTGCCTGGAGGAACAGTGCAGCTGTCAGCAACAGGAGGAAGAAAGGTGGAACCAGACTTTAAGGATTATCTTCCTGGTTCTTTCCTCACTGTCATACTTGTACAGTCCTGCACTTCTTGTTAAGTGTATCTCCGCTCTTCTTTCCCTCTGCTCAGTGCAGGTGTATATATTATATATGTAATATATTCACATATATTCATATAATATATATTCAGAAGTTACTTCTTTCTTTAATCTGTGTTTCATGAAAACAAAGGAGTGACAGAGTGAGGCTGGACACAGCAATTCATTTTTTACGACATTGTTGAAGCAATTAATTTTAAACAGGCAGTATTTTATTATTTTTGTTTGTTTGTTTTTTAAAATCTATTACAAGTTTGGCACTCTGTCAGAAGCTACTGGAGAACAGAAAGGGGATCCTGAATTTAACCTGCTAGTGATTTTTAGGATGAGCAAAATTCATTCAGGAAGTTTTAAGGAAAACAATTTTGACATAGAATGAGACTGAGTACCAGAACATATGCTTTACAAAGAAAATATTTTAGGGTCTTTGTATTTTAAGTTAAACATGAAGAATAACTATTTCATTTGTTCACAAATATTTATTGGGTACCTTCTATGTGTCTAATTCTGTTCCAACCAGTGGAGATGGAGTAATCAATAAAAATGCATAAATATATGCTTCCCTGATTCACAAAGCCTTAATTGAAAAGGAGAAACTCAGATAATGGAGCACATATAAACTTTATATTGTGTCAGATAGTGTTAAGTACTGTGGAGGAAAATTTTTTAAAAGTTAAGAAGGGTTAGAAATATAAAGAGTCAGAAATGACAATTTAAAATAGAGTGGTGGGGAACCGAAGTTGTGATATAAGCAAATCCCTAATAATGAGAAAGTGAGTCCTAGTGACAGTGTATTCTAGACAAATGTAATATCAAATCTAACAGCTTGAACAGGAGTAGCTGGACTCAGTTGTTCCGAGGAGAGTGAAGAAGAGTTTGTGTCTGGACCTGGGAGACAGAGAGAGAGAGGGAGTGGGGTGGGGGAAGTCATGATGATGCCAAGGAGGTGGCACATCATTTTTGCAGGCCTAACAGGCTATGCCAAGGATTATAGCTTCTACTTTGAGTGAGACAGAAGGCATTGGAGGCTTACAAGAAGAGCGTCATGATCTAACTGACATTTTAAGGAATCACCTTCCCTGAGAACAGACCGTGGAGAACAGAGAATAGGGTAGGTGGTGGAGGGCAATTTTGAGTGAAAACAAATCTTACAGTACACTGGATGGTCTAGAGCAATTCCCAGAGAAAGAGCATCTGACAATTCACGTGCACACAAAGCATTGTCATTCTTGTGTTAATTTAGCTCTACTAAAATATGCAACATGTATAATTAATATGGGTTCATGGATATAAATAAAATCTACATTATTTAAATGCATACTGATTTTATAAAGAGTATTGTATCATTATGAATGTTCTTAAACAATGGATTATAAAAGAATAGCTACCACATTAGAGGGGGCCTATAACATTTGTTATTAAAATAAGTTTATGCTTTTAAAAATTGGAAGCCACTGTGTTAAATAAGGGGATTTGACCTCTGGGCGAAGGTTTTCTTCATTTTCCTAAGGAAGATGTGAGAAGTGGCCAATTCCGAAAGTAATTCAGGGGTTATTGGGTGATCGTAAAGGGAAAGGAATACCTGCGGAGACACCGGGACACTCAAGGGTTAATGATGTTGGCTCCCATTATTTTAAACCTCAAGATCAGGGGCGCTGAAGGTCTCAAAATTTTCTCAAAATAATAAACTATGTCAATTTAGATATAATTTATAGCTCCTCCTCCAAGTACATTTATAGTGATTACTACATTGCAAACATATGAAAAAGAATTTAAGTAATAAATACACACATTATTTTACATGGACACTGAAAAAAATTGTTACTCTTTGTCCAAACTATGCTATAGCTTATTGTGAACTTTAAGAACAAAATGCATTTTAAAATGGTGCTCTCTTTATTATCCTTTATAATGATAAGAAAAGTAGTATACTGAAAATAAATAGTACTGGACCAGCATCATTAGTTTTTCTCAGTTTGAGAAAACTTCCTAGAACATCTATAGAAATAATTAAATCAAACAAATGTTATCAACATCTTTATTATTTCTAATAAACAAATAAACATAACTATGTGAACTTTTGTTAATATTTAAGTTAAGTCATCAGATTATGGTCAGAATGAAGTTACATTTTTTCTACAGTTTCCATCGTGATATCCCCAGCCTCTATTATTTCCCAGTGGCCCCTAAAGTAAATCACACTGTAACTAGTATCAATATATTTTTGTTTCCTCAGAGAGCCCCCTTTTACCAAGGCTTGTCCTCTATTTCAAGGTCAGTGCATTAATGGCAACACATTACTCTGGTAAATTCAACCCCTTAGCTTGCAAAATGCTGGTCTTTGCTAAAAGCAATTATTGAATTAATTGTAACTATTTGGCCAATTTAGACTCAAATGATCCCATCTGGGTTGACCAAACTGGACTATGCAGAAGTTAAGCCACTTTTAAACAGCAGGTTATATTCCATTTTGCTCTAGAAATGACTGCAGAATATAGCTATCTTTTTTCCCCCTCCTGAAACACTCATAGCACAACAAGGGTAATCCTTATTATGACCCATGCTCTCTTCTTTGTCTTCTGACATGGGGAGCTTTTATATTTGTTCTGTATTTCTATTCTATGATCAAATAATTTATACTCTCCCTTTCGATTATTTTCTTTCAAAACTCCATTTAATTAGAAACAAATCTTTGTATTAGATAAGCCACACGGACAACAGTGTAGAAGAAAAGCTTGATGTTGGAATACGTCCACATTATTTACCAAATGGTACAGTGTTTCCAAGCAGCTGATGACAGACCAGCCATCAGTCCAGATTCATTTCCAGAGAGACACATAAAAACTTTACTGCTTAACAGAGCTCAAAATATCCACCTGTCTCTCTGACTAAAGTGCGAACAGAGACTATTCTGCTGATACTGGTTCATCTTTAATCTTTTACATTGGGTTTCACCATCTGATGCTAATTATATTGTTGATGTTTCTAATTCTTGTTTAGACTGGAATTTTGTATCACTTTAGACTTGAGTCATGAATTTTGGGGACAAAAAACAGATTACGGCAAATGTGTATGAATATATATGTGAATGTGCATGCATGAGCTATAACTGTAGTGCACTGTACAAGCTCAGTCTAAAATGCATTCACATCTTTTCTGTATTTCCATATAATTACCAGAGCTCCCTTACTTATCATTAATAGGACATTTATTATTTTCTTATTGCGGAGCCCCTCTCCCTGAAAGTGCTTACCCAGTCGAATAAAAGGTTTTCTGGTCTTCCGCAGTCAAATGCTGGGAAAACTGCAGTCTGATTCCTTTGTCATATCATAGCTACTTGCTGCTACACAGTGTGTGCACAGGCTTGCCGGGGATGGTCAACCTGTAGTAAGGCTCTCAAAAGACAGCTCTTCCCAGAAATATACTCACATAAACATAATAATCAAATGATCTTTGCAAGGGTGACGCCATGGAGCAAAGATAGTCTTCAACAAATGGTGCTGGAACAACTGGACATCTACAAACAGGCACGAATCTAGACACAAATCTTACATCCTTTAGAAATTAACTTAGAATGGATCACAATACAAATTGAACAACTTTAAAATACCTAGAAAATAATGCAGGAGAAAATCTAGGCAAACTTGGCTGTGATGATAACTTTTTAGATAAGACAACAAATGCATAATCCATGGAATTAAGAACTGGTAAGCTGTATTTCATTAACATTAAAATTTTTTTCTCAAAATACCCAGAGTTCCGGCCAAGATAGAGGCGTAGGTAGAAACCCTTCACTTCCTCTCACAACCAAAAGAAGGATAACAACCAATCTAAAACAATAAATGACCAGAAGTTCCAGATAATCAAACTGCATGGAACTCCAACAACCATGTAACTAAAGAAACAAACAGAACAGCTAAACTAGTGAGGCTGCTGACCATGCAGGCGGAGCTGACTTAAGGAGAAACTGAGACTCAGAGCTGATGGTGGACTACTGCAGTTGCTACAGTGGGAGAAACTCCCAGTCTCACAGGAGAGTCCTTTGGAAAGTGCACTAGAGAAAAGCAGGTGAGCTGCATTGTTCCCTCTCTGGCCCCTCCCCCACAGGCAGCGTCAGAGTGCATCAAGGAGGGTTGTCCTGCCTGGGGGGAATGCCTAAGGCCCCGCCCCCTTACTACATATCAGCTGCACTAAGGCAAAGAAATATGACCCAAAAGAAAGAACAGAGCAAAACCTCAGGAAGAGAGCTAAACAATGAGGAGATCACCAATCTATCTGATGGAGAATTTAAAGCCCGGGTAATCAAAATGCTCACAGAACTGATTAAGCTTGGTCGAAAAATGAAAGAACAAATGAAAGATATCCAAAATGAAATAAAGCAAAATATTCAGGGAACCAACAGTGACAGGAAGGAAACCAGGACTCAAATTGACAATTTGGAACAAAAGGAAGAAATAAACATCCAACAGGAACAAAATGAAGAAACAAGAATTCAGAAAAAGGAAGGGAGACTTTTGAACCTCTTTGACAACTTGACACATTCTAATATTTGAATTATAAGGGTGCCAGAAGGAAAAGAACAGCAAACAATTGAAAACTTATTCGAACAAATAATGAAGGTAAACTTCCCCAATCTGGCAAAGGAAATAGACTTTCAGGAAGTCCAGAGAGTCTCAAAGAAGTTGGACCCAAAGAGGAGCATACCAAGGCACATCATCAAGTTACCCAAGATTAAAGATAAAGAGAAAAACCTAAAAGCAGGCAGAGGAAAGAACAGGGTTACCTACAAAGGAGTGCCCATAAGGCTATCAGCTGATTTCTCAAGAGAAAACTTATAGGCAAGAAGGGGCTGGAAAGAAGTATTTGAAATCATGAAAGGCAAGGACCTATGATGCAGAGCCCGGCTCCTGGGGTCCACCATTGTGGATGAGATACTAGACAAACTCACACGGATTACTGAGTCCTGTGGAGGAAAAGGGACAGCCCGGCTACTCTCTCAAGGGGAAAGCATCTCAGAGCAGCCTGGCCACTCTCTCAAGAGGAGAGCACCCCTTGCCCTTGCCCTGACAGACTTTTATTGCGTTTAATTTGCACAGGAATACAGGTAAAATTCATTAATCATTGTCAGGCAGTAAGGATCAAACAATAGATAGCATACAAAGAACTATGAGGGCCTATTCTGAGTCAGGATCTGTTAGCTAAAGGGCTACAAAACTTTGGGAAATAAACTCATTGCCTGCTCGGACCCTTATCATTTAATTGAGAGCATTTTTAGCAAAGCAGATTTCACAGGATTTTATATATTCTTTCTTAGGCCTGATCACCCAGGGAACCCCTTTCTAGCACGGGGCTGTACCACCCTCTGTCATTGTTTCAGGCTTAAGTCAGGCTAGGTCAGCAAAGCAGCCAAGAGATTAGGAGACTTCTTGCAGACAGAATGAGGACTCAGGCTATGTCAGGATAGCCGAGGGGTGAGGGTCCATCACCCATTTTGCTGTAGCCCCCCAAGTCCTTCCTTGGGGCCTCCTCATGATTGTGCCTGGCTTAGGTCTTTCCCCCCTTGGGGAATCTTACCCGTCATTGGCTAACCGATCAAGCTTTGGGGGCCAGTTATGGATGAAGTAAAAGGAGCAGAAGCCGTGCTCCTGCCAGGGAGATAAGGTTTGTCTTCTTAGTGGCTTATGGTCTGAAGGCCGCTCACTCAGCCTTAGCCATGGGGGGGTTATAGCTTCTGAAACCAGAAAGGGCAGTTCCCAACAGACTTAAATCCAAGGTTACTCTATCCAGCAAAGCTATCATTTAGAATGGAAGTGCTTCCCAGATAAGATGAAGTTAAAGGAGTGAAATAACATCACCAAGCCATTATTATATAAAATGTTAAAGAGACTTATCTAAGAAAAGGAAGATCAAAAATATGGACAATAAAATGACAACAAACTCACAACTATCAACAAATGAGCCTAAAAAGTAAAAGAAAGAAAAATAATGAAAACAAAAACTAAGCAAATAATAGAATAGGAACAGAATCCAAGAAATGGATATCACATGGAGAGTTTTTAGTGGGGAGGGAGAAGGGAGGAATAGGGGGTAAAAGGTACAGGGAAGAAGAAACATATTTGGTAGGCATTAAATAGATGGGGAGAGGTAAAAAGTGGCATAGGAAACAGAGAACTCAAAGAACTTATACGTACAACCCATGGACATGAGCTAAGAGGGGGATGCTGGAGGGTTGGGGATACAGGATAAAAGAGGGATAAAGGGGGGAAATTGGGAAAACTATAATAGCATAATCAATAAAATATAATTAAAAATTGAAATTAAAAAAATTCTTCTCTGCAAAAGACTTTGTAAAGAAAATCAAAGGACAGGCCACCAATTTGGAGAGAATATTTGTATCTGATTAAGGATTATTATAAAAAATATACAAAGAATGCTTACATTTCAACAATAAGAAAACAAACAGCCTGTTTGAAAATGAGCCAAGGACCTTAGCAGCCACCTCGCCAAAACTATACAAAAGGAAAATAAACATATAAAAAGGTGTTCCACATTGTATGTCATCAGGAAAATGCAAATTAAAATAACAATGAGATACCACTCACGACACACCTCTTAGAATGGCCAAAATCCAGAACAAATAACACCAAATGCTGGTGAGAATGTGAAACAACAGTAAGTCTCAGCCATTGCTGTTAGATACACAAAATGGTGCAGACACTCTGTGAGACAGTTTGGCATTTTCACACAAAATTAAACATAGTCTTACAATGTGATCCAATAATCATGCTCCTTGGTGTCTACCCAAAGGAGTTAAAACCTTATGTTCACACAAAAACTGGCACATGAATGTTCCTAGCAGCTGTGTTCATAATTGTCAGCACTTGAAACCAACTATGTTGCTCTTCAGAAGGTGGATGGGTAGAGAAACTGTGGCCCATCCAGACAATGGAATATCATTCCTGCTGAAAAGATGTGAGCTATCAAGCCATGGAAGATTATGGAGGAAACTTAAATGCATATTGATAAGCGAAGAACGCCTATATGCTGTGTGATTCCAGCTATAGTCATATGACATTGTGGAATGGGCAAAATTACAAAGGAAATAAAAAGAGCAGTGGTTGCCAGGGGTTTGAGTTGGTGGTGGATGGGGAGGTAAACAGACAAGAGTACAGAGTGTTTTAAGGTAGTGAAACTAGTTTGTATGTTGCTATAATGGTGGATTCACAACATTTTGAATATAAACTCAACAGAACATACACTGCCAAGAGTGAACGCTAAAGTAAAAAATGGACTTGGGTGATAATGTCATGTCAGAGTAGGCTCTTCAAAGGTAATAAATTCACCACTCTGGTGAGGGATGTTGATCATGGAGGTATTGCTTTTATAGGGAGAGGGGATACATGGCAACTCTCTGTACTTTCTGTTCAATAGTGCTATAAACCTAAAATTGCCCTAAAAATCTATTTTTAACAAAGGGAGTTATTTTTTTTTTTCTGTCACAGTGACTCTGAGATGGCAAGAAGAGCCCAGAAGCTGGTGCACATTCTCACTTTTTGCCTGAGACTTACTGTCCCCCGGCCTGGTTGGTTTCCTACCTGAAGAGTTAGGGAGATTTACCCTCCTCGGGAACACTCTTAAAACGAGGCTATGGTGATTGCTCATGTCCCTAGCCCATGAAAGCTCTGTGTATGTTCGTGCCTGCATTTATCAATTTGTATCTAAAAACATGTAGTTTTATATCATATATGTGCTCATACAGTAAATAATAAGATTCATCATACAACTTGCATTTTTAGGAATTGAATGATAACATTGTCATGTACATAAAACTGAAAGTGTTGATATTTTTCTTTTAATCTACAACAAAGGATATAAGTGATTATCACACTACTAAAATATGTCTTCTGAACTCTTGAGTGCTATCGTATACTGCATGCAACTATAGGCATCACTCTTATTTACATCCATTTTTAATTCAATCATTTATTTCAAATTATTTGTGACCATTAGATGAGAAGGGAAATGTGCAGCAAAAATGGTTCTTCTGTAAAAATACAGCAACGATTTAAAAAAAATATTATGCTGTAACACATTACGTTTTTATACAAAGTGAGATCACTACACCAGAACCATGGACATTTAATAAAAATAAAGGAAAACCTGTTAAAGGCAAATACTTTAGTACATAGTAATATACTTTCACCTTTCCTTGCAATTTTTCTGCTTGGCACAAAGAATCTTGATGCTTTTAAGTGTTTTTATGTAGGTGGTAGAATGGATTTTTCAATATATCTTGATTCCCAGAGGCTTTATAGGTTTTGCAAGCCTGTATCAAAGTATAATTTGTTTAAGTGTTATTTTCCTATATGAATGATATTATTCCACAGAGATGGCCTTGCTGAGTGAACAGAGTATTGTTTTTTCCCCTCTGTGATACATTCAAACTCTAGTGCAGATCTAAATATTAAAAAGTTGAATAGATAAAGAACAGGATAAAAATTAACAGAGCAGAGAAGCCTCAGCTGAGGGAGAAATAAATTGCTTCATAAACTTTGAATTGTGCAGCCTAAGAGGTCACATCTAGGCCTAAGACACCAGCTGAAGATTTTTATTTTGTCTCAGGGTTTTATATTTTGGTGCCAAAGTATTCTAATGTTATCACTTGTGATATAGAACATGTGTAATTAGTACCTGCCTGATCTAGGTAATGGTTTGTGACAAATTTAGTGATGTCTCCCTACTCCTATCCATGCACTCGTTAAGTGTGAATTTTTCACCCTAAACCCCAGTATCTCAGAATGTGATACTGTTTGGAAATAGGTCTTTACAGAAGTAATTAGGTAAAATGGTGTCATTAAAAAGGGTTCTAATCAAATATAACTGGTTCCTTTTAAAAAAAAAAGAAGAAAATTTGAGCACAGATATGCACACAGTGAGAATGTCATGTGAACATGAAGATGGCCATCTCTAAGCCATCAGGAGTGGCCAGGGGCCAATCCTATCCTCACGACTCTCAGATGGAACCAACATTTCTAATGCCTGGATTTCATGATTCCAGTCTACAGTGCTGCAACACAACACGTTTCTCTTGGCCAACCTACTCACTTTGCGGTGCTTTGTTCAGGCAGCCCTAGAAAACTAATACAAACACCTGCTGTGTGACAAATAATATTTTAGGTGCTGAAGAAGCCAAAATAGAAATAACATGATTCTCTAAAAGAAGTTTCTAGTAAGGAAGAGAGGAGACACAACACACAAATGTTATCATTGTGATAGCTGTTGATCAGAGGAATGCACAAGGCATCATGGGTCCACAGAAGGGGAGACTCCAGCTCAGCCACAGTGACCGGGCAAGTCAGGACCCCTGAGCTGAGTCTGGAAAATCAAAGAGTGCTGATGAAGATGGAGAACAAAATATAGACTACAGTCTGGACAGGCTGAATTCCGTGAGCAAAAGCAAGGTGGTAAAGGATATTTTGGATACTTTTGAACCATCTAAGCAGGTTATATGACTCAGGGGGAGGCCAAGGAGGAGGCGGCCTGGAGCTATCTGGTACACAGGAAAGAGTAGGAGCCATCGGAACTCTATTAAATCACAGCCTGTCTTCCAATAACCCTGTCACACCATGGGCACCTGCTCTTCTTCTTGGTGTCACTGCTGTACAGACAGCACCATTAAAACCTTTTCATAGTGAAATAATATATATATATATATATATATATATATATATATATATATATGTATGTATGTATATATTCCAAAGTCTTTGGAAACATGAGAACACCAAGTAGGTCTTGCTGAAGGTTTGAAGTGAAGGATGGAAAGTAGGGAAGAACAAGTCATTGTAACAAGAGGGAAATTTATTTTGTGGTGACCTGGGCATTGAATTTGATAAGAATGTAGAGTTAAACTGGGAAATGAACTAGAAGTTCAGTTGTTATTGCTGTAATTAAGTGATGACAGTATTGACAAATTAGTTGCTCTGTGTCTGGAAAAGCAGTCTGTTCTACAAATGAGGAGGTGCATTTACAATGTTTAAGCAGTTTATGTTCATTTACATAGCTGATCAATTTCATATTCTGAATATTATCTTTCTCAGAGTAAAATAGTTCATTTTACAAGATGTATTCAGCCATTTCGAATCTCAGGCGCTAGTCGCGGGCCTTGTATTGATCCGGATAGGCTGCCTTATGAAATATACTTCAGCAATCAGGTACACTAGTTATTCAGAAGTAACATGCCACCCACAAATCTTGGGGACTTAGGGGAGTATTGTTTTATTTCTCTGGAGACTGTTCATGGGCAGCTAAATACATTGTCATGAAGGGCACCGCAGTTGTTCTACTCCAAGGTCATCGGCCAAAGCAACTCACACAGTCACAATTGACTTTCATGATGAAGAAAAGGACATTTTTCTCATGTACCTTGGAAGAGAAACATTTGTGAGCAGCAGTAAGGTCTTCCACAGAAACAAACCAAACATTTTAGTGACTTACGGCAGAAAAATTTTCTCCTGCTGCTCTGTCAGATTTATGTAGATTGCTGTGGCAGTGCTAGTGCATGTGTGTCCATACATGTTTCCATACATGTGCCCATGTGTTAGTGTGTGTGCTCCTGTGTGGCCTGTGTTTCTAAAGTGAACAGTTCTTTGTAATTTGGAGACCTGGGCCTCTTGTACTTTTTGTCTCCATGCTGTTTCAGAGTTTTCACTCAGGTATTGGACTGGGTGAAAAAGAGAGGACCGCAAATTAAAAAATTCCATGGCCCAGGGCTGGAAGTAGTGACATCTTTTCTATTTACATTCTTTTGACCAAAATGCAGTCAGTCAGCCACCTCTAAATGTAGGAGGAGCTAAGAGATTTCTCTCACTGTTCCCGAGAAGAAAAGCTGAACAGATTTTTGGTAAACATTTGCAGACTGGATGGACTCCAAGTCTCTAAGCAAAATATCTAACTGCTACTTTCTTCTGACTTCTTAGAAAGTAGGTCCTTTAATAGAGACAAAGAGGTTATTGGTTATTTACTCTAGAAAAATCAACAGAACCTCTTAACACTGTGTTTAAAAGTCAAAATAAATTAACAAAAAGTGAGTTATTGGCTTATTGCTTTTGAATCCAGAAAAATAGTCTTCTCTTTCTTTCTCTTTCAACTATAAACCTTCCAGATAACTTAAGAATGTGAGGGGAGAAAAACTTCTCACTTGTTAAAGCAATTTCATTCTTATTTTAAGAAAACCCTTTGTCTATTACAAAGGGCTTTTTGACTCAGGAAGACAATACTAATTTAAGGGATAAATTAATACATGTCCTCTGGTGCAGAGGGTCAGAAACCAGATGAATGGGAAGGCCATTTTCTTACATAGTTTTCTAGACTATTGTAATCTTAGCAAAGCAGGAAGGAAGGAAATTCATTTTTATTAAATGAGTATGAGAATATGGGAACATTGTATATAATAAATGTTGTTTGAATAATTCCATATGGCAAATTTTGTCTGGTCTCAAAGGCAGTGTGAGAACCATCTTGCTGTAGGAGATGTGATAAGAAAATGAACATTCTCTAGTATGTGCTATCTTTTGATTATAACAGACTTTGCTTCAGAACGAACAGGATTTCAATTTTCACTTAGTGTACAAAAATGTATCTTCAGGTTACTGTTAAGAATTCAGGAATGCTTATAAGAAAATGTGAGGGTATTTCTCTGTGAATTGCTCTGCACCTAAGGTCCACATTAATTTTAGATATTGTACATAGCTCCATTGAGGGAGGCTCACCTTATGCATATCTGCTTTAGGCTAAATGGCAATGGGAAACAGTTCTTCTAATTTTAGTAATATAGCTCTAGACTGCTATGATTAGAAACACTAGCGATAACGTTTTGAATATAGTTAGATGAAATGAAATTCTACTCAGATTTTACTGAGATATTCAAAGTGTTTGCTAATATTAATCGATTACATAATAGTTACCCTGTAAGGCACAGTCATAAAGATTATCTCAGGCATCTAGACATTCTTTTTATTCCGTACTCTTGAATGTTGATTTTTAAGAGTGGGTGAATGTTCTAGTATGTAACTGTGTGTGAAAGTCAAAATTACCTATCTCTAATGGTAAATTAAAATGTCACTTAAGTTAATGTTTGTAAGTACATCCTCTTAGATAGGCACTGTACCAAAAACTAAGCACAAATATCTTACTGATTAAGTACTATTTGGTTCAACTTTAAATCTATGAAATATGAGGATCTGAAAATGTAATTAATTACTCAACTCCACACAAGTATTAACTAAAGCAGTACTAGAATATGAGGTCTGACTAACCCCAGTCTTTCCCCAATCCACCACACAAAAATTTTTTACCCTTAATTTAAGTTATGAGAAACAGCAGAGGAAGTTGCAACTTAACAAGTAGTGATTTTATTTATTCGATTTTTGGAATCAGACTGTTTAAAGATAATGGCCCAGCAGCCTGAGGTACTTCTTGGGATCATTGGTTATTTGGTAATACCGTCAGGGTCTCCCAGACGGTGCCTTCCCTGGTATGATTTCTCATCCGAACTGCCTTTCCCCACTTCTCTGCCTGATAAACTCCCACTCTCCTTTTCTGGTTCTTCACATTTTCTTTTAATCCTTTGAATAATTCATTGCTTCTATTGTGTTCTCTTTGTAGACTGTATCTTTTAGAAAAGTGTTGCTTTATTGTTTGCTATTAAATGTTAATATTCCCAACTGGGTTGTGAGTTCTTTGAGGGACTCCTCCATGCTCTTCACAATTGTTGCTAATGGTTAATAAAAGAGTAATAATAACTCTGGTTTATTTGGATTAAAAGGATAGTACATTGTAATGGGAGAAGAGTGCAACTGCGTGTCTCTTAATTGGACCTCTATTTTTCCTTCTGTACATTGAGACTGTTGAGCTAGGTAACTTCCAATGTCACATCTAAATTTGTTGCCTGATGCATCCATGTGCTACAGTTCCACTGTCAGTAGGAAGCATGCATAGAAATCATCTGAGACCTTTTGATATATTTATGTATTTTTCTGTTTCTATTTTGTTGAATAACATAAAAACTCATACCTTCTCTATTATGATAAGTGTAAAATACAGTATTTTACATATATATCTGTATAGTCTACAAAAATATATATCTGTATAGTCTACGGACATAGCATAGGGAATAAAGTAATTTTCTGCATGCAATTCTGCCTTCCTTTTGCTGTGATAATTGAGAATCCATCAGTAAAACTAAGTGTTCTATTATAAATCTATATGTATACAGTTAATGTTCCTTTTCAAAGGCTCATTTTAAGGCATAAAAGTTATTCTTTATATTGATCTATATCTCAGCATCAAAAATATGCTGCTCAGACACTCTGTAATTGTCAGAATTTTGTTAGTTCTATCTTTGCCACTCTCTTGCTCTGTGAGCTTAGGCAAATCATGTGAAACTAAGAGCCTGCTTCTTATTAGGTATAGGTAAAATGAGTCAACTAGCTCAAAAGTACTTTGATTTTAAAATTACACTATTTTGGTAAAAATGTTAACTGATTCAAATTTATCATTTTAGGGACTCCCTATAAAATTATATTACGATTGTTTTAAAAGTGAACTGAATAAAAATAATGTTTCCATTCATTTTGTTAATAAAAATACAGATATATTGTCAATACTGGGACACATACACAGCGTAAAATACTTTTACTGAAATGACCCAAAGTAAATAAAGCCTAATAACATGCTGTATACTCATCTAAAATACTTGATTTTAGGTGCTCCAGGGCAAGAAGTAAAGACACAATAAACTACTACTTGTTTAGCCCAAGTAATGTATTAAATACATTAACATATTTCTTTCCCCCACATGAAGAAATCTCATACAACTTCTGGCTTTCAAGGTCCTTTACTTATTCTATGAGGGCAAATCTTCAATGTTCTCAAAAATGGCTTTGAATTTGCAAACATAAACATGGTAAGTTTCCCACAAATATATCTGCAAGCCTATTGGCTAAGAGATTAGTCCTTGGTGCCTTTTAGCAAAAAGTTAATTTGAGCCAGAATGTGTGGTTGATGAATTTACAGCTGTAGAACCCTCAGATGAAAAAAGTGGATGCACAAACTTCTGTGGAGTGAAAAGTATACCAATGAATGAACACAAGGACACTTAGTATGTGGTTTTTATTACCTACCCATCATAGCGTTTAGAGTTGGCGGTGACAGGTAAATTATAATATACGTATGTGTGTCCCTAAATTAGCGGAAATAAAGTCAGGAAAGTTAAGCAGTAGGAAATAGGAAACCAAGGGATAACGATATTCTTTTCTTCACTAAGTTAAGACCAACTTGCAAAAGTGGTTGTTATCAAGAGCTATTTATAGTACAATATAAACCATATTACTTACTGACTTGAGTTTTAGATTCAAAAGCTATGGTTAATATTACTGTCTGCATTCAAAACAGAGTTCACTGCTTAAAAGCTGGTCAATAAATATTTTAGTATTGCTCTTTGCTAGGGATCTGAATTCAGTAATGTTACCTTTCCAGAAGCTGGAAAATGGAAAGTGAAAGAATGATTTATGAAGTTTGGCTATGCATGACCAACTAAGAAGGCTTTAAGTGATGCTTTCAGGATTCTCTTTAATGAAGTACAAGTAGCAAAGATAAGTTTAGGTAAATGAAGCCTCTGTCACATTATGTTATAGTGAAAGAATGACAGACATTGCCCAGCAGATGGAAGTTAATGCAGAATGGTGGTGTCAAACAATGTCGTCTAGGTAACCGCACAAGGATGGAGCAGATGCATCAGGGTTATTACTATAAACAAGTTCATAATACCACAACACATTCATGGAATCCGTTCAAATTAAGCATAGCAGCTCTCTTTGTTTAAGTTGTCACTTAACAGGAATGAGGATCATATTTCTGAGCCATCAATTCCTTTCAAGTAAAAGCTCGCATATGCAGTACCAACTCCTATTTAGAAGATACTGTTAATCTTACAGCTTTTACTGGTTTGCCTTTTCAGTAATTTCTTAAGGCACTGTCTTATTATTTTGTTGAAAATGCTACTTTCATAGCAGTGATTTAAATGAATTGATTGTTTTCCTCTAGATCTCCCATTTTCCCAGTCTGGATGCAAACTAGAATCTTGAATAAAAGGGTTGGGGGAACTCGGATGTGTCCCTAAGCAAAGCAGTAGGGATTGGGTCCAGAAATTTAAGATGTATGTGTGATTTCAGTTCAGCAGGGTCTAGGAAATTGATTTGTTTGAAAGTAGCAATAGCCTTACATCCACCTTGGCATTCCTCTGTGGGAAGCCACTTCTGCACATAAAAATAGTCAAGGATGGAAAGAGGGAGATAATTGCTCTGTGACAGTTGACACTGAACTTGCCTAACAAATAAATATTGGATTTCCCTTAGTCATTAAACTTTCACAGTTCTAGATTTCTTTGTATAATTACAAAGAGAATACGTTGACAAATATATACTGTAGTGTGTATAAACACACACTGAGAGGAAAAATATAAGACCAAATCCAAATTCAAGTGTGTTGGGCAACCACTATAAGAGAATAGCCAAACTTTTATTTCTTCCATTGAAAAGATAAAGGCTTCCAGAGCTTGCATATATAAAATATCAAACTGAGCTGCTTTCAGAAGTGTATGGAATACTTTTCTTTTGAAGAATTTGGAAGCCAACTCCTAAAAAGAAGATGCAAGACTTCTGTGACAGAAATGCAGCTGTATTTTTGAAATGGCAAGTGGACTGTAACGTTAAATTTTTCTATTTTAAAATGTTATTTCTCTACATTTTCTTGATGTCTGATGTTTAAATGCATTTTTTCTGTACTACTTTGACTTATTCTTCTCTATCTTTTCTCTTTAAAAAAATTTCTTTAGACCCTATGCATTGAAAATGTGAGGTAAAAGTTAGAGAGTGCAGAAGGGAGAGGAGAGGAAGGGAGTCCATAGTACTTAAAAAAAGAGCCCATACATAACTTTGGTTAACTGCCTTAACTTTGATTAACTTCCTCTGGTCACATACCTGTTTTACAACAGATGACCAGATGTAAATATATGGACCCTGGGAAATAGACCCCCATGCACAGCTACATTTAGTGGTCACATCCTCCTGGGGGAGAGCAGGCAACACCTTTAACCACCAATAGATATTCAGCTCCCTCACCTCACCCCACCAATTATGTGAGCGCTCAAAACTAAGGCACCTTTGCCTTCGAGTATTCCTATGCTTCTCTCACCCACCTCGGCAAGGCCCATTCTCTTCCCTCAGAACGTATTACTAACCCACTCTGCTTACATGCTGACAACAGAATGTCCAAATCTTTGTTTTTTCTCTTTTTCTTTCCTTATTTTTTTTCTTGGACCACCAAATCTTTTATCATTGGTAAAAGATAGGGAATGTTAAAGATGGAAATTTAGATTTGGACTTATCTACAAATACTTACATGATAGAACAAAAATAGGCCATTTGGAAATCAGCATTGCTTGTAGCTGACAGATGGGAGATGAAGGGCTATATGGACAAGGATAAGCAAAGTAGTTCAGAATATTTCATTTGGAAAATAAAATACTAGGGGAAAGTATAATATCCAAGCTCTAAAATAGAAATAGTTGGCGCATATAAACATTTCACCACCTTCTCTCATTTCCCATTTTTAGAAGCCCTTGATCCAGTTAAATCTTAGTTTGTTAATAGCAGGTATCAAACATCTTCTATAGAATAAAGTTTTTTCAGTGAATCATTGAAGAACCAAAATGCATACTCTAATATGAGATAAAGAAAAAAAATCCTCTAACAGTATGTGTTCAGTGACAGAGTCATTCCCTCCAGGCTCAAGAAAGTCACTTCTGAGAGTCCTCCAAGTCCCACCTGCTTAGTTACCCATCCCCTTTAATAATATTTTATAAATAGCCCATGGTAAATACCATGATCCACAGTTCATTCCTCCTCATATGTTCACATCCTAATGTCTTAGATATACTCTATATGGGGTTATGGCCTATCCTCTTTGTGTTGCAGGATTATCTCATTTCTACTCTGCTGTAGGCATGCAGTTGCTCCAAAGTGTTTTAACTAAGACACACTGAGCTTCTAAACAATGGAAATCAAGTTTGAAAATGTACTTTATGTTTCCACGTCCAATATGGAGCCCTTATAGCCTCATTCACATACCCTCAACTCACCAACCTTATTGATTTTCCCTCTCAAGGCTCTTGGGCCCATTTGCCATGAGCCTTGGAATCTCCACATGCCCAGGTTGCCACCAATCTTGTCAAAGGTTTTCACTGTGACCCCCTCTCCATTAAGGCTTTCTTTGCTTCAGTTGCATTTCATTCTCCTGAGCTTATCAGGCCCTTCCATGCCATAGGATTTCAATTATGCTCCTAATTTCGATGGAAAGAGTCACCTCCCTTCATCTGCATAGTTTCAGCTTGAATTTCACTTCTCTTTTGACAGTCCAGACACATTTAAAACTTTCTGTATTCCTTCTTCTTAGCAATCATAACAGGAACAATTATTTTTAAAAATGTAATCATCTGTTTTCTCCACTAAACTTTAAGCTTCATGGTGTCAAAAAAATGTTCACCATACTTACTACTGAGTTTGCTAGTTCTATACACTCTGCGTAAGAACATTTGGTGGATGAATGAAGGAAGAAATGGATTTATAGATGAATCAGTGAAATATTCTTAATTTATATTACTAAATGCTTCCTAAACTTTTTGTAACTCAATTTATACTTTCCTTACAGATTTGAAAATACCCATTACCTGTACCCTTAACTACCTAATGAATGCTAGTATTATTAAAATGTTTATCAGATGAGTAAAAAATGTGTAATTTCTCTATGTTTCATTGATCATTAATGATGCCAATATTTTCATGTTTATTATTAATCAGTTTATATATGTTTGAAATTTTAATTATTTTAGTCATTGGTTTATTTGATTTGTATTTTTTAAGGATATTAATCATTCATTATCTATTTCTTGCAAAAATTTCTTTGTTGTTTTCATTTAAAAGACTTTATTTTAGTTTTTAGAGTGATTTTACCTTAAGGAAAAAATAGCCAGAAAGTTCAAGTAATTCATTTGTACATTAGTTTCTCACTCCTCAGTTTCCACTGTTTTAATATCTTGCATTAGTGTGGTATGTTTGTTGTAATTGATGAGCTGATGTCTATACAATATTATTAACCAAAACTTGTAGCTTAAATAGGGATCTATGAATTTTACCAAAGATGTAATGATATACATCCACTATTACAGTACTGTGGAGAATACAGAGGTCCCTTGGTATCATCATTAACTCATTCTGGAACTGGCGACGAGTGCCAAAACCCACAGGTACCGCTGAACTCAAGGAGTGATGAAGCATTTTCTCTTGCAGGGTGGCATCGTGACTTATAAAAGCTTCAGCAAGTGTGATGAGTCCCAGACAACCACCAAGTGTTGAAACATTTTTTTCTTGTCAACATGTGACACATACAAGGTTTGATGAGTTCTGAAGCTGACGAGTACTGAGGTGTGACTATAGTTTCACTGCCTTAAAACTCTTTTGTGCTCCACCTCTTCGTCCCTTTGCTTCCTCTATTTTCCATGATTTGCTAGTTCATCAGGTAAAGCAGTGGGCTTCATTTTCACTTTTATTTTATTTATACTTTTAAGTTGAATATGAAAGTTTTAATATCTTATATGGTGACAGCTATCATGTGAGAATTTCCATTTGCTTAATCATTAAATTTAATAAGACATTCTAACAGAAATAATTTTTTCTTGTTTACTATATTCAGATAAATTCCCTAATTAGAAAATAAACAACTTGGAACCAAGAACTGGTGTAATACACAAAATATGCCCAAGTAGGAACTGTTTTTGTGCATACCACAGAGCCTAGAATTGTAACCAAACCTGTGTATTTCATAGAACACAATGAAGAGAACACTTCAGACAAGTGAACAAAGTGTATTACTAACTTCTTTGGCAGGGGAGGGTTTAAAATAAAGACTGGCCTTTCTGCTGGCTCATCTTTCTGAGGCCTCCATGATGACTTCGGTATCTTGTCTTTGGAAAGCCCAAGGCCACCCTACTCATGTTTTCCGTTGCTGTCACATTCCCATCTCGTTTTGTGTCATCTCACGTGTGTGTCTTTCTTCATTGTTAAATCAAGAGCTCCTTGAAAGCTGAAGTTATGGCTGATTCAAGTTTGTTTCTTCTGGGTTTCCCAGGACTGAATTTTATGGAGTAAGAACTCTATACCTCAGGCTTTCCATCTGACAAAATAGACACAATAGGTATATAAAAGTAATGCTGAAGTACATTCAGCATGGAATAAGTTTCATTTTTAGTCATTGGAATTCTCTAAAAATATTCATGTAACACCTTGTATTTTATTTTTTCAGCTTCTTCAGAAAAATAAAATGGTGAAAAAGAGACAATTTACTAAAACAAAGTAAGCACATTTAAAAGAGAGTTATTAAGTTTATTTTAAAAATTATATTTCATGGTCATATTTCTACAGAGAAATTTTGCTTCTTTAATACTCACTAATTTGTTAGTTGCAGCTTGATTAGACTACATAAAAGGATCTTTACACATTCTCGAAAAGTATGATTATAATAATACAAGAACATCACAATTCTAAATATTACTGCTCAGATGAGACTTGCTACAACTCATAAACCCGGAGATTTTTCTTTATTTCTCCAGAGGAAAAGCTTGTTAAAGTACATTGCATTAAAAAAAGTTGTTATATTGGTGTTTCTTCTTTAACAAATCACTGTTTCTTATCTAAATACCTATGTTTGTATGTATAAATATATGTATATATGTATTTATACATGTATTTATATGTATATATGTATACTTTTATTTATATGTATACGTATATTTCTATATGTATACATATATATTTGATGATACATATATATTTCATTAAAAAGCTGCTCTGTATTCTGTACTTATGATAAACATGGGCTAAGTGGGTCTTTATATTACTTTATTAAATTGCCACAACAAATCTACAAGGTAGTACTGCATTTTTTCTCATTTTATAGATAAGGAACTGTTGTCCAATGTCACATGGACAAATACATATTAAAATAAGAATTCCTAATGCAGTATGTCTGATTCAAATGCTCCTTTAAAAAAGATTCTCTATTTGACTAAAAACATTATTGACTGATTGTCCAACACAAACTCTGACTTAAAAGGGACATTGATTAATAGACCACATCTACAGAGTGAAGATTTTTATTTTAATCATACAGGACAAAAGCTCTGATTTAGTCACTCATGCTATTATAGCACTGTGTATGCATTTTCTTATTTATTATGCACATTTAAATTGTCCTTTTCCTCTTATCTCTGTTCAGACTTTTGTGACATTTTAATGGTTACTAGTTATGAGCAGAGACCATGAAGCAGGACTTCCTGGCTTGAATGTCAGTTTTGCTATTTAGTTTTTACTTCTCTGAGTCTTAATCTCCACATTTATGTAATGAAAATAATAACACCTATGTTATGCTGTTGTTTTGCTATGTTAATTTAATTTAGCTTTTACATTTCTATTTAAAGTCTTAGAATATTTCCAGAGGGCATAGACAAATATTTAACAAATCTGTTTTTCTTCATCAAAAATAACAGAATACAGTTTTTGATTGTATATAGCATGTGTGGGGGGAAGAAAAGGATGGAAATTGAAAAGAAAGTAGACATAAAGCTTTAGCAGAAATGCAATAATTTGATGGGACTACAAAGCCATAGACTAGTTCAAGTGGTTTTGTTTTGAAATGTTCTTGTCTGCCAGTAGTGACTTTCTACCACAACTGAAATCTCAATTCTCAGTTTCTTAGCTTTGGCCTGATGGGCATGTGTGTCCAAGTGAAAAGTCACCACAGACCTTCCCTAGTGATCCACCACGTCCTGAGGGCTTTCTGCCGCACCTGGCCCTTCCTGGCTGCCGGGGCATGCCTTTGTGTCCCAGTACTTTCAGAAGTCCCATTCTGCTTCTCCAAGGTTTTGCCTTCGCTCTGTCGTCTCCTGCCCTGTGCGCTCTCAGAATGTATCAAAAGTCTGAGGGGGGGATGCCGCCATGCATTGGAGTTCCTCTTGTTCTGCAGTTGTGTCACCAGCCAGATGGTGCTGATAAAAACTGTTGTTTTCTAGAACCTTCTTTGTCTATCTAGAGCCCAGATTTTCAACCTCTAGACTTATGTAGAATAAGAAAATATTCCCTGGAAAAACTAAACATCCTCAACTCCCTTCTCAGAAATTTTACTCCCTTTAGTATTTGCACAGCTTTTGTCGCTCTCTATATCTAAATTTATTAGGCTTCTCTAGTTTTCTCAGACAGAGCTTTGCCTACTATGACTTAGTTTAAGCAACCCATTAAATTTTATTTTATTTTCATCTCCAGAAATATATTTTAGCTAAGTCCTTTCCGGTTCTGTGATCTTCTCTAGGCTTCATTTTCATATCTATCAAATAGGGCTAATTAGAATAGCTATCTCAAAAATTTCTAAGGGCATTATTGAGTTGATATATATGTGAAGTGCTTACAATGGTGCTTGGTACAAAGTGAATGAAGAAATAAGCATTAGCTATTATTATCAAAGATGACTCCAGAAGACAGAAAGGCAGATTCTTCTTGTGCATTCAAAGTAATCTTTTTATTTCATTCACTAATTTGGAAGCGCTTGGGTTAGAATAAATTAAGTTATACTACTAGTTCTTAACCCTATTAGATATAGTGTCCCCTCCACCCATTTAAAACAATTTCTGGTGACATTTTATTCCCAAATGAGATACATAAATAATATAATCTGCATTTAAACACAATTGTAGAAAAATTGATAGTGTCCTAAATAAAATATACATATAAAATAAAAAGAAGGTAATTTATAATACATTAATATAACTTTTAATATAATCACATCAGGCATGAATATATGAGAAAATGTAGTCAGATGTTTTGATCTACTTATAACAAGTAAGTTTGGATTTACAAGAGCAGAACCTGTTTCTTTAAACAACAGAGGAAGAACAAAGTCTGTGGTACATAATACTAGAATACAACTCGTACTATAAGTAATAACACACTGCATTTATAAGAGATAGAAGATTCCAGTCAAGATGGAGGCATAGGTAGACATGCTTCACCCCCACACGCAACCATAAGAAGAATTACACTTAAATCTTAAAATAAATAGTATCTAAAACTGTCAGAAAATTAAACTGTATGGAAGCCCAACAACCAAGGATTTAAAGAAACCACATTCATCCAGATGGGTAGGAGGGGCAGAGAAGTGGAGTCAGGGTGAAGAGGTGAGGCGACATGGTGTGGTGCAGAGAGATGGTGGCAGTGGTGGAATGGGCAGTCCCACGCTCACGTATGGTAGACAACAATCAGGAGGGATACCCTGGGAGTGAGTGATCTTAGGCCAGACCGCACAGCCCAGGGTTCCAGCACCAGGAAGATAAAGCCCCATAACTTGTGGCTGTAAAAACCAGAGAGGGTTGAGCAGGGAGAAGAAACTGCTGATTTTTCAGGAGAGTTCATTTAAAGGGCTAGCACGGACTTAGAACATTCACGAACTCACCCACACTGAAATTCACAACAAGGACAACAGCTGCAAGGGTGCCAGTTGCATACAGAAGTGGGTGAAGTGACTAGAAATGGGGGGAGTGCCAGGAAAACCTCCCAGGAGCCAGGCAGCAGCATTATCTCTTCTCCAAACCCTCCCCTCACACAGAGCCACAAAGTAGTGACATGGGTTGTCCAGCTGTGGTAAATACCTAAGGCTCTGTCCCTTACAACTTAACAGGTGTGCTAAGACAGGGGGACAAAGTAGTTCCACCTAGTATACATAAACAAACACAGGGAGGCTGTCGAATTGAGGAGACACAGAAATATGGCCCAAATGAAAGAACAGAACAAAACCATAGAAAAGGAACTAAATTAAATGGAGATAGTCAACTCTTCAGATACAGAGTTCAAAACACTGGTAATCAGGATGCTTGGAGAACTTATTGAGTATAGCAACAACATAAAGTAAGAAATTAAGGTTAAATTAAATGCAATAAAGAAAATCCACAAGGAACCAACAGTGTAGGGAAGGAAGCCAGGATTCAAATCAATGATTTGGAACATAGGGAAGAAACAAGTATTCAACCAGAATAGAAAGAAGAAATGTGAATTAAAAAAAACGAGGATGGTATAAGAACATCTGGGATATGTCCAAACATTCCAAAGTCTGAATTATAGGGATGCCAGAAGGAGAAGAGGAAGAGCAAGAAATTGAAAACTTATTTGTAAAAATAACCAAAGAAAACTTCCTAACTTGGTGAAGGAAATAGGCATACAAGTCTGGGAAGCACAGAGAGTCTCAAACAAGTTGGACTCAAAGAGGACCACATCAAGACACATCATAATTAAAATGCCAAAGTTTAAAGATAAAGAGACAATCTTAAAAGCAGCAAGAAAAAAGCAGAGACTTATTTACAAAGGACTTCCCATAAGACTATAAGCAGATTTCTCAAAAGAAATTTTGCAGGCAGGAAGGGACTGCAAGATGTATTGAAAGTGATAAAAATCCAGGACCTAAGACCAGATTATTCTATCCAGCAAAGTTATCATTGGAAGGGCAGATAAAATGCTTCCCAGACAAGGTAAACATAAAAGAGTTCATCATCACCAAGCCATTATTACATGAAATGTTAAAGGAACATATTTAAGAAAAAGAAAATCAAAACAATGAACAGTGAAATGACAACAAACTCACAACTATAAACAGCTGAATCTAAAAACAAAACAAAACAAATAAACCAGAACAGGAACAAAATCATAGATATGAAGGTCATTTGGAGGGTTATCAGGTGGGAGGGGGAAAGGGCAGAATGGAGGAAAAGGTGCAGGGATTAAGAAGCATAATTGGTGGGTACAAAATAGATAGGGAAGTGTTAAAAATAGTATAGGAAATGGAGAACCAAAGATCTTATATATGAACATGAACTAAGGGGGGATTGTTGCAGGAAATGGGGATACCTATTGGAGGGAGCAAAGAGAGAAAAATTGAAACAATTTTAATAGCATAATCAATGAAATATCCTTAAAATTAAAAAAATGATGAGAACACAAAAAAAGAGATAGAGGAATATAACTCTAGCTGAAGTAGAGCTTATATGCCAACCACATTACATAAAGTGAAGAAAAAATGAGGTACCATATTTATGCAAATGACCTGGATGATATATTTATATGTAGAATCATTTATAAGTTATGCTCTGTTACAAAGTGGTTGCAGTAGTGAAATTATCACAAAGAACCCAATATAAAGCATAAATCTGGTCTCTAAATACCTGAAAGGACATTTGAAAGTCATCACAGGGGGTGAAAATATTCACCCCCTTTTTTGTTTCATTGATGAATAATCAAATTCTTTGTCATTTCAGTCAATGAGAATTAATACTAGTCTTATCACTGGACCTGGATAAAAGAGATCCCTGTTATGCCAAATATTAACCATTAAATAGCTAGATTGTTAAATGCTGGTGGACCAGGTAGAGGCTCAGAGAAGCTTTATTCACTCATTTACAATGGAGAATTTCAGTGTTATCAGGACTGACACAGCAGAACAAGGTAAACCACCTGAATATTGCTTTTTATTGTATGGTCCTGTTCTAGACACTGCAGACCTCTAGGGACCTCATTCCCTGGATATCAGTAATGTCTTCTCAGTTAAGGTGACTGAAAAACATGACCCCAGAAATTTTCAAAGCATTCCTGAAGGGAAAGGGGGAAGCATAACACATTATTCCAGTTATAGCATAATAATATTGCATAATATCTATTATTTACAAAAAGCAGTATAAAAACTTGATAAAGAAAACACTATCCGTTTAATATAGAATCCCCTAAAAGATCTTTATAAGAGGTCTTTATTTATTTTTTCATTAAAAATATTCATGTGCTCAAGTTCTCCATATATATTGACATGTGTGATTTGGTGAAGTTAGACCAAACAAACAAAAACACCAGTCTTATGTTATCTGAGCAAAAAATCATATTACTACATATCAGCTTGCTGTTGACGCTCGAAAACCCATAGCTATTTGCTGAACAATTGAGAAACTGGGAAATAATTTCTAGTGTGTTGTTTGAATGCTAGAAATATTTCTCAGATTAGAAGTCTGGAGTGAAATGATTAAATTATCTAAAATGTATGCCAACATAATTTTATTAATAATTTACTCGTGGCATGTAAAAATTGTTTCAAATTTATAAAGAATCGGTAACATTTAAGTGATGTACTTATTTTGACTTTCAGGATGAGTAAAGATTTTAATTTTTATTACCTTTAAATTATTTGTCTGTTATGTAAACATTTAAGACAAATTTGAGAGATATTGATTACTTTCTAAATCTTTACATGGGCACATCAATTTTATTTGTTATCAAGCTGTATCAGATTTTTCTGTAATATGTTCAATACCTTTACCACAAACAGAGGGCATACTTTTTATAAAAGAAAAATAATATCAAATTTTCTAAATATAATCTGTACTTGAAAACTTTAAATGAGTAATTATTTCGGGTAATAAATCACATTTTAAAGGTTCTTTATTTTTTTTTATGTTAGGGTTATTAATTATCCCATTTTGACCATTCACCCATACTGTGAAAATTTATATAATTTTGCCTTCGGATTATGCAAAAAACCTGATTTAGATAGAAAATTTATTTTTAAGAATAATAATTTAAGATAAGGATAAAGAATTTAAATAGCATAAAGAAGTCTCCTTCCAACTCCTGAAACTTAACCCCTAATTGTCCCTACCCAGAGGCAAGTATACTTTCTAGACTATTTTTACAGTATCATTCCAGAGATATTTTATGAATACACAGAGTGTAAGAAAGACATTTCTAAAAGATATCTATCTAATTTATATTCGAGCTGCCCTATTTTCTTTTCACTGTCTCGCTTTTGGAAATTCATGAAATAATTTCATCAACAGAATTGTTTCCTGTTGGAAATAAATATCATTGGATGATGTTATGTATTTATCAGAACTTTTTCTAAAAATGAAGAAAGAAATATGTTGGGTCACATAAAGCTAATAATTACCTGAATTCCAATTAATAGAATCAAAAGAGAAAGTATTAAAATAGAATATAAAGAGAGGTTATAGATCAAAATAATTTTTTAAAAAATTTACAGAGCCCTTCCAAGGAATAGTTGAAGCTTTAGATAGTCAATAAATATTGTTTCATGATGAATGAAAGACAGAATTATTTTGAATTCCAGGATAGGCTACCAAAACATTCTTCTTTGTGTCAGCAACATCTGGCTCAAATGTCTATTACTCAAACATACTCAAAAGTAAAATCTTCCTCAGTAGATGAAGGGTAGGAAGTTGACATCATAAAAACCTGAACCAAGAAAATAGAAAGTCAGAGATTTATAATGATTACAAAATCCTGAATATGAGGGTTAAAATTTGCTATCACAAAATATGTGAGAGTTACAAAATACTATTACAGGGTCTACATTTTAACTTATAGAATTTTTCTAGAATGTATGTCTATCTCCAAGACAAGTATTTTCAGTGGTGATTCTCAACTTGTCCTCTTTTAAGATAAAGATTTTACATTTAATATCATTGCTCCGTAGGCTATTTTTTTCCTTGTGGAAATGATATTTGCAGGTAAACTTATTGTGCTTGACAAGGACAAGATTTATAGCCCTGGTACCCAAATCATTTTGTTAAAACCAGATAAAAGATAAGTTTTACAGTAACTCCTACCTTTAGTTGATAGCCTAATAATGTTTTCTGGAAATACCCTATCTAACACCACTATTGTCTCCAAAATCTGCACACAAAAAAAATGGGGGTGGGCTTTCTTCACCTATCACTCTCATGTATAGGGTGGGGCAAAAGTAGGTTTATAGTTGTGAGTACACAAAACACAGATTTTGTTCTTGTGCTATTTATTATTATATTATTGTTCCCTGTGAACAACCACAAACCTACCATCTACATACAGAAAAAAATTGACTACTCTACATCCCCATTTGATATTTTCAAGTACTTGTTATTTAGGTCTGGATGGTAGAATACCACAAAATGATTTCTGGCAGGCTTGATGTGGAGAAGCTCTAGAGAGCATCAGATTAGCAGGAATCATAATATTTAGTATTTTTAACAATAAATTTTGAGTGTTTCAATATTTTAGTAGTGCATATCAGTTGAATGTCTACCCTTTTTGCCATGGAGTAGCAAGATTAAGGATGGTAACTTGGGAGTTAAAATAAGAACAGAAAAATATCCACTTAATGATACTTAGAGGAAATGGTTTTCAGTCACTTTTGTTAAACCCTGTTGAGAAGGAAAAAAATGTGTTACATATTATGCACTGAATATTTGTCTCCCTGCCTCAATTCATATGCTGAAGCTCTGGTCCTCAATGGGTTGGTATTCTGAGATGGGACTTTTGGGAGGTAATTCCATTTCATTGAGGTCATGGGAGTGGGGATTCCGTGCTCACATCATTTCTTAAAGTAAGAGGTAGGGAGGCAAGAACTTTCTAGCTGCCATGTGAAGACATAGTGAGAAGGCAGACATCTACAAGTCAACAAGAGAGGCCTGACCAGGAAACAAACTGTCTGGCACCTTGACCTTAATCTCCTGGTCTCCAGAACTGTAAGAAATAAGTGTCTGTTGTTTAAGCAACCGATTCTATGGTACTAAGTTTTGGCATCTGATTAAGACACTGATTCATGGTCATTTTGAGTGAGGTGATCTTTCTTTGCATTCTTATCTCTATCAGATTCCTTGCTCCTGGTTTTTTTTTTTTTTTTTTTTTTCCAGGAGCAGGTCAATTTTTTCCAATATCTGGTTTTTCAACACATGGCCCATACTTGGCTGCAAGTGAACAGGAATCTTAAACTCCCTGTCTCAGCAGTTAAGAAAGTGAACCTGAAAGACGTGCTTTGCTTCCTCAGCTGTTATAACATTTACCCCTTACTTAGAAAGCCACTACAATGAATAGATTTATCTGGGCTCATTATAGAATTACTGTTAAACATTTAGAGTTTGGGGTGATGGTATGAAGCAATGTTGAAGTGTTTTATGATAGTGGTCTTTAAAACTCATTGGTGCATTTATCACAAGTATTGTATAAATATGAGTATAATTAACAATTCACTTATCTATCCATTCACTCCTTTCAAGTCTTTGAACAGGAGTTGAGCTCCTGCTACAGAGCAGGCCCTGGGGTTGATTCTGCATGCTGAAAAATTTTCTCCAATGTTAGTTTAAACCATACAATACTTTCCTGAAGATTTAATGTGTGCTTTTATAGTTTATAATTTATTGGTCTTTTCTAGGTTGGCTGCTAGAGCTCAGACTCAAACCTGAAGCTTACCTAAGAACAGGCTTTTTGATCTAAGGTCATTCTGGCTCTATTATTCTTCCCGACTTTATTTTCTCTTTGTCACATTTTTAATGTTTTTATTCTCCTTGACAATTTATGCTCTTATATAAGTCACCTTGAGTTTATCTATGGAAAAAAGCCAGAAATAGTATAAATATAAATTAAATATAAATAAAAATAGAGAAAATGAATGCCAGATAGAAAGGAAGTGTATGGGTTTAACTGATGTTCTGTTGTCCCTATTGAAAACCTTTCTACCTCATTATCTTCTGATGTTAAAGCCCAAATGGATGCAGTAAATGAATATTTGCCAAAAACAAAGGGCATGAAAAGCCTGCAAATTTCTTATATACCAGAGCTGAAATGGACTCCTCACAAAAAGCATAAAATAGGTCAAGATATAGAAAGACATAATTTTGTATAAAATTTAAAGTATACATAAAAAGATACAAATTAGGGACATATTCTGTAACCAATGTTAACCATGAGAGAAAAGAAAATGCCCTTCACATAGAATGAAGTATTGCTTTGCTTACTTAAAAATGAAATTTTAGCACTTTCTTTGTATGTTTTCAGAGAAAGTCAATGGCCTTCTGATACAAATTTGTACAGGCAAAAGAAAAAGGTGTAAATGAGGGAAAAAGTATTGATATTGTTTAATTAAGCTCTTAAGCTGTTAAAATCTAAAATTATAGGATATAAAATGAATGTCTAGTATAATTTTAGTCTTTTAACTTCTCTGAGAGTCCTTTGAGGGTTAATATGATGCCAATTCTTTGAAAAGTAAAAGGCACCATCCTTGAAATTACAGCTCTAACAGAATCTGGGGGAAAAAGGTCTAAAATCCCATTCTTTAACAACTGGACTAGAATGGTGTAGCAGGAAACAGACAGGGCTTTATAAAGAACAAATCCGTCACAGTGGTAGCAGATATCTGTCTATTGACAGAATAATGGGCTCGTAAATCAGGGAGAAGCATTAGGTACAATTTATCTTGACTTTGGAAAGAGTTTGATTTGGTCTTGTATAAGGTATTAATCAAGAAATGGGGAAAAGTGTGCTGACGGCTTCACTGCTGTTAAGTGGATCCCCATCTGGTCCATTGAGTCAATCAGAGGCACTCAGAATATTGCTATTAATAGCTCAATCTGTCTGGAGATATAGAAGACGTGGAATCATATGCAATTAATGCTATAACATAAATATGGAATGAATAAAATAGAAAATAAATGGGGATCAATACTAGCCCAATATTAAATACCAATAGTAACATAATTATCAAAAGCTATTTTACTTTGCTGCTGTGCTTAATCTATTTCCAAAGGTCTTTATGTTATGGTATTTTAAAACTTGGAAGATGAAATTATTTATCAAGCTTACTGTCTATAGAGACAATTAGTGTGTTGAAATAGCCACATGATATTTTGGCACAATAGTAGTGTTACAGAATGGGCCCATGGAGTGGGGGAGTGGAGTGGGGAAACAATGTACTATTACCCAATGGACCCCCCTTCTCCTGGGCTCCCCCTGTACTAGGTTCGCCTTGCCCACTGCCAGGGAATTTTAACTCTCAATGACAGAGATTGGTGAAAAGAAAAGGAGTTATTTATTCAAAAGTTTTTCAGACTTAGAGTAGTGACTTAATGTCTTTGTTAAAGTTCCAGAGTCCCTTAGAACACCCACAAACACACATGGTCCTTCCTTTACCACTTTGCCCTGTCCAGGGTACTGTATCTCAGCAAAAAAAAAAATAGAAGTATGTGGCTTAGGTAGCCCCTGGTTCTTCCCAGTAATCTGTGCTCGGCTGATAGGCCTCCCCTTGGTTCCCAGCACCATCAGCTGTGTTGCCCCCGTGATTCCAGTTCTTAATCCAAACCCATGTGGCACCTTCTCCTGGCCCACAAGCAAGAGTCCTTTCACACCTTTCCTTCCCACAGTGCCTCTTCTGCATTCTTCAAAGCCACTAAAAGAGAGCTCTGCATTGCTGCTATATCTTGCTTTCCAGCTTCCTAACCTGTGTGGCAAAGGGAGCCCCAAATCCTCATTGTTCCTTCCTAGTGTGGCTGCCACAGCTGGGTTTAAATCCTAGTGCCAATATTCCTCTGCAGCCCCATTTCCAACTCCTCCCACGATCGGCTACAACTGCTAGCATTCCCGTATTTTTCCAGCCTTTTTGGGCCGCCATAATAAGTCTGGGCAGGTGCAGCCCCATGGTGTGGAGCCAGTCATCTCCAACCTCTCATGCAGGCTCTGTAACCAGGGGAAGTTGCTTCCCAGTTATCATGGATTGAAGTCATTCCCATCTCCCTGGCTCAAAGCATGGCCATAGCTATTTAACATATCCATGAAACCAGTTAAAAGTTACAGATATATTAAATGACCATGCCTGAGGTTAGTTGCAAAACTGTTGCTATGCAGAACAACTCTCAATGGCCCTGCTCCATGTGTCCCATCCCCCAGTTCAGACTTGTGGGGATGAGGATATCCTATATTTTTACTATTTCCTGGACACCCTGAGTTCTGCAACCCATTACAAATCCTTCTTTGGGGGAGCCTGTGGCTGCACCTTGTTATAGTAGTGTCCAATAACAAAAGACAGCACCATTTTATAACCATTTGTGAATTTGGTAGATAACAGTAATGAACTTACCTACCATTTATTTAGTACTAAATATGTGTCAAGCATTTTATACATGTTATTTCTCTGAATATAGACAAAAAGCTTATGATGTAATATTATCAGGTATTCCTTAATCATAGACATCCAGAAGGCACACATATAGAGGAACAGAGAGCTGGGGATTTGGAAAGTAATTTTAGACTGATCTAATCCAGCCTTTTTCAAGGTGAAGGCACTTTCATAATGTCTCTACATCAATTATTGTTGAGAACCCACACAGACAAAGGATAGGTCCTTTGGAATAGGGCCTTTAGATGGGGACAATGGAATCTATTAAGAAATACACAGTAGAAGTGGTTTTGTTGTTGTCCATATTTTTAATAACAGAGAAGAGTCTTTAACTGAATGAAATGAACAACAAAGGGAAAGGAGGATAAGCCATTAAAATGTTATTAGATTTGGTGAATGGGCATAAGTTATGACATTGAAAGGTTCCAATGTAGTGGGTGGGAGCAGAAGACATTAACAGGAGTTAAGGTAATGGTGTGTTTGTGTGAAAATGGAGTAAAGGGGATAAGCCATCTGAAGAGTTATAGATACAAAAAAAATAAAAGTAAAAGATGGAAAATGTTTAATAGTAGGAACAAAGTGAATTTCAATGCAGGAAGCTTGTGAAAGGAGGAATGAGTTCTCAACGTTGGTGAGCTTTACCTTAACATGACAGGGCAGAGCAGGTGTGTGCAGAGAGCAGGATGTTGACATGAAGGAACAGAGCATTGCAAATAGGAGTGAATTTAAGAAGAGCACAGCTGCTAGGGTAAGTCATAGAATTGTTGAGGGGGATAGAGCAGGATCAGAATATTTTATTTTAGCATATATATATATATATATATATATATATATATATATATAGTTTAATAAGTGCTGCTCCATTCTTGTAAGTTATGGCATTATAAGTAATGGCAAGTGAAGGAAAAAGGCAAAAAACATTTTGTAAAATAGAATATGTAAGACATTTTGAAAAGCAATTTCTTTGCTTACTATTCTTTTTATTTAAAAAATCTCATACTTTCCTTATATAATCTTCTTTCTCCTAAATCACATTCTTGAGAAGTTCTTTTAGTGAGATTGTGTAGTTGGTGAAGAGAGAGAAAGTTAAAAAGGAAGTTAGGTATAAAACTGTAGATTTTTGTGTCTTAGTGTTTTGAAGATATTGTTGCACCCGCTGTTGTTTATGAGAAATTTAATTGATAATGCTTTATAATTTTTGTCTATGTTTAATATAGTCTATTTGCTTCTGAGCTTCTACAATTTAACTATGTAATACTAGATATAGATTATGTATTTATTAGACATTTGTACGTTGAGTGTGCTCTTTGAAATTGAACATTATGTTCTCTCTTCAGTTAGCAGCTATAACTTCAAATAGTTATCTTTTCTATTCAGTCTGCTTTTTTTTTTTTTCTGTTGGGATTCATATTATGTATATGAGAGCAAGAGTACCTAATGAATCAACAGTGGTTTAAAATATCAGTCTCAGTAAACAACTAAGTCAACCTCTGAAAACGCATCATAAAAATAACATTATTTGTTCATAAATAAGAATAACTTTTGTATTTCACATTTTAGTGCTAAAAATTGCTTTATGCATTGCTAGAGTGCTATTTGACTAATTAGTCACTTGATTCAATACAAATCTTAGGCCAAAAGCACTATAAACATTTTGGATATCCTTACTGCACAAATATCCAATGTTCTATGAAAAAAAGTAAGTATTATGCACGTGTTTTGAATATAAATGGAGTTCTTTATATTAATGGAATATTTTATATTTTTCTATTATCTAATGAATGTAAGTTGGGGGAGGAAGAGAATGAGAGAAAAAATATTATATATATATATGAATCAGTGTTGTACTGAGGAAGATTAAGTATAGAAACAACCTTTATATATGCACACATATACACACATGTATAATATGAGTATTTTTTACTCTAAATGTGTATTATTTTTTCTTCACCTTCCCTAAGAGAAACTTTGCACAATGTTGCCCTACATTTCCATATAATTTAAACAGCCTCTTAACCCCTCACAGCATGGTTTCTAATACAAAGCCTAGAATCATGAGCTGTACTTTGGTTTGACCCAGAAAGCCTTGACATTCAAAATCAGAGCAGGTTGTATGGCTCAGTCCATATGCAAGTCTGAATTAATTGGGAAATTTGACTGTAATGACCCTTGAGGGAAAAGATAATATATTGGACTTAAAACAATTAAAATTGTATATGTGATTTAAATGAATAATTGTTAACAAAATAACTAAAACTAAAATGTACGCAGGTTAAATAAATGGCATAGGGTCTTCAGCTTCTCTAGTGGTTCAGGAATAGAGACAATTGCATCTAGGATGACTTGGATTTAAAACCATTGGCAAAAATATATTTATTTTACAAATGTATAATAATAATCCTTAGTACAGTGCTAAGTATATATTTATTGAATAAATGCCAATTTTAATAAGCTTCTAGCTTTGCATTAATTGAAATAAATAACTCAGATAAAGAAGTATCATCAGTGTGCATTGTGATATTTAACATATGTAATCATAATGAATTACAAAGATATTTTTGCTGTACTTTCTTGGGATACTACTGAGTATACCGTTAAGAGTTTGATTTTGCTTCTTGTTTCTATACAGCATAGTTGTGTTGAAGACTTAAAGAATTAGAAAGAGGCAGGGTTGTAGCTCTTGTAATCACTGGTCATAGTTGTAACTCAGCATCACAATAAATCACTTAATAATTGTTGAAGGCAAAGGTTTTAAGTGTAAAAATGTGAAGTGAAATTTGCAACTCTACAAATCATATCTGTTTTTTGTAATAGGGACATAAAACCTTCTCAACCCAATAAACAAAAGAGCCAAAAACAAAAAAAAAAAACAGATTTGTCATCCATAATAGAACTAATTGGAGACTTACTAGTTTCCTATGGGCACTGCAAGAAATTTTGACAACGTTGGTAGCTTAAAACAAGAGAAATTTATTATCTCACCATTCTAGAGTTCCAGCTCATTGGAACTCATGCAGAGGTCTGACATGAGTCCCCGTGAGGTAAAATTCAGTGTTAGCAGGGCTGTGCTCGCTGCACAAGCTCTAGGGGAGAGTATCTGTTCCTTGCCTCTTCCACCTTCCGGCGCTTGCCTGCATTCCTTGTCTTGTGGCCACATTACTCTAATCTCTGTCTCCATTGTCATGCCAACTCTTCCTCTTCTGTGTGTATCAAATTCCTCCGCCTTTCTGTTATAAGTACAATTTCAATGACATTTAGGCACACCTTGATAATCCAGGGTAATCCTCTCATATATAACATTTAATTTAATAATCTCTGTAAAACTTCACCATAAAAGGTAACAGTCACAGCACCAGATATCAGGACCTGGTATTTTGGGGGCACCATTCAGTCCACTACACCATCCCTGACTTATACCTTGATTATAGTATCTTAACTGTTCTTCTTGTCTTCAAATTCTTCCATGTCTATATGTTTATCTTTGCCACACTACCACAATGCTCTCAAAACCCATATGGAATGTACCATTTTCATCGCTCCCAGAGAGATTTGTTTTAAATTCCGATATAATCATTACATTCTTCTGTTTAAAGTTTCTTCTTGTTTAGCATCATAATAAAGTTTCAATTTATTCCTAATGCATCCACAGCTCCTTTGGGCAGTGGTACAGTGCCTGTTGATTCCAATGCACCATCTTTCTTTAGTGTATTTTTCTTGCTTGGTACTCCAGTGAAAGCAAACTTTTTGCATTTGTCTATTCTTGTTCACAAGATTCTCCCTCTGTTCAGAATGCCTTCACACATGAGTTCCCTGGGGCCCTCGCATGTCTCCTTTATGCCTTAGCAACTTTCCTTTAAGCTATACACTTATTTGAATGCATCATAGAAATCTATCTTCTAAATACAAATAAAAGCTTACCTAGACTTGTCCCTTAAAAAGAAAAAGTAGCAAGTTTAGTTATTTAGAGGGCTTGCTTGAAATGGTAATTTTAACATTTATTTAGGAACATTTTATTTTCATGTAAAATGCAGTAAGACATATTAATAATGATGATGATACCATGATAAACTAGCCAATGTTCAGTTAGTTTTTATTATTCACCAAGGTCTTTGCAAAATATTATATTTCTTAACTCATTTATTATTTACTCCTCTGTATGACATCCTCGTTCTTTTGATGTGGAAAATTAAAACCTCCCCAGGTAGTTAGTAGAAGTGGTGGTATTTGAACCCAGGGGGTGTGGCTCCAGAGCCTTCTCTCACTTACTTGCATGTGGATGTGAGAACCGTTGTTTCCATGCAGGATGCTAATGCCAATTATTGTTGGAGGGGCTGGGGACAAACGAACCGTTGTCCCCAGCAAGGTAATGCCAATTATTGTCAATAATGTGGTTGAAGCAAATTCAGGAGTCCTAAAAAAAAAAAACAAAACTCAACTTTAGTTAAATACAATAGCACTCTAATAATTACAATTAAATTTAATGTAGTTAAGTAGGATTTTAATTAGATCTATTAGAGCTATATGTCAATAGCTGACATGTACATAGTTTCTTATGGTTTATAAGTTACTTTTACAGAATCTCATATGATTCTCACTACAAACATATGAGAGAAGAAAATCTCTTTGCTTCCCAATTAATAAGTAAATACATTAGATTCATTCAAAGAGTTTTGGAAACTGATCCACAGTGTTAGACACCAGAATCTTTCCATTGTCATTTATTGTTTCACGACTTTAGGAACTCTAAGTACTAAACTTATTTACTCACTCAGCAATTTTTTTAATAGATAAGGAGAATTTGCAGTAATTCTTTTCTTTTCTATACTTAAACTTTCTTTTTACATTTCTGGGTCAGATTCAATCTTGGCTGTGAGGAAGAAGAAGTTGGAGACTGGTCTACAGCATGATGTCTGAGAAGGACAGAATAGTGCCCAGAGGAGCAGTGATCCTATTAGGCCCAAGGGACAGGTTGAGTGGTGCCAACATATCTCTTGCTTCATTGTCTTTTAGATTGTTGTACAACCAGATTATGAAAAAACAGAAGTTCATAATGCACAATCCCTTGGTGTTAGTGAGTGGGAGCACCTTTTTTTCCCTGCTTTGTTTGCTAAGCCTGAATTGCAACACATACCAGAAAACTATAGGAAATCAAATATTTCAGAAATATATGAAACTAACTAATTTTACAGACTTTCTTGAAAAAGATTACTGTTGATGGCATTACCAATTCTCTGAAATGGCAATTTTCAAGTTATGATTTTTTTATGTAGATATTCACATGTAACTCTGACTTAGAAATCTCTAAAGGATTTGCTGAGAAAATACAGGAAAGTATCTTCCTATTGGCATATTTTTGCAGTTCAGAAATACCTCTGTCTTTCAGACACTGTCTAACCGTGAACTAAATTTAAATCATTATTTAAGTGATATTTAATTTCATATACGTATAATTGTTTATATTTTACATGATGCCATAACAAAGTACAACAAACTGGGAGGATTAGAGAATGTAAATTTAGTGTTTCAGTTCAATTCAGTTCTGTACTCTAGATGTCTGAAATCATAGTGTGGTAGAGTTGGTTGCTTCTGAGTGTTGTGAGGGAAGGATCTGTTTCAGGCTCTCTCCTAGGCTCTTGGATGGCCATGTTCATATTCATATGGTGTTCAGACTATGCAAGTCTGTCTCTAACTTTATTTTAATACTGGCTGGTTTTAAGTTGATTCCTTCTGTAAAGGTCCAATTGCCAAAACTTTCCCACTATGTGAGATGTTGGGGGTTAGGACTTCAACATGTGAATTTCATGAGGCTGCAATTTGATTCATAAGACCACTTTTACTATATTTTTCTATACTGGCTTTCTTAGTAATATCTATTTTATGATTATTTATTAATAAGCTTTTGGTGTTATAGTTAAAAAATTGAACATATTGTCTGATACATAAGTATTGATAAAAGCTATGAAAAAGTTATTGTTAATACAATGCATTGAGGAATCAGAAAATGAACACTATATGTAAATAAATGAATAAAAATGTAGCAAAAACAAAACCCAAATAAAATTAATATGCCTTATTACAACATTAGAGGACCTATTATAATAGTAAAGAAAAAAAATGAAACTTTTTCATAGATGCTAGAAAGGAGTTTCCCTAAACATTAAACTTTTTCTAATATATATACATACACATACATATATCACACACACACACACACACATATATGAGGCTGAATCTTCTGATTATTCATCTCTCAGTTGGAAACGTGGCTTTTATAATTACCAGTTTGAGGTGAAAAATGAAAACATCTGTTTTAATGTTCCCCTTTCTTAAATGATTAGACTTATTAATATGTTTCTGTGTTTCTGTTTATACTTTACTATAGTAACAAATTTAAATCTAAGTGTTCTAGATTCTTTCCAACTTTGTTGAAATCTTGAAGTTTTTAGTGTGTTCTGGTAGTTTTTGAAGTTTTAATTGGAGCGGTTATTTTCCTACGACGATCTCTACATACAACATACAAGGAGGGACCCCCCAAAATGGAGTTAAGTTCTAGAGGGTGGGCTCCTTGTATTGTAGTACAGACTTCCCCCACTAGTGTTCTAGGAACTCATCTGTCTCAGTGTACCAGCTGGTGGTTTGTGAGAGGCCACATTTGGTTTCAGTGAATTTTTCTGACAACTCTTTCAACGCATCTGCCCATTTCATGATGGGTGATTTACGAGCACACCTGCCCATGGTGAGCTGAGTGTTCAGCAGTTTTTGACCAAAAATTGCATGACCCCTGTGTTTCACCATCCCTGTTCACCCAATCTTGCTCCAAGTGACTTTTTTTGTTCCCCTGGATGAAAAAGCCCTCAAAGGGAAATGTTTTGCCTATGTGGAAGAAGTAAAAAAAAAAAAAAAACAAAAAATGGCAGAAGCGCTAAAAGGTATCAGAAGCAACAGTTTAAAAACTGTTTTGAGCAGTGGAAAAAGAAAACATCTCAATAGGTGTATTGCATCGAATGGAAAGTACTTTCAAGGTGACTAAAGTTCAACATGTAAGAATAAACACACAATCTTTAATTAGTACATTCTGCTTTGGGGGAGTCCCTTGTATTGTATTAATTTATATAGTCTTTCTTATATTTTACTATATTTTATATTCAATCTGAATTTGCATCTGACAATTTATTCATTCATTCCAAAATTGTTTACTGAACATCATTGTGTACCAGCTACTTTTATGGGTGCTGGGGATATGGAAGCAAAACAGACAAAAATATTTGCCTTTGTGGAGCTCAAGTTACCATGGGTTTAGAGAGACAATTACAAATAGTGAGTGGATTATACACAACAAATTGGAAGCTGTTATGTACTATGGGTACAAACGTAAGTAGGAAGGGGGATAAGAAGTGCTGGTGTGTGGAAGAAGATCGTATTATTTAAAATGGCTTTTGAGGGGAGTCATGATGGAAGCACAGGAGCACAAACTTGGAAGAACTCAAGAAGGAAGTTGTCTGAATCCCTGGAGAGGAGGAGAAGATAGAACCTTCAATAGAATCATCTGAAGATCAGAGGGTTCAGCTGGTACAAAGGCCCTGAGGTACGGAAACAGCATGTAGGCCAGTGAGATTAGAGTGGAGCAGAGAAGAGAAGGAAAATAAATAATGGGATCAAAGAGTTAATTGATAGAATACGGAGAAATGTAGACAATTTTGGACCTCCGCATAACGTGGAAGAATCTCCAATTATACTAGTTTAAGGAGATATGCATCGTTCTCCAAATACCAAGATAAAATTCAAATACTCTATTCTCCTTCTCTAGTCCTTTATCAGGCCATGTGAAAACAACACTTTAGAAAAGCCATTCACAAATAACAACTACAGAAATCATTACATAAAGTACAGGAAAGTTTATTTGCTTAGGTTTTTTTCATTATACTGATTACAAGGCTACAAAGCATTATATGCTTGCCTTTAACCCTGTGATTGGCAGCAAAGAAAGACTATGCAACTGAATTCAGGAGTTTGAACTATTGAGGTAAAACAAAACTTAAGTTTAACAGCTTGTGTATTAGCCTTGGTAAAATGATGTGACCAGAAGGACATTTAAGACAATGTGCATGAGGCAAAAACAAGAAAATTGCCATATATAGTAAGACTTCATTTTTTCCTTAATCAGTTGTATTTGATTATTAACATCAGGAAAATCCTATATTTATACATTTATGCTATGTATAGGTTGGTATAAATATGTTTAAATTAACCATTTATTACACTGCATACCAGTTTATTTCATAGACTGGACTTTTTGTTGGGTTGTTTTCATTTTCAAATATATGTTCTGTGTATCTATTTTGAACTTACAGAAGTTACATGCTAAAGAGAAATCATTTATATATTACTATTATTAAAAAGTACCTGCACAGTTTGAAACTATCTGAATAATTGCAGTCAGTGTGGTATCTGGAATATCTTTTGTGGACAAATTCCTGCCCAGAACTCCCCAGTTCATTTGTGTCTGCTAGTGATTCCAAAGACAAAGTAAACCTCCCCATTTCACAATGTGCTTGTCAGAGTTGTATCGTAAAAATTTTTGTAGGTGGAAAGGCAGATCTCAGGAGATAGAAATGACTTCTGTCATTGGAGAAATTTTTAGACAAGTTATTAATTTCAAACGGCTGGGATTCCACAAACATATTTTCCTTTCCCCAGCAACTGGTGAAGCAATAAAAGAGACAAAGGACGACTTTTATTGAGTGGGTATTATGCTGGTAATGAGAACAGAATTATTTTCCTCCAATTGAGAAATAAGTATATTGTGAGTACTTGAACCCATTAAGCCAGGTAGGAAATACCACGTATAATGCCTCATTATATTCCATAAATACTACATACTACGTTTACCCTCTTTTAATCTTGTTTGTAGGAAAAAAATCCCTCCTACTAAACAATTTATTTGTTGTATCTAGCCAAGATATTTATTGAAACACAAGTTAAATGCAAAGAGAATGCCTTTTCAGCAAGATTTTAATGTAGTTCTTGTTATAGAAGAAAGAAAAGCAGACACTTTACCTGCTACTAAATACGGTTAAAGTATCATTAAAATCTAATAGATTCACTAAAGCATTTAATGATGAATAACATTTAATCCTGCACATTGTAAAAGGTATCATATTGGTATACCTAATTTTGGTGGTCAAATGACTATTTTTCATACGAGGAACATGTAAGGATTATCAAGTAAACCACCAAATAATATGATTGTTTCAAAACTAATTACACATGCCCACGTGTCTTTTTTACTTACACATCTATAATTAAGGGTGGAAATTGTGATTCTTAGAGTAGAAAATAATATAATCTATCCTATATTACCTCCAGTTTTCTGGCAAAAACATGCTTTTGAATGGTAGGGTAAAAGTTTATTAAAATCATTTAACATCTTCAGTATAGGGAGCCTAAAGTTATTTATAATTTTAATTTTATTACATTTTATTTTATTTTATAAATTGTGAAAATCATTTCATCACTTGGGGTAAATGAAAACGCACACAAAATACACACAAACTAGACATTGCGGGTTTATAGTTTTGCGGTGCGAGACATTAAACATGCAAAACTACTTAGCAATAGGCTTTACATGATGATACATTGAATAAGTTGATGTTACATACTAAAGAACATGAGACAATGGAATCAAAAAGAGCCAAGATTTTAGAGATGTTGTGCTTTTGTTTGTTTTTGCTTCAGAACACAAGCTATAAATATAATAAATGTTCCATGTATAAAGGTGACATGTGAGGACACCGTTGCCGTCCCAGGTGTTTACTCAAAATGAAGTGGGAAGACGGTCTGTGTATGGAACTCGTCATATGAACTGACTTATATTCTGTTTCCCAATGTGTTTCTGATGTCCTCAACCTTTGATCTTGTGAGTAAGGTTAGTACCTGTGATCTTAATCTACCCAGGATTCTGTTATCATCACCGTTTTTGTTGTGGGCTTTGGATCCCACCATCGTCCTATTTCAGAATTTACAATACCATGAGCAAGGATCACATTCAACTTAGTTGTTGACAGGATGTAATATTTTGGTAGCACCCTTGTAAAAAGAATCTAGTCTTGTGACTTATATCTGGACAATAAGTGGATCAATAAATTAACCAAGGCGTATTAAGGTTCATGAACGGCCAGGAATTAGATGCATTAAAGAAATGGAAAGCAACAACAACAACAACAATAACAACAACCAAAAAACCCTAGAGATCTATTCTTTTTCCAGCTACAATGCCAATTATAACAAAGAATGCACAAGACTTCCAGAAACTTCAAAAATATTTGTAGCCGAACATCAACAAATTTTAGTTGGCTTTCTTCTTGTGTTTACTTCCTAAATGCATACAGGATGAATATTATGAAGAAGATACTCTGGTGGCTTCCAAATAACATGCCAGACTTTGGATCATGACAATGTGACCCTGAGATGGTTTTTCTGGCTCTCCCCCATAAAGTATAACTATAAGCTCTAGAACAATGTGAGAGACAACAAAAGAATATTTCTGAATTTTATAAAGAGCAAGGTAGAAATGGTTGGACACTCTAGACTGAAAGAAAAACGGAGCAGCAGAGCATATTCCAACCCAACGGATTAAGGTGACCTAAACTGAGTTTTTCCTGTGTTCCAGTTTAGCAAGTCAAGGCAACCTAGATTGGTTCATTTCTTCCCCAGATCCCTGGGGAGTAGTGTCAACAACACCAGGCAAAATGTAGCAGCATTACAAAGGAACATCCTGCTGGGATGTTCCTGCTGATAACATGCAGTCAGGGAGAAACTCTCCTTCTGCACCAGGATGGGCACTCCCTTTCCTTGCTGAGATCAACCAGGCAGCTGGGAGCATTGCCTAGGCAAATACCACCACAATAGGCCCCAGACTCAATAAGTCTTTTGTCCCCGTCAGCCTGAGAGTACCTTCCTTCACCCAAATACACCAGGCAACTTGGAGACAGTAGTAAATGGCAACCCAGAAACAAGGAGTGGTCTAGAGTGGAAAATCTCCTTATGCCCGTGCGATGGTAACATGCTTCCCCTACGTAGAGGCGGTATGGCCTAGGGAAGTTCCTGCTTCCCTCTTGGGTGGCATTAGAGGCACCAGTAGGGGTCCCAGAGGTACCAAATAAACCAAGTAGACCAAAAGACCACGGCAAAGGCTCAGAAAACTAAGTTGTCATTGGAAGACCCTGGTGGGAATGTAAACTTTTACTCTGTTCGTAACTTTTATTTTTTATACTAGTTATTAGTAAGGAAAAATTGCTTCTACCCAAAAGATAATTAACATGCTCTCAATTCATATTATTTGGGCTGTCATGAATTGGAAGTGTCTACAAATATAGTTATGGAATCTGAAAATAAATTTCAAAAGAAAAAATGTATAAACATTCAACATTTTCAAGCTTTAATAAAAAGGGATGATACTATTATATGATTTTAAAAAATAGAGTGAATTTTATACAATCTCTTAAAATAAACACTGGTATATTTAAAATATTGAATTTGGAAACATTTTCTGAGGAGACAAAGGGTGGCATCTCTTTTCATAGCCCCTTAGGATTCTGTTAGTCTGTGAAACAATAGCTTCAACAGTTCTACAAAAAAGAAGATATCCCCTTTTACGTGGAAATAAATCTCTCCTTCAGATTTACAATTAGTATATTAGCAGCTTTGAGACATCTTACATTAAAGAAATCTGTTTAACTTTCTTCAACTCCATTGTTGAATTCTTTGCACACAACTCTTAAGATTCTGATGCACTAGTATTTTTTAAATATATGTACTTGGTATCTAGTTTTATGTTTTCCTTTTGTATTTCTTTATATAGAGAGCGTTGCCCCTTATGATGCTCTGCAATCAGTGAATGCTCCATCAGAGCTACCGAAGTTTCCTCGTGAGAACTGAAAGCAATTACCAAATGCACTTACCATTTTGTATTTTAATACATTTGTTTATGTTTTCTCAGTAGACCATGAAATTTTTCAGAGGAGTCATCACTTATTCACCATTTTTTTTGCACTATCCTACCACAAATACGCATGCGGTTATTATTCAGACATAAGTATGTCTACAGCTGCCATGAAATATCCAAAAAGCACCCCCAATTCACCAATAAAAAAGGTTTTGAAGGTCTTTTAATTTTCTTAGAAGATTGGAAGACTCATAGATTAAAGTACACAGTCTTTTATATAAATAGAAGACTAAAATTGAAAAGTACTACATTAGTAAATGGTTGTGAAAATAGCACAAAAGTGTGTGTTTGTGCATGCACACATGGGTATGTATTTTGTGTGCTTGGTGCTGTTACTCAACATATTTCTCAGTCAATCTTTGGGCTGACATTATTACTATTATTGAAAATGTTATTATTGTTTGCCTGTGATTGTATAGAGGCACCTACAGCTCTCTCTTACCAGAATATCTTAGCAGAAACTGAAGTTATCTAATAGGATAGACTTTTAGATCTAGTTTCTAAAGAAAACAAAAAAGATTTCAGCTTCACCAGAGTCATTTGGACTCTCAACCCTAAAAAAATAATATGACCACTCCTATAGTCTTTACTCCAAAAGAGAAACACTTAGATGCATAAGTGTCTGTATAAGTGTTTAAGGAAGTCATCTTATTGACTTCAATTTTTTTTAATTAAATGAAATATTCACTCAAAGAACAATGTAAAATATTCTTCTAAAAAACAAATAGTATAGTATATTCATTCATAAGAGACTTAGAAATAAATATATTGCGACAATAATATATCCATAAACATGTAGACATTTTCAGTGAGGTTATAAAGTATAATATCTATAGATATTGCTGAGTTAATAATTGATTTTAGAACACAGATTTTTGTATTTGTCAGAGTCATGTTTTTGAATTTGCAGCTTTTACATTACTTTAGTGGCAGTTTCATATTTATTTCTATAAACACATATTTCAAGTAGTGGGTGGAAATAAGGCAGCCAGATGGCACAATGAGCCAAGTTACAGAATGGAACCTCAGAGGTACAAGTTTCCTGCTTTGCTTCTCTTCCACACAACTTCAGATCTGTGAGGATGACCTAAGTTTTACTGGTTCCTATTAGGTAACTATTTTAAATTCATGTTCCATGTAATATTATTGCAGTTATTGAATAAATACCATAGATAAAAATTGTGTCCAATCTATATTTTAATAAGGAGAGTAAGCATGAATCACAGATTTACATGTAGATGGCCCAGCATCATAATCACCATTTAAATGCCTCTGTTTATGTGATTCCATATCTTCCATTCTGTTTTGAGGGGATGCAAACCTGCAAAGGTGCTGAAGTTTTTGATAACATCAGATTGGAAAATTAGCTGACCAAAAGGGGTAGGACCAGAAAAGTATATACATGGATTTTTCAGGAGTTTACATCCAGGAGCAACAAAAACTGTTGCAGAAAGAGGCAGTTTTCATAGAAATCTATAAAGGACTGTCATTACCTTTGAAACATACGAAAAGTCTTTGAAGTTCAAGCCTAGAGCTCTAATCCTACTTTAGTGTATGATTATGATCAGTCTTTTATATTTTCTGGACTTCTGTTTTGAAAACAGTTGAAAGAATACATGGTTTAGAGGATTGGAGTGAGGTTTAATATACTAAGTGCAGCTGGGACACAAATTCACAGAATATCAATTCAATGGATGCATTTATTAGATAGGTGCTGTGCTAGATGATGAGACAGTGTTGAATATCTTTTTCTCCTTATTCTTAGTAAAGTAATTCCTGGGTTTTAGCTTGGTTTTTAGCCTCCAGAGAAACATGTAACCTTTCTTTGCCTCTTGCTACTTCTGCTAACTGGAATGGGGACATTATATTAAAACTCACGTAGCCATATTGAACCATTAAGTATTTTTTATGTATAGACATTCCTTAGAGATTCAGTTCCAGGCCATTGTAATAAGCAAATATCATAATAAAGCATGTCACAATATCACAACAAGCAAATATCACAATAAACATAATTTTTTGGTTTTCCAGTACATATAAAAGTTATATTTACACTGTACTGTAGTCTATTAAGTGTGCAGTAAATCCTCATTTGCAATCCTTATTGCCACATTAACAATCTTTATAGCATTTTTACCAGGAGTAGATTTCATCTCAAAACACCACTTTCTTAGCTTATTCTTAAGCAATTTCCTCATCCTCAAAGTTTTGATGATGGGACTTTAATAACTCAGTCACGTCTACAGGTGCCACTCTAATTTTACTTCTGTAGCTATTCCCATCCCATTTGCAGTTTCTTCTACTGAAATCTGGAACCCTTCACATTCATTCATGAGAGTTGGAAGTAACTTCTTCCGAATCTCTGTTAATGTTGATATTTCACTTCTTGTTATTAATTGTAGTTGTTCTTAACAGCATCTAAAGTGGTGATTTCCTTCCAGAAAATTTTTAATTTGCTTTGCACGGGTCCATTAGAGGACTTACTGCTTATGACAGCTATAGCCTTATGAGATGTACTTTTTAAATAATAAGACTTGGCAGTTAAAATTATGTCTTGTTCCATGGGGTACAGAATGGATGTTAGGTTAACAGGTGCAGGAACAACGTGAATTTGTCATACATTTCCATTTGTGCTCTTAGGTGGCCAGGTACACTGTCAATAAGGAATAATATTTTGAAGAAATTTTTTTGAGTATTAGGTTGGAAACGTGGGCTTCAAATATTCAGTAAACCACATCGTAAAAGATGTGCTCTTATCCAAGTTTTCTTGTTCCATTTATAGAGCACAGAAAGAATGGATTTAGCCTAATTCTTATGGTCCCAGGAGTTTTAGAATGGTAAATGAGCATTGGTTTCAACTTCAAGTCACTAGATACATTAGCCCCTAACAAGAGGGTTAGCCTGTGCTTTGAAGCTATGAAGCCAGGCGTTGACTTCTCTCTAAACATGAAAGCTCTAGATGACATTCCCATTCAGTATAAGGCTGTTTGGTCTACTCTGGAAGATCCATTGTTTACTGTGGCCACTTTGTTTAATTATTGTAGCTAGAGCACCTGGATAACTGGCTGCAGCTTCCGGATTAACACTTGCTGCCTCACCTTGTACTTTTATGTTAATGAAGATGGCCTCTTTCCTTAAATCTTATGAGCCAGCCTCTGCTAGCTTCAAACTTTTCTCTGCAGCATCTTCACCTCTCTAAACCCTTGCAGAATTGAAGTAAGTAATCCTTACTTTGGATTAGGCTTTCTTTTAAATGGAATATTTTGCTGGTTTGATCTTCTTCTCTCCTGGCCACTAAATCTTTCTCCATATCAGCAATAAGGTTGTTTTGCATTTTTAACATTTGTGTATTCACTGAAGTACCACTTTTAATTTCCTTAAAAAACTTTCTTTGCATTCATAACTGAGCTGGCTTTTTGGTACAAGAAGCCATGGTTTTGGCCTGTCTTAACTTTCAACATGCCTTTTTCATTAAACTTAACCATTTCTAGCTGTTGATTTAAAATGGAAGTCATGTGACTATTCCTTTCACTTGACATTTAGAGTCAATTGTAGGGTTATAAATTGGCTTACTTTAATGTATTTTGTCTCAAGGAATAGGGAGGCCTGTGGAGAGGGAGAGAGATGGGGAAAAGGTCAGTTGGTAGAGCAATTAGAATACACAACATTTATCCCTTAAGTCACTCTCTTTTACGGGCATGGTTCATGAAAACCCAAACAATTACCATAGTAACTGTGGTGACTAACTGTATCTAACAATTACCATAGTAACTAACTGTGATCAGAAATAACTGATCAGTGATTATCACAGCAAATGGAACACAGAGACAAGTGCGCAAATGCTGTCGGGAAAATGCCACTCATAGAATTTCTAGACACAGGATTGCCACAAACTTTCAATTTAAAAAACAAAAAAACAAAAACCCTGCAATATCTGAGAAGCACAATAGTAAAGCAAAATAAATTATGATGTACTGAAAATGTCAAAGCAGCAAGATCAAAAGAAACTTGGTCCCTGAAATCTTTGTGAAGTCAGAGTTACAGACTGACATAGCATGAAAGTGCTCTATAACCAAGTGTTCTACAACTAAGAAAAATGCACTACCATTTTTAAGTTGCTGCATTTTCTTTCACTGCTTATAAACCATCTTACCTGATGCTTTGAACCACAGAGACACACTCCCTGTCTTCATGTAGCACATTCAGTAAATAAAGAAATGGAATAATTCAGCTTGCCTATTCCTAGAACCCACACTCTTATGTGGTCAGAAGACCTGTATTAGATTCTTTATTAATGGTTGATAAGTTATTTTATAGGACCTAATGTAAGGCCCATTGAATTAAATTTCAGAATCAAACTTTGACAAAAATTTAATTTTAATTTTTTTTAATTACAGTTGATTTTCAATATTATTTTTTGTTGGTTTCAGGTGTAAAGCATAGTATACAATCATACACTTTAAAAAATGTCCCTCTTGATATTTCCAGTAGCCAACTGAAATTTGAAATTTTCAGAAGAGGCCAGTCTTAGGTACCACACAACATGACTCTCTGCTGCCTCCACTGGGTCACTGAGTGAATGAACTTTTACAGTTCATCCCACAAATTACCATGAGACTGTCTATTTAGTGTGACATGGTGTACACAATGTAATGGCTGGTGACATGTGAAGCTGTGGGAAGTGATGCAGACACCGGCCCGCCGTATCAGCCTCATTATGGATGAAATAAGACATTCACATGGACTACCGAGTCCGGTGGAGGAAAAGGGACAGCATGGCTTTTCTCTCAAGGGGAGCAAAAGCCATGGCCCTTTCCCTGACCGGCCTTTATTGGGTTTCTCCCCACATTACATTATGGTCCTCATTTACTACTCACAGGTTTGTTTTAGGGAGTTACCTTTTCCAGACAACAAAGGAGCCAATGCCGCTAATCACATCACAGAAGAGGAATATTTGCAAATGAAAAGGGGAAAAGTGGTCAAACCAGTTACCCTCTATGCTGGGGAGTTTTGGCATGGATTTTAGGAAGTTATTTTGTGGTGTTTGCTGCAGTTCAAGGTGAGGGAGTTTTTAGCAAAAGAAAGACTCAAAACAGCGTAGGCACAATGCAGGACTGATTCCCCATGGGAGAACCTATCCGTGGGTGTGGGTCCTATTCATCTACAAGTGGGAGCTGGGCCCACGCAGAATAGTCTCCTACAGGAAGTTGTTTGGGAATCAAACTGTGAAGTACTGTGTATTCTTTTAAGAAGGCTTGAGAGTAGGCAGAGATTAGTATGTTGATAAGTGATGTGGTCAGGATGTTTTATTAACTGAGCACAGATACTGTGAAATAAAAAGGGAGTGGAGTTGCAGGAAGCAAATAAAGACAGTTATTGGGTCTTCTTACTGCCACAATACATGGATCTCTTTCCCTTTATATTGTATGGGTCAACCTCCAAACTAACTTTTAGAAAAAATAATTACATGAAAAGTAATAATTGACTCTGCAGAGAGTCATTACAGTTAATTCTCAGCAGAAAAACAGTACCAAGTTTTTCTTAGACAGATTATTTCAGCAACACATAAAAACATAAATAAACATAAACAAACAGGCAAAAATCAGTAATTTTTCAAAACAGAAAAAATTAATTACAAAGGCTATTAAATTACCAGAAAATGAAGAAGGAGAAGACAATCACCAAAGAAATGTCTGTCTAAGAGCTTATACTGAAAGCTTAAAATAGACAAGTTTTGTAAGATATGGGCTAGGCTTTGATTTACTCAAATTTTAGACACTCAACTTGGAGATACAGATGATAGATTCCTGAGCTCAGCCATCAAAAGACTCCATGTCTTTCTTCAGAAAAGAACAAATCGATCACACAGTCTTTATGAACCTTGAATTTATATGCTGAGAGCCTAGAAAGAAGGAGGATGCTATCACTATATCTCCTTTTTTATTTATAAACTGATGAGAGAAGTAGGAACACAGACAATAAAAATACAACCACAACAACAATAATTATTGAATTTAAGATTTCCATTACACTTGCTTCTCCAGCCTGATGGTGTGCTTCTTTCTTTCTCAGATACTCTTCTCCATCCTGGTCTTCTTTCGGTTCTTCAAATATGCAAAGTTGTCTTTTTTTTCAACTTTGAGCTTTGCACAGACTGTTCACTCTGCCCAGAATGGTTCTTTATCTAACTTTACTTAGTTGCTTCATATCCTCATTAAAGCTTTAACTCATCTCCTTCCCTCTGTCTCCCTACTTCGCTTTTTTTATTTATTGCACCTGTTTGTTTTTTCCTCTCCTCCTAGGACATTTTGTTGGTTGTCCTTTCATCATTTCACTTTCTATTTTTCTTAGTAGTGCATGCTCAAAGTCTAGCATGGTGTCTAGCAGATGGTCTTTTAGTGGTATTGGTTTAATAAGAGAATAAGTAAAAAAAAAAAATACTGCATTTCTCCTTTGCTTAACTTTTCAGAAAATATAGTTTCTAAACTACAAATCATTTATTATACGGTGGTAGAAAGTACTTTATGTAAAACAAAATATTAATTGTATTGGAAGATGTTATCATTGTAATGATTCTAAAGTACATGGAGCAGTCAGGATCTTTCTGAGGCAATTAATATTGCAACAGATTATCTTCTTAAAACAATAAAAATTTGTAGAAATTTATTTCTAAAAAGAGAGTTGTCTCTTCATGGAACACCTACAGAGCAGCCGGTTTACAGTTTGACACTTTGGCACGAGCACAGTTAAACTGTATGTAGGTGGGTGAAATAATATTCTATCAAAATAAATTTGGTATGTTCACTCTCTAGATGAAGTGGTCATCATGTAAGTTAAATAAATATTTCTAGTGATTGAGTAAACAAAGTCATATTCAAGGGAAATGGAGCTCATTGACAAATGTGATTAGAGAATTAAGATAATATAACATTCAAAAAATTTTGTAATGTTCATTTTTAGAAATTAACAGATGTAATATCAATGTTTGACGTTATTAGGGACTAGTGTTTAATAAAATAAATTGAATATAACCTGTGCACTTTAGGTAATGCTTTGGGTATCATATTAACCTATAGTCATTCCACAATATAGCTTTTAAAGTTATTAAAAATAAGACAAATTTTGGTAGCCAGGAAGCAATGAAATACAAATTCAATGTTTAAACCACAGTCAAATATTTTCTTAACCTTAAATAGAAAATGATATTGATAAACACATTCTTCAACTGAGCTATATTCTGTACTGGGTAAGTATACTATAAATAAAGATGATGAATCCTTGAACTGTAGCATTAGTGAGCTATGTGTTTGGCAAATAAAAAAATATTATAAACAATCAGAAAGATTATATATTGTTTTTCTCTCAATGTCTACCTAAAATGCATACCCCAGAAAACCTTAGTATTAGAAACTACTTACTTTTTTTAAAGAATTAATTGGCTGAAGAGTCTGATTTTAGATCTTAAGAAGAGCCTTTATAAATGCAAATAACATCATTAAAATCTGCAGTGTAGTTCTGAAGTGAAATTTGGTACAGATGAAAATTTATTTTAAAAATTAAGTACATGTAATAAAGGTAACACAAATAATCAAGTTAGGAAAGTATTCTGTTTCTTAGTGATGTCCTCTTGTAATTATATCACCTAACAATTCCACATTTTTTTTTAAATTGGGATAATGGATCATTACAGAATTATATGTTCTAAGAAATTACTGCACTACCAGAAACGTTCCAGTGATGCCCTTCCTCATTTCTTTCTCTTTAAAGGTGGTGATTCATGCTAACAGCATGATTAAAAGAAGGAAATTTTGTACCTTGAAGTCTTTGGAAAGCAGCAAGTCCTCTGGCATACTTAGCAACATGCTTTGTTTTGAAGATAATGAGGACATTACAAGCTGTTCGGGTCTTTTGTCTAAAAATCCCCACCAGAGGCTTTCTGTGGTTGTCAGTGCCTGATTCCTGCAGAGCCCGAGTCTGGTTTTGCTGGAGCGTCAGCTGTTACTCATGCTTGTTGGGGCCTGTGTGCCATTCGTGGGAACATACTCAATGCTGTGAGAAATCCGTTCACTTTAGGTACTCTCTCTCAGGGGCATAATTTTGATAAGCTTTTCAAACTAAGATTCTTCTTTTTGAAGTTCTGAGGACAATGACATATGTTAACTTGCCTTGCCCTGACTGACCTGAAGAGAAGTAAAACAGAACTAGTAACTGGCCCATGGAAATCCCTTAAAAGGCCACATAAAGTGAACAGTATGAGATATCATTACACATTTTATATTTCCAGAAGACCAATAATGTTCCATCAGGAAAATTAACTTGAGCATTTTGATTGAGGTGACAAAGTTTTAGTCTTAAATAATGAATCACAATGGACAACTGACTTGAACAAGGAATTTCTTTTTTCTAAAACATGTCATTACCCTGCGATTAGAACAAGACGATGTATCAAGGGGGAAATTTTTTCATAACATCACCCTACAAATTGTAAAATTGTTCAACAAGGTTTTTATCTTGGTGAGCCCACAGAAGAGCTAAAAGACTTTTGGGAAGAAATTCTGAAGGAGATAGAAGAAAATAGCTTGAATTCTAAGTCTAAAGTCTTGAAAATAATAAAAAAAAATTATGGGTACAAAAATAGAAATAATTTGATATAGAGTGAAGGAATGACATGGTCAATATAAATATTATATAGGGTGTTTAATGAAGACAGACACAAATAAATGAGAAAGCATTTTCTCTATGTATGCATACATAAAAACTTAGCTAAAATGAAAGCCTGTAAGAATTAACTGAAGAACTTTTAGAAGGCTCAAAGCATTAAGTATATATTGAAGAAGTTATGTGGGATGATTTTGGCAATATAGCTTAAAATTTTTTACTATAGCAAATAATAAATATTCAAAAGTAAAATAAATAGTACAATAAATTTCCTTGTACCATCATTTAAATTTTAAAATTATTAACACTTGGCTAATTTTATTTCCTTTATACTCCTTCTGACATAATGCTTCCTGTCCCCATATACTTGTTGAATTTTTATCAAAATAATGACTCCAATGACTACATTTGGTGCTTTCTCTTGGTACACAGGGCAAGTTAAATGCAAAAAAAAAAAAATCCAAAACCCCACATATACACATTATTATGCATACAATAAAATCAGAAAAAGATTTGGCATTGGGAAAACTCTAGTCTTAAAAAATGAGACTTTTAAATAATATTAAATAATAATAATAAATAAAAGCATAATTTTGCTCTTAAAATAACTCACTGTTCTATCTTGTGCTTTGTGAAATTTATGGACTTTTCTATTGTCATTGAAACCTAAACTTTGGATAGCCTGTAATTACACAAGTTTTCTTAGGAATCCATAATGAGATTACTTAGATTTATTTCGAATTAAGGGTCAGGAAATGACCCAATTTCAAATCCTAACTTCAAACCTCAAATTGCTAAAGATTTCTTATATTTCAAGTTAATAAGCTGAACCAAAGGTAAAGAGACATTTTAAAGGTCAGCAAGGGGCTACACACAAAACCATGTGTTGATTGATTTAAATAAGTTAATAATTTTATCATTCTATCCAAACCCCATTATTTCCTGTGATCCACACATTAATAGAACACGTATTTGCTGAAGACTGTGAATAGATCAGAAAAAGGAAAACAAAAACAAAAATGAAAACACATGTGAAGCCATTAGCCAGTACCTTTAGTTTCTTAACCTGAGATTTGTTTCTGATCAAAAATGAAAAAGAAAAGAAGCCCATGGTTTATTCAAGATATTACTTGATTCTCTGTTTGAAGGTTTAGAACTTTGTATAGAAACCATTCTTCATTCTATTTTCCTAGAGGTAATTGTGTAGTAGGAATTTTATACCATGTTATGCTTTTTAATATAAAAGAAGAGAAAATATTGGCCTAAACTCTATTGTGTTAGAGAACATGTTTTACTTAAGTAGCTACATAGAGAATTTACTTACGAAAGCACAACTCCTCAGTGTGATGGATTTTTTTAGTAATATAAATGAAAGGCATATTACTGTGATCTTATTCAATGACAAGTGAAATTCTTCAATATGTAAACATACTTAATGTTGTCATATAGAGCATTATAGCCACCTTGCTGTTTTACAAGAAATCTTACAAATATAAATGCAATCACTTATTTCATAATTAGTACTAAACAGTACAATTGCATTGCCTTTAATGCCTTAAAGATAACATATTAATATTATTCATAGTTGTTTCAAAACAGAAAAATTATTTCTTTTCTATATTAACCATAAAAAGAATGTAAGAGAGCTTAGAGGGGAAAAAAATGCTTGACATGAAGGGCAGCCAAGAACAACTTGCACTCGGATCAGGCTTCAGGTACAGATTGCCATTAGGCTATGTCCTGAAGAAATCAGACGTGACACAACTCTGAAAGCCCAAGGGAGGAAGAGGCATTTACCCTTTCCTGCACACGTCATTATCTGTAGTCATAGGCTTTCAGAGGGAAAAAAATCTTGGTTTTATTTGAACAGTATGCTCGGCAAAAATTAGAAAAGCAGAAGAAAGGAGAAAACTGAGAGGAAGCGGCTGCAAGAGCTGGAAAAGAAATGGGTAAACACAAAAATGAATGGGGGGAAAGGAGCTGGTAGAGGGAACTTCTGGCTTTGGCACTAACCTGCTCTTTGACTTTGGATGCATTATTTATCAGCACAAAAGTATCTTTGTCTTGGAATAAAAACGTTAAATAGTTGCCTCCCAGCAGTTCTATCACTAATTAAACTATCTGTGTAAAGTGCCTGTACACTGTGGGTACCCAACAAGTGGTAACTGATTGTTATATAAATATCCCAATGTTCTAAACACTTTTGAATTTAAAAATTCCATTAGCATTAACTGATGAGCCATAGGAGAAATCAGTTTCATTAATTTATATTTCACAATTATGAATTATTTTATGAAATGAGGGAACTTCATGGTTTTGAACTTTTAATTATAAAACTGTTTCATGTTATGATTATACTAATGAAACTTTAAAATTATTTGGCCACAGATTATTTAGATATTTACTCTTCATTTTAATTCAGTGAGAATGTATATATACTCCTTAGACAGTATTCCTTAAGTAAGAAATTTTCTTTCCACAAATATGAGTTTTTTTAATTTATTATTTTTTTTTCCTAGAGAGAGAGAAAAACATTTGATATGTTGTTTCACTTATTTATGTATTCATACATAGAACCCACAACCTTGGCGTATGGTGAAGACACTCTAACTAACTGAATTACCCAGCCAGGACCACGGACATGAGTTCTTAAGTCATTGGTGCACCACTAGTGAATGACATAAAATATATCCTTTCCTGTAAGTTGCTGCTAAATCTCCAAATATCATAATCCATACAGTTTCATAATTATTACTATTATATCCTCATATAATCCTTACATAAAGATGAGAAAAATGTTCTCTTCCCCATTTCACCGGCATTCAGATAACCCATTGGAGTGCTCAGTTGCTATGGTGAACACCGCTGTACAAGAGCTTTCATAGGACGTACAATACAGAATCACCTAGGCTCTCAGAATTACGAAAATTTCTAGCAAGTACATCACCAATTGGGCAATGAGAAAAATGCCTAAAGTAAACATACATTTAGGATTTTGCTTGAGAATCTCTGAATTCATTGCTGTTTCAAGTTCTCCAAGAGGGAAGAGTCATTTAAACCTTGATTCTACTCTTCATGTTATAGTCTTGGGTGTTTTGTTTTCTTATTTTCTGACTGTGCTTCAGAGGTTTATTTGAGCAAACAGCACAGTGCATGGAGGGGAGAGTCTTTGAGCGAGCTTAGTTGTAATAATTTTGCTCTCCCAAGTGCTTAACCATTCTGACTGGCTCTTGTGAGTTCTTGGCAATGATTAGATTTGCTGTTTGAGTTTTCAGTGACAAGGCTGCCTGCTGAGGAAGCTGCGTGGCTAATTTGGGTTACTCTGACCTAGCAGCATTGCCATTTGGAAGGAAGAATAGATATTTATGTGGCCTAAGTTGCCCTCTTTGCCTGCATTTCTCTTGACATCTATTTAAACACAAATACACTAAGATATCCAAATATATGTGAGGTGGAGAGCAGGTTGTGTGTGTGGGTATACGGGAAATCCTAAAGGTGGCATTACTAAATTTCCTCCAAATAAGTAATCTTTTTTTCATCTCAAACTGGAAGATATGCTATGACTTGTTTATTAGGAAGTTCATGCTGAGACATATTTTTGTTTTGAAGATCATAAAGAGCTCTCCTGGGAACTGCAAAGGAGATAATATGAAGATTTCAAAAGGTTATACAATAAAATCTAGGAAAATGTCCTAATCATTGTCCTAATGACTCAGCATACTCAGCTGCTCCCTTCTTTATGCAAAAACCTGCACTTAAACTAACTAGGACCTCTTTAGGGTAATGTTGGTTTCCAGGCAATAGTAATTTTCAATGAAAATTGTACAGTGTACCAGTGAATTGAAAGTCATATACAAGGACACTGTATTATGGACTTTTTTTTTTTTAAATCAGCTCCACACCCCATGCCTTTCTCAAAATTGGCAACAAGTTTTGGGTTTGTTTTTGGTTTTATGCCACAGTGCTTATCTGGTCTCCATTCCTCTCTGTAGAGCGGAGACAAAAACAAAAACAAAACCTCCCCAAGACTTAGGCTCAGGTCTCCTCAGGCTATCATGAGGCCTGCATAGCCCAAGATAGAAGAAAGCACTTCAAACAGCTGGGAATTAATCAGCCATCCTGGCTTCAAGCTCAGTGTTGTAACCGAGCAATTCAGTTTCGGAAGCTCACTTGCATTAACTGAAATTAAATGAGACAGGCTCATTTAATTCACGTGTATAAAAGGCTCTTGAAGCACAGTTTAAACCAGTTACTTTGTGATGTCATGGAGCAAAGGGGCTAATTGAACTCATTGGAAAACGAAGGGCCCCTGGGTTTGTATCAAAGAGAGATTGGATTGGCCTTTGAGACAATTTCCTTATATCTTATTCATACCTTCGTAGCATTACATTTTATCCATTACATTCCATCCATTATCATTTAACCAGAATGTTCAACCTCTCCTCTTATGTCAGTGTTATTTGTAATACAGGAAGCTCTTGAGGGAATACATACGATAGTTTGTTCTATGGGCTGATGTAACTTAAGACCTCTCTCATTGTACCTCAGAACGTTTCTGCATTTGAGTAAAAGGATTAATTATTATTCTAAATAATTCTAGAAAATAGACTTTTGTTATACTCATAGGTTTTAATAAAGGCTTCAAATACTAAGTAAACATAATAAGCCAAAATTTTCTTTGTTTTCAAGTTTTCTAATCGGATACTTTATTTTAATTAAAACACAATGAGTATATATATATTTCCTTCATATAATCTTACTGGAATTATTTTAGTAACTTTCATATAAAAGCAATATTAAAGCTTGTTTTCAGATTTCAAAGACATATTTACATAAAATATGACTACAAATTATCCCCCAAAGTTTGAGGACTCTGTTTACTCAGTTTATTAACAAATGTTATTTATTTTCTAATTAAATAATTAGCCAATCAAAGTAATCAATGTATGGTAATGATAAGGCTAAAAGTAAAGTCCCAAATGGGTTTAAATCTATAACTCTTAACTCAGAATCATCTATGGTAATGATTAAACCATTTGCTATCTATATATCAGATGTTATCCATTAGCTTAGTCAAAAATGTCGAAAGCTTTTTCTTCTACAGGCTGTTAGTAAAGCAAATAAACTATTTCTCTATGTTATTGACAAGTTCTTAATGGATTTATTTATTAGACACAGTAACCCTTCAATGGAGCAATAAACATTTAGGAACATTTGAATGTCTCCAGTGTTGATTAAAATATAAGCCTTTATGAAGGTTAAAGTTGTTCAGTACATTCAAAATATGTGTTGTGTGGCCAACTCAGTAATAACATTTTACTTGTGATTTCTGTAGTATTTTTATAAAAATAAAACTGGTCTTAATAAAAAGCATTTTTAAATCCATAACTCTTTGCCAAGTGGTGGGAAAAGTTTCCTTAAGTACTTATTTATATGGATACAGGTTTCTAAATAGGAGACCAATATAGAAGGATTTTAATATGAAAGATAACTGGAATTCAGTAATTCACTAGTGTTCTGCATTAATTAAGAAGACATTGATAGATGACGCTCCACACCCCACAGAGATAAATTCTGTATACACATTGACCTTAAATGACTTGAATATTATTGTCTATAATACAAAAATCTGGAAATACCCCATTTATCAACAAAAAATGGATAATTATTCATCTATTCATATAGAATATTACATGACAATGAAAAATAAAAATAACATACTATCACACACTAGTGAAAGAATCTCAAAAATTTTTGTTGAAAGATTAAAGCAAGATATACGTTAATATATACATATAGTCCCTTATCTGTAAGTGTCCAAATCAGCCGAAGTTAGAGATATGTTTTATAGAGATTTATATAAGCATTTAAAACTAAGTAGAAAAGCAAGATAATAATAGAATATACTGATTACCTAGGAGTTCCAGCCAAGATGGAGGCATAGGTAGAAACACTTCACTTCCTCACACAACCAAAAGAAGAACAACAACCAATTTAAAAACAAGCAAACAAACAAACAAAAAACAACCAGAACTGCCACAAAATCAAACTGCATGGAAGTTGGACAACCAAAGAGTTAAAGAAACATTCATCTTGACTGGCAAGAGGGGTGGAGAAAGGCAACTGGGGCAGAGAGAACAGGGGGCCAACGTGTGGGTGAGGCAGGGGCTGGCTGACCAGGCAATTCCACATTCTCACACAGATGAGCCAGGAGGAAAAATTGAGGAGTGAGACAGACCAGAAACCCAGTGTTTCAGTGTGAGAAACCCAGAGGTTTCAAAACCTCTAGCTGTAAAACTCTGTGGGAGTTGCATCAGTGGGAGAAACTCCCAGTCTCACAGGAAAGTCTGTTGGAGAGGCCCACTGGGTCCTAGAATATACACAAACCCACCCACCTTTGAATCAGCACCTGAAAGGGCACAATCCACCTGTGGGAAGTGATGGAAGTAATAGCAAGTGGGGTAAGACTAAGCAAGTGGCTTTGTTCCCTACCTGACCCCTCCCCCACACGCAGCACCACAACAGCAAAAAGGGTTGCCCCACCCTGGCAAATATCTAAGGCTCCACCCAATACAATGTAACAGTTGTGCAGAGACAAAGAAATATGGCCCAAATGAAAGAACAGATCAAAACTCTGGAAAAAGAACAAAGCGATGAGGAGATAGCCAAGCTATCAGATGCAGAGTTTGAAACACTGGTACTCAGGATACTGGCAGAAATTATTGAATTCAGTCACAAAATTAAGGAAGAAATGAAGGCTACACAAAGTGAAACACAGGAAAATATATGGGGAACCAAGAGTGAAGGGAAAGAAACCAGGACTCAAATCAACAATTTGGAATAAAAGGAAGAAATAAATATCCAACCAGAACAGAATGAAGAAATAAGAATTCAAAAAATGAGAAGAGGCTTAGGAACTTCTGGGATAACTTTAAATGTTCCAACATCCAAATCATAGGGGTGTCGGAAGGAGAAGAGGAAGAACAATACATTGAAAAATTATTTGAACAAATAGTTTTGTTCAAACAAGGAAAACTTCACCAATCTGGTGAAGGAAATAGACTTCCAGGAAGTCCAGGAAGCCCAGAGAATCCCAAAGAAATTGTACCCAAGACAGCACATTAAGGCACATCAAAATTATGTCACCCAATATTAAATATAAGAGGAGAATCTTAAAAATAACAAGAGGAAAGGAGAGAGTTACATATAAAGGAGTTCCCATAAGACTATCAACTGATTTCTCAAAAAACCTTGTAGGCAAGAAGGGGCTAGAAAGAAGTATTCCAAGTCATGAAAGGTAAGGACCTACATCCGAGTTTACTCTATCCAGCAAAGCTATCATTTAGAATGGCAGGGCAGATAAAGCGCTTCCTCGATAAGGTAAAGTTAAAGGAGTTCATCCTCACTAAGCCATTATTATATGAAATTTTAAAGGGATTTCTCTAAGAAAAAAAAGAAGATAAAAACCTATAAACAGTAAAATGACAACAAACTCATTGTCAACAACTGCCAACAACTAAACCTAAAAAACAAAAGCAAAAATAAGCAAATGCTAGAACAGGAACAGAATCACAGAAATGGAGATCACATGGAGGGTTGTCAGTGGGGAGGGTTATCAGTGGGGAGGGTTATCAGTGGTGGAGGATTATCAGAAGGGGGAATGGGAGAAAAGGTACAGGGAATAAGAAGCATAAATGGTAGTCACAAAATAGAGAGAGGGAAGTTCAGAATAGTATAAGAAATGGAGAAGCCACAGACCTTGTATGTACAACCCACGTACATGAACTAAGGAGAGGGGGATGCAGGAGGATAGAAGGGTGTAGGAAAGAGGGGGATAAAAGGGTGAAAAAGTTGGACAAGTGTAATAACATAATCAATAAAATATACTTTAAAAAGAAAAATTAATAGAATATACTAATAAACAATTGACAATGGCAATGATAAACTAATAAACAATATATAATGTTATGTAATAATGTTAAAGGGAAGAAATGAAAGAACACATATTAACCTAGTGCTTAGTATATTCCTCCAAGGTTAGATATTGTTTCTCATTTATTGTATGGTAGTAGTAAATATCTGCAAGGAAATATTAAAAACCTGCAAGACAATAGTATAGTAAATATATGTTATTAGTAGCAAATTATAATTGAGCACTGAATATATCACAGGCTTTGTGCTAGGTGCTAACATACATATTTTATTTCATGCTTACATCAAACTGAGAGAGAGGTGTTTTTGCTATTATTTCCATTTTTAGTTGAGAACCAGAGGCTAGGATAGATAGTAACGCACTTATTTTTACCCAATTAGCAACGTGCAGAGCTAAGTTACAGCCCTGTTCCTCATAATTACAAAGGTAATACTCTAAATCATTGTTCTCATGCTTTGGGGGATTTATTTGTATTTTATTTCCAATGAAAATTTCCAAGCATATAATGGAATTGTAAGAATTTCACTACAAACACCTGTTATATTAATCTTCTCAGGCTGCCATAACAAAATACTGTAGACTGGATGTCTTAAACAATTTATTTTGTCACAGTTTTGGACCCTGAGAAGTCCAAGATCAAGGTTCAGAAGTGTTCAGTTTCTGATAAGAGTTCTGTTCCCTGTTTGCAGAGAACCCTCTTCACACGATGGTTCTTTGTTGGCACATGGGGAGAATATCTCTTTCAAGTTAATTTCCACCCCAGTGTCAGCCCTCTGACATTCATTGTTCCGATGCTTTTGTACCGTCGATTAGATTCACCTGTTCTAGAACTTCACATAAATGAAACGATACAAAATATAATGTTTTGTGTAAGATTTTTCAGTGAATATTTTTGAGTTTTATTCACATTTGGGTTTTTTTCAATAGTTTATTTCTTTTCAATGCAGAGTAGTTTGCTGTTGTGGGAACACATCACAGTTTGTTCGTCAAAAATGCAATCGAAATAAAGCTCAGCCTTTCTAGTTTTTGACTATTTTTAATAAAGCTGTTATAAACAGTTATGCAAGGTAATTATGTGGACATAGTAGGTCTTCTCTTAGGTAACAATGGAGGCTCCGAATTGTTGAGTAATTGTATATCTAGTTATGACATAAAATGCCAAATACGTTTTTAATGGTTTGTATCTTTTCACACTCCCACCAGCACTGTGTGCGAACATTGATTGCTCCACATTCTCATCCCCAATTGTTATCACTTTATGTAAATTTTAGTCATTCTGGTGAATGCGTAGTGATATCTTTCCATGGCTTTCATTTGAATTTTCCTGATGATAATGATGTTAAGCATTTTCTCATGTCTTTTGGGCAATTCATATATCTCCTTTATGAAGTGCCTGTTAGAAGATATATGTTTTTCATATGTTTTTCTTTTCCTGCCTGTGGCATGCTTATTTATTTTCTTCATGGTGTCTTTTGATGAGCAGAAGTTTTACATTTTGACAAAGCCTAGTTTATTTATTCTTTTTGTGACATCTTTAAGAATCATTTGTCTACTCCAAGTCACTAAGATATTCTCCTATGATTTTTCTCTCACAACTTGTGCTTTAGAATTTATGTTTAGGTTTATGATCTATCTTCATTTACATTTTATGCATTGTTTGAAGTATTGGTTGCATATATATTTTTTGAAAGATATACATTTTTGTTATTCAGGGTACTTCAGAGAAACAGTCAATCATATTTATACAATTGGCTCATGCCATTATAAAGGCTGAGAAGTTCCAAGTGCTGCAATTGACAAGGTGGACACTTAAGAGAGCCAGGGGTGTAGCTCCATTCTGAGTTTGAACATCTGAGTACCAGGGGAGTTGATAGTGTTAGCTCCAGTACAATGGTAGGAAAAGGCTGATGTCCCAGCTCAAACAGTCAGGCAGGTGGAGGTCCCTCTTACTAAGCCTTTTTTTTTTTTATTCAGTCACTCAGCTAACTGATAAGACCCATCAACATTTTTTACAGTCTAATGATTCAAATATTAATGTCATCCAGAGACACATCCTCACAGACACACTCAGAATAATATTTGACCAAATGCCTGGGCTGTTCACGGCCTAGTCAGATTGACATAAAATTAACCATCACACCATTTATTCCAGCCCCATTATTGAAAAGACTTTTCCTTTTGGATGTTTGGCATCTTTCTTGAAAATCAAATGACTGTGTATAAGTGGATTTATTTCTGGGTGAATGACATATTTATTATTCTTGTGGGTACACTGAATTTAATGTGCTGGTTTGTTTCTTTCAAGAACTGTTTTAAGTCCAATGAGGACAGCATGACAGTGGAAAGGGTCAATTGTCCAGTAAGACTCACAAACTGCAGAGATCTTACCCAGGGACCAAACCTGACTAATAATTTAAGGAAGAGAATGGCAAATTTATTTTCTGTGAATAAACAGATAGTAAATATTTTAGGCTTTGGGGCCCACACAATTTATGTCACGCATTTTAAACAATGATTTTAACTCTTTAGTATACAGCCTGTTTTTTTGCTTTTGTTTCTGTTTTTGCTGATCAGTGATTTAATATAAACAGATAATCACAAGCCACAGAGAAATAATAAATTCTGAAACATCTTAATGAAGCTCTTCAGGTTTATATTTCCTTCACTAAAATGCACTCCAGCTCAGCTTTAAAATACATATAGGATATCTGAGTTATGGCTGCCTGGCATGATTCACACAAAGCGGACTGTTTTGATCACAAAATGTCCCCATATTATACTCCAACGGTTTTATACTCTGGTAATTATGTATCTAACACAGATGAGTTTCAACAGAACAAATAGAAATAATGCTGACATAGATAGAGTATGTATATGTATATGTGTGTGTGTGTATAAACACAAACTCACTACTAAAAACATTTTAGTAAACACCACCAAGAGATCTAGTTAGTGTGTTTGGAAGGTATTTGGCCAAGCCATTTCTTTCTTTGTCCAAATTCTCTCCCAGGTGTGCCCAAAGTGGAAGGATTAATTTATAGACCAGCTGCTATTCCCTCCTTAACAGTATGATTGAAGAAAGTGAGTTATTAGTATAGAGAAGACCTGATAATGGATTCAAATTATAGAAAGACAATGGAGATGAAATCAGGAATTGTGAAAGTGAGTAGAACAAGACCACATGAGTGGGAGAGATCTGGACGCAAATCTGCGGTTGTAGCACTAAGTTGGAGAAGGCTTGTTTTTCTTGAGACAGACCAAAGAGAGAGAGGGCATTTACAGAAGGATGATTTAGCATGGAAAAAAATGGGAAAAAGGTACATTCATACTGGAAAATTCAAATTTGAGGAGTAGCAGTGGGTAAAGAGTATCTGCTACAAATAAAGAGGGAAGAGTGAATAGGGCACTTGAAGAAGGTGGAAATATTTGGGTGAACCACTGTGAGGGGCATTGTAAACCACCCAGAAGCTAAAGCATTTCACAGTTATTGTTATTTTAGTGAAGTAAGCAGTGAATAATAATTGCCTAATGTAATCAAATGGCAATAATGTATGAGAAGTGATGGGCAAAGCAACTTACAAACAGTATTGTAGAGTAAAACAAAATTGAATCATTCATAATTGTTAAATTCTAAAATCAGCCAGTGAGGTGAACATTTCAAATGCTAAAACACATTCTTTCATAATTTCCATGGAAGGACAGATCAACTGATTTTTCTTCATTGTTAATGCAGCAAGGTTTTCCTTTAGTACTGAAACAGATTGCTATTTCTGTTTGAAATTTGCAACTTATCTTTTACAATTGTGTTTCACAAAAAATATTCAACTTTCACTAACAGAGTAACAGATTTATATCCCCCATTACATGTTTGCTCCAGGGCAGAGACTTATTTGGTAGTATGGCTGAAGGGATCACCCATACCACTTACATGATTCTCTCTTTCTCAAGTAAACTTAATACATTTTGAGTAAGTTCAATGTCCAGGCATGGTGACACCATGAGTCTCAAAAAAGCTCTAAAACAGAATATAATATTCTGCTTTTACAGAGGAGAGAACTAAGGCTCAGATAACTTAAGTAATTTAAGGAAGGTCAAAATAGTTAACAGCTAGCAGAAGCAGGAGTTGAACTCAAGTCTCCCTTACTTTGAAGCACATTGTACGATGTCAGCACAGAGTTGTGTGTTTTTGCTTGTTTGTTTGTTTTTAATATTTATGGCTACTATCCTGCAACTTTAAAGTAAAAAAAGAGAAAATAAGCATGGATGATTGTAACTAGAGATTGGTGAGAATAATATAGGAACTGAAAATGACATTGGTCTTGGTTTTTAAATTGTTCAATATATTGATGAAATAGCTTATCTTACTTAGAATCCTGACTAGTGAGAGGAAAAAGGGAAGGCAAAGTTGGATACATTGGGACAATTGAAAAACACTAGATATTAATGTAAAATACTAATAAATACACAAAAATTTAACTCCTATTGTCTTTCAATGGGAAATTAACAAAGACATGGTGGTTGAGCTATAGAATATCATGTAAGTGAGAGTCAATTTCAGTGAAATAGAGCTCAGTGAATGAAGTTCAGAGTAGCTATAGTAGGACTTGAAAAGCTAGGTTCATCAACGAGGACAATTAGAGTCATGAATTTTAGATGCTGTAAAAATGAGTCATCATGTGGTGGCAAAGGACAGAAAAAAATTCTCTAAAACAAGTTTATGTGAACTACAGTTTTAGTGAAAGGGTTATGAGGAATACCACAGCCCTCTATTACAGAAATTATAACAAGGGCTTATGGTGACTAGAACTTCTGAAATGTTCATCAATAATCTCATTACATAATGTCTACATATTTTGACATTTCATATATATGTACTTCTACAAGGTAGTCTTTGTAGTGGATAATATTGACAATATTAAAACTCATTTCTCTGTGATAGAATGCAATTTCTGATTGGTGGGATTATAAAAATTTATCCAAATAAAAAGCTACGAAGCAACTTGTCATCCACATGAAAGATTATAAAATATCTTCAAAGTGTTCTTTGCTAACGGTTGTGTGGTAAAGGGGTGTAATGCCAAAATACTTAGCAATAGTTGCAAATTAAAGCATCGGAGGAGATTAGTGCTCTCTGTTCAGAATGTGTGAGATACCAAAACACACTGTGTTTAGCATAGTTTTCAAAAAGACTAAGCTTCTAAACTGAAAAATAGATAAGAAAGAAAAACTAAATGCGTATATTTAATATTACTAATCTGTTCAAATGCTTTTAGGCAGGCTATACAAAAAAATAATAGAGATTATAGGGAAGGGCAAGAGAAAATGTGCCTTTTTAGTGCGTCTCCTACCTAAAAACCAGTTTAAGACAACAGGAAATATACTTCTAGTTACAGTTGAGTGTGTATTTTTAGGAGTGATTTTCAAAACTTGAAAGAGACTTCAAAGAAATGTAAATAGCATACTCAGGGCTCTCCCATAACCCCTAAGGTCAGTTTCTTGGCAGTTATCTTTGCCAATTCCAACCTACTGGGAGACAATTATATGCTGGGCAGTTGCCTTTTCAATCAGAGATGCGTCTTTTCTGATTTTTTTTTTCTTTAAACAAAATTTTTTTTTGCCTCTTCTTAGGCCTGAGAAATCAGTCATCTTGTCACTCCATATGCTATGCCATGTGCTAACTTGACAGGAAGCTGCATTGCAGGCAAGTTTGTTTCTCCAGGAGAGTTTTCAGGACAGTTGGGGATGCATCAAAAAGGGGATCAGTTCCACACCCACAAAATGAGGCCCAATGGCTTTCACATGTCCCCACAATGGGTGCGATGGTTTGGGGATGTTCAATGAGAATCTTGTCTCAGGTGTGAGTCCTAAAAGCAAGTAATACGCTCATGATAGATGCACTATTCACATAGACAAAAATGGTTTGTTCAAGTTTCTAATTTTGAAAGAATCCTCTGATAGAAGTGAATTTACATTTACAGCTTTTAGATTTGATAGTGACTTCATCCAAACTCTGCTTGTTAGGTAAAATTGAGATGTCACTGTGGAGTTTTCTATATTAAAAAGAACAAAAAAAAAAATAATACTTTTAAGTAAAAAAAAATGTGTTTCAAAGTATTTTGAGAAATTGTGCCGTTTTACCTCTACCAGATTACTTGTGGTTGTATAGCCACATTGGGGCAATAATGGGTAATAATAATGAGATTTAGAGACGCATATGGGGGAAGTCAAATGTATATATTTCCTCTTTTAGTGCCCAAAAGAGTCATAAAAAGAACTGAAAGCAGAATGGAGTTTCAAAAATAGGGACTGGTGGAGAGATCAGAGCCCAGGTTCTAGAAGTAGCTCCAAGGAAAACAAAATAGCTTTCTTGTCTTACTCCCTAGAGAGAGCTTGATACAAATTGAGCTATAATGTTAGAAACAGAAAAAATAATTCCTTGCTTTTCTCCTCCATTGTGAGAGTGGGCCACATTTGATTCCATAGGATACTAACAGAATGGTCAAGATTGTGGCCATTTCTTCTACATTGAACTTTAATCTTTGAGACAATATCTGTTGCAATATATGTTCTAGAACACCCGACTTCAGTACATCTCTATGTGCTCACCATGCCAATCATGCGTTTTGTTACAGAAGCTGTGCATTGAGCATCATGTGTACGGTACATGTATTAGAGGTAGTGGTGTTTAATTAAAGCAAGATGATATTGTGTGTGATTTCCTTAAATTGGAAGAGGAGGTAAAGGTAGCTAGAAGGTGGGCCACAGGTTTTACTGTATATGCTTCAACTTCAAGGACTACTCAGCCTTATAGATTCTGAAATTCAATTTTTTTGAGTTCCATCAGGGCTTATTGGTTTAGTGGATTACGCTGACTAAATTCTCAAGGGGCTAGTGATAAACTGGAGTGTCAGTGTATTTACTATGGAATATCCATCTGGCCTTCAGTGGCTCCTCCAGTTTCTCCAGTGGGAATAAAATAATCCTCACGGGGAAAATGCTTATCTGAATTAAACACGACTGCTCAATAATTTGGCCACCTGAGAAGTAGAAATTGTAGTCTCAGAGTATTTTTAACCCATTAAAATTAGTCAATGTCAACATCATGAATAGCATAGTGGCTTTAAATAAAATGCTGGGAAACAAAGGCATTTGGATATGGGAGTTCTCCTGTGTTCTTATTATCATCAGTCCTTCCCAGCTCTTATTTGATCCATTTGTTCCTCTGCCATGGGTAATGTCTTGTTCATCAGAAGTACCCCTTCTTTATTTTTTTTTTTTTAATTTCTTAGTGTGTGGTTGCACTCATTTGCCCCCTATTGAAGACCTGACCTGCAACCAAGGCATGTGCCCTGACTGGGAATCAAACTGGTGACCCGTTGGTCCAGAGGTTGGCACTCAATCCACTGAGCTGCACCAGCCAGGGCAGAAGTACCCCTCTTTTAACCCATCCAGTGGCTCATAAGCCCTTGCAATGCTGCACTAATATCCTCAAGGTCTGCGTCTAAGTATCAGAACAGAAGAACACTGACTTCGTAAATTCTGAGGTACACCATACTAGTAACAGCTTGAAGTATTTCTGGTTACACTTGAAGAGATGGCTGCGTTTGAAGGATGAACTTGAAGGTCCTACCTGTGTAACTTGTCATGTTTCGGGACTAGGAGATTTTGCTCAGCAAAAACACACAGTAATGTTATAAATACATAATTTCTGGAAAAAGGAAATTAATAATTCTCTTCTACTCTGTATGGGACAAACTATAATTTGAGTATTTTGCTTGTTTCTAGCAGTCCACTCATTCGTTCACTTATTCATACCAGTATTTGAGTCAAAACATCAACTTTAGGTGATGCAAAAATTAAAAATTCAATTTTTGCCAAATATCTAAATGTTATGAGAAAGAAAAAGAAATATGATATAAATAATAACAATAAGCATGATAATAATATGTAGTATTTATTTATTGGTACATCATTCTTGTCCTGAATTGTCTCCATTCATTCAATACTCATTTAAGCATCATAACACCATACACTAGGTTGGCCAAAAAGTCTAAATATATGTTACCACTTAAAATAAGATTATCTTCCACTTAAGCATTTGAAGATACATAAACATAGAAAGATTTTTTAATTATTTTTTCCATTTTTGGTGAAGTAGGTATATTTTTATTAATTTAAATATATATTTACACTATAGTAAATAAATTTAGAAATATTATTTTATTCCACTCTATAATTTCATAAATCTTTACTTATTATCTGTGGTATTAATATTATTTGACTCACTTAAAGTGCTTTTTGAGGGGGCTAACTTACTTTTCCAGAGCACTTTTCACTTCTGTAAAAGTTATTTAAGATATAACACATTGTGAATCTATATTTCAATCTGTCATTAAAAATCATTTTCCAACTACAAGAACCCCATTCCTTAAAATAAATTATATTATAGAACAGGATTGGAAGTAGAACTCAGTGTTTCTCCAGTATTTACACACTCACTCAGTGTATTGTTATTATGAATGATCATGAACTGCCTTGTGTACAATGGCATAGATCCCTTGTAACTGTAAGCTCAAAAACTCCAGAAATATTATTAAATCTAATTTTATTGAGTACTTATTGTGTATCCCCCACCTTAAAGATTCCTGTGTACATACATATTTTCTCACAATTAAAGCAAAATTATCTTAGATTTACAATAAGTATACCTTGGACTCTGTCATATAACATGTACTAAAAATATTTTATAATTGAACACATAATTATAACATGCATACTTATTAATAAGATCTATTTCTTTAAATATTCATTTATTTTTATTTGCATACTGTTACACTCATTTGTGATTGTGCAGTATTGCCAGCTAGTAGGAAGCAGTGTGTGAGACTTCCACTTTTTGAAGCTCTGGAAAAATTTAAGTTTGTTCAGTTTTGTCAGAGTTTAGAACTTGGATTAGTTAGTGGTTATGAAATGCCATTTCTTTATTGCTTTAATATATTAGTCCCTGCTTCTAGTGATACTGCACATATTTTTCTGTATTTTTTAGCAGTTTGGCTTTTTATAAACTGTGAATTTCTTGTACATATTGTACACTCATTTCTTGTTCAGTTTTTTTATCATTTATTTACAGTTATATTTCATATATTTTGAATTAGATTTTTGCCTGTTATGTGTTTGAAATATCACATCCCAGGCTGGGGCTTCTCTTTTCCTCTGTTCACTATGTCTAGTGTCAAAGAGGTGTGTTCCACTTTTAAGGCAGCCAGATATATAGGATGCTATCTTTGTTGATCCATCAACATCTCAATTAACTGGAAAATTACTAGAACTTTATTTTATGGATCTATATGAATAGACAACAGGGTGAAAGAAGGAACCATCAAGTGCATTATAGATTGAATGAAGAATTCATATCAAGATGAAGGAAATTAAAAAAAATCTATTTTAAGGGAGAATCATGGGGTGATTTAAGTGGTTTTAAGGAAACAAGCTAAGTGCAAGGTATTATTAAACAGAAAGGTACAAATGTAATATATAGTTCAGGGTGCACACAGTATATCTTTTTTCATTTTGTATATTGTATATTGGAGTTTGGGGTTGTTTAAATGTCAACTATTTTCTTTGATGTTCTTTGACATTTTCTATAAACCTAGAATCCATTTTTTTCTTAGCAGAACAAGCTTAGATTGTGAAATGTCACTTGCTATTACTGTCTTGAAACACATGATTGACTATGGAGTGTATCACTGTGATTCACTGTGATGGTATATGTAAAACTGCAACGGATACTTGCAAAATATCTTGCATCAGGAGCTAATTGATTTTCCTGGTACTTAGGTAAAAATGGTGGCCTTCATTAAAATTCATTTTTTATACATGGAATAAAAATCAAAGAACAAAGACTCTGTACTGTCAGCAGGTAAAAAGCAAATCTGACAGAGTATAGTTCCTACTGTTACATCAAATGAGAGTGATTTTGCTCACCTACTCCCACTCCAATAACAGCCTTTTATCTATCAAAGAATTCATAACACTTTTACATGTTTTACTTCTTTTGATTTTCAAAGCTTTGTGCAATTGGCTGTATAGTAATCATCACATCCATTTTAGAAATGGGAAAACTGAGGTTCAAAAGTTATGTGACATAGTCACAGTTAAGTCCCAGTTAGCTTTTAGCTGGGCAGTATTAGTAATCTAGTACTAGTGATTACGTTTTGGAATTCCGGTCTAATTTTCTGTTTTGTTTTGTTTTGTTTTGTTTTACCTTTTACCAAACTAGATCCCTAATCTGTGTGCTGGGTCCCTGATGTTCTCTATTAGGCTCATCTCTATATGCAACACACCAGCCTGGTGTAGATGCTAACACTGAGTGGTGGATGAATTCATGGTGATTTTAAAACACTGAGTGGTGGATGAATTCATGGTGATTTTAAAACATGGGCAAATTCTTTGACAGCATTCCTATCAAAATATGAAGTCTAATCCTCCTCTAATTGCATATGGGTCCATATCAGGTAATCAATTCCGACTAATAGAAAATGGCAAAAGTGATGCTGCATGATTTCCAGGCTACATCATAAAAGACAATACAGAGTCCTCTTGTCTCTCTCTTGGTGTACTTGCTCTTGGAACCCATTTAACATGATGTGATGAAGCCAAGCAGTCACGTGGAGTGCCCTTGTGTGGGAGTTCTGGTCTCAGCCCCAGCTGAAGTCCAAGCCAACAGCCAGTATCAAATGTCATGCAGGTGTGCAAGTGATTTCAGCCTCTCAACTTTCAATGATGCTTGAACACAGATCAGCGCTCCACATCAAGCTCAGTCCAGAGCACAGATTCATTGACTAAATGTTGTCATTGGTTTTTGTTTGTTTGTTTTTTTAGCATTGTGTAAGTTTAATGCAATATCTGAAGTGGTGGCACACAGTATACACTACAGTGGTTTTTCCATTGGTACTATACAATTAGAAGCTTTTTTTTCTTCTTCTTTTCTTTTTCTTTTTTTCCAATTTTTTTTTAATTTTTATTTTATTTTTTCCTTTATTTTAACTGTTGTACTTCTACAGTTTTCTATCTTTTACTCCCATCCTGGCCCACTGCCCCAGCCCTCGCAACCTCCCTCCTATTTCCACCCTCCCTTGTTCTTGTCCATGTGTCTTTTATTGTTTTAAGCCATTAAGGTTTCGGGTGGTTTGGATATAGTGAATTTAACCAGCAGATTTGCTTGCACATATTTATTTAACATCTCCTATGTATCAACACTGTACTTGGTACTAGGATGCAGGAAGGAAACTGGGAAGGAAGGGAGCAAATGTCTTCAGGATATCTACTATAATCTAGGTATTGTGATTTATGGAACTTAAGATATAGTATCCCAAATAATTTTCAAAATAATTCATAAAGAGGGTATAATTATTAACTTAACTTAGCAGAAGAGAAACTGAAGAGTAATAAAGTTAAGAGATTTGCTCTGGTAAAAATAGTAGAACTAAAATATAAACCTGTTGGCAACCGCCCTGCCTGATTTCAGAAGCTGTAACACCCCATGGCTAAGGCAGAGTAAAAAGACCTTGAGACCCTAAGCCACTAAGGAGACAACACTTATCTTCCTGGCAGGAGCACCCCCTCTCTTTACTTTACTTCACCCTGCCTGGTTGCCAGTGCATGACCAGTTAGCTAATGACAGTAAGATTCCTCAAGGGAGGGATGACCTAAGACAGGCACATTCACAAGGGAGCCCTCATGGAAGGACTTGGTGGGCTATGGAGAAAGGGAGTGATGAACCCTCTCCCCTGGGCTTTGACACAGCCTGAGTCCTCATTCTGTCCACAAGGAGTCCCCTAATCTCTTGGATGCCTTACTTCCCCTGCCTGACTTAAGCAAGAAACAATGCCTTAAGCCTGAAACAGCACTGGAGGTGGGTGCCACCTTGTTCTGGAAAAGGTGGGTTCCCTAGGGCCATCAAGCCTAAGAAAGAATGTATACAATCCTGTAAAACCTACTTTGCCAATACCCTCAATTTAAATGATAAGGGTCCAAGCATGAAGTAAGTTTGTTCCCCAAAATTTTATGGCTCTTTAACTATCTGACCCCGACTCAGAATAAGCCCTCAGAGTTCTTTGCATATTATCTATTGTTTAATCATTTCTGCCTGACAATGATTGATGAGCTATACTATAAACCCTGTATTCCTATGCAAATTAAACCCAATAATAAAAGCTCATTGATGAACAGGTTCCTGGTCCTTCTCCTTTGAGAGATCAGCCACCTGTCCTCCTAAAGTCCTCATGTCTTGGTAGACTTATTCTCACCCGTGGCAGACATGGGGCTCTGTGGGCAAATCTCCACCACATGAACCTAGTATTTAGAACTCAGAGTTTATATTTGTTATTTCTCTCTGTTAAAACAAAAGAGATTAGAATGCACTTGCTGAATGTGATAACCCTTGATTTGTGATGTTTGTAAGTAATTATTAAGCATTTAATAGGGTTATAATAGAGGTATGAGCACAGTGCTTCAAGAACATAGACAACAGGATTATTTTATGTTTTGTCCTCTTTTCCAGGATGAATGAAATTTCCTCACCCTTTTGCATGAGTTAATAGTCAGTTGGGTCTTAAAAGAGGTTTAGATGGAGGGGAAGCATTCAGAGGAACACTGAGGTTACAGGGAAATATATGACAACCATAATATGCAAAAGCCCTAGAGATAGGTAGGGAGACACCAGAATTTAGGCTGGTGTGAACACAGTGAACAGGGAAGGAGTAATGGGAGGCAAAGCTGGATGAGAGGAAAGAGTCAGTGAAAGAGTTGGGAGAGATCTTATTTGCCAATCCAAAGAGTTTGCACCTTATTCTAGAATCAATAAGAGGATGGAAACATTTAAAACAGGGGTTTATTTAATTAGATCATTAGTCTAAAAAGACAATGAGGATTGCTGTGTGGAGGTATCACTTCAACTGTTAAACCACTTAGGAAGCTAGTGTAATAATCCTATGAGAAATGAGGAGACACCTAAATAAAGAAGGAGTTGGAACAAGGAGGAGAGGAGTGATTCTAGAAATATTTAAATTAAAATTTTTCAATTTATTTGGGTATGGTTTGGATAGTGAAGTACTACTCTGGATTAAATGGATGGTGAGTCTTTGATTACAAGCACAAAGTAGAAGGTGTATATGTAAGACTGAGATTGAGTCCATGCACAAAAGTGTTGAATAAGAAAATTAAGAAAATACTCAATAGCAAAAGTGTAAGTCTGTAGCATGACAAAAAGGTCAGATATGAAAGGTGAATATTCATGAGTCAATGAAAGTCAGAGGCAGGCAAGGATGAAAATAAACACAATTATCTAGTGAATACAACTGAGAGATGGCAGAGGATATGAATATGGGGCATGGAGATGGGATTGCTACTTAGAGGGCTGATCATAGAAAAGAGCCTGTGAAAGAGAATGAGAAACAGGAAATGAGGAGAAAGGAGAATATAGTTGTCTGGAAACAGAGACAAGGGAAGGAGCTAAAAGAAGACAACGGTGCAGAGAATTTAGGTAGCATGCATGCCAAAAAATGGCCATTGCTTTGGCACAGAAGATATGAATAGGAGAGTTAAGCTGTAGAAGAAAAGTGGGGGGTTGAAGAAGCTGAACAAAGGTCAACTTGATACTGCAAAAGGGAAAAAGTAAAAAAAGAGTTTCAAGAGCAAGAAGTTGTTTTTGTTGAGTTTATGCAACCTAGCATCTCCAAAACATTTTTAGTACTGTTGCTTGAGCTTGAAAGAGATAAGTAGAAAACACGTAGATCATATCAGAAAGTCAGATGAGATTGAGTTTAAATTAAAAAATCCTGACAATATATACAGATAACTCTTACATAGTGCACTGAAAAGAGGGAAAAAACAGAACACTAGCTCATATGAGATATGAGGTCAAGAAATTTTTTTGAAATAAAAATTTGTTTATCTTAATAGGACTGATATCACATATTATTTTAAATAACACATGCATGCACTTAAGTATATATAAACATGCATCATATAACATATTAATATGCATTTATAAAGAATGTATATATATATACATATAATACATACATATTGTCATAGCCTGAGTGTTTGTGTCCTCCCTTCCCAAACTCATATGTTGAAACCTAATCTCCAATGTCATGATACTTGGAGATAGAGCCCTGGGGAGACCATTAGGTCGTAAGGTCAAGGCTCTCAAAACTGGGATTAGTGCCCTAATAAAAGTGATCCCAGAGAGCTCTCTGGCCCCTTCCTCCCTGTGAGAACAAAGCAAGACTTCCCTGAACCAGGAATCTGGAGACTGACTCTCACTAGAGATCAACTCTGCCAGTGTCCTAATCATGAATTTTCCAGCCTCCACAACTGTGGGAAATAATAATTTGTCATTTAAGCCACCTAGTCTATGGCATTTTTGTTGTAGCAGCCTGAACATATTCATGCACATATACATATTAATATGCATGTATGATGTATATATTAATGAATATACAGTTGACACTTGAACAACATGAATTAGATCTTTACAGATTTTTTCAATAACTATGTATAGTACAGCAAATGTGTTTTCTCATTTTTATGATTTTTTAAAATATTTTCTTTACTCTAGCTTACTTGATGGTAAGAATTCAGTATATATTACATACAAAATATGTGTTAATCAACTGTTTATGGTTTATGGTCAGAATGAGGCTTATCGGTATTTAAGTTTTTGGGGATATGCATGTTTTTAATTGTGTGAGTGGGTGGGCACCATTAATCCCTGCATTGTTCAAGGGTCAGCTGTATATATGGACATTTATATATATACACATATACATATCTGAATATATATGTGTACATACCTATATATATTAAGATCAGAGATATCAGGTGGAAATAATATAATAGGGTGAGAAACTGATATTAGAGGGAGGGTAGCACTGCTAGAATGATAGTCTGAGTAGCTGACAGGGCATAGAATTTCCTGGGCAAATGCAAGGGTAGGCTTTCCCTAGAAGTAAAGACAGTTCTGCCAGGCCATCAAAAGGGAAAGAAGGGCAGTTGTACCTGGAAGCAGGAGACTGGCATGTAGTGTCAGAAATATGCAGAAGTTGTCTTCTGATTGTTTTTTCTCAGTAAAATTGAAATCATTGTAACAGCTGGAGTAAAAAGGGAAAAGCTCATGTTAAAGATTTAATGAGAGAGAAGGAACAGAAAGTGAGCTAGAGCAGAGAGAGTATGAATAAATGGAGGAATGTATATGAATTGCTGGGCCCTACTCTTCAGCAAGGGGTACATTCTGTTAGAATATGAAATTGAATAGAATCACCAGAGTAAAGGTTTAGGATGATGGGATTCTCTAATAACTGGTTATAAATTTTAGTGTATGCTGGACTGATTTTAAATGTTTGAAATGAAGATGTGCAGATTCTTATGAAATAAGAGTCCTGGTGATAAAGAATGATGTAGAAATGTGAGATTTTTTGATGTGTTATAAACTGTATATGTGTGTCCACTCAAATTAATATGTTGACACCCTGGCCTCCAATGTGACTGTATTTAGAGACAGGACCATTCTGGAGGTAATTAAAGTTAAATGAGTTCAGAAGAATGGAGCTCTGATCCATTAGCATCAATGTCCTTACAATGTCCTTAATGTAACAATGTCCAGAAATCAATCTATCAGTCTGTCTATCTATCATCTCTCTATCTATCCATCCATCTATCATTTGTCTTTCTTTCTATTATCTATCTATCTATCTATCTATCTATCTATCTATCTATCTGTCTGTCTATCATCATCTACCTACCTCTATCTGCTAAGTGAGGACACAGCAAAAAGGCAGCCATCCGCAAGTCAGGAAGAGAGACCTGACCAGAAACTGGACTGGTTGGCACCTTAATTTTGGACTTCTCAGCCTCCAGAACTGTGAGAAATGCATTTCTCTTGTTTAAGTCACCCCATCTGTGGCATTTTGTTATGGCGGACCAAGCCAACTCATGTATGATGTCTGAAGTAAAGAGAGGTAAAGACTAGAATGAGCTTCAGGTGAACTACCTCTATGCAAAGTTTTGTATGGTTACGACTATCATGGGTGAGAGAAAGGCAGGTTTTTTTTTTTTAGAGCAACCAGAGCCCTCATTTGTCAGCTTTACTTCTGCTTATTGTTGATGTGAAGGCAGGGGAGAGAAGCAGGTGTTGTTGGTGCTTCAGTCACTTCTCTTTGCACCCATTGCTTCTTGGTGTGCTGCCCCCATAGACTGCTATTGCAACCATGTCTTACTCCGCCTGCAGGATTTCTCTGACCACTGGAAAGCCCTTGGCCTTGTGGGAGTGTATCAGAAGTACTGGTGCGATAATGTTCCTGGAAGTGTCTCTCAACCAAAAGTGATAGGATTTGACAAATAAATCCCCAAACATTCATCCCTGAGTAAGGTAACACTGAAGAATTTTTATGTAGTTTCCCAAAAACTCCCTGTGGCATTGAGCCAGACAGAGTTGCACAAAATGGTAACCTGCTCATTAATGCATTGCATCCTGCTTTGGCCCCCTCTCCCTCCCTGTATTATTTATCCACTGTCTTATTTATTTAGTTATTATTAGAGAAATATAAGGGAAGAAAGGGAAAATAGTAGGGCTTCTCATATAAGACAGCTAAATTTTAATGACCACACTGAAAGCCACTAGGTGCTGGCTAAATTGATAGACCAAAAATTTTATTTTTATTGTTATTTATTTTCTTTAAATTTAATTTTTTTTTTATTTTTTTATTTTTTTTTTTTTTTTTTTTTTTTAGAGAAAGGGGAAGGGAAGGAGAAAGAGAGGGAGAAAAACATCAGTGTGTGGTTGCCTCTCGTATGCTCCCTACTAGGGACCTGGGCTGCAACCCAGGCATGTGACCTGACTGGGAATAGAACTGGCAACCCTTTGGTTCACAGGGTGGTGCCAAATGCACTGAGCCTGGGCTTTATTGTTATTTAAAGTCATGGAGATGAAAAAGGAAATGCAAAAATTCCTCCTATTAACCTATTAATACTGTGATTTCTGAAAACCATTTGTTCAGATATTTATCTAAAATCAAAATGCATATTAAATTTCCATTTCTATAAATATTTGTACCTTTTAAAAATATATTAAATTTATTGAGGTGACAGTTAATAGCACTATACAAATTTTAAGTAATTTGTATCTCTTTTATACCCACTTCCACATGCATATGTACCATGATATCACACACACAAAAATAAAGTTCTTTCATGAAAAAGTAAAGCTGGAAAACAAAATGGGGGAGAAGGAAAAATAGAAAGGAGTAGAGAGCAAAAGAAAAGGGAAGAGATGAAACAAGAATGTTTTGGTCTCCTGGAACCTTCTCATGATTACTATTTTTCAATTCTTATCATTCACAAAATATATTATTCAGTTCTGTAGTTCCTTAACATGTTTATTGTTTAGGTACTCAAGTAGATCATATGTTCTTTCAATCAAAGGCAATGGTTTTATTTGCTAGTAAAGAAATTATCAATAAATTCTTAGATCATTCATCTCTGACAACTACTACTCTTTCTCTTCTTCTTTTTAAAAGATTTTATTTATTTTATTTTTAGAGAGAGGGGAAGGGAAGGAGAAAGCCAGGGAGAGAAACATAAATGTGTGGTTGCCTCTTCCACACCCTCTACTGGGGACCTGGACAACAACCCAGGTATGCACCCTGACTGGGAATTGAACCAGTGACCCTTTGGTTCACAGGCCAGCACTCAGTCCACTGAGCCACACCAGCCGGGGAATCTCTTGTCTTCTTTCATTTCATTCAAAGCAGCCCTAGGATTAAGGGGAAAAAATCTTAAATTTTCCTGCATTGTGTTGAAACATGCACACCTTTACTTTTTAGATTATCTTAATATTTTTTATCATGATATACACACTTTTTCTCATGTAAGCAGTTAAATCCAGTATCACATCTTATCTTTCCTTTCTTTTCTTTCTTTTCTCTCTCTTCTTTCTTTTCTTTCTTTTCTTTTTCTCCCTCTTTTTCTCCCTTCCTTCCTTCCTTCCTGCTTTCCTTCCTTCCATTTTTGAGCCACTTAATATTTCCTTCCTGTAACACTTCTTCCCAATTATTGTCATGTAATGATACATATGGGAAAATCTGTTATGGTAATCAAGAGATTGTTGAAATGCTATTGTCCTCTTACACTAATTATTGTACTTACCTTAAGAAATACAAAGTTATTTTCAATACCTAAGAAATGCTTCAGACATCGTCTACAAAGCAGAATTATTAGTTCTAGCAGACCTGCAGACTATTCACAGCACCAATGCAGGAACAGGAGAGATGGGGCAATTTCTCTCTTTCTCCCACTTCTGCCCTCTGTCCCTACTTTCCTTTTTCCTTTCCATGTTTCTGCATCAGGATTAATATAAATGTCTGCACCTCTAAGTGCATATTGGAAAATGTATTAGGAGTAAAATGACACTTTTAAAATTAATTTTAAACAGGCATTTGTAGAGGAGGTTAGGAAATTGCTTTATGAAAGATGGTTTTTTTTCAGTTTTATCCTTATATATACAGCTTTTTTTCCTTACGTATTATAAATATTTTCCTTCTTTCTTGAAAAAAAATTTCACCATCTTAACTATTCTTAAGTATACAATTCACTCTCATCAAGTACATTCACAATGCTGTGCAATTATTACAATTATGAATTTCCAGAACTTTTTCAACATCTCACACAGAAATCTACATTAATTAAACAAAAACTTGATTTTTTCTATCAAACTATTAAAAGTTCTAATATAAATATGTGCAGTTTTCAGAGTTTTTTACATGAAAATAAATTAATAAAAATAATTTAGTCAAATAATTTTTAATTGTTAAGTTTTAGAATTGAAGAAGATATATTCTGATAATATAGTAAAGCTCTATTCTGATCTTACTTTTCCTATATAAATTATCTTACTGAGGACTTTTCTTAATAGAATAAATTTGGTTGTACTATTTAGCTATCAAATTTGTATTCTTGGAAGCAATTAACTTTCCAAAGATAACACGGAAATCCTAGGAAGCCTTACTCAACATGGTTCTTTCACCTGTCAAGTAGATCTATTTTTTTCAGCTGACCTTTCAACAATAGCCTTTACAAGATACATTGTAGTAAGTGGATATTCTCATTCAAGAGGACAGAGATGTAGAATTGCAAGGATGTTTAAATTATTTCCTAATTGGAAAGATAAGTCTTTCTCCAGTCAAGATGTGATTTAGAAAGATATTTGCTGTCCAACAGTGCTGAACGACATGTATGATGATGCTTGAATCATATCCACTATTGCACAAGGACATTGCTTTAAAAAAAATCTGCGAAGAGAATTTTCCCAAGCAGAATAAGTTAACTGTGTATTTACCTGAGGCCAGACACATGTGATAAGGAATTTCTGAACCAGCTTTCTTCTTTTCATGAAGAGTTTATTTTTCCTCAGTTTTATTTAGCTTTAATATATGTATCATAAGACTTCTGTAGCTACTCTGGACTTTATTAACTGAGAATGATTTTACTCAGTACACTAAATGATTGACTGTTTCAAGGAAGCTAATGACAAGTGAGACCACTAAAAATGATTTCATTTCACCACTAAAAATGATTCATTTGCATGAAGATGTTTAACATCTTATCATCATTTCATTTTTTTTGAGCACAAATACAAAATTTTCATTTCTTGCTATTAAAAATTCACAAATTGTACTCAATATAAATAATAATAGATGATTAGATAGAAAACATTTTCAAATAAGCCTGAATATTAGATTTAAATGCTTATTGAATAAAATATTATAATATACATGTATGTTTTATTTATATACAACTATTGTTTACACATAATTAGTATTACACATTTATATAAACAAATAAAGTATTATACACCATTTATAATGGAAATATTTGTGATTCTGATAATTCTGTATTTGTAATTCTAGGATAAAGTATTTTTATAAGTTGTATTTTCAAACTTCTAAATTTTGTGAGTGCTTAGAAATAAGTCATCAGGCAACATCTAACCTATTGGTTGTGTAGTAGTTTATAACCTATGCTAAATGTATTCTACGGATGTTATATATTTTATAATGTAACCTTACCTACTTCAATAGAATTAGACACTTTGAATATCAATGTAATTAATTGAAAATAAAAGACAATTGACTTTAATTCTGCCAGTTTTGCATTTTGAAGACTACAAAACAGTATTTTGAAGACTTGTTAAGTTCAACACACTAACATCTATTGCAGTTAAATGAGTACATTTCAATAAGAATCAAATGAATTGTGGTGCCTTTTCAGTGCTGACTTACAATAAGTAACAATTCATGAAATTTATAATCTTTACAATCTATTTCCCTCCAGGGAAATGTGGGTTGGTTCAAATTTCCTATAGCCTTAATCTTTTCTAAATATTTGCAAGTCTGAATTATTAGCATGGATTTTGATGTAATTCAAGAAGGGGAAAAAAAAACCTCAAAGAGGAGGAGAAATACTTTAATGACAAGCAAAGGGAGAAATATGTAAAAACTGAATCAGGATAATAGTTCATCCTGTATTTATAGCATATCTAGTGCTTTGTATTTGAAAAGACGTTTTTTGAATATTGATAGTCAAGTTTGTTTTTTAAAACTTTAACAGGCCTTTTTGAACCAAATGAACTGTTAGAAAAACACATTTAGTCATTTTCAAATTTAGCAATCTATAATGCCATATAAGTTACTGATACTCATCCCTTCACTGAATTTAAAGGCATATTTTGATTTAATATTTGAGAGAAGTATTGTATCATTTGACAAAAGGTAAATTTAGTTTGTATAATGAAAATATTTTCTAAAGAAGAGGAATTTTCCTTCCTGTTTTGTGAGGAACCCAATACACTGATCCATGACCCAACCTCCATTGACCATTCCCATTGGCAGCCAATATCCAGTTTAATATACTTGTTTGCTATTGCATGTGACAGTATGTACATACAATTATATTTTCACGTGCCATTCTTTTTTATTAAAAATGTCTTTAGGGCACAGTCTGTGTTTGTCTATCATTTTATACAATGCCCTTTTTCTTCAGCCTGGGTTATTGCAAAACTTCTTTTCCTTTTTATTTTTAATTGGTTAAAAAAGAAATCGGCTCATGTATCTCTTCTGCTCAAATTCCTTTCAGTGGCTTCTGCTCTCCTTCGACCCAGAGATCCCACTTCTGAGAATATACCTGAAGGAACCCAAAACACTAAATCAAAAGAACATAAGCACCCCTATGTTCATTGCAGCATTATTTATAATTGTCAAGATATGGAAGCAGTTCAAGTGCCCAGCAGTAGATGAGCAGATAAAACAACTATGGGATATTTACACAATGGAGTTCTACTAAGTCATAAAAAAGAAAATTTTACCCTTTGTGACAGCGTGGATGGACCTGGAGAACATTATGGTAAATGAAATAAGCCAAAGAGAAATACCATATCATTTCACTCATATGTGGAATCTGATGAACAAACTGGACTAACAAGGAAAAGGAAGATAGACTCATACATGGAGAGCAGGATGACAGCGTGGTGGGTTAGGAGGTGCAGGGATTGAGCAAAAAGGTAAAATGACATGGACAAGAATGACCGTGTAGTGATTGTGGGGGGAGGGGTATAAAGGGATTAAATGGTAATGGAAAAATACAATAAAGATTAAATTTTTTAAAAAAGATTAAAAGTCACATGCCTTATTGTGACCCAAAAAGCCCTTTTTAATTTTCTTGTGGTGTTTCTGTTCTCTCATCTTGTATACTTCACCTCCTCACTCACACTGCTCCATTAATAAGGGCTTTCTGTTTCTTAAAAAAGACAAGCACATTTCCACCTCAAGGCTTTTGCATGAATTGTTCTTCCTCCCAGATTGCTCTTTCCCAGCCATTTATGTAGTAATTCCTTACTTCAAGACTTTGCTCAGATGTCACACTTTCAGGGAGACTTGATGGAATTGCCATTCTTCCTTCTTACCTTTTGGCATTGCTCCTCCCTCCTTGCTGTTATTTGCATTCCCCCATAATACTTTTTTCATTTCCCAACCATTACTGCATGGGACAAAAGTAGGTCTGCAGTTGTGAGCATGCAAAACTCAGAGTATATGCTTATATTACCGTATATTAATTATTGTATTATTTTCCACATGAATAACTATAAACCTGCTTTTGCTCCACCCTGTACATAATTGATTTATTTATACCTGTTTTTGTTTTTGTTGTTGTTGTTCATTTTCTGTCTCTCTTATTAGGACTCAGGCTCTATTAGTGCAGGGATTTTTTTCTTCTTCTTTATGGTACACATCACCAGTCTTGGTACATGTTTTCTGACACATCACCAGTCCTGGTACACGTTGGGTTTTCCCTAAAAGTGTGTTTGCTCACTCTGTAACAGAAAAAATGAATAGAGGATGTAAAATAATGATCTTAAGTGAATGAATTAACTATACTTTCTAGAAATCAATAGCTCTAAAGAAAACTTATATATTTAATAAAAACAGCAATTATAGTATAAAAAGTCTAATCTTGCATGTTAATATTTGTTTATCTTGCATAATGTCACTTTAATGCATACAATTTACTTCTATAAGCTAAAAATATTTTGTCATATGTGTTGTTTCTTCTCAAGGACAACAGAGCCTCTCATAGGAAAACTCGGACCCCCAATGTAATATTGTTTTGCTACATCAGAAAATCATGGAGAAATAAATAACTCCCGTTCCATCATTATGATAGCTAATGGCTTCAGGGATGACCTGGAAGCAGACAATATGGTCCAAACGTCATCTCCATCTGTGTCTCTCCTGTCATGGGAAATTGGTTTACATCATTTCTCATTTCCTTCTTGATCCAAATGACAAGTAGCCCATACAGTGTTCAGCCTTGAACTTCAATGACTGGTGGAAAACGATGGCCTGCAAATTGATCAGTGAATCTGACTTTCCTTCACAGCCATGGAACTCGCAGAGCTACCCTCCTTCCATCAACTCTCTTCTGTGTGTTTGTGTGCATGTGCACAGACACATGTGTGATTTCCTTTGGACATCTGTCCAAATAACTTGAAATGTCGTTTTTGTCATGATTCAGAAATAATTTGGAAAACAGGAAGAGAGTACATAGGAGTGCATAGGTAGGAAAGAGAGATTAATAAATTGTCACAAAGGTATTTTATCATGAAAGACCTTAAGGATTTTTCATGGAGTAGACAATTGCCTCAAGAAAATTGGAGAGAGAGTCAAACCTTACACAACTTGTTTCATCCTTTGCTTTAGTGTAAAATTTCAGATGATTTTCATGCTCAATTTCTGCAGTTAGATAGATAGCTTGAACTGTCTTTAACTAAAATCATTGTTAATACTAGTATCATCAGCAGTAGAAATAGCTACTTAAATCTTCAGTTGGGCAAGTTGCTGTGAGCACTGCAGAATGCTGTATCTCTGCAATCTTAAACAGCGACGATAAGACAAATATCAGAAAGTGTACCTGTACAAAATGAAGGGAATAATAGTGTAAATTTTTACGTATAGCTGGCTTGCAAAGCAGAGTTAAAATAAATTTTAAAGCATGTTCACTTTGTGTCATGATATATTTGCAAGGGGTTGGTTATAACTAAAATCATAATAAAGCCAAAGTGTCTAATAATGTCCAACATGCCTGAAAACAGCCATTCATTCAAATCGTTCTGCTGGTACATGATGTGAATTTGATCTGACTTCAGTAGAATAAAACATTAGCCATAGTGCAAAGAAAAAAATGGAGATAAGAGATTCTATTATAAGAAATACTATTTTTAGTATCAATAGCCTTCAATCCCATGTAAGAAAAAAATGAAGTAGCAAACACATTTATAAAAATGAATGGTTTAGAGAAGCAGAACCAGGAAATGACAATCATACACAGTGATCTTTGTTAAGTAATTTGGGATGACTTTTATTCAAATAAATTACTAGATTTGCAGCCAAGTAGAGAAAGAGTGTGGGTTTTATATAATCTTCTGAAATACCTCAGTTCCATATTATGCATCATATTAGGAGTAAGGGATGATTTTAATTAAATTTTACTCTTAGAAAGAAGCTGCTGAAATCATCTTCACCTGGAGTTCCTGTCCTGTGGGCATTGGATGCCACAGTGGCCTTGGGCTGTTGCTATGAAGCTGAGAAGCCGTACGACAATCAGCATTGTCTGTAGACTAAACAGACTGATGACTATTTTGATATAAGACCCATGACCTGTTTTGACAATTCCTTAATTAGCTATGGGAAATACAGACCATGAAATGTTTAAATGCTATATTCTTGGCCATACCTATAGTCAATGACAAAATACTTTTCAAATATCCATTAAACCAAATATCCTCAGAGGAGCACATGCCCATTGCTGATGCTTTAGTGAATGGCAAGGGAGCTTTTCAATATCTGGTGTGACCATTTATTGCCTTGGTCAGCTCAGGGATGCCATAACAAAATGCCATACACCAAGGGGCTTAATTAAGAGAAATGTATTTTCTCACAGTTCTGGACATTGAAAGGCTGAGCACACAATGCTAGCATGGTCAGCTCTGCTGAGAGCTCTCTTGGTGGTTTCCAGAGGAACTTTCTTGCTGCATCCTCACATGGGTGGGGGGGAAGAGAGAGAGAGAGAGAGAGGGAGAGATCACTCTCCCTTTCTCTTCTTAGGAGGCCAGAGTCCTATTGGATTAGATCCCACCCTTAAGACCTCCTTTGAAATTAATTAGTTCCTAAAGACCCTATATTCACATATAGCACATTATAGGTTATGAGGAAGTCATATGAATTTGGGGAGGACACAACTCAGTACAAAGCACCCCTTAACATCTAGAACTTTGATTACTTTATTTTCATATAAATTTGGTCAAAATTTCATCTTACCAAGTTTAGACAGCCACTTAAATTTAATTTTTCTTTCAAAGTTTAAACTCAGATTTGTTGTAAATTATAATGTCATGAAGAGAGTGAAGAAAGGCCTCAGGTAAACATTTTCCTCAGGTGTGGTCATGGTTTTTATTTGTAGCACTTTTAAAAAATGTGGAATCATAATTTATGAATTTGTTTGATACATGCAAAGACATATGTCATCTATGTATAAAGTGTTCACCACTTGAGTCTTTATTTTTAGAAATAGCAAGTTTCTTCAGCTATGGTGGTAGTACATTCTGATCCTCTTCATTAGTTATAAGCACAAGTAACAAAATATTAATATTGAGACAGGAAAAGCTATTGCTTTTCCATCCTGAATTAACACTGCTAATATACATGAATCATATCCCTGAAACCATTTTTTATAATGTTCTTTACACTGAATAAAAAAATTAGAGTAAATATGACACATTTGCACTGCAGAAATGGCAAGAATTCTAATATATGGATTTCATTAGATGAGCATTTAGAATTCCTTTTATGTTGCCAACAATTGCTAGAAAACATGCACTCTTATTTGCCAATGTAACTGAAAATATATGGAAGAATCATAAGAGCATAGAAGTTTGACTTATTTCACATGTTGTTATTAAGGTTAATGGATATAATGTGATTGTGCTTGGGACATTTTTAATAGTTTATACAAATAAATTAATGTTTAGTAGGATTAGGACATTTCACTATTATTATTAATAAAATAATTATTTTACTGCTAATAAATGAATATTAGGGTTAAAAACAGAATGAGTAAACTATTTAGAGGCTGTTTAAAGATTGTGTTATTATGTATTTAAATAGAAACCAAAATCCAGGAAAAAAAGGTAGAATACCTAGATTAACTATGATATACAAAGAAAAATATACATTTTTTTCCTTTAGCTGGGTTTGGCATGTAATCAAAGACATCCTTGAAAGAAACAAGCTAAAGTGAAAAGAAGCTCCAAACATATTTCAAAGACTCTGCTTTTCTATCAGGGTGTAGGTCCTTTTATAGGTTTGTCAAAATATATTCTGAGATACCATTACTTTCTCTGTATTCCAGTGCGTTTTGATTACCCATCAGTGGAAATACTTTTCCTGTTTACAGATACTTAATGTTCCTTATATGCTTCCTTTACAAGTGGTTCTGGCAAATAATATGTTTATAAAAATAGACTTTTCACTGCTTACTATTCTCTAGACATGGAAATGTTTCTGATTGCTTTTATCATTCTAAGATTCTCTTTGATTCTCAATTTAAAATTTTTTAAAAATACTTCTAAAATTTTCAGTGTGAACATTTTTTTTATATATATATTTTTTCTTTTAGATTTTATTTATTTATCTTTAGAGGGGAAGGGAAGGAGAGAGGGAGAGAAACATCAATGTGCGGTTGCCTCTTGTATGTCCCCTGACGGGAACTGGCCTGGCAACCCAGGCATGTGCCCTGACTGGGAATCGAACCGCGATCCTTCGGTTCGCAGGCCCGCGCTCAATCCACTGAGCTACACCAGCCAGGGCTAGTGTGAACATTTTTAAAAATGAGATATATATTGTCAAATACACCAATAAAGTATATTTTTAGTGAAATACATATAAGATTTAAACAGAGAAAGAAACCCTGCAAAAATGTATAAAATATATTCTATTCAATTTATAATAAAGCAGCTTAAAATTATATAAAATAAATTTTGAATACATATTTAAAAAACTTTCTACATACATAATTTTATTGAATTGATTTCTTTGCTACCATATATGCAATGCTTTTTCTTTTGTTTTTTTTTTTTTTGGGGGGGGTGGAGGGCTTAATATTCTGGATCAACCAAACTTCAAAATGTTCATTTAATTTCTTTATGATAATATTTAAGTTTCACAGAATGATTTTTCTTCTTAAGTAAGTTCTATATTGCATTCAGCTTCTCAATAATGCCCCCACAATAAACCTTATATTTTTATGACATTAAATTGATTGTCCAAATAAATTTTTCCCTAATAAAGTTTATTTTTTTCCAACTCTGAGTCAATAAAGAAAAGAGGGTACTTCTCCACTGGTTAAAAGAACACAACCATATTTTGTAAATATTCAGCAGGGGGTCAGTCATCAGTTTAACAGAAACAGTAGGTGGTAGTGGATATATGCTTTTATATTAGCATAATAGGTCTTAAGTGATTTTGAGAAGTACCATAAGTTCAGGAATGTCTGCAGGCATTGTTCAGATATAATTTTATGTTCATTAATATTGATGATTTCAAGAATACATCTCTTTCAATGAGGTTTTTATTCTTATTTATTGTTTATATATTTCACTTTATTGCAAGTTTGTCTAAAAACATATCCAACCTCCATTTCTGGCCCAGAAGGAAAAACAGGAACCACATACATCCTTTTACCTGAAACAATAAAAATCCAAAATATATGAAACCCAAAACAATATATATCAACAAATTACAACCCAATTCCATCTGGCAATGAAATACAGCGATCCCAAGCTATTAAGAAGAACAAACCAGATGAGTTCTATAATTGCCCAGTTCACTGTGTTGTGAGACTTTCAACTTGCTGCTCAGGGAAGTGGAACCCTGGTAGAGTCTGAAAGACTCACAACTTGGTTACAGAGCTGAGTGACTAGGGAGACCAAGGCAACATTAGCTCTCCTGTCAGAGTACCAGACAAGAGAGAGATGCACAAAGAAGAGAGAACATGAAAAATATGCAGAGGGTCTCTTTCGATTATTCAGCTAAATACTGATAAGTGAATGTACATGAGGAAACGATGCTAGGCAGGCAAGAGCTAGCCAAAAGGATAACAACTGACCGTGTTCAGCAAGCGCACAGCACCAGCAGTAACGCTTGTTCCCACCAGCCAGACTGAATAACTTCCCAATGCTTTGGGAATTGGAAAGAGTCCGCAGAATAATTAACCCTAGACTAAATGCTATTCTGTCTTACCTAAAACACCTAAAAGCAAGACCTAAAGTTCACAATCTTAACAAGCAAATTAACTGTATCCCAGGGGGAAAAGTAGTTCAGGTATATTTTTACAAATACAAAAACGTCTAGTAAGAAAGGTAAAATTTACAGTGTTTGGCACTCAATCATAAATAAACTGGTACACAAAGGAACAGGAAAATACTATTCATAATGAGAAGAATCAAAACTTTCCTAGCCAGCCCTGGCCAGGTAGCTCTGTTGGTTAGAGCATTGTTCCAATATGCCAAAGTTGCAGGTTCGATTCCTGATCAGAACACATACAAAAATCAATCAATGAATGTAACAGCAAGTAGAATGTAACAAATAAGTAGAACAACAAGTTGATGTTTCTCTCTCTCTCTCAAGTCAATAAATAAGAAAAAAATATTTAAATATTGTCCAAGAACTGAGAAAAACTTAACAGCTATTATAATTTTAGTCCATACTTTTAGACAGTTAAGTAGAGACATGGAAGTAATGAAATAACCCAAATCAAACTTCTAGATGTGAAAACTAGCATGCTGTCTTACATGAAAAATACATGGGTTGGATTTTAAAGTTAGAATGGTTACAGCAGGAAAAAAAGTTAGTGAACTTGAAAACATACCAGTAGAATGCATCAACATTCAAACACAGAGAAAAACCAGAATTAAAAAATTGTTTAAACATTATGAGCTGTGGGTGGAGTCCCCCATCTTCCAGGAGATGGGTTTTGAGATACATGTCCCCAAACTTATAGATGGGCAGCATCTGAAAATAAACCACTTTCTTCTTGAGTTTTGGTTTAGGTCACAGCAGGCAGTTAGACCTGCATTCAGTAACGATTATGCTGGGAAAGAATAAAGTGAAGATGACCTCTGGATAGGCTAAATGGAGCAAAGATGTAGATAGTTGTTCATCTTTGAATTAATTGAAATGTAAGTATTTAAAAACATCTTTTTCTAGCCAAGGATATGCAGACCTATCATACACAAAAGAACACACAAAGTGTTTTTTCTTTGCATTTGAGAATATAATAATAAAAAGATGTAATAATTAGTTGCCCATTGTTTGCTTCTTATATATCCCAATTACACAGAATATACTGAGAAGTTCCTGAGGAAGACTAACCAGTGTTTCCATATCATTGCTAAACCACTTACCATCTTAGACTTTTGAACAAAAAGAATAAAGGCGGTGGTGAAAGATTATAATGCTATAATGCTGTTAATGTGGACCCAGTAATTTATATATCTATATCTGTATATCTATATCTACATATATATGTATATGTTTCAAAAATTCTAGATTAAATTCTCAGGGGGTGAATGACATCAAACTACCAGGTTTAGGTAATTTTTTTTAATGAAAGCTTAAAAAAAACACATATATGGTTGAAATCTAATTTTTTTTCTTCTTTGGTTTCAGCCAATCTGAAAATTTTTATTGATCATTTCCCACATCCTGATGTAAATCATCCCTAAGGGGCTTAAAAATAATCAAGGAGCAAAATCTTGGCAAAAGGAGAAAGGTGTGGTGTAAGGAAGCTGCTTGAAATAACCACAGAGGAAAAGACTTTTGAGTAATAGCAGAAGCATTTGGCAGGTGATAAATCAATCATGCTTCCACTAAATTCTTTTAACCCCATCACAATGGATGCAGGCCAGGATTTCCATAATCATTATGTGGGTGGGGGGCAGGAACAACATAAGACCTTGCTTATTGAGGACACTTCCTCCTTAATACATCATTGTCCCTTGACTTTCAATACACTGCAGTCTCCTGACTTTCCTCTCAGTCACTGGCTGTTTGTACTCAGATTGCAGCTGGTTCCTTTTTCTGATTTCTCGGTGCTATAGTGTCCCAAGCTGCAGTCCTGGCACTCCATCTTTCTCCATTTTCATTCAGCTCCAGGAGCTCATCTAATTCCATATCTTTAATTGGTATGTATATGTTGATGACTCTCCATTTGCCTTTTAATTCTATTTTTTGCCTCTCATCTGTCTTCTCAAATGGAGATTCATATCACCAATATTTTGCTCCTATTACTCCTAGCCTAATCAAATCATATTATTGTTCTGGATTATACAGATTGCTAATAGGTAAACTTGATTTGACCCCTGTAACCTAGCCTTATGGTCCCCCTCTTTATACCCTACCCCAAAAGCCAGAGTGATCTTTTAAATACATAAGTCAGATGATGTCTCTTCTCCATTCAAAGTCCTAGAGTAGCTCCACCATTTCACTCAGTGTAGAAGCTGAATTCCTCAGGATGGTCTGCAAGGTCCAGGTCACCATCACCTTCCTTACTGTAGCTCTCACTTCCTCTCCTCTACCATTCCATTCCAACATGTTAGCCTCCACACAGTTCTAGGAATATGCCAGGCAAGCTCTCGTCTATGGGTCTGTCCTGTAGCTGTCTACCTGGACTTTGCCTCTGTCACATACCTCTGATATTGGGCTAAATCTTTCATGTCCTTTAAATTTTTCCCAGTTTACCTTTTCAAGAAAAGCTCCTTTTATATTTTATTCAATATTAAAATCATCCCATCAAACCATTTTTCTTACTCTATGTTTTATTTTTTCATAGCATTTCTTATCTTCTTATTCACTATATAATTTACTTCCTAATAATGTTTATGGTTTAACATCGGTCACTCACCTCTACAATGTAAGATAGCTCCCCCCCAAAAAATCACCATGTCTTTTTTCAGTAATGTGCCGGGACTAGAATATTACCTTGAATGTGGTAAATATTGCCAATATTTGTGGAATGAACAAAATCAGGTATAAAGAAGAGATGGAGCATCACCAGATTAATGAAAGCTTTCCCACTTCAGCAAATAAACCAAAAGAAATATTGCAGAAGATTCTTATATAAGTATTGAAACTTCAGCATTTGTGGAATTACAGTTCATGAAACAAAAAGTTATATTAATTTTAATAAGTTGATAAAGACTATGTAATTAGGAGAAAATTTTAAATTTTCAAAGAATAAATTTCAAACAATTATAGACATTGACAACTTGCATCTCAGCCATAAGACTTAAGTGGGGCACAGAAGTACAAATGCGTGGAACGCAGAAAGAGATAAAAACAAAGAGAAGCAAACAGAACATAACACTGCTGGTGAAAAAGAAGATCATATGTCTTGACTTGTAAAAGAGATGGTTACAGCTAATCTCCAATGAGGAGTACACCAATGATATATTTAAAAGGCAGAAAGTACATCAAGAGCCTAATGGCACCATCTTTGGAGCCAATCTGCCTGGCCCACCTATTTAAGAGCTCCATGATCTCAGTTGGTAGTTTTACTGCTCTGTGTTTCGTTTCCTCATCTTTAAGTGAAGATAAGAATAATATAGCCAGCTCCTAGAGATGTTACTAGGATTAGAAGAGTCTGTTAATTATTGACAGTAGTAGAAATAATATGTACCCCCTATAGGCGTGCATACTATAATGGCACTTAAAACTGTAGCTTCTGGAGGGATCTCTATAGAACTCTACATTCGTATTAGGTGTCAATCAAAAGTGATTACCAAACATTGCAGTGAAAGATACTGTTAAAGGAAGCACTGTGGACAAATATACTTGAGAAATATAACATAATATATGCATTTTTGTTAATATCTTGCTACAATTAATGCTGGTTTTCTTATATCTAATTTGCACAATTTCGTACTACCATGCTAATTGACTACATTTTGATTTTGTCAGTGTTGTTTTTTTATCCATATAGAAGTGCTGGAGCTATGATATATTAATCTCTTCAATGTGCTTTCAATATAAATATAGGTTAAAACACACAGGCATAACAATTAAGTTAAATTAATTAATTAACTAATTAATTTCGTTCAATATAAATAAAAATCAGCACTGCAATGATAAAAATTTTCCAAATAAAACTAAAGCACTGAAGCAAAGCATTTTATGCCCAAATGTCTAACTATTAACCTCAGATGTTAATTTAAATTACTGTACTCTAATGCAATTAAATATGAAAAGAATAATATATAACAAAATCCAGAACATACATAATTAAAAAGTGTATTGAAAATCTGTGATGTAAATATAGGGCTTTGTTGGTTTCTGTTTTAACTTCAGGGGAAGACAATATGTTTTCATGGAGGTTTTTCATTACATTTAACATAGAAATAACACCCCCCAAAACTGGGCCTCTCCTTATGTGTTCCACCACAGGTACTGCTGCTACCCCCATCTCCGACCTTCTGCTCCAGTCACACCAGCCTCTTCACTGTCCTTGAACAAACGGGACCCACTCCCTCCTTAGGGCCTTGGTGCACACTGTTTCCTCCAACCACAGTGCTCGTCTCCTCTCTTTGTGCACTTTACTTTAACTTATTAATACCATACAAATATTTGTTTCTGTATTTCATTCCATTTTATCACATATTTAAGGTTTTTACCTGCATGTGTTACACCCTCACCCACTAAAATGAGCCCTTTCAGTCAGCCTTCTCAGACCTTCTACATTAAAATATATTAAAGTATATTTGTTCTACATTATTCTATTTTTCCACCATTTTCATGGAAATATTTTACATTGCATGTTTTAGCTCCTTGCTTATTTCCTGACTTTCTTTACTAGAATATTAGCTAGTTATGGGCAAATGTTTTTATCAGTTTTGTTTACCACTGTATCCTTCCAGGCTACAAAGGTGCCTGGTATATAGAAAGCACTGAATAATTGATGAATAAATGAGTGAAATACTAAGTGAATACATAAGAAAAATACTGTCCAAAGGAGTTTTTTTTCACAGTTTTAGCTCCTTAACAGATATTTCCCCTCATCTGTTAATGGGGAATTCTGCCTTCATTCCTTCTCTGTGATTACTGCCATCCCAGGGCCAATGCCCAAGTCAGCAAGGTGTGCTGAATCTTTCTCTTCTGTTTCACTGCATCTAAGCATTCATGGGGAATCCCAAATGTTTCTCATACTGACTCTTTCCTGTCATCACTGCCACTGCCATTGCTTCAGTCTAGGCCCTGGTCATGTTGTATTCAGAATTTTAAAATACTTGCTCTAATGTTCCCTCTACCCTAATGTATCTACTTTTCTCTCCTCTCTCTTAATATACATAATATATATCAGATTAATAGATTAGATCATTCCACTTCCTTCATCACAATTCTTTCATTGTCCTTTACTATCCATAAAAAAGAAAAATAATATATTACATAAATACCATATAAGAGCTCAGATTCACTTCCTTGCTCTATATTTCTGCTCTCCAATCATAGTGAATTATGAATGCTTTCTGGAAGCTCTTCCACTCTCAGCATTTGTATACACTGTTCCCTATGTTTAGGGTGAACTTCCCTTTACATTTGGCCTATCAGCACATAGTTCAATGAGGCCTGCTTAGAACCCACCAATGACACACTAATGATATACTTTCTCCTGTGACCTCTTATGTGGCCATCTAAGCATTGTTTATGTGATCATAATTTCTGTTTTAAATTCCTCTATTAGGCTGTGAAGCTCTCAAAGGCCAGAGACATATAGTTATTTTTAAATTATTTTTAGCACATCCTTTAGTGATAAGTACATAATATTGTTATAAGAAAACATAAATATTTTAGGGTAAAAGAGATTGATTTCATTCATTCATGCATTCATATTTGATGCACTTTCTGATTTTTTTAGTGCTATATAAGTTCTAGTTCCTCTAGTGTTCCTTGAATACATATATATACTTCGTATATATATATATATATATATATATACACATATATATATGAAGAATGTAAAAGTAAAAGAAGTCTTCTTTTCCCTAAAGCTAAGTTTTGAAAAGTTTAATCAAAACCTTAAAACACATTTTACAACAAAAACAAATGTGTTTTAAGGTTTAATCAAAACCTTAAAACACATTTTACAACAAAAACAACTATTATTTTTTTCAAATCATAAAGAGCACATGAGAAATGGAATAATTGGTTTTTTAATGTACATAATTAAATACCTTAACTTTCTTTGTACAGTTGACTTTAGCTCATTAATACTGTAAGTATATATTTTAGGCATAACTTTCATTTAATTGCATTACATATTTAAGGTTTTTACATGCATGCATCACAAATTATTTCCCCCAAAATATAGCTGCAATTAGTCACTGGGCTTCCAAAACTTCCCCCTTAACTCCTTTGTCGTGATTTCAGGAAAATACAGTGCTTCAATTTCTTGCTCTGTTATGAGACCACAAGGGCCTACCAGTGCACAAAGAAGAAGATCAATTAAAAGACAGTGAAGAAAACAGTATTAAAATAAAAAGAGAACCAACTGTATGGGAAAACATATTTGACAATGATACCTCAGACAAGGGATTAATCTCCAAAATATATAAAGAACTTACAAGACTCTACTCTAAGAAGACAAGCAACCCAATTAAAAAATGGGCAAAGGATTTGAACAGACACTTCTCCAAGGAGGACATACAGAGGATCCAGAGACACATGAAAAGATGCTTGATATCTCTAGCTATCAGAGAGATGCAAATTAAAACTACAATGAGATACCACTTGACACCAGTCAGAATGGCCTTCATAAACAAAGCAACAAATAGCAAGTGTTGGAGAGGTTGTGGAGAAAAGGAGACCCTAGTGCACTGTTGGTGGGATTGCAGATTGGTACAACCACTATGGAAAACAGTATGGAATTTTCTAAGAAAACTAAAAATGGACATACCTTTTGACCCAGCAATTTCACTGCTTGGATTATATCCTAAGAACCCTGAAACACCAATCCAAAAGAATCTATGCACCCCTATGTTCATAGCAGCACAATTTACAATAGCCAAGTGCTGGAAGCAACCTAGGTGCCCATCAGTTAATGCATGGATCAAAAAACTGTGGTACATTTACACAATGGAATTCTATGCAGCAGAAAGAAAGAAGGAGCTCCTACCCTTTGCAACGGCATGGAAGGAATTGGAGAGTATCATGCTAAGTGAAATAAGCCAGGCAGTGAAAAACAAATACCATATGATCTCACCTTTAACAGGAAGCTAATCAACAAAACAAACAAAAAAGCATTATATAAACAAAGACACTGAATTTGAGAACAGTCTGACAGTGTCCAGAGGGGGAGGGGAGGGAATTTCAGGGGAAAAGGGGAACGGTTTAGAGCAACAAGTATAAAGGACTCATGGACAAAAACTATGGGGGGTGGAAATGGGAGGAAGGTGGGGAGGGCTGGGGTGGTGGGCTGGGGCGGGGTAAAAGACAGAAAACTGTACAATATCCACAATTAAAAAATACTGAAAAAAAAAGACAGTGATTCTTTCTGATATTTTGGAAACATGGTCTCAAAACAATTTTTAAAGCTTTTAAAAAGACTTTATTTATTTATTTTTAGAAAGAGGAGAAGGGAGGGAGAGAGGGAGAGAAACATCAGTGTGTGGTTGCCTCTTGTGCACCCCTCACTGGGGACCTGGCCTGCAACCCAGGCATGTGCCCTGACTGGGAATCAAACCAGTGACCCTTTGGTTAGTAGGCTGGCACTCAATCAACTGAGCTACACCAGCCATGGCTCAACACAATTTTTAATTCAGTTTTTTAATCGGTCTTCAAAAAACATACTATTTAGATGAATATGTTGTGTCAGGCATAAAAAGGGGCCATTAGGATTTACTGACGTGAACAGTATAGGGGACTATTGGCCCCAGCCGCCACCCGTCTGGATCCAATATTGCATGTGTGGCCAACCTGGCTCCCAACCAACATCTAAACATGCAGCTGTACTGATGCAGGATTATCAAGTCAGACACAGGACTCTTTCAACAGATGACTTTGGCTTGAGGACTCCCAATGGGCCTGAACAAAACTTTCTTGTAACTTGTGCTGGAGTCTGAGACTCTTCCTACCCAATGCTCCTTCCTTCCCTCTCTCATTTCACAGGCATCAGACCTACATTACCTCATGAAGTCTCCGTCTGCCTTCTCCTGTTCAGTTCCCTATAAATACAGGGGTCCACAGAGGTAACACCTGCTTGAGTGTGGTTGGTAAGGTGATAATATGGGTGCAATAATTTATAGTTTTAATTTGAACATTTTACCTAAAATGTCATATGGTGTGCTTGAGTGTGATACTGTTATGTTACAAAATTAAATTACATGCTTATGATTTTGTAAGAAAAGATTTTGTAATAAAAAAAGATGTTACTTGTGCTGGAACCCACATTTTGTATATTTAATCCCTTCTTGGCATTTACTTTCTGGCAGTCCTAAACCAATTAATATGTCAAGTAAAGTTGATGCTTTTTACTGTCACAAAAGACAATAAGTAAATTAGAAAATATGGCAGGAAAAGATCTATACAATATTTTGTCAAGCTGATTCAGGACTTTCAACTTACTAATTCATTCAGTCATTCCCCTTTTCTTGAATGACAGTAATATATAACAAAGTTTTAAGAGATCTGAGATCAAACATAAAAATCCTACACTTTACTGCCTTTTCTTTTCCAGTCTCAGTATAATTTTTCCCTTATTTTTATGTTATGTTCATCAATAGCGAGCTATCAAACATCTCCCTGAACATGTAACAATATCTCATTTCTGCATATCTAAGTCTAGGCAGTTGCCTTGCTTAGAATGCCTCTTCCCACTCCTTGCTGCTTATTCAGTATTATTTCACATCGTGCCTCTTTGTTTTGTTATTTCACAAATTTTTCACGAAATATGTTTGAAAACATTCTTGCAGTTGTAGTAGATACTGTATCTACTACACTCCCAATGCACTCTGCATCATTACAAACATCTCCTGAAAGTAGTTTATGGTTTGAGTGCCCAATCACCTGGCGGTGAGACTCTGTTATCTGATCACAGAAACAGATGTTTTTCATCTTTGGATCCCTAGGACCAAAGCAGCCACTAAATAAATATCTTTTTGATGAAGATCTCAGTTAAAGGGATATCTTTATATTTATATATAATATCCATATAAATAAATAAATTTATATATTCAATAAATATTAATACTTAAATATGCATTAATATATTAATATATTAATGCTATAAGCATTATTATATAAATATATAATGGTATTTACATATAACATATAGTTTTATATATTATATAGTTATAATTCATTGAGACAAATGATTTCACAGTAGTCGACAGCTATGTGTTACAAAAGACACCTCAGGGTCTTGGCTGACGACTGTCTCTACCAGAGATCAATGGCGTTCAAGGTTAAGTGTACTTTTTCTCCCCCAACATCTTATTATTTCAATTATATTTTATTTATTTTAATATAATACAATAATGAATTGGATAAATTAAATTAGATGTATTTGTGAAAAGGACAGTTTTGTTGAAAGTTTGTGTGTTTATTTTCTAATTATTTCTAACCATGAGGCATGGTTTTATAATTTTTTGCTTTGCAAATGAAAAGGGAATCCTAAACTTTTTAATATAACTATCCATTTATGTTTTAACATGGAGAAGTCACAAATCTTGTATGTAAAAGTTTTTTTTTTTTTTAAGGTTTTTTTTGTTTTTTTTTAAGCATTTTTTTTAAGATTTTTTTTCCTTTTAGATTTTATTTATTTATCTTTAGAGGGGAAGGGAAGGAGAGAGGGAGAGAAACATCAATGTGCGGCTGCCTCTTGTATGTCCCCTGACAGGAACTGGCCTGGCAACCCAGGCATGTGCCCTGACTGGGAATCGAACCTTCGGTTCGCAGGCCCGAGCTCAATCCACTGAGCTACACCAGCCAGGGCCTTGTATGTAAAAGTTTTCACAAACCAAATCCTATAAAATGTAACTTTTAGGATTCACCAAATATTCATTTTCTCTATGATGTGCCACCCTTCCAAGTTCTAAGGTATATTTTATAAAAATTCTGAGGACAAGAAAAACATTAATATTGTAAATTCAAATGGCTTTCTGGTAATTTTTTTTGTTTTTTTATATGAACTTTTTTGCTAGATACCAAAACTAAATATAATAAATTTATACATTAAAAATCTGTGAGTGATATATAAATTGTTAACCCTATTATTTCTCATGCTTTCCTACCATGTACGTGACATAGTAATTTTTGTAAGAATGGGCGATTAGCTTAAGTAGCATCTTCCTGATCTACTTCAAGAAGTAATGGCTCCGTATTACTGCAGTGCATGCTTGGTAGGATAATGAAGCCAGAACAGCCCCTAAACAGGCACCAAAGGGCAGCAGCACGTGTCGTCTTCTCCTCCCCAGTCCCTCGCTGGCCTTTAAAACAGACACGGAGGGCGGGTGGGGGGGGGGGGAAATCCGGAAGGCGCGGAAGGGCGACTCTGTCAGCACCCGGCCCTGCGCTGCCAAAATGGCCGCCGCGTGGCCGAGCGAGGCTTCGGGAACAGCGCTGGGGAAACTTCCCACCCACTGCTGTAGATGTCAAAGTCAGATCCCGGCTCACATGCCTAATGGTATTTAGGCCTGTGACAAATCTGATTTATTTGGGTGTTCTTCCTCTGCTTCCATAAAGGAATTGCTGATGTGGTGACATATCAGTCACTGCGCCTCCAGAGCAGTTTCTTCTGTTGCCAGCGGAACCTCTGTACAGCAAGACTATAAATTTCTTTCAGAACCAATGTCATGTTTCTATTCTGTGTGAAGACTCTGTTAGGTCCTCTGTCAAGCAAATCCCCTGACATCCATTTTCTCAAAGTCAAGATGTCTCGCTAGACAACAATTTAGTTAATTAAGGAAAACATTTCACAAAACGCTGATGGAGTGAGGGAGGAGGGGCTTGGGCTGTGTCAGGAAACACTGAGACTTGCAATTTTATAATTTAAGTAAAATTGAATTGAAATGTATCATTAAGTATTATTGGACCTAATAACATCTGAAATAGTGCTGGTTCTTTTCTCCCTTAAAATCCAATTACTCTACAGCTAAAATTGCTTTCTCCATAGTAACTTCCGTTAAGAAACAGTTTTATCTGCGTAGGTGTTTTCTTTCGCAGAGTCCGGAAGTTGCCTTCAGACACGGGCGTGGAACGGTTGACGCCCTTTGTTTTTTCCTGAGTCCCGTTCTGTTTGCTCATGCCCTTAACTGAGTCGCAGCCCCACCACCCCGCTGCTGTGTTTGCGCGTGGGCTCCATGGAAGACTTTCCTCTCCTGCTCCCTCCCCACCTGTCTAGGCTCATGGAAAGTTCACTCTGAACGTTTCTCCTTATTTGGTAACATTTTAAAGTAAAATATTAAAGAAAAGTGTAGCAATATCAAAAGAAACACTCTGTTTTGTTTTGTTTTCTTTTTTAGCTGGTAAACCCTAACAAGTCACTGTTAGTGTTAATATGTTCTAGAAATACTCTTTTGCAATGTTTTCCTTTTTCCTCACCCTAAAACACTATCTGTCCTTTAACTACATTTTAAATAAAAATACATTTAAAATTGAGCAAGTTTTCTCAGTGGTGTGAAAAGTTTTGTGTATTTTCTTTTTAACTGCACAGTAGAACTACATTTTTTCACAATGAAGAAAATTTAGGCACACTAGATTGATCATGTTTTATTTGTACCTGCAAATATTTACTAGGTCTGAACATTCAAGGAAATCATCTGTGGCACTTTTCATATTTAATTGAATCATAATAATTTCATTTGGTGAATAACTACTAATATTTTACTCATATTAAAACACCTATTTTAAATGTCTTAATTGCACCAGAAGTTTTAAAGAAAAAAATAAAATGATGTTATTGTATTTTAGGATTATTTCATCCTAATATCAGTACAATATTTTTCTTATTGATGAATAAGCTAGCCAAACATATAAATACTAAATATACTATAGGATTTGTTAAAATATTGTATAATACAGATACCTCCTGTCTTTATAAACAGTTATTGATACCTCGATTCTTCCAATCAATGGTGCATCTCTTCCAGCCCCACATGGGTATAACTGTGACTCACCCAAATAAGAGTTGGAAGGTTTTTGTTGGGTACCATACCAAAGGCACAATGCTCAGCTAGTTGACTTGCACCCTTTCAAGTGTACTGATTATAATTTTACATTCAGTAAAGCTTATTCCTATGCTTCCTCTTAATCTATTCATATATCTTACTAAATCATTTGTTACAAATTTTATAATAAAAATAAGAGGAGTTATCGTAGAACAACCATACCTATGCTGTGAAATAAATAATGTACAGTTTAAAAATCTGCGAAATAAAAATTTCTTTTGCTTAGTATCCTTGCCTGTGTGTGCGCGTGTGTGTATGTATTTATACAGGCACTCATTCTAATAGGTGGGTAGTGGTACCTCAATGTGGTTTTAATGTGCATTGTTTCCTAACAACTAATGATGTTGATTGTCTTTTATATGCTTATTTGCTATCCTTAAATCTTCCCTAGTGGTGTCTGTTCAGATCTTTTGCACTTTAAAACTGGGTGGTTGTTTTTATTATTGTGGAATTTCAAGTATTTTTATATATTCTGAATATATGATTTTCAAAAATTTTCTCCCAATTGAGAGTTGTGATTTTACTCTTTTAAAGTGTCATTTCCATAGCAAAATACACATATTTTAATTTGATAAAGCCCATGTTCACCTATTTACAATCCCACCAACAGTGCATAAGGATTCCCTAATCTACACATCCTCATCAATACTTGCTGTTCCTCATCTTTTCAATATTAGCTAGGCAGTAAGTGATATCTCATTGTGGTTTGACTTGCATTTACCTGATAATTGGTGATGCTGAGCGTCTTTGTGTATGTCTATTGGCCGTCAGTGTGTCCTCTGACATGTAGGTCCTCTCAACATTCAGGTATTCTTCCCATTGTTTGAGGATTGTTTAGTTTTTGGTGCTGATCTATATAAATTCCTTACATATTTTGAATAGGAACTCTAAAAACATTATCAAGTTTCCTCAAGAAAATTTAAAGTAAAACTTCATAAGACTCAGCAATTCCATGTCTGGGTATTGTCCTGAAAAAAACAAACAAACAAACAAAGACAAAATTAGAAAAGATATATTCACCTCCTAAATTCATTGCAGTATTGTTTATAATAGCCAAAATATGGAAGCAACCTAAGTATCCACCAAAATAAAGAAGATGTTATATATAGATATATTCAAATATTACTCACTATTAGCCACAAAAAGAGTGAAATCTTGTCATTTGTGACAACATGGATGGACCTAGAGGGTATTATGCTAAGTGATATAAGTCAGACGAAGACCAATACTATATTATTTCAGTTATATGGGGTATATGAAAGGGGGGATGGGTGAAAAAGGTGAAGGGCAATAAGAGATACAAACCTCCAGCTGTAAAAATAGTTCATGGAGATATAATGTACATCACAAGGAAAATAATCAACATTATTATAACTTTGTTGGCATGTTATTAGACTTATTGTCATGATCACATTATGAGGAATACAAATGATGAATTACTATATCATACACTTGAAGCTAACATAAGATTGTATGCCAATAATACTTTAATTAAGTAAAAGAAACATATACAAACAAAACCTGATATGGGAATGTTTATAATAGCTTTTTTCATAACTATCAAAAACTGGAAAAATCTGATGTGTCTTCAACCTATGAATGGATGAACAAATGGTACATCCATACAATGGAATACTACTTGGGAGTAAAAAAAAAAATGAAGAAGTGACTCACAAAGCAGGGAGAAACTGCTAAGTAAAAAACACCAGACCCGTAAGACTTCATATTGTATAGTCCCACTTCTCTGATCCTCTAAAAGTACTGTAGGGATAAAAAATAGTATACTAGTTGCCAAGGGTTGTTGTAGTAGGAGAAGTTGCCTATCTATGGTCAGGTAAGTAAATTTTTAGGGTGATGGAAGAGTTCTGTAAGAAACATAGGTAGATACATAACTATACGTATTTATCAAAACTTAAATGTATTTATATGTATTTATCAAAACTATATGTATTTATAAATATGCATTTATATGTATTTATCAAAACCACAAAATGAGCACTTTAATGTATTCAAACTAAGGAAATCAGTTAGGTTGTTGGAGGATCCCAGAATGTAATATATACTCTAATGATACATCTAAAAGCAAATGTATAGCATAATTTCACTGAAAGAGATGGGGAAAAATAAATAGAAATAAGTATCTTTGGAATACATGGATTTAAGTGTATGCTATATGGCTGTATAGACAAAAAAGAACTATACAGAATAAACACTGTGCTCCAGTGGGGAAATTTATTCTCACAGGTCCATAAGTTAGAAATTTGGAAACAACTTTACATGCTCAATGGGTTTGATGTAAATAAGTTGTAAATAGGGGGATCTGGGTTTCTCTCTGCTGGAGGCTGAGTTACAGAGCAGACCGGGAAGAGGCTGGGAAAAACCTCGTGGTGTTGACTTAGAATCAGATATTTAAGTGCAAACACATACTTATTTCAATATACATGCTGATAGGTAAAATGCAGAAATAAATAAAGATGTATGTTTGTATTTGGGAAGTATACATACATCTATTTCCTAATTCACCCCATTTGAAAAGCCTAGAATCAGCGAAACCTCAGTGGCAAAGGGCACACCTAGCACTCCAATCTCAGCTGCTGAGTATCAGTCTCTAATGAAAGAAACAGAGGTCACTGAAGAAATGACTAATTCTGTGAATTGGGTAGGTAAAATACAAAATGAACCTAAGACCTTTTGAGTGCCAGTAAGTAAAAAGTTTAAATAAATAAATAAATAAATATTAGCCATACTAAAAGGACACATGATTCAACCTGTAAGAGCTTCCAATAGCCAAAGTATGAACAATTTCGGCAAGAAAACAAATAATGGTGCTAAAATATAACTCAAGAATAACATAAATATCCATGAATATATGCTGATATAAAAGAATAATTGAATAAATAAATAAATTAGGGAGAAGGGACAAATATTTCTGCCAGAAGAATTCAAAATAATACATGTAGAAGGAATGAGAGAAACAGAAAGTTATAAATAGATGCTAAAATTACAGGATTAAAAATAGGTGGACTGAATATTTATGTGTATACAAGTTATCTCCTGCAAAAAAATGAAAGTATCTCCTGAAAAAAAAATTGGTGGTATGAACATATGTCCACAAATTCTTTGATGTCTTCTAGGAAGGGAATTTAATGCTCCTCTCTTCAAGTGTGGGTTGGATTTAGTGATTCACTTCTTATAAATAAAATATAGAAAGAGAAAAATATTAACTTTACAAGGAAGAAACCTGGCAGGCACTGCCATCACAAAGTGTCCAAGATTAACTGATATGTAATAAACACTGTTAATACCACATACCCCCTAATATGATACAATGACAAGGGCATGCCAAGTCTGTTTTATTCTTTTCTCAATCTATACTCTCAGACTAATCATCAGAAACATTAGACAAATATGTGAGGGATAGTCTACAGAATACCTAATAAGTGTTCTTGAAAAGAGTCAAGGTCAGGAAAAACAAAGAATGAGAAACTGTCACAGAATGGAAGAGTAAGGAGTTGTGAATCTTAAATAGAATGTGATATCCTGGATGTGTTCTGAAGCAATAAATTTATGTGGAAAACATACAGAATCTGAACAAAATCTGCAGTTTAATTAGTATATTTGCACCATGTTTATCTCTCAGTTTTGATAAATACACCATAGTAGCATAAGAGGTCATCAAGGGACGGTGGATGAAGGATACATGGGAACTTTCTGTACAGTCTTCATAACTTTTTTATAAATATAAAGTTACTTCAAAATGAAAAAAATTAAATGTCTGTGGAATTACATTATGTGCATTCAGAATCTCTCATCTGCCATTCGAGATGGCTAGGAAAGTGATTCGCCCAGATTTGGTTGGGGCTTCTGGTTTTATCGTCACAACAGTTTTGCACAATCTGTTCAACTGTTTCTGCACCCCATTCATTACCTACGTTTCATGATGACTCCAGTCAGAATCATGACTTCTCTGTGGGAGAAATACTTTTTTAAAATGGCAAATAATTACTTCATGCATTTTCACCAATTTATTATAGATTAGACATAGTGTATGATACTCAGAACTCAGTTTTAAAAATATATGATAATGGCAGTTTGAAGAGAAGGAAGTGTAGGTGTGTATATCACTGGGCTAAAGAAGTGGCTGGGAAAGTGGGCAGGGCTAGATCTTAAAGAAACAGGAAGCTAAATTCTGCAAATAAGGTTTTTACAATACACAGGATGGAAAGCCATTCACAGACTTGAAGTAATGAGATAAATCAGAAGCATATAATAGATAAATCCTGGTAAAGTGAAGAATAATTTGCAAAATGGTGATTCTTGAGGGCTAAATGTATGGTTTATGTGAAATAATTAAATTAAAAGTTGAAATTTAAAGTGCTCTAAATTAGGGTACTTTATCACAACAAGGGTATGTCTAAAGGCACTTGCTAAAAATAATAATTTTCTATATACAAATATGAAATTTAGAATGTCAATAGTGCATAAACAAAATTGAGAGATAAACTGGAAATATAATTGCCAGACAGGTGGTCCAGGCTTTTATATTTATTTTTCTTTAAACCCATAAAAATATATGAGCATACTAAAAGAAAAAAATAACAACGATTATGAACTGGGTATTTTGGGTTGAACTGTGTTGCTCCAAAATTCATGTGTTGAAGTACTTATACTCAGCACCTCAAAAAGAGACCTTGTTTGGAAATAGGTCTTTGTAGATGATCAGGTTAAGATGAAATCACTAAAGTGGCCCTAATCTGATGTAACCAGTATCCTTATAAAAACGGGAAATATGAACACAGAGACCCGTCTGCAGAGGAAAGACAATGTGAAGACAAAGAATGATCACCACATGTATGTTGGAGCAATGCTGCTGCAAACCGAGGAACTACCAGAATCTAGGGGAGACACTTGGGATTATACTTCTTTAGCATTTTCAGAGGGAATATGACTCTGCTGACACACTGACCTTAAATTTCCCGCCTCCAGAACTGTGAAACAATAATTTTCTGTTGTTGAAGCCACCCAGTTTGTGGTACTTTCCTGTGTCAGTCCTAGCAATCTGAACACCAAGTTAAAAAAAAAAAAAAAAGGCAGTACAAATGACGAGTAAAATAAGAAAACATGTATTAAGATTCCTGCCATTAAAGAAATTCAAGTATTGAAAGTAAAATAAAAATCTTAAGGATCAAATATTTTAAAATGATGAGTGTCTGTTAAAATGGCACTCTTTTAAACTGCCAGTGGACGTATGAATAGACTTAATACAAGTAAAGACACACTTAATGTATTATAGCACTTAGCACGGTGACCGGTATATTGTATAGCACAAGTGATAGTTAGAATGAGTGATGTAATTATATATCTGTATTAAATTATACATGTAATATAATGATAGCAATAGCAATAAAGTATCCCAGTCTTAATATGTGCATGCTTAGAGAGATCAATTCCATTCTTAGAAATGTATTCCATTTCTGTATTTAATGATATTTTTCCATACTGAGGAGAAAAGATAAAGAATGAAATTATGTGAAAGAAATAAAAGTGAGAGGTGATAGAGAAGGACTTGGGAATGTTTGGAGTGAAAAGCATGAGGAGTAACATTTAGCTCTATTGTCAGGAGAGTTCTCTCTTTTCAGGTGACATGTGAGCAGAAACCTATATGAGAGTCACGTGGAAATCTTTGAGAAAAGAGGCATTTCCAGTCAGTGGGATGGATTAGGACTTAGAGCATAGAGCCAAAGGAGGGGCAAACTTGTCTACAAGTGATGTGGGAAAGCTGAGAACTGCATAGTCATGTCACTATCCCAAGGTACTCACACATGCGTGTGTGCACTGATGCATGCCGGTGCCAGTGGGAGCGACTGCACTTGATCTCCCTTCAGGGAAGGAGCTCATCTGAGTTTTGCAGAAGAGATTGAGCAGAGCAATAGAACTTCCCCCAAAGCAATTAACAAAGGCATCACAGAAGATACATGTGATTTTTAAGTTTGATTCAAAATATTGGTAAAAATTACCCCAGTAAAATAGAAAAAGCTATTCTAGTTAGAGTAAACCATGCATGGAACTGACAACCGTTCTGGAAACTGCAAAAATTGATTTGTTTTCAGAATGGTAAGAAGACAAAATGGTTGGAAGCGTACTGTAAAGTGGAAGTAAACACAATTTGCTCTTGCTAAGTATTTGTGAGACCAAATTGTGAAAAAAGTTCTATGTTGTAAAACTTTAACTGATAATAAAATATTAGAAAGGGGGCAGGAATTGTACCACTGGAGTTTAGCTTGTTATTAATAAAGGAAAGGGGAGTAAAGGGGCTTGGATGTTGAACTTAATAAACTGGGGAGTAAAGCCTGTTTGCTTCATGAGGAAGACACAGCCTCGCACGCCAGGGATCAGTGCATTGCTCTGCCAAGGGGATTGACACTTCTCCCCTCTGCCTTCCAGTACCAGATTGTTGAGGGTCACAGAGGAAGGTGCTTGACAAAAGAGGCCTGTCGGTCTAATGGGCTGGACCTATCAAAAGCCCACAAAACTTGGGAAATTCACTGGTTCTTTTGAAAAAGTTTTCAGTCTTTTCCAAGCCCAAGCTAATATAATCCCAGGGCAACAAAGAAGCTCTCTTTCTTTCTTTTTCCCACCCAATGACCTGCACTTATACAGTGTACTCACCTGTGCTCTCCATGGTCAAGTGGACCAAGGAGCCTTATGGCCCATGGCCTTGGGGACTCCACACACAAGCCCCAGAAGGGCCTTAATGTGGCAGCACAGCAATGGACTGCAGCTGGAAACACATATTAAACTGGCTGGATGCTAGACTGGCCAGGACATTGATATGAAGCAGACACTCTGGGAAGTGGCCTTTATTCTGACTCTACTGAAGTCAAGATTAGACCTTTTCCATAGCTGCCAGTCAGATGAGAATGGAATCCCAGTGCTTACCCTCTCTGGGCCCCAAGAAGGTGTTCTTTTAGAGAAGCAGAATCATCCATCTCTTTCCCATTTTCGAAATTTCTACTGGAGTTCTTCTTTTGAGTATGCTTTATTGTCAACAAATTAATAAAACAAATATGAAAAGGTCTTTATTAATATTCTATAAATTATAACAGATTCAAAAAGTATTTTTAAATTTTTAATATATTTTATTGATTATGCTATTACAGTTGTCCCATTTCTCAACCCTGTACACCCCCTCCCACCCACATTCCCCCCTTTAGTTCATGTTCATGTGTCATAAGTTCTTTAGTTTGTACATTTCCCACACTATTCTTGCCCTCCCCCTATTTTTTACCCACCATCTATGCTACTTATTCTCTGTACCTTTCCCCCCCTCTCCTCCTCCCATGCCCCTGTTGCTAACCCTCCATATGATCTCCATTTCTGTGTTTCTGTTCCTGTTCTAGTTGTTTGCTTAGTTTGCTTTTTGTTTTAGGTATGGTTGTTAATAACTGTGAGTTTGCTGTCTTTTTACTGTTCATATTTTTTATCTTCTTTTTCTTAGGTAAATCCCTTTAAGATCTCATATAATAAGGGCTTGGTAATGATGAACTCCTTGAACTTGACCTTATCTGAGAAGCACTTTATCTTCCCTTCCATTCTAGAAGTAAAATATGTTCTTTACTAATATAATATAATTAAGTGGAAAACTGATATAGATTATTGTAAATGTGCATATGTTCAACTGTCATAAACAAGGAACACTATGACAGATGCTGAAATACAGATGTTGTTGTTCTCTACACTTGTGATAAAGTAGGAGACTCCCCTTCTACGTGGTCAAGAAAGTAATAAAATGAGAAAAGGAGAGAGAGAGTTGTGATGATATCTCTCTTATGCTTATCTCAGATATCAAGATCATTTCCTGATCCTTAGTAATCAAATCCCTTTCCAAGAGCCCTGAGGTAGGGAAAACTTACCTTCTTCAATCCCCACCCCTTCTTGCTTAGGAGCATGCTCTTTGATCTCTCTGCAGAGACTTACAAGTAAAACTTCACCTCTTCCTCAGATGGCAGATAAAAAGCATATATTGACATGTTGATTTAGTAGAACTTACAGAATATTCAATTTATGGGAGGGGGATGGTACACCCCATCCTCATGCAGATCTCTTCTCACACTATTAAAAGAGCTTTTCTGTTCTCTTTAGTCATCTTTACATATCCTAATCCCAAACAGAAGAATCTTTTATTTAACATAAAGGACATCTTTTATCATTTATGTCGAAAGTGCATGATTTGGAAGAATGATTGACAAAAGTTATAGGTATGTATAGTAGAATTAGTGAAGATACACATAATGATCTCTTTGAGCAGAAATAAAGTTATTATGCCAATAAGAAGTTTGTGATACCCTTATGAAATATGGTAAATGGCAGCTCTATTTTTTTTAAAAAAAAAAGCTTTATATCTTATATTGCAGGAATCTATTTGGAGGTTTTGAGCGGAACATAAAAACAGATGGATAAAGGGGAAAGAATATAGGTCCATGGAGTCCAGTTAAAATGCCACTGTAATTATTCTGACCTAAGTGATAGTACCAGAAGACCCAACTGTGCCATAAGGAGTGAAGAAAATTGAAAGACAGCATGAAAAAGCTGTTAAGATTTTCTACTACGTTGAAGCCACCAAAATGCTAGGTGCACCTGGAGTTATAAAGTTTAAAAAAATAAAAATCTATAACATGGGATTTTAGACATTAAAAAGAATGCTCATCACATTCACACCTGAATAAAGCAAAAGATGGATAGTGAATCTAACTCCAACAATTGTTTGAAAGGCTCAAGTGGTATTGTCTTACAATTAAGCATATCAATGTATTGAAAGTCCAACTTGACCTTAATAATGCTCATAAACACTAGATTATAAATTGCAATACTGAATAAGTCACAATTTGCTAGTGTTAGAATAAAATATCCAGGATCGAAGACATCTGAAGGCATTCATGAATTCAGCCATTTTATTGAGCAACTGCTCTGTGGTTCCATACACCAGAATGACAGTCCATGCTCAAGGATGCAAATCATAGTGGGAAAGGTAATGAGATAGAAAACAATGAGCTTTTACATATATCCTTTGAAGATGGACACATTGGCTGTGAGAAAATTAGTGGTGGGGATTACCCAGATACAAGATCAATAAACATTAATTCAGCTGTTCCAAGAGATGAATGGTTGTATACCTTATTTTCTGGAAATCTGATTTGAGAAAGTATCTTTATCTTGCTTATGCCACCATGTCCAATTACCACTTTTTTCCCTCAATGTATGTAGGATGGGAAGAGGAGAAAAGGGAGAGAATTTTCTTTTTTCAACAATAATCAAAGTCTTAAGGCAGAAAATAAAGAGAATTTCTAGTATTTGTGTAAGAACCATGTTGATGGTCAGAGGTGAGAAACCTTTCCTATAATTACTTCAAAAAGGTTTCCCTTTTACAATCTAAGAGGCAGGTTGGCTGAAAACAAGTTCTGCATGCCATTAAGATAGTCTGCACACACTTTGAAGAATCTCAGATTTAGTTAAGAGCATCAAAACCTCTTCTGTCTTTCTTACTGATTTTTTTCATGTTGAATTAACATAATTCATGCAGAAATTTCTGTCAAGACAGTATACTGGAGGAATAATACATTGTTTCTGGCTTTGGAGAACTCTCCAGTCAGTGAATTTTCCCCCTTTTGGCAAAACTTCATGGTCCTCATGTATTGTCCTAATTCTGTGCTTATTCCTCTCAATTTCTGTACATTTACATCCTCTTTCTTTTCCTCCTCTAACTCACAGAAAACCATCACACTTTTTTTTGTTAAGATACTGTCAGTAAACATACAGCATTGAGGTTCCAGAACCAATGCTGACAAAAACATCAGTGTTTAATGAAAAATATCTAGAGAGGAAGGCGGGAGGATGGGGGTGGGAGCTTTGTGAGAAGTATTGAATATGTATCTCTTATTATAAGTTATGTAAATGTGAAGACCCAAAAAGCTTAAATTGTTTTTGATGGGGCTTTCTTTCAAAGTTGGAGAGAGGAAAAAGAACGAATGATGTAGCATCTTTTGAAAGATGCACTTAAGATCAAATCTCTCTAAGGCATTGTCTGAAGGATTAATAGAAGTTGTAATTTAGTCAATCTCTTACAAAATGTGTAAAGGGGGGAGAAATATGTATTAAACAGAAATTGAATAAGAATCGATACTAAAATATTTTTATGAATAGAAATAGAAATTTCTATAATAAAATTGAATAAAAATAAGTTTGTATCAGTGATAGTAAGTAAAATGTTATTATGACCTATTCTGAGAATAACCAGATTATTTTATGGAAAGTGTTTTGTTAGAGCACATACAGTGCAAAAACAAAACAAAACAAGTAAACAGGGAGAAGAGATAGAAATGAAGATTTGCAAACATTTACTCAAGTGGAAAAAATCACAACAAATGATTTAAGACTAGTAATGGGCAATATCTTTCTCTTCAAAACTTGTGGACAGGTTTACATCCTCATAAAATTTTATATTTTCTAAAAGTATAAAGGACACATGGACAAAAACTATGGGGGGTGGAAATGGGAGGAAGGTGGGAAGGGCTGGGGTGGTGGGCTGGGGTGGGGTAAAAGACAGAAAACTGTACAATATCAACAATTAAAAAATACTGATTTAAAATAAAAAATAAAAAAAATTATATTTTCTGTGAAGTTGCATTTCAGCATAATGGGATTGTATGTATAAGAGGTGATATTGCTTTGCCTCTAAAGCTGAGCAGTCTGTTTGTGTCAGTGCCACTGTAAACTGGTGGACTCTATACTCTGCCAAACAGCAAGAACAAAATTTACTCATCACTTCTGCTCTTGCATTGTCCCAAAAAGTGATTAGGGTTCCTTTCTTCTACTTCTTTCTCTGAGTAGTACTTACCCAGCTTCTCAGCACTAAATCTATTTTGTTATAAAAAATTCCTCTTTTTGCATGAAATCTCAGTGACAATCCAAAACTCATTAATGTTACTGTCCTTTAAGTTGTGTCTCTTACCAATTGGCCATCATGTTTTTGATCCATTTTATCTTGTGACATTTTTCCATTCTCATTGTAACCTTGAGTGTTGGTTAAATGAAAATAACTTTCATAACATCAAACTGTGGCCCTGGCTGGTGTGTCTCAGTGGTTGAGTGCTGGCCTGCAAATCAAAGGGGTCACCAGTTCAATTCCCAGTCTAGAGCGCATGCCTGGGTTATGGGCCAGGTCCCCAGTAGGGGGCATGTGAGAGGCAACCGCAAATTAATGTTTCTTTCCCTCTCTTTCTACTTCCCTTCCCCTTTCTAAAAAATAAATAAATAAATAAAATCTTTAAAACAATAAGCTTCAAAAAACTATGAAGCATGTATTTATGCTCTTGGGTTGTCTGTTTTTGTAGTCCTTGTTTGGTAGTGTATTGTGGCTGAAATACACTTAATCTTGTCATTCTTGAAAATGCGTTGTTTTTAAAAGACTTACCACAGGGTAACTGAGAAGCATCTCTATTCGTTGACATACTGAAAACTATGAAAATGGGGCTTTACTTCCTAATATAGGTATTCTTCTTTAAAAATATGACTTCTATTTTTTGTATTCTTGCTTATCCATTACAGTTGTCCAAGAATTTTCCTCTTTGCCCTCTTCTGTCCCTCCCCACCCCCAATCCCACAATCCAGAAGCATATACCCTATTCATGGATTGGATTAGCATCCATAAAATATCCGTATTACCCAAAGCAACCTATAGATTCAATGCAATTCTTATTAAAATACCAATGGCTTATTTCACAGATCTAGAAAAAAAAATTCCAACAATTTATATAGAACAAATAAAGACCCCGAATCTCCACAGCAATTTTGAGAAAGAAGAACAAAGTTAGAAGGATCACAATACTTGATATCAAACTGTATGATAAGTCCACTGTAGACAGAACAGTCTGGTACTGACATAAAAACAGACACTTAGATCAAAGGAACAGAATAAAAAACCCAGAAATAGACCTGTGTTTTTATGGTCAATTAATATTTGACAAAGTGGGCTCAAGCATACAATGGAGTAAAAATAGCCTGTTCACTAGCCATCAGAGAGAAGCAAATTAAAATTACAATGAGATACCACTTCACACCAGTCAGAATGCCCATCAAAAACAAATCAACAAACAAGCATTGGAGAAGATGTGGAGAAAAGGGAACCCTAGTACACTGTTGGTGGGAATGCAGATTGGTACAACCACTATGGAAAACAGTATGGAATTTCCTCAGGAAAGTAAAAATGGAATTGCCTTTTGACCTACAAATCCACTGCTGGGATTATACCTTAAGAACCCTGAAACACCAATCCAAAAGAACCTATGCACCCCAATGTTCATAGCAGCACAATTTACGATAGCCAAGTGCTGGAAGCAACCTAAGTGCCCATCGGTAAATGAATGAATAAAAAACTATGGTACATTTATGCAATGGAATTCTATGCAGCAGAAAGAAAGAAGGAGCTCCTACTCTTTGTGACAGTATGGGTGGTACTGGATAGGATTATGCTAAGTGAATTAATCCAGGTGGTGAGAGACAAATACAATATGATCTTACCTTTAACTGGAACCTAATCAACAAAAGAAAAAAGCAAGCAAAATATAACCAGAGACAATGAAATTAAGAACAATCTAACAGCAACCAGACAGGATGTGGGAGGGGATAATGGGGGGAAGGGTTTTCAGGAACTACTATAAAGAACACATGGACAAAACCAAGAGGAAGGGTGGAAGCAAGGGCAGGTGGTGGGTTTAGGGGGTGTAAGGGACACCGCAGGGGTTAAATGCAGACAGCTGTAGTTAAACAACAATAAAATAATTAAAAAATAAAAAAAGGTGAAAAAATAGCTTCTTCAATACATGGTGTTGGAAGAACTGGACTGGTACATCCAAAAGGCGAAAGAAAGAAAGATAGAAGGAAAGAAGGAAAGAAAGAAAGAAAGAAAGAAAGAAAGAAAGAAAGAAAGAAAGAAAGAAAGAAAGAAGAGAGAGAGAAAGAGGAAAGAAATTAGAACACCAACTTACACCAAAATAAACTCAAAATAGATAAAATACTGAAATATAAATTGTGATACCATAAATGTCCTAGAGGAAAACATAGGCAGTAAAATTTTAAATATCCCATATAGCGATATTTTTGATGATAAATCTCCAAAGTAGGTGTTGTTAATTATGGTTCCAGTTGTTCACTTAAATTTTTAATCTAAAATTTTGAGATTGTTTTGTAGGTATGAAAAATAAATGTCAGGTTGCCAATGGTAAACCAAAAATACCAAAGAATATGTGGGAGAATCCATGACTGCATCTCTCCTAGCCATACCTTTTTAAGGAGAAAAATTTAAGAATTCCATGCACAGATTTTAACCTCATTTCAACTTCAAAATTGCAAGCTGCACTGACAGCTGAGTCATTGACATCTTTCAGTAAGTTTTTTAAAAATCAGGAAATACAAATGTTTAAATTTAAAAATAAAATAAAATTGTGTTTTTACATGCAACATGTATTTTAATCATTGCACTGCAAACTAACAAATATTCTCTTATCTGTCTTATCATTATGTTGTGAAATACACCATACTTTTCTTTTGGTGTATTTGTTTGGGGCATCAATTTTCTACAATCAACGACATCTAATGCTACTCTGTTTCCAAGACATGGACAACTCCTGGGCAGCAGAGTCCAGCTGCAGAAATGTCAGGCATAATGAGAAAGGGAAAACCAGCAAGTAACAACTGCTCCTTATATTGTTCTCTGAAGGGCAAGCACTCAGGCAATCGTAGTTGCTCCTTTGGTGTTGTAGGAGATAATAGCATGCGGTAATTTAATAGAGAAATACATCTTATAAATACAGAGTACTTTTAAAATGTGTTTATTTTGTTCTGAAACACGTGTTAGGTAGAAAGAACTAGGTATTTTTTATCTCAATTTTTTTTTGATTAGGCAGCAAACACAAAATTTATTAAGGGAATGCCTAAATAGATCATTTACTTGAAAAAGCCATTAGAGGAAACACACAAACTATGCATAGAACATTCATGTTGGCTGAAAAATAATTGAGTTTTTAAGTCACACTTACCAACAATGCCAAAGTGTGATTTATGAAAAGAAGATATGCATTCACATCTGTCCTGGTGAAACTTTCTCAACTCCAAAGATAAACTGAAAAAAGGATATAAGCCTGGTGAGAGAAGGAATCACTTTTTGCATCACAGATCTTATCTTCAACAATGAATTATAGACAACCGCACCACACAATTCTCTGACTCAAGAACTCTAGTTTGCCAAGGTATAAAGTAAAAAAGAAAATTAAAAACAAACAAAGAAAAGAAAGAAAGCTATAAAGTAAAAAAAGAAAATTAAAAACAAAGAAAAGAAAGTACCTACAAACTCACAGATACAGAGTGCACACTCTCTGAAATAATTATAAAGGATATATACATTCTGAAGAAATTACTCCAGATAATATTGCAATTGAATGAAAATTATATCAGAATAATTCAAATTTCAAAATACAAGGAAAGCTCATTAAGAAAACACAGGTAAAAATGAATTCAGTAGAATTGAGTTAAATCTCATAGATGATGATGGCACAATTATATATAATATGGTTTGTATAAGAAGCATTCTGTGTGAAGAAAATAACTTGGAGTGAAAGTTCAAAAGTTTATTTAATAAAACTTAAGAATTTATGTAAGTTAGAAAAAGTATCCAGGAAATATATGTCTTGAAAAATTTGTGTAAGTTGGAGTAAGGGCTTATATTTGGTTTTGTAATAAATAAGTAAACTTATGCTAAATGTAATTGTCAAAATGATGAAGACAAACACCAAGGAAAAATATATGTATGCGCATGGGGTCTAGAAATTATTATAGAAAACAAACAAATTATTCAATCCAGTAAAGAAAAGAAAAAGAGAGGATATTGAATAATGAAAGTCAAATAGGATGGGAGTAAAAAACTCAAATGCATTTATTATTAGAGTTACAATAAATAAACTACAATTCTCTATTGAAAAACAGTACCTTCGATAGGAATAAAAATCATGAGGTCTACCATGCTTGCCAGAGAAATGACATCTATTTCAAAGTCACAATGGTATAAAAGAGAGGTATGGCCAAAGATATAGTAGGAAGTAAATTAAAGTAAAGTGCTCTGATGTTATGATGAGATAACATTAATGTTTACTAAATGTTTGTAATGTTGCAAATAGTGTATTTATTTTGTGAGAAAAACTTCATTATTCTTGTTTTACAGGTTGAAAAAATAAATCATTGAAAGTGTATAGGCAGTTTACTTATTGGATAGGATTTGTACTCAAATCCTATGACTAGAATTGCAATACAAGATTTGACTCACAATTTTTATGCTTTCTATTATATCAAACTTCATTACCTCAGAGAACAGAAAATGTTTGGTTAAGCACTTCCATGTCCCTATAACATCTAAGTGGTATGTCCAGAGTATACCACTTATTTTTAACCTTTAAATTATCAGCAATACCAGATAGCTAACATTCACTGTGAACCTACTATAATCAAATATTTATCATAATGACACAATGGTTCAATAGAATAGGAGAGAACCTAAACTTATCCAAATGTAAAAGAGAATTTTATATGAAATGGTGGAATTCTCTGCCAGTAAAAAAGGGCTGAATTGCTTAATAATGGTGTTTGGCCACTGACTATTTAGACAGATGTAAAATTAGATCCAAAAATCTCATCATACATATAAATGTGTCTATATGGAGTTAAAGCTGAAAATGTAAAAATAATGAAATAATTAAATAAAAAGTATCCAATGGAGACATCAGGGTATTTTCATAATTTAAGGTTGGGTAAATTTTGAAGTCTATAGAAAGATAGTAGATCAGTAAGAAATATTGTCAATATATGAGAAGAAAATATATTATCTCTCTCAAATAAAATGATTCTAAATGTCTAAACAAAATAAGCAAACAAACATTATAGTGGGCAAACGGGTATGCTTAAGAAATGTAGAGAAAAAGAAATATAAATGTCTAATAAACTTGTGAATTGATTTTTCACTTCACTAGCGGGTTCTGTTTCAAGGGCCAGAAACCAGTGACCCAGGTTCCCACAGGCATCCTTACTTGGGGTTTAAAGCTCTGCGGCCATCATCATCTTGGGAGTTTGGTTTTTTTAAAGATTTTATTTATTTATTTATAGAGAGAAAGGAAGGGAAGGCGAGAGGGAGAGAAACATTGATACATGAGAGACACATCGACGACTGGTTGTCTCTCACACGCCCCCAAACCAGGGACCTGGCTTTGCAATCCAGGCATGTGCCTTAGACTGGGAATTGAACTAGCGACCTTTTGGTTCATAGGCCCATGCTCAATCCACTGAGATACACCAGCTGGGGATCTTGGGAGTTTTAATAATTTTGTTTTTGACTTTGGGTTTTGTAAGTGAACTCTGATGGGATATTGGGAAAATGCATTCTGGCTCACATGAGGTCTAGCTTCTCACTTTCCTGACTCCCCTCACCTCCCTGGGATGGGTTATTCCCCTCCCTGTGGGGGACAAAGATCAGCTTGTGTGTCCGGGAAAGGACCCCATTTGCTGTTGCTCTGTAGGCACAGGGGCATAGACTCCAAGGCAGGAGGCAGATCAGGCGTTGCCCCAGGTGCTCTGGGTAGGAAAAGGCAAAGGCAGCCCACCATGTCTGGCTGCCTCACTGCTTATTCAGTGAGTTATTCAGCAGGGATGTCTTGCTCACCTACATCCAAGTAACAACTATGTCCAGGTGCAAAGGCTTCAGTCCTTGAAGTCACCCATTGTCCATGGGTAGCAGGGCTGAGCTGTGGGCAGGGGACATTTTTTTCTCCAGATCCAGGCTGGGCCCTGTATCATTTTATATTGGGCTCAGCAAATCACTGAGCTGGTTCTGCTCACCAGTAGTCATGGTGAGGAACTTAAAACAATGACATGCCATGTTATTCAGTCCCATCAGAGGGACCAAAAAGTAAAGTAGTGACCAATGTAATAGTGAGGGAGCGAGGAAATGGGTCCTCTCCATGAGGCTGGGAGGTTGTGAAACATCATCTATAGTACTTTCTTCCAAATGTTTAATAGCTCTTATGCAGCCTCAGCAAACCCACTTTGGGGAAAGTTTCAACAGTAAATTAAGTCAAATATTATTAAATGTTTGCTGTTTGTTAAGAAATATTATTATTATTAAGTCAAAATGAATAGTATTAAGTAAAAATAAATAGTATTGAGTAAAAATAAATAGTATTAAGTGAAAATAAATTTCTAAGGCATTTCTTGCATCCTCATTTATGAAAAAGAATTTGGGCAAAATCTGCATTTCCATACGAAAAGGAATGGTTAAATTGGTTCATTAAACTATGGGATACTGGGAAGCTAATAAAATGAAATGAAGTATGCATGGCTAGAATAGTCAAGTGAAAAAGTCACAGAATGTTGTTAAATATAATCCCATATTATAAAAATTAATTAAAAACAATACATTTCATATATAACTGTCCTAAATTGACAATGATGGTTAAGTCTGCAGGGAAGGGATAAATCTGTGGAAGGCAGAAGGTAATAATTTAAAAATTCCATGTATATATTCTGTCATTTAAATAGCATGAATATATTTTATATTTACCCTTTAAAATTATATTAATGGAAATATATATGTGTAGGTATATATTAATAAAAGTGTGTATACATATGACTATGATATACTTTTATTTATGTACAGAAGAGGCACAAATTCCTAAGAACCTTAGGTATTCTAATTGAATGACAATTAAGACTTGCACCAAAAACTGTACTTTTTTTTAGAGTAGACCAGCTCAACAGTGAGCAAATTATTAGCAGTCTGTGTTTTGATAAACTCTGTGATCTGATTTTAAATATTCAACATGGAATCACTTAAAAAAAGAGAGAGAGAGAGGCAAACACTTTTCTTATATCCCTCTCCTGAGATTAAGGGCTGATTTTTACCTTTCTGGAAGAAAACCTAGACTTCTGACTTTGTTGATTTTGCACATACCTGTTGGCGGTATGCTAAAACACTAACCTAAATCCTTTGTCTCTTGTGCCCCAGTTCTTCAGTTGGAGTGTAAATTGATAAGCCCAGGAATGTCATTTCCCTCATATGTCATACTAGGCTGCTCAGGTGTTCTTCTCTTAAAAGAAATCTCTATTTTCCTACATGAGAATCCAGCTTTCAATGTATTAGGCATTGTTCACAGATACCAACATTTCTTTCCTATATTTTAATTACTGTTTTGAGGAGACATTTCAGAGTCTTGCCAAATAATTTCTAATTCAACCTTAAAACAAGACCTAGGGGGAACATATTCATCCTAGAATCAGGAGAAATAAAATATACCTGTAAGTTCACATCAATGAGTTTAAAGGTATAATGTTTCTTAGATTGACTTAGTGATACTCTTTTCTATGTCTTTTAGTCTTTCACTTAGAGTGGGGATAAACTCTGTTTGTACTATCCATTATTATCAGAAAAAGCATCTCTTACACTACACCGTATTATTGAAATAACAGTTATTGCTGTTACAATTATTATATGTGACTTGAGGATATGCAAATTGGACATGCTGCTTCTCCAGAATCCTATTCTGAGCTCAGTATCATGTTTGTCAAATGACCAATTTTAAATCTGTGTCTAAATTTAGCTTATATAAGGTGTAAATTTTGACATTATGTTTAATAAAAGCACACACAGAAAACAAAAAAGCTATTTTATTATCCACTACTCCTTGCCTTTGTGCCAAATTATGTACCATACAATGCTCCAAGCTATAAAATAATGTATAATCACAAAGGCATGAAAGCAAGGATGTCTTCAGATGCTGATGCTGTTTACAGAAGAATTTTGGGTGTGTTTAGCCACAGGATTCAGTGGAGCTTCCTCCTTCCCTCATCACACCCCTGGTAAAAATAACCCAAAATTCCTTTTCTTTATTTCAGGTGCAATACTATGGAGTGTTTTCCAAGAAGACTAAGTTATTTTTATATACACAGAAATAATATTTATATAAAGACATCTTTTCTGTCTAAATAACTAGCCTTATTTGAGGTGAAGAAGAATTTTTATGATCTTCCTGTTGAGTGTGTGTGTGTTGAGCCAGGGCCCTCTGATGTGGGATTTTGCAGAAGAAAATTTTTTTGATGTTTCTTCTCTCTGTTATATATATAAATCACTATTCTGTATCCAGTTCTATTAAGCTTGGTGAGTCATCACAGTTACTCACTTGCCCTCAATTCTTCTCCGTCTTTTCTCCATTAGATATTAACTGGAACCTGCTTCTAATACTGAACAATTAAAGGAGCATTGCTAATCTTCTTAGCTCTGTAAAACGACAAAGTAGCTTTAACATCTTTCTAGCACTCCATTTATTCCAGTGTCATTTCTGATGTATGAAAACATTCCACAATTCATTTAATTAATGTGTAACTATGAGTGAGACAGGTTGAGAGCAGAAAAAACTCTCTCCCAACAGTAACAATAACAATAACAAAAAAATCTAAAGTTGTTATCGAACTGTTTTTAAGTAAAAGAAAAGAATCTTAGAATATTCTATTGTACAAAAATGTATACAAGGAAAGAAAGCTACCTATCCTACCCAGCTGTTGTCTTTCCTGGGCTGGTAAAATCATTTTAAAATTAACAACGAAAGAATTTAGTGCATTAGTCTTACCTTCTTTCCCCATTCCTTTTTTCCTTCACTCCCTTTTACCTTTAGACTTATCTCTTCTCTTTATTTTAAAGTCTCTGAAAATACAATTTTTATTGAGTTTATTCATGATGTGATTATTAAGTGAAGAACTCTTTGGCAAATTTGGTAAAGAGTTAATAGACAACATTACATTGATATAGGAATCTGCTGTTTATTGACCTCATGTTTAGAACATGGCTATTTTCCCAAGACTCTAAACATTATAATAATGTTCATTTAGTCTTCAAAATTTCAGGGTCAAATTAATCTTAGCTATAATTATTTGTCCTATTTGAAAAGACTTTCAGATATTTGTGGTTTTTAATATGTATAAGTTGTGTGGAAATCTTAAGCTTCTTAAAGAGGTGTTGACACAGGTGTTGGTGGCTTTAAAGTTCTCAAAATAATTTACCCAATATAATTCCCTAAAGACTAAGGTTGTAATTTAAATTTTCTCATATTATCAAATGCACCACAAAAGCTTTTCATGATACTGTCTTCAAATTACATGTAAAGGATACTCTTAAGTTTGTAATTATATACAATTATATGAAATCACTATAACCAGAATTTTGCAATTTAAGGTGTTTACTCTGTGGTTAATTGTGATATATTTACCTAGATTTTCTATGAAGTTTGGGGATTTTTATAAAATAATATACTAAAATAATATTTATATTGGTAATTGGAATAAAATAGAATTAAAAAAGGAAAAGCTATAAGGACTTATCTTAGACCTCATCTAAAACAAGTTCTCAGGCTCTCTCTCTCTAATCTGTTCAATGTTATTTCACCCTTACCCTGTGTATATATAGTAATGTATTATATGCATATACTATTTATTGTCAGCCCTAACTTTTTTATTTTTAATAAAACAATTAGAAAAGTTTACTTATTTTCGTTCTGTACTCAGCTGGGCCAGTTTGTATATTCCCAGTGGAAAGCACTGTTATAGATACTGAATTTGACAAAAAATTCGAGTGTTATTCTGTTAGCTAATTAATTGCAAAATGTACTGGGGAAAACAAATTGTCTGACTATGTCCAAAAATTCCTTGCACATATGGGGTTATATTTCTAGTAATTGAAACAATTGCTTGTACTTTGATTATTATTAATCCAATAAATATACAACTCACTTATTAAATAACCATTAACTTTGAGAAAAAAATGTGAACTAGTTTTCCTATTTGTAGAAAACAACTTGAGGTCATAGAGTCCTGAGAGTGTCTTGTGTCCTTGACAGAAGGCTCGTAAAATCAAATTCAACATAATTGGATATGCTGTGTCACTGGGTTTTAAACTAATAAGGATGGAAAAGAGAAAAGATAATGTAAAGAAATTATCAAAAAAAAAAAAAAAACCCAAAACAAAACACCTCTACAGTTGAAAGGTCTATGTCAAGGAGCCTTGGCAGTGAACCAACAAGAAATTTACAAGGGCTATTTGAGTCAGGGCTTTCCTGATTTAGCAGTTCATGATAATTCATGTATTCATTCATTCAACAGCTACTTAGTAAATGCCCACTTTGTGATAGGCACTGTGCCCTCATGCCCTCCACTCCTCACACAACCTCCTCCCCAGTCCCAGAAGTCCATTGTGTTATGTATTTTTCACCTAGGCAAATTCATTCTGACAATCTCATTGCATTTTTTCATTCAGATGCAACATGTCTAGGTTTTGTTTTTCTTATATGTAGGGGAAATATTTGAAATTAGAGCAAAGCAAAAAAAAAGTCAATGCACTTGAAATTATTTGCGGGGAGGATAGCATCATTAGTAGCAAAATCAGAAAGTTACAAAGAGCACATATTCCAAAACTCACACACACACAAATATTGTGAGACATAAAGAATGTAGTGAGAATTTAAGTCAGTGTTTGAAGATTTTTGATTATTGATCATCAAACATAATGATGAATTATTGGGAAAAATAATAGTCTCTAAATATCTTGAGACATTTTTGAGCGTGTCTACTGCATGAAACTATTAACAGTTGTTTTCTAGCAACACATCATATTCTTAAACTAAAAAAAGTGAAAAGGCAGGACTTATCAAATCCTTGCACTATAAAAGATGTACTACTTGTTTTTCTTCTAAAACCTTACTTGCTATAAATTAACTGTATTTAACCTTTGTCATTGGTAAATCTAGATTAAACCCGGAAACATATTGAATTACAAATGCAGTAACAAAACACTGGCATTATTGAACATTTGCAATGTGCAAGGGACTAATCTTTGTAATTTTAGACAAATTACTTCAATTGTTCTCTATGAAACAACATGAGGTTATTCTAATTAATCCCATTCTACATATGAGAAACTGAGACTTTAGAGATCTAAGGATGATTTCCAGCTAGTGAATTATAGATTAAAAAAAAAAACTTTGTTGTTATCATATGGTATTTGTCTTTCTCTGACTGGCTTATTTCACTTAACACATGATACTCTTCAGGTCCATTCATGTTGTTGCAAAAAGTAAGATTTTTAAAGTGGAATAGTATTCTATTGTGTAAATGTACCACAGCTTTTTATCCATTCATCTACTGATAGTCACGGGCTGTTTCCAAATCTTGGCTATTGTAAGCAACATTGCAATGAACACAGGAGTGCATATGTTCTTTCAAGTCAGTGTTTCAGGTTTCTTTGGATATACTCCCAGAAGTGGAATCACTGAGTCATAAAGTAGCTCCTATTTAATTTTTTTTTTACATTTCTAAATCATTTTTATTATTATTCTATTACTGTTGTCCCAATTTTTCCCCTTGGCCTTCCTCCTCCCATTGACCACCCCCCCCCAACAGTAAATACCCACAGTGTTGTCCATGCCTGCAACCTCAGAGCTGTGCTTAATAAGGCTCCTAGTGCCTGAGCAACTGATTTTCAGAAAGGAACGATTTTCTTGTTAGCCAGCTTGCAGGTTGTTGTCAATGAAGTGAATGAATTTTAAACTGGGTCTGATGGCTACGTGTTGCTATGACTACCAAACACCACTTTTCCTATCAAGTATAGGTATTTTTCATTTCAATTTCAGTTAAAACTGTGAACTATACCTGGCTGGTGTAGCTCAGTGGATTGAGCGCGGGCCTGAGAACCAAAGGATCGCGGTTCTTTTCCCAGTTAGGGCACATGCCTGGGTTGCAGGACAGTTCCCAGCATGGGACACACAAGAGGCAACCATACAGTGATATTTCTCTCCCTCTCCCTCTCTCCTACCCTTCCTCTCTAAAGATAAATAAATAAATAAATAAATAAATAAATAAATTAAAAAAAAAAAACTGTGAACTATAGTCCAATTTGGTTAACATTTTTGGTTTGCTTACATAAAAAAATAGAATCCTGCTTTCTTTTGTACTAAATATAATATACACCATCCATTATTATTCTGTTGGTCACCAAAATCTCAAAGGCAGCCTCAGCTATATGCCATTTTTGATACATCTTTTTTTGTCTTACCATTTGACTAAAACATTATTCTGTTAAACCACTTGGAATATATCACTATAGGATAGTAATATTAAAATAACTCACTGATGAAAATGTCTTATTATTACTTACATCCAAAGGAAGTTATTTTAATAGCATTAAAAATAAGTAAAATATCAAATAAAATAAATAGAATAATATGCAAATAATAATAAATGAAATCTTTTTTAATCAACAAAATCTTGCAGAAGTTTATAAACTGGTCTCTTTTTTCTGTCTTCAGTGGAATTGTTATTTTATTACCATTTTTATAATCTTTCATGCATATACATTTTAGCTTATCTCTAACAGTAGTATTGCCATGAAAAGTGACAGAGTGAATATGAATATTCATATACACACATTTTATAGTTTGGGATGACTGTCAGTATTTAAATCTTAGCTCCAATTCTTCCTTTATGAATGACCTTGTATTACTTTACTTGACACTCCAGTTCTCAAATTCCTGCTCCACAACATGTAGAGAACCTCAGAATCTATTTCATGGCATAGAAATAAGTAAGGTACTACTTATAAAATTCTTGGCATTGTAAGTGGTCAAAAATATATCCTTTATAAGTATTAGTTGCAGACATTACCATTATATAGTTATTTTATTACTACTATTCAGCTTTTATACAAATTAAGTTGATAGATACACTTGTTTAAATTAAAACAAATTAGCATGTCTTTGTTAAACAGACACTCTATGTGTACACAGTACTACATTAAATGCAAAGAACACAATTAAAATTAATATTATGTTTTGCTTATCATTAAGAAACTGATACATATTATATAAGACAGGAATTATGTTATATATATATATGTGTGTACACACACACACACACACACACACACACATTAGCTGGAGGGCCGCTTTGTGTCCCATCCATTGCTTCACTGACACCAAGCTCATGCTCATTTGATGTCAATGTCTCTGTGTGTTCTACCACCATGTAAATAAGGTCTCTTTCCTCTGAACCTTAGTTTCTCAATATTTTGTTTAGTCTCAGATAGTATTTATTATTTAAAGTAGAATATACATAAACATATAGAAGCACATACCTAAATACAACTCCCCCCAACCACCTCCCCTGCAACATCATTTTTGAGACTCCAATTGGATCTGCGTATATATAATGTTTGAGAGAGATGGCATGTATATGGCAAAATATCTTTTCATATGAGGGAAATGCATGACTTTCCATGGATTTAGATAATACTTTCTGACATTTGATGATTTTAAATTGTTTCTTCTAGATTTTTGCCTCTCTAACTTTATTTTCAAATTTTACAATTTATGTTTAATTTATATTATAATTAGAATGAATTTTCCTTTTCCTTTCAAGTAATAATGCTAATACTACTAATAAAGAAAGAGCTTATATAAGATATATTGCTAAACTTTGGTTGAAGAAAAGCAAGACTGAGATTGCAATAAATGAGCTAATTTTACAGAAATACTAGTTTGTCCAAACAATATTCCCAGTTTTATAGTCACAATGAGGGATCATGTTTAACTCATTCAACTAAACCAATTATTTAGCTACATTAAATAGAATGAATTGTTATTTTTGTGTATGATTTTCTTATCCTATCAGATTTTATAATATGACCCCCTTCTTTAAAGACAAGGAAATAAAGCAAATTGCTTCTGAAATGTTTTGTACTTTATATATACCATAATGATGTCATCTAATAATTACTTTTTACTCACAAATTTTTGAGATGACCTAAAATTAATTAAGTAAATGTAAAATAGTTGCTAGTATGTGAAACTCTTATGATTTCAGTATTTTCTATATTAGTGTTTTCTCTGATTTCATAATTTACACCATCTATTGCAGGAAAATTCTAAAGAAAATATAATCTTTCAACATAGCAAAAAGCTACCCTTCTAGATAGAATTAAGACTGCTGTCTCCAACTTTATATTTCCAATCATGTATTTTACTACAAAATTAAGTGTTACATAAACAAAAAAAACAGTAATTTAATGTAATAAATATATTTACATTTGCCAGGAAGTCAGTTGCCTCAATTATGAGATATAAATTAGGGCAATAAAACAAATATCTCTAGAATAATAGTTATATGCTATTAATTTTAGATGTGATTATAACAATTGGAATGCCATAGAAAAATTTTATTTTCAAAATTTGGTATTAAAAACAGACTTTGGCAAAAGGACCATAGGGTGGACATTTTATAAATAAGCTCCATATAACTTTTAGAAATGAAATGGAATTGCATTGGTCATTTCATAGAAGATCGTTCACTTTTGAACAATCTGTTACTCTGCTGAGGTTTCTGTTTACCCTCCCTCTCAAATCCCTTGAGAGTTTCACCATCTGTTTTTAAAAGAGCAATATACCTGTCTAGCCTCCAGCTATCTAGCTTGTGACTCCAGCAATCTGATGAAAACATAAAACAACTTGACAGAAATATCAGTTCTTTCTTTTCTGCAGACCCTTCCCCAGATACAGCCATGTTTAAAAATTAAATTTATCAAGGTGATATTGGTTATTTATGTTATATAAGTTTCAAGTGTAAAATTCTATAATAGATTATCTGTATATTGCATTGGCGTGCTCTTTTAACTCTCCACATGTGAAAACAGTAAGCCTGTGTCCTTAGGATTTGGTTTGTTAACCTAACAGCAGCTCACTGAGATGACTTTGAATTAATCAATCGATGGTTGAGGTGGAAGAAACAGGCAGGGTATACCTTTCAGTCTAAGTTCTAATTTAAACAACATGATTTGTTTTATGACATATAAATTGGCCTGAAGACATGACATTCTGCAAAAATGTGTGAATTATTTTAAGAGGAGGTAGGCACTGACAACAAAAAATAAATAAATAAATAGATTATTCTAATCTTATTTAAATTTATTTGTAAATAAGAAAAATCATGGTTTTCAGTTTACAATGTAAATTTTAATTATATCTTGATTACATTAATTTACCATAAAATTTTAAACTAATTTTATGGGTGTTTTTAATTTGGAAAATATTTCTCATTATAGAAATTTGGATTAAAAAATGTGGAAAGTGTTCATGGGTAGAATTTTGAATTGACCTCCTAATGAGCCTTGTTCTTGTGGAATTCTCTTGTTTCTGAGTGTAGGTAGAACTTTTGAATATTATGTGATATAATCCCCATAATTATCACATGAGTCTTTAAAAGCAGAGAGTTTTCTCCTGCTATAAACAAAAGGGCAGGTTAGAAGAGGTTAGAAGCATAAAAACAATGTTACACTTGTGGCTGGCCTTGACAATGGAGAGGACTTGCAAGCAGCTTCTAGAAGCTGGGAGAAACATCTGAGTGATAGCTGGCAAGAAAACAAGGTTTTCGGTCTCACAGAGTGAGAGACTGGAGTCTACCAACAATCCAAATAAATACCCCCTTCCCCTGTCCCCCGCGGTGAGAATGTAGCTTGACTAACACCTAGTTTTCAGCCTGGTAAAGCTCTAAGAAGAGAATTTACTTCCGGCTGCCCCAATTTTTAAAAATATTGTTGCCTAGCATTTGACAATGACATTAACAGTTTACCCAACCATTTCCCTGTTATTCAGTATGTACATTGTTTAGGATACAAATATATTTTAGTTAACAGTGTAGACTCCTTAAATTTGTATTTCAACACTATTATAATCTTGCTGTGTAAGCCACTTAACATGTCCATGCTTTAGTTTCCACAAAAGTAAAATGCATCTAACAATTGTACTTATTTCATGGGGTTATTGTGTGGACTAAATGAGTTTGTCTATATACATATATATCTACAACTATACAGACATAGATATATAAAATATTTAACTCCTGGCATAAAAAAAGGTTCTCAATATATGTTAGCTATTTACATTGTAACTCATATTTTTTTGTTTTTATGACTATTTTGTCAAATGCCTAGATTACAATTGTAATGGCAAATAATTAAATCACTGAATCAAATCATTGTACACAGTAAGAACAAAGTCATTTTCTACAGCAAAATTGCTTGTAAATTGTAACCTACAGAGAATCTTGAAAATAGTAAAAATCTTTTATCTTTTTTTCTTAATTGGAGGGAACAAGTTACAGAAATGACATGTGGCTGATTTGTCATACACTATAAGAATTTAGATAATTTTCAGATCATACGTTACCCAAACTGAGACCTATTTAGAGTTCTTTATTTCCTTGACTCAGAAAGACTTGTCAACTTATTTGCCTATTCCGAACTATTTTAAATTACTACTATAAACCATTAGAAGAAAAGATATTCCCTGAAAATGTAAAAAAATAAAAGAATTGGTGGTACATATCCTGCTACAAAATTACACATCAATAAAATGCCAAGTGCAAATACAATTAGAAATGGGGAATAAGAATGAGTTCTCACTGTGCAGCATACCCATGTTAGTTTGAACAGTGTTTCTCAAAACTGGGATCTTGTTAAAAGATGGATTCTGATTCAGTCATTCTGGGATGGGACCCAAACTTCTGTATGTGTGAAAAAAAAGTCCCAGTAATACAATGCTGTTGTCCTACAGACCACACTTTTAAGACAAAGTGGTAGAACATCACTATCAATCACCAAAACTGCAAGTTCACACGTCCCATTTGTGATAGGACATAAGACTTCAACTGAAGTTGGTTTTGCTAACAGATTGCGCATTTTTTTTGAAATAATGGACATTCAAAATGCATGTTTATACATGTAATTGACAATAACCCTCAAATCACTGTGATTTTTAAAATCAATTTTAAAGAGTAACATAGTTTCCAAGATCAACACGAAAACTTTTATTTATCGGAATTCAACTCTTGTACCTAGCTGGTGACTTAGAGGTGACATGTGGAGTATAGGCAAAGTTAGCTGGAGAATGTCTTCACAACAAATAAACCACCTAATAAATTCAATGGTCCAAGGACACTCAAATAACAACATTGACTCAGATCCCATTGGTTATTCTTGGGCCATAGCCAATTGTACTGGAGAACCTGCTGTCGAAGCATATTGGTACTGGCTTCGCTTTTAAACCTATTTTATTTACAGCATAAATTGAAATTACTAGGCAGTAATAAGCTTTATCTTTTTAATTTCCTTCTTTTAAGTTCCTGTCATGATTTTGCTCTTTAAAAGCTTTTCCTTTTCTTTGATTAATTAAGCAAATTTATACACCCATTTACAAGGCATTTCCCCAAGTGTTACTGGAAAAACTAGGCATACATTTTGCTCTCCACATAAAGAAGGCTTGCATTATAAAGGATCCACTTAGATGATACATAAAATTTCCCCCATACAATTAATATACACACACAGAAAACTATAGCTAGCAAGTTAGCGCTGGATCAAAGTGCTCCACTGGATCCATCATTTTCGCAGCTCTGAGCTCTGGCTGACTCTGCTCTTAGATAATTAAGCAAAATTCCTGTTAGGTTTAATTTCATTAAATGAAGTTAGTGTTTTCACTTTGTCTGCAATCTGATGACAACTTTTATAATGAAATGGAAAGTAAGGTAAGTTCAGTTTGCCACAGTTTAACTTCATGAACAAAAGAAAATCGCATCAGCTGCTTCTTGTTTTGAGAATATTCATTCTTTCATAGAATATTAGACCATCGTAGATGGTCCCAGTTCTGGCGAGGAAGGTGTCTGAGACTGAATGGTTCAATGTTGTTGACAATACAGGGGTAGAATATTAAAAAATGATAAAGCAAGGAGATAATATTTAAAAGTACACTTTTCACTCTGCAGTAATAAAAGAGAAAATCCTAAAGTTTATAGAAAAAAGGTAAGATATTATTATATGGAGTAGAAAAACAGATATAAACCAAAAACGCTTGCAGATTCAGCTACTGTTCCCTTTCTTTTTTGGAAAAATCTTTAAAATCCATAGGATCCCTTGCTGCTCCACAAGGGTACAATGCTGAAGTGGCAGAAGAAACCAGTAGCTTGGATCTCTCTTCGGTATGTAATTTTTTAAAAATAATTGAGCCAAAGCATAGATTTGAAGTTTCACTTACTCTGCTCTCATAAACAAAAATTAACAAAAAACTATTAATATTATGTGGGACCTTACTTGAATATGTGCTGGAGAACAGAGAAAGGAGCCATGTATGAGCAGATTGCCTTGGAATGTGCAGAGATGTTTGTTGAAAGGGCCTGACTGACACACAATCTTTTTTTTTTTTTAATTTTTTAATCAGTATTTTTTAATTGTTGATATTGTACAGTTTTCTGTCTTTTACCCTGCCCCAGCTCACCACCCCAGCCCTCCCCACCTTCCTCCCATTTCCACCCCCCATAGTTTTTGTCCATGAGTCCTTTATACTTGTTGCTCTAAACCGTTCCCCCTTTCCCCTGAAATTCCCTCCCCTCCCGCTCTGGTCACTGTCAGACTGTTCTCAAATTCAGTGTCTCTGTTTATATTATGCTTGTTTCTTTGTTTTGTTGATTAGGTTCCTGTTAAAGGTGAGATCATATGGTATTTGTCTTTCACTGCCTGGCTTATTTCGCTTCGTGGCTGTCACTTCCAAACTTGCAGCATTAGGTAATCTGTGCATTAAAAAGAGGAAGTAGTAGAAGCATGGCTACATGAAATAGACTGACAACTCCTTCTTCCACCTCTCCTCTTCATCCTCCACTTTCTTTCACCTCTCCCCTTCATCCTCCCTCTTCTTTATTCCCTCTTCCTCTCCTCCATCTCTGTTCTCCCTGCCTTCCACATTTCCTATCCCTTCTGTGCCCATCGCCTCCTCACTTACACTAATCCCACAGAATTAAAGTTCTAGTTATTTACAGGTTCAATACACTTTGGCAGCCTGCACTAAAAATCTATTATGTATAACGTTTCCATAGAAAATGTTTCTAAATGCAAACAACCAACTCAGGTGTGCACCTGCAGAACAGTGATGATTCCTGAAGCACAGAGCACCACCAGTGTAACTACTTATACTATCATGCATAGCCCAAGAGCAATATCCAGGTTTTGATGGAGTTGAAGCTTAGAGATTATTTGATGCTCCCTCTCAAAGAAAAAGAACACAAATACATAATTAGGTACAAAGTGTATGTCTATTTAAACTGGAAAAAGAAATCTTAACACTCTTTAGGAGGCTTGCTGATTCAGGTGTTCCTTTTCTTCCAAGTGTTTACAGAAAATTTATCAGAAATGTTTCTGTAAGAAGGTATCCTGATTGCAATTTGATTTCTCTTCCAAACATATTGTGTTGGCCAAAAAATTTGTCTTTTTTCATAAGATGGCTCTAGTAGTGTTTAGTTGTCTTTAACTTCATTCAAAACAATCTTGCTAGACTGTATTTTGACAGTTGTCAAATCAGTGTGCATTTAAAAAAAACAACGAAATTGAAATTTTGTGTGGCCATTTTAATATTGAAGATGGAAAAATTAAGCAGCATTCTCGGCATATTGTGCTTTATTAATATTCGAGAAAGGTAAAAATGCAACTGAAATGAAAAAAAAAAGATTTGTGCTGTGTATGGGGAAGATATTGTAACTGATCAAACTTGTTAAACAAGGTTTGAGAAGTTTTGTACTGGAGAGTTCTTGCTGGGCTGCATAGTAGGGTAGACCAGTTGAAGTTGATAGCAATCAAATTGAGACAACAATCGACATTATACCATATGGGAAGTAGCCGACATACTCAAAATATCCAAATCAAGAAAGTTATTGGTAAAAATGAAAAATTAGTTTATTTTACAGAAAAAAAAACACCTAAATGGACTTTTTGGCCACCTTGATAGAACACTCCACGAACAATCACACATCCCAGAGGCCCAGGGAAGCGAGGAGCTCTGAAGCTTGGTTCTTTAGCTTCATGTTAAATACACCTCTGCTTATCTCACCCATATCCTTTCAGAATAAACTCATTTTCTTCTCTTTTAATAGAATAAAATAATGGAAAGTTTAAAATCATTGTACCTTTGAGTATTTAAGAATTCCAGGCTTACATGATGCCAATAGTGTTAATGGTTGTAGTTTATATATTTTAAGAAATAATATAAACTATATTTGTTATAAAGTATTAAAATACTTAAAGATTTAATACCGTTACCATACATTTTAATTATTTTGAAGTAGTTAAATAGTTGTCCATTCTACATTAATTAGATTGCTTGCTATATTTATCTGTTCTAGTTGTAATTATCCTCACGCAGTGGATAAGAAAGATGTGATGAGATCCCTAACAGTAATTAAATGTACATCCAATCCAGTTGCACTCCTTGATTTTTTATGTAGTTTGAGAATTTGGGGGATTCACAAAACTGTTTATTTCCTTTAAAATCTTCCCAACAACTTGAAAACTACATTAGTAATTGAAAAGTAAAGTCTCTAATACTGTGTATCACATTTATTATTTTAGTAGCAAGTTTTTCACACTTCATCACTGAACCAAGAATTCTGTCATCCTGTGAAAAGATAGCAAAATTGCCTACACTGGTGAGATTTGTAAATTGGAAGCGAGTGTGAAGGTAAAATGATGAGAAAAGCACATTAACCAACACAGAGTTCAATACAAGATTAACGCTTCGGCCTAGACATGTATGAGAAGTAGCTAACATGAACTGAAGATTCTAAATTTAAGACAAGGAGATTTCGATTACTCAGTTACATCCTTAGAAACAATTTCTGAAAATGAGAAGCACAACATATTTTGTCTGCAAATTTAAGATAATATTTTTCAGACATTTCAGAATAGAATTTACTTCCATCCTGAACCTGATTCACCAAGTGATTCTAGAAGCCTTGCATTTTATGCCTCTCCTTTCATCAAAGTAAAGATCAGTTAATGTAAAGTACAGGAAGCTTGATTAACAATTGGAGTAAGTAGAAGTAAAGTAGACTGTGGCCGTAGCTTTCAGTATATACTACCCAATTCATGCCTTCATCACTGAGAACTCACAGGGCTTTCAACTCAGATGAGCCTCCCCCATTTACCCTGTGTCCATATTACCCGTCATGACTCCCAACTGTAGGGAGTGTTCTTCACTCATCTAGCAAATTTTTTGTTTAATAAAAAAAGATTATCAGACTATATATATGTTCCCTTCTGTTGTCACCTTCAAGCCTTGTTATATTAATTCTCTCTTGGTATTTCTAATAATAATGCAATTAGTAGTAGTTGATACTTTTTATGGTTTACTACAGATCAGACATTGTGCTAAAAGCTTTATCTTTATTACCTTATTTAATTTCTTTGACACCTATGTAACTTCAGTATTGCTTTTATCCTATTTTTCTGATGTGGGGGATTGCCTGTCAATTCTTTTGCCTTGTTCTAAATTTGAGCCTTTATGTGGATTTCTTCCTCTCCACTAAAAGTACAGTTAAATCCTTCTTCCTCTTTTCTTGGTTTCCCAAAGTTATCTACTCTCCTTTGTTACTTCCCTATAAAATAATGCGCCTTCAGGATGGGTGTTAGTGTTGTCAGATCGATTGGGTAACAAGATTCAATCTGAGAAATTTTATTTTCCTGATGATCACGGAAGAAAGTGCTCTGTTTTTCTGGCTTCATCAATCTAGTAGAGTGTCATCTGGAAGGTAATTTACTTTTTCTTCTCAAAGTTGCTTTATCTATGCTAAAGAGAAAAGAATATTAGAAATTTATATTCTTACAGTCCCAGCTCAGAGAGATGGGTCTAACAAAGTGAATCTCTAATGCAAGGATTCTTTAATTTACTAGAAAATAAAGTGTGCTGGGTTTAAAAAAATAATAATGCACCTTCAATTTTATCTTTTCCTCAGGCTAGCTATTTCTTTTCCTTTATTGAAGAAAAAATTTTGGAGAATAGCCACCTATATATATTCTCTGTCACCAGTTGTTAGACTCCGGTTCGCTTTGAACCACTGCCTTTGGGTTAGAGCCCACTAACTTGTGAAAGTGCTCTGTGACAGACCAGCCTGCTGCCCAGTCCTTGGTTCTTGGTTAGCTCCCAGACTATTTGACTTCCATAAAGCAAACAATATCGCAACCTTAACATAGTTATTAATGTAGACTCTCAAACTTCAAATCTCAGACTTACCTGAAGTTTTCCACTGCTTGTAATCAGCTACCTTTTGCTGTATAATAAACTTAGTTGTCTAAAAGGTGACACATTTATTATCTCACAATTTCTGGGAATTGGGAATCTGTGTATGACTAAACTGGGCCCTTCCTTTAGGGTCTCATGATGCTGTGGTCAAGGTGTTGCCAGGGCCTCTTGTCTTAGTGTCATCTGGGTGAAGAACCATTTGAAGGTCATTCAGGTTATTGGAAGAATTCATTTCCTTAATACTGTAGGAAGGAAGGCTTGAGTTACTAGCTAATATACCTTGGCACTTTGATTAATTGGTGTCTGATGAGAAAACTAACCTGAATGATTAATAATAACATTATTATTATTTACCTAGTATTTACTGAGCATTTTATATGTGCCAAGTACAGTTTTAAATTCTTTCATGTTTTAACTAATTTAGTCATCACAGAAATTCTATGAAGTATGTGGCATTCTTTGCCTCTAAGTTATGAAAAAACTGACACAGGAATAGGTCGAGTTGTCCCAGTTCATATAGCTAATAGATAATGGAACCAGAATTTATGAATAAGCCTTTTGAGTTAAGAATCCACAATTATAAACATGACATCATAATGAATTTCTTATAAAAACAATTTCTTCTTTTAAATTTGAAAAATGAAAAGAACGCTCATAAAAAAGTTAACAGCATTTAACTTTGCAATAAAACTAGAATTCATTAAGCAATTTTTTTTCTTTTCTAATGCTACCAAACTTGTCATCAATAAAATCATGCCATTCATTAATGCTAAGTGCTGCGTCTGTCCCTCACATGTTTTAATACTGGTATATCAGTCTTAAGGAAGATGATTTAGTATTGACTAGACCTATACTTCAAAGAAATGAAGCACGGTGATGGGAAAACTGTGGGAGGAGTCAGCCTGGAAATGGACTGGTACTGCTGTCATGAATATTCCCCTTACTTAGGTGGAGACTGGTGTGCCTCCTTGGCCTTCCCACTAAGTTACTAAAGGTACGGGACCAGCTGTAGTCAGGTGATGCTCCGTAAGTATTTCCTGAATTCGTGTCCAGCTTTGTTCACATTAGCCACAGGCAACGATGCTCAGACATTGAAAATAGATTCCTTTGAGGCCAAGAGTGAGATACCAGAGAAAATGGGCTACTGATGTCACTAGTTTAATCATGGAAGGGAGGGGTCATGGGTTGGCCATAGATAAACAACTGATTCATGAATACTGACTGCATGGACTACTTTTGAATTGTCAACACTGAGTGAATATTTCCAGACTCTAGAGCAGCTAGCAGTGTATGAATATAACCTTCAAAGCTTCAGTTTCCACATTTATAAAGAGGAAGTGATGAGTGCATACTTCATATTAAATGGTAGCTTATTAAAAATTATTTAAGTTGATATTATTAAAAAAGTCAAGGTTCTAATATCCTAGAAGAGAATAAGAGTTTAATACATGCTAATTATTAATGTTAGTCCTTGTAATATTGTTATGAAAATTAAATATTTTATTATAGTGCTTACTTTGATAAATGATATTGATTTTATATTATTAATTTTATTAATTATTATTATAGTTACAATACTATAACAAACTTTTATTAAGTGCTTGCTTTATAACCAAGTTGTATACAATCCTTGCAAAGAGGGGTTTCTTAGTAAAATTTTAGAAAATACAGATTCCATGTGGGTCACTATATAAAGATTCCAGCACAAATAACAACTCTTTTTCATTACAAAATATTAGCATGTAAATCTTTAACATAACAATATCACACTCAAGCACATCATATGACATTTTAGGTGAAATGTTCAAATTAAAACTATAAATTATTACTCCCATATTATTACCCTACCAACCACACTCAAGCAGGCCTTACTTCTGCCAGACCCTGTGTATTACTAGAAAGTTAGGCATCATTTCATCAAGATGGAGAAGCAACCTGAATGATCATTGTTGAACTTCTGCATGAAAATGGGACAAAAGGGGGAACTTCCTGATAGGCCAAGAAGCAGTTTCAGATCTACTCAAGTAAAATCATGGCAGAATACATAAAATATATAATTAAATAAAATATGAAATTGCATATTGCTTGTAACAGTGGAACATTGCTAGTTTCACGGATCAACTCTGTAAATCCAAATTATTTAGGTACTGGGTATTATTTGGCACAAACTGGTAGGGCTCTTTTGACAAAGGCTACATATCAATGGGACTACTTTATGATCCCGTTTCATAACAGGCTGAATGAAAGGCGAGCTCCATCACCAGTGACATTATATTCCTATCACTAGCTGATGCTCTAGTAAGTTTCCTATTAGAAAATAAAAGAAGTAACTTCATTTGTACAATTTGAATTATTATCTAGCAGATGTTGCAACTTACAAAATGGCTGATCTTAGTGACACCTCTCAATATGGCCAAGTGGAAAAGATGAATAGGCAAGAAATGACCAACTACTAAGAGAGTTGATGGGGTTGTTTTCATTATCCATTTAGCTTGGGAAATTAATGACTGGTTTCTTCTTGTATGAGCAGACATGAAACATGGCCATGGTCTCTAGCTTAGTCTCAGATGTAATGTTTTCCAGGTTCTCATTCACACAGACAAGTTTTACTAAAAACATTAAAGGCTATTGAGTGATTTTCTGTTATTCCTCTGATGAAGGATATAATGAGCTTAGAGGCAGGTAGGAAGGAGGATAACTAGAAGTAAGAGCTTGGATAAACCAAATTGGGCCCTCTTTTAGTATGTCAGAGTTGACTGAATATCACTCTGATAAACACAGTTGGTTCCATAAATCCTCATAGTAGTTAAAGCATTTTATCACAGCTTATTAGACTGTGATAAAATGTATAGTTCAGTAGATGTCCTCATATATTCTGGAAATTACCAGCACCCATTTATATGGAACCTGTACTACTAGTTTTAATTAACTGAAATCATCTGCTTGGAATTATGCTCTCAATTTATCTCACATTTCAATCTCCATAAATTCTTCCTCAATGCTTTACTCTGTAGAATGCAAATGGGTCCTGTGCCAATCCCCAGCAATGTCTAAAGGCATCAGACAATGGGTATTGCACACACTTAAAGCTTGGGGAGATATTGGACTAAACCAGCTTTATTGCATTCATTTAACCTGAAAAACAAAGAAAATTTTATTTACCCAAATTTACCACTTCCTGTTGTCAGAATAGTATACTATTCTACTTAAAATATTGAATGTTTTTCTACAATATGGTATCTGATACATTTAATATAAAAATATTACTACTAATGTATATATTTTGGCCAAATTAAAGTTGTTGTTTTGTCTTCTTATTCCTTCTTTTACAAAATTGAAAATAAAATACTGAAAAATGGCAACATTTAATATAACTTATAAGGCAGTTAATAATAACTATTATTAATTATTAATGTATTGATAACTTATTATTAATAATAACATTGCATATATAATATAACATAAAGATAAAAATGCACAGTATTATAAATAACCCTGCAATAAATGTACAGGTGCATATTTTCTTTTGAATTAGTATTTTGGGTTCTTTGGATATGTTCCCAGAAGTGGAGTCACGGAGTCATAGGCAGTTCCATTTTTAATTTTTTTGAGAAAACTCCATACCATTTCCACAATGGCTGCACCAGTCTGCATTCCCACCAACAGTGAACAAGGGTTCTCTTTTCTCCACATCCTTGCCAACACTGGTTTGCTGATTTATTGATGATAACTATTCTGACAGGTTAACGCCACATATATGTGGAATCTAAACAAAATAAAGGACAAACAAAATAGATATAGGCTTATAGACACAGAAAGGAAACTGAAGGTTGCTAGAGAAGGGAAGGGTTGGAGGACTGGTTGAAAATGATGAAGGGATTACCCGGTACAAACCAGTCATTATGAAACAGTCATGGGGTGTAAAGTACAGCACAGGGAACACAGTCAACAGTATCATAACTGTGTGTGGTGCTGGGATGGTACTTGAAATATTGGGGGGGACTTGTAAAGTATATGATTGTCTAACCCCTATATTGTACACCCCAAACTAAAAATTATATTAAATGCAACAATAATTGAAAACTAAATTTTAAATTAAAAATATGTAGTATCTAGCATTAGAGAAGTGAACTGGGCTAGGGTAAGCCAGGATACTAGAAGTGTTAAAAAATACTTTAAAAAATGTGTTAAGAATTACAACTGATGGCATGGTCGTTTATTACTTCTTTCTTTGCTGCTGTGAAATAAGTACGCATAAGGATTTGCCGGCTTTGATTTTACAGACAGACTGGGAAAGCTAGGGTTTGATGGACTTTCCTCTGACTTGTCTCCACATGAATATTATGTTTTGTTTGTGTTTATCACCATTTCAAGAATAGTTCTCTGCAAACAGTAGGTGCTTAATAAATATTGCTGGTTAACTGTGTAATTAAATTGGTAGTGCATATTCCTGTTTTAAAAAAGAATACAATGAAGTAATTTGCATCACATGGGTGAGCACAGAGGGTGTTTAATTTAGTCTAACATTCTTCCCAAACGAGTCAATATTTCCTTGAATTGAATCTCTCATGATCACGCAGTGTGAGTAAAATACTCTCTGGGAATAAAGTGCTGCTCAACCATGTGATAAAAATTAACTCCTTCAGAGCACCAGGGATTTAATGGCAAATTATTTCTTCTATGGTACAAAAATAGTTCAAATTGCCAATTAATCATTCTCAGGATGTGTCAAACTATAGGCTGCAGTTTTTGGAAACATCTTGTAAAGATAGTTTGTCCTTTTTTTTCCCTAGCTGGCCATCCTGCTGGGCCTTAGGAGTCTTTCTCCTCTTTTGTGCTCTTTGCTTTGCTCTCATCCAGAGCAATTTTTAGATGTGTATGTGTAATAAACAAGGCGAATGTCTCTGGGGCAGACAAACTGGCCTGCAGCATCCGTTGGTTGCCTATTCAACAGTGCTTCCCCTGCCATACTGGCAGAGTCCTGATTTTGTTTCAATGTCCAAGCTTTTTTCAATGTCAAAATCAGAGCCCTGATTTTATTTTTTTTCACTCATGTACCCTGATGGCTTGAAGCAAGTCACGGTGGTTTCATTCCTCTCAGGGATTAATTTACATGTGGATGTTTGACCCAGTGCGATCTATGGGGTATAAGGAGAAGACTTGGCAGTTTGGGGGAAGATTTGTACTCACTGATAAAGCAGGACACAAGAAAGAAGCAAACTTTCTTTTACCACAGGGTATCTGGACTTCTAACTGCTGTAGTCATCTTGCTGCCAAGAGAGAGAACACACTCGGGATAAGGCTAAGACTGAGTGCCGTTGGGCATAGACATAGAAAACTGTCTCGAAACACCACCGCTGAGCCCTCTGAGGGTATTGGGCCCGACCTCCAAAGCCCCAGCTCCAGCTAAGGGAAAGCAGTAATTTGAAGGGTGAGGAAATCTCTGGCATATATATAAGAAATTATTCTTCATTGTTTATAATAGTTCAGACAGAGTTGTCTGTTAATGGCAGGTTAATCAAACACCTTCTTTTAACTTATCTTAGACCACGAAAATAAGTATACCCTTTAATAGGATCTGGGAAAGACTCTAAAATGATCTGCTCTTTGTCAAGACAAGATCCCCATACACAGAGCATGTCCTGGCCTGGAGACATGCAGCAGAAAGACACTTTTTGGAATTCTATACTCCTCCAACAACAGTCAGAAAATATTACATATTTGTGATTATTAATAATTATGTAAATATGATGAAGTAAAGTAGAACTTATTTCTTTTTAAAACTAAACGAATAGTCATATATGTGTTTCAAGAGGAAAGCTATGCCTAGTATTTGGCCCTCTCAGATGTTCAAAACTCTTTAGCCAGTGCTTGGGTATTATGAGAAAGTCATAACTTTTTTTTTCATTTTTGCTAAATCCATCTGAGTAATACATTTTACTCTCTTAAACAGTTATGCTCCTTGGTGCAGGAGGAGGTCAATTCTGCAACTTAGAGTCTTTGGAAAAAGACACTCTGATTTTTAAGGGAAACATATGCGTGAATGAGAAGTCTTCCTGTATCAAAAATCACTCCAAAGTGCAAATTTATAATTAAAGAAAAATGGCTAGGGTTGGAGGGTGTGTTAGGAGGAAAATGGAGACAACTGTACTTGAACAACAATAAAAAAATGTGGGAAAAAAAGAATAATGCACACCCACTTCAGAGTTGTGGCTAATCAGGGGGAGAAGGGATGTGGCATGGGTTCAGATGCTCTGAAATATTTTATATCTTATTTATAATTTTTAAAAAGAGAGTCATTTGATGCAAATATGGCAAAATAGTACCATGTGTTTAATCTCAGTGGTGAATCCATGGGTACATATCATGTACTATTTTCTGCTTTTTGTATGTTTGAAATTTATTTAACAAATATTGATCGAATGCCCTATTTTATGCTAAGCAGTTTTTCTAAATAAAACCCAAAATATAAAGGAGTGAAAAAAGAGGAAAAAAAAAAAGACTTAGTTAGAGACCCCAAGATCCACATTTCTAGGAGGAAATTTTTTAATTGCAAGGGATAATCAAAATTTTGATTAACATTTTTCATAAGAGCAGACCTCCTATGCACAGAGACATTTCCTTGGAACGGGAACCCCAAGAACAAGTAGACAACAACTTTGTTGGGAGTAGATTGAAACAAAATAAAACTCCACGATAAACACTCATATTCTTACATTTAAACTTATCAGGAATGGAGGAAGGGATGAGAGATAGGAGAGTATAAAAGAAAAAATGTGTAAAATGGGCACTTCTATACAGAAGCCATTTTGTGTTTAAATAGCACCTGGAGAAATAATGTGTACTCTGAATTATTATCTTAAGATCACAAATCCATTTTAAGATACATGGTACAGCTAAATATTAGAAAAGAGTAATATTGTAATTTTATTTCAAGTGGAAGTAAAGCACATTTTATAGTCCCCAAAATAGTAAAGCATATTCATTGAACATCTGGTCATTTCAGATGAAAAATCTGAAAGATTTGCAAGGTATATTGTAACATTAAAAGTGAGAGATAATCTGCAGTAAAACAAAAGACTTACTGTTTGCTTTTTTACAATGTTAGAGTCACATAGATAATTAATTAATATTAGTTGACACTGATGTTTTTACTTTGCAATAATGAGTCCTACAGAGTGCTTACTGTATAATCCTGTTAACCTTGACTACAAAATAGAATGGCATTCACGTATTACTTTTATCTATGTGTAAAAACATCATAATAATAATGTCCTATTCTTTTCTTAAAATAAAACAATCCTATCTTTCATTGCTCCTGGCTGTGTGAAATACTATTATAGTTGAAGGAGAATTTGCATAATGCTTTTAAGCGCTTAATAGCTATGAAAATTTTAATCTACTATGGAATATTTATAATATATAGAAAGCTGAAATTTTTATTGTGCAAAAGGATTATTAAGGCATATCATCTAACCAAGAGAACAATTGTAATACAGGGATAGATGACTTATAAGGACTTATGATTTGCAAATAGTTTTGAGATTTTCCATTAACTATTTGACCAACGCCTCTCTTTGGAAAGGACTTAGAAAATGATGTTCATTTAAATGATTTATCTTAAAATTAGTTTGCTGTCCTCAATATGATGCCTGCTTTAGTCTCTAGGATTTTAATTCATATTGTATAAAAGGATCTCTGTAGAGAATACTGCTTTCTCTTTTCACACTGCTTTTGATCTGACAGTGTATGCTCCTGATCCCGAGCTCAAGATAACTAATAGGGACACAAGACAAAGTGGAGAGCTCCCTGGTGTGTTTTGCTGGATATTATGCAAACCTATATTATGTACAATATTACTCTTCTATGAAGTGTTGAATGGTGAATTTGGTAATTTTGTATTAATTATAATAATTCATCAAATCATTTTAAGAGAAAACGCTAATTTTCTAAATAATTTGTGCATTATACTTTTCTTATTATCTTTCATTAGATCTAACTGTTTGGAGAATAAAGTCTTGTGTTAAACATGAAACAGTTTATAGCTGTGTAAACTTTCTGTTCTTGGCCTTAGGTTTTTATTACATAAAATGAATATAGAAAGGATGTGACAAAAATTCTTGTGATGATCAAATAAGGTAAGTATGAGAAAGTATATTACATACATATAGTAATAAATAATGTATCTTTTAAAATGATGCAACACTCTAAATTTTTAATGAACCAACTCTGTTTACTCATTAAAATGAGTCCCTTTATTTTAAAGCATCACTAAAAATAATAGTATCTTTTACATTTTTTAAATGCCTCAGAACTTTTTGGAAGAATTAAGGAATAAATTATTATCTATGAGTATGCTCCCATGTATACATGCTTTTATTGTTTTTAATAAAAGAAGAATCCCAAAATATATTTTCAAAAAGTCATTGAAATACTTTCAACTGTTTTTTGCTCTATATAGCTCACCAACAAAAAGATTTCAAGGATGTCATGCACCAACTTTTGAAACTATCAAATTTTTTGAGCAACTATGTTTACAGTCAGGATATGAGTAAGTGAAAAGTCAAAAATCTATATTGTACATGTGAAATGCAAACTTTATCATTTACCAACACATGAATGTGCGAAGAACCCAGTGCCAGAGAATATAGAAGGCACATTCATTATAGGAGAAATAATGCTATAGTCCAAACTTAACGAATCATTCATAGAAATAGTCTTGATTTGTGGTAAGTCTGTGAAGGGACTAGTTTACTACCCAATGACAAAAGTTTCTACTTAAACAGTGATAAAGTTAAGCCTTTTACATATATATTATCTTTTTATCCTTTCTTTTTCTTTTACTTAATTAAGTTCCTTGCCACATATTTTATGGAGGTATGACTATTTCTAAAGATAATGCTTAGACATTTTTAATACCAAGTCTTGTTAAGACTTTGAATACATTGACATTAAAATTTCCAAATCTACTTGCTGTGGGCCTTTGTAGATCATTGCTCTTACTTCTGTTCTTTGCATGTGGCAACACGGAGACAAATGTTGTCATAAAGGGATGCTCCATGTGGCACATCATTCACTTCAGTCATTGCAGTGAATGTGTCATGTGTTTACTTGAAATGAAGGTCTCCATGGTTTCATGTCCTGTGCTATGATGCATCTGTGAAGCAGCAGCTGTATTTCACATGAGATAAGTTCTCACTTCAAAGATGATTAAAGTGGCTTCTGAAAATATGATTTATAAAACATCATGAAAAACATCACTATGCAAATAAAATTACATAAGAAATATAATAATTTCAGGAAATAAGGTACTTTTATTGTATAGAATAATGCCTGTTAGATAATATGTGTGTATATTACCTACACAGTAATTTAGACACTATGATTTTTCATGTTTTTAACAATTATTTGTACAGATGCATCATATATAAATATGACTTAAAAGTTATCTCAAATACTTGCCTATCTTATTAATACTGTTTCCACTGCCTTTAACAGTGCCTGGGATATAGTAATGTTTTATTAAAATTTTTTGAATGAATAAATAAATGAATTGTCATAGAATTATCTAGGGCTATCTATTTAGGGGGAAATAAATGTTTTCAGAATAAAATACACAGTTAAAATGTGTGTAGTTGCCAAATGAATACAGTAACTGTCTAAACAGATATAAAGTGGAATAATTTACTTTTAATTCCTAATAAGAGCAAGCAAAACATGCTTTTTCTTGAAGAGAAAGTTCTCTGCACCGGCCAAAGAGAAGCTCTCAAATTTCACTCTGCACAAAGTTACCTGAATATCTATTTTTATATGTGTACTTTTTACTTTTAAATGTAAATTATTTTAATAAAAGTGATATGAATACCTTTTTATCAATTCCCAGCTTAAGAAGCAGATCATTATTTTGAAGGCCCTCTGTATGCTCACTTAGATGTTCTGTGTTGGACCTTTATATAAATAAGGGGATTATTTTTTACAAATGGAAATCTGGTATATATACACACACACACACACACACACACAAACATAAACATAAACATAAACATAAACATAAACATATATATAATTTGATTTGGTAAATGTGAGTGGAATGCAAGAACCTCCCTGCATCAATTAAGCTCTCTATTTATTGATAGATATAAAGATAGAGAAAGATGGTTATAGAAATATGGATATGGGTTCCTACAGAAACATCGATCTTCTATTTTTCACAAAGACTGCCAGTTTGTGAGACTGCGTGGTATATAGTAGTTAAAACATACTTGGTAGCACGCTGCCTGGCTTCAACTCCAGGCTATAGCCTGCATCAGCTAGGTACTATATTTTGCTGTGTATAATGCACTGCTGTCTATAATGTGCACCCACATTTTTGGCCCAAACTTTCAGGAAAAAAATCTTCCATTTTAATTTTAATTCAATTTTATTTATTTATATTTAGATACGTTTTGTATTATAAAATAATTTTAGCATTTATTTTTGAACATATGGTACAATAAATTTTATGAAACAAATAATTATAAAACACAAGAACAGATACATACAAGGTATTTCAGGTACCACACATGTATAATGCACATCCTTATTTTTCCCTCAAAAATTTGGCAAAAAAGTGCATATTATACACAACAAAATATGGTAAATCATTTAATCTTGATTTGTCTCAGTTTCTTCTTTAGCTAAATGAATATAATACCAGTGTCTATATTACAAAAATATTATAGAATTAACTTATATATGAGAACCATTTAGAGTAGTGTCTGCCACGATATTATTATTAATACTTCTTCAGATTCCAATTTTCTAGCTGCTTTTCAGTACTATGTACTGAACTATAGCCTTTGCTGAACTTTTTTTCTCTTCCTTTTCTTTTTCTTCTGAGGAAAACTTGATTTTCCATTTATAAGTACAGTAATTTCATCTGGTCACTATAAAGGTACATTTTCATAGTTCACCTTTAGTGACAATAAGAAGAGTATAAAATGGGGTATCCCTAATCCTACCTCATGTTAAACAAGTCCAGAACTATCTTGGTCCAGAGCAGATTTTGCTTTTAGAACTTAGGCTGACTCTAAAACCTCACTGACTCGAATATGTCTGAAGTCTTTCCTTTACCCTCCATTTCTGAAAAAAACAAAGATGAGGGTGGAGAAGAGAGAATAGAAGGGAAGGGAAGGGAAGGGAAGGGAAGGGAAGGGAAGGGAAGGGAAGGGAAGGGAAGGGAAGGGAAGGGAAGGGAAGGGAAGGGAAGGGAAGGGAAGGGAAGGGAAGGGAAGAGGACACAATGACAGCTTTTAAGAACAAATTCAGGTATCTGTTGCCAAAGTCCCCCATGATTCCATATAAGAGCATTTGGAAACTGAAGGCCATGATCTTCAGCATATAAAGTTTATTTCCACCCATGCTATCACATGGACCATGCTGTGGAATAATAAAGGAGTCAAGGAGAATTTCAATAATCCAGAGAACACATTATAAACTTTTTACTAGAGTCCTTGCTTCCATGGATTCTTCAATGCTAAATAAATGTTTGGTAATTGCCATATAAACTAAAGTCTCTGCCTTAGTTCTGTATTCACTATTATTTGATAAATACCGGAGGCACTGTGCGTGGTGCTGGGAATCTAATAGTAAAGAAAACACCTCTTGGTGCTTCCCTCACAGAGTTTAAAATCTATTGGGCAGGAATTAGGGGACAAGCAATAAACAGATTGACAAGTATAATTCTGTGAGTTATCAATTTCTTTGGACTACATGAATTTCTCATCATCCTTGTTGTTTCATTAAGTGGTCTGACCAAGAACTTCACACCTTTTTCCTTTTCTGTAAGATGTGTTAACCTTTACACAGTTTTACTATGCAATACCAGTAACTGTGGAATGAGTTAAGTTTAACTCAAAATAGCTAATAAAACAATTTTCTCCAGTTTCATCCCTCAAAACAAACTGACTCCATCTAAAACTCTTCCAGAATATGAAAAGATGTATGTGAATAAACTCAATAGCCTACTAAAGTTCATCAGCTCACGTTTTAATAGTATTTGGTCATTTGGGACTCTACTTTCAGTATAGTACATTTGCACTGAAATGCAGAGGAGAAATGGTTTTAGTAGAATACAGAAGTAAAATGTAGAGTAAACTGCAGCAGCAGTAAAAATGAGGTTTTGCATGTGACTTGGAGCAAGTATCAGGGAGAATGAGAACAATGAATTCAAGGCAAAGAGTGTGCTTTGATAATCCCTAAAGAGTTTTGAGGAGCACAGCAATATTCATCAGGTTTGAACTTCAAGAGGATATACTTGCAGTAGTCTATAGAATTAATGACCTCCACAAATACACTATTTTGTCTTTTTTGAATAAGCTATTCTAGTACACATTTTAAAATACCAAGTGTACTTTATATAAATTACATTTTTATAATTTTTTCTTTTACATTTTTTATTTCTAACATTTTTCTTTTTCTTAAGTTGTTCAAGTACAGTTTCTCTCTTTTCACCCCACTACACCCCTCTGCACTATCCATCCTGCCTCCTGCCCTCTAACCCACCCCTTTTGGCTTTGTCCATATGTCCTTCATACATGTTATTCGATGGCCTGTCCCCTGTTATCCCCTATTATCCCTCCCCCCTCCTCTCTAGTTATTTCTTCTTTAAAACAGCAGTTAAGATCAGCCCACTATTTTAATACTAGAGTCTGAACCTATTATTCACCTCCTCACATGTTACATTGATAGAAACTATACCGAGCCAAACCTTGTGATTCTGCATGAAATCAAATCATATTTATTTTAAATCAATATAAAATAGTGTAATTATAGGCTCATAATGTACAGGTACCATCTATTGATGGGTATAGTCATTAATTTAATCAGCAGCTATTCATTTGATACCTACTGTGTGTAAGGCTATTTTCTAGACTGTGGAAGTAAATAAAATGGGCTGAAATCCTTGACTTTACCAAGTGTACTTTCTCATGGGGAGAAAAAAAAAAACAATGGGCAAGATCTATGTGAAAAATATACAATGTATTAAAAATGATGATTAGTGTTATTTGGAAAAATTAAATGGGGAAGCTGAATGTGGAAGTGATGGGGAATTATTATTTTATATGGGGAGGGGGTATTTAGACAAGTCCTCATTGAGAAGATACACTACTTATAATAAATGAAGCAAAATGAGAATATAACCCTCTTAGTGCATATGCACATAGACTTGAACATCATTTAACATTTTCAAAAAATGTGATGAAAACCAGAATTGTTATCTTCCAACCATTAAGAATAGGAAAGACAGACATTTTCTCCTTTCCAAAGGGTATTGTTACACTATCAGAAATTAGAAGTCTTCTTAGGCAGTCTGAAAAGTTGGTTATGACTCTAGAGACTACCGACTCTGTAGTAGATAGGCTAAAACTAAGTTTGCATTTGGCATAGTCTAACTTTACATGAGCCACAATAAATAATTCCATCGAGAGTCCCTTAGGGAAACATTTTGCAGCTCTTTAGCTCAAAATGAGGCAAGGCTTCTCTCAATCATATGTTCTAGAGAAGCCAGTTGAAATTTTACCTCTTCCAAGAAGTGATCTCAGCCAAAACCTCCCCAAGCTGCGTGGTGCAGATTTCCAAGGGTCTAAATCCTGGATAGCAGGCAAACAGCATGCTTGCTCCCTTGTCCATGGCAGATTTTGATAATAAGTCATGACAGTTTTTGCCATAGAATACTAAGACTACCTCAAAATTCTTCTTAAGTTAGACTTCTGGGCAGACAGTAACACTATAGCTGAGATGATTTTTAAGACAAAACTGAGAATATCTTTTGTCAATGGAGATCACAAGCTCTTTATAAAAATGGATTCTATGTACAGGACTCCTACTATTCAATTCCAATATAGAGGGGGGTTATCATAAGTGGGCACGAATATCATTCAACCCCTCAATTTCCTTAACAGAATGTAACCTTGCTATCAGACCATCTGTTGTTTTTTCAGTCATCAATGTAGGTTTGCATGTGCCAGGTACCTGTCCAATAGCTCAATCTTGAAATGAGTATAACATACCTCCAGACAAAATATGGTGAAACAAGTGATGCTTCTCAACATCCATCTTAAAGACATGGTCACAATTTATTTCTCTAAGTAGGTTCAAATTAGTGCATTAGCAGATAGCACACTTTACATCTTTGCAACGATGGTTGCCGTGATTCTCTCTTCAGCTTTCCAATTTTACTAATATATGTAGCAGCCAAATGAAGACACTTCCTGCATTTTCTGCAGATATTGAAGATATTGTTATTTAATAGCTTTTATGTTATAAATTGTTTCTAAGTTTTAAAAAATTGTCACGTGTTTATTTTTCCTGAAAGAAAATTATTTTCCTTTCAAATGACTAAAAGCCATATTATTTCAGTTTGCTTTTTACCTTGGCAGACACAATTTTAAACTTTAATTTTAAGTTTCAGCAAAAATCCTCTCCATATTTTATAATTACCTCTCATTTTCCTACTGGCTACTTGTCTATATTGAATCTGACTTGTTAAAAATACTGTGTGAAGAATATGAGTTTTATTTCAAACACCTCCTATACGTATAGAAGTAGTCACATGCACATTGGAAATTAATACATTCATACAGACCTTGTTTTCTGGACACCTGCAAGGGATACCAGTGTAACCGATCCATGTAATGGACACAGGGTGCCCCACATCCATGCTGTTTTCTGGGTTACTGTAGCTGTTGTCTATCTGTTGAGTATACAAGAGTATACAGCTACCAGCTCACAACTCTGTCCCTTTTTAAGTATTTCCTCAGTATCAGGACTTTGCCTCTCTTAAGGTTCTGTCCTACCTAGAGGAAGGCTTATGGTCGGTCAGTCAAGGGCTGCTGCAGGGATATAAAGGCTCTTCCATTCATTTCTATTTGAAGGAACAGAAAGGCCATTTAATCTCCAGAGTTCCACCTGCAATCTGATGAGACCTCACCTGCAATCACATCGTTGATCAGCTCTTTCCTCTGCTCTCTCTTGTCCTTCTAACTTCATACAGATAAGTCTCCCAAAAGCACTGCTAGATAAATCTGCACACAGCTCCCTGTCTCAGTGTCTCCTTAGAGGAATCCCAAACCAAGTTCCCATCTCAGTTTCTTTTCTTTCTTTTTATTTATTTTTTTAATTTTTACACAGAAGGAGCATCTTCCAGACAATGACAAGTCTAAAGAATACTGATGAATTAATTTAGATGCTGAATGATATTACTTTTTATAGTTCAGCATGTTTTACCACATAGTAATCTGAACCTATTAAATAGCTTAATCTACCTATTATGCATACTTACTGTCAATCTTACCAAATTAATTTTTCCAGATTTGTATAGAATATAAGCAAAAGTTAGAAATAATTTTGATCTTTGTGTTTGCTTTGGTTATACTTTTAAAGTCAAAGAATAGAATCTCTCTGACTAGCTGCTGGATTAAAAAGGAGAGACACTGCTATAGATTTTTTAATAAAATCTAAGAAAAGAAATAAAAAAAATTATGAAAGAAAATTTTTATAAAATTAAAAGAAAGGTAAAATTAATTTTTTACAAAATTATAGAAAAAATATTTCCGAGCATACGTACAATTATTTTGTTAATAAAATGAATGTCATAATCTTATGAAATCATGCTTCTCTTTATAGTTCTAGCACCAAATCAATTTTTAAAGTGACAGCTTAGCCATTAGTTAATGTTTGAAATTGATTAGTGAAACATACAAAGTCCCTTTAGGAGGAATAATTTTACTCAAGTATGGTATAAAGCAAATTTATCTATAAAGCAAAATTAATAATCCTAATAAAACAGACACTGTACTGTACCCATCATAAACCTTGAGAAAAGTTTCTTAAAATTTATTTTTATTCTATTTTTCCCATTACCATTTATTCCCCTTGTATCCTCTTCCACATTCATCCACCTCCCTCCCCCACTGCAGTCACTACATTGTTGCCAGGGTCCATAAGTCCTTATTTTTAAATAATGTAATTTTGAACCTTTAAGTTTATAGACATAATATGTCTTTTCAACCACAAGTATATAAACATACTTACTGAAGGTTAATATATCAATTTTTAAAATATCTTTTATGACCTGAAAACATTCTTGACAAATATTGATTAGTTGCACAAAATTGGTAAAATGCTATTTCCACATTTTTATCTGAGAAATAAACTTGAAATACATTTAAAGATTATGCATCTTTATTATTTCACCATACATGTCAGGTGCCTGGCAACTTCAATATGCCTCTAAATATAGCATAATGTATTTAAATAATTGCTTTTATATTTCTCCTATTTTATTAATAAACTAATAAATGTTTGCTTTGTGTGTAAGTCCTTTTTTATTTTTACATCCATTTTTATTTATTTTTTACTTTATATACTTTTTGTTGTCCAATTATACTTGTCCACATTTCCCCCCATCACTAATCCCCCACTACCCACCACCACCTCCACCCTGCCCCATTGTCTTTGTCCATGGTTCCCTTATACATGTTCCTTGATTATCCTTCCCCTTCTTTGCCCTGTTATTCCCCTGTGCCCTCCCCTCTGGTTACTGTCACTTTGTTTTTTATTTCCTCATCTCTGGTTAGATTTTGCTCTCTTGTTTGTTTTGTCGTTTAGGTTCCACTTAGAGGTAGGATCATACAGTGTTTGTCTTTCACCGTCTGGTTTATTTCACTTGGTATAATGCTCTCCAGTTCCATCCATGCTGTCACAAAGGGTAGGAGCTCCTTCTTTCTTTTTGCTGCATAGAATTCCATCATGGAAATGTACCATAGTTTTTTTGATTCACTCATTTAGGATAGGCACTTTGGTTGCTTCCAGCACTTAGCTATTGTAAATTGTGTTGCTATGAACACTGGGTGCATAGGTTCTTTTGGAATGGTGTTTCAGAGTTCTTAGTATACAATCCCAGCAGTGGAATTGCCAGGTCAAAAGACAGTTCCATTTTTAGTTTCCTGAGGAAATTCCATACTGTTTTCCACAGTGGCTGCCCCAGTCTGCGTTCCCACCAACAGTGCACTAGGGTTCCCTTTTCTCCACAGCTTTGCTAGCACTTGTTGTTTGTCAACTTGTTCGTGATTGCCACTCTGACTGGTATGAAGTGGTATCTCATTGTGGTTTTAATTTGCATCTCTCTAATGGTTAGTGATGTTGAGCATTGTTTCACATGTCTCTGAGCCCTTTGTATGTCCTCCTTGGAGAAGTGTCTGTCCAGTTCCTTTGCCCATTAGTTAATTGGATTTTTTGTCTTCCTCCTGTGGAGTCATATGAATTCTTTGTATATTTTGGGCATCAAACCCTTGTCCAAGGTATCATTGGCAGATATGTCTTCCCATATGGTGGGTTCGCTTTTCATTTTGCTGATGTTTTCTTTAGCTATGCAGAAGCTTTTTATTTTGATGAAGTCCCATTTGTTTCTTCTTTCCCTCATGCCCCTTGCTCTAGGGGACATATTGGTGAAAATATTGCTGCTTGGAATATTTGAAATATTCTTGCCTATGTTCTCCTCTAGGACTTTTATGTTGTCACAACTTATATTTGTCTTTTATCCACCTTGAATTTATTTTTGTGTATGTGTAAGTTGGTGATCAAGTTTCATTTTTTTTGCATATAGCTGTCCAGATCTCCTAACACCATTTGTTGAAGAGGCGATTTTTACTCCATTTTATGCTCCTGCCCGCTTTGTGAAATATTAATTGACCACAGATACTTGGATTTATTTCTGGGCTCTCTGTTCTGTTCCATTGGTCTATGTGTCTGTTCTTATGCCAGTACCAGATTATTTTGATTAGAGTGGCCTTGTAATACAGTTTGATATCAGGTGTTGTGATCCCTCCTCCTTTGTTCTTCTTTCTCAAAATTTCTGCAGTGATTCAAGGTCATTTATGGTTCCATATAAATTTCTGAAATGTTTGTTCTATATCTGTGAAATATGTCACGGGTACTTTAAGAAGGATTGCATTGAATCTATAAATCGTTTTGGGTAGTATGGCCATTTTGATGATGTTAATTTCCAATGCACAACCATCGTACATTCTTCCATTTGTTTGTGTCTTCCTTAATTTTTTTCATCAGTGTTGTGTAGTTTTCTAAGTACAGGTCTTTCACCTCCTTGGTTAAGTTTATCCCTAGGTACTTTATTTTTCTTGTTGCTATATCAAATGGGATTTTTCTACTGATTTCTGTTTCTGATATTTCATTGTTGGTGTAAAAAATGCCTTAGATTTATGAACATTGACTTTGTATCCTGCTATTTTGCCAAATTCATTTATCAGGTCAATTAGTTTTTTGGTGGAGTCTATAGGGTATTTTATGAACACTATCATGTCATCTGCATACAATAACAGTTTTGCTTCCTCCTTTCCAATTTGGATGCTTTTTATTTCTTTATCTTGTCTGATCTCAGTGGCTAGGACTTCCAATACTATGTTGAACAGAAGTGGTGAAAGTGGATATGCTTATCCTTTTTCTGATCTTAATGGGAAAGCTCTTAGTTTTTGCCCATTGAGTATGATGTTAGCAGTAGGGTTTTTTTTGTATATGGCCTTCATTATGTTGAGATATGTTCCCTCTACTACCACTTCGCTAAGTGCTTTTATCATAGATGGGTGTCATACCTTGTTAAATGCTTTTTCCTCATCCATTTATATGATTGTGTGATTTTTGTCTTTCCTTTTGTTTATGTGATGTATTATCCTATCTATTTGTGAATATTGTACCATCCTTGCATCCTTGGGATGAATCCCACTTGATCATGGTGTATGATCTTTTTAATGTATTGCTGAATGCAGCTTGCCAATATTTTGTTGAGGATTTTAGCGTCTATGTTTATCAGTGATATTGGCCCGTAGTTTTCTCTCTTTTGTGTGTCTTTATCTGGATTTGAGATTAGGATGATGTTGTCCTCACAAAAAGAGTTTTGGAGTTTTCCTTCTTCTTGGATTTTTTAGAATAGTCTGTGAAAGATAGGGTTTAGTTCTTCCTTAATTGTTTTGTAAAATTCTCCTGTGAAACCATCTGGTCCAGGGCTTTTGTGTGCTGGGAATTTTCTGATTACTCCTTCAGTTTCACCAGCTGTTATCAGTTTGTTCAGGTTTTCTGCTTCTTTTTGATTCTGTTTTTGAAGACTATATTTTTCTAGATATTTGTCCATTTTACCCAGGTTGACAATTTCATGGCATATAGTAATGAATTTCTTACAATCCTTTGTATTTCTGTAATATCAGTTGTAATGTCTCCTCTTTCATTTCTGATTTTATTTGTTTGAGTCCTCTCTCTTTTTTTCTTGATTAGTCTGGTTAAAGACTTACTGATTTTGTTTATCTTTTCAAAGAACCAGCTTTTGGATTTATTGATCTTTTGAATTGTTCTTTTAGTCTGTATGCCATTTAATTCTGCTCTGATCTTGGTTATTTCCTTCCATCTATTCTCTCTGGGCTTTGTTGGTTCTTCCAGTTCTTGTAGATATAGGGATCAGTTGTTTATTTGAAATGTTTCTATCTTTTTTAGTAGGCCTGTATAGCTTTGAACTTCCCTTTTAGGACTATCTCTGTTGTGTCTCACAAGTTTTGGACTGCTGTGTATATATTTTCATTTATTTCCAGAAACTTTTTGGTTTATTCCTTGATGTCATTATTAACCCTTTCATTGTTTAATAGCGTGCTATTCAGTCTCCATGAATCTGAATTTTTTGAGTTTTTTCCTTGAGGTTAGTTTCTAATTTCAAGCCCTTGGTCCAAGAAAATGCTTGATATATTTTCAGTTTTCTTGAATTCATTGAGCCTTGTTTTTTGCCCCACCATATGTTCTAGCTTTGAAAATTCTATGTGCATTTAAAAAGAATGTGTACTTTGCTTCTTTAGAATGAAAGGTTATATATATATATATATATATATATATATATATATATATATATTAGTTAAGTCCATTTGATCTAGGGCATTATTCAATGCCACAATATATTTTGGATGATATTTTGTTTGGAAGATCTATCCATTGTTGACAATGGGGTGTTAAAATCCCCTAATTTAAGTGTGTTGCTCTCAATATCTTTCTTGAAGTCCTCCAAGATTTTCCTTTTCATATTTGGGTGCTCCTATGTTGGGTTCATATATATTTACAATGTTTATGTGTTCCTGGTGGATTCTTCCTTTAAGTATTATGAAATGTCCTTCTGTGACTCTTTTTATGGCCTTTGTTTTGAAGTCTCTTTTGTCTAATGTAAATATTGCTACCCCAGCTTTTTTTTTTTCCCTGTCCATTTGCTTGAATATTTTTTCCAACCCTTTACTTTCAGTCTGTATAGATCTTTTGTTCTGAGGTGTGTCTCTTGTAGGCAGCATATGTGTGGGTCATATTTTCTTCTTCATTCAACTACCATATGTCTTTTGACTGTTTCTTATAAAACAATAACATATAAAGTTAAACAATTTTTATCTATTAAAGAAGCCTGAAATAGAATACTATTAGACATAGTTAAAAGATATGGTGAAATGTTTCTCATATATATCATTATATATATATATATATATATATATATATATATATATATATCATTATATATGTAAGAAAATATATAGCATTTTGCTCTATTATTTTTATTCAGATTTTTTAAAACAACAGTACAAAACATAGGTAATTGAAGCTTTCATTTGTACCTATTTTACTTTGAGTCTCTCCTTTTCTTCACACTGTTAGTTCCAATTCTAAAAATGGTGTCTAACTTTCTTGCCTATGTTCACTATAATACATATATATAAACAATATGTAGTATTGTTTTGCATATTTTAAAGTTTCACACAATTTCTTTAATATTGTAGACATCATTATGCAATTGTTTTTAGTTTCCTGTTTTTGGATTTTATTCTTTTTGGTAATTATAATACCTAGTACATTTAATTCAACTTCAATATTGTTCTATTGTACTAAATGGAACTATTTATTTAACTATTCTCCTGGGGTAATTAAGCCTCTGTTGTATTATTGTTATTTGAATGTGTGTGTTTAACAAATAATGCCATTAATCATCCTTGCATATGGTATAACACATGTAATTGTGGAAGATAGACTATGCCAATTCATTAGATTATCTGAAATCATAAACCAGGTTACTTTACATATTCACTCTCCTAAATTAAGGTTACAGACTACTGTTTTCTCAACATTTTCTTTGTATCTTAACCTTATATATTTTGCAGTTTTTATCTATGATATTTAAATAATTTATCATCTTTTATGAATGTAGCTTTCAATGACTATCACTGACCTTCTCAGCATTAGCATTTTTAATTTGTTTATTGTCACTAAGTGACTCGTTCTGATTGGAAGTGTTCTTTGCCATTTTCTTCTATTTCCCTCCCTCTGCCTTCTTTTCTCCACCCTAATCTCCTTTACTCACCTTGTTCTGTCTGCTGTATCATTCTGTCAGATTCAGTTCTGTTTTTCAATTCAGCAGTTATTCCAACCTCCAGGATGGTCAGTCAAGAATCAGTTTTTATATTTACTCAGAGATGATATCAGACAATCCAGTCTGTGGCAAAGGACTGGCTCAATTCTCTCAACCTTATTGCTTGTGCCCTCCTATCTCCCCAGACACCAGCTTCATTGGATCTGAACCTTGGCAGTTGTTGAAAAGTGTTTGTTTGTTTTCTTTTTTTCAGAACCATTTTATAAGTGGGAGAACCTCCCTCAGATCCTGGTTCCAAACACTAAGGCTGGCTTTGGTCATCCTGTACAGCATGGGGAAGCTTTATTTCCTTTACTTCAACATGAACTAGTCCCCCGTAAACCCACAGCTTCAGGCTTGCTCGCTCTTTGGCATTCATGTTTTGGTACGTGTAAATATTTCTCTTCTTTTTGAGTTCAAAATATTTCTCTTCTTTTTGATATCTTTTTAAAATTTCTCTTCTTACAATTTATCTATAATTACTAAACTTTGGAGTGGGAGATAAAACAAAAGAAAAATTGTAAATTTAGAATGTTATCCTGATTCCATGTTATCTTGATGACTGCTATTCAATTTATGTGTCATAAATACACACTTGTTTCAATAAACTTACAATTACATTATTATTTAGGTGACTCTGTAATAGATTTTCATATAGATGTACTATATTTTATTTAACTAATACACTGTAGATCAATAATCATTTGTTTCCATAATTTGTTCCCATGAAAATGATGCATTGAAAACCTTTCCATCTATATCTTTCATGCCTTTGTTCAATTATTCTCTTAAGATAATTTCCTGGAGGTAGAAATTATGGGTTAATAATGCATATGTTGAGATTGGAAGCTAAAATATAGAGCTTCTAAAAATTTATTTTATCTTTAAAACTGGAGAATAAAACAGAAAAAAGCATATGACTAAGCCATGATTTGCAGCTCACTCTTAGAGAAGATTGAATTGCTGTTATCACAATCAATAAATTAGTTAGTTAATTAAACATAATGAGTGTTTATTCAGCCTTTATTATATATTATATATATATAAGACAGTAGTTTTTAAATTTTTGGTTTTGCCAGGACTTTTACATTCTTAAAAATTATCTAGGACACCAATGCATTGTTTACAATGTGGGCAATATCTATCAATATATACCATGGAAAACATGAAAACCGACAATTTAACTTTCTTACAAATTAATTTATTTAAAATAACATTAATAATCTCATTTCATCTCAACATAAATAATGTTTTGAAGTGAAATGATCTTTTTCAAAACAAACAAATAAACAAACAGAAAAAGCACTAAGAGCAGTTTGGCTTTATTATTATTCAAATCCCTTTAATTTTTAACTTAATAGAAGACATCTGGATTTTCATAACTGCTTCTTCATTCAATCTGTTGTAAAATGTTTTTTTTTTAATTTGTGGTTGAACACATAAAGAAATCCTGTCTTTTTTATTATAAAGTTGAAAATGGAAAAGTGGGCTTATAGCTTTTTCAGATTGATAGTTGACAGTCTTTATCATCTAGACCACTTCACTGTGGTATAGTGGTCTACCACTACACCATTTTATTGCTTTATACCAACCTCAATATGTGGTAATTTCTTAAATGTAAGTTGCTATTTGAAATTTGAAACCATATAAAAGATATTATTTGGCATATTATGTTTTGTTAAAAATATATTATTTGTCTTTGCACAGATTTTGGAATATCATACATTGGTCATTTGTGGAACAATTGTTTTCTTTGGAAGATGTCATGCACATCTTCCAAATGTTGACACATTCATTATATGATAACAAAAAAAATTGTTCTTGTTACAATTATGCCTATCTTATCAGAAGAGTCTTTAGAATTAGAAAGCTGTCAAATTTACGTTGATAGATAGAAGTGTTCCAAAATTATATGTTTTACTCCAAATTTTAAATTGTGTCATTTGAGGAAAAAGTACTGTTCAATGTTTTTCTTAAACACTTTAAAGCCTTAAATTAATGGCTTGGTTTCCAGTAAGTGTCTGTCAAGTATCCATGTCTGAATAGACATAGTTCATCAGTTCTTTCAAATAGAAAAGATATTCTATGAAAAGGTTGCCAGGATAGTTTGCTACTCATACAGTTGTGTGTGTGCTTTTCCTTGAAACAACCAATATATTTTGGTACATCAAAGTGTTTCATACACACTTCCTGTTTCATCATACAGCAGAAAGACAGTATTCAGCCAGCTGAGCCTTGAAAAGTGTACTGACAGCAGTAAGCAGAACTCAGAAAGACCAGCTGGAAAATTGTTGGTGTAGTCTGTACAGAAAATGACAGTAGCCTTGAGCACAATAAAGCAGCTCTGAGAGATTCAGGAGTTGAAATGTCTGAATTTGGGCGATGAGATTTGGAGAGGGTGATGTCAGGGATGATGCTTTCATTTCTAGCTGTGAGTTTGGTAGACCATTGTGCCACTGACATCGGGAAGGTGGGAGACTGGGCTGGAAGCAGCAGAGAGGTGATAAGTTTGTAGATGAGAAAAAAGTTTTTTTCAACCTCTTTTAGCCCCTGGCTGGGTCTGAATATTTACTGTAAAGACAGGTGAATAGAAGATTACAGATTAAGAGATTATGAGGCAGGGAGACTTCAGAAGAAAATGAAGACCCAGAGAAACTGATGGACCCTTGTACTTTTATGCTAGGTTTGGTGAAGAGTGGACAGTTGTGGAGCAATATAGGTTAAGAAGTATAAGGTAACTGTAGTAAACTGGGGGAGCTTTAGCGAGGCCTGTTTGTTAGAATTCTTCTTGGTATTTCTTTCTCTTCTGAGATAAAGATGCTTCTTTTCTCCAGGTACAGGGAAGACACCTATCACATGAGGGGTTAATGGCCTGTTTCAAGGAAGAAGGGCTAGGCAGGGGCAGGTGGGGTTGGGGCATGGGGTTAGAGTGACCTTCTTGTTTCCACCATTTTCTTAAACTTCTTCAATTTAAAATATTTGATATTCCAAGGTCTTATATTTTGTAGTGGTGTATCCTGAACCCCATCAAGGTAATTTTTAAATAACATGAATTTGATGTGTTTGTAAGAGTCTTTGGGGAGCTGTGGGATAGACTTGAATAAGCAATACCAGGGAGAGGTTACTTCTCTGTCAGAAGATCTGGTGACTACAAATCCTGCAAGTGAAAATGATCAATCAGATAAGCATATAGAGTAAAATGAGAAGAGGGACTAAGACAAAATGCAAGGAACATAATATTTAAACAGAAGCCTATGGAAGAGCCTGAGGAGGAGTGGTCAGAGGGATGGCAGAGATCCCACTAGAGTGCTCAACATTCCCAGTGTTCCTATAACCAGGTAAGGAATGGGCAGGAATCACAGAAGCCTTATCAACAGAGAAGGTAAGAGTAACTTTGGCTGGAACAAGTCCCAGGAGAATACTGGAAGAAGTCAGATGAGGAACAAGAAATTCAAAGTGAGAGCTTTTGTAGTATCTAGGAAAATGGCAGTCCTGTCCTTGCAGAGTCATTTGTAAACTCTACTGCAATATGATGAAGGGCGTGCAGTGTGAACCATCTGTGGCCCATACATCGTATGCCGAGTAATTTGGGAGTAGGTACTAGATGCACAAACTGTCCAAGTTTCTGACTACAGGCTGTTTATTTCAGATAAAGACTCTGGTGAAGGCATTTGATTGGATGTGGACAGAACACTGGATTGCCTCAAGTTTCAGAACAGGGATATTTTGAAATATAAAAAGAAACAGACATTGTAGAAAATTCATATGCTGAATGGATCTATGACAATGGTGATAGGAGATAACTCCATGACCACTGACTGAAGATGCAGATTTTGTGTTTGAAATAAGGATGGCTTGCACCTCAACTAGTAGGAATCATGATTCTATCTTTATGTGTAATGACTTAATAATTTACTTTTTAAAGCTTCATGCAACCAACACTTAACATATAGCATCAATTATTGAAGATATGTTGAGTCAGATTTCCCTAGTGTTTGCACAACAATTAAGCAACTCCTGAAAATGATGCTTATGTTTTGAGCTAAAATTTTAACATAGCTTCCAAAGTTATCTCATTTATCATTGACTACTGAGAGAATTTGATTCCATTTATCACTTAATTAGTGGAAGGTAGTTATAAGCAACGCAATAGCTTGAGAATGGAGCATTGGTATCCTAAGGAAGCAATAATAACGCTGTAATAGTTTATTCACCATCTTTAAACAAAATAATCAGTCAAAATTAGATGCATTAGGTTCTCCATCACTCCCCCAAAAGCCCTTTAAAATCCATGTGTAATAGAAAATATCCAGAGTTCGCAAATGCCATCCTTTCTTATGCCCTTCCTTCATCTGTTTTGCTATCATTTGCAGTAAGCTTCTCTTCTCTTCTATTTCAGCAACTGTGCTAGGTAGACCCTTTTGTCTGCAAACACCAGAATCTCATCTGGTGTTTTATGTAACCTTAAAAATAAAATTATTGGTAAAATGTTTGGTAAATAGTAAAAAGTAAATCTATTATGATGCTTGCAAGATGTATATTACTTCTTTAAGTTAAGTAATTAAGTAATTAAGTTAAGCCAAAATTAAGTAATTTAAAATTCTGTTTTTAATACATAACATAGAAGATTAGACACAATTTTATAGCCATCTGATAAGCATCCCTATGGTAACTTATTCTTGGAGCATTCTATATTGTTATTTTTTTTCTAAAATTACTGCTAGTACACACGTTTTTTTAAAAGAAAATGACTGACAGTGCAAATAAGATGGTGATTGAACAACTTGTTATTTCAGCTATTGACAGTGCTTCGTGATTCTGGTATTATGAAGAGCCTTCTATTTATAAGTTAGTCATTATCTTCGTACTATAAATAAAGATAAAGAATTCAGTCTAACAAGCATTAATTGACTACGTTCTGTGCCCAAGAAACAATGCTAAGAACTGCGGGAATATTGCTTCTGGCAGAAAGGAGCTCTAAATTTTGTTAAGGAGGAAGATGTACAATGAAAACTCTAACACTAGGTAGTCTGTGATGAAGACTATACAATTACACACACACACACACATATATGTGTGTATGTGTAAGGATGTTTGATAGGAGGTCAGAGGAAGAAAGAATTTTTTAGGGGGAAAGGAGTCGATGTCTTCATATAAATGTTGCACCTTAAATAAAGAACACATTCCGATAGCTGACAATGGAGAGGTAAACATTCCAAGCACCAGACAAACTTCAGTAGTCATGGTCATGTGGTCAAATTCAAAAAATGCACAGTAGTCTAGGGATACCCAGGCATGCAGTACTCAGAGGCACTGGGTAAGAGGGGGAGAAAACATTAGTAAAAATAAAAAGGGAGGAGCATATTCAAGTGAATTCTGGAAGCAGGCTCTATTTCTTCCTTTGATGCTTTCTGTGTGGATTCTCAAATTCAAACAAGTTATTCTCTCCCATAGATCTGAAATAGATTCTAAAGAAAGAAAATTTGGTCCATGCATAGGATCTTTCTTGTTGGAAAATACTGCAGTAGCTGAAAGGGAAAATAGGACCAAATGAGTATCTCTTTTCTGAAGTTTATTCAACTAAAGGAGTTCATCATCACCAAACTCTTATTATATGACATGTTAAAGGGGCTTACATAAGAAAAGGAAGAAGATCAAAATTATGAACAATAAAATGTCAATAAATACAAATCTATCAACAATTGAATCTAAAAAAAAACAAACTAAGCAAACAAGAAAAACAGTCAGAATCATGGGTGCCAAGAGCATTTTGATGGTGGCCAGATGGGAGGGAGGGATGTGTGGGGGAAATGGGTGAAGAGGTGAGGAGATTGAGAAGTACAAGTAGGTAGTTACAGAATAGCCATGGGGATGTAAAGTGCAGTGTAGGAAATGGAGAAGCCGAAGAACTTATACATATGATCCATGGACATGAACTATGGTGGGCGCGGTGCTGGGTGGAGGGGAGCCAAGAGGAAAAAATCAGGAGAGATATACTAACACAATAAAATATATCTAAAATAATAAAGTTTATTCAGCAAGCATTAACTATTTAATATGATTCAGACACTGAGCTAAGTGCTGGAGTACAATGATGCAGAAAATACAAATGATTCTTGTCCATATGGAACATGCATTCATGTTGGGAAATGGACACTTAATGACTTCAGAAATATTTAATTGTAAATTGTGATAAGTACTGCGAAGGAAACATTTAGGGCATGATTAAAGGTATTTTCAGGCCTGTCCAATTTATGTTAAGAGTTAGATTGGCATTCATGTTTCTCTTAATAGATACAAATTTCTTGACTGAATTATCATTTGTATACACAAGCTTATCTCTCCTCATACCAATGTAATATTCAAGAAAGAATGTGAACTTTGAGTATGTGTAATAATTTGGTTAAAATTTGAGTTCAGCTAATTATTACCTAATCACTTTTATCTGACTGTTTATCTGTAGAGACAATTATTTCCACCTTATAAGGTTGTTGTAAGAATTAAAATTAGTATATGTAAAAGTCCAAAAATAGAATTTATCATATTAATTAATAAAAACTACCACCATAGGATTTCAATAAACTTTCAAACATACAGGTCATCATTATGAAAACACATTTCTTAAATTTCATCAGGTAAAATATGTATGTTAATAACATATTGTTGTAAATATTGGTGTTTAAAGTTGAAATTTAATCAAATATACTTTTTCCTACTTATCCCCAAAAGTTAAGGACTAGTTGATGAATAAACAGGAGTTTCCCTCTAAATATCAGATATATTTCTGGAAGTACTGGATTGAAGATCATGACTGGAATCTAGAGTCAAATTGGCTCTGAACAATTATCTGTACCCTACATCCCTAGTCTAGATCTTGGGGTGACTCATCAGAGGAAAAATTGGGATCTGCAAAGTCAGGCAAATGTCACCTAAGCAGTAGTGAGGATTGATGATACCATTTTATTGTTGAAGCCTAATAGGAGGGGCCTAGTGAGAAATGCCTCCAGACCTGTATCTTAAACGTCAGCCTGGCCTGACCAAGGTGTGTTCCTCAGGTGAAGCATACATATGGCCAAAAGCACCTCCTGGCCTGGGCCAACGCTCCCCTCAAAGACCATTTGAGGCTGAGAGGCACATATTCAGTTTCCTCTCCCAAGTCAGGAGTGTCACCATGCTACACATCTCCCAGGAAACAGTGTGACAGACAAGTAGCGTTGTTTCAAATGCCCATGAAGTGCAGTATGAATGAGGACAATCTAGACCAGGAATAAATTGAATCACTTGGGCTGAGAAGTGAATAAGAAGGAGGACGTGAAACGTAGATGTTGTTGGCTTTACACTTTGGCCTAATACCACCCTTCACTCCATTATTCTAAAATACATTTGCTTACCCCCTTCAGCTGTTCATCTCTGGTCTGTGTCAAGGGCTAGCTTTCTCTTATTAAGCATATTCACACGATATTCCACTCTGTCTACAAGGTCATGTCTATTTGTAAAACTGCTCCCTAGGATTCTGATAGTTTTATTTCATTAATTGGAAAATTTTTGAAAATGCTTTTCTTAATACAAACATTTCAGAAGTAAATGATAATTATAGAATTTACCATAATTATTAGTTTAGTATTTTGATCTTTTGATAACTAAGTGTAGGGTGATAGCCCTTAATGAGTACAGAAACTTTGTTCATTTTAATTTTATTTGACTATTTGTATATTCCAGGACATGGATATATTTAATTGGACATAGGCAAGCTGTGAGGGGCAAATTGAGAAAGGGAAGGAGAAAGAGAAAGTGTGTGTGAAAGGTAGATAGATATCAAAGAGATACTTTAGTTGTGATAGTAAAATAAAATTAGTAAATGACAGACATTAGAAAGGTAGAAATGATCATTTTCATCTCCTTTTTTAAAGAAGACAGAACTGTGATCCAGAAAAAAAAAAAACAACAAAACAAACAAACAAAAAACAAAACAAAGAACACACACACAGTAGCACTAAATCCCAGACAACCTGAGCTTTCTTCATGTCTCTTGAGTTTCTGCCACAGAGCTGGAGATTACCTTGCTTAGAATTCCTTCATTAAATTAGGGCACTGAAATAGCATGTGAAGTGGATTTCAAGTACAACTCAATCGTGAGAGAGTAATGAAGAGACTAAGGCACGGGGCATGTCCGAAAGAATATTAGCTTACGTTCAGGAATAAAAGTTAAGAGAATCATTGAGCTTTACGTGGTTATGAAAGGTCATGAAGGGACTGGGGACATAAACCTGGCCTCTCACATTTAGCAATTCATCTTTAAAGTGTGAACCACAAAATTTTGATGCTGTAGTTTCCTACCTAAATCTTGCTGTTCCAAATAGCTCAGCAAGTACACCTGGAGTAGGGACTGGTTTTCTATCTCTGTAGCTGATGTGAAATTCAGCCCACCAACTCAGGAGTACAAGAGCTATTGTTACAGGACTAAAGGGGTCCATTTGTCTGCACTCATTAGAGCCCAATAAGACATGAACAGGAGTTTGCAGCAAAGAAAGTAAGGGTTTATTTTTAGGAAGTGGCCCGGTCCTGGAGATACATGTGAGTTAATGCTAAAGACCTGGCTTCCTAGCGGATGGGTTACACTATAGGGAAAAATCATTAATCCTGGTGACTAACAGAGTTAGGTCTGTGGTCTGTACTGATTCGTCAATGTCAGGGTAGGGAGTAGCTGATCAGTGCAAGCTGGTCTTGATGTCAGCCATGGCATTGCTTCTTCTGGTTTTGCCAATTTTCTGGGCCAGGAATTGAAACACAGGCCTAGATGTTATCTCTAGTTTGACTGAACTCTGTCTCTGTGGTCAAGAGAACTGAGTCTTTGTGCCTATGAGTATTCGGTGCTGATCAGAAACTTCGTTGTCCTGAGGGAGAAGGACGCAGGTGAGTCAGGGTTCTGGATGAGGCCCATTTGAATCAAAAAGGAAAGAACAAAGAAAGGTCATGTTAGAAAAGCAAAGTCTCTACAAAATTACACTATTCATGCATTTTATATTTAAATCAGAGGTAAAATTGACTCCTGCAATGATCTTGCCAAACTGGTAGAAATTTTAATATTGGAAAAAGTTTAGATTATTCTCTTTTCTCATGTCACACTAAATTCAGGAGTCCACCAGTGTATAGAAAATACACAGAAGGTCTCTAATTGTAAGGCCCTTTTGTCCAGCTCTCACCAAGTGATGCCTAAATCACTGCTCCCCCCCAGTTTTTGACCACTAACCTCTTTAATCTCAGGAAGGCTATTGCTTCACTACTTTTTTGTTTTCCTGAAAGACGCTTACTCCCGCTCACTGTGCTCTTTAAAGGTACGGCCCTTTACAAGTACTCAGTCTCTTCAAAGATTTAAATTTTAGGGAAAAGGTAAGACCTATTGTTTTTAATAACTGCTGATTTCCACTGTACGGTGTGATCTTCAAATCCAGCGGTACCTGCTGGAGCTATCTAAAAACAACGACGACCACAACTGTGGACGCCGTGCGCCAAGTCCCGGCTTGCACCAGTCAGACTTTCAATGCTGCCTTTCTGTCATCGCTCACTCTCGAGGCCACTGAGATGTTCTGTCTAAACCACATCTTTCCAAATACGATGCTGGCAAGCAAGAACACAATACAACTTGCACTGTGGCACTCTAGAGTAAAAAAGCATAAAGCAACCATATGTGAAATATATTTTAGGTTTTGAATTTCATAAATAAATCAGCCTGCACTGCTGACTAGAGTTCTTTTGAGGTTTCTGGGGATTTTTGTCTGTCTTTCTTTTATTTTTAAAGGTTTTATTTATTTATTTTTAGAGAGAGGAAGGGAGGGAGAAAGAGAGGGAGAGAAACATCAATGTGTGGTTGCCTCTCACATACCGCCCCCCCCCCCCACTAGGGACCTGGCTCACAACCCAGGCATGTGCCCTGACTGGTAATCAGACCAGTGACCCTATAATTGGCCGGTCAGCACTCATTCCACTGAGCCACACCAGCCAGGGCCAGCTGTCTTTTAGTTGCACTAACTTGGATCATGGTACTAGAATATTCAAATACCTTTTTTATAAGATGTTACATTGTATGTGTGGGTGTGTTAGTTCTACCCCAGTGTTTCTGACACATCAAGTGATAAAGCAACACAATCTTCCACTATGAACCTCTGGTTCATTTTATCTCAATGACTGATCGTTTTTTCCATGCAGATATCAATATTCTTTTCACTCCCCATCTCCCAAGAAACCAGCTATTTCATTAGGTTTCCCTGGTCTGTCCAGTCTTGGTAAGTCTTACAACCACTAATGGGGTAATAGGGACTAAGCATTAATAGGGTGAATAGGGTATAATTTGTAATGGGGACTCCCTTCATTATAAAACATCTATTCAGCATTTATGTTAATGCATAACTAAATAGCTGTCTGTTTGAAGACTTTACTTATATCAAAGCTATATTTCCAGAACACCTCATTTTCTGAGAGAGAGAGTCCCTCTAGTATTCACTTTTTAATGTAACTATTAAAAATGCAACACAGGAATTGGAAATGCTCCTAAATCGTTTAGTAACTTCTTTTGACATTTTCATTACATCTCCTATTACTGGAATCAAAATGAGAATAAGATTATTTCAGAAGTTTAAAGGAAGCCCTCCAAAGCAGTCTGTGTATTGTGACATGCAGTGTAAAATTTCAAATTATTGAATGTACAGTGCCTGAAAAAGAGAGAGGGATACTGAGAAAAGGGCAACTTTGCATTGTTTCTCCCTGTGGATGTCTCTCCTAAGTATATTTGGGATTGGGCTTCTCACCGGTGGTCAGGGAAGCTGATTACCTTTTGCTATGGATGCTATAGCGAGAACGTAAATATGAAATGGAGGCTAGACTTATCATCATTAAAGCCTCTTTTAATTCTAACATTCTATAATTTAGCTGTGGTTACACAACTAGCAGGTAGCAGTTTAGAAGTTTTCCTTTTCAGCCTGTTCTTCTAAGGCAGATGCATAACTCACAGAATGAGTTTGAAGCAAAGATCTCCTAAAGTGTTCTGCCTTTCTGACCATCCGAATGATATTTTTCTCCCAGGCACTGGGAAGGGTTCATCCCTGCGGCCATGAGACTATCTACCCAACAGGCAAATAGCGACTGTTTAGCAGAAGTCATGCTGTGTGGCAGATGTAGTGGGTTTAGTGTTTTACTTGCATTACCTTATTTTAATTTCATGATAATCCAATGATTTGCAATACTGCTAAGCATCCCTTTTGAGAAAAGCAAAAGCCTTACTTAACCCTGTTTCTTGCTAACACTGGAGGACATTGTGGAAATAGTGGGAGTGGGGCATGGGGAAGCTCTGACATTTCCCTCTGGCATCACTGTGGGGGGAAAGCAGGTTACACCATTTGCCTTCTGAATGTGCATGGGGCAGGCCGTCTGTGTTCACTGATACTTTTATTCATTCATGTACCAATATTTAGTCAAGGTCTGCCAAGTTCCAGGCATTGTGCTAGTTGATAGAGATAACATAAAAAGTAAGGTGGTATGAATTGTGCCAGGTGAAGAGTAAAAAGTACATGAGAGACTGAGATTTATTCTAAATTAATGTTGTAAAGTTGGTGTGCTAGAAGGAGGGAGTAGCTTTGGATAGCCTAGTCAGAGATTATATCATAATTAATATTATTAAATTTCCTTGTCAGGAGCTTCACACGGGTTATTTAGTGAATAATTGATGTCAGAAACGCAGTCCTTGATATGGAGGGGAAAATCTAATTCTCTCAGGATGTGACTCCTGGACCTCCCCAAATCATCTGGCTGAGGCGCTCCCTTCCCAGACATCGTGGATATTAGGGAGTGGCCGAGAGGATACCTTTAGCCCAGTGGGCTACTTCTCCATATGTCAGTTTTGTAATGAAGCTGTCAGCCAAGGTGATTTATCTTTGTATCATGTGGTCCTTTAAGAATTTCTTTCTTGGATAATTGAATGTCACTCATCCAGGGAAGCTCCTACTTCCTGCATTAGGATGTCAGGGGAGGCATGCAATCAGGAGCCGGATGGCCACATATGGCATTGCACCATACATTACAGGGCTGGCTCCGCATGGGTGATTCCTGGGCCTGAGGAGCAGAGCTGCCTACCAGCTGGAGACCCCAGAGGACTGCAGAATGTGCCGAAGACGCCTGACACTTTACCTCATTAAGTATAAATGCAAAATTATAACGGTCAATGGTGAGACATGCCAAGAGAGCTACTTTTACAGCATCTTTGCTGCCTGGACATGCCTTACCCTTAATGAACTGGAAAAAAAAAAAAAAAAAAAAAAAAGGACTTCAAAAGAAAAGAAAATAAGGGCTCTGTACTTTGCCACTACACTATTTATTCATCCCATTTTGTTTAATGCACTTTGATGTCCCCAGAAATTTGATGTACTCTCCTGAGATTAATTGTAGGTGATTCACGTAAATTAGTATTTTACTCCAAAGAAAAGGTCTGGAAAGAGAGTGAGTTAATAGTGATAACCTCTAGATGGTAGAATTATGATAGTTTTTAAGGTCCTTTTTTGGCTTACCTGTAGTTTTAATCTTAAAAAAATATGAATGAATTACTCTTGTCACATAAACAAAATTATGTGACAAAATTAAGTTTAAATTTTAAAGATTTAATATTTATCATTCAATAAATTGAGAAGAAAGTATGTTATATAAATACAATAAATCAGTGTCACGTATTCCTCAATATTGGGATTAATATTCTAACTGTTAAGTAATGTCAATTAGTTACATTTTTTTATTTATCTTTAGATGACAAGTTTGAAATATACAATGCAATATTGAAAGTAACATATTTTTTTTTAATTGTATCCTTCTAAGTAATGAATTTGTTCCCCATTTTGGCATTTTCTTTTGTAAAATACTTTTATTTTTGAACATATTCAAGTCCTTTCTTTCCCCATGAAATAAATTTGGTATGCAAGTTCTGGGGTGTCTATTCATTAACATCTTCCTGCTGTTCACGTTCTATTAATGAAACAACCCATCTCCCCCCTACCAGCAGACTCTTAATTCCTTCCCAAAATCCATCTGCTTGTCATGGGCTTCAAAAGTCAAATTCCTTTGCAAAATCAACTCTAACAAAGCCTTCATTCATGAGTCATTCAAATACCTAAGATTGTTAGCTATTTTCCAATATTAGATGCTCTGAAAGTGTGTTTTTGCTGTGATTATAACTCACATAATTGGGAAATGGGTGGCCAAGGAATCCAGGAACTCCTTATAAAACTTGCTATTTGAGTTTGAATACAGACACAATAAATTTGGCTGCGTTTATCCATCCATTTTGCTGTCCTTCCTTCTTTCTCTACCTCCCCTGCTCCCTTTCCCTTAATGATAAATACAAGTTACTTGTATCGACAGTCAGTTTTTATCAATCAAACTTAATCCATGGAACCTTCAATGGAAGGCCATTTATAGAAGTTACATGAAATGGAGTGTTAAAATGTTGTCAGTGGTGAAAATCTAGAATTTTGAGGAAGTATAAACCTATTCCCAGATGAAGTTCAAATGCACTTTAAATTTGTGGTCTTCTATGTTAACTTATATATGTCAGTATTTCTATGTGTGTTAATACAAAAAGATTATGAAAAGAAACATTTAGCTTCTGCTCCCTAATTGATATCCCTGCCTTTTCTCATGAGACACATACCATTGAATATCTAGCAAATGAAAAAACACTCATCTCCCAACTCCAGCTTTGTCCTGGAGCCCTGTCCTTTCCTTTCTCCGCAGTTACAGTGTTGGTTACTTCATCTAGTCTCATGCCTTTAGATTCTAACTCTACATTGATGATCACAAACTTACAACCTCAATGTGGATCTCTGCTCAGAACTCTAGACTCATAAACCCAATTGACAAATTGACATCATAGCTTAGATATCAAATAGGCATCCAATTTAACATGTCCAAAGCTGTTTCTACCTAATCTCCTTGCCCTCTCAATTAATGGCAGCTTTACTCTTCTGGTTATTCAGGCCAATGTCCTTGATGCTATCCTGTTTTTCTGGCTTTTTTACACTCCATATCTACCCACCAAAAAATTCTATTGGCAAGACTTGAAATATATAATAATCTGGTCCCTATTTATCACCTCCAACAATTTACCTGATCCAAGGAGCAATATCATTGCACTGTCTTAGACTATCTTACCACTATCATTGCAAAATCTTAGACTAGATTCTCCACTCGAAGTCCTTTTTTCTACTGCCTATGGTCTATTCTCAATACAGTATCTGCACTGGTACTCTTCAAATACGACACAACATGCTGTTACTGCTCAGATCTCTCCATTGCCCCCTACCTCCTTTGGAGTGAAAGGAAATTGCTATATGATTTTGTGCCCCAGGAGCTCTCAGACCTCATCTATTATCCTTCCTTTCTTTCACATTCTATACCAGCCACTCTGGAGTCCAGACTGTTCATTAAATAAGTTAGTGAATTTATTGGCAAGTAGATTTTTCCTGTCCTTCTCTGTTTAGAATACATTTCCTCCAAATATCCACATGGTTTCCCCTCATCCTCTTTCCCTTCTTCATGTCTTTGTTCAAAGAAGAGAAACAAAGAAGTATAATAGCCAAGATCACGGAGTCCAGAGGCAGGCTACCTGCTGCCTTCAGGAGGTGGCTCTGCTATTTTCTGGCCTTGGGGATATTGGACAAGTTGTTAACCTCCCTGTCTTCTGTTTCATTTTCTATAACAGGGGGCTAATAACAGTAATTACTTTGTAGAATTGCCATGAAGATTGTGAAAACTAATACAGAAACCTCACTAAAATGGAGTTGAAGCCAGAAAGAGGAGCTCTCACACAGTACCACCTGATATGAATTACAGGAAGAATTCTTAATTACAGACCCCACAGAAGAATCATTACAGGAAAGAATCATCAGTCATAGGTCCCAGCAGAAAAAGATGTACATTGCATTTTCTATAAGAAACTGACTATGCAGCAGAAAGAAAGAAGGAGCTCCTACTTTTTGTGACACCATGGATGGAAGTGGAGACTATTATGCTAAGTGAAATAAGCCAGTCAATGAAAGACAAATACTGTGTGATCTCACGTATAAGAGTAATCTAATGAATAAAATAAACTAATGAGCAAAACAGAACCATAGGCATGGACACGTGGAACACACTGCCAGTGACCAGAGGGGAGGAGGGAGAAGGATATTAGTGGAAAGAAGGGAGAGGGTCTAGTCAAAGAACATGTTTGAGTGACCCATGGACATGAACTACAGTGTGGGAATTGACTGTGGGGGCAGGTGCTGGGAGAGAGGAAGAGGGCAAAGGGGGAGAAATTGGGACCACTGTAATAGAATAACAATAAAAAAGATTAATAAGAAAATTTAAAAAAAAAGAAAATAAAGAAACTGACTATCCAGCTACTCAGCCAATAAGAAACCATAATCTCTGTTAATTCTTGCTTTTCTCCAATGGACTTCTGTTCAAAACAACCCTTTCTAACTTCCTTCTTTTTCTCCATGAAATAATGTTCTTCTTCTTTGTTTGTTTGGCTTGTTTGTGGTTTTTGCTATAGCTTATTTGTCTAAATTGCAATTCTTTGCTGTTCCTAAATAAAGTCACTTTTACTGTTAAAATAACTTTTATTTTTATTTATACTTTGTGACAATAAAAATGCCATTTTCTTAATAAGATTGTCCTTACCCTATATTAAAATTCCATAACTTCTCTAACCCCAACATCATACAATTCTCTTTCCTGTCTTTTTCCATCTTTTATACTTTTAAATATTTACTAATTTTTATATTATCCAACACTCCAATAGATTTAAGATACATGAAAACAGTGAAATATTACTGTTAATCAACTAAGCCAACACTTGGAATATAGTAGATGGTCAACAGCTCTATGTGGAAAAACGTAAGGTTGTTGACAATACTATATTTAAATGCATGTTGGAAATCAATTAAAGCTCTTGGATGCTTGACTTACTTAGAAATCTTACACTTTGGATTCTGAGAGTCCTTTAAGATACAGCATGGCATACATTGAAAATAGCCTGTTACATTGTATAGGGTTTTATGCTATAACAACATGGTCACTGGCTGTCACTCCAGAGTGACATTTTAGGTGATGTCACTTTAACTATGAAAACATGTTAGAGATAAATTGCCATGTTAGAGATAAATAACTTGTAGGCAAAGAAGTCAGATTAAAACTATTTGGCTGCATTCTAAATGTCTCTACTTTTATTTTAAAAGGTTATGATATAACATTTTAAATAGTTGTATAGTCCAACTATTCAGGACCAACGTATTCTACCAAAAGGCAGAATCGGAACCATTTCTATTTCATTTAAACCATTTTGCAAATAGAAGTTCCATGGAGAAGAAGTATTTCTTGGCACATAGTAGGCACTTATTTAAAACATTTAGAAAAAGAGCACTCCTTGAGTAAATCTTGCCATTTTATTAAAGTCTACTTTTCCCTACAAGAGGAAGAAAAATATATTTTTTTAAGAATTATATGAGGAAGGATAAATAAATAAATAAAAACGAATATAAGTGTACAAAGTCTGCCTGGAAAAAGTCCAGCCATTGTTAATATAATGAGAACAGTTTGCATGACGTTCATGTAACCTGGCAGCCAAGGAGAGTGGACTGGAATGTGCATCTGTGAACAATAACAACTTCACTGTAGTGGTCAGTGGGGGGTGGTAGGCACCATTGAGTGAGCATGTGTACTGTGTGACTGTCGCATTCAAAATGATTGAGTGAGTAGAGCAATGAATCTGCATTAAATTTTGCATTAAGCTTGAACATTTCTCTGTGGAAAGTATTCAGATGATTCAGAAGGCCACAGTTACGGGAAACTGGTGGTCGGCAGCTTCATCACAACAACACATCCACTCATGCATCAAGTCTGGTGCAGAGTGTTTTGGTGAAACATCAAGTCACTTAGGTGACTCAGCTTCCCTGCAGCCCAGATTTGGTGCCCTGCAACTTTTGGCTTTTCCCAAAACTAAAATCATCTTTAAAAGGGAAGAGATTTCAAACTGCCATTGCAATTCAGGAAAATACAATGGGGAAGCTGATGGTGATTGGGAGAACTCTGAGAGGTGCTACGGTGCCAACTTTGAAGGGGACTGAGGCGTCATTGTTCTATGTACAATGTTTCTTGTATCTTGTATCTTCTTCAATAAATATCTCTACTGTGTATAGGGCATGGCTGTATACTTTCTGGACAGACCTCATATATATTCTGTTGCCTTTTCATGCCTCCCTGTGATTACTAACCACTTCAGAATGAATAATTAATTAATAATATTTATTTTATTTCTATAAAACACTCATCTAGATAGTGGGCTTAATGATAAAAAGTCAGAAAATATGTTTCCTAAATTTAATTGTCAGTGTTTTGTTGACATTGTTGGTGAGTTGGAAACGAAACTCTGAGTAACTCAAGAAAGCACACTAGAAACTAAATCAGTTCCAGAGAACTCCTTTGATAGATACTCACGTCTGAAATGTTTTAAGGGATACTTGATAAAGATTGTATTGAACTTTTTAATTTTAGAAGAAATATTTACCTGTAGAGATAGTAAGGACATTTAGACCATTAACATAATTGATGAAAAATGTAAATCACAGTAAAGATGACTGCTGTTAATATTTCTAGTTGATAAATGATATTGTTAAATTGATATTATAGACTTTTAATTATGACTTTCTTAAAAATTTTGTGCAGAAATTTATTGTAAAAATGTTTAGAATGAAAAGAAGACAAGACTACAGGATAGGTTTGCAAATCATGTATCTGTTAAAGGACTTGTATTCAGAATATATAAAATCTTTCAAAAGTCAGTAATAAAAAACAACAACCCACTGAAAAAAGTTTCAACTGATATGGAATGGACACTTCATCAAGTAGATGCACAGATGGCAAATGAACACATGGAAAAATTAGTCATCATTAGTAATTATGAAAATATAAACTGGAATCACAATTAGATACTTCTTTGCACATATTGAATTATCTAAAATTAAAAGGACTTGATCATATCAAGGGTCTCAAGTACTTGAATCAGTTGAATCCTCATCAACTGCTAGATGGTATATAAAATATGCTACCCTGAACACAGCTTTGCAATTTCTTAAAAGGGTAAATATACATCTGCCACTTACTCAGTTATTTCACTAATTATCAGAGAGAAATGAAAGCATATTTTATTTTAAAATTTTATATGAATGTTCATAGCAGCCTTATTTGAAATACCTCAAAACTGAAAATAATGCAAATGTGCAAATGTCCATCCAGATAATTAAATTGTGTGTGTGTGTGTGTGTGTGTGTGTGTGTGGAATTCCTACTGGGAAATAAAAAATGAACTACTGATACACCTAACAACATGAATGAATTTCAAATAATGATGGTGAGTAAAAGAAGCTCAAAAACAAAACAAAACAAAAAAATATATATACTGCATGACTGCTGTTATATGAAAATGCATAAAATGGAAACTAATCTCTAGAGAGAGAAATCAAATGAGTTGTTGCTTCAGGGATGATAAGTAAGGAGAGGTAGGAGTGAGGGATTATATAATAGTTTGCAAGGAACTTTTGGGTGGGGATAGGTATTGCTCTCCTATTATGCTGATCACTTTTAGGTATATATAGATGCTAGAATTTACAAATCTCTATTACTCTGTTGTATGCCAGTTATATTACTATATAACAGTTTTTAAAAATACATACATACACATATTAAGGAATAAGGAAATAAATGAATGTTCCATTCACATGGTCATCACGAAAAAAATCAACTCTTCCAAGAATTTATGTCACCAATTCTGCAATCAGAACTTAGATCAATCATCTAGAGACAGGGGGCTCAGACTCTGTGGAGTGTTTGATATTGCGGTGAAGTGTTTCATTTGTTGACCACTGTGTTGCCACAAATTAAGGCTGGGAAGATCCACTCTTGCCCTCGGTAGACGGAAGAAAATGCACGGAGCCATGGGGATATTTGATGTGCCTTTAATCACAGGTGGGTGAACCACACATGCCACAAGCTGGGTGTCTAACTAGTGGAAAGCCCTAGATGTTTAAATACTAGAGGGGAACAAAGCCAGAAAACTGCCAAAACCTTACATAACATAACATAGTTCTGTGCATGCGAGCCCATTTCATGTTACGAGAACAGTTTATCGGACCCAGGCTCAAGGCTCTGAGAACACTGGTTATCAGGCCCCTCCAAGGCTGTGGGAACACTGCTTCCGTTAGCTACCCAGACATCTGGGTGAGGAAGCCAGACTGCCTCCACTTACCCTACAGCCATTTGTAGGAAGCCATGGTGCCTACATAGGAAAATAGGCCATCATAACTCCATGGCTTATTCACATGCCTAAAGATCCTTTTTATTTTGAAAATTTTAATTCTGTAGGAAATTTAAAAGATCAATATGACAATTACTTATATACCCATTAGTAAATACTAACTCCAGTGTTTAATTATTTGTATTTCAGTATTTTAATATAGCCATCTATCATGTTGTTAGACACAGAGGAAGAAAAAGTCTGCTTTTTATAGCATTTACTCAACTAAACTCAATTTCACAATTGACGAAGACTATTAATTTTTAATGTAGAACTGATAGAGATATAAAGTAGACACCAAATTGTTTTATAAACATTTAGTTGTGGAACTGGTTGATGAACATTTGCAAAATGGCTCTAAAGACTTTCTTGTTAATTATCAATTATGTTGGTCGAGGTAGTGAAAAAATGGCTGCTTTTCCCATATTACTTCCTCTATTTATTCATAAACAAAGCCCAGTTACAATATTTTTAGATAAAGCTTTCTTGATAATCTTAGGAACCAGATAGAACAACAGAGAAAATACAATCTTATAGGCATCCCCTAGTCCTTAAGGTACAGTATTAGATGAAAAATATACTAGATAATATAAGGCGTAGTTACAGTTTAAAATAGCAAAAGAAGCTCTTCCGGCCAAGATGGAGGAGTAGGTGGGCACACTGTGCCTCCTCTCACAACCAAAGTTAAGGACAACAAATATTTAGAAACAAGAAAACAACCAGAACTGATAGAAAATTGAACTGTATGGAAGACCAACAACCATTCATCCAGACCGGTAAGAGGGGCGGAGTTGCGGCAGGAGAAAGTGGAGGTGCGGACCCGGGAACACAAGCAGCAGTGGCTGGCGGTTTCCAAGTGTGCAGGTGGCTGACGGGACCACAGGCAGAAGCTGTCTCATGGGGTGCAGACCCAGTGAGGTCTCGCAAGGCAGCCAGCTGACCAGGTGGTCCCACATTCGCACGCGCAGATAATCCAGGCGAAGGGGAAGCGGCGGAAAGGACGGGATCTCAAGAGAGCCCGGAGCAGGCGCCATTGTTCCCTCTCGGACCCCGCCCCCACGTACAGAGTCACAACTCAGCGGCGGGGCTGCCCCGCACTGGGGAATATATAAGGCTCCACCCCTCATAACGTAACAGTGGCGACCAGACCAAAATCAAACCAAACCAAAACAAAACAAAACAAAAAAAACAAAACAAAACAAAAAAACACCAAAAATGGCTCAAAACAGAAAACAAATTAGAACCCCAGAGACAATTCCTCTAAGCGACGAAGAAATAGCCAACCTATCAGAAGCACAGTCCAAAGCACTGGTTATTAGGATGCTCACAGATTTGGTTGATTTTGCTCACAAATTAGATGAAAAAAATGCAGGCTACAATACATGAAATGAAGGAAGATGCATAGGGAACCAATAGAGATGGGAGAAAAACTAGGACTCAAATCAATGGAGTGGACCAGAAGGAAGAAACAAACAACCAAACAGAAAACGAGGAAGAAACAAGAATTCAAAAAAAGGAGGAGAGGCTTAGGAACCTCCAGGACATCTTTAAATGTCCCAACATCCGAATTATAGGGTTACCAGAAGGGGAAGAAGAAGAGCAACAAGTAGAAAAGTTATTTGAACAAATAATAAAGGAGAAATTCCCCAATCTGGCAAAAGAAATAGACTACCAGGACGTCCAGGAAGCTCAGAGAGTTCCAAAGAAGTTGGACCCAAGGAGGAACACATCAAGGCACATCGTAATTACGTTAGACAAGATTCAAATGAAGGAGAGAATTCCAGAAGCAGCAAGGGATAAGGGGACAGTCACCTACAAAGGAGTTCCCATCAGACTGTCAGCTGATTTCTCAAAAGAGACCTTCCAGGCAAGAAGGGGCTGGAAAGAAGTATTTGAAGTCTTGAAAGACAAGGACCTACATCCAAAATTGCTCTATCCAGCAAAGCTTTCATTTAGAATGGATGGACAGATAAAGTGCTTCTCAGATAAGGTCAAGTTCAAGGAGTTCATCGTCACCAAGCCCTTATTATATGAAATGTTAAAGGGACTTATCTAAGAAAAAGAAGATAAAAAATATGACAGTGAAACGTCAGCAAACTCACAGATAGTAACAACCACACCTAAAACAAAAGCAAACAACTAGAATAGAAACAGAGCGTCAGAAATGGAGATCATATGGAGGGAGAGCAACAAGGGAGTGGGAGGAGGAGAGAGGGGAAAAGGTACAGAGAATAAGTAGCACAAATGGTGGGTAGAAAATAGACAGGGGGAGGGCAAGATTAGTGTGGGTAATGTAGAAGCTAAAGAACTTATGACACATGGACCTGACCTAAAGGGGGGGAATGTGGGTGGGAGGGGGTGTGCAGGGTGGAGGGGAATGATGGGGGAGAAATGGGACAACTGTAATAGCATAATCAATAAAATATATTAAAATACAATAAAATAGCAAAATAAAATATCTGTATCAGGAAATATCATATTTAAATATACCTGTGTTTTTATTCAAAGTTAAATTTTAATTATAAATTTAAAGAAAAAAGAAGACAATTTCTGATAAGTAGAAGAAAGCAAAAGCATCAATACACATAACTACTCCAATAATATGCTGCTGGCTTAAATTTACTGAGTGTAGATCCATAGAACAGTGTGGAGTTTGTGAAGTCTGCGGTCTTAGAAGGACCTAAAAACTTTCATGAGTTTGATCTCCAGAAACCCCACCAGGTTTTCATGGTAAATAACCAAGAGAGATCTGCTCATAGCTCTGGCAGTGAAGGGAAAAGTGGCCATTGTGAAACACACTAGGTTCTCTATAACAAATTTCTGTTCTCCAGGGGAGCAGATTTTGTCAGAGCCTTGTCCTAGCTGAACTAAAGGTATTTTCCTCACTCTAGATTCCTCCAGCCTTCCTATCTCATCTAGATAGAATATGGGGGAAATGTTAAACCACTGGAGAAAATATGCACAGATCAGAGACAGAATCCCACTTACTTAAACACTGAGACATAACGTTAAGACATTAGAATGTTTTCTGTCCTCCACCCATCACCACTGTGCCAACAGGGCTGCAATGTAACAGCAGGGATTATAGCTTAAAGAGCTGCAAAGGAAAAAGTGCTGCAAGAAACAGACTTCCTGGGGAATAGTTTGCAGAGAAACCAAAGTCAAGTGAGGATATAAAAATAAAACAACTGGAGGAATTCAAAGTTCCTGGTACCTACAGTTATAGCAAATACAAGCCCAGACCTAATCCTGGCAAGACTAACAAATCCTCATAATAAATGGCTTTTTAACTGATTTCTTGTTAGGCAATATATGCCCAGCTTTCAACAAAAATATTATAAAAAGAAATGTTGAAACACTAGATAAAACAGTCTGAAGAGACAAATAAATCAACAGAATCAGACTCAGATGTAATCCAGATGATGGAATTAGAAGATAGTTAATTTTAAACAACTATGACTAATACATTAAAGATTTCAATGGAAAAAGACATCATGCAGTAATACCTCAGTGATATAAGTAGGGAGATGGAAATATTTAGGAGGGAATTCTACATATCAAAAACACTGTACTAGAAATGAGATAATGTCTTTGCTAGATTTATCAGTAAAATATAGCTGAGGGGTGAATCAGTGAGCTGAAGAAAAATAAAAAATAAAAACTTGGCAACTAAAGTGAAAATATAGAAAAATAAAAATAAAGCCAAAAAGTCAATAATTATAAGACAAATTCAAAATTTTTGATATATACAGAATTAGAAGGCCAGAAGAATTAAAAAGGTAAAACAGAAGTGTTTGATATAATAATGAGTGAGAAACTTTCAAAAGTAATGACAGACACCAATCTACAGATCAAGGAAGCTCAGGATAAGATTTAAAAAAACAACATCTAGACATGTTGTAGTCAAATTGCAGAAAACAACAACAAAAAAGGAAATAATTCTTGAAAGAAGCTAGGGAGGCAGTGGGTGATAGAGGGACATTACTTATACAGGAAATAAGGGACAGAATTACAGAAGACTTCTCATCAGAAAACATACAAGCAAGAAGACGATGGAATAAAATACTTAAGGTGTTGGGGAAAAACAAACAAACAAACAAACAAACACTAACAACCAAAAATACCCCACCAACCCAGCAGTCTATATCTAGTGAAACTGTACTTCAAAGGTACAGGATGGCTGACTTCTGTATTCATATATAAGATGCTTGGAAGTCACCACTTTCCCCTAGTAAAAAGTAAAAAGATGAAATAATAAGTCTTCTTGTTTCACTAAGAGAGATGAGGACATAAGGCAAAATGTGCTCCCAAGAATAGACACCGACAGGTGTGTACAGAGAGCATTGGCTTACTTGAGTGGAAATCTCCTGAGGAACTACTTCTGGACCATAATTGACACATTTCTGAAGGCTCAGTTTGGACAACTCCCAGAATTAAAAACTACAAGGGAATCTAGTTCCTGGGGGTGTCCCTTAATTTTTTGAGATTCTTCTCCCAGAGCTCAACCAGTTTCTCACAGTAAATATTAAATAAAAATCTCCTAGTGCTTCCATTTGAAATGGGCCCATTTGAAATGGGCTGTAGTACTCTGATCTGTGCATACTAGTAATGATGCAATCTCTAATATATGCAACTTATGCTGCAATTTTTTAATGCAACTACCATAAGGTTAATAAAGTCTACTCTCAGGAGAAACTACTTAACTGGAGCCTGATCAAGTTGGGTATTATCAGAGGCTAACTGACTTGAGGACAGGGAAGTACCCAGCTCCAGCTCTCTTTAGTTTTCCTCTTCCACCTAAGAAGGGAGAAAAAGCTGAGAAACCCTTGTGAAGTTCACAGTCCACAGATTTAGGCTTAATAAAAGTTTGAGACCTAATCATAAAATTAGAGGAAGTTTCTCCTCCCCTCACACCTCAACAACACATTACAAAAGTCCATTGATAAAATTCCTTTTACCTAGTACATTATATCTGGCTATGAAGGGAAAAAATTGAAAACATACCAAAAAAGCAAAAATGAAACAAAACAAAAACATAATTTGTAGAGATGGAGCAAGGAATATTGAAATTATCAGACCAGTAATTTTAAACAATATAATTAACGCAAAAGGTTCTAAGGGTAGATAAACATGCAGAAATGGAGGGAAAATGTAAGTAGAGTTGGGAATCCAAAGAAAGAACCAACAAAAATTGCTAGAGATTAAAAAATACTGAAACTGAAATGAAAAAATCCCTTATTGGGAGACTTTACATGGCTAAAGAAAGAATTTCTGACCTTAAGAATATCTCAATAGAAACCTTCAAAATGGAAAAACAAAGAAAATAAGCTGAAGAAAACAGAGAGAGAGAGAGAGAGAGAGAGAAGAAAATACACACTGGCTATGGGACAACTAAAAAAGATGTAACACATTCATAATGGGAATACCTAAAGGAAAAGAGAGAAAGAAATAAAAAAAATATTTGAAGATATTAAAACTCAAAATTTTCTCCAAATTAGATGCCAAGCCAAAGGTTCATGAATCTTACAGAACACCAAGCAGGATAAATGCCAAAATTCTAAGCATGTTATTTTCAAACTTCAGAAAATCAAACATTTTTTTCCTAATCCTAAAAAATCCAAAATAGGAGAGAAGAACTTTATTTATAGAGAAACAAAGATGATTGCATCTTTCTCAGAACCCATGGAAGCTGGAAATGAGTAGAGCAAAATATTTGCTGTGCTAATAGAAAAAATCCAGTAGCTTAGAATTCTGTACCCAGAAAAATTATCTTTCTTAAGTGAAATAGAAATAGACTTTTTTAGGAAACCAAAATTTGTTGCTTGTAGACCTAGCTGGCAAGAAATATTAAAATACATTCTTTAGAGAGAGGAAAAATAATATAGGTCAGAACATCTTATGAAGGGAAGAGCAGTGAAAAAGGAACAAGTGAAGGTAAAACATCTTTATATTCCTTATTTTTCATTGATATAACAAATACCAGTTTGTTCAAAATAACATCAAATTGATATTCAATAACATAGTATTTAAGTGTCATTTATTAAATACATTTATTAAATACATGGTATCATTTTGATTTCAAAATATAACAGCTATAAAATGGGTTTTATCTTTTTACTGTTACTATTTCACAGAATTTCTTTATTTCTTTACCACAACTCAAGCTAAGCAAATTAAAAAAAATTTTTTTTTTCTACTGAACTCTTTTTTGTGTAGCTTTATTCAGGCCATATGCAATGAAATTTGAGTATCAGTTTACAAAAAGATAAAGTTTTGAACATACAATGTTGATTAAGTATAATACAGTTAAATACCCTGTTTTTAACATTTGTGTATAAATTTTAATAATATTTTATACATTATTTGTACTTATTTATATATGAAACATAAATGCATATTTATGAATCAATTTTATATACACTTTTTGTTTTAATTCAATAGAACCAATAGTATACAAATATAATAGGGTAACATTACATTTAATTTGTGTTGGTAGTATCAGATTTTTTTCATCATAAAAAAGAAACAATAAGAAAAGCAGCAAGAAAGAAGTGATGGTACACAGTAATTGTGAAATTTTTACTTTACTTTAGGGACCAACGTTTAATCTCTGGGCAATTTTGAAAATATTTTCATCTCTACTTTGTAGAAACATTTATCTCTTATATAACAGTTCCTTTATTTCAAGTTTCTTTTCATAGAGGTGGCTAAAGATCTTTTGTCAGCTTAAATACCATCAAACCATTCAAGAAAAAAGTTAATTTTCACCTTGGTTATTTTCAGCATGTTTTTAGACTTGCTAAAAATTCAATAGACTTTTGTTACTTTTTCTAACTGAACCTCAAGACGATCGTAAGATGATATATTTAATTCAAAGCTGAGAGCAGACCAAATTACTTGAGTAGGCAACATTTAAAATAATTCATCAAAATCTTGAGGTTGTTACTTTTATGTCCTTAGCCAGTGAAAGCCATATTATAGACAAGGCTTGTTGAATAATTTCAGACTCAAGTAAAATTACATATTTGTTGTCTAAGCAGAGCCTGAAAAGGTACCTTTTTCTCAAATGCTGATGTGCTGATGTATGATACATAGTACTATTCTTTGGGAAATTGTTTGAGTCTTCATTTCTTGAGCAGTGAGCATGGATTTAAGGTGTTCTTATCAGTTTGCTAGTGATACAGCTATCACATAAGTGCATAAAAACCCATAAACCATTGATGCTGACCATTAATATTATTGCCAAAAAACAGTTATTGAAATATCTTCCTGAATATATGTTAAGTAAAGAAGGATAATACAAAACTACTCACACTATATGAGCTCAAATATAATAATAACATGCAGAAAAGACCAGAAAGAAATATATCCTAACTGTAAGAGTTTGTTGAATAGCAGAATTTTGGATGCTATATTTTACTTTTTTATACTTCTTTTTTATTTTCTCTTTATAATAAAAATATATTATGTTTACAATTGGAAATAAATTAAGTACAAAAAACCATTGACATTCTTCTAAGGCGTGTGTGAATCACCACCTCTCCCTCTGGGGTCCCGCCGTCCTCTGCTCATCTGTCTGTGCATACATATGCTGTCACAGGCTAACCTTTGTAGCATCTGAGGTTGGTTAAACTGGAATTATGCTCCCAATTTATAGCAAAGAATACGGAGGGCAAATCAGTAAAAAGAATCACCCAAGTTGCCACAGTTATAAAGCAGCGGAATGGGGAAAGTTCTGCTTTCTGAGGCTCCTGTGCCTGTGCTTTCCACTGTGACGTGTTGACCTGTTTCCACGCTTGAACCTTACCAACGTAAATGATGCAGGCTCCCGGGATTGCATTTGTGGAGGCTAGAATGTGCTTCATACAGCCTTCTTTGCATGTAATTACCTCTTTTTCCAGACTTCCACAGCATTTTACCTGAGTCTTTCCTTTGGTTCTTAGTCTACTAAGCAATAAGATCTATATAGACAAGTTATGTGTCTTTCTATCATTTTATCATACATCAAATGCATATTGAACATTTAATATTCTTACATGCTCTTCTAGGAGATGGGGGCAAATGCTGAACAAGACAGGACAGGTCACTGCTCTTGTTTTATACAATAAATAATAGGTTGATTTCAGAAAGTAAAAATTTCTGGAACAAAGAGTTTATACAAAAAGAACAGATTGGGTAAATAAAGTGCTTTGGGTAGTGAGGGAAGATGAGGAAGTGACATAAAGATTGAGAACTAAATGGGAAGAGTCAGTCACACAGAGAGCCAGGGAAGCCAATGAGAATGCTAAGATCACAAAGCAGGGGTTTGGCAACTGAATGAAGAGACAGGAAGCCCATGCCCTTGGAATACAGTTCAAGAATGTCTAAGATTATGCCATGAATGCTGATGATGAGTTTGAAAAACCATAGGACTGTGTTATGTAGGGAAATACCCTGAGCTGAATTGTTTTACAAAGATTATTATGTGGAAACTGGGTTTTGGATATAAAGGTAGAAGCAGGGAGACCAGTTAAAAAGTTGTGAATATCATCTTAAAACAAGGTGACATGTTTTTACAATGGCTATGAGAATGTGGGAAAATGGCGCTCAGCAGGGGAAAAGCTTCAATATAAATGAAACTCTTTTGTTACTAAATGTAAGTGTTTTCTGATATTACATCTGAATATTCTCAAGTATTTAGCTTGAATTATCAACATTCTATTTATTTTTAATATATTTTATTAATTATGCTACTATAGTTGTCCCATTCCCCCCTTCAATTCCCTCTGTGCTGCACACCCCCATCCATATCTCCCCCCACCTTAGTTCACATTTATGGGTTGTACATATAAGTTCTTTGGCCTCTCCATTTCCCATACTATTCTTAACCTCCCCCTATTTTGTACCTCCCATTTATTCTTCTTACTCCCTGTACCTTTTCCTCCATTCTCTGCATTCTACCTCCCCTCTGATAACCCTCCATGTGATCTCTATTTCTGTGATTCTGTTCCTATTCTAGTTGTTTTCTTAGTTTTTGATTTGGTTGTTGATAGTTGTTAGTTTTTTTGTCATTTTACTGTTCATAGTTTTGATCTTTTTCTTTTTTAAAGAAATATTTTATTGTTGTTCAAGTACACTTGTCTGCATTTACCCCTACCTCTCCCCCCACCACAGCCATCTCCACCTCCCTCCCCTGCTTCCATCCCCCCTTGATTCTGTCCATGTGTCCTTTATAGTTGTTCCTGAAAACCCTTCCCTCCTTCCCCCCAATTATCTCCTCCCACCTCCCCTCTGGTTACTGTCAGATTGTTCTTAATTTCAATGTCTCTTAATCTTAATTTCAATGTTATATTTTGCTTACTTCTTTGTTTTGTTGATTAGGTTCCACTTAAAAGGTGAGATCATATGGAACTGGAGAACATTATGCTAAGTGAAATAAGCCAGGCGGTGAGGGACAAATATCATATGATCTTCTTCTTTTTCTTAGATAAGTCCCTTTAACATTTCATATAAAAAAGGCTTAGTGATGATGAAGTCCTTTAACTTGACCTTATCTAGGAAGAACCTTATCTGCCCTTCCATTCTAAATGATAACTTTGCTGGATAGAGCAATCTTGGATGTAGGTCCTTGCCTTTCATGACTTGGAATACTTCTTTCCAGCCACTTCTGTCTGAAAGGTCTCTTTTGGGAGTAAAAGACAGAAAACTGTACTTAAATAACAATTAAAATAAAATAAAATTTAAAAAAAGAAAGAAATCAACTGATATTCTTACGGGAACGCCTTTGTAGGTAACTGTCTCCTTTTCTTTTGCTGCTTTTAAGCTTCTCTCCTTATTTTTAATTTTGGGTAATGTAATAATGATGTGCCTTGGTGTGTACTTCTTGAGTCCAACTTCTTTGGGACTCTGAGCTTCCTGGACTTCCCAGAAGTCTATTTTGTTTGCCAGATTGGAGAATTTCTCCTTCATTATTTTTTCAAATAAGTTTTTAGTTTCTTGCTCTTCCTCTTCTCCTTCTGGAACCCCTATGATTTGGGTGTTGGAACATTTAAAGCTGTCCCAGAGGTTACTAAGCCTCTCCTCATTTTTTTGAAATGTTCTTTCTTCCTTCCATTCTGGTTGATTGTTTATTTCCTTCCGGTCTAATCCATTGGTTTGAGTCCTGGTTTCCTTTCCTTCACTGTTGGTTCCCTGTACATTTTCCTTTATTTCACTTTTTATAGACTTTACTTTTTCCTCTGTTTTGTGACAACACTCAACCAATTCTGTGAACATCCTGATTACTAGTGTTTTGAACTCTGCATCTGATAGGTTGGCTATTTCTTCATTGCTTAGTTGTATTTTTTCTGGAGCTCTGATCTATTCTTTCATTTGAGCCATATTTCTTTGTCTCAGCACACCTGTTACATTGCAAGGGGCAGAGGCTTAGGTATTCGCCAGGGTGGGGCAACCCATGGCACTGCATTGTGGTACTGCTCGTGGGAGAGGGGTCTGAGAGGGAACAATGCCACATGCTCCACTCTCTGCCAGTTTTTAGTCACTTCCCCCACTACCTACAATCAAAATGGGCCCTTCTGGTGCTGATTCCAGGGTGGGTAGGTGGGTTTGTGTACATTTCAGGACCCTGTGGGTCTCTCCAAAGGATGTTCCCGTGAGGCTGGGAGTTTCTCTTGCTGATACAACCCCCATAGGTTTTTTCAGTCAGAGTTTTGAGGCTTTATTTCCCAGCTCTGGAACTCTAGGTTGTGTGGTTTATATTGCTCCTAAGTTGTTCCTCATGGTTTATCCACACACAAATGTGGGACCACCCAATCTGCCAGTTACCACCCACCCCAGTCCACCAACCACCGCCTTGCCCCGAGTCCTCTCCACCTCTGCTGCCTGTCTCTGCCCCTCCTATCGGTCTGGATGAATGTTTCTTCTTTAACTTCTTGGTTGGCAGACTTCCATAGAGTTTGATTTTTTGGCAGCTCTGGTTGTTTTTCTTTTTTCATTTGCTGCTGTCTTTTTTTTTTTTTTTTGGTTCTGTAAGGAGGTGCAGTGTATCTTTCTATGCCTCCATCTTGCAACATTCTAACTGGGTTATGGAAGGAATTGTGCTTGTAATTTATAGGAAATCTGCTAAAATGACTTTGGTAGATGAATCAGTCACATTTTTTAATGTTGGGGAAAATATAAAGTCACTAACAATAAACATAGTATCACAAATTAGAAGAAATATTTGAGCCATGAGCTATTTCTTTAGTGATTTTAAAATTAAAGTGAAATCTTATATTTACATTTTGATGCATTTGAAGGTTCCTGAGAATTTTACTGTATTCTCTTATCTAATATAAGCAGGGAGAAAAGCCACCTATTGCAGTAACACTATGTAAATTTCTTAATGGATTATTTTCTAATAGATTCTTAAGATTTCTGATTCCCAGGTAGTTATTTTTAAAATTTGCCTTTAAACCTAATTTTAGTATAGGCTGTCTGATATCATTGCCTCAGAGAAAAGAAACAGTATGAGCGATGCTGCACTATTAGCCAAAGTGGATGTGCAGCTTGCTCTCTGTATTTTTCATTTCATGATGCAAATGGAAAGATACTATTTACAGTTAAAGCAAATAACTACTATTTTCTATAAATAATGGAAACAATTTATTTTATTTCTTTGAAATTTAGGACAATGGGAATGTTAAAATAATGCTTTCAGACCATTATATTTTACTCAACTAATTGTCATTAAGAAGTATATATAGAAAAACAAAGTTTCCTCTTTTAACCTTCAATTATTATTTCATTGTGTACTTTATATTTTGTGGGTGTTGGTGAATACTTAATGAAAAAGATACTCTTTCCTAGAGTAAGGTTGTTTGTATTAGCCTGTAAGCAAAATAATGACTATGTTCCGACAAACGCTATTCCGATTTAGTAGTTTAGTCTCATTCGCCAGATTTATAAAATAGTCAAATGGGAATAATCAAGTACCACTCAAAGATTTTTCTCAAATAATTAAAGTTTCTCATCTTGATAAACAGACCCATGTGACCACATTTAAACATTAACAGTGCCTGTGATTGTTGAAATTCATCTTATCTGTTCTCAGATCTGTCACATATTCACTCTTGTGGGCAAGGCCAAGTGTTTATGGGAGGACTGGCAGCTGCAAACAGAGCAAAGCTCTGTAGCCCTAAACTGAGAAAAAGTGAAGGAAAGCTCAGTAGAATATGTATATTTATTTTCCAAAGCCCTGAAATAGCTGAGTTTTAAATATCAAATAATTACCCGTACTTTATAGCTCCCACATGCTTGAAGACAGAAAACAGTGCTTGACATCAGGAGTTTGATTTCCATGTCACCCTGTCAAATAGCTGTTGCCTTAAGCTACGAAAGCACTTGCAGTCTGGGGAGCTCCATGCCCACGTTTAATTGACTTCAAAGGACATCCCTGCAATGAAATGAAACTCTGTGTTGGAAGGAGGTTGTCCCAAGGCAAATCAATAGGGTCATTTTGGTGGCTCTAGGTTTGGGAGGAACTTTCTTCTAGTACATTCTTTTATGTGCATCCGAAACCTTTTGATTTTTTTGGTGAAAAATCTGAGTCCATATTATTGTTTTCTTTCTTTATGTAGCTATAATTGAGGTAGATTATTCAAGGACATTGGTGGCTCACTTTAAATGAGATCTACTGAAATCCATTTTGATTTAAGTAGAAATTTCTTTAAAATTTTTAATCTAAAAAATGTGATGTGTGATGAGAGCAATGCTCATTTTTAATGTTTGGAGTAAGTTATTTGAAAATTTCCCCCCTCCCATATTAGGCTATATTTCTCAAAAGAAAACATATCATTTTAATATGATATTGTCAATTTACATCATGAGAAAATATATTGTGCATGACTTGTAGTTCTGATGAATCTTTAAATATTCACATAACGGTATATAAACCAATGGTTTAAACTCTGAATACAGAAAGAGTTGTAAATTCTTAAGAACAAGATTAGATATGAAGCAATTTTAAAAATACAAATTTTAGCAGTTGTTAGAGCATCATTAGAAACTACAAATTGCTAGTACTGATCACTCTAAATATAGTCTATATTCATATGTAAGAGATTTTGCATAATGTATATATTATTTCATCAAGAGGACTTATATGGCCATCTTATATGTTTATAAGACGTTTAAGGAAAGGAAACCTCCAAGTCATTCTCAAAACATCCTTGCAGTTCCTCAGAGACAAATTTGTCTTCTAAGATAGTGAGACTTTTGAAAGAAACAATACAATGAAATGTTCATCACAATGAAAATGGTGCTTTCTAATTCATATGTAGTGTTTATCCTTTGAAGCATCGGTCTTAGTAATAAAATAATGACAAGCCTCGAGGTGAAAGTATGTTCTCATATTACTGAGCTTTCTCTCTGCTGTCTTATAATACTTAATTTCTCTAAACAAATGAATTATTGGTAAGAACATTATATTACACACGTAAAAATTGGTTTGGTCCCTGGTGATTTACAAACATGATGGTTTTTTAAATGTTCTCATTGGTGGCTTTGTGAAGAAGCTCTCATCATTGCCTATGTGATTGGATATCAGAAACACCTTCTTAAACAATCACATAAAATTTGGTTTTGCTTTCTAAAGACAATAAGCAATTCAGAAAATTACTGGATTTAATGCTATCTTTAAAACTGTATCACATCTAAAAAGAAAGTGTAATCTCTACCCTTCCTGTAAAATGCCCATAATCATGAAGATAGGACAACTCTCTTCCTATAAAGATGGTTATGGTCTTTGTTCCATCTGTTTGGTTCCCACACCCTGACAGTCCTGCCCAAGCCAACTGCTAACTCACCGAACTGGGTCTCTCATTTCCCTAGCCTCGGAAGATAATACTTGCAGTCCAGATGAGAGCCCTCTCTTTTAACCTGGGCAAGGGCTGGCCTGTGCATGCAGCACAGAGAAGGTATTCATCTGCTAGGACTGTCACAGCAAAAACACAAGAATTGAGTGTCTCATAGTTTTGGAGGCTAGAAATCTGAAATCAACATTATGGTGGAACCAAGCTCCCTCTGAAATTCTTGGGATACAGTTCAACCCAAAGCAGACAATACAGTTTACTTTTAAAAATTATTTTCCGAGGTGAGGGATAGAAATAAAGAAGTATCAGAAAAACTTTCGGTTTGGCTATTTGTTTTGCTTGGTAATGAGACTTAGGTTTCTTTAGTTTGCACTATTTACAGGTTTTAAAATCTACATTGTTTAGTATATGGTTTGGCAAATAATGAGCATACTAGTCATTGCCATAAGATATACCATTGATCATTGAGTTCCAAGCATAATATAGGTCAAGAAATCAACAAAACACCTGCTAGTTGCTATATCTCTGGAGTCTCTAGCATTTAAATAGGACAGGTATTCAAAAACAGGCTCTCAAATTTCTTTCCACCTCATTTTCTTTATACATACTTCAAATATTGTCTTTAAAGTATGTTTCTTCCTTAGCTATTTCACCTCTGTCTTATTTCCTCTTCCCATGTCCCAGAGCTTTGATTCATCCCAGGAAACAACAAAAAAGCATTTTATTTTACAAAAGCATCTGTCAGAGAGTAGGTGGGTTTTTTTTTTTTCCTTCCATTGGTCCGTCTCTGCTTCACTGATAATTGAACATATTTTGATGTTACAAAATGCTACCTGCACACAGAGTTTTCATGTGCCATGAAAATCATTTTACCAGAAAGTGTCATTGATTTACTTGTGGCAATATAGGATTCCTTGATTAAGAGTTTGACAAATCCCCATTGAAGCTGCATAATAAATCAATCTTTTACTGGAAAAGACTGAGAGGAGGGTAAGTGAAGATGCTATACATTAATACCTGGGGGAGAGTTACTAACCCCTGTTCTCTGGTGATCAATCACCTCGGCGGGGCGGCACTGACAATGTCTGGAGGTCGTCTGGTTAATGAGACGGCACTGGGAAAGTCCTTCCCAGGGTTTCATGGTACCAGTCAATCATTAACGCCCATATTAGACACTGAGATCCATTTGCTACTTTTAAAGAGAAGATCCTGTGAAATGTATCCAGAGCAGATTAATGATTATAAATGGATTACATAAAAACAAGTAAGAAAAGTTTGCCATTGTTTTTAGAGCACCTCCATTAGGAAGAATTAAAACAAGTTTTGACTTGAGGGTTTTATTTTTTCCCCAAGAACCCTTATGAATGCACATTTTTATTGTGCCATGGGACAGGAAAATAACAATTGAGAGATTATTACATCATTTTAAAAGATGTATCACTAGTGATGATATGGACATTTGACTGACATTATAGACATTGTTTCTTAAATGTTCATATCCAGGACGTGACTGTTTGGAAATCATCATCTAGAAAATATGTGTATTTTAGAAACATGAAATGTGAACCTTAATAAAAAGAAAAATATTTATCTAGCATAGTTTTTTTCACCATTCAGGAATCTTAATTTTGGCTACTAAGCAAATGAATTAAAATGCATACTTTACTCTGTATTTTTCCTGAGGAAACAAAATTGGAGGAGTTGGGCCCAATGCACATTCATGTTTTGTTCTCTTAATCTCTGATAAATATAGCAAATCACATCATATCGCATATAAATAGGCACTGACATCATTCAGCTTTATATCCTTAGCAGCAAGTAAGTAGACACTCTAAAACTGTTTTTTATTTGCTTTTCTTTATTACAATATCAAATGATCCAAATCTCATACAAAACGGGTATTAACTGTCAGTCTGTGTAAAAAAGAAAAAATATTTTCTATATTTACTTGATATCATCTACTTATTTGTGATACTTAAATGGAAGTACATATCCTATTTAAATGTATATTATTTATAACTGACTTAAGCCAAAGAAAAACACTGAGCTGCAATAGCCATTTATACTTATTAGTATACTTATTAGTATGCATTTTTGTCATAGTTGTCTGCTAATTTTAATTTTTTTCCTTCTCAAAGTTCTTACATGGCACATTTAATTAAAGTATTTCTTGTTCCATGTTACATTAATATGTTTATAAATCTACCCTCCTACATAATTTAAGTTTCCAGGGAGCTTTCATACTATCCTGTTCATTTAAATAGATTTTAGAATAATCATAATTTATATATATTAATATGCATTGAATATTAAAATGGTTTAAAATATACTAGCTTAATTCATTATTTTGGAGATACTACACTTAAAATATCTTTATAAATGGTTCTGTTTTAACAATGTTGTTTAGTTAAATTAATGTCATGAATAACCCTTAGGTTGCGTAACTTTGAGTTCTTAAAAGAATCCTTTGGAAAAGGTTTTCTACTTATAGATAGAGTGAATTGTTTTATATTTACTAACCATATTATTTTTGTGTGCCTATCATAAATTTCCCTAGTAATCTATGTCACTGAGCTCCCTGTGGTAGGTTCCAGTTATCCAAAGATGACTGCACCCATATCAACCATCACGCAGTTTCTTTTGCCATGTGACTTTGCCACTCCCTTATCGAGTGAGGAACTCAAATCCCTTCCCCCAGCACCTGGTACAGCCCTTCTGATTCACTTGTTATTAGTAGAATGTTGTTGAAATGACACTGCTTGCTTTCAAAGCTAGGTTAGGAGGAGTCCCTTAGTCACTTGGAATCCTCACTTTTCAGTTATTCCTTTTTAGGAGGCTTCCTCTCAGAATCCAACTGGCTCACTTTGAGAAACTGAGTCACATGGAGTAGTTAGGTATTAGAGTCAATAGTCTTAATTGAGCTGGCTTCTATATTATGGTAGCACAGGCATCAGATATATGAGTGAGGAAACTCTCAGGTGACACCTGACCCCAGTTACCTGAGACACTCCCAGCTCTTTTGAGTCTGTGGCTAAAATCCCAAACATTGTGAAACAAGTGTGAGCCAACCCACTGAGCTTTTCCGGAACTCCTGATCTGCAGAATCTGATACAGCTAGATTTGGTTGGTTTATAACACATTATGAGAGAACTAGAATGCTCTCTCAATAAATAAATAATTGATATTCTCAGATAACTAGTTCTGTAAAATATATTTATTTTAATGGAGTATCTCTACAGTCATGTGTGAAAATTCTTAATATATTCAAAATAAAATGTTAGCTAAATAACACAGTAGATTATATGCAAAACAATTACTTAAAATGGGAAATATAATGCTGTATTATTAAGATTATATTAAACAAAATAAATCATAATTGAATGAACTAATTCCCTAGTCAGGATATGTAACCTTTTTATTTATGAAAAATAATACTAAGTATATAATATGAACTCAAGTCATTTAAGACCTTAAACCCTCATATATAATTAAAATAACAAGTAGTATATTATGATATTGAAAGTAATAGCTTTGTATTTACCTGAGCATGCTGTCTTTTGTTTTTTATATTTATTATCAAGTTTTTCTAAATTACATAAAAATTTATGTACTTAATGAATTATTGTTGTTTTCTCAAAGAAATGAATGCTTCTCTCCCCAGTGTATTTCCTTTAATTCAGGAAAGACGGGAGTAGTTTTTATTTTTAAATATGAAAGCTATAAATTGATTGTGAGAAGACTGCCCGTATAATTATTTTTATTCCAAATATATATGAATCTTGGCAGAAAACAATAATAATAGTAAACATTTATATTATTCATATTATTAGCCATGCATCTCTCCAAGTACTTCATAATCTTTACTAGATACCCATAATAAGAGGAATAATATGACGTGGTACTCTTTTCATTCTCATTTTTACAGAGAAGGAAACTGAGGCATATTTTCATTCAACTGGTAAATGTTGAAGCTGGGATTTAAAGCCAAGCCATCTATCTCCACAGACTGAACCCTTAAACTTGACATCGTACTGACTCTGTAGAGGTAGAAAAATGAAGCAAGAGATGAGTCAGTTAGAATTTAATGGGCACTCTAGTTAAAATGAATTTAGAATGTTTGTAGATTCGTTTGCAATCGTTTTAGCTTTTATGTTACCGTATACCTTAAAAATTCAACAGTTGGATTAATTTAAGGTAAAAATAATTGAAGCTAGTAGGTATATTGTTTACATAAAATAGAAGAAATACCACTTTGTACTAATGACTTTATATAAATCCTGTTTAATATAGTGAAGAATAGAATTAATGTCACTGCAAGGGACAAAGCAACCCAGGAGACAGATGACAAACCATTCCGCATCCAAATGAAAGGCAGCTGTGTTTTGAAAACATGTGAGCTTGATCCCATGTTGTGATATGACCTGCCTGATGTGTAACAATTCAACGCCTGATAGTGTATGCACCTGAACTTCTGTCTAACTTGTCCCACTCAATACGTACTTCACCTTGTACACATAGCTTCTTCAATAATTACTGCTTTATCAACATGTAAACTCTTTATGAAGGTTTAAAATGATTGCAGTCTGTTAACAGACTTCTCTGTATCATTTCGTTGCCTTTGCCAACATTGTTGTTTATTTTATAGTTAATGTTATATTTTAATGGACAGTATAAAATGCTATATTCAGAAAAATGACCATTTTTACTATTCATTTTTTAAAACTGAATTTGTAGCCAATTCCCGTAACTTCAGAAGAAAGGAAATGACTAATGCCATTAAATCAAAGCCCTATTTTTAAAGCTAATTATGTAAGGCCAAAGTATGAATACCTCATTAATATCATTACTCCATCAATCTGGTTGAAGATTTTTAAAAATGTACTTGATAATTGCAGATTTTTCTTTCTCTTTACATCTCTCAGCTCTCTCCAAAATTCCTCATTTCCTTTTATACTCCTCTTATACCCTCAGTACACTGAAAACCTCTCTTTGAAGGGAAGGAAAATCAGAAAGAATTGATTAAATCAGTTGAGCGATGCTTTGGTTTCCAGAAGTCAGAATTGACTTCTGAATTTATTAACTACATCAAACCTCCAGAATTGGACAGCCTGTTCAGTGCAGTGTTTGATTCAAGCTCACTTAAGCAAATGTTGTCCCTTCTCACTCTTCCTCTCCCTTTCCTGTTTGTACTGAGTGCTGCTGCAGCATAAAATCAGGTAATTTTAATTCCCTACAGCTCTTCTAGACTCATGTGCTATTCTTGTTGTGTCACCTGCACAAATTTCAACCAATTGTGTCACACATAAGTATTTTTCTTTCCTCCTTAACATTTTATGTGTTCCTTTTAACATTGGCATTTTAACCTAGTCTATACTAAAATAGAAAAGACACTTGCTAGATGTTCGAGGAAGTTGATGATTCTACATCATAGAGAATACTGGAAAAACCTATGTGTTTTAGCAGGGATGCTGTGGAAGTGGATTATGATAAATAAACTCATCTCAGGCTTGGGTACCAGAAAGTGTACTTCCTCTAAATTTGGATCCTTTACTCCCCACTTTCATTAGTTTCCCAAATCAAAATTATCAGGAAATCCCCTTGGCTCTACCTAACAGTATCCTCTCCTTACTATCACCTCCTTAATTTCCTTAGTCCACACATTATTTTCTCTTGCCTGAAATACTGCAATAATCTCTGAAATGATCTCCATTTTTCTGTTCTTGACTCCATACAGTCTATTCTCAATACCACAGCCTGGGAGATTATTTTAAAATCCAGTGTTACCATGCCGCTACTCTCTTCCACAAATTTCAGTGACCCATCATATCCTCCCAGATCTATGCCCCCACCATCATTACAAACTCATCTTCCATACCTGTCCCCATTTCTCATCCTACTCCAGCCATGCTGGCCTTCTTGACATCCCTCAAATACACCAAACCTGCCCTGACTCAGGACCATTTCAGTGGTTCTTTCTTGGCTTAGAGTACCACTTCCCCCAGAGAGCCACAGGGAGCTTTGCCTAAATTCTTTAAGTTATACACTGAAAGTTGCTTTGTCAGGCTGGATTTTGTTGTCTCATCTAAGCCCCGTCACTGTCCCTTCTCATTACCCTGTTTCTTTCCCTTTGTTTTTGCATTTTTAAATGTAAACTATATAAAAAACAATATGTAATGTTTAAAGAAACAAATAAAATGAAAACTCAATTACTTGTCACCCAACAGAAGAGATAGAATTATATACTAAGACCTGTGAAGCACCTATATACCTTTCACAGGCCTCACCTAGTCTAAACCACTTCCACTTCCTTGTCACCTCTAATAAAAGTACCTACTATTCTGATTTTAGTCCCTGCATTTTTTTAGGTGTACCCCATATGTATGTATAAGTGAACAATATATTACTTTTTCCATTTTTTATGAAAGATGTTATACTTTTAAACAACCTATGTCTTTTGTCACAATGAAATGTTTTTTATGATTCATCCATGTCAATGTATAATTAAGTTCTATGACTAATCCATTGTCTGAATATCAAGAATTCTGAAAGGTCTGAGATTTTAATCTTACTTGTAGGCTAAAGACTTTGTCTGTCACAGTTTCATAAATTCCACTACAGGATGAGAAACTCCTAGCCAAAGACAAAGTTTATTACTCATGCACATAAAGCAACAGGGGCATCAGCATTTTTTGCCCAGTACCATAGTCCCAATTTTCACAGGGTGACAAAAGATGGCCAGGTGACACCTGTATATGCAGTGGACAGCTTATGCGGGAGAAGCCCTGAGATTATGGAACAAATATTTTATGATGCGTGAATAGCATTATGGCTCTTAGCTGCACGTGGAGATGTTTTTGTGGACATTGGACAGGCCTGCCTTTTGCTCTGGATGGAGGGACTATCTCTTCTTCCATATCTATCAGCAAAGCTGCCCTTTGTTCCAGAGGGAAATACTACGTATTCCAAACTTTCTTTCTCTACAAACATTTTTAAAAAGATCACCCAGAACAAAGAGTATTCAGTTCCTCCCTCACAGGTGATGCAGAAATATATTTTTAAAAACCTATAGAAAGTTATCACCAGAAATAAGTATAACATCACTTATTTATTCTAAACCTACTAGGTGTTTGAGGGGGTTCCAGGTTTTTGTACTATAAACAATGTGGTTAAAACCATTCTTATAGTTGTGTGCTAGTTCATATGTGAAAGAGTTTTCAAGCATATACTCCTAAAGAAAGGCTTACTAGACTGTGTTTTCACCATCAGTGTTTGATCATTTTCACTGCACTTCATCCTTAGTCATCCTTTATATTGTCAAACTTATGATTTTACCAATCTCATCCATGTAAAACTGTATTTTAATTTAGTTTTAGTTTTTATCTCTTAATACTATTTCAGTTTATCTTCTTTTTTGTTTGTTTTTGCTTCTAAGAAAATCCTGTTATATGTTTGGGTAATTTTTCTATTTAGATATCATTTTTATTATTAATTCATAAGTATTCTTTTTATGTCATGGATACTACTTTGCCAGTTTTATGTGTGCAGATATTTTCCAGTTTGCAGTTCAGTCTTTTCAATATCTTTATAATACCTTTTAAAGAACACAGTTACATGGGCTGATCTATAATACAATTTAAATTGTTACTCTTTTCCCTTATGTTGTTGTATATTTAAGAATTTATTTCTATGGAGGTTATGAAAATTCTTATTGATGATTTTGTTGTTTTAGTTTCTTTCTCTTCTACATAGGATACATTAGGTCTGGAATCTGAAAATTTGTGTCTTTTATCCTAGTAAAAATCTGGGCCACTAGTATTTTTATTAATGTTTCTCACCCATCCTCTCTATTCCTTTATTTAGGTACTCACCAACTACTTAATGAATATCTATTGTATGCTAAACTTAATTTGAATGTGCATTAGCTCTTTTTTCCCTTTAGAGCTTTTAAACCTTATTTTTTAATTTATATTCATCCTCTGTATTTGAGTTGCATTCAGGTTAATTTATTCAAATCTACCAGTTCAGCAAGTTTTTCTTGATCTGTGTCTAATATCTTTCTATGCTGTTCATTGTTTTTCAAACATTTTGAGAGAAGAATAGTTCTTGGGACAAATATTTAGCTATTTTGATAAAAATTGCTCTATGGGACCCTCATGACCTATTAGGTGGAAGTATTTTGCAGCTCAGTTTCCAGGCTGACAGTTTTCACAACCATATCTCTCCTGGCAGGGAAGTAATCTGAGGCGTGGGGGAATCCCAATGTTCAGGGAGGCTGGGGAACATTGTTTTCATTGTTTGGCTCTCTGGTTGTGGCACTATGGTTTGAGGCTTAGTCGTCTCCAATAGAGAACTCTTGGGCTGTAGTGATATTGTTTCAGGGATTGGTGTGCTTAGGGATGGTAGAGGCCAATCCTAGTGGCTTCTCCATTTGAATACCTGTGAATGGTAGGAGTGGCTACCTGGTGTTAAGTTATGAATATGTGTGATGGGGGTCCAGCTAAGGGTGGAACTACAAGTATGGGCTCTACTGCTAGTTGAATATATCTCCATGAGCTCCACTAGACAATCAGGTGCATGGCCTACAAAGGAGCTTGTGATGGCCAAGCATTGTAATGACTCCATCCACAATGCATATAGATTCTGAAGACATGGGTAGGCTAATGTTGGGACATTTTTGTGGATGGCAACTTTGCAATCCAAAGATCACCCAGCTATGGGAAGATTATTAGAGCACAACCTGCCAGCCAGATGGATCTAGTTTGGTTAAATTGGAAACACCATTCTTATTGGAATATAATTTGAGGCATGAAAATATGGAGGGAGTAATTCCTATAAGCATTGCTTCTGTTGGTACCATTATTAAATGGAGTGGAGCATGAACTCTCAGTCAGAATCCATGCCCAGTGGCATGTTGGCTGAAGTCCTCCTAGCAGGGCCTGCTAGCACCTGGTGTTTAGCCATCCTGTTGTATAGTTGTATGCCTGTTTGATATTTGTTCCAGCACATCTCTTGGGACAGGGTTGGGCCTACAGGTCCACCAGCAACCCTATTATTCAGGTTGCACACAATAAGAGTAATAGCTACAAGAAAGGAGAACAATTGCCTTTGACTAGCTTCTGGGGCTTGCTTGAGGTAAGCAATTTAGATTCTGGCAAAAAGTAACCTGTGCATGCTGATAGCAGAGGTAGATTCTGCATTTATGTTTGGATTTAATTTCCTACTGCAATTGGAATCTACTAGATGGAGGACCTTTTTTCCTTTCTCTGAGATCTACATTGTTCTGCTAATGAGTCCTGGAGCTATAATTTCAATCTCCCACAAAAGTTTTGATAAATTTGATTTAATTAACTACTCTTTGTAATGTGAATAGCGAGGCAAAACAGATGACCTTAACTTAATTGGCCCATCTTTGGGGTTAATAAAATCTATATAACCATGATCTCTAATCAATTTAGTAGGTTTACTCCTTTGGGTTCTCTATTGTAAGGGAATTATATTGCACAATCTGACTTGGGTTGCATTGCCAATGTGTGAAACATGGCAAGACAATGGATAAATCAAAATGATAAGTGCAGCATTTATCTGATGAGATGGTGTGAATGATGTCCACTCTAAAGTCAAAATAGTGGGAGCTGTCTGTAAGTACTATACTAACAGGTAAGTCCAAGGAGAAGACAGGGAGTTGATGTGGGAGGTTGGAGATATAAGGGCTAGGTATAAAGCAGTATTAAAGCCTGGGGTAAAATTTCTGTCCATTTGGGGGACCATCTATTGTTTAGAAGCTTGCTTAGGCTGTTGTGGCTCTTTATCAGATGCTTGGAGCCAATAAGCCACATGGGAATTCCACAAATTTCATGTTCTAGAGCTCAGGACTGAACAGTTTGGGAGATGAAATGGGTACCAATCTTGATTCAAATCTATATTGTCTGATGGTCCCAAGTGGACAAGCACATACCTAGTTAAGAAGGAGATTACATGGCAGGAAGTGTGTTTCAAGAAGGGGAAGTAGATAGTGGGGGTCCAATGAAGGATTCCATGTTGGTTGTTGAATGCAAAGTAGTTCCAGTAGAGGGCAGCAGTGGCCCAATGAAAATAATTTGTCATGCAGGAAGTATCTGACTCCCTTTTGTACAAATCCCTACTTGGAAGTCGGCCAGATCTTGTTCTGGAGCAAAGGGGTAATTATTTACCACATTGGCTGGAGATGAGGTGAAGGAGACACCATGCCTGTATGTCTAATCAGTGAGTGCTGTCACTTGCCAAAGGCTTGCTTGTGGGTGTGGCATCTCTGGAGAAACAGTGATATTGGAAGCTGCGTCTGGTTTTCTGGAGGTGTCTTGTGAGGGGACTTAGAACAGGTATGTAATCTGGAGAAGAAGGTTACAGTATTACAATGTGCTTTTGGGGTCTGTTGGTATTTGTGTGCAGAGACATGAGTGATCATTATCAGGCATGAGTTGGCTATTTTGTTCCAGCTGGAATTTCCAGAGATGCTTTCTCTGAATGATAAAGTGCGGAGGGCCCCTGCCCTGGGCGCCAGATGTGGCAGGGCTCCGCCCGCAGAGCCCCATCCCTCTGTCAGGGATGAAAATAAAACTACCAAGACATGACCTGCTTGGGGAGGAAAGATGGTCAAACTCTCAGAGGAGAATGACCCAGAGCCCCTTCCTCACTGGGCTTTTATTGGGTTCAAATAAACAGGAATACAGGTTTAACATTTCAAAGAAATTGGAAGGCTTAATCTGAGTCAGTGTCTGTCAGGAAAGGGGGTTGCAAAACTTTGGGAGACATACTCATTTCCTCCTCGGACCCTTATCATTTAAATGAGAGCACTCTTAGCAAAGCAGTTTTCACAGGACTTTACAAATTCTTTCTTATGCCCGATCACCGGGGGAATGCTCTGGCCAGCACAGGGCTGCACAGCTTGCCATCATAGTTTCAGGTTTTAAGCCAATTAGGCTCAGGAAGCAGAAGACATCTCCCAGATGGAAATGGGGACTTGGGCTATGTCAGAATAGCCGGGAGGCGAGGGTCCATCACATCTTCTTTGCTGCAGCCCCCCCGCCCCCCCGAGTCCTTCCATGAGGGCCTCCCAAGTGGTTGTGTCTGGCTTAGGTTGCCCCTCCATGAGGAGTCTTATCCGTCATTGACTAACCAACTAAGCTTTGGGGCCAGAGATGGATGAGGCAGAAGCAGCACTCCTGCCAGGGAGATAAGCTTTGTCTCCTTAGTAGCTCACGTCCTCTTGACAGAACAGACCCAGATGAAGCGGGTCCCTTGGCTCTTACTCAGCCCACTATGGGGTGAGGGTTACAACTCCTGAGACTAGGCTGAATGGTCCACAACATGAAATCACCTTTTGTCATTATCCAGACAAGAGTGTGAGCCCATTGGTTACCACCCAGGAGTCCATAAAAATGTGTGCTTTGGGAGTCTCATTTTTACAGCCTATTATAGACACAGGCACACTGCCACCCACTCTGCCAGATGGGCTGAGCCAGGGAAGCCCTCCTCATCTGAGGATATGCAGCTAGCAGGATGATAACATTGCAGCCTTCCAGAGGGCTGCATTGTACACAATGGGGGTAATGCCATCAGCAAAAAACAGCTCCTTATCCAAACTGAACAGTTGGTCCCACGGGGATCCCAAAACTGTTAGAGGGGTGGACAGTGCCACTAACTATACCTTAATATCAGTGGGTAATGCGCTAGATATGAGGGAAGCCACTTTCTGAAAAGACCCTTGATAAAAGATTTAACCCTTTCCTGAAGATATTATTTCTATTTCAACAGTGAGACTTCAGCAGACATGCTGAGCCTCAGTTGGTTTGAATCCTGAGTGAAGTAGTAATACAATACTTTGGGTTCCCAGGCTAAGACCAGGTAGATCAATGCAAACTAAACAGGCCAGGGTTTTCTTTAGCTCCACAAATGGTTTTATCTAAGGGGCATACAAGGGAAGGTCCTAGAAAGCAAGGCAAGTTTCATCACAGGAATGGTGGTGGGGGGGAGTCACATTGGAAACTTTCATTTGCTTATGATTCTGGGGGGCCATTATTCAGGGCACGTGACTGCCCGAGAGAGCTAGTGTCATTTCATTGCCTCCTGTAGACTGCTTGGACAAATAGATGCACTTTGAGGCAGCAGTACCATGGAGCAGATTAGCTAAACCCTACAAGTGGTCCAGTTTGCGTTCTATCCACAATGCCCTGGATCTTCTTAAGCCCAGGCTCTAGAATACCTAAAAACTGTGTATATCCCTTCAGGTCTATTGTTTCCTTAGATCTTCTTGCAATTCTGACATCACAGGGTTTTTCTAATGCTAATGACAACTCAGAAGCTCATTACAACATTTTTAAAAAAATGTTAAGTTGGCCTGTATCAAGAGGGGTTTCTCTGAATATTTAATAGAAGTTCTCATTTTTTTCTTATAGCATGAAAATGACCTGACATTGTTTTTGCTTGTTTACTTATTATGGCACCATAATGTAAATCTTATAAGAATGGATTTATATTTGCCTTTGTCTGTGTATATATGTATGATAAAAACAATTTCTGTCATATGGGAGCTGCCCAATCAGTATTTGTTTGATCAATGCATCCTTTTCTTCTCCTTTCAAATGTGTGCCAGTTTTCCTGTTTTTCCATAGCTTCCAACCTGTTTGACCCTTTAAAATTTACTTTCCAAACATTTTTGAGAATGTTATTTTGAAAATATATACTTTATTACATCTTGCCATTAATAAAAATTTCAATATACCTCTGTTACCCACAGAATAAATTGCAAGTTCCTTAGCTTAATACAGACTATCTGATAGGCTTTGAAGCATTCCTATTCTTTTAAACTTCAGATTCTTCTTGCTTCTCAAATTACCATCCAGCGCCATGGAAATAGTCGTAGTTCTATCACACCACACTGTCTGCCTGTTCCGCTGCTTCTCCATGTTATTTTAGCCAGTTATCTTTGTTTGCCAAATTTCTATTTATTTTACATCTTCATCCTCAAAAGTTAATACCACTATTTATTGTTTTCAGACAGCTTTTTCCTTTGGCATATTTTTATTCTTCTTACTGCTAGTATTTTTGCATTATAATACTACTTTTTCAAGTCTGTCATCCTCAAGATATTTAGTATTATTAATAACAGAATTGTATTTATTTAGTTTGTATTTACATCTTTCTAAGATTTTAATAGTAATGTTATATTTTTAATTTGTGTATTTTTCTCAAAGATGGAAGGGAGACAAAGTTTTGCTACCTTGAAGTTACCTATTCGGGATCTTGATTTTAAGCTGTTTATTAAGAAACAAGACTCAGAAATTTCCACTCTCCTCTCTTTCCTGCCCAAGTGATTCAGATGGAGAAACCTGCTTCAGGAAGGAGATCTTAGGATGTGGTCTCACCCTAATTTAATTAAGTATGTTAAGTAAGAGTGCTTCAGACAGGAGCCTGTTAGCTAGAAAACCTCCTTGCCCAATTGCTTCTGAGTTGCCCAGCAAGAATTTTCCTTCCCTGTGTATTCTGCTTTTCCTCAACTACTTGTAAATCTTTCATTCTCACTTCTGAAATCTAATACCCCATCCCCCTCCTTTCTTCTTTGTCCAAAAATGTCTTCTAAGCACAATGTTACCTCATTGTCCTTGGAATTTTCATGCTCATATGAATTCCCCATGTGAATGTATTAAAAACCTTAATTTTTCACCCTGGGACTTCCGGCCAACATGGAGGCGTAGGCGGACACACTGTGCCTCCTCTCACAACCAAAATTAAGGACAACAAATATTTAGAAACAAGAAAACAACCAGAACTTATAGAAAATTGAACTGTATGGAAGTCCAACAACCATTCATCCAGACCGGTAGGAGGGGCGGAGTTGAGGTGGGAAAAAGTGGAGGTGCGGACCCAGGAACGCAAGTAGCAGCGGCTCGCAGTTCCCAGGTGCATGGGCGGTGGCTGGCGGTCCTTGGGCCCACAGGCGGCAGCTGGCAGACCCTGGGCACAGGGGGGCAGCTGTGCAGACCCAGTGAGGATGCATGGGGCGGCTGGCTGACCAGGGGGTCCCACATTCGCGCCCGTGGACGGTCCAGGCAGAGGGGAAGTGGCGGAGGGGACTGAATCCAGGAGAGAGCGGAGCAGGCACCATTGTTCCCTCTCGGATCCCGCCCCCACCTATAGCGTCACAACCCAGCGACTGAGCTGCCCCACACTGGGGAGCGCCTGAGGCTCCACCCCTCACTACGTAACAGCACGTGAGTGTGCGCAGACAATCCAGGTGAAGGGGAAGCTGCAGAAGGGACTGGAGTCCAGAAGAGAGCGGAACAGGCGCCATTCTTCCCTCTCGGACCCTGCCCCCACCTATAGCGTCACAACTCTGCGACTGGGCTGCCCCGCCCTGAGAAACACCTAAGGCTCCACCCCTCATACGTAATAGCTGCGACCAGACTAAAACCAAAAATGGCTCAAACCGGAGAAAAAATGAAAACCCCAGAGTCAATTCCTCTAAGCAACGAAGAGATAGCCAACCTATCAGATGCACAGTTCAAAGCACTGGTCATCAAAATGCTCACAGAATTAGTTAATTTTGCTCATAAATTAGATGAGAAAATGCAGGCTACAATACGTGAAATGAAGGAAGACACATGGGGAACCGATAGAGATGGAAGGAAAACTGGGACTCAAATCAATGGAGTGGATCAGAAGGAAGAAACTAACAACCAAACAGAAAACGAGGAAGAAACAAGAATTCAAAAAAATGAGGAGAGGCTTAGGAACCTCCAGGACATCGTTAAACGTCCCAACATCCGAATTATAGGGGTCCCAGAAGGGGAAGAAGAGCAACAATTAGAAAACTTATTTGAACAAATAATAAAGGAGAACTTCCCCAATCTGGCAAAGGAAATAGACTACCAGGACGTCCAGGAAGCTCAGAGAGTCCCAAAGAAGTTGGGCCCAAGGAGGAACACATCAAGGCACATCGTAATTAGATTAGTCAAGATTAAAATGAAGCAGAGAATTCTAGAAGCAGCAAGGGATAAGGGGACAGTCACCTACAAAGGAGTTCCCATCAGACTGTCAGCTGATTTCTCAAAAGAGACCTTCCAGGCAAGAAGGGGCTGGAAAGAAATATTTGAAATCTTGAAAAGCAGGGACCTACATCCAAAATTGCTCTTTCCAGCAAAGCTGTTATTTAGAATGGAAGGACAGATAAAGCGCTTCTCAGATAAGGTCAAGTTCAAGGAGTTCATCATCACCAAGCTCTTATCATATGAAATGTTAAAGGGACTTCTCTAAGAAAAAGAAGATCAAAAATATGACAACGAAAAGACAGCAAACTCACAGCTATTAAGAACCACACCTAAAACAAAAGCAAACTAAGCAAACAGCTAGAACAGGAACAGAACCACAGAAATGGAGATCACATGGAGGGTTAGCAACAGGGCCGTGGGAGGAGGAGAGGGGGGGAAGGTACAGAGAATGAGTAGCATAGATAGTGGGTAGAAAATAGACAGGGGCAGGGTAAGAATAGTATGGGAAATGTAGAAGCTAAAGAACTTATGACACAAGGACATGAACTAAAGGGGGAATGATGGGGGGAAACGGGACAACTGTAATAGCATAATCAATAAAATATATTTAAAAAAAATTTTTTTTGCCCTGGCTGTTGTGGTTCAGTGGACTGAGCACTGGCCTGTGAAGAGGGTTGCAGGGTTGATTTCCAGTCAGAGCACATGCCTGGTTACATGGGGCAGGCCCCCAGTAGGGGGCGCACGAAAGGCAACCACACATTGATGTTTCTCTCCCTCACTTTCTCCCTCCCTTCCCCTCTTCCTAAAAATAAATAAATAAAGTCTTTTTAAAAAACTTTAATTTTTCTCCTGTTAATTTGTCTGTTATTTTGATTTTTAGCCCTGCCAGAAGAATTTAGAAGATGGGAAGGAAAGTATAATTTTTTAAGCCTCCACAAGATTATACACCTATCTGCTCCCAAGCCTCATTATTTATACTTCTTTTTAACATATCTGCCCAGTGTACAATATATTTTGGTTAAATAATCATTTGGTATGTTCACACTTTAACAACGGAAATTGGCCTTTCTCCTCACTAAAATGACTGTAGAAATTGTCCTTTTAAAGGATGTTACAGTATTATCTGATACCCAAATCTGAAGATTTCCATCTCCTCAATATCCCTTAATGCTTGTCACTAGGAACCAACCCCTTGCATTTATCATGTGTTTCTGATACTATGACATCTCAAGATCTTCAGACTCTGGAGGATCTGCCCTTCCCAGGGAAAGACAAGTTCTAAAGAGAATAAATGATTCCCTTGCAAGGAGCATGCTTTTCATATGCAAACTAACCAACGCAGAGCCCTTATCCCCCAATAGCCTCCTTTTTTCAGGTTAGTTGTTCAAGTCACCTGCCCCTTCAGGCCAAAGTCCCGTGCCCCAGTCCCTGGGGCCAGGAATCAGACAACTAGGAGCAGTTAAAAGCCCCAGGGGCCCCTGAAATCATTAAAATTAGCAAATTCGAAACCTGCATACCTTGCCCAACTTGTTTCTTCCCACAGAAACAGTATTAAGCTCTTGTCCTTGTTCCCTGTCACCTCCTCTGTTTTCAGACCAACGCTGGTGCTCCAGTGTGGGTGGTGTGTCCCCTCCTCTAGGGTGAGGCTCCACCATACATTCTCAATGGCAATTCTTTCCCGAAGAGTTGACTCCATCGCACCTGAATAACAATAGAACGTTAATTTTGGCTCCTGTGACAATGTAGCCTCCTGACTTTCCAAGATTATTTTCCTTTTGCTGCATTCAGGGGTGGCCATATAATGTGCATGGCCTGGTGCAGAACAAAAACACAGGGTCCCTGTTCATGAAGGGGAAGACCTGTCATTCTCTCATACTAAAAAAGTAAGACTTTTTCTCTTAAAATATTTTACTAGTTGTCAAACCTATAGAAGTAATAGTGATGCATGAGTAACAACACACAATTGCAAACAATAACATTTGGTTTCATATTCATACTACGCTAAGTAATAATACTTTGTTAATGTGATGTCTTGATTTACCCTAAGATTTCTCTGACTCACATTTTTGCAAATTAATTTATTAGATCATTAAAATGTACACTTTTAGCAGGTTCATTTTTTATCAATATAACTAAAAATGAATGTCAGTTTCTCTTGGCAAGTGCAAGATCTCAGTATTTAAATATTAAAACTCAATGTATTAAATAATGCCTAATACTTTTTAATATTGAAAAAAGTTTTTTTCTTTGATGTAACTGCTGCAGGAGTTATTAAGTCTGTTTTGTAGGCTGTTAAAAATTGGCATAATTTCTGATAAATCATTCTAAAATACAAATTTAGTATATCTACTACTGGTAATTCAAGCAGAACAATTTTCTAAAAACTATTAAACTCTTCATACAAATTACTTTTATGTAAGTATGAATTTAAATGAAATTTATACAGTGGCTTTTTAAAAAATATTTTATCTACCATTCCTCGTGTCTTATTGAGGTTGTATAACAAAGCAAAAGTGGTTTCATGATTTTTTTATATAATTCAAAAGAACTATTCATTCATTCTATCACTATATCTTCAGTGACAAAAAATAATTTTAAAATTTGTTCATCTGAAGTTTCATATGAAAACATTTTTTCCATTAAATGTGTCAAACCTTTAAATTTAATTTCTATTTTTAAACCTGAGGGTATTTGTTTTGTAATGGTGTCACAGTTATCAGAATCAGAGATTTTAAAGAAGCTGAAGAATTCTAATGCGTTCGTAATGTGCTTTATTACAAGGACTAAGTATACGCTCTATTTTGTAATAATTGACGACACAATTTGCTGCCTGATACCAGCAGTTCCTGTCTTGGTGCTTAAGGCCAGAGAGTCTGAAGTATGCATACAGGAATGGCAAGACAGCCTCCCGGGTCACTTTGAGCCCTTATTAAGTGTCCTGTGTTGGCTTCTGCTGCTGTTGTTGTCGTGGGGGCCCGTGTCCTTGACCTCTAGCTTTGGCCTTGAAAGTTAGTCCCAGGCTGCCAGATGTATTGCTCAGGGCACCCATATCACCTGTGACATCTGCAGGCCCTTAGACTGCCTTGTGGGTGTTACAGTTAGGCATATGGCTACTGTTCATACACGTGCTCTGTTTTGTATTTGACTTAACATATGAAACACAAGTTGAAGAAAAATATTAAGAGTTTCGAGACCAGGCCATCATAGCATTAGAACTAGCACAGGCCTTTTCTGTGAATGGAGCTCTTTATTACTGAATAGATCACACACACACCAGCCTTGTCCATACCATTTCTGTGTCACTTAATTCTATTGATCCTTCATCTTTACCCCCCTTTCATTTTTCATGAACAATTCCAAGGATTTAGTTTTTTACCCTTAGCTCTTTACTATTCAGAAGAAATCAGTCATGCTAATAAAAAATTTTAACAGTCACCTATAATTTTCAACTTCAGATCTGATCTCTCTCACTCTCTCCATGCCCTCTACTGTGTATAGGACACTTCAAATCAGATGGCTCACTCTTGAAACTTCAATGGCTCAGTGTGCTTTAAAAAAGTCATTATCTTCCCAGAAGAAAGTGTTTCCCCTTATCCATCTCTCTAAATCCTGTGAGTAATGTCATTATTCTTTCATGTTTTCCAGACTCTGAGTTGAGTGTCAACTTTTCCTTTCACTTAATATAACATTACTTCCTAGGACATTTGATGATCACCATCTCCATTCTATATTATTCTAATAGCTTCCCCAGTGGACTCCCTGTCTGAAATTTATTCTGTCTCAACAAGCTGCCTAAAATATGATGTTAGTGGCACCTATCCGCCTGTTACCTGAAATGTATAGTCAAACCCTGTAATCAAAATCAAGTGCAAACTTCTCTACCAAACTACTCAGTCCTTCCATGATCTAGATGGTTAAGCTGTTGTTTAAACTTCACAACAAAAACTGCCACTCTAGGATAAAATAGCCTATTATTTATTCTCTATTATCAAATTCTGCATGGTCTCCTATCACTCTCACACATGCAAATATACACACACCACTATGCTCAAACACTTTCTACTTTGTATTAACCATACACTGCCACTGTTTCTATTGCCCTGGCGGTAAAGAAGTCCTTGACTACTGAAACCAGCCACCATCAACTCCTTTGCTCCTCTTCCTCCTCCTCCTCCTCCTCCTCCTCCTCCTCCTCCTCCTTCTTCTTCTTCTTCTTCTTCTTCTTCTTCTTCTTCTTTTTTTTTTTTTTTTGCCATGTCTCATCTTTCCAGCCAAATCAGAACTAAAATTAAAGCCATTTTTGGAGGTAAGCAGTTCTTTTCCCCAGAGATTCTCTTTGTTGCAAATATCATAGGTATACTTAAAATAAAAACACAGAAATATGGTCTATGTGCTCAAAAGAAGTTTTAAAGTGACGTACAGCTGGAAGTCAGACATAAACAGACATGTCTAAAAACCAGGCGCCTGTGATGGAAGCCAGAGAAAGGGAAGAACGCCGGGACTCCAGAGCCTGAGTGTCATGAAAGTCTGACAAGATGTGCCACTGCTTGCAGGAGGGACTAGGTTCCGGTGTCACTGTGAAACTTTATAAGCCCTCCTCACATCAGCCCGCACACCTGTGGTCCATGTGCACTCTCCTGGGATGACCGTCCACACTGGGAAAAGGAGGACGGCTGTCAGAGATCTGGGCAGCTGGGCGCACCGCCTTGCATGCAGCCATGCGCAGGAATAAGGTTATGAATTTATTTAAAAAACAAAAAATGAAGCCCTGGCTGGTGTAGCTCAGTGGATTGAGCGCGGGCCTGCGAACCAGAGGATCGCGGTTCGATTCCCAGTCAGGGCACATGCCTGGGTTGCAGGCCAGTTCCCAGCAGAGGACACATGAGAAGCAACCATACATTGATGTTTCTCTCCCTCTCCCTCTCTCCTACCCTTCCCCTATAAAGATAAATAAATAAATTCTTAAAAACAAACAAACAAACAAACAAAAAACAAAAATGAAGACAAACTAAGATTCTGAGTTAAATTTTAATTTCAGAAAAATAATTAATGCTTATTCTAGTACAAGTGTGTTCCAAATAGTGCATGGAATAGTTTATACTAAACATAATATTATACATACCATAGTAATATGTATATGTGTATGCATATATATAGTATATATGTTTAGTATAAATATACATATTCATTATATATACTAAAATGTACATTTACACATATATGAATATATATACTTACATATTATTTATGCTCTGATTACTCTGTTAAATATGAGCTTCAGATAAACAATGAATTTTTTTTTCTTATAGGTGTGCCTCAAATATTGCATGGGGTATACCTAAAGACAATTCATTACTTGTCTAAAATTCAGATGTAGCCAGAGTCTTGCATTTTATCTGACAGTATTAGTATTATTCAGGTGTTTCCCAGCTGGCTGAAGAGAGAGAAGATGGCAACTGACTGCTGAGCAGAAGGTAACCTGTGAGCCACTCAGCAGAAAGACAGGCCACAGAGCTTCTGAGGAAGTTTTTCTTCCTTTTTAAAAATTGTATTTATTTATTTTTAGAGGGAGGAGAAGGGAGGGAGAAAAAGAGTGAGAGAAGCATCAATGTGTGGTTGCCTCTCTCATGCCCCCTGCCTGGGACCTGGTCCACAACCCAGGCATGGGCCCTGACTGGGAATCGAACTGGTAACCCTTTGGTTTGCAGGCCCAGTTTGCAGGCCCACACTCAATCCACTGAGCTACACCACCAGGGCTGAGGAAACTTTAATTTCAGGTGAGCAACACCTCAGTGCTCCCACCCCAGCCACACCAGAGTGGGGCAATGGGATTATAAAAAAAAGCCAGAGGCTTCTGATATACTGCCTCCTTTCTCTCCACTGATAATCCTACTCTAGAAGTCAAAATGACATCACAGTGCTAATTTGTCCTTAAAGTAAATTATTATTAATACTTCTTTGTTAAGAAGAACACCCAAATGAGAGCATATAGAGTCTATTTATTCAGAAATGGCTACTGAACAGATTATTACTTGCCTTTGGAAAAATAGGTCAGGAGTTGGAAAAGCTTTACAGTGAAAACAGGGAAGGCCTCAGGAATGATCTGATAAGACATGTTGGTCCAGGGAAGCTGGAGGTGGGCTGACTAAAACTAGGGCACTTTATGTGATTGGTTAGGGGAGGTTCTTTGACTTTCTCTAATTGGTCCTGAGTTGGAAACTGGGCAAACTATAGGGAAGCTAGTATTCATTGTCCAAGTCATCATTGTTCTGAGCCAATTGCTACAGAATGCATGTGGATCTTTGGGTTGATTGCTGCAGAGTTTGTGGGTCAGAGTTCTGTTGTGCATACACCCTGGTCACTGTCCAGTTGTACACTTAATCCCTCTGTTGGGCTGTTTAAGAGTAACATTAGACACTTCATTTAAACCTTTTGCCAGTGTCTGGCATAGAATAGTACTCCATAAAGCATTGCTATTATCAATAATAACAATGATAATTTCTAGTATTAGGTTTGTATTCCAAACAAAATAGTGCAGTAAGAAACTTAGAAACAGCGAGCCAGAAAAGTTTAGTTTGTTCATCTTGACTAGAGAGTATGTCAAGTAAGACATGCATCGATTCATAGAAAATTGTCAATATTGTAGGTTAAAAATGTTTAAACATCTACAAATTTTAACAGATTCACTACCAAATATTAGTTAGAAATTATTGTGGCTGATTACATCTATATTAAAAATTACATGATAGCCTCTATACTTTATTTTTCTTATTGTAATTGTTGTTCTTGTACAGTTTTCTGTCTTTTACTCCCATCCCAGCCCACCGCCCCAGCCCTCCCCACCTCCCTCCTATTTCCACCCCACCCCAGTTTTTGTCCATGTGTACTGTATACTTGTTGCTCTAAACAATATCCTTGCTTTTACATTTTTCAGCCTGCTATTTCACTTAGTGAATACATCAACGTTTTAGAAGAAAGACATGCATAATTACAGATGGTATGATAATTTCATGGAATTATTGGCATAGAACAAATTGTTTTAAATCAATAAACATAAGGAATAATTTACATCACCTTAATGTTCCTAATAATTAGAACATCTCTGAAGGAGTAAAATATTTGAAACTCCATCACTTGCCTGTGTGGTAGTATTTTGAAAAGTGCACTTAGAGAAAATTGCTCCATAAAATAAGTGTTTGTAACTTTAAGCAGTTGAATTAATTTGCTTTCTGCTAAGCTCAAGAGCTGCTTTGAGAAGTTTCACTTCCAAGCGTAGCTTGCTCTTTTTCTGTAATATCCCACTATGAAGTGAACCACTTATTGCCTACTTATTTGTTTGCACATATGATCATATTTTTGGTGATGCTGCTTTTATATCCATTTTTATGTAAAGGAGAAACATGGCAAAATAACTCTACAATGAACCTAATGGCATCGTTCAGGTTGTTGATATGATTTTTTTTATTATTACCTACTCCACTTTGATACCTTTAGGTAAATTGCATGGGGTGGAGGCCAGCACATTTTGTCTTTAAAAAACATTTAAATTTTAGTTAACGGATGATAGGGCACCATTAACCAGACATGAGTTCTGTCATACTGTCCAGGTGAGCCAAACATGAAATTCAGTTTTCTGGCTCTGAAATGAAATAAAGGTCAACTGTAGGTTGATTTACCCAGATATCATCATTCACTGTATTGATGAGGAGAAATGCCAGAGGGATCAATTCAATCTGTCTTTTTTACAAATAGGTAGAATACAATTTATAATACTTTCTTGTCACTCAATTTGTAAAAAACATTTTCTTTCTAATCGTTATAAACATGTACATTAATAGTGAGTTAACCTGAATTCAAGGGGTATTCTATTTTAAAACTATAAAAGTTGTATAGGGTAAATGAATTTTAGTGTAATGTTTCAAATACCCCAGAAGAGAAATTTATTCCCCATAATTCAGTTTCATTTATCTAAAAATAAATTTTGTTTTTTTTTAATTGTATATAGTAAAGTCATTCTTAGCTTAGTATGTTTTATATGCACACTTGCCAGAACAATTCCTAAAATGTGTTTCTTTAAAATTTTTACTGTCTTACAATTATTTGGCATGAGTACAAACATTATTGAGCTTTTACTAAGGTGTCGTTTACACTGCAGTGTTTAATGTAATCAACAAAGGAGCCAACACATATAGACTAATAAATAAATTAAAGTCTTATAATGGAAATCTACTGTGGTTGCTTATAATGAGAATTATTATCTGCCCAGCAGACGGGTTCTTAGTGAGTTGAATAAAACTTCCATTTGAACAGCTTTTTGGGGGGAAACAAACAGCCTGAATATCTGAAAACATTTTATCACATCCCGTGAAATATCTGAAATAACTTGGTACCTCACTACATAGATTAAAATTCATTTATAGCATAGTAATTAAGAGGTAGTTATAATACTTATGTCTTTTGATTTACTCTTTCTTAATTTTATAATTACAAAGGTATTACTGAGAGCAATGAATATAAAACTAACTGCAGAACTTCTTAGGATAATCTTCCCTGCATTTAGCAGCCTTTAGCCATATGAGTTTTACATGTACAGCTCTGAAATGGCTCTTCTCCGTATACATTTATAAATTTTTTTTAAGGAAAACATATTTGGGTGATGCTGAATACAAGTGTTAGCAACTATAAAACTGTTTGCCACAGGCCAGGTCTATCCATTTGTAAACCACTGGATTCAGGCTTGACTTTTGTGAGATTAACTCAGCTTAATTCTTGTTTATCAGCAGTACTTCTACATCCAAAAGAAATTAAAGTGTTTAATTTTTGGTTTGTTTTTTAAAGTCAAACCACTATAAAATCTTTTTAGGACAAGTACTGCTTCTTATTAGAATCGTGTAGCTGACATAATGTGGCCTGGCCTGGAACCCTGGGATCCCCCGTTAGCCACAAGACCTATGCACCGCCCCCCGCCCCCAGGGTCTCAGTGTGGCTGTGACCTTGAGAAGATGGCCTGGGTGCTTGAAGGTGCCATGCCCACTCAAGGGCAGCAAGCACCTGGGCATTCATTTTCTGCTGACACAGCCAAGCCAGCGAGAATGCAGTGAAGACTGATCTTTATGGTAACATTCAGGGAAGAAATACCAGGTTCCTTGTCTGAGAGGTGAGCACTTCAGACCCTCCAACCCTGAGCACAGGCTGAGGCTGGGACTTCAACTAAAATTACAGCTTTGCTTGACTCCTTCACTTTCCTATCCTGCTTTGCCTACTTTCTTTTCCTCAAACTTTAACTCAGAGTCTGCATATCAGAGAAACAATCAAACACAAATTATATCTGTGCCTTTCACATTGTTCTGTGTAATACAGCAGCTTGATCAATAATTGTAGAAAAAATGAATACTAGCATTGTGAGTAAAGTGGATAAAGCAGAGGTACTTTGATTGGAAGATTCAAGTAAATGTTATCATTTTATGATTCCTCTTTTTTTCCCTTCCTCCAAGGAGTTATGGTGCAAGACTGTACATTTTTAGAAACTATAGAACCTACTACTTGTCACTCAGTGGTATATTTTAAATGGTAGTTTGGAGAGTGGCAAAGATATATTGAGAAACTTTACCATATTGAGCAAATTTTTGTTTGTATGATTCTACAAGTGCATAGATAGTTGTAAATGATCTTTGTAACTGAATGTCATAATCACAAGAAAATCTCTGGGAATAGGTGATAGCACAAAAACAAGTTCTGGCCAGGCCGTGGAGAGAAGGGAACCCTAGTGCACTGTTGGTGGGATTGTAGACTGGTGCAAGCTTTGTGGAAAACAGTACAGAGTTTCCTCAGAAAACTAAAAATGGAACTGCCATCTGACCCAGCAACCCCACTTTTAGGAATATACCCTAGTATTACCCAAAAAACCATCAGTAAAAATATATGCACCCTATGTTCATTGCAGCATTATTTACAATAGCCAAGTGCTGGAAACAGCCCAAGTGTCCATTAGGAGATGAGTGGATAAAAAAGCTGTGATATATTTACACAATGGAATACTACCTGGCTATAAAAAAAGAAAGAAATCTTACCCTTTGTGATAACATGGATGGACTTAGGGAATGTCATTCTAAGCAAAATAGCCAGTAAGAGAAAGACAAATACCTTATGATCTCACTCATGTGGAATCTAATAGACAAAGTAGACTGATGAACATGGATACATGGAACAGACCGACAGATCTCAGAGGTGGATGGTGGTGGGGGAACTGAAAGAGATTAGACAAAGAATGTACATTCATATATGCATAGCCCATGGACACAGCCAACCGTGGGGTGAAGGCTAGGGGTGGGGACAAGGGCTAGGTAGAGGGGGCAAAGGGGAGAAAATGAGGGATATCTGTAACAGTGTCAACAACGAAAATAAAGCTAACTATAATAATTCAATTACCAAGGGGAAGAGAGTGGCAAAAAGATGGTTTACAAGAACTTGAATTATGGTAATGTAGATATTTTAAGTAAAAAATCAAAATCACATATTTTCAATTTTAATGTTCTAT